>JAULJL010000018.1:21610757-22853409 GCA_030761205.1 Fremontodendron californicum | reverse complement strand
ACTCGGATATCAAACAAGGGCATTTGAATACCCCTTAAACCGAGCCAAAATCCATGCCTGAAATCGTTCATTTTAAAATATCCAACTTAGGTTTATTTCAAAGGTAGTCTGACATCTTTTTTAGGTGTTCAGATATCCTTTCTTTAAGAGAGAAACACATTTGGTATTCATGCATTGCATATTTTAAAATGTTTTGTTTAATTTAGCACAACATATTTTTCGGTTTCCTAGACATTTGGCGAGAAATAATTTCTAATCTTTTCCTGGTTGTCGGAGAGGTTAGGAAATTATTCAACGCACGTGTTTTTATGAAATCATAAAGTATGATTTTGTTTTTACTCGAGATTATATAAATGTCATATGAAAGAATTATTTGCCAAACTTTGCCGGGTTCGCCAGGGAGTGCGGCAATATCTTCCGACACATGACATCGATGTAATTTCATAAAGAAAATTCATTAAAATAATTTAAAAAATAATGATGTGTGCATATTCCATGTTCATGCATATTTCAGGATGAGATTATTCTATGATTGATGTCTACATTGCTATCTTAGTCATAATATTCCATGTTCATGCATATTCCATGGTAATGCCATTTTAGAATTGATGTACATGTTGCTATCTTGATCATGTTATTTTGATTGATATGATTTTTTATGATGATGTCGTCTCATGAATTTTTCCATGCCATGTATGCCATGTTATTAATTCCTTGCCATGTCATGAATCATATGCCATGTCATGAGTTACTTGCCATGTTATGTATGCCTTGCCATGAATTCTTTGCCATGCCATGTCAAAAATTCTCTTGCCATGTCATGAGCTATTTTCCATATCATACATGCCATGTCTTGAATTATTTGACCATGTCATGTATGCCATGTCATTAATTCCTTGCCATGTCATGAATCATATGCCATGTCATGAGTTACTTGCCATGTTATGTATGCCTTGCCATGAATTCTTTGCCATGCCATGTATGGCCATGTCATAAATTCTCTTGCAATATCATGAGCTATTTTCCATATCATACATGCCATGTCCTGAATTATTTGACCATGTCATGTATGCCATGTCATTAATTTCTTGCCATGTTATAATAAGGTTTACCAGGTCATATAGGCAATGTCATTAATTTATTTTCCATGTCAAAATAAAATGCTTGCCATGCCATCATAGTTACACATACTATATGATTTATATCTATGCCTTAGTAATAATTGGCATATTCATGATCATTTAAATATTTAAAAATTGGTGTCTTTTTAATTAAATAAGATAATATCCCCGAGTTAATATAATTCATTGATCCTCCGCCGAGTTGCTGGGGAGTCTTGATTAATTATTATTAACAAAAGAATACCCTTCTAAAAATGAGGATGACACGGAGGATTTCAAAAAAAATATAAAATTCTATGTTTTGCCGGTTTGCCGGGGAATATAGAACATTTTTGCAATAATAAATTTCGAATTGTCCTCGAATTAATATGATCATTTTTTATGGAATTATTTTTAAATATCAAATATAAAACTAACTTTTACTGATACTCGAGATAAAACACAATTAATAAGGTACCATTTTATACGGGCGTCGAGGGGTGCTAATCCTTCCCCGCACATAACTGACTCCCGAACTCGCTATTTGTTTTCTCTCTGGTTCAAAGCGCAGACTTCAAAATTAGTTTTTAAAAAATGTTTTAATTAAATTTAAAATGTTTTATAAAAAACCGGTTTTAATAGGTGATCGATCACACCTAGCCAAAAAAGATCGGTGGTGACTCCATTTTCTTTTTTTTTGAGGTCGTTTTCAAACCCTCACATTTTTATTTAAAAGGAATTAAGTCATCTTTTCCTCTCTTTTCCCCAATGTCACACTTAATGGTGAATGTCCTGCGACGGGGCATTTACAGTCTTTTAAGGTTGCGATAGCTTGGCGACTCCGTTGGGGACATTTAGAGAGTCAAGCCTAAAATTAATCATGTGTTATCTAAAGTCTCGGTTTGTTGGTTTTAATTGATATTTTGTTGGTTTTAATTGATATTTAATTATAACTCCCACGTTTAAAAGTAATGAGGATTTCTTGAAAAGAATAAAATGTTAATATGTTCATATACATGCATATATTTATCGTTCTCTGGTTATGTTTGTATATCCTTGTTTTCTGGTTGTTTAACCTTGTACATTATTACTTCTCTTTGTTTAATTAATACTTTACATTGTTTAATCTTGTTTTTAATAAATTGTTAGGGCATTTAGGATAAGGGATGTAGAATAGGTGGTGAAAGGTTTGTTTGTTCCTCTTCACATACTACGCTTGCATTTGCATAGCATAAGCCCTTATACCCAGGTTCAGTGCTTTTATGCGGGAGTAAAGTACCTATGCTTCGTATCACCTCCGCATAAGCCTAGGAAATGTACTCTAACAAATTGAACCTGTCTTGATCGGGGTGCCTTGCGAGTCTTCACTTACGACAGTGAGGAACAACTTGGGGGCCTTTAGAACCTAATGCAACCTCATATAGTGAACCTAGGCGAAGCCATGCCTAATTTTCGTTAGATATCCCAAAGTTAAGAACACTTGGAGGGACATTTCTTACCTTTTTACTATTTATTTTATGGTGATATTATGATATTTTAAATTTATTATCCCGACAATGACTCATGCTTTTTTTTTTTTTTTCATTTCATGCATCATGATCATTTAGGGGTATTTGCCTTAAGCGGAATGCCAACCAAGGAGATTTCATTATAGTCATGGAACGACAGGACCTTTTATGAGTATCCATTGTTAGCAAGGCCTTTCATGGAGAACTGTTTGGACAACCAGACCTTGGTGGTCTGAAGCATAGGTACATAGTTTCATATGAGCAATATGTCGTCAACATATAACACTAGGAATACAACTGCAAGTCCGTTTACCTTCTTGTAAACACATGGTTCATCAAGATTCTTAATGAACCAAATTCTTTAATTGTTTCATCAAACCTAATATTCCAACTCCAAGATGCTTGCCTTAGTCCACAAATGGACTTTTGCAGCTTGCGATATACCTTATTAGAAGTGGCCTTGGATGAAAAACCTTCAGGTTGTATCATATACACTTCCTCTTGCAAATTCCCGTTAAGGAATGCAGTTTTGACATCCATTTGCCATATCTGATAATCGTGGTATGCAGCAATAGCAAGAATAATCCTACTGGGCTTTACCATGGCAACTGGTGAAAATTTTTCTTCAAAATCAATGCCTTCAACTTGATTATAACCTTTTGCAACCAATCTGGCCTTATACGTTTGTATGTTGCCATCCATGTCTGTCTTTATCTTGTAGACCCATATACACCCTATGGGTTTTATCCCTTGAGGTGGATCAACTAAAGACCAAACTTGGTTAACTTCAATGGCATCCATTTCAGATTTCATGGCTTCAAGACATTTCTTGGAATTGATGTCCGACATCGCTTCCTTATAGGTATTAGGTTCATTATCAATGGGCAAACCATCTCTTTCCAAAAGAAATCCATATCTTATTGGAGTTTTCCTCTCCCTACTAGACCTTCGGAGTACTTGTGTTTCTTGAGCATTAGTCCGAGCATCCAATGTTTCGAACAATGGCTCAGGTTTCGAGGGAATGTTAGGTTGTGGTTCTTGAATTTCTTCAAGATCTACTTTACTCCCACTGAATCCTTATAGTAGAAACTCTTTCTCTAGAAAAAGTAGCGTGTTTTGACAGAAACACCTTTTGATCAGTAAGACTGTAAAAGTAATATCCAACAGTCTCTTTTGGATATCCCACAAACTTATATTTTTCTGATCTAGCTCTTAGCATATCAGAAGGTATATGCTTCACATAAGCAATACATCCCCAAATATTTAGATAAGATAAGTATGGCTTCTTGCCATTCCATATCTCATATGGTACCTTATCTACCGATTTGTTTGGAACCCTATTTAGAAGGTAAGCTGCAGTTTCTAAGGCATATCCCCAAAAGGATATCGGAAGGTCAGCCTTAGACATCATGGATCGAACCATGTCCAACAAGGTTCAATTTCTCCTCTCGAACACTCCGTTATGCTGAGGAGTTCTAGGTGGAGTCCATTGCGACAAAATTCCATTGTCTATCAAATGATCCAAGAAATCATGGGTTAAATATTCTCTTCCTCGATCCGATCTAAGAGCTAGAATATTTTTTCCAGTCTATTTCTCTACTTCAGTTCTGAACTCTTTAAACTTTTCAAAAGCTTCAGACTTGTATCTCATAAGATACACATAACCATATCTAGAATGATCATCGATAAAGGTTATGAAGTATGAGTAATTACCTCAAGCAGCTGTGTTTAGTGGCCCACATACATCTGAATGTATTAAGCCTAATAAAACACCAGCTCTTTCACCCTTTCCTGTAAAGTGAGTCTTAGTCATCTTACCAAGGAGACAACATTCACAAGTCCCATATGATTCATAATCAAAGGGTTCCAAATGACCATGTTTATGTAATTTGGAAATCCTTGTCTCATTGATATGACCAAGTCTATAGTGCCAGATGTAAGTCTTACTTGGATCATCCTTTCTTTCTTTCTTGACATTTATATTGAACACAGGCATCTCTAGATCCAAAACATACAATCCATTATGTAATGTTGCCGATCCATAGTGAATGTATTTAAGAATGATGGAGCAACTATTTCCCTTCATTCTTATCACGAAACCATCATTAACAGTGAGGTATGAAATCAAAATGATGTTTTTAGACAATACTGGAAGAAAGTAACAATCTTTCAGTTCCAGTTTCATGCCAGACGACAAAGATAAAAAGAAATGTTCCAACGGCCAATGCTGCAACTTTTGTACCATTGCCTACTCTTAGAATTACTTCATCTTTGCTCAACTTTCTACTTTTTTTCAACATCGCTATGTCATTACATAGATGTGAACCGCATCCTGAATCAATTATCCAAGAATTGGATTTAACAGTAGAAAGATTCAGTTCGATCACAAACACAGTCAACCCAGAAACTTCTATAAGTTCTTCTTAACTTGTCAAGTGAGCAGCCTTCCTTTCATTGAGAAAGCTTTTCAATCTTTTGTACCAATCCAAACAATTTGGACTAATGGCATTCATAATGCCTCGCAGTGCAGTTAAAGTATTAACCATTTTCAACAACCTAATATGGAAAAAGTATATATCAGTTATATTCATGCATTTATACCAATTCAAGATGAGGTATTAAATCTCTTATTGGTTCTCGCACTAATTTTTCGAGATAATAGCCCTCACTATTATTCGAAAATCTCATCAAGGTATTTCTAGTGGGCTGGGATCCCTTTCAACATGTTGCAACCTTGAGTGACTCAAAATTGCAACAAGCCTAGTTGGGTAGATAACATAGCTTATCAATTGCATGTCTATGCAACTCCCAGATCAGTTAGGTGACAACTCTTTGTCTAAGCACATCATATGTACTTTGCCTAACTATGCCTCTAACACCATGCGGTCAAGTTTGACCCATCCGGACAACATTGCATTAGTTGAGTAAGACCCAACTTCATAACTCAAACATATTTGTATAGTAGTTTGACCTTGAGTGACTCAACAAGCCTCCTACTGGAAGAACTCTAGTATCTTGTTATGATGATGAAAGGCAACTTTATCATGCGAAACAAGTGACTTAATATTGGAAAGAGGGATTTCCTTTTGCTTTTAAGTCTCATCATATTAAACATTCATAGCATTTATAATATCGCATAAAATAAATCTATAACATTCTTTCTACTTGGATGATTATGGACTTTTCTAATCTAATTTCCCTGAGCCATCAAAGGAAATTAGTTGGTCAAATTCCTAGGTGATTACATATATAGTCTCCAAAGCTTGTTTGTAATCTCCTTATCTTCATGGCGTCTATCTTCATCTTCAAGTTACAAAAATTATTCCTAGATAATCCTAATTTTACACTTTGATGTAACTAATTACATTTGTAATAAAGAAACCTTAAGTTACATTTGAGGGGAGTTAGGTGAGGAAATAAATTTTACAACTCCAGAAAATGAGAGATAAGACAGGGCACGCAGTCCATATTTAATTTAATAAAAACCATAAAATAAATTCAACCATCCACAATCATATTGGGTCTAAGTCCATAATCATCCATACATTCACAAACAATTTATGAACATATAAATCATGCTTTAATCTCTAGTTACTATCAATGATTATATTGATCCATAATTTAATTAAAAAAAACTAATAAACATTTATTCTAATCTCATTAGAATAAATCCTAATCCAATTAGGATTATTTTTTTTAATTAAATTATTATCCAATTAAATAGTTTAATTGAATATTCATGTAAATTCTTACTTTAGTGATTTAATTAATTTAACAATATTACCATAATTACTAAGTTTAGTGTTGTATCTCAACTAGGACACTACAACATTAGTAACTCAATATTGTTAAAATCCATAAGCTGTGAGAATCTAATAGAAGCTAAAATCCCTAGCAAGGGAGGCGCAGGCATTGGTTACATGACGTAGCCGCCGCCCCTCCATCTCCCTACAGGCTGTCTATCCGCTTTTCACAACTTCCAACTTTTCAATGCTAAATCAGTTTTATGATTTTCAGGCTTGCCAAGAACAATTCTAAGCAATTTTAAATCCTAAAAATCATTAAAACATGCATTAAAAATTAGCCAAGAAAAATCTACAAGTTTTTCTCACTAAAATCACCAAAGTTGCTCAAAGCAGGCAAAACAGTTCTCAATTGCTGCCAAACTTTCTCCAGTTGCATTAATCAGTCTAAAACAATTTTAAACCAATTAATAAATAAGAATTGACCATGATTAACTGCTGCCTTTACCAAAACAGTACAAGTGCAAATTCTCACAATTTCGGTTAGTGACAATCGGATCAAAATAACTCAAAGAAGAAAACAATTTTGTTAAAGGTAATAATCAAAGCATAGATCGTATAGGAATAACATTAGTGAGGCTTTGATAACACTGTTGGGATTCGACTCATGCTCAAACAGAGATAATGTATAATTTAATCATCAAGTTAAACATACAACGCAGTGAAATAAATAAAACATAGAGAAAACTGAATCCCTCCATGGATCTGCCTATGAATTCAAAACGATTAGGCTGTCAAGAACAGATAACAATCAAAATCACATACCTCTATTTTGAAGATTGTCGAATCCTCAAGATAGATTTTTGATGTTCTTGTTCTTGTACACAAATCATGCTTGTCGAAAACCAAAGTCGTCCAATTGTCCGACCTCTAACAGTAATCCCACAGGTGATCTGAAAACCTTCACAAGGTTGAGATTATGTTTTACCAAGACGATGCTAGTATTCTAGGTTGTGAGAAACCTTCCTCCTCTACCTTAGTTAACCTAAAGAAAATGAAAGAATCGTATTCTCCCTTCTCTATAGGTGTTTGGCCGATTCTCACTTTTTAGAGAGAGAGACGCTGATTCATGCTATTCTCTTAGGGGAAAGGTGGCAACAACATTAGCCAATATATAAGTAGGTTTAGTGTACGGCAACAATTGGACTAAATGCACTAAATCCCTTATACATATTATTAAATATTCACAATAAGCCCACAACACTTAATGAATATTTAATCTGGCCCAATCTCATTTTAATTTCATTAATCACCTTTTGTGTGTGACCCATTAGGCCCTTAGCACGTTGGCAATAAATATAATAAATTCAATTAAGAATTTCCTATTTATATTTATAGATCATGAGCGGCATCTAGCAATGCATCATGACCATCCAAATGCCAAGAGAGTCATCAAGTTTCGACTAGCCTTTCGTGTACAATATGTCTGTGTAATTCGATCCCTTCATCAAATATCCAGGGATAGGAAAGAACATGGTTTAGTGTCTACTCTTAACCCATTCCATATTAGATATGCAGACTTATATTAACTCCTTAAGTATTGCCTTAGCCAAGGACTTCCATAAGTTAATATAAGCAAGATACATGTGAGATATGTCCCCTTAATCACTTGGGGTGATGAATCCTCTCTGGACCACTCATTCATCTTCGTATGCTTCATGCCATACCCAATAACATCCTACCATAAGCATCCTCGTGATTGGGACCCGTTCGTGATGAAATCTAAGTATGACAGTTCACATACAAGATGACCTGGTGTCAGAAGTCAAAGGATTACTTACACTATTGACACATGAGAGTATTTCCATAGACACTTGAATGAAATACCAAATGGAACTCTCATAGCGGGTCATGTTCAGTGAACTTGTTCAACTAACAAGCACCCATATGTTATACCAAGTATCTCTAAACTTTGAACCTATGAGATCAGTTGCATGGATCAAGTGCATGAAGGCTTAACATATGCCAGTCTTTGAGCATTGTCAATACCCTGTCTTGACAATACAATGACTAGGAACAGTTTAGAAACACGGCATTGATGCATAAGGATCCTCATAATTGTAACTCTTTACAATTCCTTTGCAATGCCATTGTGCCTCATGGGCTTTATCTTCATAAGTTATTTATAACAATTATAACAAAACTCATGGATAAAGAAATACCTCAATTATAATTAATAAACTATAATGTGCAATACATGAATATATAAATAGTGTTTTACAAGCCTAGCCAGATTGGCTTGTAGGGCTTACACCAACATCTGGGATCCTTCATACCGATGCTTCACATTCAATCAAGAAGATATGGTGCCCACCATCAAGGAGTACTCTACCTTGCTCCGCATCGGGTCAGTTAATCCGGATAAGATCTATTGGTGAAAGCAAAAAACAATGAGTTGTCGAAAGAAGCTTTCCAAAGTGATGGGTATAGAGCTCCCGACAGATACTCCATAGATAAAGAAGAAAGGCTCGTGTGATTGCATTCCGTGGGTGTTTTTACGAAATTTCATCAAGAACAACCCGGAGGATGATCATGTAGTGGATATCTTTGTTTTGACAATCTATGGTTTGGTCCTATTCCCAAAGATGGAAGGTCATGTCGAAGCAGCCGTGGTGGATTTCTTTGATCGTTTAGACAAGCAGATTGATCCTTCTCCTGTCATTCTTGCTGAGACGATTAGCTCACAATTATTGTCAAAGAAGAGGTACGGGATGCTTCGAGGGCTGTGTGCAGCTTCTATATGTTTGGATTCAGAGTTACTTTTGGGGAAACGATGATGGAAAGCTTCGCCCTTACATGAAGACTTGTAGTCCCCTTGGTGAGTTCAGCAAGAAAAAAAGGCCGAAGAAAGGGGATAAGAAACAATGGACCATGGTTCTCCGTCACTTAGCCAAAGAGGAAGTAACTTGAAGGGCTCCATGGATGCCACTTGAGTCTATCTTGTACCATTGTGGTGAGAAACTATGGGTTTCGTTATTAGGAATTTGGGGTGCTATTAGCTACACACCACTACTAGTGTGAAAATAGTATGGGTCAGAGCAGTTCATACCGATGACTGAGGAGCTTACTTTGATGGAGTTTGCATACGGTGAGCTTGGGTATACGGGTCGGGTACGTGAGGCCATCAGGGCATGGAAGAAGTTACACCGATCACAAGTGGGCAGATATACTGACAATGCCACCCTGGCATATCTGATATGGAGAGCCAAGAGAGCCCATGACATTGTGCTTCCTGCAAAAGACCCTTCTGTTCATCCGGTGATCCTTCAACCTGAACCAGTAGTGCCATAAGAAGTTGAGATTGTCAGGCAAGAATTAGAAAAAGACAAAAGGAAATTGGAGTGAGAATGTGATAAGCTTCAAGAGGAAGTCAGGGATTTGAAAGTTAAGCTTGAGATCCAAGAGGTTAGAATGCAAAAATTGGCCAGAGAGCGAGACACGGCACAGTCCAATATAAAGGATTTGCACCAAGAGAAGAAGAAGTTAAGGGCCAAGGGGAAAATTTACTGGAACTAGTAGGTCTCTTGGCATACATGAGAAAGAAATAGAAAAACTCCAGAAAGAGTTGGACTTCTGGAAAGGTAAGGCTAAGGAAGGCAAAGAGAAAGAGTCCAGATTTTCTCGAGAGTGGCAAAAAGGGAAAGATGCACACTCCTTGATCTCCTCCAAATTAGAGAGGTGTCTGCAAGAGATCGAGAAGTTGAAGGCTAGGTTGGGAAATGAGAGGGAAAGGACATCCAAGATGCGCAAGGAGAATGATATGCTCCACGCAAACATTTAGACCCTAGAGCAGTAGCTGCACACCAAAAAGCTGACATTGTTGCCATCATTCGGGAATGTAGGGAGAGAGAGACCGAGTGGAGCCAAGCGAATGACTTAGCCATAGATGCCAGCATGAGGTGGAAGACGAAAACTTTGGGGAGACAACAGTACATAGACCATCTGACTGTGCAGATTAGCAAGGCTGTGGTTAAGGCAAGCGAGATGGTAGAGAAGGTGAAGACTCTGAGACGTGGTGTCAACCCGATCGGGGAACATGGACAGGGTCTGCTAAACTTCTAAGAGGAAGCTCAAAATCAGTATGAGCAAATCAAATTTTCTATATAACCCGAGATTGAGAGATGATATTGAAAATGTTTTTATGTCATTGATACATTGGTTCGTTAATTTATACATTTCATTCATTCATTTTTTTCACACATTCAAAAAAAAATAATAATAAAAAAGAAAAATGCGTCATGAGATTCTAAACCGTGGTATTTATACTAAGGTATAAAGATTGAGCGTCCTCTGAAAGACCCGAATTTTCAACACCTTCATAACACCAGATTACAAAGCCGAATCATGGAAAATGAACAAGCAGCCCGTATAGAAAGAATAGAAAGGGCTTAGAGGGAATTACAAGAATAATTAGCAAGATCGCAAGAGTAGTTAGCAAAGTCCCAAGAGGAATATAGGGAACATATGACAAAGATCATGGAAATGATATATGTCGTACTCCGAGAAAAAGGGTATGCTAAGAATTCGACTGTAAGAAGAGAGACAGGGAATAGAGGGGTTCAACCGAAGACCAAACTATTAAACGATCAGTCATCTCAGAAGACCGAAAAAAGCCACCAGATAGTTGCAATGCCTTTCATATATGTTCAACCCAATGTGGAAGCACAAAATTAGATGTCGACCGGAACAAATACTGAAAATATCCTTGCAAACCCCATTGAAGTCCCAGATTTGGATGACCCGGCTGAACAGGAAAAGATAAAGATGACAGAATTTAAGAAGGTTGAGTTGGCTGAGTCACAGAAGAAGTATGAGTTGTTAGAGAAGAGGCTGCGAGACGTGGAAGGGGCTGAATTGTTTGGCAGTCTTGATGCTAAGGAGCTAAGTTTGGTTTTCGATCTTGTGATCCCAGCTAAATTCAGAACACCAGATTTTGAGAAATATGATGGGACCACTAATCCTTCCGCGCACCTGACAATGTACTACCGAAAGATGATCGAGCATGTTGATGATGAGAAACTGCTCATCCATTGTTTTCAGGACAGCCTTACTAGGTCGGTGACTAGGTGGTATAATCAGCTTACTCGAAGCAAGGTCCGCTCTTGGATGGACTTGGCTAGAGTTTTTTTGGAGCACTATAAGCACATGTCTGATATGATGCTCGATAGACTATCCTTACAGAATCTGGAAAAGAAAGCTACTGAAAGCTTTAAACAGTATGCGCAAAGATGGCGAGATATGGCTACTCAAGTGAAACATTCTTTGACTGATAAAGAAACCACTGTTCTCGTTGTCAATACACTGAAAGCGTCATATTATGACAAGTTGGTGGGTAACGCTACTAAGAACTTTGCTGATATGGTTATCTCAAGAGAGATGATCGAGACAACCATCAAGAGCGGAAAAATGAAGAGTGAGGAACCTGTTACCCCCTAGAAAATAGCTCCCGCTAGGAAAAGAGAAAGGGAAGCTCATGCAATCAGTTTTAACAAACTGCCCTTTTACACCTACAATACCATACACACCCTATTCAACATACAATCCCTACTACCCAACTGTGAACAACCTTACTCAAAATCCTTTTCCTTACACAGCTATGCCACAACAACCATATCCAACCAGCATATCCACTCAGATAGCCATTCACCCAAACACTACACCAAACACTCAGAATGCCACCAGAAATTATCAAAGGCCTTTGAGGAACAATAAAAAACCTCAATACAATCATATCCCTACAACTTATGATGAGTTGTACCCTAAGCTACTACAGGGACAACTTGTCGCACCTGTCTATCTCCAACCCCTGAAACCTCCATATCCCAAGTGGTACAATACCAACGCCCATTGCACATACCACGCGAGGATTCAAGGGCATTCAACTGAAAACTGCACTGCTTTCAAGCGCAAGGTCCAAAGCCTCATTGATGCGGGAATTATGAAGTTTGTGCCAAGAAATGGGCCTAATGTTGCAGGTAACCCTTTGCCTGATCACACAAAGGCTAAGGTTAATGCAATATTGTCGGGGAAGTTTGAAAGGGTGAAAAAGGATGTTAGAAAGGTAAAGGCACCGATGATCAAAGTGTACGTAGAAATGGTCAAGGCAGGGTTGATTCAACCAAAATCAGATGTGAGAAAGATGTCTAGCAAGACAGGGAATTCTTACCAATACCATGAATGTGAAGGGCATGCCATTTAGAAGTGTGAAGAATTTCTAGCCAAGATTCAAAGGATGATGGATATGGACGAGGACCAGTTTCTCGAGAAGTTCGAAGATGCTAAAATAAATATGAATGAAACCACGGGCAGTTATAGGGTAGCTAGACCTTTGATCATCTACTATGATGAGCCGGAGGCAAAAGCTATTCCAATGGTCGGGGGACCCGTTCGAAATTGATCATAGAATTGTCGTCCCCTTTTTCTTATAAAGAGGAAAAGGAGATTCCATGGAGCTACGAGTGCAGTATGTTGATGCCGGGATAATCGAATCATCAGATAGCCGTTGTGGATGTAACGAGAGTCAACAATCTAACTCGGAGTGAGAGATGTTAGGCCTCATAAATGATTGATCCCAACCAGAGAAAGAAAACAACAAAGCCAGGTAAAGAGACAATGGAGTCAATCCCTGTAGAGCCTGCACAGTCAAAAGGGAAGGTGACAGATTTACCTCTAGTTAACAAGGTAAAGGAGCCAATAAATGAAAGAGAAGCCTGCGATTTTCTAAAGTTTATCAAGCACAACGAGTACAAATGGTGGAGCAGTTGCACCGCCAACCGGCTAGGATCTCAGTCCTACCATTGCTGCTAAATTCAGAGCCTCATCGCAATGCTTTATTGAGTATACTGAACTTGGCTTACATTCTCAACAATATCTCCATGGAAAAGTTAGACAGGTTAGTTGGGAATATCACAACGGATGACTTTATCTCTTTCAGCTATGAAGAGATACCGCCCAATGGTATAGGATCTACCAATGCCTTACATATAACCACTACTTATAAAGGGCATATCGTGCCACGAGTGCTCCTCGACAATGGATCCTCTATGAACGTGATGCCATTGGCAACTTTGTATAAGTTACCAATCGATATGTCTTATATGCGGTGAAGTCGTACCATAGTCAGAGCCTTCGATGGCACCCTTCGGGATATGACGGGAATATTGAGATCTCGCTTCAAATAGGTTCATGTACTTATGAGATCAAATTTCAAGTAATGGACATCACCCCATCCTATAATTGTTTGTTGGGAAGGCCGTGGATACATTCAGCTGGGGCTGTGTCGTTATCTCTCCATCAAAAGTTGAAGTTTGTGATGGAAGGACGCCTGATCAGTGTGTCGGGCGAAAAAGATATCATAGCTTCTGCAATCACCAATACCCCTTATATAGAAGTAAATGATAATGCCGTATAGTACTCTTTCAGATTGTTAGAGTTTGTCAATTTTGTATTCATTACCGAAAGGTATAAGATTCTAGAGCCAAAGTTATCCAGGAGCACCAAGTTAGGGGTAAATACGACAGTGGAAAAAAGCTGTCGTGCAGGAAAAGGATTAGAAAAATACCTTCAAGGAATGACTAGAGTGATAGAAGTGGCCGAAAAGAAGTATCAATTTGGCCTTGGGTACCTCTCTAAAGCCCATGAAAAAATAAGACAAATTGAGAAAAACAGGAAGGGGGGTTGGCCTGGCTTTTGGGTGTGGATATGGAATGGGAATCCATGACTTTCCCTTCAATCCTTCCTACTTTTCGCTCAAAAGGTTTTGAGTTTGGTGAGACAATTTTGATGATGTGATGGTAATGATAGAACAAGCCTTTGAGAGGTTCTATGTGGGCGGGGATAAACAGCTGCAAGAAATGATGATCAGCATGGCTGAGATAGAAGAAATAGAGAGTGAAAGCACAAGCTAGATAGTGCACCCATGTCCCCCGGGTTATAAGTTGACAAATTGGAGTGTGACCGAACTTCTTTTAGTTTTTAAGTCTACTCTAGAGTAATGCTTTGAATTAATTTTAATCGTCTCTGCTCAAGGGCGTTAAAAATCCTTTTGTATGAGCTTAGGTTTACAACTTTTTATTCAATAAATAACAATCACGATGCATTTTCTTCATACTGATTTGTCCATATTCTTTCATTTTTTTATTTTTTTCATTATTGTTACCTATATGCCTTCCTATATTGTTTCACCCTCCCTATTTACAGGTGCCTGGATACAGAATATGAGGATTGTCCCATCAATAATTTTGAAATTGACTTTGAAAGACCCATTTGTGAGGGTAAAGACGTCGATGATCAAAGTTTGGGTAGAAATGGTTAAGGCAGTGTTGATTCAACCAAAATCAGATGTGAGAAAGATGTCCAGCAAGACAGGGAATTTTTGCCAATACCATGAATGTGAGGGGCATGCCATTTAGAAGTGTGATGAATTTCTGGCCAAGATACAAAGGATGATGGATATGGGAGAGGCCAAGTTTTTCGGGAAGTTCGAAGATGCTGAAGTAAATATGAATGAAACCACAGGCATTTATGGGGTAGCTAGACCTTTGATCATCTATTACGATAAGCCAGAAAAAAATTGCAATTATCGAGGGACCCGCTCCGAAAATGATCATAGAATTGCCGTTCCTTTTTTCTTATAAAGAGGACAAGTCAATTCCATGGAATTGCGAGTGCAGTATGTTGATGTCGAGATCCTCGAATCATCAGATAGCCGCTGTGGATGTAACGAGAGTCAGCAATCTAACTCGGAGTGGGAGATGTTATGCCCCAAAAAATGATTGAGCCCGACCACAGAAAGAAAACAACAAAGGCTAGTAAAGAGACAGTGGAGTCAATCCCTGTATAGCCTGTGTAGTCAAGAGGGAAGGATACAGATTTGCCTCCAGTTAACAAGGTAAAAGAGCTAGTAAATGAAAGAGAAGCCTGCAAGTTTCTAAAGTTTATAAAGCATAGCGAGTACAGCATGGTGGAGCAGTTGCACCGCCAATTGTCTAGGATCTCAGTCCTACCGTTGCTGCTAAATTTAGAGCCTCGTCGCAATGCTTTATTGAGAATACTGAACCAGGCTTACGTGCCCAACAATATCTCCATGGAAAGGTTGGACAGGTTAATGGGGAATATCACGGCGGATGACTTTATCTCTTTCAGCTATGATGAGATACCGCATATTGGTATAGGATCTACCAAAGGCTTACATATAACCACTACTTGTAAAGGACCCTTTGTGCCACGAGTGCTCCTCGACAATGGATCCTCATTGAACGTGATGCCATTGGCAACTTTGTATAAGTTACCAGTTGATATGTCTTATATGCTGCCAAGCCATACCATAGTCAGAGCCTTTGATAGCACCCGTCGGGATGTGATATGGAATATTGAGATCTCGCTTCTGATAGGTCCATGTACTTACGAGATCAAATTCCAAGTAATGGACATCACCCCATCCTATAATTGTTTATTGGGAAGGCTGTGGATACATTCAGCTGGGGCTGTGACGTCATCTCTCCATCAAAAGTTAAAGTTTGTGATGGAAGGACGTTTGATCAGTGTGTCAGGAGAAGAAGATATCATAGCTTCTGCATTCACTGATGCCCCTTATTTAGAAGTAAATAAGGATGTCGTAGAGTGCTCGTTCAGATCATTGGAGTTTGTCAATGCTGTATTGATTATCGAAGGGTATAAGATCCTGGAGCCAAAGTTATCTAGGAGTACCAAGTTAGGGGTAAAGACGACAGTGGCAAAAGGCTGCCGTGCAAGAAAACGATTAGGAAAATACCTTTTAAGGAATGGCTAGAGTGATAGAAGTGGCCGAAAAGAAGGACCGATTTGGCCTTGTGTACCTCCCTAAAACCCATGAGAAAAGAAGACAAATTGAGAAAAATAGAAAGATGAGGTTAGCCCTGCTTTCGGGTATGGATATGGAATAGGAACCCATGACTTTCCCTCCAATCCTTCACACTTTTCGCTCAGTAGGTTTTGAGTTCGGTGAGAGGAATTCTGATGATGTGATGGTAATGATAGAACAAGCCTTTGAAAGGTTCTATGTGGGTGGGGATAAACAGTTGTAAGAAATGATGATTGACATAGCCAATATAGAAGAAATGGAGAGTGAAAGCACAAGCTGGATGGTGCACCCATGTCCCCCGGTTTATAAGTTGACAAATTGGAGTGTGACCGAACTTCCTTTAGTTTTTTAAGTCTACTCTAGAGTAATGCTCTGAATTAATTTTAATTGCCTGCCTAAGGGCGTTAAAAATCCTTCTGTATGAGCTTATGTTTACAAATTATTATTCAATAAATAACAATCACGATTCATTTTCTTCATATTGATTTGTCCATATTCTTTCATTTTTTCATTGTTGTTACCTATATTGTTTCTCCCTCACCTATTTACAGGTGCCCGAATACAGAATATGTGGATGTCCTGTCAATAATTTTGAAATTGACTTTGAAAGACCCATTTGTGCAGGTAAAGTTGCCAATGATCAAAGTGTGGGTAGAAATGGTCAAGACGAGGTTGATTCAACCAAAATCAGATGTGAGAAAGATGTCCAGCAAGACCGGAAATTTTTGCCAATACCATGAATGTGAGAGGCATGCCGTTTAGGAGTGTGAAGAATTTCTGGCCAAGATTCAAAGGACTATGGATGTGGGCGAGGCCCAATTTTTTGAGAAGTTCGGAGATGCTGAAGTAAATATGAATGAACCCACGGGCAATTATGGGGTAGCTAGACTTTTAATCATCTATTATGATGAGCCAGAGGCAAAGGCTATTCCAATGGTCAAGGGACCTACTTCGAAATTGATCATAGAATTGCCATCCCCTATTCCTTATAAAGAGGACAAGGCGATTCCATGGAGCTACGAGTGCAGTAAGTTGATGCCGAGATCCTTGAATTATCAGACAGCCGCTGTGGATCAAACGAGAGTCAGCCATCAAAATTGGAGTGGGAGATGTTATGCCCCAAAAATGATTGAGCCCAACTAGGGAAAGGAAACAGCAAAGTCTGGTAAAGAGACAATGGAGTCAATCTCTGTAGAGCCTGCGTAGTCAAGAGAGAAGGAGACAGATTTGCCTCCAGTGAACAAGGTAAAAGAGCCCGTAAATGAAAGAGAAGCCTGCGAGTTTCTAAAGTTTATCAAGCACAGCGAGTACAGAGTGGTGGAGCAATTGCACAGCCAACTGGCTAGGATCTCAGTCCTATCGTTGCTGCTAAATTTATAGCCTTATGGCAATGCTTTACCAAGAATACTGAACCAGGCTTACATGCCCAATAATATCTCCATGGAAAAGTTGGACAGGTTAGTGGGGAATATCACGGCGGATGACTTTATCTCTTTTAGCTATGACGAGATACAGCCGAGTTGTATAGGATCTACCAAGGCCTTACATATAAACACTACTTGTAAAAGGCATATCGTGCCACGAGCGCTCCTCGACAACGAGTCCTCTTTGAACGTAAAGCCAATGGCAACTTTGTATAAGTTACCAATTGATATGTCTTATATGCTGCCAAGTCCTACCATAGTCAGAGCCTTTGATGGAACCCATCGAGATGAGATGGGGAATATTGAGAACCCGCTTCAAATAGGTCCATGTACTTGCGAGATCAAATTCCAAGTAATGGACATCACCCTATCCTATAATTATTTGTTAGAAAGGCTGTGGATACATTCAGCCGGGGCTGTGCCGTCATCTCACAATCAAAAGTTGAAGTTTGTGATGGAAGGACGGCTGATCAGTGTGTCGAGAGAAGAAGATATCATAGCTTCTGCATTCACCGATGCCCCTTATATAGAACTAAATGAGGATGTCGTAGAGAGCTCTTTCAAATCGTTGGAGTTTGTCAATGTTGTATTCATTACCTAAGGGTATAAGATCCTAGAGCCAAAGTTATCCAGGTGCACCAAGTTAGGGGTAAAGACGACAGTGGGAAAAGGCTGCTTTGCAGGAAAATGATTAGGAAAATACCTTCAAGGAATGGCTAGAGCGATAGAAGTGGCCGAAAAGAAGGATCGATTTTTCCTTGGGTACCTCACTAAAGCCATGAGAAAAAAAAGATAAATTGAGAAGAACAAGAAGAAGAGGTTGGCCCAGCTTTCGGGTTTGGATATGGAATGGGAACCCATGACTTTCCCTACAATCCTTCACACTTTTCGGTCAGCGGGTTTTGAGTTTGTTGAGAGAAATTTTGATGATGTGATGGTAATGATAGAACAAGACTTCGAGAGGTTCTATGTGGGCGGGGATAAACAGTTGTAAGAAATGATGATTGACATAGCCAAGATAGAAGAAATGGAGAGTAAAAGCACAAGCTGGATGGTGCACCCATGCCCCCCAGGTTATAAGTTGACAAATTGGAGTGTGACCGAACTTCCTTTAGTTTTTAAGTCTACTCCAGAGTAATGCTCTGAATTAATGTTAATCGCCTCTGCCCGAGGGCGTTAAAAATCCTTCTGTATGAGCTTGTGTTTACAACTTTTCATTCCATAAATAACAATCACGGTGCATTTTTTTCATATTGATTTGTCCATATTCTTTCATTTTTTTCATTCTTTCATTTTTTCAGTATTTTTACCTATATGCCTTCCTATATTGTTTCTCCATCACCTATTTACAGGTGCCCGGATACAGAATATGAGGAATGTCCTATCAATAATTTTGAAATTGACTTTGAAAGACCCATTTGTGAGGGTGATTTCGACACTGACGAAGATGTCAAAGATTGTGATTTGCCTCCGGATCTATTAAGAATAATAGAACAAGAGGAAAAGCAAGAATTACCCCATAAAGAGCAGTTGGAAGTTGTGAATTTGGGGAATGAGTAGGAAATAAAAGAGGTCATGATTGGAACTTCTATTTCACCTTCAATAAGGTGAGAATTGATTGCTTTACTCAGAGAGTACGTGGATGTTTTTCCATGGTCATACCAAGACATGCCAGGGTTGGAGTCTGATATCGTAGTTCACAAACTTCCATTAAAACCAGATTGCAAGCCGATTTAACAGAAGTTGAGAAGAATGAGGCCCGAAATGCTGTTGAAAATAAAGGAAAAAGTGAAGAAGCAATTTGATGTCGGATTCTTAGAAGTGGAAAAGTACCCGGAATGGGTAGCAACTATTGTCTCGGTACCAAAGAAAGATGGCAAAGTGCGGATGTGCGTCAATTATCGGGATTTGAATAGGGCAAGTCCTAAAGATAATTTCCTGCTGCCTCATATTGATACTCTAGTGGACAATACTACAAAGAATTTTGTGTTTCCTTCATGGATGGGTTATCGGGGTACAATCAGATCGAGATGGCACCGAAGGATATGGAGAAAACCACATTCGTAGCGATGTGGGGAACGTTTTATTATAAAGTGATGCCCTTTGGGTTGAAGAAGCTGGGCAGCATACCAAAGAGTCATGGTGACCTTGTTTCACGACAAGATACACAAAGAGATCGAAGTTTATGTCGATGACATGATTGCCAAATCACAAGGGGGAAAGCACACGTTGCAAATCTTAAGAAGCTCTTTGAAAGATTGAGAAAGTTTTGGCTTAAACTTAACCTAGCAAAATGCATCTTCGGGGTCACTTCAGGAAAGTTACTGGGTGTCATTGTTAGCAAGAAAGAGATTGAAAATGATCCAGATAAAGTAACAGCGATCCAGAATCTGCCTCTGCCTTGTACTCAAAAGAAAGTAATAAGCTTTTTGGGTAGGCTAAATTATATCGCTCGATTCATCTCTCAATTGACTGATAAGTGCGATCCAATATTCAAGCTACTCTGAAAGCGTGTACTCGATTCAAGTTGATGAGGGAAGTATGTACTTAGTTCAAGTTTAAGCATCATAATTAGGCGCCTTATCGCTCGAAAACGAATGGAGCAGTAGAAGTGACCAATAAGAATATAAAGAAGATTGTTGAAAAGATGACCAATGTGTACAAAGATTGGCATGAGATCTTGCCCTTTGCTCTCCACACATATCCTACCTCGGTCTGCATATCTACTAGTGCAATGCCATTTTCTTTGGTATACGTGATGGAGGTAGTGCTGCCTATTGAGGTTGAAATCCCTTCCCTTCGTGTTTTGATGGAAGTTGGCCTAGAAGAGGCAGAATAGGTTAAAGCTCGCTATGAACAGTTGAATCTCATAAAGGAGAAAATGCTGAAAGCCATATGCCATGGGCAGATGTACCAGAAGAGGATGATTTGAGCCCATAACAAAATGGTTCATCCTAGGCAATTTCGAGAGGGAGAGTTAGTATTGAGGAAAGTTCTCCCCATTGTGAAGGATCATTGCTGAAAATAGGCTCTAAATTGGGAAGAGCCCTATGTGGTGAAAAAAACTTTTTCTAAAGGAGCATTGATCTTAACTCGGATGGGTGATGATGATTTGAGAAATCTCGTAAATGTCGATGAGTTGAAGAAGTATTATGCTTAGAAAGAAGTGAAGAAGAAAAGAGAAAGTAAAAGAGAAAAATGTGATACTGTGCATACAAGAATTCAAATGATTCCAAGTGCAAAATGAGATTCTGGTTATCTATTCCCCTGGGGATTGCTTTTTAATGAAAATATTTACGCTTGATATGAGAAATGGCTATCTTTTATATTCCTTTCACTAAAAGAAATTATCCCTAGTTACCCCTTTGAGCCTTAGGAATTCTTTATTTCTTTGAACCTTGGTCAAGGATCACCCTCCACACTGGGGAATGCGAGGATGGATCTTCTTCAAAGATCATGGTGAAATGAGCCATAATAGTAAAACAAAAAAAAAAAGAGAAAAAGAAAAATGCAAAAAAAATGTGTGAAAAGAATGGCCAAATGAAAGCCAAGAATGAAGAAAAGGAAACAAAAGTCAAAAAAGGAAAAGAAGAGTCCAAAAAGGATGAATGTTCCGAAGGTAATCCTTCTCATGAATTGATCCTTGATATGATTACCTTCAAACACATATTTTGGGCCTATTATCCTTTCTTTCTGAACCCTGAACCTTGGCCTACATTACGTGCTTTAAAAGTCCATTTTGATCAAGCTGGATATTTGACTTGAAAGGTTTTTCTCAGATTTTATCCCATCTTTGTGAATTATCATTTTTACTATGGAAAATTTTAGAATTCTCAGATGCATGGTTACAAAAAAAAAAAAAAAAAGCCAAAAAAAAGTGAAATAAGAATGTAAAAGGAGAGGTTTAAGCCGAAAAACTGAAAACGACGACTTAAAACCGAATGGGGGAAACTTGGGTTGAAAACCCGCAAAGGGCGGCCCAAGTACTCATTAAAGATTGAATCAATGCTCCATGTAAAGGGGGAGAAAGTATCAGAAATTTAGAGAAAGGGGGATAACGCTCAGTGATAACTCGTATAATTATATAGTTCTTAGTTATGTTTTATTATTGTTTTGTGTCAAATACGAGTTATTATTGCTTAGTCTAATTGTGTTTATGATATTTTATATTTTTATGTAATTTGGTGTTTTTCACGAGTTTCTTTGAGTGATTTCAGATTACTAGGTTAAATCAAGAATTAAGGGCAAATCCAATTCAGTTCCAGTTCCGACACCTT
Organism: Fremontodendron californicum; assembly: GCA_030761205.1. NCBI lineage: Eukaryota > Viridiplantae > Streptophyta > Magnoliopsida > Malvales > Malvaceae > Fremontodendron > Fremontodendron californicum. Next base: position 22,831,456 of record JAULJL010000018.1, on the reverse strand, counting down.
TTTCCATATCAGCTATATCTGGAGTTTCACTGAAGAATTAAGGCTGAAATTTTTACAGTGCATAGTTAAGAGGCATATCTATCTTTTTCATGTTTTACACTTCTTGAAACGGAGTCGTTTTCCCTAGCGAAATCGACCATCAAGTTGGCTGATGTGCAATGACGTCTGTGCTGACCTGTTTTGGTATTTTGACCATAGCTTCCGATACACATGAGCAAATGATCTGATTCCAACGGCTATGGATCCGTAACTGATAGGGGTATATTTTTCTAGAAGACCATTTGATCAGATCGAGCCTTCAACATTGACAAAATCGACCATCAAGCTGGCTGATCAGAATTGTCATACAATATGACGAAAATTGTTAGAAAAATGCACCCACCTATTATACCTACCTTTGAAATTTATAAAGCTTGTCTCTTGTCATTTAGCTCTCCAAAATGTGTATAAATAGAGGGCCTTGGATGAGCATTAAAGATAGATTGGTAGGATATTAGCCATTGTAATAAAATTCTCTAAGTTTTCTTCTTCTTTCCTTTCTCTAGTTTTCTTTTTCTTTATTTACTTATGCTTCTTACATTTCTTTTCATTTTTCATATCTAGTATGTATTGCTAATCATATTGTTGAGGTGATGAGGTGAAGCTTTTGGTAAATGCTAAGGTTAGTCTCTTAAACATGAGCTAAAATGAATCATCATTTATAAACACTAGTATAGATAATATTTTCTTTTGGTTTAAAATCATACTTGCAAAGTAGGGATCTTGATTCATTATTGACAATGAAAATGGCACAGTAAATGCTTGGTTTCATAACCTTGATTTGTTGTAGACATATACCTTGGCATAAGGAATGCTTGGACTCTTTTTGTAAGTTTTGAGGACACCAAATGAACATAATATCATATGCTATGGACGTTGGACAATTTGGACAGAATTGCTAGACCTTCCGATTGGAACCTCCTTTATGTGTGGATTTCAATTGTGTAATAAAACAAGATTAATCTTAGCATAACACCAAGAGTGGATTCTCTAACCTCAACATCTTTTCTTATTTTTTTTATATCTTGTTTAATTTCTTTTATATTTTGTTTATTTTGTTCTCTAATATCTTGTTTATCTTATTTTGTTGTTGATTCCCTAATATCTTGTTTACTTTCTTTGTCTTATATATTTATAAACTTATACTTACTAATACGCTTCCCTGTGGTTCGACCTCGGACACCCGAGAATTTATTACTTGAACATAACCTGCACTTGGGTTTACAACTCTTAATTGAGTCTCCATCAAGTTTTTGGCGCCGTTGCCGGGGAGGCAATACTAAGTATATAAGTTTATAAGTATATTTATTTTTATTGGCTGGTTATACCGCCTAATTTCTATATATTTATATTTATATTGTATATTAACTTTGTTTTATTTTTATTGGCTGGTTATACCGCCTAATCTGTATATTAACTTTGTTTTATGCTTGTTTGGCGACGTGATTTTAGATCTCGTCGTTTAGTTAGATTTTATTGTGAAAATTTTTCAGGTAATCTTTCTAATACAACTCCTACCATGGCTGACAATGAAAGTGTTCATGCTGAAGATGAGAACAGACAAGTACGCACCATGCGTGACTACTTGCAACCAACTCGAAGCTCATCACCTCTTGTTTTATTTTTCCTTTCAATGCAAACAACTTTCGTTTTAAACCAGGTATGATAGCTTTGCTTCCAAATTTCCATGGGTTAGAATCGGAAAGTGCTTACTCGTTTCTAAAAGACTTCGAAGATGTATGTTTCACCTTTAATGACCAACAATGTACAAATGAAATTGTCAAGCTAAAATTATTTCCTTTTTCTTTAAAAGATAAAGCAAAAATTTGGCTTCATAATTTAAAACCAAGGTCAATTAGCACATGGCAAGAATTACAAACTGAGTTTCTAAAGAAATTTTTCCCAGCACATAAAACTACTGCTTTGAAAAGACAGATTCAAAATTTCAATCAAAATCAAAATGAAGCATTTTTTCAGTGCTGGGAGCGTTTTAAAGAATTGTTAAGTTCTTGTCCACATCATGGTTTTGAAAAATGACGTCTTATTAGTTTCTTTTATGAAAGTTTAACTCCCGAAACTAAACAATTTGTTGAAACAATGTGTAACGGTGAGTTTCTAGAAAAAGAACCTGAAGAAGCCTTTGACTACCTAGACCATTTGGCAGATAACTCTCAAGCCTGGCACACAGATAATTCCTCTGAAAGTTCCAATAGATCTAATCTTGTTTCTAACAGAGGTAAATATCATTTTAGTCAAGAAGATGAGATAAAAGCTAAAGTAGCTAATTTGGCTAGAAAGATTGAAGCCATGGAACTTAGAGAAGTAAAAGAAGTCAAAACGGTTAAAAATGAAGAAAGTTGTGGAATTTGTGAAATCATGGGACACCCCACTTCTGAATGTCCAAACATTCCCATTCTTAAAGAAGCGTTGCATGATCAAGTAAATTCCATAAACACATTTAAAAAGCCTTTTCCTTCTCCTTACTCTGAAACGTATAACCCTGAATGGAGAGATCATCCCAACTTCAGTTGGCGGAATAATAATCATGTTCAGGTACCACAATCTCAAAAGCCGGGCAACACTTTTTCCTATCAACCTTCACGTGTACAAACCTTGGAAGAGACATTGCAAGCATTCATGCAAACACAAGCAAATGTGAATAACCAAACTTCACAGGACATCAATGAGATCAAAAACACCTTGTCCACATTGACAGCTTCATTACGCACTCAAGAAAAAAGTAAGTTTCCTGCTCAACCTCAGCCTAACCCTTCTACTCAATGTTTTGTTTCTTGCTCCAATGAAACTCAACAGGAAAATGCCAGTTCTATCACAACTCTTCGAAGTGGAAAGGCAATTGACAAAAACATTCCATCAAAAGACCAAGATCCTCCTTCCCCTCCGAAAAGTAACGGTAAGGATGATGGTAAGTCTGAACTTCTTGAAAATTTGGACAAAGAAAAAGGTATGCATCCTGCTCCTTTTCCTCAAAGGTTGCAAACAATAAAGAATTTGAATCAAAATGCATAAATTTATGAACTTTTCAAACAAGTTAAGATTAACATTCCTTTATTGGATGCAATCAAACAAGTTCCATCTTATGCTAAATTTTTGAAGGACATGTGCACATTTAAAAGGAAACATAATGTACAAAAGAAAGCATTTCTGACGGAAAGTGTGAGCTCAATCATTCAGCACCTTACTCCACCAAAATTCAAAGATCCTGGATGTCCAACAATCTCATGCATCATTGGAAACACTAGAATAGAACGTGCATTGCTTGATCTTGGTGCTAGTGTTAATCTTTTGCCTTTTTCTGTTTATCAACAGTTAGGTTTAGGTGAACTCAAGGAAACACTTGTTACACTTCAACTAGCTGATCGTTCTGTAAAAATTCCTCGAGGGATAGTTGAAGATGTTTTGGTTCAAATTGATAATTTTTACTTCCCTGTTGATTTTATTGTTTTGGACACACATCCTGTTTCAAATCCAAATGTTCAAATTCCTGTTATATTAGGCCGTCCATTTCTTGCAACTTCTAATGCTCTGATAAATTGCAGGAATGGTATTTTGAACATTTCTTTTGGAAATATGACTTTAGAATTAAATGTGTTCAACATTTGCAAGCAACCTGGTGATGATTCAGAAGTACATGAAGTGGATTTCATTGAAGAACTTGTTCATGAACATCTCACCACTACCACATTCCATGATCCTTTAGAAGCTTATTTAATTGAATGTGAGTTTGATAATGCTTCAGAAATTTCACACACTGATTCTTTGTTAAATTCTTTTCAGGATAAGCATCGTTGGAAACAAAAGTTTGAGGAACTCCCATCACTCACAAATGTCACTGTACCATCAACTATTGAACCGCCCAAGCTGGATTTAAAACCATTGCCATCCGAGCTAAAATATTCCTTTTTGGGAAAAATTCCTTCTCAATGGAGCCCCCAAGATAAAAGGAAGTTTCTGAATGAGGTAAAGAAGTTCTACTGGGATGACCCTTACTTGTTCAAATATTGTCCTGATCAAATTTTTCGAAGATGCATTCCCGACAATGAGGTAAGTAGTGTAATTAAGTTTTGTCATTCCGAGGCATGTGGTGGTCATTTTACATCAAAGAAAACTGCTGCAAAAATTTTACAGTGTGGATTTTACTGGCCAACTTTATTCAAAGATGCATATGAGAATTCTAAAATTCATAAAGAAAGAACTAAAGCCTTTCATGACAAGTTAATTTCAAGAAAAACATTTGATGTTGGGCAAAAAGTTCTACTTTATAATTCTAGACTTCACATATTTCTTGGTAAGTTGAGATCAAGATGGACTGGCCCATTTGTGGTTAAGCATGTGTATCATTATGGAGCAGTTGACATTGAGAATCCTCAAAATGGTAACGTATTCAAGGTAAATGGACAAAGACTCAAACTCTTTTTGGAAAATCATGTTACTCAAGAAGAGGTTGTTTTTCTTTCTGATCCTTGTTTTGAAAATAACTAGATGTAAATATAATTTTTACTAATTTCCAAAAAAATAATAATAATAATAATAATAATACATTTTTTTTAACCCCGGTTAAATGGCGGATAACGGTACTCCGTGATTATTTAAGTCGGTTCCATCAGCTACCCACAAAACTGATATTGTATATAAATTTCTCTTTCAATTTCTCTTTCATTTTTTTTTATTTTTATTTTTTCAGGATGGATGATATTCTCAAAAGATTGCAGAAACGATTCCCTCCTTTTCCTCGAATATTTTACTGAAGCTTTACCAAGTTCGATTTGAAAGATTAAGAATGCTTTTTTTGTTATCATGTTATTTAGAATATACTATGTCATTTAGAATATATCATGACATTTAGAATATACTATATCATTTAGAATATGCCATGTCATTTAGAATATACCATGTCACTTAGGTTATATCATGTCATTTAGAATATACCATGTCATTTAGATTATATCATGTCATTTAGGTTATATTATTTCATCTAAATTTTTTTTACTATGTCACACATGTTCATATTCATTTTCTTTAAATGTTTTGAAAAGGATAATGATTTTCAATAAAAATAAAGATATTTCCGAGTTAAAATAATTCATGAGTTCTCTGTCGGGTTTGCTGGGGAGGATATCATCAATTATCATTAATAAAAGAATATCTTTCTTTCAAAAAAAATGAAAATGATTTGGAGATTTTCCAAATAAATAAAAATTTCTATATTTTGCCGATTTTGTCGGGGAATATAAGAAAATTTTGAATTAATAAATTCTGGATTATTTTAAAAGAATATCGCGAGACTTTTACTAGACCATGAGGTGTTAAACTATTCCAAATTGGGAATTATTTTAAAATACTAAATTTAAAACTGACTTTTTACCAAGACTTGAGATAACACACGACTAATAAGGTACCGTTTTATAAGGGCGTTGTGGGGGTGCTAATCCTTTCCCTCATGTAACCGACTCTCGAACCCGCTTTTTTGATTTCTCTGGTTTAAAAATGCAGACTTGAAATTGGTTTTACAAATGTTTTAATTAATTTTAAAATGTTTTACAAAACCGGTTAATCACACCTAGCAAAAAAAAAGATTGGTGGCGACTCCATTTCTTTTTTGAGGTTGTCTTTGAACCCTCATTTTATTTTAAGACGAATTAAGTCATCTTTTCCTTTGTTTTCCCCAATGTCACGCTTAACGAGTAAAAGTCTCGCGATAAGAATTGTTATTTGTTAGGTTGCGACACTTACTTGTAAGACTTAGAAGCTAAGAGGTCTAGCTTTTAGTTAGCATAAGTTTAAGAGTCTAATAGTAAATTTGGAATAGTTTAACACCTCATGGTCTAGTGTCCTTATGCAAAACTGCCAGACTACAACCTTAGACACCTCATGGCCTAGTTTTAACACCTCATGGTCTGGTGTCCTCATGCAAAACTACCAGATTATGAGTTGTGACACCTCATGGCCATGTGTCTCCTCCAAAAGCCACCTGAATTCCTAAGCAAGTAGCTCAAGGGTTTTTAAATGCACCAAAAGTAGCTTAATGTGATAGAATTAGAAACAAAACACTTCCCTTGCTGTAAAGGAACCCAGCAAACTAATTTTGATGTTTTAGTGTTGTTGTTACTGTTTTGGAGCTCATTTTGAAACTTTGGAGTTAAAAGCTGAGTTCTGGAGATTTGATGTGTTGTTAGTACTTGCTGTCGAGTGTAAGTAACTAGCTATAGTAAATTCCTTAGGTTTTGTTGATTTTCAGCTTTTGTTCTTAGTTAGAGCCTATTATTCTTAGTTTCTTATTTCATGTTAAGTCAGAATAATGTTTTGAATTCATGAACTCTAAGGTTGTTATTTAGTTTGGTATTTTGTTTTGAAACTTATAAACCATGATTTATTGTACTCTTAGGTCTGGTTTTGTGTGCTTTAAGTTCTAGCTTTACCAAATTAAGCTAATCTATATATTAAAAACAAATTTGTTCTTTAGAGCCTTTAGAACCCCAAAGTATCACTCTTGTCAATTTCATTCATTTGATATGCCATTGTTGTTCTAAGTTGTATATGTATCATTTAAAATGATTTATGAACATCAGTTGAAGCTTTTACTATGTAAACTAAAGGTTTAAGTTTTCATGTTTAATATGACCTGTTTTAGTCAAAGTTAATGTTTTGGAGTGAAATTTAGATCCAGCTATGAGATTTTGAAATACTATGAACTATTTGAACTATACTCACTCATGTGAATTGTGTAATAAAGTTAACCTCTTTCATACATCAGTGAAGCCTATATTTGATGTGCCCATTTGGATTTGACCAATGAGAGTTTGACCCATACGATTTATCGACGGGAGTTTGGACCCATCCAGTGCATAGGTGGGGAATATATATATATATATGGACCTCGGATCCGTAGGTAAGGCCCTTTATGGGAGATTGACCCGTTTAAGATGCATCAACGGGAGTTTGAACTTCATTGAATTGTGTCAAAGAGGAATTGAATATGAATCTTTTAGAATATTTGAACTTGCTGGATCACTAAATGAAGCATTTGAACTAAGAATCTCATTTGAATAAGTTTTATATTACCTATATGTTTTATGAATATGAATGATATATGTTCTCATTTGATCTAATATAAGTTGTTTAGAAACCTTTTGGACAATCCAATACTAGGATGTCGAAAATACCCCAAATTTGGTTTCGTTCCTTTGATCCGTGCTCATTTGGGTGTTATTTCCTTAACTATGGTTAGATTACTTGCTAGGCTTTGTGGCTCATTAAATTGTTCATCATATTCAGATTAAGGTCGAGGTGTTGGTGTTCTCTGCGAAGGTTTTCGTGGAGGTGTTTCGTATGGACATATAGGACCCCATTTGACTTTTGGTGCTGTTCTTGTGTATTTGAGGTATAACCTCAATTGTAACAGCTTCTTTTTGTAGTAAATCAATAAAATTGGGGATGTAAGGTAAGTATCTATGACCGAGTTGTGTGGAATATACTACGTTCAGCCTTGTATAATATAAGTTATAGTTTGTTGTTTAAGAACTCTATGAGTATCTATCTTTATACAACTATGTTCAATATGAGACCTTAATTATGGTTAGCTTGTATGTTTTGAATCCTAGGTATATGATGTCATTTCTAATGGTATGACTTATGTTGCGTTTTGGGGCGTGATAGGGAGAGCATGCAAAGAATGACTAAGGCAAAAAAAAAAGATGAGCACACTCTAGACTAAGGAGGGAATCGACCAAGGCATATTAGAGAGGTCTCTCTTCATTTTTCTAAAGGACATTCACTACATTTTGAAAGGAAGCGTAGTAGCTAAAACCTCTCAAGAAGAAAAGGAAAGGAAGAGAGAAAAAGGAGAAAAAATGAGAGAGTTATGGAGGATTTTTGGAAGCTTTGCTAGGTATCTGATAACTCGTATAATTATATAGTTTTTAGTTATGTTTTATTATTGTTTTGTGTAAAATATGAGTTATTATTGTTTAGTCTAATTGTGTTTATGATCTTTTATATTTTTATGTAATTTGGTGTTTTTCACAAGTTTCTTTGAGTGATTTCAGATTACTAGAATTAAGGGCAAATCCAGTTCAGTTCCAGTTCCGACACCTTTTGCCATATCAGCTATATCTCGAGTTTCACTGAAGAAATAAGGCTGAAATTTTAACCGTGCAAAGTTAAGAGGCATATCTATCTTTTTCATGTTTTAAACTTCTTGAAACGGAGTCGTTTTCCCTAGCGAAATCGACCATCAAGTTGGATGATGTGCAATGACGTCTGTGCTGACCTGTTTTCGTATTTTGCCCATATCTTCTTATCCACATCAGCAAATGAGCTGATTCCAACAACTATGGATCAGTAACTGATAGAGGAACATTTTTCTAGAAGACCATGTGATCAGATCAGGCCTCCAAAATTGACAAAATCGACCATCAAGTTGGCTGATCAAAATTGTCATACAATATGACGAAAATTGTTAGAAAAATGCACCCACCTATTATACCTACCTTTGAAATTTGTAAAGCTTGTCTCTTGTCATTTAGCCCTCCAAAATGTGTATAAATAGAGGGCCTTGGATGATTGTAAGGGCATCATATTGTACATTGGTAGGATATTAGCCATTGTAATAAAATTCTCTAAGTTTTCTTCTTCTTTCTTTTCTCTAGTTTTCTTTTTCTTTATTTTCTTCTTCTTCTTTCTTTCTTTTATTTCCTTCTTAGATTCTCTTTAATTTTATGTTTATGTTTACAATGCCTATGCTAGGCTAAACTTCTATTTGGTTAAGGGTGATTTCAAAGCCCTAGACATGTTTTGTGATTGATTTTCAGATTCTATCTATCATTAATTTTCTATCAAAGTTGCTTATGTTCTTCTACAAGAATTGTTCATGATGTTGTCTTGATTTATTTAGGTGTACAACTAGATAGATCTTGATAATTATCTATTGCTAGTCTAGGAGTCTTGATCCGTGTAATTGTCTTGATTTCCTATTCATAAGTGGCAATTTGTGATTAATGATTATGGTCAAGTTTTCAATAATTGCAAAGTGGAACATAACCTAAGTTGAACAATCCGAGCTTATGTGTTTGTTGCTTAGATCAACCTATCTTTCTTATCATAAAGCTGCCATTAAATTGAATTTAGAGAGCTTATTCTAGGTTGTTTAATGGTTAGAGATTAAATAGAGAGCTTGTTCTATTTAACGACAAACTAAGGAAAGATTGGGATAACAGAGCTTGTTGTTATCTACGGTTGTTAACTTTGATAGTTGGTTGATATTGATAGATTTGAAATTGATTCTTAATGATGTCTAGTGGTGGAGAATGAAACCTTAACCATATTTTTCATATTTGATTCTTCTTACTTACTTGTTTTCTTACTTTTCTAGTTTGCTTATTTTTAAAACTATATTTATTTTTATTGGCTGGTTATACCGCCTAATTTGTATATTAACTTTGTTTTATTTTTATTGGCTGGTTATACCGCCTAATTTAGTATATATATTTTTATTGGCTGGTTATACCGCCTAATTTAGTATATATATTTTTATTGGCTGGTTATACCGCCTTGCATCTTATTCTTATTATTTACTTTAGTTTAAATCTGGCTTCAAAAACCCCTTTTCTTTTATTGTTTTCTTTGAACGTAAGTTATAAACTAATAACTCATAGATTAAAACCCAATCCCTGAGGACTCGACCCTTGCTAATCATTATACTTACAATTGATCTTTTTAGTGCAAGGTTAAATAAGATACACTCTTTTGGGTGCATCAAATTTTTGGCGCCGTTGCCGGGGATTGTTTTCTTTAGTTTATTTGTTACTTGGTTTATTCTTATTTTCAGTTCTAATGAGTTTTATTTTCTTGTATATACAGGTTTTTCTTTTCAAATTTTGAAAAAAAAAAAAAACCGATGGATTTGAGCAATCTAACACTTGAAGAGTTGGTGGCATACATGAACATGGAGAATCAACAAGCCAATCTCACCTCCCCAGTTCAACAATTGGCCATGGGAGGATGTCAAGGCCATCAAGTGTTCCAAGACCAACAGTATGATCATTACTCAAACACTTACCATGAGGGATGGTGGGATCATACTAATTATGGCTACTCGAAAAATTACCAAGAAGTAGATCCTTATGCCAATTACACTCATCCATCTACCTTCAATCACTCATGGTCTCAAGAACCAGATCCTTTTCAACCACCACATATGATTCAAAACTCAGGTACTTATTTAGAAGATCTTGTACATTCTCTTGTTACTGATACTTTGCAATTTCAACAGGAAACAAGGGCAAGCATCCAGAGTTTGGAAAGGCAAATGAGCCTATTGGCTAGTAGTATGGTGGAATTAGTAGCAGAAAGATCTCTAGCACTCCCTTCCCAAACGGTGATTAACCCAAAGGAGAATGCTACTATTGTGACCTTGAGAAATGAGGAACAAGATGAGGATGAGACAAAACCAAAGATGGATTCACTTCTTGAGGATAATGAAGCCACCATTCAAAAGGAGAGTACTTTGACACCTCAAGTAGCTTTTAAGGTTCTTATTTCTACTAATGTTCCTTCTCCACTTTTTCCTAGCAGATTTGCAAAGTCCAAGAAGGAGGAACATGTACAACAATTTTTGGAAACCTTAAACAGCTTGCTTGTGGATGCCATTAGACAAGTACCAAGATATGCACAATTCCTCAAAGAGCTATACCCCACCAAGAATGATGAAATAATACGTGTGGGGGAGAATGCATTGGCTGTTTTGCAAAGAAAACTTCCTCCAAAACGCAAAAATCCGAGAAGTTTCATGTCTAAGCGAAAAGATCCTAAAAAGCCAAGAAGGGGAATTGGCTAGACTGGAAACAATCAATCAAGTGCTAATTGGGGGAGGCAGCCTAATTAGTGAAAGCATTGCCAAACTGCCATCCTCAGATTTGCTCTCTTTTTCTTTATCTTTTTCTTATGTTTCTTTGTTAATTGTGTTTAGTGTTTTTAAGTTCATTTAGGCTGCATAAGTTTATTTTGTTTAATAGTTCTTTTCACTTACACATGATTCTTTCATTTGGGTTAATAGCATTACATTAATGACAATGTAAGAATTATGTGTGGGGGGAAGAATTTAGGATTTTATTTTTGAGTCTTTTTATGTTGTTTTTCTTTCTGATCCATGTTTTGAAAATGACTAGATGTAAATATAATTTTTATTTTTTTTAACCCCGGTTAAATGGCGGATAACGGTACTCCGTGATTATTTAAATCGGTTCCATCAGCTACCCACAAAACTGATATTGTATATAAATTTCTCTTCCAATTTCTCTTTCAATTTTTTTCATTTTTTTTTCAGGATGGATGATATTCTCACAAGATTGCAGAAACGATTTCCTCCTTTTCCTCGAAATATTTTACTGAAGCTTTACCAAGTTCGATTTGAAAGATTAAGAATGCTTATGCACAAAGGGATTCCTGAAGACATACGTTGGATAATTGAAGCCAAGGTACGTGAAGATGAATATCTGCCTGTTTTGCATTTACCAGGTACAGGTAGAAGCACTTTTGCAAAGAAGCGACGAGCAAAACGCATGAGTTCAAACTGCCACAAATGTGCACGATGGACGTGTAACGGTAAATGTCGTTCTATTGGGATTCCGTCCTCTAATCGAGATGATAAAATTGAATTCATTAAGGATGGACTGAGTAAGGAGAATTTGGGTAATATCCAACTTTCTCTTGAGACGCATCCTAGTGGAGACGTTCAAAGAGAAATTCTTGATTTATGGCCGCAATTCCAAAGGGAATGGCAACATCTTGGGAATCTGATGTTAAAAGACCTTGTTTGCCAGCTTGTAAGAAAACTGGATGGGAAGCATATCCTCGACTCATAGAAGGCGTTTAAGCCGTTTCTGGACGTAAAACCAGAGGAAGATGTGAGCCACAATCACAACTACAATAAATAACTTCTCAGCTTTTGGTTTGATTTGCAATAACTTCATTTCGGTTTAATTTACGTGTTGTTCGATTTGTGTAATTATTCTCGTTTTTTTTTTATTGGTCTTTTACGGTTGATTTTTCTTCTCTTTTTGATTTTCTTCCTGAAATCACGCAAAAATCTTTTGTTAGGTTAACATTTTCTTCTGACAGGTCAAATACACTTTCGGCGACATTATTACTCTTGTCTGATTCACTACTCAGTCCTCTATATATTACACCATGTACTCATTCTCTTTCAGGAACTCGAAAAAAAAATGGAAAGTACTTCGTCCCAGCGCATTAAAAAAATTTGTGTCTTTGGAGGTGCTTATCCAGGGAAAAATAACATATTTGCTGATGAAGCCATAAGAGTTGGAGTAATACTTGCCCAACAAAAGATCCAGTTGATTTATGGAGGTGGTAGTACGGGTTTAATGGGAGCAGTCTCTACAGCAGCACACGCCGGAGGAAGTCCAGTTCTAGGAGTCGTGCCAAAACTATTCACAGATTTTTGTGGACCTACCGTGGGTAAGGAAATACAAGTCTGGAGTATCCCTGAACGGATAACAATCATGTACCATTCTGCCGATGCATTCATTGCTTTACCAGGAGGTCTGGGTACATTGGAAGAAATAGCTTGCGTGGCTTCTTGGTCATCTTTGGTCACAAATAAGAAACCCATTGGTTTGCTTAATATTAATGGTTATTTTAATAATTTGCTTTCATATTTAGATAATGCTGTGGATAATGGATTCATGTTTTCAGAGGCAAGGAGAACCATAATTTCTGCTACAACCATTGAAGATTTACTCAAAAAGCTCCAAGCTTATGAGTGTTTATCTGCTACGGTTGTTTCGCAAACGCTCGGAAAAAGAAAAAGAGATATGGACGAGCAAGGAGTGGATTGCACTTTGTCTTTGTGACATTATCTAACATTTTGCTTGTTGTGTCTCAGTTATAATAAGTGGTTAGCAACCTCTGCAGGTAATATCTCCTAAATTATACCTTTAAAATTTGACATTGGGGACAATGTCATATTTTAGTAGGGGGTAAGGGACATATTTTGCTAATTTAAAAAAAAAAAATTAAGAAGTATTCATTCTGAACAAGGTCTGAGTAAGGGAGACTTGAGACATACCTTGTCAGTTTGATTTCTTCTTTTCAAAAAAAAAAAAAAGTTTGTTGTGTTTTAAGCAATTTAGAAGTATTCATTCTGAACAAGGTCTGAGTAAGGGAGACTTGAGACATACCTTGTCAGTTTGATTTTAATCTTTTTATGTTTACTTGTTAATTTTTGTTTAGTATTTTAGGATTATTTAGGTTGCATGGTTTTGTTTTGTTTTGAGTCTTAGTTGTTCCTATTCTTATGTTATTAGTTCTTTTCTCTTACACATGATTCTTTCATTTGAGTTAATAGACTTACATTGAGGACAATGTAAGAATTAAGTGTGGGGGGGAATGATTTAGGATTTCTTTTATTTTTGTCTACTAATTTTTTTTTCTTTATTATTATTATTTTTTTTTTGTGAGTTTTAGTTCCTTTTTAATACAATGATGAGATATGAATTGCATAAGTCTAAAACAGATTTATTAGTGAGAAGATTTTCATGAGAATTGAGCTTGATGTCAACCTTTTTATGAGCCAATGTTAATATGATATGTTGATTCAGAAAGAAGCATGTTTAGACTTAATCTGACTTGTATAATCATCCTTGTGAGTTTTTGAGCCTATAATGATTGACGCATTATACAAATCAATCTAATTTCTTTCTTGAGTGCTCTTATGATTACATGATTCTCTAGAACTTGCTTTAGACCTTGTTGAGACTATATTGATGCATGTGACAACATGAATATGATAGAGGCATTAGGATTTTTAGCCAGGGCCAAACAGCCATCCCTTATTGATGTTCCAAGAGAACATCCCCACTAGTGAGCCAATTTGAGCCTACATTAAATATGCTGTTTTATTGGTAACCACAACTTACACCTAGCCTAAATATACTTATATCCTTACCCTTGTTCTAAAGATGGATTATATATTTTGAGGCATATTGCAAAAAAAACAAGGGATATTTTTAGTTAAAAATTTGGGTTAGAAACAAGAAATAAGTGTGGGGGGAAAAGAAAAGAAAAGTCAAGAGAAAAAGAAATGGAATACTGGCAAATATATTCCTATGTAAAAATAAAAAAAAATATGAATCATCTCTTGAATTTGTGGAAAAAGAAAAAGATGTTACAAAGTTGTTTAGAATGAAGAAAAGGCCCAACATGAATATCCGGCCTAGGTGACTATGTACTTGTAAAGAGTTTTGAGAAGTTTCTTTGTATGATCTTATTATGTCTCTAAACTTTATGAACTCTTTGGAACCTTTGTGATATCTTTATCCTTTTGTTCTTCAACCACATTACAAACCCCTTGGCCCCATTACAACCTTGATTAAAGACCTCTTGATTCATGAAGTTGTATGATCTAAATAGTGGAGAATAGGTGGACAAGAAAGAATATGGTAGAACTGTTTTCATGAGATTGATTGAGTGTAAACACTTTACCACTACTTTAAAGAATGAAAATCATGAGAGTATCCCATGTGAGTAGTTGAGATTAAGTTTGAATATGCACTATTTTGATTGAAATATGTTATGTTAATATTGGCTTAACTCAAACAATTTACATTCAAGCATGATTTTTTGTGGAATTCTTTAAGCTATTGATTAGTTTATAAGACTTGTTCAAAGATTGTCTCTAATGTGTATTGAAAGGATTAGGAGTAAATATTTTTAGTATATGTAGTTTATTTATATTTTAGTTTTTCAATGTTTGTGGGTATCGTTCTAGTAAACCCTCACGAGACTAAACTCGTCCACTAGGGACACCTAGGGGTTTAAAGGCTTGTGTCACATGCTAAGTGCCACCGTGATTTCCTACGAAAGTGGATTAGATTAGATTTTCTTATTTTATTTTTATTGAGTCATTGCTAGGGACTAGCAACAATCTAAGTGTGGGGGTGTGATAACTCGTATAATTATATAGTTTTTAGTTATGTTTTATTATTGTTTTGTGTCAAATACGAGTTATTATTGTTTAGTCTAATTGTGTTTATGATCTTTTATATTTTTATGTAATTTGGTGTTTTTCACAAGTTTCTTTGAGTGATTTCAGATTACTAGAATTAAGGGCAAATCCAGTTCAGTTCCAGTTCCGACACCGTTTGCCATATCAGCTATATCTCGAGTTTCACTGAAGCAATAAGGCTGAAATTTTAACCGTGCAAAGTTAAGAGGCATATATATCTTTTTCATGTTTTACACTTCTTGAAACGGAGTCGTTTTCCCTAGCGAAATCGACCATCAAGTTGGCTGATGTGCAATGACGTCTGTGCTGACCTGTTTTCGTATTTTGCCCATATCTTCTTATCCACATCAGCAAATGAGCTGATTCCAACAACTATGGATCAGTAACTGATAGAGGAACATTTTTGTAGAAGACCATGTGATCAGATCAGGCCTCCAAAATTGACAAAATCGACCATCAAGTTGGCTGATCAAAATTGTCATACAATATGACGAAAATTGTTAGAAAAATGCACCCACCTATTATACCTACCTTTGAAATTTGTAAAGCTTGTCTCTTGTCATTTAGCCCTCCAAAATGTGTATAAATAGAGGGCCTTGGATGATTGTAAGGGCATCATATTGTACATTGGTAGGATATTAGCCATTGTAATAAAATTCTCTAAGTTTTCTTCTTCTTTCTTTTCTCTAGTTTTCTTTTTCTTTATTTTCTTCTTCTTCTTTCTTTCTTTTATTTCCTTCTTAGATTCTCTTTAATTTTATGTTTATGTTTACAATGCCTATGCTAGGCTAAACTTCTATTTGGTTAAGGGTGATTTCAAAGCCCTAGACATGTTTTGTGATTGATTTTCAGATTCTATCTATCATTAATTTTCTATCAAAGTTGCTTATGTTCTTCTACAAGAATTGTTCATGATGTTGTCTTGATTTATTTAGGTGTACAACTAGATAGATCTTGATAATTATCTATTGCTAGTCTAGGAGTCTTGATCCGTGTAATTGTCTTGATTTCCTATTCATAAGTGGCAATTTGTGATTAATGATTATGGTCAAGTTTTCAATAATTGCAAAGTGGAACATAACCTAAGTTGAACAATCCGAGCTTATGTGTTTGTTGCTTAGATTAACCTATCTTTCTCATCATAAAGCTGCCATTAAATTGAATTTAGAGAGCTTATTCTAGGTTGTTTAATGGTTAGAGATTAAATAGAGAGCTTGTTCTATTTAACGACAAACTAAGGAAAGATTGGGATAACAGAGCTTGTTGTTATCTACGGTTGTTAACTTTGATAGTTGGTTGATATTGATAGATTTGAAATTGATTCTTAATGATGTCTAGTGGTGGAGAATGAAACCTTAACCATATTTTTCATATTTGATTCTTCTTACTTACTTGTTTTTTTACTTTTCTAGTTTGCTTATTTTTAAAACTATATTTATTTTTATTGGCTGGTTATACCGCCTAATTTGTATATTAACTTTGTTTTATTTTTATTGGCTGGTTATACCGCCTAATTTAGTATATATATTTTTATTGGCTGGTTATACCGCCTAATTTAGTATATATATTTTTATTGGCTGGTTATACCGCCTTGCATCTTATTCTTATTATTTACTTTAGTTTAAATCTGGCTTCAAAAACCCCTTTTCTTTTATTGTTTTCTTTGAACGTAAGTTATAAACTAATAACTCATAGATTAAAACCCAATCCCTGAGGACTCGACCCTTGCTAATCATTATACTTACAATTGATCTTTTTAGTGCAAGGTTAAATAAGATACACTCTTTTGGGTGCATCAGTATCTTGCTTCTTTTCTCATGTTCTTCATTTCCATTTCATTTCTCATGAATTTGCTTCTTTCTTTTCTATGTTAGTTTCATTTTTCAAAACAAAGATTTCTTAAAAAGGTTTCAAAAAGGTTTACTACCTCTTCTTCACTTTTTCACAAAATATCAAAGTTGATAAAAATTTTCCTACATGTTTTCTTACCTTGGCCGAAACTTATAGGGTTCAATGTGCTTGCCTTTTCTTCATTTTTCTTGCTTGAATGTTGGATGTGGGATTCACTATTATGGTAGGATAGATTTTCTCCTTTGATTTCTTTCAAAAAAATAAAAATAAAAAGGTTTTATGTACTTGAGGATCTTGGTTTTACCAAGTGATTTTGGTTAGGTAGGGCTATGTCCAAGGAACCAACCATTAAGTCAACCTTTATTTTTCTTTGTTTGTTTATATTTTATCATATTCATATGCTTGCTTGCTGTAAAAATGAGTTTTCAACTTATTTCCAACTTGATTTTTGGTTAGGATCAACTAATGGTCCATAGCCAAAGTATACTTTCCAAAATAGTTGGAAGAAAACAATGTTTTACAAGTTGAGTATGCTGATTTTAGGTAACGTTTTCACCATGCATATTTTGTCAAAATAAAAAACTGATTTAACCTCTTTCAATACATCCATATATGAGTCCATGGTAATTTTTCCATAATTTTTAGAATTTTTTTTCAAGGGTTAAAAAATAGTTTTCAGTAAAACTGATTTTTAGTTAGATATGTTGTTTTAAGGCAACTTTACCCTAGGAATTTTTTGTCAAAATAAAAAACCATTTTTACCTCACTGAGCTTAGCATGTTCTGACTCTAAACTGATTTTTTCAGATTTTTTTGAATTTTTTATAAAGGTCTAAAAAATAGCTTTGTGAAATTGGTTTTTAGGTACCGAAACAAGTTTTAAAGCTAGTAAATGTCTCATTTTTATCAAAGGGGAGGGGCTAGCCAAAATTCATTGGGCTACTATTTTGGGATGTTTTCCATGTTAGTTCAATGACAAAAAAATGGCTTTGCAAAAATCGGGTCATGGGTAGCTAATCCGGGCATCAAAAAGTTAGTCAAAGAACTAGGATTTTGGACACTAAGCCATTTGGCCAATTTGATTTTACATCAAAAATTGATTTGATTTATTTTCTCATTTTTGGTTTTGAAAATGTTGCATTTAAAATTTTCTTAAAGATACTCGGATGTCAAACAAGGGCAATCGAATGCCCCCTAAACCGAGCCAAAATTCGTGCCCGAAATCTTTCATTTTAAAATATCCAACTTAGGTTTCTTTCAAAGGTAGTCGGACATCTTTTTTAGGTGTTCGGATATCCTCTCTTTAAGAGATAAACACATTTCATGTATTGTGTCGTAACCACCTCAGGGAAAAAGTCCGAAATAATCTGCCCCCGTCGTGGGGACAATCGGCCTTCGTTAAGGAGTGTGACATTGGGGAAAATAGAAGAAAAAATGACTTAATTTCTCTAAATTAAAGGTTGAGGGTATGAAAACGACCTCGAAAAAAGAAATGGAGTCGCGACCAATTTTTTTTGGCTAGGTGTGATCGGTCGTCGATTAAAACCAGTTTCTATAAATCATTTTAGAATTAATTAAAATATTTTTTAAAAACCAATTTTGAAGTCTACGCTTTGAACCAGAGAAAACAAGTGCAGGTTCGAGAGTCGGTTACATGCGGGGAAGGATTAGCACCGCCACAACGCCCGTATAAAACGGTACCTTATTAGTCATGTGTTATCTCGAGTCTCGGTGAAAGTCGATTTTAAATTTGGTGTTTAAAAATAATTCCCTAAAAAAAAGCACATTTATTTGAAAATGATCCGGAATTTATTAACATAAATTTTTTCGTATTCCTGACAAACTCGACAAAAAATGGAATTTTTCCTTGATTTTGAAATTCTTCGAATCACCCTCATTTTTTTGATAAAAAAGGATATTCCATTGTTAATGATAACTGATGATATTCTCTCCGGCAGACCCAACAAAAAACTCATGAATTATTTTAACTCAGGAATAACTTTGCTTTATTAAAAAAATTTAATAATTTTTCATGCATTTTAAAATCATAAAAAATGATCATGAATATGCAAAAATATTACTAAGATATTGATTAAAGAAACATGCATATTTATCATGGCATGACAAACATTTTATTATGACATGGCAAAAAAAATTAATGACATAGCATGCTTGACATGGCAAAATATAAATGACATGGCCAAAGGGATGAATGACATGGCACATGAATTAATGACATGGTACATGAATGAATGACATGGCAAACTCTAAAGGACATGGCATATGAATGAATGACATGGCATGGCACGGCATATGAATGAATGACATAGCATATGAATGAATGCCATGGCATGACATGGCATATGAATGAATGACATAACATAATCTAAATGATATGGCATATGCATGCATGACATGGCATAATCTAAATGATATGGCATATGCATGCATGACATGGCATAATCTAATGATATGGCATGTGTATGGATGACATGGCATGCTAGACATGGCAAACTCCAAATGACATGGCATATGAATGAATGATATGGCATGCTTGACATGGCAAAAATCACAAAATGACATCATCATAAAATATTTATAATCACATCATGAACACATGCACACATCATTATTTTGAAATAGATCCTTCATGTGAGGAATCACATAAATGGCATATGTCGAAAAATATTACCGTACTCCCCGGCAAACCTGGCAAAGCTTGGAAAATAATTCTTTCATATGACATTTATATGATTCCGAATAAAACAAAATCCATACTTTGCGATTTCATAACCACGTGCATTGAATAATTTCCTAACCTCCCTGGCAAACCCGGTAAAGATTAGGAACTAATTCTCGCCAAATGTTTAGGAAACCGAAAAGCACATTTTTATGCCAAATTAAATAAAAACATTTTTAAATATGCAATGCATGAAAATGTATTTCTTCCTTGATGTAAGGATATCCGTATACCTAAAAAAGTATCTGACTACCTTTGAAAGAAACTTAAATTGGATTTTCAAAACCAAATGACTTTGGGCTTGGATTTAAAAAATGCAATTTTTGGGATGAAGAAGGCCTTGTCCGTACCCCCCTAAAAAAAGCTCTAGTTTTCCTTTTTTTTAAGACCCGGGTTGACTACCCATGAACCGATTTTTGTAAAATCAATTTTTATCCTTGAGATGACATGGAAATCAACCTAAAATAGTAGCTAATGACTCAAATCAGCCCTTCCCTTTTACAAATTAAATCCAAAAATTATTAATTTAGAAAAACTCATTTCTGACTCCCATAACCAGTTTTGAAAAAAACTATTTTTTTACCCTTTATAAAAAAATTCAAAAAATTCTGGAAAAATCAGTATAGACTTGAAACATGATAGTATTTATGGGAAAAAATCAGTTTACTTTTTGGACTAGAGATGCCTTGACCGAAAGTTCACTAAAGTCAGAACAGTAAACTAAAAACTGTTTTACCGAAAACCATTTTTCCAACCTTGATAAAAAAATTCTAAAAATCTTGGAAAAAATACCAGGGCATCCTCTAAGGGTTTACTGAATATGGTTAAAAAATATTTTTATTTTTACAAAATGAACTTACTAAAAAAAATTCTCAAAGTCAGAATAGCCAACTTAACAACCTATTAGTCTTTCAACTAGCTTGCACCAAAGATTTTGGCTAGAGACCATTGGTTGGTCTTAGCCAAAAATCAAGTTGAGGATGGCGTGAATGCATGATTTTACTGCCAACAAACATATGAAAATGAATCAAATCATGAGTTTAAAAAAAAAAAAAAGCAAGAAAAACCAAGGTTGGCTCAATGGTTGGTTCCTTTGACATTGGCCCACCTAACCAAATCACTTGATAAAAATCAAGATCCTGAACCTTCTCAAAACTTTTATTTCATTTTTTTTAAAGAAAAATCAAAGGAGTAAATCTATCCTACCACAATGGTGAAACCACAATCAACAACCAAGTAAGAAAATCAAGCAAAAACAAGCACAATAAGGCTCCTAAGTTTCGGTCATGGTGAAGAATATGTAGGAATATTTTGCAACCTTATTATTTTGTAAAGAAAAAAGAATAAAGGAAAGAAAACCTTTAAAATTTATTTTGAAAACATTTTATTCAACAAATTTAACAATCATATGGAAAAAGGGAAGAAAAAGAACATGAAATCAAAGAAAATAATTGTAGAAGAAGAAAGAAAATAACTACCTAGTAAAGTTTTCCAAATCAAGCACTCAAACTTCTCCTTCTTTCTCCCTTTTTCTCCCTTTTTCTTTTTCTCCTTTCTTCCTTCAAGAGCGTAGAGAAAATTGCCTTTGAAAAAAAATGACTCTTTTCCTCTATAATAGGGCTGGCCGAATTCTTCATGTAGTGGTGTGCTCCTATCTTTTTTAGCCTTTGTCATGTTTTTCATGCTCTCCCAACATCATTGCCACATGGCTAATTCTTGTCCCCTCCTTGCATGATGCTTTCTTTAAATTAAGGGTTCCTGTCCCCTTTTTGCATGATGCTTACCTTATATTAAAGGTTTTACAACCTCTCATTGGCTAATAATGCCACTTAGATTATTCTTGTCTCCTATCTCTACAAAATATCTTAGCCACTTGTCATGATCATATGGCTTACTAACAAAATATCTTCCTAGGTGGCATTTTTAATTCTATTTGGCATCATCTCATAGCTTTCACATGCTCTTCACATGGCTTTGCAATTTGGAGGCCTCCCATTGGCCAAAAATGCCATGTAGATAAGTAGTGGAGAATCTCAACCTTTCTTAAAAATGTCATCTTACTATTCAATCTTGGCCATTTGATTTAAGATGATCACACTCCCACCTTCATCCAAGAGCTGGCCAAAAATGGCCTGGAATTTTCAAGGCCATTCCTCTTTTTTTATTTGCAAAATAACCCTTTTCGGTTTTTTCGATAATTTGCATTTTGGCCTCCAAACTTAATTTATTTGCAAATGGACCCCAATTTTGGATTTTTCCTTCTTAATCCATCCCATCCAATATAAAACTCAGTTCTGGAGGTTTTCATGATTTTTCGAGCTCGTTTTGCATTTTTCCCGGATTTTTCTCTAAAGTTTCAGTTTAATGCCTCCCAAACTTTTTCTATTTTCATTTGAGCTCCAATTTTGGATTTTTCTTCTCCAATACCTTCCATCAAATACAAAACTTAGTTTTGGAAGTTTTTATAATTTTTCGAGCTCGTTTTCTATTTTTCTCGGATTTTTCTCTTGAAATTTCGGTTTAGTGCCCCTGAACTTTGTCTATTTCTATTTGAGCTCCGATTCTGGATTTTTCTTCTCGAATCCCTTCTATTAAATATAAAACTTGGTTCTAAAAGTTTGTATAATTTTCTCAGCTCATTTTCTATTTTTCCCGGATTTTTCTTTAAAATTGCAAATTAGTCTCCCGAATTTAGCATATTTGTGTTTTAGCCCCAATTTTGGGTTCTCTTCTTCTCATTTTCTTCTTTCCATCCTAAAACTCGGTTCTAGAAAGTTTCACAATTTTTCGACCTCGGATTCTATTTTTCCTGAATTTTCCAAAATTGCCCTTTAACCCTTTGAAACCTCGATTTTACTCGAAACAGGCCAAATTTTTGGATTTTCTTTTTCTAATGCCTTTTTCATATATTGAAATGGAGTTGGACCAAAAATGCTCAATTTTTACATCTGAATTCTTCTCCGATTTAGTTTTTCCCTTTTCCCTCAAAATTGAGAATTTTCTCGTTTTTTCCGTTTCTCCTCCAATCGGTTCTTCCTTGGGATCCACTTCAAATTGGGACTTGGGATATTTTTATTTATTTATTATTTATCAACTAGGGGCTTCAATTTCACCGAATCAGACCATCTCTATAGTTTTCCCCAAATTTGTGAATTTCTTATTTATTCATTAAATCTTTATTTTCATTTTTCTCTTCAAACCAATTCTTCCTTCAACTTCGCTTCAAAATTGGACCTTCCAATATCCATATTTATTGATCTTATTCCATATGGAACCTCCAATTTTGCCCAATTTGATCGTTTACGCACTTTTCCCCAAATTTGCAAAATTTCCCATTTTCCTACACTCAATTTTGCAATTTGTCTTCCAACCTCTTTATCTTCAATTATAGATCTCTGATTATCAGAATTCTTTCACCATTGTTCAATTCAACTTCGAATCTTGCTTTTGACTGGGAGTTGACTTTTTTAGTGGTTGACTTTTTGAGGTTGACTTTTTTTGGCTTGATTTTTCGTGTTCACCTCCGAATCAAAGTCTTAGAAACCCATCTGTGGAATGAAGGAAGATTCTTTGCATTCGGGGAAGTTGAAAGGAGAATTGACATTGTTTAAGAGGCCGGGACAAAATTAGGTGTCTACACATTGCATATTTTAAAATGTTTTGTTTAATTTAGCACAAAAACGTATTTTTTGGTTTCCTGGACATTTGGCGAGAATTAATTCCTAATCTTTGTGGGGTTGGTGGAGAGGTTAGGAAATTATTCAACGCACGTGTTTATGAAATCGTAAAGTATGATTTTTGTTTTTACTCGAGATTATATAAATGTCATATGAAATAATTATTTTTCAAACTTTGTCTGGTTTGCCGGGTTTGTCCGGGGGGTGGGGCAATATTTTCCGACACATGATATTGATGTAATTTCATAAAGAAAAATCATTAAAAGAATTTTAAAAATAATAATGTGTGCATATTCTATGTTCATGTATAGTTCATGATGAGATTATTCTATGATTGATGTCTACATTGCTATCTTAGTCATAATATTTCATGTTCATGCATATTCCATGGTGACATCATTTTAGAATTGATGTACATGTTGCTATTTTGATCATGTTATTTTGATTTGATATGCTTATTTTATGATAATGTCATCTCATGAATTTTTCCATGCCACGTCATGAATCATATGCCATGTCATGAGTTACTTGTCATGTTATGTATGCCTTGCCATGAATTCTTTGCCATGCCATGTATGCCATGTCATAAATTCTCTTGCCATGTCATGAGCTATTTTCCATATCATACATGCCATCTCCTGAATTATTTGACCATGTCATGTATGCCATGTCATTAATTCCTTGCCATGTCATGATTTAGTTGCCATGTTATGTATGTCTTGCCATTAATTCTTTTCCATGCCATGTATGCCATGTCATAAATTCTCTTGCCATGTCATAAATTCTCTTGCCATGTCATGAGCTGTTTTCAATATCATACATGCCATGTCCTGAATTATTTGACCCTGTTATGTGTGCCATGTCATTAATTCCTTGCCATGTTATAATAAGGTTTACCAAGTTAAATAGGTCATGTCATTAATTTATTTTCCATGTCAAAATAAAATGCTTGCCATGCCATCCGATAAGTGCTTAATTTCATACAGTTTCCTATTTAATTTCCTTATACTTTGTGCTTTGATTCTTACTTCCTTGACATTTTACTAGGTTTTTATGCTTTGTAGGTATTTTGGAGGATATTAAGTCAAAACATGTCAATTAGGATGTTAAAGAGCTTACAAAATCACAATCACAAGATGGAAAAAGACTTGGGAGTCAAAAAGATCAAATTCTTGGTGCAAAGCAAGAAGACAGATTTGACCCCTGGAGCTTGTTGCTAAGAAAACATGATGTTAGATTCTTTATTCGAAGAAACTTCCTTCTTGACTTTTGAAGCTGACTTGGTTACCTTTCCAACGGTTGGTCATGGGCCTAAATCAGATAACAATTGGTCATCCAAATCAGCATTGGAATATCTTTCTAAACAACCCTAGTGGCAGAAAAAACCCTAGCCGTAAATCACATTTTTTTTTCTTAATACCCTAGCTGACATTTATGTTTATACTTGTCAAAGAAGGATTAGTGGCTGTCAACTTGCATTAATTGCATTAATTGCAAGAATCTTTTTCTTAAAGCTAATCCTAGTCAAAGTAGGAGAATTAAATCAGCCAAGACTTTTCTTCCTTACACTTACTTTGGCTGCAAGTTTGTAATCTCTCCTCATTAAAGAGTACTTCGACTAAGACTTTCCTACTTTATTAAAACCTTGGCTACCAAGTATTCTTTCTTTCCTTAAAACACAAAAGTCAACCATTTTTCCTTAACTTTAGCCACAAGTCAGCACTTTTTTTTTTTGATAATTGGGTAGGGGAGGGGTTGCTTGGGTTTGAACCCAAGACTTCATGCCCGCAAGACTCTTGGCCACTTAGCCAAGAGCTTGTTGGCGCACAAGTCAGCACTTATTGAAGGGAGAAAGTTGTTTGATGCCCTAGCTATTGCCTATAAATAGAGAACAAGGGGGGCAAACGAAAATAAACTTCTCCAAGCATCGAAGTTCTGATTTCTTCTTTATTTTAGAGTTTTTGAGAGAACAAGAGGCTGGATAATTAATATTCTTCTTCTTCTTCTTTCTTTCTTTTATTTTCTTCTTAGATTCTCTTTAATTTTATGTTTATGTTTACAATGTCTATGCTAGGATAAACTTTTATTTGATTAAGGGTGATTTCAAAGCCCTAGACATGTTATGTAATTAATTTTCAGAATCTATCTATCATTGTTTTCTATCAAAGTTGCTTATGTTCTACCATTAAAATTGTACATGATGATGTTTTGATTTGTTTAGGTGGCCAACTAGATAAATCTGGATAATTGTCTAATGCTAGTTTAAGAGTCTTGATCCATGTAATTGTCTTGATTTCCTATTCATAAGTAGCAATTTGTGATTAATGATTATGGTCAAGTTTTCAATAATTGCAAAGTGGAATATAACCCAAGTTGAACAATTCGAGCTTATGTGTTTGTTGCTTAGATCAACCTATCTTTCTCATTATAAAGCTGCTATTAAATTGAACTTAGAGAGCTTATTCTAGGTTGTTTGTAGTTAGAAATTAAATAGAGAGCTTGTTCTATTTAACGACAAACTAAGGAAATATTGGGGTAACAGAGCTTGTTGTTATCTACGGTTGTTAAATTTGATAGTTGATTAATATTGATAGGTCTGAATTTGATTCATAATGATGTCTAGTGGTGGAGAATGAAACCTTAACCATATTTCTCATATTTTATTCTTCTTATTTACTTATTTTCTCATTCTTATTGTTAACTTTGGTTTAAATCTGATCTCAAAATCCTCTTTACTTTTATTTACTTATTTTTAAGTGATAAACTATTAACTTATAAACTAAAACCCAATCCCTGAGGACTCGACCCTTGCTAATCACTATACTCTACAATTGATTCTTTTTAAGTGCAAGGTTAAATAAGATACACTCTTTTAGGTGCATCAAGTTTGTGGCACCGTTGTTGGGAATTGCTTTCTTTAGTTTATTAGTTTATTGATTTATTCTTATTTTATATTCTAATTATTTACTTTTTTTATTTATTTATTAGTGAATGTTCCATGCTCCCGAAGAAGACTTAAGACTTAGGAGAATTCGGGAATTTATAACTTCTCACCAACAAGCAATCGAGGAGTTGATTCAAAACATCCAAGAGGAGCAAGGAGAGATGGCAGCAGCTGACAACCGAACTCTCAAGGAGCTAGCCGCTTCGGACTTAGGTCAACAACCATTATGCATTGAATATGCTAATCTTGAGGTAGCTTTTGAATTAAAATCTAGTTTGATTCATCTTCTCCCAACTTTTCATGGTTTTGCAGGAGAGGATCCAAATAAGCACCTCAAGGAATTCCATGTAGTTTGCTCAAGCATGAGACAATATGAGTCACGGAAGAGCAAGTTAAGTTGAGAGCCTTCCCATTCTCTCTAGCTGATTCAGCAAAGGAATGGCTCTACTATCTACCATCCGGGACCATCACTACATGGAATGATATGAAGAAAGCATTCTTGCAAAGGTATTTCCCAGCATCTAAGGCTGCCAACATTAAAAAAGAGATATGTGGGATTAGGCAATACAACGGAGAGTCCTTATATGAATATTGGGAGAGGTTCAAGAAACTTTGTGCATCATGTCCACACCATCAGATAAGTGAACAACTTCTCATCCAATACTTCTATGAAGGTCTCATGCCCATGGAGAGAAGTATGATAGATGTGGCTAGTGGGGGAGCTCTAGTTGATAAGACTCTCTGGGCTGCTAGAACTCTAATCTCCAACATGGCAGCCAATTCTCAACAATTCTCAATGAGACAAGATCCACCACCACAACCCAAGAGAGTTAATAAGGTAAGTATATCATCCCTTGAACAAAAATTTGATAAACTGACTTCTCTTGTTCAACAATTGGTTGTAGGTAATATACAGCAAATAAAGGCTTGTGGCATGTGTTCAAACATGGGGCACTAAACTGATATGTGTCCAACACTTCAAGAAGACACCAATGAACATGTGAATGCCATGGGTGGATTTCAGAACCCACCAAGGAAATATGATCCCTACTCAAACACTTACAATCTAGGATGGAGGGATCATCCAAACTTCAATTATGGAGGGAACCAATCACAAGCTGTTCCTCCACCATTTGACAATAGGCCATTGGGTTTTCAGCAAAGAGTGCAACAACCATATCAAACCCGACAACAATTGCCACAACAAAAAAATTCAGGTGAAAATCTTGAAGATCTTGTCAAAACCCTTACTACTAATACAATTCAACTTCAACAGGAATCAAGGGAAACAAAGGTAAGTATTCAAAACTTAGAGGCTCAGATGGGGCAATTGGCAACAACCACGAGTCAAATTCAAGCAAGGGATTCTGGGAAATTACCTTCCCAAACCATAGTGAATCCAAGAGATAATGCCAATGCTATAACTTTAAGAAGTGGGAAACAACTAGAGACACCACGAAAGGATAGTGCTCAAAGGGAGAACAACACCATGGCATCCTCTTCACATCCCAATGAGCCACTAAAAAGGTAACTCCTAAACCATTTTTTCCTTCTTATATAACTCATCCACCTTTTCCTAGCAGGTTAGCAAAGTCCAAGAAGGAGAAGCAAGAGAAGGAAATTTTGGAAACCTTCCAAAAAGTAGAGGTAAACATTCCTTTACTAGATGCTATCAAGCAAGTGCCAAGATATGCCAAGTTCCTAAAAGAGTTGTGCGCATCTAAATGAAATTTGAAAAGGAATGAAAAGGTAAGTGTGGGGGAGAATGTGTCAGCTGTTCCTCAAAAGAAACTCCCACCTAAATGCAAGGATCCAAGTATGTTTACCATTCCTTGTAAGATAGGCAACACCAAGTTTGAGCGTGCTATGCTAGATCTAGGGGCATCTATTAATGTCATGCCATATTCTATTTATGCTTCATTGAATCTAGGACCATTAGAGGAAATTGGTGTTCTAATACAACTTGTTGACCATTCTAACACTTACCCAAGAGGAGTTGTAGAAGACGTTCTTGTACAGGTTAATGAATTGGTTTTTCCCGCTGACTTTTATGTTATTGAGATGGAAGATGAGATGTCTTCTAATCCCACACCTATTCTATTAGGGAGACCATTCTTGAAAACAGCAAGAACTAAAATAGATGTACATGATGGAACTTTAACTATAAAATTTGATGGTGAAATAATTCGCTTTAACATTTTTGAGGCCATGAGATATCCTAGTGATGTGTATTCTGTTTTTAATATTGATATCATTGACTCACTAGTGCAGCAAGCTTATGAGTTAGATGGTGAAGATAGTAATGAGATAGTCTTTAGCAAACATCTCAGAATGGGGAATGCTAAAGGGGAACTAGCGTTGAGTGACCATGTGGAAGGGGCGCTAGAATCTTTACACTCCCTGCCACCTAAAGATGCAAGGTTTGATGTTTCATTTATTGATTTGCCTTTATCTAATGAGAAACCTCTACCTTCCATTTTGCAGACACCAAATTTAGAGTTGAAACCACTACCGAACCACTTGAAATATGTGTTCTTAGGTGAAAAGGACACACTACCGGTCATCATTGCCAAAGAGCACAAACCTTTGCAAGAAGAACGACTTATCCGGGTACTTAGAGAGAAAAAACAATAATTGGTTGGTCAATCGCCGATATCAAGGGAATAAGCTCATCCATGTGCATGCACCGGATTTTGTTAGAGGAAGGGTCAAAACCAACAAGAGAGGCACAAAGAAGATTGAACCCTCCTATGATGGAGGTTGTGAAAAAGAAGATGCTGAAGCTCCTAGATGTTAGAGTGATCTATCCTATCTCGAATAGCAAATGGGTGAGCCCGGTCCAAGTGGTTCCAAAGAAATCAAGTGTAACGGTGGTAACAAATAATGAGAATGAACTTGTTCCTACTAGGATTCAAACAGGGTGGCGAGTTTGTATTGATTATCAAAAACTTAATTCCACAACTCGCAAAGACCACTTTCTTTTACCTTTTATTGATCAAATGGTTGAAAGGTTAGCTGGCCATTCTCATTATTGTTTTCTTGATGGTTTTTCAGGTTATAATCAGATTGTCATTGCTCCGGAGGACCAAGAGAAAACAACATTCACATGTCCATTTGGTACTTTTGCATATCGGCGTATGCCATTTGGTCTTTGTAATGCACCAGCTACATTCCAAAGGTTTATGGTTAGCATATTTTCAAATTATGTAGAGAACATCATAGAAGTGTTTATGGGTGATTTTAGTGTCTATGGTGATTCTTTTGATAGATGTCTAGAGAACCTTACACTTGTACTTGAAATATGCATGGAAACTAACCTTGTTTTGAATTGGGAAAATGTCACTTTATGGTAGAACAAGGAATAGTTTTAGGCCATGTTATTTCTTCTAGAGGGATAGAGGTTGATAAATCTAAAATAGATATTATGCATTCTTTACCACCTCCCACAAATGTGAGAGAGGTTCGTTCTTTTTCTTGGACATGCAGGTTTCTATATGAGATTTATCAAAGACTTCTCAAAGATCACATTACCTTTTTGCAAGCTACTACAAAAGATGTGGTTTTCCACTTTGATAATAAATGCAAAGAGGCGTTTGTAACATTGAAGGGACTCTTGACACCAGCTCCTATCATGCAACCACCATATTGGAATGTACCTTTTGAAATCATGTGTGATGCTAGTGACTATGCCATTGGAGCTGTTTTGGGCCAACGGGTTGGCAAAGCCTTACATGCCATTTATTATGCCCCCTGAACTCTTAATGATGCTCAATTAAACTATTCCACTACTGAAAAGTAACTTTTGGCTGTTGTATTTGCTTTAGAAAAATTTCGATCTTATTTAATTGGTACTAAAGTAATTGTATTTTTTGACCATGCAGCCCTTAGGTACTTACTCACTAAGAAAGAGGCCAAACCAAGGTTGATTAGATAGATACTTCTCTTACAAGAGTTTGATTTGGAGATAAAAGATAAGAGTGGTAGTGACAACCTGGTTGCGGACCATCTTAGCCGTTTAGTTCATGAAGAGGATGCACTACTCTTGAATGAGAACTTTCCGGATAAGCAACTTCTTTTTATAAGTACAACAACTCTTTGGTATGTCGATATTGTTAATTACTTAGTTACCAAGAAGTTTCCACAAGAGTTGACACAAGCTCAAAGAAATAAGATCAAGATTGATGCCA
Source organism: Fremontodendron californicum (assembly GCA_030761205.1). NCBI lineage: Eukaryota > Viridiplantae > Streptophyta > Magnoliopsida > Malvales > Malvaceae > Fremontodendron > Fremontodendron californicum. The sequence goes on along the minus strand of JAULJL010000018.1, from coordinate 22,800,976 downwards.
AATACTACATATGGGATGATCCTTACCTTTGGAAGCATTGCTCCGATCAGATTATAAGAAGGTGTGTACTCGAATCTGAATTTCAATCTATTCTCACCTTTTGTCACTCTTATGCATGTGGAGGACACTTTGGATCCAAAAAAATAGCCATGAAAGTTCTTGATTCTGGATTTTATTGGCCTACTATGTTCAAAGATGCATACCTCTTTTGCAAGTCATGTGATCGTTGCCAAAGAACAGGTTAGGTGCTAGAAATCAAATGCCTCAAACTCCAATACTTATTGTTGAAATTTTTGTTGTAAGGGCATGGATTTTATGGGACCTTTTCCTTCTTCTTTTAGTAATCTTTATATTTTACTTGCCGTTGATTATGTTTCAAAGTGGGTGGAAGCAAAAGCCACTAGGACTAATGACTCTAAAGTTGTTTCAGATTTTGTCAAGACTAACATCTTTGCTAGGTTTGGAACACCAAAGGCCAAAATCAGTGATAGAGGTACTCACTTGTGCAATAGGACTATGGAAGCACTTTTGAGGAAGTATAACATCACACACAAGGTCTCCACCTCATACCATCCTCAAACTAGTGAGCAAGCTGAAGTGTCAAACCGAGAAGTTAAGTTCATCCTTGAAAAGACAGTTAATCCAAATAGGAAGGATTGGAGTTCACGACTTAATGATGCACTTTGGGCTTATAGGACAGCATATAAGACACCCATTGGTATGTCTCCTTATCGACTTGTTTATGGTAAGCCTTGTCATCTTCCGGTTGAATTAGAACATAAGGCATATTGGGCTATCAAACAAAGCAACATAGAGATAGATGAGGTAGGTAAGCAAGGAAAACTAGACCTACAAGAATTAGAGGAGATAAGGATGATGCCTATGAGAATTCTAGGATTTACAAGGAAAAGACTAAGGCATTCCATGATAAGATGATATCAAGAAAGGACTTTGTTGTTGGACAAAAAGTTCTTCTCTTCCATTCACGCCTTATGTAATTTTCAGGTAAGTTACGTTCTCGTTGGGTTGGACCTTTTGTTATTACTAATGTGTTTACTCATGGTGCAGTCGAAATCCAAAGCCCAAAAATAGATAAGGCATTCAAAGTGAATGGTCATCGATTGAAGCCTTACTATGAGAACTTTCCAATACAAGATGTGGAGGAGTTACCACTCTTTGAGCCAAATTATGTTGAATAATAATGGCATGGGTCTAAGTCAGGCTGAGGACAATAAACCAAGCGTTTCTTGGGAGGCAACCCAAAAAGATGGAGAACACCTATTATAATCAAATTTGCATATTTCTTACTCTCCATCATAATATCTTTTATTGTTTCTCTTTTGTTTTAGTTACTTTCAATACTATGATGAGATATTAATTGTATAGGTCTAAAACTGATTATTAATGAGAAGATTTTCATGAGAATTGAGCTTGATATCATTTTTTTTAAGAGCCAGTGTTTAAATGATATGTTGATAGAGAAAGAAGCATGTTTAGACTTAAATCTGACTTGTATAATCATGCTTGTGAGTTTTTGAGCCTATATGATTGATGCATTATACTTATCAATCTAATTTCTTTCTTGAGTGCTCTTATGATTACATGATTCTCTAGAACTTGCTTTAAACCTTTTTGAGACTATATTGATGCATGTGATAACATGAATATGATAGAGGCATTAGGATTTTTAACTAGGGCCAAACAGTCATCCCTTATTGATCTTCCAAGAGAACATCCCCCTTAGTGAACCAATTTGAGCCTACATTGAATAAGCTATTTATTTGGTAACCATATCTTGTCCCTAACCTAAATATACTTATTTATATTCTTACCCTTGTTCTAAAGATAAATTAGCATTTTTTGAGACATATTGCAAAGACAAGGAAGATCTATTGAAAATTTGGGTTAGAAACAAGAAATAAGTGTGGGGGATGAGAAAGGCAAAAGTCAAGATTAAAAGAGAGGGAATATTGGCCAGTACATTCCCATGTGGAAAAACAAAAGAAAAAAAATTGAATAATCTCTTGAACTTCTAGTTAAAGAAAAGAAAAAGATGTTACAAAGTTGTTTAGAATGAAGAAAAGGCCTAGCATGAATATTCGGCCTATGTATTATGTGCTTCGTAAAGAGTTTTGAGAAGTTTTCTTTGTATGAATCTTATAATGTCTCTAAACTCTATGAAATCTTTGGAACCTTTGTAATCTTTGGAACCTTTGTAATATCCTTTTTCCTTTTATTCTTTAACCACATTTATTACACCTTGGCCCCATTACAACATTGAATAAAGACCTCTTGATTTATGAAGTTGAATGATCTAAATAGTGGATAATAGGTGGACAAGCAAGCATATGGTAGAACTGTTTTCATGAGATTGATTGAGTGTAAACACTTTACCACTACTTTAAAAAGTGAAAATCATGAGAGTATCCCATGTGAGAAGTTGAGATTAAGTTTGAACATGCACTATTTTTATTGAGATATGTTATGTTAACTTAACTCAAACCCTTTACTATCAAGCATGATTCTTTGTGAAACTCTTTAAGCTATTGATTAGTTTGAAAGACTTGTTCAATGATTATCTATAAGTTGTATTGAAAGTGAACTAGATTCGGTTTTCTTACCTTGTGTCTATTTAATTTTGCTCGAGGAATAGCAAAAGATTAAGTGTGGGGGAATTTGATAAGTGCTTAATTTCATACATTTTCCTATTTAATTTCCTTATACTTTGTGCTTTGATTCTTACTTCCTTGGCATTTTACTAGGTTTTTATGCTTTGTAGGTATTTTGGAGGAGATGAAGTCAAAACATGTCAATTAGGATGTTAAAGAGCTTACAAAATCAAAATCACAAGATGAAAAAAGACTTGGGAGTCAAAAAGATCAAATTCTTGGTGCAAAGCAAGAAGACAGATTTGACTCCTGGAGATTGTTGTTAAGAAAACATGATGTTAGATTCTTTATTCGAAGAAACTTCCTCTTGATTTTTAAAGCTCACTTGATTACCTTTCCAACGGTTGGTCATGGGACTAAATCGAATAAGAAATGGTCATCCAAATCGGCATTGGAATATCTCCCTAAACAACCCTATTGGCAGAAAAAACCCTAGCCGCAAATCACATTTTTTTCCTTAATACCCTAGCTGACATTTATGTTTATACTTGTCAAAGAAGGATTAGTGGCTGTCAACTTGCATTAATTGCAAGAATTTTTCTAAAAGCTAATCCTAGTCAAAGTAGGAGAATTAAATCAGCCAAGATTTTTTTTCCTTACACTTACTTTGGCTGCAAGTTTGTAATCTCTCCTCATTAAAGAGTACTTTGACTAAGACTTTCCTACTTTATTAAAACCTTAGCTACCAAGTACTCTTTCTTTCCTTAAAACACAAAGTCAGCCACTTTTTCTTAACTTTAGCCACAAGTCAGCACTTATTAAAAGGAGAGAGCTGAAATTCACTTGTTTGATGCCCTAGCTATTGTCTATAAATAGAAAACAAGGGGGCAAACGAAAATACACTTCTCCAAGCATCGAAGTTCTGATTTCTTCTTTATTTTAGAGTTTTTGAGAGAACAAGAGGCTAGATAATTAATATTATTCTTCTTTTTTCTTTCTTTTATTTTCTTCTTAGATTCTCTTTAATTTTATGTTTATGTTTACAATGCCTATGCTAGGCTAAACTTTTATTTGGTTAAGGGTGATTTCAAAGCCCTAGACATGTTATGTAATTAATTTCAGAATCTATCTATCATCGTTTTCTATCGAAGTTGCTTATGTTCTTCCATTAAAATTGTACATGATTATGTTTTGATTTGTTTAGGTGTCCAACTAGATAAATCTTGATAATTGTCTAATGCTAGTTTAGGAGTCTTGATCCGTGTAATTGTCTTGATTTTCTATTCATAAGTAGCAATTTGTGATTAATGATTATGGTCAAGTTTTCAATAATTGCAAAGTGGAACATAACCTAAGTTGAACAATCCGAGCTTATGTGTTTGTTGCTTATATCAACCTATCTTTCTCATCATAAAGCTGCTATTAAATTGAACTTAGAGAGCTTATTCTAGGTTGTTTGATAGTTAGGGATTAAATAGAAAGCTTGTTCTATTTAACGACAAACTAAGGAAAGATTGGGGTAACAGAGCTTGTTGTTATCTACGGTTGTTAACTTTGATAGTTGATTAATATTGATAGGTCTGAATTTGATTCATAATTATGTCTAGTGGTGGAGAATAAAACCTTAACCATGTTTCTCATATTTGATTCTTCTTAATTACTTATTTTCTCATTCTTATTGTTAACTTTAGTATAAATCTGATCTCAAAATCCCCTTTACTTTTATTTACTTGTTTTTAAAAGATAAACTATTAACTTATAAACTAAAACCTAGTCCCTAAGGACTCGACCCTTGCTAATCACTATACTCTACAATTGATTCTTTTTAAGTGCAAGGTTAAATAAGATACACTCTTTTGGGTGCATCACCATCATAGTTACACATACTATATGATCTATATATATGCCTTAGTAATAATTGGCATATTCATGATCATTTAAATATTTGAAAATTGATGTATTTTTAAATAAATAAGGCAATATCCCCGAGTTAATATAATTCATGGATCTTCCGCCGGGTTGCCGGGGAGTCTTCATCAATTATTATTAACAAAGGAATACCCTTTTAAAAATGAGGACGACACGAAGGATTTCAAAAAATATATATATAAATTCTATGTTTTGCCGGTTTGCCGGGGAATATAGAATATTTTTGCAATAATAAATTATGAATTGTCCTCGAATTAGTATGATCAATTTTTATGGAATTATTTTTAAATATCAAATCTAAAATCGACTTTTATCCAGACTCGAGATAACTCACGATTAATAAGGTACCGTTTTATACGGGCGTTGTGGGGGTACTAATCCTTCCCGCACGTAACTGACTCCCGAACCCGTTATTTGTTTTCTCTCTAGTTCAAAGTGCAGACTTCAAAATTGGTTTTTATAAAATATTTTAATTAATTTTAAAATATTTTATAAAAAATCGGTTTTAATAGGTAACCGATCACACCTAACCAAAAAAGATCCGTGGCGACTCCATTTTCTTTTTTTCGATGTTGTTTTCAAACTCTCACATTTTTATTTAAAAAGAATTAAGTTGTTTTTTCCTCTTTTTCCCCCAATGTCATACTTAATGGTGATGTCCCGCGACGGGGCATTTACACTCTTTTAAGGTTGCGACAGGAGGGAATTCTTGAAGTTGGTTGGTACCATTTCTCCTTCTGCTGTGCTGCATTTTACCAGCTGCTACCTACTTGTAGAGGGGAAAGCTTAGTCTATCTTTCAGTTGGAGCTCCAGAGGGAGACATTTCACCTTTCAACTTAATTAAGCATTAGGCCATTAGCAAACCCTCTCTAACCTTAACCACACCCTTCCATTTGGGAGATAATGGGAAGCCACTGCAATCCAAGCAAGCCCCATTACGACATTACAATGTCCAAGAGAACCAGGAAGCCATTGAATCTCCAAGAAGCTAATCAGAATAATCATACATTTTCTTCCTCAAAATGGGATATTATTCCTCTCAAAACTATTAGTACCTCCCCTAGGAAAGGTGATCATGATCACGATCATGAAGAGGAATCAGAAAGTGATGATCGCAAAAGCTTGACGCAACTCATCAATGGGGATGAAATAGCGAAGGAGATGAGCAGATCAGGGTGCAGCAGCAGCAGTAGTAGTAGTACTACTTCGCTGGGTCGCCACTTCACGGAAGAAGAGAAACAGCTGCAGCTGGTGAAGAAGCATCAACAATATGATGGAGTAAGTGTAAAGCTCAAAGGAATGATGAGTTTCTATGCAAAAGTTTTGAGCCATTTGGTGAAAGTGAAGCGTGAGCCGACTATAAGGTCCAAGAAAAAAACATTTTCTCCGGTTAACAATGTAGGCTATTGGCTATCTCAGATTTTTGAGATCTCTTCATCATATCTCAATATCTCATGCATGCATAAACGATTGGCAATTACCAAAAATTGAACAAGATAAAATCTACAAAAAATCAAATTTTATAAAAAATTTAACAAGAACAGACTATTCGATTAAAATTACAGAAAAAGATTTATCTTTAACAAGTTCTCATCAAACTATACAACTCTTAAACCATGATTCAATACAAAAACGTAAAAAAGAAGGATTTAATTATATACATTTTGGATTAGTTCAAGTTGCTGTAAAACCTTTATAATTTATTACCAGTCTTGGTGTTCCTCTTTCAATTTCAGCATTTTTTATAACATAGAAAGCAGAACAACTCCATGGTGATTCTCTTACCTTTTGAAAACTTCAGTTCCATTTCAAATACTTCCAGAAGATACTACCAAAACCCAGCAACGACTTCTATTTATTCTAATCCAAATTTCCATTCTGCCAGAGCTTCTATCTCTTCAATACCCACCACTACCACTAGAACCAATCTTAGAGGAGTTGACAATACCTCTAGTATTCCTAGACCAATATATACTTCTAACCAAGACATAGAAAATTCACCCCCAATGTCACCAACCTACTCTTCTATGACAGATAATCCTAACATCAACCAACAAAATGAAGAATCTGAAATTCATATGCTTAAAAAACCTTTCAAGATTAATAAACAATAATGTAATAAAGATTTTCTTTCTGATAAAAATAAAAATAAGAGGAAACAATTCTGGGAAAACTATTCTGAACAAAAAACAGAAATACAAGAAGAATATTACAAATTTTTAAATCAACATGAAATTCACATAACGTTTTTTGATTGGTTTGAAGAATATTACCAAAATAATAATCAAACAATAAATATGGCAAAAAATAACAATCAATGGCAAACATCACAAGGAATATTAATAGAATCAATCCATCCACCTTTTTGCACCATTAAACACATTCATCAAGAAAATATGATAAAAGCCTCTCCAATAAAAGAAAGAAAAAATCTAACAGATCCTATTAGTACTACTGATATAAAAAATATTTTTGAACAAAATAATTATACAAATTTAAATCTTAAAACTATTGGAAAACAATTAGAAAAAATTGAAACATTAGTTGATAATAAAACAACCCAACAAACACAAGTTTCTAAATTTAAACCTATTGAAAACCAAAAATCATTTTTTAAACCTTTTGAGATACCTAAAACATATCATAATGATTATAAAATTGATCTTTTACAAGAAATCCAACAAAGATTAAAATCTATAGACCAATCCGAACTCACTCAACAAGTTCCTGATACACCTGAACAAATTTCTCAATCTTCAAGAACTATTAATATGATGAACCAACAAACAGAATCTAAACAAAACTCAGAATCTGAACAAGAAATTAATAAAATTGAATGGAAACAACCCCAAAAATTATATTATCCAAAAGCCACGGCTCCTGACATAACCTTAGAAGAAAAACCTAATTTTCAAAACAAATATAATGCTAATGTTGTTTATGAATGGAACATTGATGGAATGTCAGAATACAATATACTTAATACATTACACCAAATGACAATGGTTTCAAATGTTTATAAAACACAATCACAAACTTCAGATCATGCAATAGCAAATTTACTAGTAGCAGGATTTTCAGGACAACTTAAGGGCTGGTGGGATAATTACCTCACCATACATGAACAAAATGAAATCTTAAAAGCTATTAAAAAAGACAGAGATAACCAACCAATTATAGATGAACAAAACAATCACATACAAGATGCTGTTTCTTCTTTAATATTTTCAATTTCAAAACATTTTATAGGAGATCCCTCACATTTAAAAGATAAAAATTCTGAATTACTTTCAAATTTAAAATGTAAAAAACTAACAGATTTTAAATGGTATAAAGATACTTTTATGACTAGAATCATGCAAAGAACAGATAACAATCAACCTTTTTGGAAAGAAAAATTTTTAGCAGGATTACCAATATTATTAGGAGAAAAAGTTCGAAATCAAATTAGGGAAACTTTTAAAGGAATTATACCTTATGAAAATTTAACATACGGAGAAATTATAAGCTTTACCCAAAAAGAAGGATTAAAAATTTGTCAAGATATGAAACTTCAAAAACAATTAAAAAGAGAAAGATTTCAAACGAGAAAAGAATTAGGATCTTTCTGTGAACAATTTGACATCAAACAAGATTCCAAACAAACAAAATGTTGCCAGAATAAAAATTCAGAAAAAGTAAAAAGAAAATTCAATAAACCTACATGGAAACCAAAATATGATAATTATTATAGAACAAAAAGAAACAATAACTATAACAGAAAATTTAATAAACCTACTATTGAACCTGTAAAAATCAAGACAGAGAAAAAAGATTTAAAAGATATTACATGTTACAGATGTGGAAAAAAAGGGCATATATCAAAATATTGTAAAGTCACAAGAAAAATAAATGAATTACAATTAACAGAAGAAGTACAGGATAAAATTAATCAACTACTTCTCAATACTTCTTCTGAAGATGAACTTGAAACTTCAAATAATGAATTACCAGATGATGAATTACAAACCACATCTACTTCTGAATCTGACTCAGACCAAGAAATAAACGTATTAACAAAAGACCAAGAATTCATGTTAGAAATTATTGATAAAATTCAAGATTCCAGGATAAAAAGAGAATATTTAACGAAATTAAAAGAAAATTTAGAAGAAAAACCAGAATCTTCATCTCATAAATCACAAATGTATAATATAAAAGATATAATTTTCCAAAAATACAATGACCAACCTAAAGAAGTAACAATTCAAGATTTACAAACAGAATTAAAACAAGTTAAAAAAGAAATAAAAGAATTAAAATCAAATCAAGAAAAAGATAGAGAACAATTAAAACAATTAATACAATTAAACAAAGATAGAAATAAATTTGATTCAGACTCTGATGATAATACCATACAAAAATCTGATGAATTTTTATTAATGTTACAAGAAGTTACAATAAGAAGATACACTATAAAAGTTTCAATATTAATAAATAATGAATTTCAAATCAACACAATTGCACTTTTTGACACAGGAGCAGATCAAAACTGCATAAGAGAAGGCTTAATTCCTACAAAATACTATGAGAAAACAATAGAAGGACTAAAAGCAGCAAATGGTGATAAATTACACATTAAATACAAATTAACAAATGCAATAATTCAAAATAATCAAGTCCAAATTAAAACTCCTTTTTTATTAATTAAAAACATAATGCAAGATGTAATATTAGGAATTCCTTTTATTAATTTATTAGAACCTTATACAACATCAAGAAAAGATATCTCTGCAAACATTCTAGGAACAATAGTTTCTTTTAAATTTGCTGAAAAATCTAAGAAAAGAAATATCAATTTACTCAAAGGTTTATCAATTCAAAATCAACAAATAAATTTGTTAATAAAAAACAAAGAAAAACAAATTGATTATTTAAAAGAAGACATATCTTTAAAAAGAATTGAAAAACAATTACAAGAACCACAGAATATTAACAAGATAAACAATTTACAAAAAGAAATTGAATCTACAATATGTTCTGAGATTCCTAATGCGTTTTGGGAAAGGAAAAAACATGTTGTTGATTTACCTTATGAGAAAGAATTTAACGAAAAAGAAATCCCAACAAAAGCAAGACCTATTCAAATGAATCCTGAAATGGAACAAATTTGTCGACAAGAAATCAAAGATTTAGAAAACAAAGGCTTAATAAGAAAAAGTAAATCACCATGGAGTTGTTCTGCTTTCTATGTTATAAAAAATGCTGAAATTGAAAGAGGAACACCAAGACTGGTAATAAATTATAAACCTTTGAACAAAGTATTAAGATGGATTAGGTACCCAATACCTAATAAAAGAGATTTACTTCAAAAACTAAACAATGCAAATATTTTCTCAAAATTTGATATGAAATCAGGATTTTGGCAAATACAGATTCAAGAAAATCAAAGATACAAAACTGCTTTCACAGTCCCTTTTGGTCAATATGAATGGAATGTTATGCCTTTTGGTTTAAAAAATGCCCCTTCAGAATTCCAAAGAATAATGAATGAAATATTCAATCCTTATTCTCAATTCACAATTGTTTACATAGATGATGTATTAATTTTTTCATCCAATTTAGAACAACATTACAAACATTTAAATATTTTCATTAAAATTATTAAACAAAATGGATTAGTTCTATCTAAAACGAAAATCAATCTTTTCCAAACAAGAATTCGATTCCTAGGTCAGTACATTACCCAAGGAACAATAACACCAATAGAAAGATCCATAGCCTTTGCTGATAAATTTCCTGACCAAATTCTTGACAAAAACCAACTTCAAAGATTTCTAGGTAGTCTAAATTATGTCCTAGATTTCTACCCTGACATTAACAAATTATGCAAACCTTTACATGATAGACTAAAAAAGAATCCACCAAAATGGACTGAAGCCCATACCAAATTAGTTCAACAGATAAAAGCCCAAATCCAAGAAATCCCTTGTTTACACTTAGCCAATCCTACAGCTCAAAAAATAGTAGAAACAGATGCTTCTGAATTAGGGTATGGAGGAATATTAAAACAAATTCATAATGGTAAAACACAAGTTATCCAATACACATCTAAACATTGGAACCCTGCTCAGCAAAATTACAGTACTGTCAAAAAAGAAATTTTAGCAATTGTTTTAGCAATAAACAAGTTTCAAAGTGATTTGTTAAATCAAAAATTCCTTTTAAGAGTCGATTGTAAATCAGCAAAAGATATTTTACAAAAAGATGTTCAAAACATTGCTTCAAAACAAATTTTTGCCAGATGGCAAGCAATTTTAAGCATATTTGATTTTGAGATTGAATTCATCAAAGGAGAATCTAATTCTCTTCCCGATTTTCTTACCAGAGAATTTCTTCAAGGAAAATGCCTAAAAAACGAGGGAAGGGCAAAAAACAAGAGAGTTCCAGTGACTCAGGTTCTTCAATCCAACCAATTTCAGCCCAACCAATCAAAACTTGGACCCAAATCTTCGAAAAAGAATATGAAAGACAAGACCAAAAAGCCAACCAAAATCCTTCAACATCTTCCCCAAACCCCCAATTTATTCCCAATGAATCCCAAATGCAAATGATCAGTCAATGGATCAATTCCCTTTCCCAATCACCCCAAGGTGAAGAAATACAAAAAACCTTATCCACAGTCAAAACAGATTCTCCTCTCAAGAAAGCTATTTTAACTGTTCCAATTTCAAAAACCCAGGAAATAGCCCTTCAAAAACCTATTTCCACACAAGCTTCAAAAGAAAAATATTTTTCTAAAAAACATTTTGAAATTTTATGGCTAATTGAGGAAGGTTTTAATTATCCAAATCCTTATCAAATCATTAATCATGTTTTTAATGGATGGCATTTCCAGCCATTAGATTTATCAAAACCTCAATTATTCTATGAAAATATTTTGATTGAAACAGGTTCTGCCCTTTTCAAACATTATCCTGCCAAAGAGAATCCAAATTCAATCACACATTCCACATGCCAAATACTCCGAGTTCTCTCCCCAACTCAGTGGGGAATTCCACCAAACTCACCCAGAAAATTTCCTGCACAATTCACTACAAAATTAAACCATTCTGGTTCCTTCAATTACTGGGATTATCTACAAGCCTGGTACAAAACCTTTTTCCTCCAAAATGAAAATAACCGTCATTCATGGTTATTATTTTTCAAATACAATACCCAATATACTTTCCCAAATTGGTTCTCTCATTGGTGGAAATGGTTTGGACCACTTAGAGAAATCTTACCACCATCAGTAGATAAAGCCTACCAATGTTTTCTGGACAACTTCCAGTCAACAGACAATATCCATCCTTCAATTCATTTTTCATCAAAATTCTATCTTTCATGGATAACTTCATGGGAATACAAGATCACAACTGATCCAGAAACAAATGGTCCTCAAGTATCCAGACATTTCAACACAAAATGGTGGGACAAATTCCAGACAGACAAGATCACTGCTCAAAATGTCCTGCAATGGTTCGACAAAAATCCAAAATTCTGAATTACTTTCAAATTTAAAATGTAAAAAACTAACAGATTTTAAATGGTATAAAGATACTTTTATGACTAGAATCATGCAAAGAACAGATAACAATCAACCTTTTTGGAAAGAAAAATTTTTAGCAGGATTACCAATATTATTAGGAGAAAAAGTTCGAAATCAAATTAGGGAAACTTTTAAAGGAATTATACCTTATGAAAATTTAACATACGGAGAAATTATAAGCTTTACCCAAAAAGAAGGATTAAAAATTTGTCAAGATATGAAACTTCAAAAACAATTAAAAAGAGAAAGATTTCAAACGAGAAAAGAATTAGGATCTTTCTGTGAACAATTTGACATCAAACAAGATTCCAAACAAACAAAATGTTGCCAGAATAAAAATTCAGAAAAAGTAAAAGGAAAATTCAATAAACCTACATGGAAACCAAAATATGATAATTATTATAGAACAAAAAGAAACAATAACTATAACAGAAAATTTAATAAACCTACTATTGAACCTGTAAAAATCAAGACAGAGAAAAAAGATTTAAAAGATAAAAAATCTGAATTTGTTACTTACTTCTTGAAGTTCACCGATTTACTTCTCCCTTGGCTCTGATACCAAAAGCTCCCGTGATCAAAGGAGAATAAAAGAAGTAAAGAAAAATGAAAATAAAGTTTGGAAATTGAAATTTGGAATTGATATTGAATTCATGGTTTAAGAGTTGTATAGTTTGATGAGAACTTGTTAAAGATAAATCTTTTTCTGTAATTTTAATCGAATAGTCTGTTCTTGTTAAATTTTTTATAAAATTTGATTTTTTGTAGATTTTATCTTGTTCAATTTTTGGTAATTGCCAATCGTTTAAATCTTTTAAGAATTTTTGAACGTTTTCTATTTCATGTTCTTCCTCATTAACAACTTGTTTATCTCTTTTTTGTTCATTATTTTTTGAAGATTCTGGGAAATCTTGGGATCTTGAGCTACTGTTTGAAGATCTAGAACTAAAAGTCCTAAATAAAAAACTCATCTTAACAAATTATGTAAACAGAATTGGTTCTTCTTTTAAGGTTTCATCTGGATTATGCCTACGGTCAAGTGGATTAACTGCCAAACCTAAGGTCTTACTACCACAATCAGCTGTCTCAGCAAAATACAGAAGAAAACAATAATTAAAAAACCAATTTTGGAAACAATAATTTGAAAATCTGAATTTGTTACTTACTTCTTGAAGTTCACCGATTTACTTCTCCCTTGGCTCTGATACCAAAAGCTCCCGTGATCAAAGGAGAATAAAAGAAGTAAAGAAAAATGAAAATAAAGTTTGGAAATTGAAATTTGGAATTGATATTGAATTCATGGTTTAAGAGTTGTATAGTTTGATGAGAACTTGTTAAAGATAAATCTTTTTCTGTAATTTTAATCTTTTAAATGTGAGGGATCTCCTATAAAATGTTTTGAAATTGAAAATATTAAAGAAGAAACAGCATCTTGTATGTGATTGTTTTGTTCATCTATAATTGGTTGGTTATCTCTGTCTTTTTTAATAGCTTTTAAGATTTCATTTTGTTCATGTATGGTGAGGTAATTATCCCACCAGCCCTTAAGTTGTCCTGAAAATCCTGCTACTAGTAAATTTGCTATTGCATGATCTGAAGTTTGTGATTGTGTTTTATAAACATTTGAAACCATTGTCATTTGGTGTAATGTATTAAGTATATTGTATTCTGACATTCCATCAATGTTCCATTCATAAACAGCATTAGCATTATATTTGTTTTGAAAATTAGGTTTTTCTTCTAAGGTTATGTCAGGAGCCGTGGCTTTTGGATAATATAATTTTTGGGGTTGTTTCCATTCAATTTTATTAATTTCTTGTTCAGATTCTGAGTTTTGTTCAGATTCTGTTTGTTGGTTCATCATATTAATAGTTCTTGAAGATTGAGAAATTTGTTCAGGTGTATCAGGAACTTGTTGAGTGAGTTCGGATTGGTCTATAGATTTTAATCTTTGTTGGATTTCTTGTAAAAGATCAATTTTATAATCATTATGATATGTTTTAGGTATCTCAAAAGGTTTAAAAAATGATTTTTGGTTTTCAATAGGTTTAAATTTAGAAACTTGTGTTTGTTGGGTTGTTTTATTATCAACTAATGTTTCAATTTTTTCTAATTGTTTTCCAATAGTTTTAAGATTTAAATTTGTATAATTATTTTGTTCAAAAATATTTTTTATATCAGTAGTACTAATAGGATCTGTTAGATTTTTTCTTTCTTTTATTGGAGAGGCTTTTATCATATTTTCTTGATGAATGTGTTTAATGGTGCAAAAAGGTGGATGGATTGATTCTATTAATATTCCTTGTGATGTTTGCCATTGATTGTTATTTTTTGCCATATTTATTGTTTGATTATTATTTTGGTAATATTCTTCAAACCAATCAAAAAACGTTATGTGAATTTCATGTTGATTTAAAAATTTGTAATATTCTTCTTGTATTTCTGTTTTTTGTTCAGAATAGTTTTCCCAGAATTGTTTCCTCTTATTTTTATTTTTATCAGAAAGAAAATCTTTATTACATTGTTGTTTATTAATCTTGAAAGGTTTTTTAAGCATATGAATTTCAGATTCTTCATTTTGTTGGTTGATGTTAGGATTATCTGTCATAGAAGAGTAGGTTGGTGACATTGGGGGTGAATTTTCTATGTCTTGGTTAGAAGTATATATTGGACTAGGAATACTAGAGGTATTGTCAACTCCTCTAAGATTGGTTCTAGTGGTAGTGGTGGGTATTGAAGAGATAGAAGCTCTGGCAGAATGGAAATTTGGATTAGAATAAATAGAAGTCGTTGCTGGGTTTTGGTAGTATCTTCTGGAAGTATTTGAAATGGAACTGAAGTTTTCAAAAGGTAAGAGAATTGGTTGGTTTTCATTTCTCCTAGAAGCTTGCCCTAGGTCAATTGAATTTCTGGCAAAAGAGAGTCGCACTCTTCCATTAGAATATTGCTCTATTTTTTGGATTTCTGTGCTCCTTGCTGGAGCAGGTTGAATGGGGTTTACAGCGTCTTCCATATCCCAATATTCAGGTAAGGAAATGTCTTGCCATTTTATGGCTTTAGGAGTTATGACATTGGTTCTTTTGAGGTCAGTTTGAAAAAGCATGGTTTGACCAGGTTCTAGTTTTGGGGTAAGGGTTTTTGGCGGGATTGCAGCAGAGCAAAGTGCTTTGTAACAAACCCTGTAAATTATTGTTATGGGAAAAGAACCTTCTTCCATTTGATAATTATTAGTTTGAATTTGTAATGTTAAAGCTTTTAAAATATTTTTATCTTGTAAAGAGACTGGAAAATTTGGATAACAATTGAAATAGACTGGTCCGGCACAAAGACTAGACTCAACAGTTCCTAAGAGAGAATCATTGAATTGTTTAAACCTACAATCTCTAAGAATCATTAATATTGAAGTATTTAAAGCAGTATGTGATAAAGGTTTTACAGCAACTTGAACTAATCCAAAATGTATATAATTAAATCCTTCTTTTTTACGTTTTTGTATTGAATCATGAATTTTTAATTTCGTTAAATTTCCAAAAGGCTCTGATACCAAAAGCTCCCGTGATCAAAGGAGAATAAAAGAAGTAAAGAAAAATGAAAATAAAGTTTGGAAATTGAAATTTGGAATTGATATTGAATTCTGAAACGAAATTACAAAAATAAGAAACTGAGGGTTCTCCCGTGATCAAAGGAGAATAAAAGAAGTAAAGAAAAATGAAAATAAAGTTTGGAAATTGAAATTTGGAATTGATATTGAATTCTGAAACGAAATTACAAAAATAAGAAACTGAGGGTTACAGAGAATTCTCAACAGTATCTTAAACTTGCTAAAATTTTCGAATGCTTTCTAAGTCTCAGAGTACTCCTTATATAATGGAGTTCTGAATTACATTTGAATTTCATTTGAAGTACATTTGAATAATATTTGGGAAAACCGGATTGCTTTCCAGCCTTGGATTCTTTCTTTTTTCTTTTGGGAGAGTAATGATTTTGTTGACGATTTTGCTTTTTGCTTTCGGTTGCTTTTGTCAGCTGTCCAGCTTTGGATTCTTTGATTTTTCTTTCGGCAGAGTAATGATTTTGTTGACGCTTTTGCTTTTTGCTTTCGGTTGCTTTTGTCAGCTGTCACTTTTTTGTCGATAATCATCATTTCTTTTTTGGAATTGGAGGGAAAATTCCAAAACAGTCATCTTCATTGTCGTTTCCTAGATTGACAGATGGAGTTGAACTGGAACTTGCTTCTTCATCTTGTTCTTCATCTTCTTCTTCTGAATCAACAGATGCAAGAATTTGCTTCATGATCTGTTTGTATTCATCTTTTGTTTTTGCTTGTGCTAGCAAGGTGCTGGCATTTGATTTTGCTTGGAGGAATTGGGCAGTATCTGGCCTAGTTCCTTTGATACAGAATTTTGGATTTTTGTCGAACCATTGCAGGACATTTTGAGCAGTGATCTTGTCTGTCTGGAATTTGTCCCACCATTTTGTGTTGAAATGTCTGGATACTTGAGGACCATTTGTTTCTGGATCAGTTGTGATCTTGTATTCCCATGAAGTTATCCATGAAAGATAGAATTTTGATGAAAAATGAATTGAAGGATGGATATTGTCTGTTGACTGGAAGTTGTCCAGAAAACATTGGTAGGCTTTATCTACTGATGGTGGTAAGATTTCTCTAAGTGGTCCAAACCATTTCCACCAATGAGAGAACCAATTTGGGAAAGTATATTGGGTATTGTATTTGAAAAATAATAACCATGAATGACGGTTATTTTCATTTTGGAGGAAAAAGGTTTTGTACCAGGCTTGTAGATAATCCCAGTAATTGAAGGAACCAGAATGGTTTAATTTTGTAGTGAATTGTGCAGGAAATTTTCTGGGTGAGTTTGGTGGAATTCCCCACTGAGTTGGGGAGAGAACTCGGAGTATTTGGCATGTGGAATGTGTGATTGAATTTGGATTCTCTTTGGCAGGATAATGTTTGAAAAGGGCAGAACCTGTTTCAATCAAAATATTTTCATAGAATAATTGAGGTTTTGATAAATCTAATGGCTGGAAATGCCATCCATTAAAAACATGATTAATGATTTGATAAGGATTTGGATAATTAAAACCTTCCTCAATTAGCCATAAAATTTCAAAATGTTTTTTAGAAAAATATTTTTCTTTTGAAGCTTGTGTGGAAATAGGTTTTTGAAGGGCTATTTCCTGGGTTTTTGAAATTGGAACAGTTAAAATAGCTTTCTTGAGAGGAGAATCTGTTTTGACTGTGGATAAGGTTTTTTGTATTTCTTCACCTTGGGGTGATTGGGAAAGGGAATTGATCCATTGACTGATCATTTGCATTTGGGATTCATTGGGAATAAATTGGGGGTTTGGGGAAGATGTTGAAGGATTTTGGTTGGCTTTTTGGTCTTGTCTTTCATATTCTTTTTCGAAGATTTGGGTCCAAGTTTTGATTGGTTGGGCTGAAATTGGTTGGATTGAAGAACCTGAGTCACTGGAACTCTCTTGTTTTTTGCCCTTCCCTCGTTTTTTAGGCATTTTCCTTGAAGAAATTCTCTGGTAAGAAAATCGGGAAGAGAATTAGATTCTCCTTTGATGAATTCAATCTCAAAATCAAATATGCTTAAAATTGCTTGCCATTTGGCAAAAATTTGTTTTGAAGCAATGTTTTGAACATCTTTTTGTAAAATATCTTTTGCTGATTTACAATCGACTCTTAAAAGGAATTTTTGATTTAACAAATCACTTTGAAACTTGTTTATTGCTAAAACAATTGCTAAAATTTCTTTTTTGACAGTACTGTAATTTTGCTGAGCAGGGTTCCAATGTTTAGATGTGTATTGGATAACTTGTGTTTTACCATTATGAATTTGTTTTAATATTCCTCCATACCCTAATTCAGAAGCATCTGTTTCTACTATTTTTTGAGCTGTAGGATTGGCTAAGTGTAAACAAGGGATTTCTTGGATTTGGGCTTTTATCTGTTGAACTAATTTGGTATGGGCTTCAGTCCATTTTGGTGGATTCTTTTTTAGTCTATCATGTAAAGGTTTGCATAATTTGTTAATGTCAGGGTAGAAATCTAGGACATAATTTAGACTACCTAGAAATCTTTGAAGTTGGTTTTTGTCAAGAATTTGGTCAGGAAATTTATCAGCAAAGGCTATGGATCTTTCTATTGGTGTTATTGTTCCTTGGGTAATGTACTGACCTAGGAATCGAATTCTTGTTTGGAAAAGATTGATTTTCGTTTTAGATAGAACTAATCCATTTTGTTTAATAATTTTAATGAAAATATTTAAATGTTTGTAATGTTGTTCTAAATTGGATGAAAAAATTAATACATCATCTATGTAAATAATTGTGAATTGAGAATAAGGATTGAATATTTCATTCATTATTCTTTGGAATTCTGAAGGGGCATTTTTTAAACCAAAAGGCATAACATTCCATTCATATTGACCAAAAGGGACTGTGAAAGCAGTTTTGTATCTTTGATTTTCTTGAATCTGTATTTGCCAAAATCCTGATTTCATATCAAATTTTGAGAAAATATTTGCATTGTTTAGTTTTTGAAGTAAATCTCTTTTATTAGGTATTGGGTACCTAATCCATCTTAATACTTTGTTCAAAGGTTTATAATTTATTACCAGTCTTGGTGTTCCTCTTTCAATTTCAGCATTTTTTATAACATAGAAAGCAGAACAACTCCATGGTGATTTACTTTTTCTTATTAAGCCTTTGTTTTCTAAATCTTTGATTTCTTGTCGACAAATTTGTTCCATTTCAGGATTCATTTGAATAGGTCTTGCTTTTGTTGGGATTTCTTTTTCGTTAAATTCTTTCTCATAAGGTAAATCAACAACATGTTTTTTCCTTTCCCAAAACGCATTAGGAATCTCAGAACATATTGTAGATTCAATTTCTTTTTGTAAATTGTTTATCTTGTTAATATTCTGTGGTTCTTGTAATTGTTTTTCAATTCTTTTTAAAGATATGT
This sequence comes from Fremontodendron californicum, assembly GCA_030761205.1. Lineage (NCBI taxonomy): Eukaryota > Viridiplantae > Streptophyta > Magnoliopsida > Malvales > Malvaceae > Fremontodendron > Fremontodendron californicum. Next base: position 22,781,870 of record JAULJL010000018.1, on the reverse strand, counting down.
CTTCTTTTAAATAATCAATTTGTTTTTCTTTGTTTTTTATTAACAAATTTATTTGTTGATTTTGAATTGATAAACCTTTGAGTAAATTGATATTTCTTTTCTTAGATTTTTCAGCAAATTTAAAAGAAACTATTGTTCCTAGAATGTTTGCAGAGATATCTTTTCTTGATGTTGTATAAGGTTCTAATAAATTAATAAAAGGAATTCCTAATATTACATCTTGCATTATGTTTTTAATTAATAAAAAAGGAGTTTTAATTTGGACTTGATTATTTTGAATTATTGCATTTGTTAATTTGTATTTAATGTGTAATTTATCACCATTTGCTGCTTTTAGTCCTTCTATTGTTTTCTCATAGTATTTTGTAGGAATTAAGCCTTCTCTTATGCAGTTTTGATCTGCTCCTGTGTCAAAAAGTGCAATTGTGTTGATTTGAAATTCATTATTTATTAATATTGAAACTTTTATAGTGTATCTTCTTATTGTAACTTCTTGTAACATTAATAAAAATTCATCAGATTTTTGTATGGTATTATCATCAGAGTCTGAATCAAATTTATTTCTATCTTTGTTTAATTGTATTAATTGTTTTAATTGTTCTCTATCTTTTTCTTGATTTGATTTTAATTCTTTTATTTCTTTTTTAACTTGTTTTAATTCTGTTTGTAAATCTTGAATTGTTACTTCTTTAGGTTGGTCATTGTATTTTTGGAAAATTATATCTTTTATATTATACATTTGTGATTTATGAGATGAAGATTCTGGTTTTTCTTCTAAATTTTCTTTTAATTTCGTTAAATATTCTCTTTTTATCCTGGAATCTTGAATTTTATCAATAATTTCTAACATGAATTCTTGGTCTTTTGTTAATACGTTTATTTCTTGGTCTGAGTCAGATTCAGAAGTAGATGTGGTTTGTAATTCATCATCTGGTAATTCATTATTTGAAGTTTCAAGTTCATCTTCAGAAGAAGTATTGAGAAGTAGTTGATTAATTTTATCCTGTACTTCTTCTGTTAATTGTAATTCATTTATTTTTCTTGTGACTTTACAATATTTTGATATATGCCCTTTTTTTCCACATCTGTAACATGTAATATCTTTTAAATCTTTTTTCTCTGTCTTGATTTTTACAGGTTCAATAGTAGGTTTATTAAATTTTCTGTTATAGTTATTGTTTCTTTTTGTTCTATAATAATTATCATATTTTGGTTTCCATGTAGGTTTATTGAATTTTCTTTTTACTTTTTCTGAATTTTTATTCTGGCAACATTTTGTTTGTTTGGAATCTTGTTTGATGTCAAATTGTTCACAGAAAGATCCTAATTCTTTTCTCGTTTGAAATCTTTCTCTTTTTAATTGTTTTTGAAGTTTCATATCTTGACAAATTTTTAATCCTTCTTTTTGGGTAAAGCTTATAATTTCTCCGTATGTTAAATTTTCATAAGGTATAATTCCTTTAAAAGTTTCCCTAATTTGATTTCGAACTTTTTCTCCTAATAATATTGGTAATCCTGCTAAAAATTTTTCTTTCCAAAAAGGTTGATTGTTATCTGTTCTTTGCATGATTCTAGTCATAAAAGTATATTGTATTCTGACATTCCATCAATGTTCCATTCATAAACAGCATTAGCATTATATTTGTTTTGAAAATTAGGTTTTTCTTCTAAGGTTATGTCAGGAGCCGTGGCTTTTGGATAATATAATTTTTGGGGTTGTTTCCATTCAATTTTATTAATTTCTTGTTCAGATTCTGAGTTTTGTTCAGATTCTGTTTGTTGGTTCATCATATTAATAGTTCTTGAAGATTGAGAAATTTGTTCAGGTGTATCAGGAACTTGTTGAGTGAGTTCGGATTGGTCTATAGATTTTAATCTTTGTTGGATTTCTTGTAAAAGATCAATTTTATAATCATTATGATATGTTTTAGGTATCTCAAAAGGTTTAAAAAATGATTTTTGGTTTTCAATAGGTTTAAATTTAGAAACTTGTGTTTGTTGGGTTGTTTTATTATCAACTAATGTTTCAATTTTTTCTAATTGTTTTCCAATAGTTTTAAGATTTAAATTTGTATAATTATTTTGTTCAAAAATATTTTTTATATCAGTAGTACTAATAGGATCTATTAGATTTTTTCTTTCTTTTATTGGAGATGCTTTTATCATATTTTCTTGATGAATGTGTTTAATGGTGCAAAAAGGTGGATGGATTGATTCTATTAATATTCCTTGTGATGTTTGCCATTGATTGTTATTTTTTGCCATATTTATTGTTTGATTATTATTTTGGTAATATTCTTCAAACCAATCAAAAAACGTTATGTGAATTTCATGTTGATTTAAAAATTTGTAATATTCTTCTTGTATTTCTGTTTTTTGTTCAGAATAGTTTTCCCAGAATTGTTTCCTCTTATTTTTATTTTTATCAGAAAGAAAATCTTTATTACATTGTTGTTTATTAATCTTGAAAGGTTTTTTAAGCATATGAATTTCAGATTCTTCATTTTGTTCATGTATGGTGAGGTAATTATCCCACCAGCCCTTAAGTTGTCCTGAAAATCCTGCTACTAGTAAATTTGCTATTGCATGATCTGAAGTTTGTGATTGTGTTTTATAAACATTTGAAACCATTGTCATTTGGTGTAATGTATTAAAAAATTTTAATTTCGTTAAATTTTCTGTTATAGTTATTGATGAATGTGTTTAATGGTGCAAAAAGGTGGATGGATTGATTCTATTAATATTCCTTGTGATGTTTGCCATTGATTGTTATTTTTTGCCATATTTATTGTTTGATTATTATTTTGGTAATATTCTTCAAACCAATCAAAAAACGTTATGTGAATTTCATGTTGATTTAAAAATTTGTAATATTCTTCTTGTATTTCTGTTTTTTGTTCAGAATAGTTTTCCCAGAATTGTTTCCTCTTATTTTTATTTTTATCAGAAAGAAAATCTTTATTACATTGTTGTTTATTAATCTTGAAAGGTTTTTTAAGCATATGAATTTCAGATTCTTCATTTTGTTGGTTGATGTTAGGATTATCTGTCATAGAAGAGTAGGTTGGTGACATTGGGGGTGAATTTTCTATGTCTTGGTTAGAAGTATATATTGGTCTAGGAATACTAGAGGTATTGTCAACTCCTCTAAGATTGGTTCTAGTGGTAGTGGTGGGTATTGAAGAGATAGAAGCTCTGGCAGAATGGAAATTTGGATTAGAATAAATAGAAGCCGTTGCTGGGTTTTGGTAGTATCTTCTGGAAGTATTTGAAATGGAACTGAAGTTTTCAAAAGGTAAGAGAATTGGTTGGTTTTCATTTCTCCTAGAAGCTTGCCCTAGGTCAATTGAATTTCTGGCAAAAGAGAGTCGCACTCTTCCATCAGAATATTGCTCTATTTTTTGGATTTCTGTGCTCCTTGCTGGAGCAGGTTGAATGGGGTTTACAGCGTCTTCCATATCCCAATATTCAGGTAAGGAAATGTCTTGCCATTTTATGGCTTTAGGAGTTATGACATTGGTTCTTTTGAGGTCAGTTTGAAAAAGCATGGTTTGACCAGGTTCTAGTTTTGGGGTAAGGGTTTTTGGCGGGATTGCAGCAGAGCAAAGTGCTTTGTAACAAACCCTGTAAATTATTGTTATGGGAAAAGAACCTTCTTCCATTTGATAATTATTAGTTTGAATTTGTAATGTTAAAGCTTTTAAAATATTTTTATCTTGTAAAGAGACTGGAAAATTTGGATAACAATTGAAATAGACTGGTCCGGCACAAAGACTAGACTCAACAGTTCCTAAGAGAGAATCATTGAATTGTTTAAACCTACAATCTCTAAGAATCATTAATATTGAAGTATTTAAAGCAGTATGTGATAAAGGTTTTACAGCAACTTGAACGGTTGATTGTTATCTGTTCTTTGCATGATTCTAGTCATAAAAGTATCTTTATACCATTTAAAATCTGTTAGTTTTTTACATTTTAAATTTGAAAGTAATTCAGAATTTTTATCTTTTAAATGTGAGGGATCTCCTATAAAATGTTTTGAAATTGAAAATATTAAAGAAGAAACAGCATCTTGTATGTGATTGTTTTGTTCATCTATAATTGGTTGGTTATCTCTGTCTTTTTTAATATCTCTGTCTTTTTTAATAGCTTTTAAGGATTTCATTTTTTAATAACTTGACCATAATCATTAATCACAAATTGCCACTTATGAATAGGAAATCAAGACAATTACACGGATCAAGATTCCTAAACTAGCAATAGATAATTATCAAGATCTATCTAGTTGTACACCTAAATAAATCAAGACAACATCATGAACAATTCTTGTAGAAGAACATAAGCAACTTTGATAGAAAATTAATGATAGATAGAATCTGAAAATCAATCACAAAACATGTCTAGGGCTTTGAAATCACCCTTAACCAAATAGAAGTTTAGCCTAGCATAGGCATTGTAAACATAAACATAAAATTAAAGAGAATCTAAGAGGGAAATAAAAGAAAGAAAGAAGAAGAAGAAAATAAAGAAAAAGAAAACTAGAAAAAAGAAAGAAGAAGAAAACTTAGAGAATTTTATTACAATGCCTAATATCCTACCAATGTACAATATCATCCTCTACAATCATCCAAGGCCCTCTATTTATACACATTTTGGAGGGCTAAATGACAAGAGACAAGCTTTACAAATTTCAAAGGTAGGTATAATAGGTGGGTGCATTTTTCTAACAATTTTCGTCATATTGTATGACAATTTTGATCAGCCAACTTGATGGTCGATTTTGTCAATATTAGAGGCTTGATCTGATCACATGGTCTTCTAGAAAAATGTTCCCCTATCAGTTAGTGATCCATAGCCGTTGGAATCAGCTCATTTGCTGATGTGGATCAGAAGATATGGTCAAAATTCCAAAACTGGTCAGCACAGACGTCATTGCACATCAGCCAACTTGATGGTCGATTTCGCTAGGGAAAACGACTCCGTTTCAAGAAGTGTAAAACATGAAAAAGATAGATATGCCTCTTAGATTTGTACGGCTACAAATTTCAGCCTTATTGCTTCAGTGAAACTCGAGATATAGCTGATATGGCAAAAGGTGTCGGAACTGGAACTGAACTGGATTTGCCCTTAATTCTAGTAATCTGAAATCACTCAAAGAAACTTGTGAAAAACACCAAAATACATAAAAATATAAAAGATCATAAACACAATTAGACTAAACAATAATAACTCGTATTTGACACAAAACAATAATAAAACATAACTAAAAACTATATAATTATACGAGTTATCACACCCCCACACTTAGATTGTTGCTAGTCCCTAGCAACGACTCAATAAAAATAAAATAAGAAAATCTAATCTAATCCATTTTCGTAGGAAATCACGGTGGCACTTAGCATGTGACACAAGCCTTTAAACCCCTAGGTGTCCCTAGTGGACGAGTTTAGTCTCGTGAGGGTTTACTAGAACGATACCCACAAACATTGAAAAACTAAAATATAAATAAACTACATATACTAAAAATATTTACTCCTAATCCTTTCAATACAAATTAGAGACAATCTTTGAACAAGTCTTATAAACTAATCAATAGCTTAAAGAATTTCACAAAAAATCAAGCTTGAATGTAAATTGTTTGAGTTAAGCCAATATTAACATAACATATCTCAATCAAAATAGTGCATGTTCAAATTTAATCTCAACTTCTCACATGGGATACCCTCATGATTTTCACTCTTTAAAGTAGTGGTGAAGTGTTTACACTCAATCAATCTCATGAAAACAGTTCTACCATATTCTTGCTTGTCCACCTATTCTCCACTATTTAGATCATACAACTTCATGAATCAAGAGGTCTTTAATCAAGGTTGTAATGGGGCCAAGGGGTTTGTAATGTGGTTGAAGAACAAAAGGATAAAGATATCACAAAGGTTCCAAAGAGTTCATAAAGTTTAGAGTCATAAAAATATCATACAAAGAAACTTCTCAAAACTTTTTACAAGTACATAGTCACCTAGGCCGGATATTCATGTTGGGCCTTTTCTTCATTCTAAACAACTTTGTAACATCCTTTTCCTTTTCCACAAATTCAAGAGATGATTCATATTTTTTTTTTTTACATAGGAATATATTTGCCAGTATTCCATTTCTTTTTCTCTTGACTTTTCTTTTCTTTCCCCCCCACACTTATTTCTTGTTTCTACCCCAAATTTTCAATAGATCTTCCTTGTCTTTGCAACTTGTCTCAAAACATGCTAATTCATCTTTGGAACAAAGGTAAAGATATAAGTATATTTAGGTTAGGGACAAGTTATGGTTACCAAAGAGATAGCTTATTCAATGTAGGCTCAAATTGGTTCACTAAGGGTGTGTTCTCTTGGAACATCAATAAGGGATGGCTGTTTGGCCCTGGCTAAAAATCCTAATGCCTCTATCATATTCATGTTGTCACATGCATCAATATAGTCTCAAATGGTTTAAAGCAAGTTCTAGAGAATCATGTAATCATAAGAGCACTCAAGAAAGAAATTAGATTGATATGTATAATGCATCAATCATATAGGCTCAAAAACTCACAAGGATGATTATACAAGTCAGATTAAGTCTAAACATGCTTCTTTCTCAATCAACATATCATATTAACATTGGCTCATAAAAAAAAATGATATCAAGCTCAATTCTCATGAAAATCTTCTCACTAATAAATCTGTTTTAGACTTATGCAATTCATATCTCATCATTGTATTAAAAAGGAACTAAAACTCACCAAAAAAAAAAAATAATAATAATAATAATAATAATAAAGAAAAAAAAAATAGTAGACAAAAATAAAAGAAATCCTAAATCATTCCCCCCACACTTAATTCTTACATTGTCCTCAATGTAAGTCTATTAACTCAAATGAAAGAATCATGTGTAAGAGAAAAGAACTAATAACATAAGAATATGAACAACTAAGACTCAAAACAAAACAAAACCATGCAACCTAAATAATCCTAAAATACTAAACAAAAATTAACAAGTAAACATAAAAAGATTAAAATCAAACTGACAAGGTATGTCTCAAGTCTCCCTTACTCAGACCTTGTTCAGAATGAATACTTCTAAATTGCTTAAAGCACAACAATCTTTTTTTTTTTTTTTTTTTTTTTTTTTGAAAAGAAGAAATCAAACTGACAAGGTATGTCTCAAGTCTCCCTTACTCAGACCTTGTTCAGAATGAATACTTCTTAATTTTTTTTTATTATTTTTTTTAAATTAGCAAAATATGTCCCTTACCCCCTACTAAAATATGACATTGTCCCCAATGTCAAATTTGAAAGGTAGAATTTAGGAGATATTACCTGCAGAGGTTGCTAACCACTTATTATAACTGAGACACAACAAGCAAAATGTTAGATAATGTCACAAAGACAAAGTGCAATCCACTCCTTGCTCATCCATATCTCTTTTTCTTTTTCCGAGCGTTTGCGAAACAACCGTAGCAGATAAACACTCATAAGCTTGGAGCTTTTTGAGTAAATCTTCAATGGTTGTAGCAGAAATTATGGTTCTCCTTGCCTCTGAAAACATGAATCCATTATCCACAGCATTATCTAAATATGAAAGCAAATTACTAAAATAACCATTAATATTAAGCAAACCAATGGGTTTCTTATTTGTGACCAAAGATGACCAAGAAGCCACGCAAGCTATTTCTTCCAATGTACCCAGACCTCCTGGTAAAGCAATGAATACATCGGCAGAATGGTACATGATTGTTATCCGTTCAGGGACACTCCAGACTTGTATTTCCTTACCCAAGGTAGGTCCACAAAAATCTGTGAATAGTTTTGGCACGACTCCTAGAACTGGACTTCCTCCGGCGTGTGCTGCTGTAGCGACTGCTCCCATTAAACCCGTACTACCGCCTCCATAAATCAACTGGATCTTTTGTTGGGCAAGTATTACTCCAACTCTTATGGCTTCATCAGCAAATATGTTATTTTTCCCTGGATAAGCACCTCCAAAGACACAAATTTTTTTAATGCGCTGGGACGAAGTACTTTCCATTTTTTTTTCGAGTGCCTGAAAGAGAATGAGTACATGGTGTAATATATAGAGGACTGAGTAGTGAATCAGACAAGAGTAATAATGTCGCCGAAAGTGTATCTGACCTGTCAGAAGAAAATGTTAACCTAACAAAAGATTTTTGCGTGATTTCAGGAAGAAAATCAAAAAGAGAAGAAAAATCAACCGTAAAAGTCAAGAGTAATAATGTCGCCGAAAGTGTATTTGGCATCTTCCTCTGGTTTTACGTCCAGAAACGGCTTAAACGCCTTCTATGAGTCGAGGATATGCTTCCCATCCAGTTTTCTTACAAGCTGGCAAACAGGGTCTTTTAACATCAGATTCCCAAGATGTTGCCATTCCCTTTGGAATTGCGGCCATAAATCAAGAATTTCTCTTTGTACGTCTCCACTAGGATGCGTCTCAAGAGAAAGTTGGATATTACCCAAATTCTCCTTACTCAGTCCATCCTTAATGAATTCAATTTTATCATCTCGATTAGAGGACGGAATCCCAATAGAACGACATTTACCGTTACACGTCCATCGTTTACATTTGTGGCAATTTGAACTCATGCGCTTTGCTCGTCGCTTCTTTGCAAAAGTGCTTTTACCTGTACCTGGTAAATGCAAAACAGGTAGATATTCATCTTCACGTACCTTGGCTTCAATTATCCAACGTATGTCGTCAGGAATCCCTTTGTGCATAAGCATTCTTAATCTTTCAAGTCGAACTTGGTAAAGCTTCAGTAAAATATTTCGAGGAAAAGGAGGAAATCGTTTCTGCAATCTTGTGAGAATATCATCCATCCTGAAAAAAATGAAAAAAAAATTGAAAGAGAAATTGGAAGAGAAATTTATATACAATATCAGTTTTGTGGGTAGCTGATTGAACCGATTTAAATAATCACGGAGTACCGTTATCCGCCATTTAACCGGGGTTAAAAAAAAATTATATTTACATCTAGTTATTTTCAAAACAAGGATCAGAAAGAAAAACAACATAAAAAGACTCAAAAACAAAACACTCTAAATAAAATCCTAAATTCTTCCCCCCACACATAACTCTTACATTGTCATTAATGTAATGCTATTATCCCCCAATGCAAGAATTATATGTAAGAGAAAAGAACTATTAAACAAAAGAAACTTATGCAGCCTAAATGAACTTAAAAGCAGTAAACACAATTAACAAAGAAACATAAGAAATAAAATAAAAACAATAAAAATAATAAAAGAAAAAGGAAAAGAAAGAGAAAGAGAAAGCAAATCTGAATATGGAAGGTTGGTAATTTCATCTTTAATTAGGTTGCCTTCCCAATTAACACTTGAGTTAGTGTTTTGAATCTAACCAACACCCTTTCTTGGCTTTTTAGGCTTGTCAGGCTCATACATGAAATTTCCCAAATTTATGCGTTTGAGAGGAAGCTTTCTTTGCACAACAGTGGATGCATTTTCCATTACAAGTATTATTCCATCATCCTTGGTGGTGCATATCTCATCGAGGAATGGTGCATCTTTTGGTACTTGTTGAATGACATCCACAAACAAACTGTTTAAGGTTTCCAGCGTGTCTTGTTCATGTTCATCCTCCTTGAACTTTGCGAATCTACTAGGAAAAGGTGGAGAAGAAACATTAGTAAAAATTGGAATCTCAAACGTTACCTCAGGTGCCGAAATACTCTTATTTGTATTTGTGGCTTCATTATCCTCAAGAATAGAATCCATCTCTAATTCTGTCTCATCCTCATCTTGTTCCTCATTCCTCAAGGTCACAATAGTAGTATTCTCCTTTGGGTTAATCATTGTTTGGGCAGAGAGTTCTTCAGATCTTTGTGCTACCCATACCACCATACTACTAGCCAATAGGCTCATTTGCCTTTCCAAACTCCGGATGCTTGCCCTTGTTTCCTGTTGAAATTGCAAAGTATTAGTAACAAGAGAATCGACAAGATCTTCTAAAGAAGTACCTGAGTTTTGAGTCATATGTGGTGGTTGAAGAAGATCTGGTTCTTGAGACCATGATTGATTGAAGCTAGATGGATGAGTGTAATTGGCATAAGGATCTACTTCTTGGTAATTTTCTGAGTAGCCATAATTAGTATGATCCCACCATCCCTCATGGTAAGTGTTTGAGTAATGATCATACAGTTGGTCTTGGAACACTTGATGGCCTTGACATCCTCCCATGGCCAATTGTTGAACTGGGTAGGTGAGATTGGCTTGTTGATTTTCCATGTTCATGTATGCCACCAACTCTTCAAGTGTTAGATTGCTCAATTCCATCGTTTTTCTTTTTTTTTTTTTTTTTTTTCAAAATTTGATAAGAAAAACTTGTATGTACAAGAAAAATAAAATTAATTACAACTGAAAATAAGAATAAACCAATGAACTAATAAACTAAAGAAAGCAATCCCCAGCAACGGCGCCAAAAACTTGATGCACCCAAAAGAGTGTAACTTATTTAACCTTGCACTAAAAAGATCAATTGTAAGTATAGTAGTTAGCAAGGGTCGAGTCCTCAGGGATTGGGTTTTAGTTTATAAGTTAATAGTTTATAACTTACGTTCAAAGAAAACAAGAAAAGAAAAGGGGTTTTTGAAGCCAGATTTAAACTAAAGTAAATAATAAGAATAAGATGCAAGGCGGTGTAACCAGCCAATAAAGATATATATACTAAATTAGGCGGTATAACCAGCCAATAAAAATATATATACTAAATTAGGCGGTATAACCAGCCAATAAAAATAAAACAAAGTTAATATACAAATTAGGCGGTATAACCAGCCAATAAAAATAAATATAAAAAATAAGCAAACTAAAAGTAAGAAAACAAGTAAGTAAGAAGAATCAAATATGAAAAATATGGTTAAGGTTTCATTCTCCACCACTAGACATCATTAAGAATCAATTTCAGATCTATCAATATCAACCAACTATCAAAGTTAACAACCGTAGATAACAACAAGCTCTGTTACCCCAATCTTTCCTTAGTTTGTCGTTAAATAGAACAAGCTCTCTATTTAATCTCTAACCATTAAACAACCTAGAATAAGCTCTCTAAATTCAATTTAATGGCAGCTTTATGATGAGAAAGATAGGTTGATCTAAGCAACAAACACATAAGCTCGGATTGTTCAACTTAGGTTATGTTCCACTTTGCAATTATTGAAAACTTGACCATAATCATTAATCACAAATTGCCACTTATGAATAGGAAATCAAGACAATTACACGGATCAAGACTCCTAAACTAGCAATAGATAATTATCAAGATCTATCTAGTTGTACACCTAAATAAATCAAGACAACATCATGAACAATTCTTGTAGAAGAACATAAGCAACTTTGATAGAAAATTAATGATAGATAGAATCTGAAAATCAATTATAAAACATGTCTAGGGCTTTGAAATCACCCTTAACCAAATAGAAGTTTAGCCTAGCATAGGCATCGTAAACATAAACATAAAATTAAAGAAAATCTAAGAAGAAAATAAAAGAAAGAAAGAAGAAGAGGAAGAATATTAATTATCCAACCTCTTGCTCTCTCTAAAGAAAAAGAAAACTAGAGAAAAGAAAGAAAACTAGAGAAAAGAAAGAAGAAGAAAACTTAGAGAATTTTATTAAAATGGCTAATATCCTACCTATGTAAAATATGCTCCCTTACAATCATCCAAGGCCCTCTATTTATACACATTTTGGAGGGCTAAATGACAAGAGACAAACTTTACAAATTTCAAAGGTAGGTATAATAGGTGGGTGCATTTTCTAACAATTTTCGTCATACATGACGATTTTGATCAGCCAACTTGATGGTCGATTTTGTCAATTTTGGAGGCCTTATCTGATCACATGGTCTTCTAGAAAAATGTTACCCTATCAGTTACTGATCCATAGCCGTTGGAATCAGCTCATTTGCTGATGTGGATAAGAAGATATGGGCAAAATACGAAAACAGGTCAGCACAGACGTCATTGCACATCAGCCAACTTGATGGTCGATTTCTCTAGGGAAAACGACTCCGTTTCAAGAAGTGTAAAACATGAAAAAGATAGATATGCCTCTTAGATTTGTACGGCTACAAATTTCAGCCTTATTGCTTCAGTGAAACTCGAGATATAGCTGATATGGCAAAAGGTGTCGGAACTGGAACTGAACTGGATTTGCCCTTAATTCTAGTAATCTGAAATCACTCAAAGAAACTTGTGAAAAACACCAAAATACATAAAAATATAAAAGATCATAAACACAATTAGACTAAACAATAATAACTCGTATTTGACACAAAACAATAATAAAACATAACTAAAAACTATATAATTATACGAGTTATCAATATTGTCTGTTGACTGGAAGTTGTCCAGAAAACATTGGTAGGCTTTATCTACTGATGGTGGTAAGATTTCTCTAAGTGGTCCAAACCATTTCCACCAATGAGAGAACCAATTTGGGAAAGTATATTGGGTATTGTATTTGAAAAATAATAACCATGAATGACGGTTATTTTCATTTTGGAGGAAAAAGGTTTTGTACCAGGCTTGTAGATAATCCCAGTAATTGAAGGAACCAGAATGGTTTAATTTTGTAGTGAATTGTGCAGGAAATTTTCTGGGTGAGTTTGGTGGAATTCCCCACTGAGTTGGGGAGAGAACTCGGAGTATTTGGCATGTGGAATGTGTGATTGAATTTGGATTCTCTTTGGCAGGATAATGTTTGAAAAGGGCAGAACCTGTTTCAATCAAAATATTTTCATAGAATAATTGAGGTTTTGATAAATCTAATGGCTGGAAATGCCATCCATTAAAAACATGATTAATGATTTGATAAGGATTTGGATAATTAAAACCTTCCTCAATTAGCCATAAAATTTCAAAATGTTTTTTAGAAAAATATTTTTCTTTTGAAGCTTGTGTGGAAATAGGTTTTTGAAGGGCTATTTCCTGGGTTTTTGAAATTGGAACAGTTAAAATAGCTTTCTTGAGAGGAGAATCTGTTTTGACTGTGGATAAGGTTTTTTGTATTTCTTCACCTTGGGGTGATTGGGAAAGGGAATTGATCCATTGACTGATCATTTGCATTTGGGATTCATTGGGAATAAATTGGGGGTTTGGGGAAGATGTTGAAGGATTTTGGTTGGCTTTTTGGTCTTGTCTTTCATATTCTTTTTCGAAGATTTGGGTCCAAGTTTTGATTGGTTGGGCTGAAATTGGTTGGATTGAAGAACCTGAGTCACTGGAACTCTCTTGTTTTTTGCCCTTCCCTCGTTTTTTAGGCATTTTCCTTGAAGAAATTCTCTGGTAAGAAAATCGGGAAGAGAATTAGATTCTCCTTTGATGAATTCAATCTCAAAATCAAATATGCTTAAAATTGCTTGCCATCTGGCAAAAATTTGTTTTGAAGCAATGTTTTGAACATCTTTTTGTAAAATATCTTTTGCTGATTTACAATCGACTCTTAAAAGGAATTTTTGATTTAACAAATCACTTTGAAACTTGTTTATTGCTAAAACAATTGCTAAAATTTCTTTTTTGACAGTACTGTAATTTTGCTGAGCAGGGTTCCAATGTTTAGATGTGTATTGGATAACTTGTGTTTTACCATTATGAATTTGTTTTAATATTCCTCCATACCCTAATTCAGAAGCATCTGTTTCTACTATTTTTTGAGCTGTAGGATTGGCTAAGTGTAAACAAGGGATTTCTTGGATTTGGGCTTTTATCTGTTGAACTAATTTGGTATGGGCTTCAGTCCATTTTGGTGGATTCTTTTTTAGTCTATCATGTAAAGGTTTGCATAATTTGTTAATGTCAGGGTAGAAATCTAGGACATAATTTAGACTACCTAGAAATCTTTGAAGTTGGTTTTTGTCAAGAATTTGGTCAGGAAATTTATCAGCAAAGGCTATGGATCTTTCTATTGGTGTTATTGTTCCTTGGGTAATGTACTGACCTAGGAATCGAATTCTTGTTTGGAAAAGATTGATTTTCGTTTTAGATAGAACTAATCCATTTTGTTTAATAATTTTAATGAAAATATTTAAATGTTTGTAATGTTGTTCTAAATTGGATGAAAAAATTAATACATCATCTATGTAAATAATTGTGAATTGAGAATAAGGATTGAATATTTCATTCATTATTCTTTGGAATTCTGAAGGGGCATTTTTTAAACCAAAAGGCATAACATTCCATTCATATTGACCAAAAGGGACTGTGAAAGCAGTTTTGTATCTTTGATTTTCTTGAATCTGTATTTGCCAAAATCCTGATTTCATATCAAATTTTGAGAAAATATTTGCATTGTTTAGTTTTTGAAGTAAATCTCTTTTATTAGGTATTGGGTACCTAATCCATCTTAATACTTTGTTCAAAGGTTTATAATTTATTACCAGTCTTGGTGTTCCTCTTTCAATTTCAGCATTTTTTATAACATAGAAAGCAGAACAACTCCATGGTGATTTACTTTTTCTTATTAAGCCTTTGTTTTCTAAATCTTTGATTTCTTGTCGACAAATTTGTTCCATTTCAGGATTCATTTGAATAGGTCTTGCTTTTGTTGGGATTTCTTTTTCGTTAAATTCTTTCTCATAAGGTAAATCAACAACATGTTTTTTCCTTTCCCAAAACGCATTAGGAATCTCAGAACATATTGTAGATTCAATTTCTTTTTGTAAATTGTTTATCTTGTTAATATTCTGTGGTTCTTGTAATTGTTTTTCAATTCTTTTTAAAGATATGTCTTCTTTTAAATAATCAATTTGTTTTTCTTTGTTTTTTATTAACAAATTTATTTGTTGATTTTGAATTGATAAACCTTTGAGTAAATTGATATTTCTTTTCTTAGATTTTTCAGCAAATTTAAAAGAAACTATTGTTCCTAGAATGTTTGCAGAGATATCTTTTCTTGATGTTGTATAAGGTTCTAATAAATTAATAAAAGGAATTCCTAATATTACATCTTGCATTATGTTTTTAATTAATAAAAAAGGAGTTTTAATTTGGACTTGATTATTTTGAATTATTGCATTTGTTAATTTGTATTTAATGTGTAATTTATCACCATTTGCTGCTTTTAGTCCTTCTATTGTTTTCTCATAGTATTTTGTAGGAATTAAGCCTTCTCTTATGCAGTTTTGATCTGCTCCTGTGTCAAAAAGTGCAATTGTGTTGATTTGAAATTCATTATTTATTAATATTGAAACTTTTATAGTGTATCTTCTTATTGTAACTTCTTGTAACATTAATAAAAATTCATCAGATTTTTGTATGGTATTATCATCAGAGTCTGAATCAAATTTATTTCTATCTTTGTTTAATTGTATTAATTGTTTTAATTGTTCTCTATCTTTTTCTTGATTTGATTTTAATTCTTTTATTTCTTTTTTAACTTGTTTTAATTCTGTTTGTAAATCTTGAATTGTTACTTCTTTAGGTTGGTCATTGTATTTTTGGAAAATTATATCTTTTATATTATACATTTGTGATTTATGAGATGAAGATTCTGGTTTTTCTTCTAAATTTTCTTTTAATTTCGTTAAATATTCTCTTTTTATCCTGGAATCTTGAATTTTATCAATAATTTCTAACATGAATTCTTGGTCTTTTGTTAATACGTTTATTTCTTGGTCTGAGTCAGATTCAGAAGTAGATGTGGTTTGTAATTCATCATCTGGTAATTCATTATTTGAAGTTTCAAGTTCATCTTCAGAAGAAGTATTGAGAAGTAGTTGATTAATTTTATCCTGTACTTCTTCTGTTAATTGTAATTCATTTATTTTTCTTGTGACTTTACAATATTTTGATATATGCCCTTTTTTTCCACATCTGTAACATGTAATATCTTTTAAATCTTTTTTCTCTGTCTTGATTTTTACAGGTTCAATAGTAGGTTTATTAAATTTTCTGTTATAGTTATTGTTTCTTTTTGTTCTATAATAATTATCATATTTTGGTTTCCATGTAGGTTTATTGAATTTTCTTTTTACTTTTTCTGAATTTTTATTCTGGCAACATTTTGTTTGTTTGGAATCTTGTTTGATGTCAAATTGTTCACAGAAAGATCCTAATTCTTTTCTCGTTTGAAATCTTTCTCTTTTTAATTGTTTTTGAAGTTTCATATCTTGACAAATTTTTAATCCTTCTTTTTGGGTAAAGCTTATAATTTCTCCGTATGTTAAATTTTCATAAGGTATAATTCCTTTAAAAGTTTCCCTAATTTGATTTCGAACTTTTTCTCCTAATAATATTGGTAATCCTGCTAAAAATTTTTCTTTCCAAAAAGGTTGATTGTTATCTGTTCTTTGCATGATTCTAGTCATAAAAGTATATTGTATTCTGACATTCCATCAATGTTCCATTCATAAACAGCATTAGCATTATATTTGTTTTGAAAATTAGGTTTTTCTTCTAAGGTTATGTCAGGAGCCGTGGCTTTTGGATAATATAATTTTTGGGGTTGTTTCCATTCAATTTTATTAATTTCTTGTTCAGATTCTGAGTTTTGTTCAGATTCTGTTTGTTGGTTCATCATATTAATAGTTCTTGAAGATTGAGAAATTTGTTCAGGTGTATCAGGAACTTGTTGAGTGAGTTCGGATTGGTCTATAGATTTTAATCTTTGTTGGATTTCTTGTAAAAGATCAATTTTATAATCATTATGATATGTTTTAGGTATCTCAAAAGGTTTAAAAAATGATTTTTGGTTTTCAATAGGTTTAAATTTAGAAACTTGTGTTTGTTGGGTTGTTTTATTATCAACTAATGTTTCAATTTTTTCTAATTGTTTTCCAATAGTTTTAAGATTTAAATTTGTATAATTATTTTGTTCAAAAATATTTTTTATATCAGTAGTACTAATAGGATCTATTAGATTTTTTCTTTCTTTTATTGGAGATGCTTTTATCATATTTTCTTGATGAATGTGTTTAATGGTGCAAAAAGGTGGATGGATTGATTCTATTAATATTCCTTGTGATGTTTGCCATTGATTGTTATTTTTTGCCATATTTATTGTTTGATTATTATTTTGGTAATATTCTTCAAACCAATCAAAAAACGTTATGTGAATTTCATGTTGATTTAAAAATTTGTAATATTCTTCTTGTATTTCTGTTTTTTGTTCAGAATAGTTTTCCCAGAATTGTTTCCTCTTATTTTTATTTTTATTAGAAAGAAAATCTTTATTACATTGTTGTTTATTAATCTTGAAAGGTTTTTTAAGCATATGAATTTCAGATTCTTCATTTTGTTCATGTATGGTGAGGTAATTATCCCACCAGCCCTTAAGTTGTCCTGAAAATCCTGCTACTAGTAAATTTGCTATTGCATGATCTGAAGTTTGTGATTGTGTTTTATAAACATTTGAAACCATTGTCATTTGGTGTAATGTATTAAAAAATTTTAATTTCGTTAAATTTTCTGTTATAGTTATTGATGAATGTGTTTAATGGTGCAAAAAGGTGGATGGATTGATTCTATTAATATTCCTTGTGATGTTTGCCATTGATTGTTATTTTTTGCCATATTTATTGTTTGATTATTATTTTGGTAATATTCTTCAAACCAATCAAAAAACGTTATGTGAATTTCATGTTGATTTAAAAATTTGTAATATTCTTCTTGTATTTCTGTTTTTTGTTCAGAATAGTTTTCCCAGAATTGTTTCCTCTTATTTTTATTTTTATCAGAAAGAAAATCTTTATTACATTGTTGTTTATTAATCTTGAAAGGTTTTTTAAGCATATGAATTTCAGATTCTTCATTTTGTTGGTTGATGTTAGGATTATCTGTCATAGAAGAGTAGGTTGGTGACATTGGGGGTGAATTTTCTATGTCTTGGTTAGAAGTATATATTGGTCTAGGAATACTAGAGGTATTGTCAACTCCTCTAAGATTGGTTCTAGTGGTAGTGGTGGGTATTGAAGAGATAGAAGCTCTGGCAGAATGGAAATTTGGATTAGAATAAATAGAAGCCGTTGCTGGGTTTTGGTAGTATCTTCTGGAAGTATTTGAAATGGAACTGAAGTTTTCAAAAGGTAAGAGAATTGGTTGGTTTTCATTTCTCCTAGAAGCTTGCCCTAGGTCAATTGAATTTCTGGCAAAAGAGAGTCGCACTCTTCCATCAGAATATTGCTCTATTTTTTGGATTTCTGTGCTCCTTGCTGGAGCAGGTTGAATGGGGTTTACAGCGTCTTCCATATCCCAATATTCAGGTAAGGAAATGTCTTGCCATTTTATGGCTTTAGGAGTTATGACATTGGTTCTTTTGAGGTCAGTTTGAAAAAGCATGGTTTGACCAGGTTCTAGTTTTGGGGTAAGGGTTTTTGGCGGGATTGCAGCAGAGCAAAGTGCTTTGTAACAAACCCTGTAAATTATTGTTATGGGAAAAGAACCTTCTTCCATTTGATAATTATTAGTTTGAATTTGTAATGTTAAAGCTTTTAAAATATTTTTATCTTGTAAAGAGACTGGAAAATTTGGATAACAATTGAAATAGACTGGTCCGGCACAAAGACTAGACTCAACAGTTCCTAAGAGAGAATCATTGAATTGTTTAAACCTACAATCTCTAAGAATCATTAATATTGAAGTATTTAAAGCAGTATGTGATAAAGGTTTTACAGCAACTTGAACGGTTGATTGTTATCTGTTCTTTGCATGATTCTAGTCATAAAAGTATCTTTATACCATTTAAAATCTGTTAGTTTTTTACATTTTAAATTTGAAAGTAATTCAGAATTTTTATCTTTTAAATGTGAGGGATCTCCTATAAAATGTTTTGAAATTGAAAATATTAAAGAAGAAACAGCATCTTGTATGTGATTGTTTTGTTCATCTATAATTGGTTGGTTATCTCTGTCTTTTTTAATAGCTTTTAAGGATTTCATTTTGTTCATGTATGGTGAGGTAATTATCCCACCAGCCCTTAAGTTGTCCTGAAAATCCTGCTACTAGTAAATTTGCTATTGCATGATCTGAAGTTTGTGATTGTGTTTTATAAACATTTGAAACCATTGTCATTTGGTGTAATGTATTAAGTATATTGTATTCTGACATTCCATCAATGTTCCATTCATAAACAGCATTAGCATTATATTTGTTTTGAAAATTAGGTTACTCAGAATCTGAACAAGAAATTAATAAAATTGAATGGAAACAACCCCAAAAATTATATTATCCAAAAGCCACGGCTCCTGACATAACCTTAGAAGAAAAACCTAATTTTCAAAACAAATATAATGCTAATGCTGTTTATGAATGGAACATTGATGGAATGTCAGAATACAATATACTTAATACATTACACCAAATGACAATGGTTTCAAATGTTTATAAAACACAATCACAAACTTCAGATCATGCAATAGCAAATTTACTAGTAGCAGGATTTTCAGGACAACTTAAGGGCTGGTGGGATAATTACCTCACCATACATGAACAAAATGAAATCTTAAAAGCTATTAAAAAAGACAGAGATAACCAACCAATTATAGATGAACAAAACAATCACATACAAGATGCTGTTTCTTCTTTAATATTTTCAATTTCAAAACATTTTATAGGAGATCCCTCACATTTAAAAGATAAAAATTCTGAATTACTTTCAAATTTAAAATGTAAAAAACTAACAGATTTTAAAAATTTGTAATATATATATATATGCACTTATACTAGTATAAAATTAAATTAGTTTTACAGATTTTTATAAATTTTTTTACGATTTATATTTATTTAATCCGACCGTCATATTTAATGTTTTATTCACGTAAATCATGCACGTCATGTTTCGAGTAAATTAAAAATTTCTTACTATTTGTTTGACGTAAAAAACTTTCAACCGTTAAATATATATATATTGAAAAATACAGTATTTTCGATCAATATAATAGAGATATCGGATCGATTCAAAACTTTACGTGCACGACGAGTACAATTATAGTGTTAAATCCAGCGGTCGATTTGTTAAAATATAAATCGTATAAAAAGTTATTAAAGTGTGTAAAACTAATTTAGTTTTACATTACATTTTCTCCGGTTAACAATGTAGGCTATTGGCTATCTCATATTTTTGAGATCTCATCATCATATCTCAATATCTCATGCATGCACATATATATATATATATATCCATTTATACTAGTATAAAATTAAATTAATTTTACACATTTTTATAAATTTTTTTACGATTTATATTTATTTAATCTGACTGTCGTATTTCATGTTTTATTCACTTAAATCATGCACGTCGAGTTTCGAGTAAATTAAAAATTTCTAACTATTTGTTTGACGTAAAAAACTTTCAACCGTTAAATATATATATTGAAAAATACAGTATTCTCGATCAATATGATAGAGATATCGGATCGATTCAAAACTTTACGTGCACGATGAGTACAATTATAGTGTTAAATCCAGCGGTCGATTTGTTAAAATATAAATCGTATAAAAAGTTATGAAAGTGTGTAAAACTAATTTAGTTTTACATTACTGTAAGTGGATTCCTCCTATATATATATATATATATATATATATATATATATATATCGAATTGTTAAATAAATCGTATAAAAATTATGGAAGTGTATATATATAAGGAGGAATCCACTAGTGTAAAACTAAATTAGTTTTACATACTTCTATAACTTTTTATACGATCTATATATATACATATATATAAAAGGAGGAATAACTTACACTAATATAAAACTAAATTAGTTTTATACATTTTTATAACTTTTTATACGATTTATATTTGTTTAATCCGACCGTGGCATTTCATGTTCTATTCACGTAAATTATGCACGTCGAGTTTCGAGTAAATTAAAAATGTCTAACTATTTGTTCGATGTAAAAAAAAAAACTTATAACCGTTAAATATATATAAAAAAAAATTACAGTATTCTCGAACGATATGATTAAGATATAGGGTCAATTCAAAATTTTACGTGCACGAAAAGTACAATTATATTGTTAAATTCAACTGTCGGTTTGTTAAAATATAAATCGTATAAACAATTATGAAAATGTGTAAAATTAATTTAATTTTACACTAATATAAGTACATTCTTCCTCATATATATATATATATATATATATATATATATATAAGCTTAATTAAGCTGTGTTTGTATATATACATATACTCACCTTTTTGTTATTGGGTTCTATTCATATATTCGTTATTTATATAATTAGTTAATTAATTAGTATCTGTTTACCTTTTAATATTTATATATGTAATTTAAGATTAAACATTTGATGGATTATGTACATTAAGATAAATTTTTTATTTGTTCCAATGATTTGAATCTGAACTTTCGAAATCTAATAAATAAGAACTTTTTCTGACGAAAAACATGAAAGTGCATTACACACGCCGTTAAATCCTTGACGGTGACATGTGTATTGTCTATGTGGCAAGCATTTTTGCTTAATTAGAGTTTTTTTCGTTACTATTCTTTTTTTTTTCTCGAGAAACCTCAATTATGATAACAATTTCTTGAATGTAAATCGAAATAGGAGGAAACTTAGAGTAAAACAATGTCAATTGGGTTTTGAACAAATAAAGAAGAAATTAAGTTTGAAAATTAACTTGGAGAAGGTAATTCTATCTTTTCTTAATTTGAAAGCCAGATGTTCTTTGCTAGTTGGGAAACTCTTAAGAACGAAATTTTTATATGAACTTGTTTGGACTTTGGAGGTGATTTTTTTATTATTATGAATATTGATTAATTTCGTCTGAATATATGTGTTTAGAAAGATTTTTGAGCATGAGTGAACTATTTTATAAGCTAAAAATGGAAGCAATTTAGTGCATGGTTACCAATTATTAGTTGTGAAATGATTGAAATATGAGATAATTTAAGTTACTTCAATTCGTAATTTGAAGAGTTTGATCAAAGTAGCGCAAACAGAAGTAAAGTGAGCTTTTAACTGATATGACTTATGTTCTGAATCCTTATGAACTATTTGTGAACTAAGGATAAATATTTAACATTTAAAATTGTTAAATTTTGAACTCTTTCTTGAATTGAAGTGTATATGAAGGATATTTAATTGATATTTGAAATAGTTATGTTTTGAATCCTATGTAAGATCTATCAGTTATGTGTAGGACTTTTATTTGATCTTAAGAAGTGCTTATAAACGTAATATGTATCTTTATTTGATATAAGAAATTATGTTATGATTTGAAGGTAACAAGATAGCTTCAGTTTAGTTTTGATAAATTTTTTGTTCGTGATCATTTTCTTAAAGATTGATTTTGAGAATGTGAGTTATATGAACTTGCTAAATTTAGCGAATGGAAGTGTGAAATTTTGATACTATCACATAGTGAAGAGTAATTGTATATGTGAAAGAAAGAAAATCTATCCGATCTTTGAATTTTAAGATTTGTGTTGGATAAAGTGTGCAATGACTTCATTAAGAATGCACCCAAAAGAGTGTATCTTATTTAACCTTGCACTAAAAAGATCAATTGTAAGTATAGTAGTTAGCAAGGGTCGAGTCCTCAGGGATTGGGTTTTAGTTTATAAGTTGATAGTTTAAAACTTAAATTCAAGAACAATAAAAGAAAAGGGGTTTTTGAAATCAGATTTAAACTAAAGTAAATAATAAGAATAAGATGCAAGGCGGTATAACCAGCCAATAAAAATCTATATACTAAATTAGGCGGTATAACCAGCCAATAAAAATATATATACTAAATTAGGCGGTATAACCAGCCAATAAAAATAAAACAAAGTTAATATACAAATTAGGCGGTATAACCAGCCAATAAAAATAAATATACTTTTAAAAATAAGCAAACTAGAAAAGTAAGAAAACAAGTAAGTAAGAAGAATCAAATATGAAAAATATGGTTAAGGTTTCATTCTCCACCACTAGACATCATTAAGAATCAATTTCAGATCTATCAATATCAACCAACTATCAAAGTTAACAACCGTAGATAACAACAAGCTCTGTTATCCCAATCTTTCCTTAGTTTGTCGTTAAATAGAACAAGCTCTCTATTTAATCTCTAACCATTAAACAACCTAGAATAAGCTCTCTAAATTCAATTTAATGGCAGCTTTATGATGAGAAAGATAGGTTGATCTAAGCAACAAACACATAAGCTCGGATTGTTCAACTTAGGTTATGTTCCACTTTGCAATTATTGAAAACTTGACCATAATCATTAATCACAAATTGCCACTTATGAATAGGAAATCAAGACAATTACACGGATCAAGATTCCTAAACTAGCAATAGATAATTATCAAGATCTATCTAGTTGTACACCTAAATAAATCAAGACAACATCATGAACAATTCTTGTAGAAGAACATAAGCAACTTTGATAGAAAATTAATGATAGATAGAATCTGAAAATCAATCACAAAACATGTCTAGGGCTTTGAAATCACCCTTAACCAAATAGAAGTTTAGCCTAGCATAGGCATTGTAAACATAAACATAAAATTAAAGAGAATCTAAGAGGGAAATAAAAGAAAGAAAGAAGAAGAAGAAAATAAAGAAAAAGAAAACTAGAAAAAAGAAAGAAGAAGAAAACTTAGAGAATTTTATTACAATGCCTAATATCCTACCAATGTACAATATCATCCTCTACAATCATCCAAGGCCCTCTATTTATACACATTTTGGAGGGCTAAATGACAAGAGACAAGCTTTACAAATTTCAAAGGTAGGTATAATAGGTGGGTGCATTTTTCTAACAATTTTCGTCATATTGTATGACAATTTTGATCAGCCAACTTGATGGTCGATTTTGTCAATATTAGAGGCTTGATCTGATCACATGGTCTTCTAGAAAAATGTTCCCCTATCAGTTAGTGATCCATAGCCGTTGGAATCAGCTCATTTGCTGATGTGGATCAGAAGATATGGTCAAAATTCCAAAACTGGTCAGCACAGACGTCATTGCACATCAGCCAACTTGATGGTCGATTTCGCTAGGGAAAACGACTCCGTTTCAAGAAGTGTAAAACATGAAAAAGATAGATATGCCTCTTAACTTTGCACGGTTAAAATTTCAGCCTTATTGCTTCAGTGAAACTCCAGATATAGCTGATATGGCAAAAGGTGTCGGAACTGGAACTGAACTGGATTTGCCCTTAATTCTAGTAATCTGAAATCACTCAAATAAACTCATGAAAAACACCAAATTACATAAAAATATAAAAGATCATAAACACAATTAGACTAAACAATAATAACTCGTATTTGACACAAAACAATAATAAAACATAACTAAAAACCATATAATTATACGAGTTATCACACCCCCACACTTAGATTGTTGCTAGTCCCTAGCAACGACTCAATAAAAATAAAATAAGAAAATCTAATCTAATCCACTTTCGTAGGAAATCACGGTGGCACTTAGCATGTGACACAAGCCTTTAAACCCCTAGGTGTCCCTAGTGGACGAGTTTAGTCTCGTGAGGGTTTACTAGAACGATACCCACAAACATTGAAAAACTAAAATATAAATAAACTACATATACTAAAAATATTTATTCCTAATCCTTTCAATACACATTAGAGACAATCTTTGAACAAGTCTTATAAACTAATCAATAGCTTAAAGAAATTCACAAAAAATCTTGCTTGAATGTAAATAGTTTGAGTTAAGCCAATATTAACATAACATATTTCAATCAAAATAGTGCATATTCAAACTTAATCTCAATTTCTCACATGGGATACTCTCTTGATTTTCACTCTTTAAAGTAGTGGTAAAGTGTTTACACTCAATCAATCTCATGAAAACACTTCTACCATATGCTTGCTTGTCCACCTATTCTCCACTATTTAGATCATACAACTTCATAAATCAAGAGGTCTTTATTCAAGGTTGTAATGGGGCCAAAGGGTTATAATGTGGTTAAAGAACAAAAGGATAAAGATATCACAAAGGTTCCAAAGAGTTCATAGAGTTTAGAGACATAATAAGATCATACAAATAAAACTTCTCAAAACTCTTATAAAGCACATAATAACATAGGCTAAATATTCATGTTGAGCCTTTGCATCATTCTAACCAACTTTGTAACATCTTTTTCTTTACTTTAAGTAGAAGTTCAAGAGAAGATTGTTTTTTTTAATATGGGAATGTATTTGACAATGATCCCTTTCTTTTTCTCTTGACTTTTTTCTTTCTTTTCCCCCCACACTTATTTCTTGTTTCTAACCCAAATTTTCAATAAATCTTCCTTGTCTTTGCAACTTGTCTCAAAACATGCTAATTCATCTTTGGAACAAAGGTAAAGACATAAGTATATTTAGGTTAGGGACAAGTTATGGTTACCAAAGAGATAGCTTATTCAATGTAGGCTCAAATTGGTTCACTAAGGGTGTGTTCTCTTGGAACATTAATAATGGATGGCTGTTTGGCTCTGGTTATAATCCTAATGCCTCTATCATATTCATGTTGTCACATGTATCAATATAGTCTCAAACGGTTTAAAGCAAGTTCTAGAGAATCATGTAATCATAAGAGCACTCAAGAAAGAAATTAGATTGATTTGTATAATGCATCAATCATTATAGGCTCAAAAACTCACAAGGATGATTATACAAGTCAGATTAAGTCTAAACATGCTTCTTTCTCAATCAACATATCATATTAACATTGGCTCATAAAAAGGTTGACATCAAGCTCAATTCTCATGAAAATCTTCTCACTAATAAATCTGTTTTAGACTTATGCAATTCATATCTCATCATTGTATTAAAAAGGAACTAAAACTCACAAAAAAAAATAATAATAATAATAATAATAAAGACTCATAAAAAAAAATAGTAGACAAAAATAAAAGAAATCCTAAATCATTCCCCCCACACTTAATTCTTACATTGTCCTCAATGTAAGTCTATTAACTCAAATGAAAGAATCATGTGTAAGAGAAAAGAACTAATAACATAAGAATAGGAACAACTAAGACTCAAAACAAAACAAACTCATGCAACCTAAATAATCCTAAAATACTAAACAAAAATTAACAAGTAAACATAAAAAAGATTAAAATCAAACTGACAAGGTATGTCTCAAGTCTCCCTTACTCAGACTTTGTTCAGAATGAATACTTTTAAATGGCTTAAAACACAAATCTCTTTCTTTTTTTTTTTTTTTTTGAAGGTAAAATTTAGGAGATATTACCTGTAGAGGTTGCTAACCACTTATTATAACTGAGACATAACAAACAAAATGTTAGATAATGTCACAAAGACAAAGTGCAATCCACTCCTTGCTCGTCCATATCTCTTTTTCTTTTTCCGAGCGTTTGCGAAACAACCGTAGCAGATAAACACTCATAAGCTTGGAGCTTTTTGAGTAAATCTTCAATGGTTGTAGCAGAAATTATGGTTCTCCTTGCCTCTGAAAACATGAATCCATTATCCACAGCATTATCTAAATATGAAAGCAAATTATTAAAATAACCATTAATATTAAGCAAACCAATGAGTTTCTTATTTGTGACCAAAGATGACCAAGAAGCCACGCAAGCTATTTCTTCCAATGTACCCAGACCTCCTGGTAAAGCAATGAATGCATCGGCAGAATGGTACATGATTGTTATCCGTTCAGGGATACTCCAGACTTGTATTTCCTTACCCAAGGTAGGTCCACAAAAATCTATGAATAGTTTTGGCACGATTCCTAGAACTGGACTTCCTCCGGCGTGTGCTGCTGTAGCGACTGCTCCCATTAAACCCGTACTACCGCCTCCATAAATCAACTGGATCTTTTGTTGGGCAAGTATTACTCCAACTCTTATGGCTTCATCAGCGAATATGTTATTTTTCCCTGGATAAGCACCTCCAAAAACACAAATTTTTTTAATGCGTTGGGACGAAGTACTTTCCATTTTTTTTTTCTTTTTTTTTCTTTTTTTCGAGTGCCTGAAAGAGAATGAGTACATGGTGTAATATATAGAGGACTGAGTAGTGAATCAGACAAGAGTAATAATGTCGCCGAAAGTGTATCTGACCTGTCAGAAGAAAATGTTAACCTAACAAAAGATTTTTGCGTGATTTCAGGAAGAAAATCAAAAAGAGAAGAAAAATCAACCGTAAAAGTCAAGAGTAATGATGTCGCCGAAAGTGTATTTGACCTGTCAAAAGAAAATGTTAACCTAACAAAAGATTTTTGCGTGATTTCAGGAAGAAAATCAAAAAGAGAAGAAAAATCAACCGTAAAAGACAAATAAAAAAAATGAGAATAATTACACAAATCGAATAACACGTAAATTAAACCGAAATAAAGTTATTGCAAATCAAACCAAAAGCTGAGAAGTCATTTATTGTAGTTGTGATTGTGGCTCACATCTTCCTCTGGTTTTACGTCCAGAAACGGCTTAAACGCCTTCTATGAGTCGAGGATATGCTTCCCATCCAGTTTTCTTACAAGCTGGCAAACAGGGTCTTTTAACATCAGATTCCCAAGATGTTGCCATTCCCTTTGGAATTGCGGCCATAAATCAAGAATTTCTCTTTGTACGTCTCCACTAGGATGCGTCTCAAGAGAAAGTTGGATATTACCCAAATTCTCCTTACTCAGTCCATCCTTAATGAATTCAATTTTATCATCTCGATTAGAGGACGGAATCCCAATTGAACGACATTTACCGTTACACGTCCATCGTGCACATTTGTGGCAATTTGAACTCATGCGCTTTGCTCGTCGCTTCTTTGCAAAAGTGCTTCTACCTGTACCTGGTAAGTGCAAAACAGGAAGATATTCATCTTCACGTACCTTGGCTTCAATTATCCAACGTATGTCTCCAGGAATCCCTTTGTGCATAAGCATTCTTAATCTTTCAAATCGAACTTGGTAAAGCTTCAGTAAAATATTTCGAGGAAAAGGAGGAAATCGTTTCTGCAATCTTGTGAGAATATCATCCATCCTGAAAAAAAAATGAAAAAAAAATTGAAAGAGAAATTGGAAGAGAAATTTATATACAATATCAGTTCTGTGGGTAGCTGATGGAACCGATTTAAATAATCACGGAGTAACGTTATCCGCCATTTAACCGGGGTTAAAAAAAAATTATATTTACATCTAGTTATTTTCAAAACATGGATCAGAAAGAAAAACAACATAAAAAGACTCAAAAATAAAATCCTAAATTCTTCCCCCCACACATAATTCTTACATTGTCATTAATGTAATGCTATTAACCCAAATGAAAGAATCATGTGTAAGTGAAAAGAACTATTAAACAAAATAAACTTATGCAGCCTAAATGAACTTAAAAATACTAAACACAATTAACAAAGAAACATAAGAAAAAGATAAAGAAAAAGAGAGCAAATCTGAGGATGGCAGTTTGGCAATGCTTTCACTAATTAGGCTGCCTCCCCCAATTAGCACTTGATTGATTATTTCCAGTCTAGCCAATTCCCCTTCTTGGCTTTTTAGGATCTTTTGGCTTAGACATGAAACTTCTCGGATATTTGCGTTTTGGAGGAAGTTTTCTTTGCAAAACAGCCAATGCATTCTCCCCCACACGTATTATTTCATCATTCTTGGTGGGGTATAGCTCTTTGAGGAATTGTGCATATCTTGGTACTTGTCTAATGGCATCCACAAGCAAGCTGTTTAAGGTTTCCAAAAATTGTTGTACATGTTCCTCCTTCTTGGACTTTGCAAATCTGCTAGGAAAAAGTGGAGAAGGAACATTAGTAGAAATAAGAACCTTAAAAGCTACCTGAGGTGTCAAAGTACTCTCCTTTTGAATGGTGGCTTCATTATCCTCAAGAAGTGAATCCATCTTTGGTTTTGTCTCATCCTCATCTTGTTCCTCATTTCTCAAGGTCACAATAGTAGCATTCTCCTTTGGGTTAATCACCGTTTGGGAAGGGAGTGCTAGAGATCTTTCTGCTACTAATTCCACCATACTACTAGCCAATAGGCTCATTTGCCTTTCCAAACTCTGGATGCTTGCCCTTGTTACCTGTTGAAATTGCAAAGTATCAGTAACAAGAGAATGTACAAGATCTTCTAAATAAGTACCTGAGTTTTGAATCATATGTGGTGGTTGAAAAAGATCTGGTTCTTGAGACCATGATTGATTGAAGCTAGATGGATGAGTGTAATTGGCATAAGGATCTACTTCTTGGTAATTTTTCGAGTAGCCATAATTAGTATGATCCCACCATCCCTCATGGTAAGTGTTTGAGTAATGATCATACTGTTGGTCTTGGAACACTTGATGGCCTTGACATCCTCCCATGGCCAATTGTTGAACTGGGGAGGTGAGCTTGGCTTGTTGATTCTCTATGTTCATGTATGCCACCAACTCTTCAAGTGTTAGATTGCTCAATTCCATCGTTTTTTTTTTTTTTTCAAAATTTGATAAGAAAAACCCGTATGTACAAGAAAATAAATATCATTAGAACTGAAAATAAGAATAAACCAAGTAACAAATAAACTAAAAAAAACAATCCCCGGCAACGGCGCCAAAAATTTGATGCACCCAAAAGAGTGTATCTTATTTAACCTTGCACTAAAAAGATCAATTGTAAGTATAGTAGTTAGCAAGGGTCGAGTCCTCAGGGATTGGGTTTTAGTTTATAAGTTGATAGTTTAAAACTTAAATTCAAGAACAATAAAAGAAAAGGGGTTTTTGAAATCAGATTTAAACTAAAGTAAATAATAAGAATAAGATGCAAGGCGGTATAACCAGCCAATAAAAATCTATATACTAAATTAGGCGGTATAACCAGCCAATAAAAATATATATACTAAATTAGGCGGTATAACCAGCCAATAAAAATAAAACAAAGTTAATATACAAATTAGGCGGTATAACCAGCCAATAAAAATAAATATACTTTTAAAAATAAGCAAACTAGAAAAGTAAGAAAACAAGTAAGTAAGAAGAATAAATATGAAAAATATGGTTAAGGTTTCATTCTCCACCACTAGACATCATTAAGAATCAATTTCAGATCTATCAATATCAACCAACTATCAAAGTTAACAACCGTAGATAACAACAAGCTCTGTTATCCCAATCTTTCCTTAGTTTGTCGTTAAATAGAACAAGCTCTCTATTTAATCTCTAACCATTAAACAACCTAGAATAAGCTCTCTAAATTCAATTTAATGGCAGCTTTATGATGAGAAAGATAGGTTGATCTAAGCAACAAACACATAAGCTCGGATTGTTCAACTTAGGTTATGTTCCACTTTGCAATTATTGAAAACTTGACCATAATCATTAATCACAAATTGCCACTTATGAATAGGAAATCAAGACAATTACACGGATCAAGATTCCTAAACTAGCAATAGATAATTATCAAGATCTATCTAGTTGTACACCTAAATAAATCAAGACAACATCATGAACAATTCTTGTAGAAGAACATAAGCAACTTTGATAGAAAATTAATGATAGATAGAATCTGAAAATCAATCACAAAACATGTCTAGGGCTTTGAAATCACCCTTAACCAAATAGAAGTTTAGCCTAGCATAGGCATTGTAAACATAAACATAAAATTAAAGAGAATCTAAGAGGGAAATAAAAGAAAGAAAGAAGAAGAAGAAAATAAAGAAAAAGAAAACTAGAAAAAAGAAAGAAGAAGAAAACTTAGAGAATTTTATTACAATGCCTAATATCCTACCAATGTACAATATCATCCTCTACAATCATCCAAGGCCCTCTATTTATACACATTTTGGAGGGCTAAATGACAAGAGACAAGCTTTACAAATTTCAAAGGTAGGTATAATAGGTGGGTGCATTTTTTAACAATTTTCGTCATATTGTATGACAATTTTGATCAGCCAACTTGATGGTCGATTTTGTCAATATTAGAGGCTTGATCTGATCACATGGTCTTCTAGAAAAATGTTCCCCTATCAGTTAGTGATCCATAGCCGTTGGAATCAGCTCATTTGCTGATGTGGATCAGAAGATATGGTCAAAATACCAAAACTGGTCAGCACAGACGTCATTGCACATCAGCCAACTTGATGGTCGATTTCGCTAGGGAAAACGACTCCGTTTCAAGAAGTGTAAAACATGAAAAAGATAGATATGCCTCTTAACTTTGCACGGTTAAAATTTCAGCCTTATTGCTTCAGTGAAACTCCAGATATAGCTGATATGGAAAAAGGTGTCGGAACTGGAACTGAACTGGATTTGCCCTTAATTCTAGTAATCTGAAATCACTCAAATAAACTCATGAAAAACACCAAATTACATAAAAATATAAAAGATCATAAACACAATTAGACTAAACAATAATAACTCGTATTTGACACAAAACAATAATAAAACATAACTAAAAACTATATAATTATACGAGTTATCAAATGACTGTATCCAATATGTAACAAGGTATGTGCAATTTGGAGGACCAAATTCCTCAAGGTGGGGAGAATGTGATATTTTAGATTTATAATTATGAAAATTTTGAGGTACAAATTTATAAATTGTAAAATTTTGAGGTGCTACTTTCACTACAACAAAATTGGTTTTCAGTGGCGCTAATATAGCGGCGTTTGACTTAAAAACGCAGCGGAGTACCGTGTTTTTGAATACCCGGCGGCGTTTCTATAAGAAACGCCGGGAAGTTGTAAAGTAGCGGCGTTTTATGTATACAAACGCTGCTAAATCTGTACTAATTGCGGCGTTTGCATTATATAAACGCCGCTAAACTATAATCAATTTTTATCAGTTTCGTAAAATTTCGCCAAAATTTGGGCGCCAAAATTTGGAGGCGAGACGCTGCGTTTAGGCTTTTGTTTTAGCGGCATTTGTGTCCACAAACGCCACTAACTAATATAATATAGCGGCGTTTTTAAATATAAACGCCGCTAAATATTTCGATATAGCGGTGTTTGGATAATAAAAACGCCGCTATATTGATTCGTTTATGGCTTAAGGCAAAACGATGTGTTTTACCTTGTAAAGTTGCGGCGTTTGTTGATACAAACGCCGCTATGTTTTTTAATATGATTTTCAGCCTCCAGCTTCTCCCCTATTTCCCCCAACGCTAAACCTAAACCCGTCTCTCTCTCTCTCTCTCTCTCTCACATCTCCAAGCCCAAATCGTCAAATCGTCATCTCCAAGCCGAGATCGCTCTCTTCATCTCCAAATCTCTCTCTCTCAAGTTTTCATTTTTCTCCATTTTGTCCCTTTCAATCTCTCTCTCAAGTTTTGCTTGCAGGACCTGCTTTCATAAGGTTTGATTCTTACCCTTTTCTTTCTTATATTGTTTCTGCTGAAAATTCATTAATGATTTCAGGGTGGGTCATGGGTGCCCCAGTATCGGGTCTGCTCTGATATTAATTTCAGACTTCACAGCTAATTCCATACACTTCTAAACTTTATTATTATTTTATTTTCTTTAATACTAGTATAAAAAAATTGTTTTGTATCTTAAAAAAAAAATAAAACTTTATATGTCAAGTTTATGCAATTATTTTCACCATTTTTAGAACCTCTTTGATTCCAATGTCATATATTTCGCAGTTTTATACTTCTTTTGCTTCAGACTCATGTCTAATCTAGTTGGGTTATATTGATGCCATAATTCGATGTGATCTTATTTTTCCCTGTTGCTTTTGCTGTTATTGCTAATTCTTATAGCTTTTGCTTGCTTTAGAAAATGGTTATACACACACTAATCCTTTCAAGGAATTCATTGTTCTTCAATGCTGTTTTTGTCTATGGAAAACTTTAATATAGCATTGTCAATCTACTCTGATGGTTGTTTAATTTGGTCAACTTAAACAGTAGTAGTTGGTGTGGCTCTTCGCGGTGACTATATATAATTGTTTGTGATTCTAGGTAACCTTCTTATCTAGTGTTTCTCTTGCTAAATCTTTGCATTGGTGGATTGGGGAATACATACTATTCTTTTAGTCAGTATGCATATAGGGTTGGTGTAGTTGATCTGTGGGATTTCACTAGTAACTCTGAAACATTATTTCAACTATCAGACTTAGAGTATCAATGAAAAAATACAACTTTTTTGGTTCCCTTTTCATTGTACAAAATATAATCATAGGAATGCAAAATATTGAGTAGATTTGCACATCCTGACTCCCTTTATGGTTTTGCCAGTGAAAGTTAATGTCAGATTTATACACATGCATAAATAATTGTATTATATAGGACAAAACATGCCCATTTTGGAACATTAAATAGGCAAACATTGCACATAAAGCTGAAACATGACAGCTTCTGTTGAATCTGATTTGCGTCAATTACTGTTAGGGCTGGTAGAAACTAAGAGGTTACAGAAAACCAGCCACGTTGATGTATTAACAGCGTAGCATTCTTGCTGGAAGTATGCACGGTTTTCGAATGTTAGTACTAACCCAGAAGCTTCAATTAGACAAGATTAATACATTCTGCTTTTACTTGTCATCATAAAGACAATTCACATCTAGTTGAGAAAGAAAAAGGAAGACAAGTTACTAAATGGAAGTGGTCCTCATCGTTTTATTCCGGTGGACCCAAGAAAAGAAGGCTCGTGGAAAAAGGGCAATGAACAGATGATATAACTACTAAGTTCTATATCTTGTTCCTATAATATGTTGAATTTGATTAGAAAACTCTTTAGGTAGGTTAGGGAGTACACAATAGCTTAATTTACAATTACTTTGCCAAGTAAAGGTTACATTCTCCTCATCTGCCTCAAGCCCTCAACTTTTATCTTATGTTTTCTTTCTTAATCTCTCCTAATTGACAAACCTTATAGTTTTTTTGACAACACTAGTCAATATAATCTACAGAATTTTCAGTGTAGCTAAAAACAAAAAGTTAACTGTTCTTGATACTTTAGATGACTTGAGCTTGAACATGAGCATGAGCATGGTCATGATAAAGTGGAAAGTTATCTAACCAGAATTATTGAATGTTAACTGTAGAACTTTGACCCAATGGCTAGGTATTCTTGTTCAAGGTTTTGTGGGAAATTTGGGGGTTCAAATCACTTCCTTTCTTCCTTATTCGGGATGTATTGCATGCCTCCCATGAACTAAAAACTCTTCCATGTATTGGATGATTTGATGTCTAATTTTGGTTATTCAAATGGAATTGCACCAACTTGTTTCATTATTTTAAGGATGAGTTTCTGATAGGACTTAACTATGCAGAACGTACGAAATGGATAAGAGTTGGATGCAAAAGTCGAGATTAAGTCAAGAGTACCAATATGGAGTAGATAGTTTTCTCGATTTCGCTTTTCAGAACGCAAGCGAAGATAATAAGATATTATGTCCTTGTTTGAGGTGTGCCAATATTGATTGGCATATGCGTGGAGTTGTTTTCGAAAATTTGATTTGTGAAGGATTTCTCCCGGGTTACAGACAATGGTTTTTTCATGGAGAGTCCGCAACTTCTAGGTCATCTTCTAGAGTTCGTCCAAGTAATTCTAACAATCAACATCAGTCTATTAGACAAGATGACATGGAAGGCATGTTGCGAGATGCATTTAACATGCGTAACCATTGTTTGTACACATCTTCACCAGAAGTTCCTGGAGGGAATGATGGGTTCAATGTTGGCATGAATGACTTTGCTGAAACGGGAAGAGGTATGGGTGATCAAGAACCCAATGGAGAAGCGGCAAAGTTTTATAAGTTGCTTGATGATATGAATGAAGAACTTTACGAGGGATCTAAGCATACAAGATTGTCTTTCTGTGTCCGTCTTTTTCACTTAAAATGCTTAAGCGGGTGGACAGGAAATTCTTTGACACTGTTATTAGAATTTTTGAAAGAAATGTTTCCTTTTGCAAAAATCCCTCAGTCTTGTAAGGATTCGAAGAAGATGATAAAAGATCTAGGCCTTGGATATGAGAAAATTCATAGTTGTCCGAATGACTGTATGTTGTATTGGGGTGATAGAACAAATGAACAATTTTGTCATATCTGCGGTAAATCTCGATGGTTGAATGGAAATACAGAAGAAAATATGAATGAGGACGATGGTGACACACATTTAAAAAAGAAACCTGCAAAAATTTTGCGGTACTTTCCGTTAATACCAAGACTTCAACGAATTTTCATGTCATCAAAAACATCTGATTCTATGAGGTGGCATCATGATGAAAGGATTGATGATGGCTTATTAAGACATCCTGCAGATTCTTTGGCTTGGAAATCATTCGACAATAAGTTCCCATCTTTTGCTAATGATCCCCGGAATGTGAGGCTTGGACTTGGTTCTGACGGTTTTAATCCGTTCAAAATAATGAGTACTTCTTATAGTACTTGGCCGGTTGTCTTGATTCCTTATAATTTGCCTCCATGGATTTGCATGAAACAATCCTCTTTTATCTTGTCCATGATAATTCCTGGAGAGAAAGGTCCAGGAAATGATATTGACATTTATATGCAACCTCTTATTCAAGAGTTGAAGCAGTTATGGGAAGGGGTTGAAACATATGACGCATCAAAAAAGGAAAACTTTAATTTACGTGCAGCTTTGTTATGGACTATAAACGATTTTCCTGCTTATGCAAATCTATCTGGTTGGAGCACCAAAGGTCGTTATGCTTGTCTTTGCTGTGCTGCACAAACATGTTCAAAATGGTTATATAACGGAAAGAAATTCAGTTATATGGGACATCGTCGGTGGTTAGATGAAAATCATAGATTTAGATTCCAAAAACATGTCTTTGATGGCAGTGAAGAGTTAAGACAAGCACCTGAGACCACGATTGGGTCGGATATCTTCTTCATGTTGAAAGATATAAATTTCAGTTATGGAAAGATAAATCAAACAAGTAGCACACAATTAAGGAAAAGATCGAGGGAGATGCTTGAAGGTGATGTTGAAATTCAGAGTGATGAGGACGAAGATGAAGAAGATGATCCAAATGAGGCGGATTTGTGGAAAAAAAAAGTATTTTTTTGAGTTACCTTATTGGGAGCATAATTTATTGCGTCACAACCTTGATGTGATGCATATAGAGAAGAATGTTTGTGAAAATATCATCGGGACAATTCTTAATATGGATAGAAAATCAAAAGACAACTTAAAGAGTCGGCTTGACCTAGTTGACATGGGAATTCGTCGTGATCTTCATCCGGAATTACTTCCTAATGGAAAATCACGGTTGCCTCCTTCTTGCTTTGGGATGTCTAAAAAAGAGAAGGACGTCTTCTGTAAGGTGTTGAAAGATATGAAGGTCCCGGATGCGTATGCCTCAAATATATCAAGATGTGTGAATGTGAAGGATCGAAAACTTTCTTCTTTAAAGTCACATGATTACCATATCTTGATGCAAGACTTACTTCCAGTTGCTTTACGTTGTTCTATGTCAAAGCAAGTGACTTCTTCTATAATTGAACTTAGTAATATAATGAAAGCTATTTGTGGCAAAGTTCTCAAGGTAGAAGAGCTTGAAAAACTTCAAGATCGAGCAGCTCTAACTTTGTGCCACTTAGAGAAGGTTTTTCCTCCATCATTCTTCACTATAATGGTGCATTTGGTTATCCAACTTCCTTATGAAGCAAAAGTCGGCGGACCAGTTTTTTATCGATGGATGTACCCATTAGAGAGGTATACTTTGCTAATTAGCTTATTATACTTTTATCTTAAACATAGCATTTAATTACACATTAAGATTGTTATGTATTCTGTTTTAGGTTTTTAGGAAAGTTAAAATCTTATTGTCGGAACAAACGTTATCCAGAAGGTTCTATTGCTTAAGGATATTTAGCGGAGGAGTGTATGACATTTTGTGCAAGATATTTGGATGATGTTGAAACAAGATTTAATAGACCGGGAAGAAATGATGTGCTCACACATAACAACTTAGCCGAAACATACTTATTTGAAAGTGTTGGACAACCAATCGGCAAGGTTAAGTGGTTGAGCTAGATGATAAATCTTGGGCACAAGCGCATCAATATGTGCTTTTCCATAGTGATTCACTGGAATCATTACGCACGTAAGTTTCAGTATAATTTTTAATTTAACAAACAGTTTAATTTTTCTTTTGCTTTCTCACCTAAAAGACGTACTTTTTATGATAATGAGTATAGAAGCTACTTGAGACGAACTTTACGTTCTCGAAGAAGACAACTTCGCGAGCTTGATAAGTTATTTACGGAAAATTTCCACGAATGGTTAGGAGAAGTTGTAAGTAACACAATTTTTTATCATTTTATTACGATCAATGTATTCTTTAATATATAAATAAAGTTAAGTGTTTGCCTTTGCGTTTCTTGTAATAGGTTTGGAGTGGAAGAGATGTTAGCGAAAAAATTAAGTGTTTTTCACAAGGACCGAATAGAATAGTGAAAAGATACAGTGCTTACATGATTAATGGATTTAGATTTCATACTAAATCCCGTTAACGCTTTAGGAGAACACAAAATTGTGGAGTTGTTGTTTCTTCTTCAACAACAAGCTATGCTAGTGCTAGGGATAGTAATCCTATGGAGGGGGATATTGATTATTATGGAATTCTAAATGATATTATTGAGTTGGATTAATATGGCAAGTGGAAGATCGTGTTATTTCGATGTGATTGGGCTGATGTGAATACTAGTAGAGGTGTTAAAAAAGATCAGTTCGGATTTACAATGGTGAATTTCTCTCGATTAATTCACATCGGACAGCAACTGATTGACGAACCTTATGTTTTTTCATCTCAAGTCAAACAAGTATTTTATTCCGAAGATCCGAATGATGCGGGTTGGTATGTTGTACTTCGTAACACACCTAGAAACCTGTTTGATATGGGTGATAAATTTCAAGATGATATTGAACAAAGAACTGAATGCTTGCCATTTACGGATCAAAACTTGGATGAAAATATCCTTAGTACCAATACAGATGTTCGGTGGGTTCGCGAAGATGTTGATGAAGACATTTATGAAGCTTGATGAAAAAACTGAATTTAGTAAGATTATTTTGAAACAAATACTGTGTATATAATATGTTTTTATACTGTAAATATTATTATTAATGTTCTTTACATAATAGTATTTCATTCTTATACTAATGTTGTTTACTTAAAATTGATGCAGATAGCATGGCGAGGAAAAGATTAAGGGATATCAATATCATTCAGACTGTTGAGGGTGACACTAGAGTGACGCCTTCAGAGGTGCCGAATGCGTCTACTGCAGATGTTAACCCACCAGAGTTGTCGGCTGCCTCCACAGCTGCAGAAACTGCAGTTCATATGAACTTGAATACAGGTATCGTGTTATAGAAGTGTTAAAAGTACGCAAAATAGTTTGGAAATTGCTAATATATTTGCTTTTGTGTAGTTGATAATGTTGGACAACGCAGAACTCGTGGTCGTACGACATTAAAGGAGTTATGGGCACTACCTCCTGAAGAGCGTATTGTTGTCGCAGCAAATAATGAGCAGCAGCCAATTGGTCCAGAAGCACAATTGTTGGCTAGCTTTCTTGGCCTGATTGCTCGAAATGGGATGAAGTGTCCCATTCATTATGAGTCATGGCGTGACGTGCCGAATACTGAGAAGGTCGAGCTGTTAAAGTTTATTGAGGTATAAGCATGTTGAATTAGTATTGCATTATTTTAATAATTTTGTTGATCATCGAAACTAACTTTGTACAACTTCTCCGTTTCAGTCACGATTTTCTTTGCAGATTCCCACATCATTTGTTATGAAATCATTGGGGAAAAAATGGAAAGACTTTAAGCATGAGTTGAAGAAAAAGTATTTCGATCGAAATACTGATCCTAATGTCTTACTACGAACCATACCGCGTGGTGTGATTATGTGGCAGTATGAGAGACTGGTTAGATTCTGGTATTCAAAAAAAGGAGAGGTATCATTTATAATTTATTTTGGTCATTTACTTATAGTACTTGATATAATACAATTGTATGGAATATGTATACATTAATAACGTGCTTTGTCTAATGTACAGGAACGAGAAAAGATAGGGGTAAGCAGTAGACAACAACAGAAATACAGTCACACCAGTGGTTCAAAAAGTTTTGCCAGAAAAGCTAATGAAAAAGTAAGTTTACATTCATAATCTATTAATATATTAGTTCTCAATTCTTTTAATACAATTTAGTATTAATTATTATTGTTTTGTAGGAAATTGAGCGGGGGGAAAAAATTGGACGAGTTGAACTGTTTCAGTTAACTCATACTAAGAAGGATGGATCCTATTTGAACATCGAGACTCAGGAAATTGTGGTATATTTTCTTCAAACTTGTTTTCATTTACAAATATATTTTACAAAAGATTTTATTAATTTTATTGTTTTATAGGAGAAAGCTCGAAATAAAATTGCTGAGTATCAAGTCGGAGCATCAGATGGGTCATCAGCGAATATGCAAGATGTCGAGAATCAAATATTCACTGAAGTAGCTGGAAAAGAACGATATGGACGGGTTCGAGGTGTCGGAATGGGTCCGACACCATCTAGATACTATGGACTTGGTTCTCAGCGGTTTACTGCTTCTTCTTCACAAAACTCCAGTGCATATGAAGTTCAGATGCTGAGAGAAGAAATGCAAAATATGAATAAACGTTTTGAGGAGAAGGAAGCAGAGAGACAAGCTCAGAAAGAAGAACAGGATAGATGATATCAGGAGCTGCAGACACAGTTTCAGTCGTTGATGAATTTAGTGCAGCAAAAGAATTTAGGAGACTCAACCACTTCACAAAAGAATTTGTAAGCGGATTTGATGTGTTGAATAATACATTCCTTGTATGGTTGATATTTGATATTAAATATATTTTTATATTATATATATTTTTTTTATAATTTGTGTTGTTTGTGTATTATTGGACATTTTTGTAAATAGTAATATATCAAATAATATTTTTGTATTTATATCAACTTTTTAAAGGAAATAAATAGTATTTTTTTTTAAAAATATTCTGCATTTATAGCGGCGTTTGAAGAAAAAACGTTGCTAAATACATAAATTTCTGCAAATATAGCGGCGTTTTCTGATCAGCAAACGCCGCTACATACATAAATTTCTGGAAATATAGCGGCGTTTCCTGATCAGCAAACGTCGCTACAAGCCAAAAGTTAGCGGCGTTTGTGATCAGAAAACGCCGCTAAAAGACAACACGTAGCGGCGTTTTTTATTGCAAAACGCCGCTAAAAGCGAACACTTAGTGGCGTTTGAGAACAGAAAACGCCGTTAAAGTTTCAAGTATTACCATTTCGGACGTTCAATTGGGGCGTTTAAACGCCGTTAATGTACCTAAAAACGCCACTAATTTAACGGCGTTTATGGTTCAAACGCCACTAAATTTCCCGTCACTGTTTTTACCGGCGTTTGTTATGGTGTTTTTTGTGAACGCCTCTATTTTTTTAGCGGCGTTTATAAACGCCGCTATTCCTAAAAAAAAACGCCGCTGAAAGATCAATTTGCTGTAGTGTTTATTAATTACAAATGTTTAAGGTGCTACATTATAAATTAGGAATCATTAGGTGCTTACTTGAAAATACTGAAATTTATGACATTTGAGGATTCAATTGCAAGATTGGTATAATTTTGATACCTCATGTTGCAAGCTTTGACACCTCATGTTATAAGCTAAGTGCAAATTGCCAGCCATTTTGAGTTATGACTCGTCACTTAAATCTGATAAAATGAGAGATGCTCGTACAACTCATTGCCAAGTGTCTAAAGTTTAGCCATCCTTGCTATGTGATTCAGGAAAGAGTGAAACACGTTTTCCCTTCTATTGAGAAACTCAACAATCTTGATTTTGATGTTTTATAGTTGTTTTTGTTGTTTTAAAGCTGACTTTGAGATTTTGAAATTGAAATTTGATTTATAGAGGTTTGAAGCTAAGACTTATGGTAAGTTTTCTTAGGTTTCTGATCATCTTGAGGTTTCAATAAGTTAGAAGTCTGAGAATAATAAATTAACTGAATATTTGTATTGATTGTTTTGAGGTCAGATTTGTGTATAGACACTGATTTGGATATTTGGAATTTCATAAGCTATTGAATCAGTTCAAAGATGATTAAACAGATGCCAATTAATAGAAATAGTGATAAAATATGTGGTCTTGGGAGATTGAGGCATTTGGAATCTTCTTTCTAAGTTTTAAGCCCAAATATGCAGTTTTAAGGCCAACCGATGCTTTATGGAGATTTTGGAAAATTTGAGTTCTGATAATTATAGTTAATTCCTTAAGATGTGTTTACTTGCCTTTAGTTAAGTGTTCTATTGAAGTATCTCGATACTTTTCTTTGTCTTTAAAATTTAAGATTAATTTTGAATCCTATTATGAAAGTGCTGTTATGTTCATTTATCATCACTTACTTAGTCATCATCATACGTTTGAGTTACAAATGAATCATAATACGTGTATTTTGACCCGAACCAGATTTCCTTTATCATTTACTGACTATTTGACATTTGTGTTCGAATTAAAGCCTTTCGAGAATACCTTTAGTAAGCTATAATACAATCCTGAAAGCTTAGTTATTAGTGAACCTTGTAAAATTGTTTCTCTTTAGAATGCTTTCAGCATTGTTTACAGAAATTAGTACATCAGTGTTTTGAAGTGAAAATAAAGCATTTGAATTTTTATGTAATTTGAGCTTCTAAAGCATATTAAGAACATTTTAAAGGCATTTAACCTAATAAGGCATTTAACCTACTATGATAGCATAAGTCATCTTTTGAACTCTTTTGAAATTACTGTACTATAAAATAGACTTTGAAGAGCTTTATGTGCTTTTGAATCGTTTTTAACAAAATTTGACATTTGAATCAAATGAACTTCAACAATTATATTTAATTAGCCAGCGGGCATTTTGAATATGATCAGTTATCATTTTGTGAACAAATGTGAAAATATTTCTATTTTGACCTCTTTCATACATCAGTGAAGCCTTATATGTTTTGTTCATAGCCATCCAGATTTGACCAATGAGAGTTTGACCCATTAGTACACCAGTGGGAAATTCGATATTTGGAGTATGGACTTCACTCTACAATGTCGAGGAGGAACGTGAACTTGTTATATGTGAATAACATGCTTGATATTGAAATGATCTCATTTGAATTCAAAAATCACATGTGAATAAGAATTATCTGTATAAGTATATGTTTTCAGATAAATTATCAAAAAATTTATAGGAATTTGTATTTGCATATGGGA
The DNA here is from genome assembly GCA_030761205.1 of Fremontodendron californicum. Classification (NCBI taxonomy): domain Eukaryota; kingdom Viridiplantae; phylum Streptophyta; class Magnoliopsida; order Malvales; family Malvaceae; genus Fremontodendron; species Fremontodendron californicum. The sequence continues at coordinate 22,739,697 of JAULJL010000018.1, read as the reverse complement.
GTGTTCTAAGAAAGTACTTTGAAATCTATTTTGAGCTTTTAAGAATATGAAACACAATAGTTTTTATTCCAAACTTGCTCTGTAAATGCGAATTACTATTGATATTTGTATAAGCATATGTTTTGTATTTTGAATTTGTTTTAAAGTTCTGATCATAAGTTGAGGGTTTTGTTTTAAATAGTTATTCTTTGAATCATTTGATAAATCTTGTTTAGAACTTGTGAATATCTTACTATAAAGGTCTTGAAAATACCTTAATTTGGTCTCTTTTGCTTCTGCTCGTGGTATTTGAGTGTCATTTTCTTAACTATGATTAGTCTACTTGTTGGGTTTTATGGCTTATTTGTTTATCTTTTTTCAGATTAAAGCATGTTATTAGTTTGCATGCAAGTTTTGAGTGTAGTCGGCAAACTGAACTAAAAGGTTTTGCCTTTGGTATTTTGGAATTGCTCTTGTAACTTTTAAGTATAAATTTTTGTTAGTATTTTGTACATTAGTATGAGAAAGGATGTATAAATCTTGTGAATGTATGACCAAACCCTTTAAGTATTAAATTTTTTATTTTGAATAAGTTCATAGTTTAAGACTTTTATTTTAAGCCATTTGGATAAATTGAGACATTAACTATACATTAAAATGTTCGCGCCTTTAACTACAATTTAGACTATAGCTTTTGGGGGTGTAACACTCATACAATATCAAACTTACTTCTTTGGTTGAAATAGTCTGACCTATAAAACCTTTTTAATTAAAAACTCAACCTATAAAGTATCTTTATTGTCGTTTTTATCGAATAATCTAATAACTGACAAACATTAGAAACTTATTTTGGTTAAGATATATATATATATATATATTTAATCAAAATTGTTAATCCAATCTGATCTTATTGGAAGATTATCTCCACATTAAATTTTTATTTAAAATAATTAACTGATTCATTAGTTTCATATCTTAACCAAATTTTAAAATTTAATTTAGCTATATTGAAAATATATGGGTTAGTCCAACTAAAATTTGGTTGTTTATTACTTTTTTTCTATTAATTTATAGATATTAGATATTGGAAAGATATTGAAAGGTATTTGGGTTACGTTATAATTTGGTAGAATTACAAAATGAGGTAGTCTTGTAGAAATATTAATTTGTTAGTTTAATGGTCAGAAATAATTAATGAAAAAGAAATGACAATGTAAAATTTTAAAGAGGAAATCACACTTACTATTAGGGTTAATATCATGTTTGGACCCTGAAATATAGTAAATTATCTAATATAATATCTGTATTATATTGTACTATGATTCCATTAATCAATATAATATTTGTCTTTAACACCGTTAACTCTCAATATTAACATAAATATTGATCAATCAAAATATGACATGTGATGTAAAAAAATACCATGTCAGTAATATAATCAATTTTATTAACTATACATGGTATCCATGTGACATTGACATTAACCCTAAATTGTTTTTTTCTTTTGTATTTTCTTCTTCTCTCCTAGCCTTCATTTTTCTTTTGCTACCCTTTTTAGTGGTTGAACTCATCCAAAACTAACAAAATTTGACCATATGGGGTCGGATCTAGCATCGGTGTGCCGAGAACAATCGAAATCGGCCTGAACTAGACCAGTTCCACTTCAAAGAGGCGATGGATCGGCCTAATTCAAGTTCATCCGACCGGTTGCATGCCGTTACTAGCACACCAACGTCGAATCTGACCTTGTATGGTCATATCCAGTCGGTGTTGGCTAGATTTAGGCCACTAGAGGGGGATTGGGAGGGAATTTCAAAAAAATAAAATGTTTTTAAATTTATTTAGTTTTCGAAATTTAATAAATTATTTTTTAGAATTTTATTTTTAAATTTTCAAATAATGAAATTTAAAATGTTGAGAAATGGAGGGAAATTCTATCAATTTTTAAATTTTAAAAGATTTCAAAATAAAATTTTCTTTTCAAAATATTTTATTTTTAAAAATAAAAATATTTTTTAATAAATTTTCAATTTTTTATTTTTTAAAAAAGGTTTTGAAAATTTTAAATTTTTTTATTTTCAAAATTTATTTTTTATTTTTAAAATAAAAAAATTATTTTTAAAATTATGATATGGCGTCAACATGTTTGACATGCCAATGTCATGTGGGTACCACATAATATTAATGAAACTGATGAAGTTGATAAAGTGATAAATTTAAGCCATGTGACATCTTCTTTTTGGTCAACGTCCAAATCATCGTTGAGAGTTAATGATGTTAAGGCAGTGTATCACATTGATTAACAGAATTATAATACAAACACCATAGTTTAAGATTTTAAAATATATGTATCACATTAGACGATCTACTTTAGTTTAGAGCCAAACTTTATACTAACCCTTACTATTATGACCTCAAGGTTTAATGGGTATAAAACACGATATGTATAGTTATCTTACAATATATGTACATCAATAACTATAAAAAATAAAGTGTTTTTTTAAGATTATGTTTGGTAGTTCATTCTAAAAATGTTTTTATATTTAAAAAATATGATTTCTAAATTCTAAACTTAAGTACCTTCTCAAATAACAAATTAATAAGAAATTTTCATAAATATGTATAATGAGATATGAGATATACATAAATTGAAAATATATGTACATCGATAAATATATTTTCTCTTATTAATAAAAAATAGGGTTTTGAACTTTTACTAATGTAGATTTATTGGCAACTAATTATATTATATATATATTTTTATCAAATGTAATATATTATGTACATGTGATGTGACTATAGTTGGTTTCGCACCATTAGGCATTGGAGTGATAAAGGTAAATTTTTTTTTTTTTTGACTTTTTGGTATCGACTGAAATTAATTAGTGAAATTAAAATGAAAATGAGATGACAATGAAAATGAACGGAGTGGTGATTGTCATATTCATTTTCGTCCTATTTTTATACGGATATTAAAAATATTCGTTTTCATGGATGTCGATTACATTCATAATCGTTCCACACTGCTCCACCATTTTTTTATTAATTATTTTTAATTTAATATTATAAAAAATATATTATAATTTATTCATGAACATAATTTTAATATGTACAATTTTTTAGTATATATATATATATATATATATAACATACATATATATAAAGTATATATATATAATATTAGTATATATATGATTTTAATATATATATATCTAATATATATACTAAAAATATATAAAAAAAATATAAAATATTTTAAAAAGTAAAATAATAATTTTAAAAGACAGGACATAACGGAACAGAACAAACATTTATCAAAACCGTTCCGTCTCATTCCCACTTAAAAAAGAAACCCTCTCATTCATTTGAAAATTTATTATATAGGCCATTCCCACCTCGTTAGTGATGGGCTCAGTCAATAAAATTTGACCACATTAAATTTTTTTTTCATGTCATACTTATTTATTTATTTTTTATTTTCCTAAAAGAGAGAAAAAAGAAGCGAAACATAACATGTTTTTTGTTTTTCTTTTACGAAAAATAACTTATGTTTTATATTGAAATGTAAATATAACATGAAATAAAAATTTAATATGATTTAATTTTATTAGTTGGACCATCATTAACGTGGTGAAAATGGTTTATATAATAAATTTTCTATTTAAAGTAGATGGGTGCGAAATTTGATTGAATTGGATTTTATCGTTCCTAGACCCAATCCAAGTGACGATCCGGTCCGGTCTAGCTATCTTTGGTACGTTTTGCACACAACCATCTTCTCTTCTGCTTCGTCTTTCTTTGGGGTTCTAATTCAAACAAACAACACACATTGGTTTTGAATACAAAAATTCAGCTTTACTCTTTAGAATGAAAATAAAAAACCTCCCATTCCCACCAATTTTCTTTTTGTTTGATGATTTCTAGATCTTGAAAATGGATCCACAGCCTTCCCCATTAGGTCGAACCGCTTCATTTTCCGTCACCGATGCGGCTACCCAAAGTCTCTCTCTCTCCTCCATCCTCAACAACCCTACCGCTGCCAAATTGGAAGTCTCCTGGGTTGGTTGGTGGTCCGTTTCTCCTCCCTTAACCTCCACCAAAGCCTCCTCCGACCTCCAATCCTACCTCTCTTCCGTCTCCGACTCCTACAATCGCCTCGAGGACATTCGAAACCCTCGATGTCGACAACATTGGGGAAGCCCTCGTCGCTTGCTTAAGGGAGGTTCCGGCCCTCTATTTTAAGGATGAAACAAATTGATTCCCATCCCCAAAATCCAAGCATTGGTTTACATTTTTCTCATAAATCTTTGTTATAGCTATATTGGTTTGGAGTTTAATTGTATGTGTCATTATTGGTTTAGCAAATAAATATCAATTTTCATTTGTTAATTGCATCACATATTACTACTTCATAATGCATTGTGAAAGATACAATATGACACAATGTATTCTTCCTGGGTGACTGTCAGGTTTAGCCTCCAGCTTTGAGTTAAGCAATGGGGGGGCCTCAGAGATGGTTTATTCTTTACCAAAAGGGATAAAGAATATATCATGGTCTTTACCCATATGAAAGTAGAAATTGATGCCAATCAGAGATGGTAGTATTTCATTTATTTATTTATTTATTGATTCCATTTTCTACTGCAGGATCATCAAGTGATGTTGCTCTTCTTAAAAACTAACTTTTTCTCTGAGTTTTGAGTTGCAGATTGAACTCCTGTCCGACAGGTAACATCAGGCTTGAGATCTCCACGACCTGGAATTTTGCCTTCAAAATTGGATTTGGATTCAAGTTTGTTCTGTTGGCAATGCTTAATTCATACCCCTTCAACTTCCCAATTTTTTCCAACCCTATGAATGTCACTTTATTTATGATCCACTTTTGACTCAAAGCATATTCTCCATTCTCAACCTCTGATCTAACAAAGATATTATCACCAACAGCTGCTCCATAAAATCTCACTAAACTCCACTTTCCCCCATCTTGTCCCATCTCCACTGCCTCTCCATCGTCCAAGAAAAGTTCCCCAGTGATATTCTCAGTGTTGCTGACAGCCACCAAGAGCTGGAATGGTGTTTTCCGAGCAGCTTTTGTTGTCATGGCCTCTCCTTGCATAGCTATAATGTTACCTTCTCGAACATGCACGTTTATATGATCAGGTGGAGCAGCAAGTGTAAAGTATTTTCCAGGCTTTGCTGCACTCACTGAATTGGAGTAATTGAAGAGGTCAAACCAATTTCCAGTTGGGAAGTAAGCATCAACTGAAACTACTCCCGACTTTAATACAGGTGACACCATTACACCTTTACCTAGGAGAAACTGTGAATTGATTTCATAAGTGTGAACATCTTGGGGGAATGTGAAGAAAAGAGGCCTTGCAATGGGAGTCCCTTTTTTGTGTGCCTCGTACATTAGAGTGTAAAAGTATGGGAGCAGGCGATAGCGGAGGCCAAGCACCTTCCTAGCTGTAGCAGCAACTGAATCCCAGAGATAGAGCTCTTGGCGGATTGAATGAATTTCGGAGTGATCTCTTGCAAAAGGGTAAAAGGCCCCTAGCTGCATTAGAACAAAAAAAAGAAAACTTGTTAAATCAGTTGCACTTGTTTGATCTATGTTGTTCCAATTTCATTTTTCTTCAAGTATTCGTGTCCGATACCTATGTCCGACGCATATTCGGACATGAGTATATGGGAATATGACCCTCAAAATACATGAAAAAATTAAACATACTCGTGTCGGATACATACTCGTATCCGACACTCACACCTAAATCCGAGTAACATAGTGTTTGATTACTTGAAGAGCATATTGTTTGATGGAAAGGCAGGCTGATCAGGAACTTACTTGAATCCATCGTTGGCAGAGCTCTTCAGTGGTATCCCCAGAAAAGCCACATATATCAGCTCCAACCATTGGAATTCCAAAGAGTCCGAAATTTAAAATTGATGGGATTGTGTAAGCCAAATCCTCCCATGTGGCTGCATTGTCTCCAGTCCAGTGTGCTGTATATTTTCCAGAGCTTACAAAAGTTGATCTGCTAAGTATAAATGGCCTTTTACCGGTCACATTTGTCAATGCCGCATGAGTAGCTTTGCATTCTAGTAAACCATACAAGTTATGGACATCATACTCTGTCAGGTTACCAAAATGTAGAGATGTGGCTGCAACTGTTTTATTATTAATAGGTCGCTTGATTCCCTCATTATTAATCTTGTAAGCAGGATCATCCAGTGCAGAATTTGGACTTGGAGGGGAGGTTATGAAATTGGATAACTCGTTCATATCAAGCCAAATACCATCAACAGGGAGAATATCTCGAAAAATTTTGATCTCACCTGCCCAAAATGTTTCAGTTAGAGGATTTACAAAATCTGGGAAGTAGACTGGACCAGGCCAAACTTCACCCAAGTAAGGAACGCCATCCCTTTTTATGAATATATCAGCTTCCATCCCTCTGATGTAGGTTCCATATGCACTGTTTACACTGATACCTGTGATGATTTTGTATATAAAAATTGTTGTTATGGGACTGCTTGTTAAATCGCATCTATTCAATCATGTTAATCTATGTTACTCGGACTCAGGTGTGAGTGTTGGACACGGGGTATATTTGATTTATTCTAAGTTTTTTCATGTATTTGGAGGGTTCTTGAGAAATCATATTGCCATACCATGTCAGAATATGCGGACACGGATGTCGGACACGAGTACTTTAAGAAAAATGAAGAGTCGGAGCAACATAGCAATTAATTACATGCATTGCAGACTGAATCTCAGCAATTAATGTGTAGAGTAGACAGTCTTAATGCACATACCAGGATCTATGATGACCACATATTTCTGATCATTCTGATGAAGCTTATCGACAAATTTTTTCATCCGGTCCTTTGGAAAGTTGATGGGGTCAAGAGTGAAATCCTTAAATGCATCCATGTAATCGATGTCCGTCCACATAACTTCCAGAGGAATCTTGGCTTTTGCATAGCCCGCAACCACACCCTCAATATCAGAAACATTTTTGTAGCCATATCGGCACTGATGGAATCCTTTAAGAAACAATGGCCAAATGAGTGATATTAATTGATGAATATATCAAAGATATAGTCCAAGTCCAACAAAGAACATTGTTGATACCCTAACTTGACAACCTAAAATACATGTTATGATAGTCGTTTCTTGTTGATTTCAGCATCAATTTTGTTAAATGGACTTTCTTTTCTTTTCAGAAAAAAATAATTGAGGTGAAGGGAAAAAGAGTGGTGCAGTACAAGGAAGTGAAACTAGATCTGGCAATATTAGACATTATACGACACGAATACGATACAAATTAAGAACACGACACGAAAAAATTAACACGAACACAACACGAATACACGAATGTCTTAAAATTTATATAATATGAATTATTAACGTATCAAAGTTTATATAACTATAAAATACTTTAAACAAGATTATGACACAACAAAATACACGAACACGACACGGATACACAAATTATCAGGTTCGAATTGCCAGGTCTAAGTGAAACTAAAAGAATGCCAATTGAATAGAATGCCAATTGAATAGCTAAAGCTATATATGGTCATGTAGGATTTCTGCAAAATCAATTGTCCTTAATTCTTGGTGAGTGTCATATATAGATATGTGAGTGATACGAGTATATTTAATTTTTTAAAGTTTTTTCATATTTTTAAAGGATTATACTTTTATACTCATGTTCGAATATGTGTCGGACACAAATGTCGAATACGAATATTTAAAAAAAATGAAAAATCTGGATAACATAAGATACAAGTATAAACAAATATATGCTACTATATGTTTGTGACATCTAATTGGCTATATGGGAATCCAGGTTTAAACCTGTCCATGGGCCGGGCCGGACCGTGGCCCGAAAAAAATTTGAAACTCTTGCCCGAGCTCGGCTCTAGACCGGCCCGCAGGCCTGGATCACTATTCATTTATTAATAAAAAATTTTATAAATCATTTTTTATAATTAAATTTAAATAAAATAATAATATTTTATTACTGTTTATGATCCGAGCTGGGTCGGGCCAGATCATTAAAAATCATTTCTAAACTCAGCCCAATACGTGCCGGGTCGACCAGGCCGGGCGGGCCACTCGGCCCATGGACAGGTCTACCCAGGTTCTATTAGATTCTTAACATGAAAGGAGGAATTGGAATTTATATTTAGTCCAACATTGAAGATTATATTTTTACATTAAAATTTGTTTATCAACCAAATTGGAAATTGATTTTCTCAAATCTTTGTTTCCAAGTGAACCCAAGATAAAATTGAGATTGAAGTTTCCAATTGAGGTGAGGTAGATAATGAATTCAAAAGATCTCATACCACAAAGAAATTATCCTACTCTATATACAAGACTTTAAATACCACTAATTGTTGATGTTCAAAATTAATTTCTATGAGATGAAGTCTTCCTAAGCATGGATTTTTATGGGTTTCAACTTTCAAGGCTGGTTCCTTGTATTTTGAATCAATTATTAATTGCATATCCCACATTTTTAATTTCAACGGTAAGCACCCTAAACATGAGCCCAATATCAATTTATACTTTCCATCAGCAAATTCTGTTTTATGCAATTACAATATTCTACTAGCAGAATATGCTTAAACAACTCATAGCCTAGGTTATTCGGACTTTGAGAAGAAGTGTCGGATATAGATATGTGTTTGACATGAGTATTTCAAATTTTTTTTTTATTTTATATATTTGGAAAATCATATTTTTATACTCATTCAAATATATATTAAATATAAATGTTAAATACAAATATTTTAAAAAATAAAGAGTCTTATAACATGACTCGTAACTGTAACAATGGGATTTTAGACTATGATTACTAAAACCTTACTAAAAGTTTAAATTATATAACAAAGCTCAATAGTCATTATTTTAATTATTCTCCAAGACAACCTATAACGTAACGTAGAGACTAAGAAGAATACCTATAACGAGGCACATTTTTGTTACTTCTTGTCCTTGTTTCTCTCGAATGACTGACTACTACATTTCATTTTGGCTGAAACAAGAAGTTCCTCCCACGCACGTTGTTTCATCCTAAAGAAAATGACTCCTTTTCAGTTTTTTACTTCAACCCTTTTTGAATTAGGATAGGATAGAAAGAGGGAGGATTTAAATTGCGGTCATAAACTCGTTTTTCAGTCGTATCGCGTTTATTGAATATTATCGCAATTAATTATGGTCAATATCGGTTGTAAACATAACGAATATTATCGCAATCAATTCCGGTTAAGTCAATATCAATTACGGAAAAACCCAAATTGTAAAATAGTGACAGTAATTAGGAGATTAAGTGAAGAAAAAAGAAGAATTGTATACAATTACTTACCAAAGGACCAATAAGGCATGGGAGCAGGGCGGCCAATAAGCTCAGTGTACTGCTGAATGACGGTGTGGGGCAGTGGTCCATCAAAAAGATACAAATCTATAACCCCTCCAATAATCTTATAACTTATCCTGTTTCCTCCATAAACTATGTCCATTCCATTGCTATTTAGCAACAATACTCCATGGCTAGTTCCAGCTGCTACTCTGCCATCTCCGGATCCTGATCTGATCTCAATGTAAAAGGGATGTGACCCGTAAAGATTAACATCGAGATTAGCACTTGCCAAATCCGCATTCCATAACGTCAATGTCTCATTGTGTTGCAATTTAAACGATCTCTTTGTGTGCTCCCCAAGTCCGTAAAGAGACGACCCGACTTTGGGCAGTGAGGTGGAGAGTTGAATATATTGTTCCTTGAACACCAAGAAAGTGCCCGAATCAGGAGATGTGTCGAAAAGGATGTCGCCTGTGGAGCGGCGCTTCACTGAGAACCCAAATGGAGTGGTGTTATGGAGGGTGAAAATGAGGTCTGATGTTGGGTCCGACACAAAATACCTTTTCTTTTGCTTCTGTGTTTGGTAGTTTGGTGATGAAATCAGATGGTTTTCAGGCAATGAACGGTGTGGGAATTGAGATTGACGAGGAATCATTTCTTGTGGGATTTCCCATCTTTGATGCCCTGAATCTGTAACTCTGATTCTCAAACGATTGCTTGTCTCAAAGCTTCATACAGAAAAAGTAAAAATCATATAAATGATCAGAGATTTAAATAACGATTGTTATTTTGCGATTTCAACCATCACTGAACTTGAAAAATCTAAACTAAATTAAAAAAAAAAATCCCATCTCAGTTGGCAATTTACCTGGCAAAAAGATTGAGATTTTGAATGTCAGGTCCATAAACAGAGGAGTTGCGGATAAGACCAAGATCAGCAGTCAACCATTTTTGGTTTGAATCAACGGAAACAGATTTCAGTTTGTAGCCATATCCAACTGCTTCATTAACCCCATGAACCACCGAGTAAGAAGAATAAGAAAAGATGATGAAAAACAGAAAAAGATGATGAAAAAAGTGTTTTTCTTGTGTTCTTCTACCCATGCTTTTTGGGGTTCTACAGACTGGCCTGTTCTATTATTTATTCCATTCCAGGAGACCAAAACGATAAGCTGTAGCTTTCATTCTGCCATAGATTTTTATTTAATTACTCTTATTCTGCTATATATTTAATTTAAAACATCTTCATGTTGACAAATACTTTAATATATCTAATAATTCAGATTGGAATTTGTAAAATATAAGCAAAAATACAATATCTAAAACCCAAAAAAAGGAAAAAAAAAAAAATTGGCAATATCTCAGCAACCAGTCACGGTCCTCACGGAGATAATGTTGGTCAAAGCCATAATTATTATCAAGTTCTTACTTCTTAGTCTTTTAAATATATTAATTTTTTTTATCTCAACAAATATGCAAGTGGGTTGGTTCATAAACCAAATTCCAACCGTTAATATTGACTTATAATGCGTTAGTAAAATTCACCATTATTTCTAATTTTTGACAAACAGAATTAAAAAGTTTTGCATTTCATGTTCATTTTAGTTTGTTTTTGAAATATTGATCCTAAAAATTTTTAATTTCACAAATGGATTAAAATTTTATCATATATCAATTTAAAAAAAATATATATTGGGTTAATTTGAAAAACAAGTCCTCAAAAGTCATTTTATTTCTAAATGGTCTAATATGTTAGAATTATTTAAAAAAGAGAAATGAAAAAATTAAAAATTATTAGGGAAGATATTGTAAAGATAAAATTGCCCTTAATGAAAAAATCTCTTTTTCTTTTCTCCTCCAATAAAGAAAATATTATTATTTTTAAAATTTTAATTGAAAATAAATTTTAAAAAATAAAACTTTTAAATTTTTATTTTTTAAAATTTTTGAAAAATAAAAAAATTTAATTAATTATTTATTATTTTTTAAAATTTTTAATTAAAAAAGTAAACTAAAAATAAAAATATTTAAATAATTATTTTTTAAAATTAAAAAAAATTATTTTCAAAAAAATTATTTTTTAAAAAAAAAATAAGAGGAGAAAGGAGGAGAAAGTTTTTTTTTTTTTATTTTTTATCAAGGGTAATTCTGTTTTTACAATTTCCTTTCTAACAATTTTTTATTTTTTCATTTATCTTTTTCAAATATTTCTTACTTATTATACCGTTTAACAATTATTGTATTGTTGATGGTATTTTTTTAAATTTACCCAAATATATTTAAGAGAGATGTGTATTTAGACACCCAATTTTGTCCGGAATATTTTAATTGGTTAAGTATTGGTTTTGAGTTATTGTTGGGTCCAGACCCAATTATTATCCAAAAACCTAATTGAGGTCAAGCCCTACCTAATTATTTAATTATTTTAATTATTATTGTTTTTTTTCTTTTGTTGTTCGGATAAAATTAAAATACCAAAAAAGAAAAGGGATGAGATAAGAATTTGAATCCTAGGTGAATTATGATTTTATTTTGTTAAAAGTTTGGGTTTAAACAACACATGAAGATTGAATTTAGTTTGGATTAAAATTTTGGGTTTAATTCCCTATATAAACCGATCCAATCTCAACAAAGAAGGGGGGCAATCAGAGAGGAAACACACAATACTCTGGAACAAAGAATCCAGGAGAAAAAGAGGAAAAAGTAATAATCTGGAGTTGCGAAGAACTCCCTGTTCTTCTAAGTCGGCATGTCTTTTTTCCCTTTCTTCATCAAAACTTGAAGCTCTTTTTCTTCGACGTGTAATAGCAGTGTTAATTGACAACGTCCCGGTAGTTATGCTTCACCAGTGATCGGTCAATATCATCAGTTGAAAACAGATCACTAAGTATATTGGACTGCAACATTTGTTTCTTCAGCAATGCCAATGGACTTCTTGGCAGAGCTTTGACAATTTCTTCTAGAAGCTTTCAAATCAATCCTCCGAATATCTTGCAAGTCAGGAAGACATATTTTCTCCAGATCAATAAGTTTGATCTGCAAGCGCTCCTGTAGAAGACTGACTGCCTAATCCCCATCATAATTACTGGGAAAACAAGAATCTTACAGGAACAGCTCGATATGCAAGTGTTAACACTCACCTTGGAGTTGAGCAAAGTAGGAGGGATGATCTGGAATCTCTTGGTTATTTGCTTATGTACTTCCTGAGGGGAGGCCTTCCATGGCAGGGCTTGAAAGCTAGCACCAAAAAGCAGAAGTATGACAAAATTAGTGAAAAGAAGATGCTTACTCCCATAGAGGTCCTTTGCAAATCATATACTTTTGAGTTCACATCGTTCTTCCATTATTGCCGATCACTACGGTTTGAAGACAAATCGGATTATTCATACCTGAAAAGGCTATTCCAGGACCTTTTCATTCGTGAAGGTTATCAGTTTGACTATGTATTTGATTGGACTATACTGAGATATCCGCCGGTTGGCTCTAGCTCAAGAGCACGGCCAAGCCCAAAGCCAGGTTTAAATCCCCCATGCAGCCAATTTAAACTTTATTTTTGTTCTTTTAAGCTCTCCTTTAAATTTGTTATATATATATATATATATATATATATATATATATATATATCGATTTATTATATTAGATGTGATAAAGATGTGATAATTAGATGTGATGATGATGTGTAATATAAGATGTAATGATGATGGCATGATTTTGTGATGATTTTTTTTATTTTATATATATGATAATTATATTATTATTGTATATTAATTATGTGATGATTATTGTGATGATTATTATGATATTTATTATATGATGACTATGTTATGATTAGATGATTTTTTATTTATTTATATGATTAGATAATTAATTTGTTTATGATTATATGTTTGGATGATTTTTTTTTATGTATGATTTTATTGTATTTTATTCTGTGTTATTATATACGATTTATTTATTTATTTTGAGGTTATTAACATTTTTTCATATTGCAAGTTTAAGTTAATTTTATTTTATTATTGATTATTTAATTATATTTATTTGATTAATTTATTTATGTAATATTCTATGTTTATTATTATTTTTCTTGTTTTAATTATTTTGCATTATTAGGGAATAAATATGAATTTAGGTAAAATTGACAAATAAGATTAGGATAAATAAAGACCATTTAGACAAGACCAATTTAGGGTAATATGTGATTAATATGGTACTATCTCTAGATAGACGTTGTGTGGGTGCTAATCCTTCCCCACACGTAACCGAACTCCCGAATCTAGTTCTGAAACGTAGATCGGAACCTATTCTTTTTAAGGTGTCTTAGTCAAGCTTAGGATTACTTTAAAATGGATAGATTCATATAGGTGACTAATCACACTTAGTAAGATGATTAGTGACGACTTCATAGTTTGTGTCTAGCAAGCTAAATTCGTATTTGGTACGTTATGACAGTTTGGCGACTCCATTGGGGAGCTTAGAGAGTCGAGCCATATGTTAGTCACATGTTATTTTTTATCTTGAATTTTGGTCTTATTTTTTTATTTGTAATTGTTTTATTGGATTTCTAACTTTTTTATTTTGCAGGTATTTTTGTGAGTCAAGATTTACAATGTTTCTTCACACAGACCACACTTTCATGAACATAAGCCCTATACTCAGACTCATCCTTTTAGGAGGGGCTAAAGTAAGTACGTCTTCGTGAGGTAATAACCTCCGTATGGACTAGCGGAACACTCTCAGGGTGTAAAGTACCTATGCGTCCTTTTAGGAGGGGCTAAAGTAAGTACGTCTTCGTGAGGTAATAACCTCCGTATGGGCTAGCGAAACACTCTGAGGGTGTAAAGTACCTATGCTTTTGTGGGTAGTAACTTGGGCTAGGAAAATACTCTCACCCAAATTGAACACTTTCCAAGGAGCCTGTGATGGGTGAGGATTGGGGTGCCTTTCTCATCCTCCATGGATGAAGTTAAGGAGCAATTTGGGAACCTTTAGATGGTCAAATATTCGGAGCCCAACATATAGATAACATTTAAGAGGCCAACTTTAGGATAGAACCATGTCAACCTTGTATAGAGAATTACCCAAAATAGGACACATGAAGGAATGTCCTTGTATTTTTCTTCATTTTTACATTTTCTTATTAAAATTGTTGTGAATATCACATGTTTTTCTTCGACATAATTTGTACTTAATTTTCTCATGTCAAGCTTTGTAAAATCATTGTGTATGTCATAATTTCATAATTTAGATATTTTCATCATGCATTCACCATGTACATTTTTCATAATATTCATGCATTCACCATGTAATTTTTTTTTCATAATGCTCATGCACTCACCATGTAATTGTTTAACAATGCTCATGCATTTGTCATGTACATTTTTTAATAATGCTCATGCATTTATCATGTATATTTTTCATAATGCTCATGCATTTATCATGTACATTTTAATAATGCTCATGCATTTACCATGTACATTTTTCATAATGCTCAAGCATTCATTAAGGACATTTTTCATAATACTAGTATTAAACTCTGTGAATATTTTTGGGATTGTCATTTGAACTCTTTCATTTACATCTTTGAAAAACTTATTTGCTCACCCAAAATTCATGCATACATTTTTCATAATTGCTCATGCATTCATCATGTATATATCTATGTGTAAATGATGCATACATACTTCATTCATTCATAATGCTCATGCATTCCTCATGTAAAAAAGGAAAATGCAGGCAACTGAAGGAGAAAATTGAAGATATCATCAATAAGGGCACCCTGACTTTAGAAGTTTTTGAACAATGGAAATCTGAAGTTTGAAAATGGGGAATGTCACTCAAATACTCAGTCTGGATAAATTCCAAATTTGTGATGTTTTCATTTTTTCTTAGGCATGACATTTTAAACATTGATTAGGTGGTTGATAGTTTTGTTTTCTTTAAATTTTTTTTGGAAATTGTTTATGTTTGCATGACTTATTAAAAACGTTTTGGATCTTAAAAAAAATTGGTGATTATTTCTCAGAGATGAACTTTGCAACCTATTTTCATGACCAGTTAGTTGCAAAAGCTTGATTCCTTTGATGATATAAGTTTGAAATTTCAAATGAACCTCACCGTCTTTTGGCCAGGAAATGTATCCCAAAAGTCAATGATCTTCGTCTAAGCAAAGAGCAATGAAACAAATATTTGATTTGCAAAACATTTTTTTGAGAACCAATGCATGATGCACTTTTTTGAAAGAATCTAAATTTTAGTAATTTGATAAGTGTCAAAGCTATCTAGAGCTTCAAACAAAATACTCTAAAGTTTTTCACCATGCTTGAACTTTTCTCTTCCTTTCCTGAATGATGTCCTTTGCCTGCATCTGGTGCAAAATTACTAAAGACCATATTTCCCTATTTTTTTTTTTTTTTTTACTATCTTGAGCAATGCTTTATTCCTTTGCCTACATCTTGGGGCAAGATTGCCATGAAACCCGATTGCCTATTGGTTTTGAATATCCTTGTGCACCATTTTGACTCGTGCAAAAACTCTTTCTTCTTAAGTGGATTTTAAAGAATTGTTGGGTTCGACCTTCATTTAGATGACACATTGAGACGATGTATTACACGAGTTGCAAAAAAAAAAAAAGAAAAGATTGTGATATCATGCATATGAGATATTCAAATAATTTTTGAGATTCTAGTTATCTACCTCACCAGAGGATTGCTTTTCAATATAAGTGTTTATACTTGACATGAGAAATGACCATCTTTCATATTCCTTTTACAAAATGAGAAATTATCCTTTGCTACCCTGTTGAGCCTATTAAATTCTTTCTTGAAATAAAACCTAACCAAGGATCACCCTCCACACTGGGGGGCAAGTATGAAGAAGGATCATGTAAGTGATTGGATCCTATTTTTAAGCTTTGAAAAGAATGTCTTGTGTCATTAGGGAAAATGTTAAAATGGATTGAGTTCCAAAAATTTTACACTCACTTTGTGATAGAAAAGTTTGTAAAAAAAAAAGAGAGAGGGAGAAAAAAAAAAGCAAGCAAAAAAGAGAAAGAAAAAAAGAGAAAAAAAAAGGAAAAAAAGAAGGAAAGATGAGAAAATAAAGAGAAAGATGTGAAATGTTTTGAGAAGTTGAAAGGATGAAATCATCATGAAAAGGAATGATCATTGGGTTTGGTTACCTTGAAAATGAAAAAGAGATGAAAAGTTTTGAGAAATGGAAATGTTGAAAATCCTCATGGAAAAGAAATGATCCTTGGTTTGATTAACTTTAAACACATTTTTGGGCCTGATTATCCGTTCTTTCATAACGCCAAACCCTGGCCTATGTTACAAGCTTAAAAAGTCCATTTTGATCAAGTATGAATATTTAACTTGAAGAGTGTTCCTTAAGCTTCATTCAGTCTCTTTGAATGATCATTTTGCTATTTTGAATTCTCAAGTACATGGTAGAACAACCAGTGAAAAAAAATGAATGAAAAAAGAAGAAGAAAAAAAGAGAAAAAAAAGAATGAAAGAATCAAGCTCTGGGGTTAAAACCCAAAAACGGGCAATCTAGAGCAAAGATTGAAAATATGAAAGCATGATTATGCCAAAGCCCAACAAGAAGTACAAGAGAAATGATATCTTGAACCCATCAGGGAGCGCTAAACACTCTTGAGAAACTTAAGAAGGTCAACATCGCTTGGATAACTTGGCCCAAAATTGAAAATCCTTTTTCCTTTCTTGTCCAAAATTTTGAACCCATCATAGATAGTCTTGACATTTGTTGAATTGCTATATATCAATAAACTAAGAAAGAGTGCCAAAATGGATTGTGTTTTCAAAATAAAACTTTATTGTTGAAGGAAATTCATTGTGAGTTTAGATGAAGAAACATTGATTTTTCCCTTATGTGATGAAACCTCTCTTGATGACCAAAACCTTCACAAATTGAAATACCCGATTCACTTGAATGAGCCAAGTTGTGATTCACCTTGTCCATTCTTGAAAGTAATCACCAGTTTTTAAGAGGTCAAAAGTTGCATTTTTGTTTAGGAAATGGAAACTTGATTTTTGAACATGGAAAATAGTGATGTGGGAGCAATTTTATTTACCATGGGGCATGACTGAAAAATGATTTTTGGAGAATTTTCAAAAAAAAAAAAATGAAAACGTTCAGGTTTGTTGAACGATGCATATATGAGTTTTGGGACCAGTATGACAAAAGTAACATTTCTGGGGGCAACAAGAATGCTGAGAAAGACTTTGGGTTTTCATTCCCATGATGAGTAAATGGTTTTCAAAAATGGGATGTGTTGCGTCAGTGAATGATCAAAATAAGAATGAGATGATAACAATAAAAAACCTGGGAATATGAGTGTTCAAAACCTTGAAGTTGAGAGATATTTTTGAGAAAGAAAGCTTTGATCAATTGATGAAATTGACGGATGTAAATCCATGTCTAAGTCTAGCGTTTGGAGGATTAAAAAGGATGACATAATGAGCTTGAGTATCCTTTTGTCACAATGAAGGATTCATGATAATAGTTTGCATTCTATCACATGACATTCATTTCATACACTGCATTTCATGACATTCATTACATTTTATTGTAATCATGGCATTCAATACATGCATTCAATATATAAGAGAGAAAAAGATTTTGAATTTTGCAGGATAGTTCAATAAGGGAAGAATAATTTCTCTTGGAATTTTAAAACTCGATTGAGAAATTTTTTTTGATGAGGTCTTAAGTCTCGCTTGAGAAAAACAATTTCAAAAGGATTCGTGCCTTGTTCGAGATGAGATGAGAATCTTAATTTTAGTGAGAAATCCTTAG
This sequence comes from Fremontodendron californicum, assembly GCA_030761205.1. NCBI lineage: Eukaryota > Viridiplantae > Streptophyta > Magnoliopsida > Malvales > Malvaceae > Fremontodendron > Fremontodendron californicum. The sequence continues at coordinate 22,721,527 of JAULJL010000018.1, read as the reverse complement.
TTAAGTGTGAATCCCTTAGTTTTAGTTTTAACGAGAATCTTTGTTTTGGGTGCGAACCCCTTAATTTTGGTGTGGATCCTTAATTTGGGTGCGAATCCCTTATTTCAGTGAGATTCCTTATTTTGGGTGCGAATCCTTTATTTCCTTATTTTGGGTGCGACTCCCTTAGTTTAGTGAGAATCTTTATTTTTGGGTGCGAATCCTTTAGTCCCTTAGTTTTGGGTGCGAATACCTTTGTTTCAGTGAGAATCCTTAGTTTTGGGTGTGAATCCCACGAATCCTTAGTTTTGTGTGCGAATCTCGAGCATTCTTAATTTGGATGCGAATCTCTTAATTTTTTTTTTGCAAATCCTTTAATTTGAATGAGAATCCTTATTTAGGTGAGAAATCTCGTATTTTGGTGAGAATCCTATTTTCAAGTTGTGAATCCTTTATTTTAATTATTTAGGTGTGAATCCTTTGTCTTTAAAAGTTTAGGTGAGAATCCAAATTTTTTGTGTAAATCTTGTATTTTAATTGTTTATGTGTGAATCCTTTATTTTAATTGTCAATCTGTGAATCCTTTATTTTTATTATTTAGGTATGAATCCTTTGTTTTTAAGAGTTTAAGTTGTGAATCGTTTGTTTAAGTTATGTTCAAGTTTTAAATCCTTTGTTTTCAAGGTAAGTTGTGAATCCTTTATTTGTAAATTTTTAAGTTTGTTTCAAAGTTGGTGTGTTTTTTGAGAGATTTGGTCTGAATAAAGGGAAGTCTTTAGGATGAAGTTAATTTGGAAGAAACGAAGAGGCGGTCGAATTTTAGTTCAACAGCTGGAAATCCCAATAGAGGATGAAGAGATGAAAAGAATGAGTTTGAGAATCCTTATTACCACCATTGGAGATACATGATGTGGATTAATTGGAACATTTTACATTTGTATTGCATTCATGACATTTGTATTTCATGCACTTGCATGATGTCAATCATTGCATTCATGACATTTGTATTTCTTGCGCTGCATGATGTCATTTGTTGCATGCATTTAACATATGAGAAAGATTTTAGTTTTTGAATTTTGAAATCAAACTTTTTTCAAAGTGAAATTCTTGAGCTTTGATTGAAGAAGGATTTTCCAAATGTAATATTGTATGAAGAAGTCTTTTAAGGTGAATTTTTTGAGTCTCGGTTGGAGAAAACTTTTTGAAGGTAAGATTTTGAATTTCAGTTGAGGATATTTTTGAGATAAATTTTTGAATCTAGATTGAAAATTTTGCAAGATAAATTTTTTTTCGAAGATTAGATTAGATTTGAAAACCTCTCTTGAGGAATATTTTTAAGTTGAAACCGCTCTTGAGGAATATTTTTAAGTTGAATGAGATTTTAAAACCTCTCTTAAGGAGTGTTTTCGAATAGATGAGATTTCAAAGCCTCTCATGAGGATATTCTTTAGAAAAAAAAAAGAAGGCCTCTCATGAGGATGTTTCTAAGCCTCTCACGAGGATATTCGTTTCTAAGCCTCTCTTGAGGATGTTTTTTTATGCCTCTCATGAGGATATTTCATTTTTAAAGACTCTCATGAGGATGTCGTTAAGCCTCTCATGAGGATGTTTTTTAAGCCTCTCACGTGGATATATCGTTTTTAAGACCTCTCATGAGGATGTCATTAGGCCTCTCACGAGGATGTTACGAGGATATTTTATTTTTAAAGCCTCTCACGAGGATGTCGTTAAGTCTCTCACGATGATTTTTTAAACCTCTCACGAGGATATCATTAAATCCCTCATAAGGATATTTTGTTTAAAACCTATTTCAAGGATATTTTTCATGCCTCTCTTGAAGATATTTTCGTTAAACCTCTCTTGAGAATATTTTTGCTAAAATTTCTCTTGAGAATTATTTGCTAACATCAAATCTCTCTCGATGATTATTTTGTTTATATCAAATTTCTCTTGAGGATTATTTTTTTTCAAGCTTTCTTGAGGAGTGTATAGATATATTTGTTTAAAATGTCGGGCCTTTCTTGAGGAAAATTTTATCGTTTGGAAATTCTAAAGTTGATGCCTCGTTGGGAGGAGTTTTTTCTCGTTTGGTATTTAAAGTTGATGCCTTGTTGGGAGGATTTTTTCTTGTTTGGTATTTAAAGTTGATGCCTCGATTGAGAGGAGTTTTTCTCGTTTGATATTTGTAGCTTTTAACTTCGTTAAGAGGAATTTTTATCATTTAGCTATTTAAAATTGAAGCCTCAGTGGAGGAGTATATTTTTACATTTGGGTTTTATTTAAAGTTTATGCCTCGTTTAGAGGAGCATTTCTACGATGGGATTTTATTTAGTGTTTAGTTTCTTTTAATTTTTGAGAACATGTAAGGTGTCAACGTCTTTGCACATCTCCTGATTCTCAGAAGATGCACAAAGAGGGGCAGCTATAGACACCCGATTTTGTCCGGGGCATTTTAATTGGTTAAGTATTGGTTTTTGGTTTTGGGTTTTGGGTTACTGTTGGGTCTAGACCCAATTATTATCCAAAAACCTCATTTGGTCAAGCCCTACCTAATTATTTAATATTTTAATTATTACTGTTTTTTTTTTCTTTTATTGTTTGGATAAAATTAAAATACCAAAAAAAAAAAGGATGGGATAAGAGTTTGAATCCTAGGTGAATTATAGATTGAATTTAGTTTGGATTAAAATTTTGGGTTTAATTCCCTACAAAGAAGGGGGGCAATCAGAGAGGAAACACACAATACTCAAGGACAAAGAATCCAGGAGAAAAAGAGGAAAAAGTAATAATCTGGAGTTGCGAAGAACTCCCTGTTCTTCCAAGTCAGCATGTCTTTTTTTCCTTTCTTCATCAAAACTTGAAGCTCTTTTTCTTCTACGTGTAATAACAGTGTTAATTGACAACGTCTTGGTAGTTATGCTTCACCAGTGATCGGTCAATATCATCAGTTGAAAATAGATCACTTAGTATATTGGACTGCAACATTTGTTTCTTCAGCAATGCTAATGGACTTCTTGGTAGAGCTTTGACAAGTTTCTTCTAGAAGCTTTCAAATCAATCCTCCGAATATCTTGCAAGTCAGGAAGACATATTTTCTCCAGATCAATAAGTTTGATTTGCAAGCGCTCCTGTAGAAGACTGCCTGCCTCATCCCCATTATAATTACTGGGAAAAAAAGAATCTTATAGGAACAGCTCGATATGCAAGTGTTAACACTCACCTTGGAGTTGAGCAAAGTAGGAGGGATGATCTGGAATCTCTTGGTTATTTGCTTATGTACTTCCTGAGGGGAATCCTTCCATGGCAGGGCTTGAAAGCTAGCACCAAAAAGCAGAAGTATGACAAAATTAGTGAAAAGAAGATGCTTACTCCCATAGAGGTCCTTTGCAAATCATATACTTATGAGTTCACATCGTACTTCCATTATTGCCGATCACTACAGTTTGAAGACAAATCGGATTATTCATTCCTGAAAAGGCTATTCCAGGACCTTTTCATTCGAGAAGGTTATCAGTTTTATACTGAGATATCCGCAGGTTGGCTCTAGCTCAAGAGCACGGCCAAGCTCAAAGCCAGGTTTAAATCCCCCATGCAGCCAATTTAAACTTTATTTTGTTCTTTTAAGCTCTCCTTTAAATCTGTTATATATATATATATATCAATTTATTATATTAGATGTGATGATGATGTGTAATATTAGATGTAATGATGATGGCAAGATTTTGTGATGATTTTTTTCTTTTATATATATGATAATTATATTATTATTGTATATTAATTATGTGATGATTATTATGATATTTATTATATGATGACTATGTTATGATTAGTTGATTTTTTATTTATTTATATGATTAGATAATTAATTTGTTTATGATTATATGTTTGGATGATTTTTATTTTTTATGTATGATTTTATTGTATTTTATTTTGTGTTATTATATACGATTTATTTATTTATTTTGAGGTTATTAACATTTTTTCATATTTTAGGTTTAAGTTAAGTTAATTTTATTTTATTATTGATTATTTAATTATATTTATTTGATTAATTTATTTATGTAATATTCTATGTTTATTATTATTTTTCTTGTTTTAATTATTTTGCATTATTAGGGAATAAATATGAATTTAGGTAAAATTGACAAATAAGATTAGGATAAATAAAGACCATCTAGACAAGACCAATTTAGGGTAATATGTGATTAATATGGTACTATTTCTAGATAGGCGTTGTGTGGGTGCTAATCATTCCCCATACGTAACCGAACTCCCGAACCTATTTCTGAAACGTAGATCGGAACCTTTTCTTTTTAGGGTGTCTTAGTCAAGCTTAGGATTACTTTAAAAGGGATAGATTCATACAGGTGACAAATCACACCTAGTAAGATGATTAGCGGCGACTCCATAATTTGTGTCTAGCAGGGTAAATTCGTATTTGGCACGTTATGACAGTTTGGCGACTCCATTGGGGAGCTTAGAGAGTCGAGCCATATGTTAGTCACATGTTATCTTTGGTCTTGAATTTTGGTCTTATTTTTTTGTTTGTAATTGTTTTATTGGATTTCTAACTCTTTTTTTTTTTTTTTTTACTTTTTTATTTTGCAGGTTTTTTTTTTTTGTGAGTCATGGTTTGTTTCTAACGTTTTTTTTTTTGAACTTTTTTTAGTTTATTATTTTTCAGGTATTTTTGTGAGTCAAGATTTACATTGTTCCTTTGCACAGACCACACTTTCATGAACATAAGCCCTATACCCGAACTCGTCCTTTTAAGAAGGGGTAAAGTAACACCTTCGTGGGGTAATAACCTCTGTATGGGCTAGCAAAACACTCTCAGGGTGTAAAGTGCCTATGCTTTTGTGAGGTAATAACCTCTATGGGCTAGGAAAATACTCTCACCCAAATGGAACCCTTTCCAAGGATGCTGTTGTAGACACCTAATTTTGTCCCGGCCCTCCTAAACCTGGTAAGTTCCTCCTTGTACTTCTCAGAATACAAAGAAACTCCCCTCATCCCACAGATGGTCCTCCAAGACTTGTGATTCGGAGTTCAACATGAAAAGTCAACCCAAAAAAGTCAACTCCAAAAAAGTGAACCCCTAAAAATCAACTATTGAAAAAGTCAAGTATCAGTCAAAATCAAGATTCAAAGTTTAATTGAACAATGGTGAAAGAATTTTGATAATATGAGGTCTACAACGAAAGATATAGAGTTCGGAATATGGGTTACGGAAGTTTAGTGTAGGAGAATACCTAATTCGGTAAATTTGGGAAAAACTGCAGAGATGGCCCGACTCGGTAAAATTGAAGCCCCCTGTTGATGAAGAATGAATAAACAAGAATGTCCCAAGTCCCAGTTTGAAGTGGATCCCAAGGAAGAGCCGGTTAGAAAAAAAAGGAAAAACGAGAAAAATTTCGGGCATGGATAAAGGGAAAGCTAAATCGGAGGGGAATTTGATCATAAAAATTGGGCATTTTCGGACCAACTCCAATTCAATATATAAAAAAGGCAGTGGAAACAGAAAATCTGAAAATCGGACCCGTTTGAGTAAAATCGAGGTTTCGGGGGTTAAAGGGCAATCTTGGAAAATTCAGAAAAAATAGAATCAGAGCTCGGAAAAATATGAAAAATTTCAGATCTGAGTTTTATATTGCATGGAAGGGATCAGTGAAGAAAAATCCAAAATCGGAGCTCGAATAAAAAAAGACAATGTTCGGGTGCACTTACCCGAAATTCCAAGAGAAAATTCCGGGAAAAATAGGAAATGAGCTCGAAAAAATATGAAAACTTCCAGATCTGAGTTTTATATTTTTTAGAAGGTATTGGAGAAAGAAAATCCGGAACCAGAGCTCAAATGAAAAATGACAAAGTTTGGGTGCACTAGTCCGAAATTCCAAGAGAAAATTCCGGGAAAATAGGAAACGAGCTCGAAAAATTATGAAAACTTCCAGATCTCAATTTTATAATATTTGGAAGGTGTTTGTGAAAAAAATTTCGGAATTAGAGCTCAAATTGAAAAGGCTAAATTTGGGAGGCACTAAACCGAAACTTTTAAAGAAAAATCCAAGAAAAATAGAAAACGAGCTCCAAAACTTATGAAAACTTCCAGATCTCAATTTTATATTTATTTGGATGGATTGGAGAAAGAAAATCCGGAATTGGGGTCCGTTTGCAATTAAATTAAGTTTGGGGGCTAAAATACAATTTTACCTAAGAAACCGAAAATGGGCATTTTGCAAATAAAAAAAAATGAGGAAATTGCTGGAACATTCTAGACCATTTGGTCAGCTCATGAGGGAATGATGGCTGAGATTTGATTAATTTTATTCAATGGCCAAGATTGAGTTGCAAGAAGACATTTTTAATCTTTGGTTAGTTTCATTGTGATCATGCCAAGTGGCCAAGATATTTTCTAAAAACACATTCTTAGCTAGCATTTTCAGCCAACTCATGAGGGTATGGTTTATCTTTTTGATCAATGGCCAAGATGAGGTTGCAAGATGACATTTTTATAATCTTTGGCTAGTATACCATGTGATGGTGCCACATGTCTTGGAGATGAAAAAAGATGAGCATATCCTCTCTAATATGGGGAGAGAGGGAGGTTCAGTTTTTTGGGGGGAAGTCATTTCACTCTAGAGAAAAAAGAAAGAGGAAAAAGAGAAGAGAGAAATTTTTTTGGCAACTTTGATTTGGAAAGCAAAAGCTAGGTGACTATCTTTTCCCTTTTTCTTCTTTAATGTTTTTCTTTGATATTACTTGCTTTCTTGGTTGTGTTCATCTTTTCACTCATAGTTGATCTATTGTCATATGATTGTGGACTGTCATACCATGCATTTCATGATATTTCAACTAGGTTTTTGGCCAAGATCAACCAATGATTTTAAGCCAAAAACCCTTTGTCCATGACAGTTGAGAGAGTAATAGTCTAGATTGGGTATTCTGACTTTGTGATTTATTCCACTACTCATCCATGGTCAAAATAATATGATTTTCTTACCACATGCAGTAGTTATTTAGGGGATGCCATGTTATTTTTTTTTTCAAGATTTTTAGATTTTTTTTTATCATGGTTGAAAAATGAATTTTAACAAAGCAATTTTAACACACTCTCCTGATTTTTGGTAAATTTCGGTCATAGTATCCATGATCCAAAAATTAAGCTGATTTTTTTCCATGTATATAAACAGGTTATTGGTCTCTCCTAATTTTTACAGATTTTTTTGAAGTCTTTTAGAAGGGAAAAAAATAGGTTTTCAAGACTGCCTGTGAGAGTCATTGTTGTTTTTTTAGAAATAGTAATTTTCTGTTTTGGTTAATTCGGTCATAGTATCCATGATCCAAAAATTAAGATGATTTTGTCCCATGTATATCAACATGTTATAGGTCTCCCCTAATTTTTTCACATTTTTTTGAAATTTTCTAAAAGGGTAAAAAAATTGGGTTTCAAAACTGGTTGTGAGAGTCAGATTTGTTTTCAAGAATTAATAATTTTCTGTTTTGGTTAGGATAATTAGAGGAGGCTGATTTGGGACTTTGGCTACTGTCTTTAGTTGATTTCTATGTCATTTTAATCATAAAATTTGATTTTATAAAAGTTGGGTCAAGGGTAGTCAACCCGGATTTCAAAACTAGAAAAATAGAGCCTTTTAAAGGGAGGGGATTTCGGCCATGAGGCCATTTTCGTCCAAAAATTCCATTTTTTTTACTCCGAGCCCAAAGTCTTTCGATTTTGAAAATCCAATTTAAGTCTCTTCCAAAGGAAGTCGGATACCTTTTTAGGTATACGGATGTCCTTACCTCAAGTAAGAAATACATCTAGATTTAATTTAACATAAAACGTGTGTTTCGATTTCCTAAACATTTGGTGAGAATTAGTTCTTAATCTAGACCGGGTTGCAGGGGAGGTTAGGAAATTCTTCAACGCAAGTGTTTATGAGATTGAAAGATATTGGATTTTGTTTTATTCAGAATCATATAAATATCATAAGAAAGAAATATTTTCTGAGCTTTATCGGGTTTGCCGGGGAGTGTGGTAATATTTTCTGATATATGCTATTTGTATGATTCCTACATGAAAATTCTATGTCCGTGAATATTCCATGTTGATGTCATTTTATATTCATGTTGCCATAATTAGATTTTTCCATGTCTATAAAATGCCATGTCATTCATTCACATGCCATGTCATTCATCCATATGTCATGTCATTTAATTTATGCCATTTCATTTTTCATTATGCCATGTCATTTTCTATGTCATTTAGGCATCGGGTCATTTTTCACATGCCATGTCATTTTTCATTATGCCATGACATTTTCCATGTCATTTTGATATTAGGTCATTTTTCATATGACATGTCATTTTCCATGACATTTAAACTTTAGGTTATTTTCATTATGCTATGACATTTTCTATGTCATTTAAATATTAGGTCATTTTTCATATGACATGTCATTTTCCACGACATTTAGATATTAGATTATTTTCATATGCCATGACATTTTCTATGTCATTTAAATATTATGTCATTTTTCATATGACATGTCATTTTCCATGACATTTAGATATTAGGTTATTTTCATATGCCATGACATTTTCTATGTCATTTAAATATTATGTCATTTTTCATATGACATGTCATTTTCCATGACATTTAGATATTAGGTTATTTTCATATGCCATGACATTTTCTATGTCATTTAAATATTATGTCATTTTTTCATGACATTTAGATATTAGGCTATTTTCGTTATGCCATGACATTTCCTATGTCATTTAAATATTAAGTCATTTTTCATATGACATGTCATTTCCATGACATTTAAACTTTAGGTTATTTTCATTGCTAGTTGTTCATGCATTTCTACATTCCCCACTTGATTTTGACTTAAGCCAATCAATGGCTCAAAGCCAAGTTTGAGCATGCTTGTGGAAAATTAAAGGTTGCACTAATTGGATTTTCTGACTTTAGGATTTAGGTCTCTTCCAAAGGTAGTCAGATACCTTTTTAAGTATATGGATGTCCTTGCTTCACGGGAGAAATACATTTTCATGCGTTGTTTTCCATGTTCATGCATATTCCATGATATCTATTTTTTTGTTATTTTATATTCCATGATAACTTCATTTTGTGATTTTTGCCTTGTCATAATTCTTTTGCCCTGACATTTAGATTATGCCATGTTATCTAGATTTTGCCATTTCAAGCATGCTCTGATATTAATCCATATGCCATGTCAAGCATGCCCTGACATTAATCCATATGCCATGTCATTCACTCTTTTTCCATATCATTAGTAATGATTTGCATATTCATAATCATCTTTTTTTTAAAAATGATTTCTAATGCAATAAAGATAATCATGCTTTTTTAAAACAAGGTTATTCACGAGTTAAAATAATTTATGAGTTATCTTCTTGGTTCGCCGGGGGGGATACCATCAATTATCATTAAAAATGGAATATCTTTCTTTCAAAAATAGAGTGATTCGAATATTTTCGAAATAAATAAATTTTTTTATGTTTTACCGGGTCTGTCGGGGAATATAGGAAAATTTTGAGTTAATAATTTCCGGATCATTTTTAACTAAAAATGGGATTATTTTTCTTTAAAATGAGAATTATTTTAAAATGCCAATTTCAAATCCAACTTTTATAGAGACTCGAGATAACACACAATTAATAAGGTACCATTTTATACGGGCGTTGTGGGGACACTAATCCTTCCCCACACATAACCGACTTTCGAACCCACACTTATTTTCTTTGGTTCAAAGCGCAGACTTCAACATTGGTTTTAAAAGAATATTTTAACTAATTTTAAAATATTTTTACAAAAACCGATTTTAATAGGTGGCCGATCACACCTAGGCAAAAAAGATTAGTGGCGACTCCATTTTTTTTTCGAGGTTGTTTTCAAACCCTCATTTTTTTTCAAGAGGAATTAAGTTGTCTTTTCCTCTGTTTTCCCAATGTCACACTTAACGAGTAATGTCTCGTGATGGGACTTGTTATTTTTTAGGTTGCAAGAGCTTGGCGACTCCACTGGGGACACTTAGAGAGTCAGGCCTAAAGTTAGTCGTGTGTTATTTATAGTCTCAGTTTGTCGGATTTAATTGGTATTTAATTATAATTTCCACTTTTTTTTATTTTTTATTTTATAAAGAGGTGTTCCAAAAATAATAAAATATTTTTAAATATGTTCATGTTCATATACATGCATATTATCACTGTTTTATGGTTATTTAATCTTGTACATTGTTATTGTCCATTGGTTATTTAACCTTCTATATTATTACTGCTCTCTGGTTGGTTAATGCGTTACACTATTCTTGATCTTTGTTTTAATAAATTGTTGGGGCATTTAGAATAAGGATTGTAGAATAGGTGGTGAAAGGTTTGTTTGTTCCTCCTCACACACTATACTTGCATTTGCATAACATGAGCCCTATACCTGGGTTTCGTCCTTTTAGGTGGAAGCAAAGTAACTAAGCCTTCGTGATTAACAATCCGCATGGGCTAGTGAAACACTTTCGGAGTACTAAAATACCTACGCCTTCGTGATTAATATCTGCATGGGCTATGGAAATATACTCTAACGAATTGAACCCGCTTTTATCGGGGTACCTTACTAGCCTTCACCAACGACAGTAAGGAACAATTCAAGGCTTTTAGAACTGGTTCACCCTCATATAGTGAACCTAGGCGAAGCCTTACCAAATTTTCGATAGATGCACCGAAGCTAGGAACACGTGGAGGAACACTTCTGACCTCTTGCTATTTATTTTACATTCCAAATAACCATCGTGGATCAAGCAAGGATGAACGTACATCGCCCGTAATAAGTTTGATATTTCGCCCCAAATGCATCACGATGCCCAAATAAGTTGATACTGTTGGGGCAATTATTCATTAACTTTTCATTTTGTACTGATGATTTTACTCTTTTATTGCTTTACTATTTTTCCATGTATCATTTGTAATAATACTGGAAATTAGTATGTTTGGATTATTTTTGAAATTTCTTTTATATTTCGATCTTTGTATGGAACTTCTAGGAAAAAATGATAGAGAAATATTTCCTCTTTGAAAAAGGAAAAACAAATGAAAAAAACAAAAAATGATGGAAAAAAAAAGTTCTTTTGTAGTGGAGTAGTGATGTGAAAATAATAAAAATTTCCTTTTAGCTTTAGACTTTTTGAGAAAATGAGAAAATAAAAAATGTCAAACAAATAGTTGTCAAGAAAATTCAAGAAAAATAGAAAGAAGAAAAAATCATAAAAAATAGTGATGTTAGGATCTTCTTTTCCTTGATCTTTTCATTCGCATTTTTGCATAACATGCAAGCAGTTGTAAATATGAAAGTTCATCTCCTCAAACATCTTCGCATCTTGTACATTTCATGCATCAATCATCATCACATTCATGCATATGTGAATAGAGCATGTATATTTATTTGCATTTTCGATCTTGTGACAATAATGTCAATTTCATTTGCATGAAAGGGGTTTAAGATATAAGGAATGAATTGGAGGAACAAGTGGATACTTTGGAGCGTAATCAAGAGGAATATGGACATGGTCTTTCATGATGAAATAGGACTTTGGTCTTTTCAGTAGCCGGCTCTTATAGCCTTAGATGCTAGGAAAAATAAAACACTTGTAAAGATAATTCTAACCACTTATTAGATGTGTAAATATGGTTCATGTCTTTTGAACTTTGGCACGAGAATAAATTGGTTATGCTTTAAATTTATGAGATATTGATGATTAAGTTCCTCCGATTCATATTTCCTCCGTGGTATCTTCCTCTGCATTGGCATTCGATCAATTATTTGTCATACCATACATTTCAGCCATCCATGTATTGGCATTGAGTTTATTTACGCATAGCAATGGCTCTATCAACGCCAATGATAGAGAAGTCAATATTATCATCGATAATTTCTAATCTATAGAGGCAAATAAAAGGGGTTTCCCTCAAATCTCTGAAATAAAGAGCCATGACAGAGTTCATGTTTAAAAGATAGCCTTGTTTTTCTTTTTGCAGAAAAGTAAAATGGGAAAGGATCATACTACCCAATTGGAAAAATAGAACAAGTGCAGAATGAGACATCTGAACAGGTCGCACAGGGGATTCAGATGACTCAAGCAAATAGTGGACAATGGATAGAAACTATGGGAGAACACCTTACACAGAGAGTAATCAACTTCAAGAGCATGGCGATTTGGGTAAAAATATTCAAGGCCAGATTTCTGATCAGGTTCATTCACAACAAGTTCTGAGCCTAAAGGCAGAGATACAACAAGAATATGACCTATTGGAGGAAAGGATTAAAGTTGTTGAAGGTGGAGATGAAGTAAGTATAAAGGAGTTTCTTTTGATCCCTGATGTGGTTATCTCATCAAAATTCAAGGTTCCGGAATTTGAAAAGTATGACGGATTTAAATGCCCTAAAACACACTTGTCTGCATATTGTAATAAGATGGTGGGGCACGCGCATGATGAGAAATTGCTTATCCATGTTTTTGAAGACAGTCTGACAGAGGGAGCATCTAAATGGTATTATGAGCTGAAAAAAGGCCAAGTGCGTACATGGAGAGACTTAGTTCGAGCATTCCTGAAAGAATACAAGCACATGTTGAAAATGGCTCCAGATCGATTGACACTCCAAAACATGAAAAAGAGGCCCAGTGATAACTACAAAGAATATGCTCATAGATGGAAAGATGTAGCCTCGCAAGTCCAACCACCTCTTACTGATAGGGAAATGAATGCTTTGTTTGTGGATACCCACCCAAATCCATACTATGTCAAGTTGATTGGCAATGTCTTTTCAGAATTTGCAGATATATTGTTTGCAGTGGGTAGGATGGGAAAAAAAGGGAAAATTGTGGATACTAATGCCGGAATGTTTTTCGAGAAGAAAGATGATGTTGCTAAAGGGCACGTCCAAGTCGTAAATGTTGAAGGCAGAAACAAAAGAGGGTTCAGTGCAATGCAAGAACATCCTTTCAGTGGTAATCTTTATTCCCGACCCTATATTGACCATTGACTTTAGCACGGTCATCATCAAGCTTCAAGGCCTTTCACATCACCTCAAGGTTCCATCATGATAAATGATCCGGAGGTTAATTCAGTCTGTTCTCAGAGCAGTAAGAGAAAGAAGGCAAAGGTGTACCATTCAATTCCGATGACCTACACAAACTTCTTCCATTGCTTGTCCAAAGCCAAATGATCTCCATTGTACTTGCAAAGCCCAAGAAGACTCCTTACTCGAAATGGTATGATCCTAATACCACATACGAGTATCATAGCGGGGTTAAAGGGCATTCCAAGGAGAACTGCACTGCATTCAAAGACAAAGTTCAAGCCGTAATTGATGTAAACCCTGCAAAGTTCAAAGAGCTCATGGATGCTTATCAAGGACGACGGGGCTAATGATCATTTGTTCTTAGGGTAGCATGCCAATCAGGGGCAATCCTTAAGTTTGTTTTAAGTTTTGTACATATTTTTAATTTGTTTGAAATGAATGAACTTTAAATTGCAAGCATCATACATCATATCTCATTTGAGGTTTTGGATTCTTCTTGAGCTTTGTTTTTATGATTCTCGAAAGGAAAAAAAAAAACAACAAAAAAGGGTTGAAAATAAAAGTCCATACGAATAATTTTCCATTTTGAAAATAAAAAGATACTCCTTGGAAGAGTGAAATGAGTTTCAAAAGAATTGGTGATCATCATGGGGGATGGATTCCTATGAAACACCTTATCTCCTAGATCATAGACCAGTTGAATAAATACCATTCAAAAGCCGCAAAGAATAAACTTTATCGAGGCCATGAGTAATGAAAATTTGAAAAATTGTTTCGTGGATTTCTTGAAAGTCAAGCAAACATGACAATCTTCCAAAATATCTAGATTTGGTAGTTTGATAGGTATTAAAGTTATGCTATACTGCCAATCATAGCGAAAACTTCCAAAAAGACTCAAAACCTCCCGAATCACTTGGAAAGAATCCAAATGCCAAATCTCTAGGCCTTTTCCAAGACCTTGAAAAATGAACCAGAACACCTTTTGTTGCAACCTAAAAAATAACATAACAATAACAAGTCTCATCGCAAGACTTTATTAAAAACCGAGGAAAAGTCGACTTATTCCTCTAGAAAAACGAAGGTTTTGAAAATAACTTTAAAAAAGACATGGAGTCGTCACCAATCTTTTTTAGCTAGGTGTGATTGGCCAGCTATTAAAACTGGTTTTATAAAACATTTTAAAATTAATTAAAACATTTTTAAAACCAATTTCAAGTCTGCGTTATAAACCACAGAAAATCGAAGAATCGGGTTCGGGACTCAGTTACGTACGGGGAAGGATTAGCACCCCCACAACGCCTGTATAAAACGATACCTTATTAATCATGTGTTATCTCAAGTCTTGGTAAAAAATTGGTTTTTAATTTAGTATTTCAAGTTAATTCCCAATTTTAAGAAAAATAATTCAATTTTTTTTATTGAAAATGATCCCGAATTTATTAATTCAAAATTTTCCTATATTCCCTGACAAAATCGGCAAAATATAGAAATTTTTATTCATTTGAAAAACTTTCCAAATCATTCTCGTTTTTTGAAAGAAAGATATTCTTTTATTAATGATAATTGATGATATTCCCTCCAGCAAACCCGGTAGAGAACTCATGAATTATTTTAACTCGGGAATATCTTTATTTTTATTGAAAATCATTATCTTTTTCAAAACTTTTAAAAATATGAACATGAACATGTATGACATAAATAAAATGACATAGCAAAGTCTAGATAATATAATGCAACCTAAATGTATGACATAATTTAAATGGCATAGTATATTGTAGGTGAAATGAAAAAATCCTAAGTATCATGGTATATTCTAAATGAGATAAAATGATGTAAATGACATGGCAATTTTAAATGATATCGCATATTTTAAATGACATGGCACGTTATAAATAAAATAACATAAATGACATGGAACATGATCTAAATGTCAAGAAATGACATGAAATTAAAATAATGCTAACATATAATATGCATGAAAATAAAAATAAAAATAATAATGCATGAACATAGTATATGCTAAACAATATGACAAAAATAACTAAATAAAAAGCATAGGATGTCATGAAAATTCAAAATCATATGGAAAACATATAAAATCATAAAAGGTGAATTAAAATAATAATAATACCATGAAAAATATCATAGCAAAAATCACACATTTAAATAAAATGCATGAACATGGAAAATGCAATGCATGAAAATGTATTTTTTCCTCTAAATAAAGAAATTAATATATATAAATAGATATCCAGCTACCTTAGGAATATATGTCAAATTAGATTTTTCTAAAAAAAAAAACAAAACTTTGTGATTGTTTGAAAACAATTTTGAGGAAAAACTTGAATAAAAATTAAAACCCTTACCAAACCCTTTTAAAATGGCTCTAATTCCTAAGTTTAAAATCCCGGACTTAACCACCCTTAACCCGAGATTTATAAAATCATTTTTAAAGTTTAAAAAGGCTTAGAAACTATCCTAAGAAAGTAGCTAAAGCTTCTAACCAACCCCCTCTAAATGCCTCAGCCAAATTCAACCATTATTCCTCTTTTGATTTCAAATCTGCCTCTACTGTCCGGTTTTGACACACGATTTTGTTGCCTATTTTTAAAAATTCAAAAAAATAAAAAAAAAATACTAGAGACTCAAAACATGTAAAAATAGACGAGAACAAATTGGCTTAATTTTTTGATTAAAAATGACTGCCCAGAAAAATCAGAGAATTTCAAGTATTGGGTGAAAAAAATTGTTTTGTCAAAACACATTTTTTACCTTTGATAAATTCATTCAAAATCAAAGTAAAAGTCGTTGGAGATCATCCTAAAGACCTAAGGGCAGTAGCTAAAACATTTAAAAACCTTGGACAAAAATTGTCTAAGTAAAAAAAAAATCACAAAGGTAGAATAATCAATTTGACAACCCTTTAATTTTCCACAAGTATGCTCAAGAGAGCATGACTTTGAGCCATTGATTGGCCTAAGTCATAAATCATGTGGCAATGACATGGAATGCATGAACATACAACAAATGAAATGTATGAAATGCATGGTCTAAAGCCTAAATGGTAAAGGAAATGCGTGACAATTCAAAATAACCTAAATGCCTAGCATGAGTTTGCATGGCAATAAATGCTATCCTAACTCAATATGCATGCAATGCTTGATAATGCAACTATGACTTGGACCTAATATGTTATGAATATGCATGAGAATGCTAATGTAACCTAAGGCCTAAGTAGCATAGCAATGCATGGCAATACCAATATGATTTAAGACCCAATATGCATGGCAATACCAATATGGCCTAGACCTAAAATGTAATGAACATGCATAGCAATACTATGAACATACAATAACCAATGAAACTAATGCCAATGCTGGAACAAACAACATCTAATACATAATTTCAAGATATGATAATGCAAAGCATGTTACCTAAACAAAATGCAAATGCATGATAAGGCAAGGGATGCATAAAGAGGCCAAATGTGGTTACATGATACTCTAATGCAATCGTATCTAGTAAATGACACAAGTACATGAAAAATCATATCAAGATGCATAATGTCATGACATTTTCATAAGCATATGATATACTAAAATCAAAATGCACAAGCTCATGGCATGG
Source organism: Fremontodendron californicum (assembly GCA_030761205.1). Lineage (NCBI taxonomy): Eukaryota > Viridiplantae > Streptophyta > Magnoliopsida > Malvales > Malvaceae > Fremontodendron > Fremontodendron californicum. The sequence goes on along the minus strand of JAULJL010000018.1, from coordinate 22,704,825 downwards.
AGATGTAAACAAGTCAAGAGGCAAGATGAAAATGCACATGTAAGGCATACTATATATCAAGATATGCTAACTCATGGCATGGAGATGCAAACAAGCCAAGAAGCAAGATAAAAATACACATGCAAGGCATACTAACATGGAGTAGCCGAATGGACATATGACAAAATATGAAAAATGCAAACATATTTATAATATAAGACATGATACATAAAAAAAATACACAATATGAGCATATGACAGAATATGAGCATATGACACAATATGAGCATATGACACAAGGGTCGAATCTTCAAGGAAACAATATCAAGCATGGAAATGAAATATAGAAACAAATATAACATAGAAAATAATGTAAAGAACATATGAAAAATTAAACATAGACATGCAAAGCAAATAACAAGCAAAATTAGTAAATAAAACAAGGAAAGTTAAGCTCCATGGTTGGTATCAAATGGGCATAGCCTCTCACCTAACCATAATCACTTGGTCTTGCCAAGATCATGAAGCCTTTCCATTTAAAAAAAAAAACAGAAAATAAACCATGTTAAACAAAAAAATTAAGGTGAGCTTCATGGTAGGTAAAAATGGGCATAGCCTCTCCTCTAACCATGGTCACTTGGTCTTGCCATGATCATGTAGCCATTTCAACCTTTTTGCTTCATATTTAAAAAATAAATAAATATAAAATACTCTAAAAAACCTTCTAAAAATCTTTTTTTCACAACAACATGCAAGGAAGAAAGAAAAAGAAAACCAAGGCAAGCAAACATGCCATATCCGACTAAGCATAAAACCATGTAAAAAAATTTGTTTTCCACCATTTTGATGAAGAAGAAGAGATGAAAACTTAAGTAAACATTAAAAAATCTTTATTTCTATGAAAAATGTAGTAGGAAAACAAGATAGAAAATCAAGAAAACACCATGGAAAACAAGAAGAAAGCTATGCTAGAGCTTAGTAGAGATGACTACCTTCAAGCTCTCTATTGAAAACCTCTTTTTTTTTTTTTTTTTTTTTTTTACCTTTTTGTTTGCTAAATTAGCTACTGACTTCAGCCATAAAACATATGAAAAAAATGAAATCACCCCCCTCTAATGGCTTGGCCGAATGACCCTCTCACCATTGAATGAAAATTGCACTTTTTCTCCTCCAATCATGGCCCTAGGATTAAGATATTTTGATGACAACATATAAATGTCATCTTGCCAATTGATAGCAGCCCTTAAGATGTGTACTCAGCCCTTGTAGTAACCTCATCCCTTAGGTGCAAAAGAGGACCAATCCCATGCACTCCCTTGCTTGCCCCCTTTAGTGCCTACCCTTGGATGAGTTGTGCTCTTCCATTCTTGGTCATTGGATGAGGGCAACATAAAAATGACATCTTGTAGATTAAATCCAGCCCTAAACATCTGTACTCAGCCCTTGTAGATGGCCTAAGCTATTGGATGAAAAGAGACAATCCCATGCACTCCCTTGCTTGACCGAATGGATGCTCACCCTTGGATGAATTGTGTGATGCACCCAAAAGAGTGTATCTTATTAACCTTGCACTAAAAAGATCAATTGTAAGCATAATGATTAGCAAGGGTCGAGTCCTCAGGGATTGGGTTTTAATCTATGAGTTATTAGTTTATAACTTACGTTCAAAGAAAACAATAAAAGAAAAGGGGTTTTTGAAGCCAGATTTAAACTAAAGTAAATAATAAGAATAAGATGCAAGGCGGTATAACCAGCCAATAAAAATAAATATACTAAATTAGGCGGTATAACCAGCCAATAAAAATAAAACAAAGTTAATATACAAATTAGGCGGTATAACCAGCCAATAAAAATAAATATACTTTTTAAAAATAAACAAACTAGAAAAGTAAGAAAACAAGTAAGTAAGAAGAATCAAATATGAAAAATATGGTTAAGGTTTCATTCTCCACCACTAGACATCATTAAGAATCAATTTCAGATCTATCAATATCAAGCAACTATCAAAGTTAACAACCGTCGATAACAACAAGCTCTGTTATCCCAATCTTTCCTTAGTTTGTCGTTAAATAGAACAAGCTCTCTATTTAATCTCTAACCATTAAACAACCTAGAATAAGCTCTCTAAATTCAATTTAATGGCAGCTTTATGATGAGAAAGATAGGTTGATCTAAGCAAAAAAACACATAAGCTCGGATTGTTCAACTTAGGTTATGTTCCACTTTGCAATTATTGAAAACTTGACCATAATCATTAATCACAAATTGCCACTTATGAATAGGAAATCAAGACAATTACACGGATCAAGACTCCTAAACTAGCAATAGATAATTATCAAGATCTATCTAGTTGTACACCTAAATAAATCAAGACAACATCATGAACAATTCTTGTAGAAGAACATAAGCAACTTTGATAGAAAATTAATGATAGATAGAATCTGAAAATCAATCACAAAACATGTCTAGGTGATAACTCGTATAATTATATAGTTTTTAGTTATGTTTTATTATTGTTTTGTGTCAAATACGAGTTATTATTGTTTAGTCTAATTGTGTTTATGATCTTTTATATTTTTATGTAATTTGGTGTGTTTCACAAGTGTCTTTGAGTGATTTCAGATTACTAGAATTAAGGGCAAATCCAGTTCAGTTCCAGTTCCGACACCTTTTGCCATATCAGCTATATCTCGAGTTTCACTGAAGCAATAAGGCTGAAATTTGTAGCCGTGCAAAGCTAAGAGGCATATCTATCTTTTTCATGTTTTACACTTCTTGAAACGAAGTCGTTTTCCCTAGCGAAATCGACCATCAAGTTGGCTGATGTGCAATGACGTCTGTGCTGACCTGTTTTCGTATTTTGCCCATATCTGCTTATCCACATCAGCAAATGAGCTGATTTCAACGGATATGGATCCATAACTGATAGGGGAACCTTTTTCTAGAAGACCATGTGATCAGATCAGGCCTCCAACATTGACAAAATCGACCATCAAGTTGGCTGATCAAAATTGTCATACATTATGACGAAATTTGTTAGAAAAATGCACCCACCTATTATACCTACCTTTGAAATTTGTAAAGCTTGTCTCTTATCATTTGGCCCTCCAAAATGTGTATAAATAGAGGGCCTTGGATGATTGTAGAGGATCATATTGTACATTGGTAGGATATTAGCCATTGTAATAAAATTCTCTAAGTTTTCTTTTTCTTTCTTTTCTCTAGTTTTCTTTTTCTTTATTTTCTTCTTCTTCTTTCTTTCTTTTATTTCCTTCTTAGATTCTCTTTAATTTTATGTTTATGTTTACAATGCCTATGCTAGGCTAAACTTCTATTTGGTTAAGGGTGATTTCAAAGCCCTAGACATGTTTTGTGATTGATTTTCAGATTCTATCTATCATTAATTTTCTATCAAAGTTGCTTATGTTCTTCTACAAGAATTGTTCATGATGTTGTCTTGATTTATTTAGGTGTACAACTAGATAGATCTTGATAATTATCTATTGCTAGTCTAGGAGTCTTGATCCGTGTAATTGTCTTGATTTCCTATTCATAAGTGGCAATTTGTGATTAATGATTATGGTCAAGTTTTCAATAATTGCAAAGTGGAACATAACCTAAGTTGAACAATCCGAGCTTATGTGTTTGTTGCTTAGATCAACCTATCTTTCTCATCATAAAGCTGCCATTAAATTGAATTTAGAGAGCTTATTCTAGGTTGTTTAATGGTTAGAGATTAAATAGAGAACTTGTTCTATTTAACGACAAACTAAGGAAAGATTGGGATAACAGAGCTTGTTGTTATCTACGGTTGTTAACTTTGATAGTTGGTTGATATTGATAGATCTGAAATTGATTCTTAATGATGTCTAGTGGTGGAGAATGAAACCTTAACCATATTTTTCATATTTGATTCTTCTTACTTACTTGTTTTCTTACTTTTCTAGTTTGCTTATTTTTAAAAGTATATTTATTTTTATTGGCTGGTTATACCGCCTAATTTGTATATTAACTTTGTTTTATTTTTATTGGCTGGTTATACCGCCTAATTTAGTATATATTTTGGCTGGTTATACCGCCTAATTTAGTATATATATTTTTATTGGCTGGTTATACCGCCTTGCATCTTATTCTTATTATTTACTTAGTTTAAATCTGGCTTCAAAAACCCCTTTTCTTTTATTGTTCTTGAATTTAAGTTTTAAACTATTAACTTATAAACTAAAACCCAATCCCTGAGGACTCGACCCTTGCTAACTACTATACTTACAATTTATCTTTTTAGTGCAAGGTTAAATAAGATACACTCTTTTGGGTGCATCAAATTTTTGGCGCCGTTGCCGGGGATTGCTTTCTTTAGTTTATTTGTTACTTGGTTTATTCTTATTTTCAGTTCTAATTAGTTTTATTTTCTTGTACATACAAGTTTTTCTTTTCAAATTAAAAAAAAAAAAAAAACAATGGAATTGAGCAATCTAACACTTGAAGAGTTGGTGGCATACATGAACATGGAGAATCAACAAGCCAATCTCACCTCCCCAGTTCAACAATTGGCCATGGGAGGATGTCAAGGCCATCAAGTGTTCCAAGACCAACAGTATGATCATTACTCAAACACTTACCATGAGGGATGGTGGGATTATACTAATTATGGCTACTCGAAAAATTATCAAGAAGTAGATCCATATGCCAATTACACTCATCCATCTAGCTTCAATCAATCATGGTCTCAAGAACCAGATCATTTTCAACCACCACATATGACTCAAAACTCAGGTACTTCCTTAGAAGATCTTGTCTATTCTCTTGTTACTGATTCTTTGCAATTTCAACAGGAAACAAGGGCAAGCATCCAGAGTTTGGAAAAGCAAATGAGCCAATTGGCTAGTAGTATGGTGGGATGGGTAGCACAAAGATCTGAAGAACTCCCAGCCCAAACGATGGTTAACCCAAAGGAGAATGCTACTATTGTGACCTTGAAGAATGAGGAACAAGATGAGGATGAAACAAAATTAGAGAAGGATTCTATTCTTGAGGATAATGAAGCCAAAGATCCAAATAAGAGTATTTCGGCACCTGAGGTAACGTTTAAGGTTTCACTTTTTACTAATGTTTCTTCTCCACCTTTTCCTAGTAGATTTGCAAAGTTCAAGGAGGAAGAACATGAACAACACATGCCGGAAACCTTAAACAACTTGTTTGTGGAGGTCATTCAACAAGTATCAAAATATGCTCCATTCCTCGATGACATATGCACCACAAAGGATGATGGAATAATACTTGTAATGGAGAATGCATCCACTGTTGTGCAAAGAAAGTTTCCTCTCAAACGCATAAATTTGGGAAATTTCATGTATGAACCTGACAAGCCTAAAATGCCAAGAAGGGGTGTTGGTTAGGTTCAAAACACTAAATCAAGTGCTAATTGGGGGAGGCAGCCTAATTAGTGAAAGCATTGCCAAACTGCCATCCTCAGATTTGCTCTCTTTTTCTTTATCTTTTTCTTATGTTTCTTTGCTAATTGTGTTTAGTGTTTCTAAGTTCATTTAGGCTGCATAAGTTTATTTTGTTTATTAGTTCTTTTCACTTACACATGATTCTTTCATTTGGGTTAATAGCATTACATTAATGACAATGTAAAAATTATGTGTGGGGGGAAGAATTTAGGATTTTATTTAGAGTGTTTTGTTTTTGAGTTTTTTTTATCTTGTTTTTCTTTCTGATCCTTGTTTTGAAAATAACTAGATGTAAATATAATTTTTATTTTTTTTACCCCGGTTAAATGCGGATAACGGTACTCCGTGATTATTTGAATCGGTTCCATCAGCTACCCACAAAACTGATATTGTATATAAATTTCTCTTCCAATTTCTCTTTCAAATTTTTTTTTTTCATTTTTTTCAAGATGGATGATATTCTCACAAGATTGCAGAAACGATTTCCTCCTTTTCCTCGAAATATTTTACTGAAGCTTTACCAAGTTCGATTTGAAAGATTAAGAATGCTTATGCACAAAGGGATTCCTGGAGACATACGTTGGATAATTGAAGCCAAGGTACGTGAAGATGAATATCTTCCTGTTTTCCATTTACCAGGTACAGGTAGAAGCACTTTTGCAAAGAAGCGACGAGCAAAGCGCATGGGTTCAAACTGCCACAAATGTGCACGATGGACGTGTAACGGTAAATATCGTTCTATTGGGATTCCGTCCTCTAATCGAGATGATAAAATTGAATTCATTAAGGATGGACTGAGTAAGGAGAATTTGGGTAATATCCAACTTTCTCTTGAGACGCATCCTAGTGGAGACGTACAAAGAGAAATTCTTGATTTATGGCCGCAATTCCAAAGGGAATGGCAACATCTTGGGAATCTGATGTTAAAAGACCCTGTTTGCCAGCTTGTAAGATAACTGGATGGGAAGCATATCCTCGACTCATAGAAGGCGTTTAAGCCGTTTCTGGACGTAAAACCAGAGGAAGATGTGAGCCATAATCACAACTACAATAAATGACTTCTCAGCTTTTGGTTTGATTTGCAATAACTTCATTTTGGTTTAATTTACGTGTTGTTCGATTTGTGTAATTATTCTCGTTTTTTTTATTTGTCTTTTACGGTTGATTTTTTCTTCTCTTTTTGATTTTCTTCCTGAAATCACGCAAAAATCTTTTGTTAGGTTAACATTTTTTTCTGACAGGTCAGATACACTTTCGGCGACATTATTACTCTTGTCTGATTCACTACTCAGTCCTCTATATATTACACCATGTACTCATTCTCTTTCAGGCACTCGAAAAAAAAAATGGAAAGTACTTCGTCCCAGCGCATTAAAAAAATTTGTGTCTTTGGAGGTGCTTATCCAGGGAAAAATATCATATTCGCTGATGAAGCCATAAGAGTTGGAGTAATACTTGCCCAACAAAAGATCCACTTGATTTATGGAGGCGGTAGTACGGGTTTAATGGGAGCAGTCGCTACAGCAGCACACGCCGGAGGAAGTCCAGTTCTAGGAATCGTGCCAAAACTATTCACAAGTTTTTGTGGACCTACCGTGGGTAAGGAAATACAAGTCTGGAGTATCCCTGAACGGATAACAATCATGTACCATTCTGCCGATGCATTCATTGCTTTACCAGGAGGTCTGGGTACATTGGAAGAAATAGCTTGCGTGGCTTCTTGGTCATCTTTGGTCACAAATAAGAAACCCATTGGTTTGCTTAATATTAATAGTTATTTTAGTAATTTGCTTTCATATTTAGATAATGCTGTGGATAATGGATTCATGTTTTCAGAGGCAAGGAGAACCATAATTTCTGCTACAACCATTGAAGATTTACTCAAAAAGCTCCAAGCTTATGAGTGTTTATCTGCTACGGTTGTTTCGCAAACGCTCGGAAAAAGAAAAAGAGATATGGACGAGCAAGGAGTGGACTGCACTTTGTCTTTGTGACATTATCTAACATTTTGTTTGTTGTGTCTCAGTTATAATAAGTGGTTAGCAACCTCTGCAGGTAATATCTCCTAAATTCTACCTTTAAAATTTGACATTGGGGACAATGTCATATTTTAGTAGGGGGTAAGGGACATATTTTGCTAATTTAAAAAAAAAAAAAAAATTAAGAAGTATTCATTCTGAACAAGGTCTGAGTAAGGGAGACTTGAGACATACCTTGTCAGTTTGATTTCTTCTTTTCAAAAAAAAGAAAAAAAAAGTTTGTTGTGTTTTAAGCAATTTAGAAGTATTCATTCTGAACAAGGTCTGAGTAAGGGAGACTTGAGACATACCTTGTCAGTTTGATTTTAATCTTTTTATGTTTACTTGTTAATTTTTGTTTAGTATTTTAGGATTATTTAGGTTGCATGGTTTTGTTTTGTTTTGAGTCTTAGTTGTTCCTATTCTTATGTTATTAGTTCTTTTCTCTTACACATGATTCTTTCATTTGAGTTAATAGACTTACATTGAGGAAAATGTAAGAATTAAGTGTGGGGGGGAATGATTTAGGATTTCTTTTATTTTTGTCTACTATTTTTTTTTTCTTTATTATTATTATTATTTTTTTTTTGTGAGTTTTAGTTCCTTTTTAATACAATGATGAGATATGAATTGCATAAGTCTAAAACAGATTTATTAGTGAGAAGATTTTCATGAGAATTGAGCTTGATGTCAACCTTTTTATGAGCCAATGTTAATATGATATGTTGATTGAGAAAGAAACATGTTTAGACTTAATCTAACTTGTATAATCATCCTTGTGAGTTTTTGAGCCTATAATGATTGATGCATTATACAAATCAATCTAATTTCTTTCTTGAGTGCTCTTATGATTACATGATTCTCTAGAACTTGCTTTAAACCGTTTGAGACTATATTGATACATGTGACAACATGAATATGATAGAGGCATTAGGATTATAACCAGAGCCAAACAGCCATCCATTATTAATGTTCCAAGAGAACACACCCTTAGTGAACCAATTTGAGCCTACATTGAATAAGCTATCTCTTTGGTAACCATAACTTGTCCCTAACCTAAATATACTTATATCTTTACCTTTGTTCCAAAGATGAATTAGCATGTTTTGAGACAAGTTGCAAAGACAAAGAAGATTTATTGAAAATTTGGGTTAGAAACAAGAAATAAGTGTGGGGGGAAAAGAAAGAAAAAAGTCAAAAGAAAAAAAAAGGGATCATTGTCAAATACATTCCCATATTAAAAAAAAAAAAATCTTCTCTTGAACTTCTAGTTAAAGTAAAGAAAAAGATGTTACAAAGTTGGTTAGAATGATGCAAAGGCTCAACATGAATATTTAGCCTATGTTATTATGTGCTTTATAAGAGTTTTGAGAAGTTTTATTTGTATGATCTTTTTATGTCTCTAAACTTTATGAACTCTTTGGAACCTTTGTGATATCTTTATCCTTTTGTTCTTCAACCACATTACAAACCCCTTGGCCCCATTACAACCTTGATTAAAGACCTCTTGATTCATGAAGTTGTATGATCTAAATAGTGGAGAATAGGTGGACAAGCAAGAATATGGTAGAACTGTTTTCATGAGATTGATTGAGTGTAAACACTTCACCACTACTTTAAAGAGTGAAAATCATGAGGGTATCCCATGTGAGTAGTTGAGATTAAGTTTGAATATGCACTATTGAAATATGTTATGTTAATATTGGCTTAACTCAAATAATTTACATTCAAGCAAGATTTTTTGTGAATTTCTTTAAGCTATTGATTAGTTTTTAAGACTTGTCCAATGATTATCTCTAATTTATATTGGAAGGATTAGTTATAATTATTATTTTTAGTTTTTCTTATGTCTTCAATGTTTGTGGGTATCGTCCTAGTAAACCCTCACGAGACTAAACTCGTCCACTAGGAACACCTAGGGGTTTAAAGGCTTGTGTCACATGCTAAGTGCCACCATGATTTCCTACGAAAATGGATTAGATTAGATTTTCTTATTTTATTTTTATTGAGTCGTTGCTAGGGACTAGCAACAATCTAAGTGTGGGGGTGTGATAACTCGTATAATTATATAGTTTTTAGTTATGTTTTATTATTGTTTTGTGTCAAATATGAGTTATTATTGTTTAGTCTAATTGTGTTTATGATCTTTTATATTTTTATGTAATTTGGTGTTTTTCACAAGTTTCTTTGAGTGATTTCAGATTACTAGAATTAAGGGCAAATCCAGTTCAGTTCCAGTTCCGACACCTTTTGCCATATCAGCTATATCTCGAGTTTCACTGAAGCAATAAGGCTGAAATTTGTAGCCGTGCAAAGCTAAGAGGCATATCTATCTTTTTCATGTTTTACACTTCTTGAAACGGAGTCGTTTTCCCTAGCGAAATCGACCATCAAGTTGGCTGATGTGCAATGACGTCTGTGCTGACCTGTTTTCGTATTTTGCCCATATCTGCTTATCCACATCAGCAAATGAGCTGATTTTAACGGCTATGGATCCGTAACTGATAGGGGAACCTTTTTCTAGAAGACCATGTGATCAGATCAGGCCTCCAACATTGACAAAATCGACCATCAAGTTGGCTGATCAAAATTGTCATACATTATGACGAAATTTGTTAGAAAAATGCACCCACCTATTATACCTACCTTTGAAATTTGTAAAGCTTGTCTCTTGTCATTTAGCCCTCCAAAATGTGTATAAATAGAGGGCCTTGGATGATTGTAGAGGATCATATTGTACATTGGTAGGATATTAGCCATTGTAATAAAATTCTCTAAGTTTTCTTTTTCTTTATTTTCTTCTTCTTCTTTCTTTCTTTTATTTCCTTCTTAGATTCTCTTTAATTTTATGTTTATGTTTACAATGCCTATGCTAGGCTAAACTTCTATTTGGTTAAGGGTGATTTCAAAGCCCTAGACATGTTTTGTGATTGATTTTCAGATTCTATCTATCATTAATTTTCTATCAAAGTTGCTTATGTTCTTCTACAAGAATTGTTCATGATGTTGTCTTGATTTATTTAGGTGTACAACTAGATAGATCTTGATAATTATCTATTGCTAGTCTAGGAGTCTTGATCCGTGTAATTGCCTTGATTTCCTATTCATAAGTGGCAATTTGTGATTAATGATTATGGTCAAGTTTTCAATAATTGCAAAGTGGAACATAACCTAAGTTGAACAATCCGAGCTTATGTGTTTGTTGCTTAGATCAACCTATCTTTCTCATCATAAAGCTGCCATTAAATTGAATTTAGAGAGCTTATTCTAGGTTGTTTAATGGTTAGAGATTAAATAGAGAACTTGTTCTATTTAACGACAAACTAAGGAAAGATTGGGATAACAGAGCTTGTTGTTATCTACGGTTGTTAACTTTGATAGTTGGTTGATATTGATAGATCTGAAATTGATTCTTAATGATGTCTAGTGGTGGAGAATGAAACCTTAACCATATTTTTCATATTTGATTCTTCTTACTTACTTGTTTTCTTACTTTTCTAGTTTGCTTATTTTTAAAAGTATATTTATTTTTATTGGCTGGTTATACCGCCTAATTTGTATATTAACTTTGTTTTATTTTTATTGGCTGGTTATACCGCCTAATTTAGTATATATATTGGCTGGTTATACCGCCTAATTTAGTATATATATTTTTATTGGCTGGTTATACCGCCTTGCATCTTATTCTTATTATTTACTTAGTTTAAATCTGGCTTCAAAAACCCTTTTTCTTTTATTGTTCTTGAATTTAAGTTTTAAACTATTAACTTATAAACTAAAACCCAATCCCTGAGGACTCGACCCTTGCTAACTACTATACTTACAATTTATCTTTTTAGTGCAAGGTTAAATATGATACACTCTTTTGGGTGCATCACTAGGGCTTTGAAATCACCCTTAACCAAATAGAAGTTTAGCCTAGCATAGGCATTGTAAACATAAACATAAAATTAAAGAGAATCTAAGAAGGAAATAAAAGAAAGAAAGAAGAAGAAAATAAAGAAAAAGAAAACTAGAGAAAATAAAGAAGAAGAAAACTTAGAGAATTTTATTACAATGGCTAATATCCTACCAATGTACAATATGATCCTCTACAATCATCCAAGGCCCTCTATTTATACACATTTTGGAGGGCTAAATGACAAGAGACAAGCTTTACAAATTTCAAAGGTAGGTATAATAGGTGGGTGCATTTTTCTAACAATTTTCGTCATATTGTATGACAATTTTGATCAGCCAACTTGATGGTCGATTTCGTCAATGTTGGAGGCCTAATCTGATCACATGGTCTTCTAGAAAATGTTCCCCTATCAGTTACGGATCCATATCCGTTTGAATCAGCTCATTTGCTGATGTGGATAAGAATATATGGGCAAAATACGAAAACAGGTCAGCACAGACGTCATTGCACATCAGCCAACTTGATGGTCGATTTCGTCAATATTGGAGGCCTGATCTGATCATATAGTCTTCTAGACAAAGGTTTCCGTATCAGTTACGGATCCATAGCCATTGGAATCAGCTCATTTTCTGATGTGGATAAGCAGAGATGGGCAAAATACGAAAACAGGTCAGCACAGACGTCATTGCACATCAGCCACTTTGATGGTCGATTTCTCTAGGGAAAACGACTCCGTTTCAAGAAGTGTAAAACATGAAAAAGATAGATATGCCTCTTAGCTTTGCACGACTACAAATTTCAGCCTTATTTCTTCAGTGAAACTCCAGATATAGCTGATATGGCAAAAGGTGTCAGAACTGGAACTGAACTGGATTTGCCCTTAATTCTTGATTTAACCTAGTAATCTGAAATCACTCAAAGAAACTCGTAAAAAAACACCAAATTACATAAAAATATAAAAGATCATAAACACAATTAGACTAAGCAATAATAACTCGTATTTGGCACAAAACAATAATAAAACATAACTAAAAACTATATAATTATACGAGTTATCACACCCCCACACTTAGATTGTTGCTAGTCCCTAGCAACGACTCAATAAAAATAAAATAAGAAAATCTAATCTAATCCATTTTCGTAGGAAATCACGGTGGCACTTAGCATGTGACACAAGCCTTTAAACCCCTAGGTGTCCCTAGTGGACGAGTTTAGTCTCGTGAGGGTTTACTAGGACGATACCCACAAACATTGAAGACATAAGAAAAACTAAAAATAATAATTATAACTAATCCTTCCAATATAAATTAGAGATAATCATTGGACAAGTCTTAAAAATTAATCAATAGCTTAAAGAAATTCACAAAAAATCTTGCTTGAATGTAAATAGTTTGAGTTAAGCCAATATTAACATAACATATTTCAATCAAAATAGTGCATATTCAAACTTAATCTCAACTTCTCACATGGGATACTCTCTTGATTTTCACTCTTTAAAGTAGTGGTAAAGTGTTTACACTCAATCAATCTCATGAAAACACTTCTACCATATGCTTGCTTGTCCACCTATTCTCCACTATTTAGATCATACAACTTCATAAATCAAGAGGTCTTTATTCAAGGTTGTAATGGGGCCAAAGGGTTATAATGTGGTTAAAGAAATAAAGGATAAAGATATCACAAAGGTTCCAAAGAGTTCATAGAGTTTAGAGACATAATAAGATCATACAAATAAAACTTCTCAAAACTCTTATAAAGCACATAATAACATAGGCTAAATATTCATGTTGAGCCTTTGCATCATTCTAACCAACTTTGTAACATCTTTTTCTTTACTTTAACTAGAAGTTGAAGAGAAGATTTTTTTTTTTTTTTAATACGGGAATGTATTTGACAATGATCCCTTTCTTTTTCTCTTGACTTTTTCTTTTCTTTTCTTCCCCCACACTTATCTTTTGTTTCCAACCCAAATTTTTAACTAAAAATATCCCTTGTTTTTTTGCAATATGTCTCAAAATATATAATCCATCTTTAGAACAAGGGTTATATTTAGGCTAGGTGTAAGTTGTGGTTACCAAATAAATAGCTTATTCAATGTAGGCTCAAATTGGCTCACTAGGGGTGTGTTCTCTTGGAACATCAATAAGGAATGGCTGTTTGGCCCTGGCTAAAAATCCTAATGCCTCTATCATATTCATGTTGTCACATGCATCAATATAGTCTCAACAAGGTCTAAAGCAAGTTCTAGAGAATCATGTAATCATAAGAGCACTCAAGAAAGAAATTAGATTGATTTGTATAATGCGTCAATCATTATAGGCTCAAAAACTCACAAGGATGATTATACAAGTCAGATTAAGTCTAAACATGCTTCTTTCTCAATCAACATATCATATTAACATTGGCTCATAAAACGATTGATATCAAGTTCAATTCTCATGAAAATCTTCTCACTAATAAATCTGTTTTAGACTTATGCAATTCATATCTCATCATAGTATTGAAAAGGAACTAAAACACACTAAAAATAATAATAATAATAATAATAAAGACTCATAAAAAAAAATAGTAGACAAAAATAAAAGAAATCCTAAATCATTCCCCCCACACTTAATTCTTACATTGTCCTCAATGTAAGTCTATTAACCCAAATGAAAGAATCATGTGTAAGAGAAAAGAACTAATAACATAAGAATAGAAACAACTAAGATTCAAAACAAAACAAACTCATGCAACCTAAATAATCCTAAAATACTAAACAAAAATTAACAAGTAAACATAAAAAGATTAAAATCAAACTGACAAGGTATGTCTCAAGTCTCCCTTACTCAGACCTCAAAACAAAACAAACTCATGCAACCTAAATAATCCTAAAATACTAAACAAAAATTAACAAGTAAACATAAAAAGATTAAAATCAAACTGACAAGGTATGTCTCAAGTCTCCCTTACTCAGACCTTGTTCAGAATGAATACTTCTAAATTACTTAAAACACAACAAACTTTTTTTTTTTTTTGAAAAGAAGAAATCAAACTGACAAGGTATGTCTCAAGTCTCCCTTACTCAGACCTTGTTCAGAATGAATACTTCTAAATGGCTTAAAACACAACAAATAATTTTTTTTTTTAAAATTAGCAAAATATGACCCTTACCCCCTACTAAAATATGACATTGTCCCCAATGTCAAATTTTAAAGGTAGAATTTAGGAGATATTACCTGCAGAGGTTGCTAACCACTTATTATAACTGAGACACAACAAACAAAATGTTAGATAATGTCACAAAGACAAAGTGCAATCCACTCCTTGCTCGTCCATATCTCTTTTTCTTTTTTCGAGCGTTTGCGAAACAACCGTAGCAGATAAATACTCATAAGCTTGGAGCTTTTTGAGTAAATCTTCAATGGTTGTAGCAGAAATTATGGTTCTCCTTGCCTCTGAAAACATGAATCCATTATCCACAGCATTATCTAAATATGAAAGCAAATTACTAAAATAACCATTAATATTAAGCAAACCAATGGGTTTCTTATTTGTGACCAAAGATGACCAAGAAGCCACGCAAGCTATTTCTTCCAATGTACCCAGACCTCCTGGTAAAGCAATGAATGCATCGGCAGAATGATACATGATTGTTATCCGTTCAGGGACACTCCAGACTTGTATTTCCTTACCCACGGTAGGTCCACAAAAACTTGTGAATAGTTTTGGCACGATTCCTAGAACTGGACTTCCTCCGGCGTGTGCTGCTGTAGCGACTGCTCCCATTAAACCCGTACTACCGCCTCCATAAATCAAGTGGATCTTTTGTTGGGCAAGTATTACTCCAACTCTTATGGCTTCATCAGCGAATATGTTATTTTTCCCTGGATAAGCACCTCCAAAGACACAAATTTTTTTAATGCGCTGGGACGAAGTACTTTCCATTTTTTTTTTCGAGTGCCTGAAAGAGAATGAGTACATGGTGTAATATATAGAAGACTGAGTAGTGAATCAGACAAGAGTAATAATGTCACCGAAAGTGTATCTGACATGTCAGAAGAAAATGTTAACCTAACAAAAGATTTTTTTGCGTGATTTCAGGAAGAAAATCAAAAAGAGAAGAAAAAATCAACCGTAAAAGACAAAAAAAAACGAGAATAATTACACAAATCGAACAACACGTAAATTAAACCAAAATAAAGTTATTGCAAATCAAATCAAAAGCTGAGAAGTCATTTATTGTAGTTGTGATTGTGGCTCACATCTTCCTCTGGTTTTACATCCAGAAACGGCTTAAACGCCTTCTATGAGTCGAGGATATGCTTCCCATCCAGTTTTCTTACAAGCTGGCAAACAGGGTCTTTTAACATCAGATTCCCAAGATGTTGCCATTCCCTTTGGAATTGCGGCCATAAATCAAGAATTTCTCTTTGTACGTCTCCACTAGGATGCGTCTCAAGAGAAAGTTGGATATTAAACAAATTCTCCTTACTCAGTCCATCCTTAATGAATTCAATTTTATCATCTCGATTAGAGGACGGAATCCCAATAGAACGACATTTACCGTTACACGTCCATCGTGCACATTTGTGGCAATTTGAACTCATGCGCTTTGCTCGTCGCTTCTTTGCAAAAGTGCTTCTACCTGTACCTGGTAAATGCAAAATAGGAAGATATTCATCTTCACGTACCTTGGCTTCAATTATCCAACGTATGTCTTCAGGAATCCCTTTGTGCATAAGCATTCTTAATCTTTCAAATCAAACTTGGTAAAGCTTCAGTAAAATATTTCGAGGAAAATGAGGAAATCGTTTCTGCAATCGTGTGAGAATATCATCCATCCTGAAAAAAAATGAAAAAAATTGAAAGAGAAATTTATATACAATATCAGTTTTATGGGTAGCTGATGGAACCGACTTAAATAATCACGGAGTACCGTTATCCACCGTTTAACCAGGGTTAAAAAATTATATTTACATCTAGTTATTTTCAAAACAAGGATCAGAAAGAAAAACAACATAAAAGACTCAAAAACAAAACACTCTAAATAAAATCCTAAATTCTTCCCCCCACACATAATTCTTACATTGTCATTAATGTAATGCCATTAATCCCAAATGAAAGAATCACGTGTAAGTGAAAAGAACTAATAAACAAAATAAACTTATGCAGCCTAAATGAACTTAGAAACACTAAACACAATTAGCAAAGAAACATAAGAATAAGATAAAGAAAAAGAGAGCAAATCTGAGGATGGCAGTTTGGCAATGCTTTCACTAATTAGGCTGCCTCCCCCAATTAGCACTTGATTTAATGTTTTGAAGCTAACCAACACCCCTTCTTGGCATTTTAGGCTTGTGATGCACCCAAAAGAGTGTATCTTATTTAACCTTGCACTAAAAAGATCAATTGTAAGTATAATGATTAGCAAGGGTCGAGTCCTCAGGGATTGGGTTTTAATCTATAAGTTATTAGTTTATAACTTACGTTCAAAGAAAACAATAAAAGAAAAGGGGTTTTTGAAGCCAGATTTAAACTAAAGTAAATAATAAGAATAAGATGCAAGGCGGTATAACCAGCCAATAAAAATATATATACTAAATTAGGCGGTATAACCAGCCAATAAAAATATATATACTAAATTAGGCGGTATAACCAGCCAATAAAAATAAAACAAAGTTAATATACAAATTAGGCGGTATAACCAGCCAATAAAAATAAATATACTTTTAAAAATAAGCAAACTAGAAAAGTAAGAAAACAAGTAAGTAAGAAGAATCAAATATGAAAAATATGGTTAAGGTTTCATTCGCCACCACTAGACATCATTAAGAATCAATTTCAGATCTATCAATATCAACCAACTATCAAAGTTAACAACCGTAGATAACAACAAGCTCTGTTATCCCAATCTTTCCTTAGTTTGTCGTTAAATAGAACAAGCTCTCTATTTAATCTCTAACCATTAAACAACCTAAAATAAGCTCTCTAAATTCAATTTAATGGCAGCTTTATAATGAGAAAGATAGGTTGATCTAAGCAACAAACACATAAGCTCGGATTGTTCAACTTAGGTTGTGTTCCACTTTGCAATTATTGAAAACTTGACCATAATCATTAATCACAAATTGCCACTTATGAATAGGAAATCAAGACAATTACACGGATCAAGACTCCTAGATTAGCAATAGATAATTATCAAGATCTATCTAGTTGTACACCTAAATAAATCAAGACAACATCATGAACAATTCTTGTAGAAGAACATAAGCAACTTTGATAGAAAATTAATGATAGATAGAATCTGAAAATCAATCACAAAACATGTCTAGGGCTTTGAAATCACCCTTAACCAAATAGAAGTTTAGCCTAGCATAGGCATTGTAAACATAAACATAAAATTAAAGAGAATCTAAGAAGGAAATAAAAGAAATAAAGAAGAAGAAGAAAATAAAGAAAAAGAAAACTAGAGAAAAGAAAGAAGAAGAAAACTTAGAGAATTTTATTACAATGGCTACTATCCTACCAATGTACAATATGATCCTCTACAATCATCCAAGGCCCTCTATTTATACACATTTTGGAGGGCTAAATGACAAGAGACAAGCTTTACAAATTTCAAAGGTAGGTATAATAGGTGGGTGCATTTTTCTAACAATTTTCGTCATATTGTATGACAATTTTGATCAGCCAACTTGATGGTCGATTTTGTCAATATTGGAGGCCTGATCTGATCACATGGTCTTCTAGAAAAATGTTCCCCTGTCAGTTACTGATCCATAGCCGTTGGAATCAGCTCATTTGCTGATGTGGATAAGAATATATGGGCAAAATACGAAAACAGGTCAGCACAAACGTCATTGCACATCAGCCAACTTGATGGTCGATTTCGCTAGGGAACAAGACTCCGTTTCAAGAAGTGTAAAACATGAAAAAGATAGATATGCCTCTTAAATTTGCACAGTTAAAGTTTCAGCCTTATTGCTTCAGTGAAACTCCAGATATAGCTGATATGGCAAAAGGTGTCGGAACTGGAACTGAACTGGATTTGCCCTTAATTCTAGTAATCTGAAATCACTCAAAGAAACTTGTGAAAAACACCAAATTACATAAAAATATAAAAGATCATAAACACAATTAGACTAAACAATAATAACTCGTATTTGACACAAAACAATAATAAAACATAACTAAAAACTATATAATTATACGAGGTATCAGCTTGTCAGGCTCATACATGAAATTTCCCAAATTTATGCGTTTGAGAGGAAGCTTTCTTTGCAAAACAGTGGATGCATTCTCCATTACAAGTATTATTCCATCATCCTTTGTGGTGCATATGTCATCGAGGAATGGAGCATATTTTGATACTTGTTGAATGACCTCCACAAACAAGTTGTTTAAGGTTTCCGGCATGTGTTGTTCATGTTCTTCCTCCTTGAACTTTGCAAATCTACTAGGAAAAGGTGGAGAAGAAACATTAGTAAAAAGTGAAACCTTAAACGTTACCTCAGGTGTCGAAATACTCTTATTTGGATCTTTGGCTTCATTATCCTCAAGAATAGAATCCATCTCTAATTTTGTTTCATCCTCATCTTGTTCCTCATTCTTCAAGGTCACAATAGTAGCATTCTCCTTTGGGTCAACCATCGTTTGGGCTGGGAGTTCTTCAGATCTTTGTGCTACCCATCCCACCATACTACTAGCCAATTGGCTCATTTGCTTTTCCAAACTCTGGATGCTTGCCCTTGTTTCCTGTTGAAATTGCAAAGAATCAGTAACAAGAGAATAGACAAGATCTTCTAAAGAAGTACCTGAGTTTTGAGTCATATGTGGTGGTTGAAAAAGATCTGGTTCTTGAGACCATGATTGATTGAAGCTAGATGGATGAGTGTAATTGGCATAAGGATCTACTTCTTGGTAATTTTTCGAGTAGCCATAATTAGTATGATCCCACCATCCCTCATGGTAAGTGTTGGAGTAATGATCATGCGATTGGTCTTGGAACCATTGATGGCCTTGACATCCTCCCATGGCCAATTGTTGAACTGAGGAAGTGAGATTGGCTTGTTGATTCTCCATGTTCATGTATGCCACCAACTCTTCAAGTGTTAGATTGCTCAATTCCATCGTTTTTTTATTATTTATTATTATTTTTTTTTGAAAATTTGATAAGAAAAACTTGTATGTACAAGAAAATAAAACTAATTAGAACTGAAAATAAGAATAAACCAAGTAACAAATAAACTAAAGAAAGCAATCCCCGGCAACGGCGCCAAAAATTTGATGCACCCAAAAGAGTGTATCTTATTAACCTTGCACTAAAAAGATCAAGTGTAAGTATAATGATTAGCAAGGGTCGAGTCCTCAGGGATTGGGTTTTAATCTATGAGTTATTAGTTTATAACTTACGTTCAAAGAAAACAATAAAAGAAAAGGGGTTTTTGAAGCCAGATTTAAACTAAAGTAAATAATAAGAATAAGATGCAAGGCGGTATAACCAGCCAATAAAAATAAATATACTAAATTAGGCGGTATAACCAGCCAATAAAAATAAAACAAAGTTAATATACAAATTAGGCGGTATAACCAGCCAATAAAAATAAATATACTTTTTAAAAATAAACAAACTAGAAAAGTAAGAAAACAAGTAAGTAAGAAGAATCAAATATGAAAAATATGGTTAAGGTTTCATTCTCCACCACTAGACATCATTAAGAATCAATTTCAGATCTATCAATATCAACCAACTATCAAAGTTAACAACCGTAGATAACAACAAGCTCTGTTATCCCAATCTTTCCTTAGTTTGTCGTTAAATAGAACAAGCTCTCTATTTAATCTCTAACCATTAAACAACCTAGAATAAGCTCTCTAAATTCAATTTAATGGCAGCTTTATGATGAGAAAGATAGGTTGATCTAAGCAAAAAACACATAAACTCGGATTGTTCAACTTAGGTTATGTTCCACTTTGCAATTATTGAAAACTTGACCATAATCATTAATCACAAATTGCCACTTATGAATAGGAAATCAAGACAATTACACGGATCAAGACTCCTAAACTAGCAATAGATAATTATCAAGATCTATCTAGTTGTACACCTAAATAAATCAAGACAACATCATGAACAATTCTTGTAGAAGAACATAAGCAACTTTGATAGAAAATTAATGATAGATAGAATCTGAAAATCAATCACAAAACATGTCTAGGGCTTTGAAATCACCCTTAACCAAATAGAAGTTTAGCCTAGCATAGGCATTGTAAACATAAACATAAAATTAAAGAGAATCTAAGAAGGAAATAAAAGAAAGAAAGAAGAAGAAAATAAAGAAAAAGAAAACTAGAGAAAATAAAGAAGAAGAAAACTTAGAGAATTTTATTACAATGGCTAATATCCTACCAATGTACAATATGATCCTCTACAATCATCCAAGGCCCTCTATTTATACACATTTTGGAGGGCTAAATGACAAGAGACAAGCTTTACAAATTTCAAAGGTAGGTATAATAGGTGGGTGCATTTTTCTAACAATTTTCGTCATATTGTATGACAATTTTGATCAGCCAACTTGATGGTCGATTTCGTCAATGTTGGAGGCCTAATCTGATCACATGGTCTTCTAGAAAATGTTCCCCTATCAGTTACGGATCCATATCCGTTTGAATCAGCTCATTTGCTGATGTGGATAAGAATATATGGGCAAAATACGAAAACAGGTCAGCACAGACGTCATTGCACATCAGCCAACTTGATGGTCGATTTCGTCAATATTGGAGGCCTGATCTGATCATATAGTCTTCTAGACAAAGGTTTCCGTATCAGTTACGGATCCATAGCCATTGGAATCAGCTCATTTTCTGATGTGGATAAGCAGAGATGGGCAAAATACGAAAACAGGTCAGCACAGACGTCATTGCACATCAGCCACTTTGATGGTCGATTTCTCTAGGGAAAACGACTCCGTTTCAAGAAGTGTAAAACATGAAAAAGATAGATATGCCTCTTAGCTTTGCACGACTACAAATTTCAGCCTTATTTCTTCAGTGAAACTCCAGATATAGCTGATATGGCAAAAGGTGTCAGAACTGGAACTGAACTGGATTTGCCCTTAATTCTTGATTTAACCTAGTAATCTGAAATCACTCAAAGAAACTCGTAAAAAAACACCAAATTACATAAAAATATAAAAGATCATAAACACAATTAGACTAAGCAATAATAACTCGTATTTGACACAAAACAATAATAAAACATAACTAAAAACTATATAATTATACGAGTTATCATTGTGCTCATCTTTTTTCTTCCATTCTTGGCCATTAGATGAGGGTTCTTTCATAACAAATAAAAATGTCATCTTGGCATTTAAACTTGGCCATTGTATGGTGCATTCAACTTTCCTACAAGGCACCTAAGCCATTGGTTGAAAGGGGGACTATTTGCAAGGTGTTAGTGGTAGCATTTGGCTTGATAGTGACTAAGGAATTAAATTGTTCAAGCTTCCTTCTTCTCCTCTATGTTGCCTGACCAAGGGAAGAAAAATCCCAGCAATTCCTTCTTCTTTCACATTTTTCTCAATTACAAATTTGCCCTTTTTGGTTTCTTTGATGAAATGACCTTTTTGCCCCCCGAAGCTAAATAAATAGCAAACGGACTCACAATTTGAATTTTATTATTTCAATACTTCCAAAATAATAAAAAATTGAATTCTGGAAGTTTTCAAAATTGTTCGAGTCCATTTGCTATTTATTTCGGATTTATTTCCGAAATTGCCCCTTTTATGCACCCGAACTTTACCATATTTTAAACGAGATCCAAATCCAGATTTTTTTTCACCAATATCTTTCAAATAATTTAAAAATGTGATCTAGAAGTTTTCATAGTTTTTGGAGCTCGTTTGCTATGTTTTCGGGATTTATCTGCTATAATTACTACATAAGGGACCTGGGATTTGGCCATTTTGCAAACGAACTCCGAATCAAGATTTTATTTT
Source organism: Fremontodendron californicum (assembly GCA_030761205.1). NCBI lineage: Eukaryota > Viridiplantae > Streptophyta > Magnoliopsida > Malvales > Malvaceae > Fremontodendron > Fremontodendron californicum. Next base: position 22,682,486 of record JAULJL010000018.1, on the reverse strand, counting down.
TCCAATATCTTCCAAATAATTTAAAAATGAGATTTGCAAATTTTTAAAATTTTTGGAGTTCATTTGCTATTTTTTCGGGATTTATCTGCTTGAATTACAACATAGGGGACCCGGGATTTGGCCATTTTGCAAACGAACTCCGAATCAAGATTTTCTTTCGCCAATCTCTTAAAAATGATTTAAGAATGAGATTTGCAAATTTTCAGAATTTTTGGAGTTCATTTGCTATTTTTCCCAAATTTTCCAATTTTGCCTTTTTACCTTAGAAACCCGATTTTGCTCAAAACAAGTCTGATTTTCAGATTTTCTTCAAACTGAGCCTTGGGCTATCCTTTTTTAATCATTCCTCATCAATTAAGGGCTTCATTCCTATCGAATTAGGCCATTTCTGTATTTCTTCCAAATTTCACCAAAATCCACCAAAAAAAACCCTAATTCTCGGTTCTTCCAAATTGACTTTTCTATCAGTTTTTCTTCTAAGTGGCTTTTCCATTACCCATATTCAGTACTTATCTTTCATTTGGAACCTTCAATTCCGAACAATTTGATCGTTTAAGCACTTTTCCCTAAATTTCCCGAACTAGAGTTTCTTTTTTACTGAATCTCCGTAACCCAACTTCCAAACTCCATATCTTTCAATGTAGACCTCGGATTATCAAAAATTATTTCACCATTTTTCAATTGAACCCCAAATCTTGATTTTGAAAGTGGGTTGACTTTTTCAGTAGTTAATTTTTTTGGGGGTTGACTTTTTTAGGTTGACTTTTTCTGGGGTTGACTTTTTTTGAGTTTGACTTTTTAAGACTAAGTCTCGAAGTACCACCTACAGGATGAGAAAAGCCTTTTAGCATTCTGAAACTTCAATTTAGGAAGAAAACGTACCTGATTTAGGGGTTCGAACAAAATTAGGTGTCTACACCTTTCTTTTCTTCCCATATGTTGGAAATACTTTGAAGAAATTGAAACCCAAATGAGCTCATTTAGTGAGAAGCCAGGATTCCCAAAAACCAAAGGACCTTCACTTGAATGGTAAATCAAAATGAGGCATCATTTGTGGTGAAAGATGAATCACGCATGAATTTTTGGGGCATGCAGCAAACAAAAAATAAAAAAAGAGAAAAGAAGAAAAATTGTGATATCATGCGCATGAAAATTCGAACGATTCCAATTGCAAAATGAAAATTTGATCATCTATTCCCCTGAGGATTGCTTTTTAATGAGAATATCCGTACTTGATATGAGAAATGGCCATCTTTCATATCCCTTTCACAAAAAGAAAAGAAATTATCCATAGTCACCCTTTTGAGCCTAAGGAATTCTTTTTCTTTGAACCTTGATCAAGGATCACTCTCCACACTGGGGGGCAAATGCGAGGAAGGATTTTTTTAAAAATTTACTGGGAAATGAGTCTCGACTAGAAGACAGAAACAAAGAAAATTGAGCTCCCAAACAAGTTCGGGCTCACTATGTCAAAATGGATATACAAGAGAAAAAAGGGAAAAGGAAAAAAAAAAGAAAAGATGGAGAATTGAAAGCCAAGAACAAAACTCACAAAAAAAATGTATGAAAGAGATGGCAAATTGAAAGCCAAGAACAAAGAAGAAAAGAAGTAAAGGTCAAAAGAAGGAAAGAGAAGTCCAGAAAGGACAAATATTTCAAAGGGAATCCTCCTCAAGAAATGATCATTGATCTGATTACCCTCAAACACATATTTTAAGCCTACTTATCCTTTTTGAACCTTGAACCATGGCCTACGTTACTTGCTTTAAAAGTCCATTTTGATCAAGCGTGGATATTTGACTTGAAAAGTTTTCCTCAGATTTTATCCCATCCCATCTCATCGAATTATCATTTCATCGTGGAAGAGTTTAGAATTCTCAGATGCATGGTGGAACAATAAAAAGGAGAAAAAAAGAGAAACAATGAAGCTCTAGAGTGAAAATCCAAAAACGGGCAGTCTAGAGTAGAATAAGAAGAAATTCTAATGCCACACATTGGTATTGCCGAAGCCATCAGTTTGAGGAATACAAGGAGCATCAAGGAACTCCTAGATATTCCAAAATGATAGCCTTTTCTTAGGAATTGATTTTGAAAGCTAAACCTTTTTCCTTCCAAATTGAGCTTCCAACATTGAACCTATCATGGCTAAGGTTAACACTTTCCAAAATGGCATATTTAGAGATTAGAGGATTGATGAGATTTATTTAAAACTTTTTCCAAAAAACGTTTGGTTTTAAGAAATTCATGTTTTGAGAAAACTTACTCATGAGCCGAGACAAAAAGACATTCACCTTCTCCTCTTTGTCAAGATGAAAAGCTTTCCTAGACAAATCCAGACCTTATTGCATCAGCCCATTGACCTTATTGCATTAAACCGTTCAAATCACGCGAAAAAGTGATGCTGATTTCCCATCTCGCTTAGAAATGTCTCTAATGGTGATCACCAATTTTTGAAAGACTTCAATTTCACCTATTTTGGAAGAAATGAAATTGACATGACTTAGGAAGAACAAACTAAAATTGAGATATGGATATGCACTAGCAAAAAGTTCATATTGTTCAAGGGCATGAAATTTTGAGTTTGAATGAAGTTTGACTATGTGTTTTGGTTTTGACCAAATAACTGAAAAGAAAGAATCTGCTGGGGTAAGGACAAACTGGGAATACGAAACCATGCGATTTCTTCCAAAAAGATGAATTGGAAAATATAGACAAGGGGCAGGAATCATTCCCTCCAACAGGAAACCTCGCCAGGACACGAGGAAAAAGGGAGATGATCAACCCTCTTAACATTCTCTTATTGTGAAATGGTGTTATAAGCATTCATGCATCATGTAATGAACATGTGCATCTGCATTTTTGCAAGTTACATTGGCTTTTGCATCCATACATTTGATCATTGCATTCGCCAAGCATTGAAAAGACAAAAAGGAAAAGAAGATAGGTTTCCTAAAAGGGAAGGGCTTTCTTTAGATTTAGAGGAAAAGAATTTATTGAAAAAAGAAGAAAAACAAAAGTTTGTCTGGAGAGAAAAGATGTGAGCATTGAGATATTTTGGGATGATGAAATCAAGAAAGTATTGAAAAATCCCAAGATGATGAAAATTTTTGAAAAATGAAAATGATTTTTAGATGAGATATTTTTAAAGTTGTGGAGCCTCGAAAGAGGAGTTTCTCAAAAGAAAGATTTGTTTAAGCCCAATTTAAGCTGGCACAAAAGTGATTAAGCCCAGTGAAGTTGGCATTCTAGATTTGGTTAAGCCCAATGTAGCTGGCATAAAATGTAGTAAGCCCAGTGAAGTTGGCATCTTAGATGTGATTAAGCTCGATGTAGCTGGCACAAAAAAAAAGTATGCCTAGTGAAGTTGGCATCTTAGTTGGTTAAGCCCAATGTAAGCTGGCAATTATGGTTTAAGCCCAGTTGAAGTTGGCACTTTAAGCCCGATATAGCTGGCACAAAAGGAAGTAAGCCTGTGAAATTGGCACTTTAGATTTGTTTAAGCCCAATGTAAGCTGGCAGTTATGGTTTAAGCCCAGTTGAAGTTGGCACTTTAGATGTGATTAAGCTCGATGTAGCTGGCACAAAACGAAGTAAGCCCAATGAAGTTGGCATTTTAAATTTGTTTAAGCCATTGCTAAGCTGGCAGTTATGGTTTAAGCCCAGGTGAAGTTGGCACGTTAGATGAGATTAGGCCCAATGAAAGTTGGCATAAAAGTGATTTAAGCCCAGTGAAATTGGCATATTAGATGATATAAGCCCCGTGAAGTTGGTAGAAGATAAGATAAAGCCCCGAGACTAACCGTCAAGGTATTTTCATCGAATCCCTGTTTTCTAAATGGGTCAAAGTCCTGAGACTTACCGTCAAGGTATTTTCATCGAATCTGTTTTTTCTAAATGGGTCGAAGTTCTGAGACTTACCATCGAGGTATTTTCATCGAATCTGTTTTTTCTAAATGGGTCAAAGTCTTGAGATTTACCGTTGAGGTATTTTCGTCGAATCCGTTTTTTCTAAATGGGTCGAAGTCCTAAGACTTACCGTCAAGGTATTTTCATCGAATCCGTTTTGTCTAAATGGGTCGAAGTCCTGAGACTTAGCGTCAAGGTATTTTCATCGAATCCGTTTTTTCTAAATGGGTCGAAGCCCCGAGACTTACTGTTCAGGTATTTTCATCGAATCCGTTTTTTTTTCTTTCTAAATGTGTCGAAGTCCCGAGACTTACAGTTGAGGTATTTTCATCGAATCCATTTTTTCTAAATGGGTCGAAGTCCTGAGATTTACCGTCGAGGTATTTTCATCGAATCCGTTTTTTCTAAATGGGTCGAAGTCATGAGACTTACGTCGAAGTATCTTTCAATTTAAATCGAATCCATTTTTTCTAAATGGGTCAAAGTCATGAGACTTACATCGAAATATCTTTCAATTTAATCGAATCCATTTTTTCTAAATGGGTCGTCGACGTATCTTTCGTTTTAAGCCAAATCCATTTTTTCTAAATGGATAAAGCCCCGAGACTTACGTCAAAATATCTTTCGTTTTAAATCGAAATCAGTTTTTCTAAATGGGTCGTCGAGGTATCTTTCGTTTTAAGTCGAATCCTTTTTTTTCTAAATGGATAAAGCCTCGAGACTTATATCGAAATATCTTTCGTTTTAAATCGAATCCATTTTTTCTAAATGGGTCATCAAGGTATCTTTTGTTTTCACCGAATCCGTTTTTTCTAAATGGATAAAGCCCCGAGACTTAGGCGAAGTATCTTTTGTTTTAAATCGAATCTGTTTTTTCTAAATGGGTCGTCGTGGTATCTTTCATTTTAAGTCGAATCCGTTTTTTCTAAATGGATAAAGCCCCGAGACTTACGTCGAAATATCTTTCGTTTTAAATCGAATCCGTTTTTTCTAAATGGATAAATCCCCGAGACTTACGTCAAAGTATCTTTTGTTTTAAATCGAATATGTTTTTTTAAATGGGTCGAAGCAGGTACCTTTTTTTTTAAATCAAATCCGTTTTTTCTAAATGGGTTGAAGCTCTGAGACTTACGTCAAGGTATTTTCACTTTCAAATCTCTGCTTTTCAAAAATAAAAGATCAAAAAAATCAAAAATCAAAAAATATTCTCTTTACGTAGATGACCTCCACACCCAGACAAAATGGTAGTCTATTAGGCTTTGCCTGATTCCTGATTCTCAGCAATAGTCAAAGAAGGGTAGTTGTAGACATCTAATTTTGTCCGGGCCCCTTAAACCAGGTAAGTTCCTCCTTGTACTTCTCAGAATGCAAAGAAACTCCCCTCATCCCATAGATGGTCCACTAAGACTTGCGATTCGGAGTTCAACACGAAAAGTCAACCCATAAAAAGTCAACTTAAAAAAGTCAACCCTAAAAAGCCAACTACTAAAAAAGTCAACTCTCAGTCAAAATCAAGATTCAAGGTTTAATTGAACAATGGTGAAAGAATTTTGATAATCCGAGGTCTACAACGAAAGATATAGAGTTCGGAAGACGATTTACGGAAATTCAGTGTAGGAGAATACCTAATTCGATAAATTTGGGGAAAACTACAGAGATGGCCCAACTCGGTAAAATTAAAGCCCCCAGTTGATGAGGAATGAATAAACAAGAATATCCCAAGTCCCAGTTTGAAGTGGATCCCAAGGAAGAGCTTGTTAGAAAAAAAAAACGAAAAAACGAGAAAAATTTCCGGTATGGAAAAGGGGAAAGTTAAATTGGAGGGGAACTTGATTGTAAAAATTGGGCATTTTCGGACCAACTCCAATTCAATATATAACAAAGGCAGTGGAAAAATAAAATCTGAAAATTGACTCATTTTGAGTAAAACCGAGGTTTTGGGGCTTAAAAGGCAATCTTGGAAAATCCGAGAAAAATAGAATTCGAGCTTGAAAAATTATGAAAAAATTCCAAATCTGAGTTTTATATTGTATGGAAGGGATCGGTGAATAAAAATCTAGAATCGGAGCACGAATGAAAAAAGACAAAGTTCGTGTGCACTAACCCGACATTCCAAGAGAAACTTTCAGGAAAAATAGGAAACGAGCTCGAAAAAATTTGAAAACTTCCAGATCTGAGTTTTATATGTTTTGGAAGGTATTGGAGAAAGAAAATCCAGAATCGTAGCTCAAATGAGAAATGACAAAGTTTGGGTGCACTAGTCCGAAATTCCAAGAGAAAATTCTGGGAAAAATAGGAAACGAGCTCGAAAAATTATGAAAACTTCCAAATCTCAATTTTATAATATTTGGAAGGTATTGGTGAAGAAAAATATGGAATTAGAGCTCAAATTGAAAAGGAAACATTTGGGAGGCACTAAACCGAAACTTTTAAAGAAAAATTTGGAAAAAATAGAAAACGAGCTCCAAAAATTATGAAAACTTCTAGAAATCAATTTTATATTTATTTGGAGGGATTGGAGAAATAAAATCCAGAATTGGGGTCCGTTTGCAATTAAATTAAGTTTGGGGTCTAAAATGCAATTTTATCGAAAAAACCGAAAAGGGGCATTTTGCAAATAAAAAAAAATGAGGAAATTGCTGGAACATTCTAGACCATTTGGTCAGATCATGATGGAATGATGGTTGAGATTTGATTAATTTTATCCAAAGGACAAGATTGAGTTGCAAGAAGATATTTTTAATCTTTGGTTTGTTTCCTTGTGATCATGCCAAGTGGCCAAGATATTTTCTAAAAGGATTAGCACATTCTTAGCTAGCATTCTCATCCAACTCATGACGGGATGGCTGATCATTTTGATCAATGGCCAAGATGAGGTTGCAAGATGACATTTTTATAATCTTTGGCTAGTATACCATGTGATGGTGCCAAATGTCTTGGAGATGAAAAAAGATGAGCACATCCTCTCTAATATGGGGAGAGAGGGAGGTTCATTTTTTTTGGGGGAAGGTATTTCACTCTAGAGAGAAAAGAAAGAGGAAAAAGAGAAGAGAGAAGAGAGAATTTTTTTGGCAACTTTGATTTGGAAAGCAAAAGCTAGGTGACTATCTCTTCCTTTCTTCTTCTTTAATGTTTTTTCTTTGATATTACTTGCTTGCTTGGTTGTGTTCATCTTTTCACTCATGGTTGATCTATTATCATATGATTGCGGGCTGTCAAACCATGCATTTCATGACATTTCAACTAGGTTTTTGGCCAAGATCAACCAATGATCTTAAGCCAAAAACCCTTTGTCCATGATAGTTGAGAGAGTAATAGTCTAGATTGGGTATTCTGACTTTGTGATTTTATTTCACTACTCATCCACAGTCAAAATAATATTATGTTTTTACCACTTGCTGTAGTTATTTAGGGGATGCCATGGTATTGTTTTCACGATTTTTAGATTTTTTTTTTATCATGGTTGAAAACATGACTTTTGACAAAGCAGTTTTAACTCACTGTCTTGATTTTTGGTAAATTTCGGTCATAGTATCCGTTCTCCAAAAATTAAGCTAATTTTACCATGTATATCAACATATTATAGGTCTCTCCTAATTTTTACAGATTTTTCTGAAGTTTTCTAGAAGGGCAAAAACATAGGTTTTCAATACTGCTTGTGAGAATCAGAGTTGTTTTTTTAGAAATAGTACTTTTCTGTTTTGGTTAATTTGGTCATAGTATCCCTGCTTCAAAAATTAAGCTGATTTTTTCCCATATAAATCAACATGTTATAGGTCTCCCCTAATTTTTCAGATTTTTTTGAAATTTTCTAAAAAGAGTAAAAAAATCAAGTTTCAAAACTGGTTGTGAGAGTCAGATTTGTTTTCAAGAAATAATAATTTTGTATTTTGGTTAGGATAATTAGAGGAGGCTGATTTGGGACTTTGGCTACTATCTTTAGTTGATTTCTATGTCATTTCAACCATAAAAGTTGATTTTATACAAGTCGGGTCAAGGGTAGTGAACCTGGATTTCAAAACTAGGAAAATAGAGCCTTTTAAAGGGAGGGGATTTCAGCCATGAGGCCATTTTCTTCCAAAAATTCCAATTTTTTTTTTAATCCGAGCCCAAAGTGTTTCGATTTTAGGTATACGGATACCTTTTTAGGTATACGGATGTCCTTACTTCAAGGAAGAAATAAATCTTCATGCATTACATTTTTTAAAATGTTTTAAATCTTAATTTAACATAAAATGTGTGTTTCAATTTCCTAAACATTTGGCGAGAATTAGTTTTTAATCTTTGCCAGGTTGCCAGGGAGGTTAGGAAATTTTTCAACGCACGTGCTTATGAAATTGAAAGATATTGGATTTTGTTTTATTCAGAATCATATAAATATCATAAGAAAAAAATATTTTTCGAGCTTTACCGGGTTTGCCGGGGAGTGTGGTAATATTTTTCAATATATGCTATTTGTATGATTCCTCACATGAAAATTATATGTCCATGAATATTCTGTGTTGTTGTCATTTTATATTCATGTTGCCATAATTAGATTTTGCCATGTCTAGAAAATGCCATGTCATTCATTCACATGCCATGCCATGTCATTCATCCATATGTCATGTCATTTTTCATTATGCCATGTCATTTTCTATGTCATTTAGGCATCAGCTCATTTTTCAGATGCCATGTCATTTTTCATTATGCCATGACATTTTCCATGCCATTAAGATATTATGTCATTTTTTATATGACATGTCATTTTCCATGACATTTAGATATTAAGTTATTTTCATATGCCATGACATTTTCCATGTCATTTAGATATTAGGTCATTTTTCATATGACATGTCATTTTCCATGACATTTAAACTTTAGATTATTTTCATTATGCCATGACATTTTCTATGTCATTTAAATATTAGGTCATTTTTCATATGACATGTCATTTTCCATGACATTTAAACTTTAGGTTATTTTCATTATGCCATGCCATTTTCTATGTCATTTAAATATTAGGTCATTTTTCATATGACATGTCATTTTCCATGACATTTACATATTAGGTTATTTTCATATGCCATGACATTTTCTATGTCATTTAAATATTATGTCATTTTTCACATGACATGTCATTTTCCATGACATTTAGATATTAGGTTATTTTCATATGCCATGACATTTTCTATGTCATTTAAATATTATGTCATTTTTCATATAACATGTCATTTTTCATGACATTTAGATATTAGGTTATTTTCAATTGCCATGACATTTTTTATGTCATTTAAATATTATATCATTTTTCATATGACATGTCATTTTCTATGACATTTAGATATTAGGTTATTTTCATTATGCCATAACATTTTCTATGTCACTTAAATATTAGGTCATTTTTCATATGAAATTTTATTTTCCATGACATTTAAACTTTAGGTTATTTTCATTACTGGTTATTCATGCAGTTCTACATTCCCCACTTGATTTTTGACTTAAGCAAATCAATGGCTCAAAGCCAAGCTCTTTTGAGCATGCTTGTGGAAAATTAGAGGTTGCACTAGTTGGATTTTCTGACTTTAGGATTTAGGTCTCTTCCAAAGGTAGTCGGATACCTTTTTAGGTATATGGATTTCCTTGCTTCACGGGAGAAATATATTTCCATGCATTGCATTTTCCATGTTCATGCATGTCGCAACCTAAAAAAATGACAACATAACAAGTCTCGTCGCGAGACTTTATTATTCCTTAGGCATGACATAAAAAAAAAAGATCGAGGAAAAGACAAATTAATTCCTCTTGATTGAAATAAAAGGTCGAGGGTATAAAAACAACCTCGGAAAAAGACATGGAGTCGCCACCAATCTTTTTTTGGCTAGGTGTGATCGATCACCTATTAAAACCGGTTTTATAAAACATTTTAAAATTAATTAAAACATTTTTAAAAACCAATTTCAAGTCTGCATTATAAACAAGAGAAAATTGAAGAATCGAGTTCGGGACTTGGTTACGTGCGGGGAAGGATTAGCACCCCCACAACGCCCATATAAAACGGTACCTTATTAATCATGTGTTATCTCAAGTCTCGGTAAAAAGTCAATTTTTAATTTAGTATTTCAAGTTAATTCCCAATTTAAAGAAAAATAGTTCCATTTTTTAATTGAAAGTGATCCAGAATTTATTAATTCAAAATTTTTCTATATTCCCCAACAAACGTGGCAAAATATAGAAATTTTTATTAACTTGAAAAATTTTCCGAATCATTCTCGTTTTAAAGAAGATATTCCGTTATTAATGATAATTGATTATATCCTCCCCAGCAAACCCGTCAGAGAACTCATGAATTATTTTAACTCGGGAATATCTTTATTTTATTGAAAATCATTATCTGTTAGAAAACATTTGTGACATAAATAAAATGACATAGCAAAGTCTAGATAATATAATGCAACCTAAATGATATGATATAATTTAAATGACATAGTATATTCTAGATGAAATAAAAAATCCTAAGTATCATGGTATTTTCTAAGTGAAATGAAATGATTTAAATGACATGGCAATTTTAAATGATATAACCTAAATGACATGGAATATGATCTAAGTGACATGAAATGACATGAAACATAACATAATTCTATGATGGAATATGCATGAAAATAAAATAATAAATGCATGAACATAATATATGCTAAATAATGTGACAACAATAAATAACTAAAATAACAAGCATAGGATAGCATGAAATATTCAAAACCATATGGAAAACAATATAACATCATAAAATGTAAATCAAAATAATAATAATACCATGGAAAATATCATAGCAAAAATCACATATTAAATAAAATGCATGAACATGAAAAATGAAATGCATGAACATGAAAAATGTAATGCATGAAAATGTATTTTTTCCTCTAAATAAAGAAATCCGTAATATCTAAAAAGATATCTGACTACCTTAGGAAAATATGTCAAATTAAATTTTTAAAAAAAAAAAAAACTTTGTGATTGTTTGGAAACAATTTTGAAGAAAAACTTGAATTAGTAAAAACCTTTGCTAAACCCTTTTAAAATGGCTCTAATTTCCTAAGTTTAAAATCCCGGAGTTGACCACCCTTAACCCAAGATTTATAAAATCATTTTTAAAATTTAAAAAGTCTTAGAAACTATCCTAAGACAGTAGCTAAAGCTTCAACCAAGCCCCTCTAAATGCCTTAACCAAATTCAACAATTGTTTTTCTTTTGAATTCAAATCTGCCTTTACTGTCCCATTTTGATACACGATTTTTTAACCTATTTTTAAAAATTCAAAAAAAATCTAAAAAAAAAAATAGTGGAGACTCTGTACATGTAAAAATATATGATAAAAAATTGGCTTAATTTTCTAATTGAAGATGTCTACCCAGAAAAATCGGGAAATTTACGAGTACTGGATGAAAAACTGTTTTGTCAAAACATATTTTCTTGCCTTTAATAAAATCATTTAAAAATAAAAGTAAAAATGTTAGAGACTCTCCTAAAGACCCACAAACAGTATCTAACACTTTTAAAAAGTTAGACAAAAATTGGCTAATTAAAAAAAATCACAAAGGTAGAACAATCAATTTGACAACTCTTTAGTTTTCCACAAGTATGCTCAAGCGAGCATGACTTTGAGCCATTGATTGGACTAAGTCATAAATCATGTGGCATGACATGAAATACATGACCATACAGCAGATTGAATGCATGATTTAAAGCCTAAGTGATATGGAAAATGCATGGCATAAATAACCTAAATGCCTAGCATGAGTTTGAATGGCAATAAATGCCATCCTAACTTAACATGCATGAACTAGTGTCTAAATGACATGGCAAATGACATGAAATAATGAAAATGGCCTAGTGCCTAAATGACATGGAAAATGACATGGCATATGAAAATGGCTTAATGTCTAAATGTCATGGAAAAACAGCATAGCATATGAAAATAGCCTAATGCTTAAATGACATGGAATAATAAAAATGGCCTAAAGCTAAATGACATGTGAAATGACATGGCATATGAAAATGTCCTAATTTCTAAATGTCATGAAAAATTATCATGGCCTAGAAAATGACGTAAAGCTTAGAGAAAATACACATGGCCGAATGGCCTAGGAACCAAAGTGTTGTGAGAAATGTCATGTAAAATGACCTAACTAAATGCTATGAAAGATGATATGAAAAATGAAAATGGCCTAAACTATATGATAATAGCCCTAAGATGCAAAAATATGACATAAGTCAAAAGAACAAGATGGTTAGCAAGAATATAAATATACATAAAGATAAACAATAATAGAAATAAGCAAGTTAAAGTAAGCAAATGAATAACAAAGAGATGAGCTCCATGGTTGGTACATTGGACAAATCCCCCCTAACCATTATCTCTTGATTTTCATCAAGGTCATGAAGCCTTTTCAATCTCAAAATCATAAAAAATAACTAAGGTAAAAAAAATATGGAGATGAGCTCCATGGTTGGTATATTGGACAAAGCCCACCCTAACCATTATCACTTGATTTTCATCAAGATCATGAAGCCTAACCATTGTTTTATTTTATTTTTTTTAAAAGCAAGAACAACAAGGAAGATGTAAAAAAAATGGTAGGAATTCACATGGAAAACAAGAAATAAAGCATGAGGAAGAAGAAGAAAAAATGTAGTAGCAATGGTAGAATGGCTACCTTAACAAAAGCTTTCTTCCTTTCTTTCAAAAACCTTTTTTTTTTTTTTTTCTAAATTAGCTCCTGACTTCCAGCCTTCAACCTTGTGAAAAAACTAATCAGCCCCCTCCCCTAATGACTTGGCCGAATAGCATCATGCCCACCATTGGATATTTTTGCACTTTTTCTCCTCCAAATTTGGCCATAAGATTAAGATATTTTCATGAAAACATAAAAATGTCATCTTTCCAATTGATAGAAGCACTTAAGATGTGTACCCAGCCCTTGTAATAACCTCAGCCCTTAAATGAAAATGAGGACCAATCCCATGCACTCCCTTGCTTGGCCCTTTGAGTGCCTACTCTTGGATGAGTCGTGCTCTTCTATTCTTGGCCATTGGATGAGGATCTTTCATGACAACATAAAAATGTCATCTTGGAATTTAATCCCAGCCCTTTACATGTGTACTCAGCCCTTGTACATGGCCTAAGCCATTGGATGAAAAGGAACAATCCCATGCACTTCCTTGCTTGGCCGAATGGATATCCACCTTTGGATGAGTTGTGCTCTTCCATTCTTGGCCATTAGATGAGGGTTCTTTCATGAGAAATAAAAATGTCATCTTGGCATTTAATCTTGGCTATTGAATGGTATTCAACTTTTCTACAAGGCACCTAAGCCATTGGATGAAGGGGGGACTATTTGCAAGGTACTAGTGGTAGCATGTGAGCTTGATAGTGACTAAGGAATTAAATTGATCAAGCTTCCTTCTTGTCCTCTATGCTAGCTGATCAAAAGAGGTAAAAATCCCAGCAATTCCTCCTTCTTTCATATTTTTCTTAATTACAAATTTGCCATTTTCGATTTTTTCGATAAAATGACCTTTTTGACCCCCGAACCTAAATAAATAGCAAACAGACTCCAAATTCAAATTTTCTTTTTCCAATCCTTCCGAAATAATAAAAAATTAAATTCTGGAAGTTTTCAAAAACTTTTGAGTCCATTTGCTATTTATTTGGAATTGTTCTTCCAAAATTGCCCTTTTGTGCACCCGAACTTTCACCAATTTTAAATGAGCTCCAAATCCAGATTTTTATTCATTAATCTCTTGAAAATAATTTAAAAGTGTGATCTAGAAGTTTTCATAATTTTTGAAACTCATTTGCTATTTTTTCGGGATTTATCTGTTTGAATTTCTACATAGTGGACCACGGATTTGGCCATTTTGAAAACGAACTCCAAATCAAGATTTTATTTCACCAATATCTTCCAAATAATTTAATAATGAGATCTACAAATTTTTAGAATTTTTGGAGCTCATTTACTATTTTTTCGGATTTATCTTTTTGAATTTTTGCATAGTGGACCCGGGATTTGGCCATTTTGCAAACGAACTCCGAATCAAGATTTTCTTTCTCCAATCTCTTCGAAATGATTTAAGAATGAGATCTGCAACTTTTTAGAATTTTTGGAGTTCATTTGCTATTTTCCAATTTTGCCATTTTGTCTCCGAAGCCCGGTTTTGCTCAAAATAAGTCCAATTTTGCTATCCTTGTTTAATCACTCCTCATCAATTAGGGGCTTTAGTTTTTCGTAATCGGGCCATTTCTGTAATTCTTCCAAATTTCACCAAAATCCACCAAAAACCATAATTCTCGATTTTCTTCCGAATTGACTTTTCTTTCAGTTTTTCTTCCAAGTAGCCTCTCCATTACCCGTAGTCAGTGCTTATATTTCATTTGGAACCTTCAATTCTGACTAATTTGATCGTTTAAGCACTTTTCCCAAATTTCCCGAACTAGGGTTTCCATTCTACTGAGATTCCATAACCCAACTTCCGACCTCCATATCTTTCAATGTAGACCTCGGATTATCAAAATTCTTTCACCATATTTGAATTGAAATTCAAATCTTGATTTTAAAATGGGTTGACTTTTTTAGTAGTTGACTTTTTTGAGTTTGACTTTTTTTGTCTGCTTTTTTAGACTAAGTCTCGGAGTATCACCTGCAGGGTGAGAAAAGTCTTTTTTGCATGCTGAATTATCAATTTAGGAATAAAATATACATGATTTAGTGGTCCGGACAAAATTAGGTGTCTACAATGCATATTCCATGATATCTAATTTTTTTGGATATTCTATGATAACGTCATTTTGTGCTTTTTGCCTTGTCATAATTCTTTTGCCATGACATTTAGATTATGCCATGTCATCTAGATTTTGCCATGTCAAGCATGCCATGACATTAATCTATATGCCATGTCATTCACTCTTTTGCCATGTCATTAGTAATGATTTGCATATTCATAATCATCCTTTTTTTAAAATGATTTCTAATGCAATAAAGATAATCATGTTTTTTTAAAACAAGTTTATTCATGAGTTAAAATAATTTATGAGTTCTCTGCTAGGTTTGCCGGGGAGGATATCATCAATTATCATTAACAACGGAATATCTTTCTTTCAACAAGAGTGTGATTCGGAGATTTTCGAAATAAATAAAAATTTCTATGTTTTATCGGGTCTATCGGGGAATATAGGAAAATTTTGAGTTAATAAATTTCGGATCATTTTCAACTAAAAATGGGATTATTTTTCTTTAAAATGGAAATTATTTTAAAATGCCAATTTCAAAACCGACTTTTACAAAGACTCGAGATAACACAGGATTAATATGGTACCGTTTTATATGGGCGTTGTGGGGGTGCTAATCCTTCCCCACACGTAACCAACTCCCGAACCCGCACTCATTTTCTCTGGTACAAAACGCAGACTTCAAAATTTGTTTTAAAAAATATTTTAATTAATTTTATAATGTTTTTATAAAAATCGATTTTAATAGGTGGCCGATCACACCTAGCCAAAAAAGATTGGTGCCAACTCCATTTCTTTTTCGAGGTTGTTTCAAACCCTCATTTTATGTAAAGAGGAATTAAGTCATCTTTTCCTCTATTTTCTCAATGTCACACTTAATGAGTAATGTCTCGCGATGGGACTTGTTATTTTTTAGGTTGCGAAAGCTGTGATAGGCGAGGATTGGGGTGCCTTTCTCATCCTCCATGGATGAAGTTAAGGAGCAATTTGGGAACCTTTAGATGGTAAAATATTCGGAGCCCAGCATATAGATAACATTTCAGAGGCCAACTTTAGGATAGAGCCATGTCAACCTTGTATAGAGAATTACCCGAAATAGGACACATGAAGGAATGTCCTTGTATTTTTCTTCATTTTTACATTTTCTTGTTAAAATTGTTGTGAATACCACTTATTTTTCTTTGACGTAATTTGTACTTAATTTTCTCGTGTCAAGCTTTGTAAAATCATTGTGTGTCTTAACTTCATCATTTAGATATTTTCATCATGCATTCACCATGTACATTTTTCATAATGCTCATGCATTCACCATGTAATTTTTTTTCATAATGCTAATGCATTTACCATGTACATTTTTTAACAATGCTCATGCATTTATCATTTACATTTTTTTTCATAATGCTCATTGTAGACACCTAATTTTGTCCGGGCCCTCTAAATCGGGCAGATTCTCCTTTTCAACCCCTTGGAACGCAAGGAGACTTCCACCGTTTCCCAGATGGGTCTCCAAAACTTTGTTTATGAGGTTAGCATAAAAAGTCAACTCGAAAAAAGTCAACCCCAAAAAGTCAACAATTGAAAAAGTTAACTCCCAACCAAAATCAAGGTTCAAAGTTGAATTGAACAATGGCGAAAGAATTTTGACAATCTGAGATCTACAACGAAAGATATGGAGTTCGGAAGATGGTTTAAGGAAATTCAGCGTAGGGGAAGACCTAATTCGGCAAATTTGGGAAAAACCGCAAAGATGGCCCAATTCGGTGAAATTGAAGCCCCCAATTGATAAAGGATAAATAAACAAAAATATCCCAAGTCTCAGTTTGAAGTGGATCCCAAGGAAAAGCCGGTTGGAGCAAAAACGGAAAAACGAAAAAATTCCCGAGTTTGAAAAGGGGAAAACTAAATCGGATGGGAATTTGATCGTAAAAATTGGGCGTTTTCGGACCAACTCAAATTCAATATATGACAAAGGAAGTAGAAAAAAATCCGAAAATTGGACCAGTTTTGAGTAAAACTGAGGTTTCGGAGGTTAAAGGGCAATATGAGTTTTATATTTTTTTGAAGAGATTGGAGAAATAAAATCCGGAATCGGAGCTCGAATGAAAAAGGCGAAGTTCGGGTGCATTAACTCGGAAAATCCCAAAGAAAATTCTGAAAAAATAGCAAATGAGCTCAAAAAATTATAAAAACTTCCAGATCTCAATTTTATATTTTTTTGGAAGAGATTGGAGAAGAAAAATCTGGAATCGGAGCTCAAATGAAAAATGACAAAGTTCGGGTGCCCTAACCTGAAATTCGAAGAGAAAATTTCGGGAAAAATAGTATACAAGCTCGGAAAATTATGAAAACTTCCAAATCTCAATTATATTTTTTTTGGAAGAGATTGGCGAAGAAAAATCTAGAATCGGAGCTCAAATGAAAAATGACAAAGTTCAGGTGCCCTAATCCGAAATTCGAAGAGAAAATTGTGGAAAAAATAGCAAACGAGCTCGAAAATCATTAAAACTTCCAGATCTGAGTTCTATAGTTTTTGGAAGTTATTGGTGAAGAAAAATCCAAAATTGGAGCTCAAATGAAAAAGGCTAAATTTGGGAGGTACTAAACCGAAATTTTAGAGATAAATTCGAGAAAAATAGAGAACGAGCACAGAAAAATGTGAAAGCCTCCAGAACCAAGTTTTATATTGGATGGGATGAGTTGGAAAAGACAAATCTGGAATTGGGGTCCATTTGCAATTAAATTAAGTTTGGGGGGCTAAAAGGTAATTTTATCGAAAAAAACTGAAAAGGGCCAATTTGCAATTAAAAAAATTGAAAGGTGGAGAAAATTCTGGAATATTCTAGGTCTTGGCCGGCCAGCATAGGGGAGAAGGGTGAGGATTTAAGCAATTTAATCCAATGGTCACTATCAAGCTACAATATGCCATTTTTATTGCCTTGCAAGTGGCCCTCCCTCATCCAATGGCCTACGTGCTTTGTAGAAAAGATGAGTACATCCTTCAATGGCCAAGATCAAATTGCAAGATGACAATTTTATTGTCATGAAAATATCCTCATCCAATGGCCAAGATAATTGGAGAAAAGATGAGCACAATCCATCCAATGGAGGAGAGGCATTCGACCAAGCAAGGGAGCATGCAGGTGGTTCTTGTTTCATCCAATGGCCTAGGTGCTTTGTAAAGGAAGAGTACACCTTTCAAGGGCCAAGATCAATTTGCAAGATGACATTTTTATTTTTCATGAAAATATCCTAATCCAAGGGCTAAGATTGGTGGAGAAAAATGAGCACTTTTCATCCTATGGTGGAGGGGGCATACGACTAAGGAAGAATGAGAGGGGGGAATGTTTTTTTTCCTTAAGTTGGCTGGTCATTTGAAGGGAAGAGTTAGTAGCTAATTTGGAAAGAAAAAGGTTTTTGAAAGAAAGGAAGAAGAAAGAAATTTTTTGAAGATAAGCTAGCTTGAAAGAAAGCTTTAAGGTAGCCATTGGCACCTTTCTCTTGGATTTTTCTATCCTTTCCATGTTTCTTCTTTTCTTTTCCATGTTGGTTGTGGTAGGATATCTTTCTTTGAAGGTTTAGTTTTCAAAAACAAATAAAAATAAAAAGGTTGAAAGGCTTCATGATCTTGATTAAATCAAGTGATTATGGTTAGGGGAGGGCTATGCCCATTATACCAACCATCAAGCTCACCTCTATTTTCCTATTTTCCTTGCTTTTACTTGCTATTTTTCTACTCATTTTCATATGTATTTTTGTTATATTATGTTTCTTATACTAAGTATATTCATGTCTTTGCATCTTGTGGCTATGTCATATAGCATTTTAGGCCATGTCTTGCATTTTTGCCATGCATCATATCTTGCATCTTTTGCATGCTTTGCATCATGCGTAATGCCATGTATCATTCGGCCATTTCTTGCATTTTTGCTATGCATCATATCTTGCATGCTTTGTATCATGCATAATGACATGTATCATTCGGCCATGTCTTGCATTTTTGCTATGCATCATATCTTGCATCTTTTGCATGCTTTGCATCATGCATAATGCCATGTATCATTCGGCCATGTCTTGTATTTTTTTCCATGCATCATATCTTGCATCTTTAGCATGCTTTAAATCATGCATAAAATCATCATTCGGCCATATCTTGCATCTTTAGCATGCTTTACATTATGGATAAGATCCTGTACCATTCGACCATGCCTTTCATTTTTTCATGCCATTTAGATTTAGGTCATTTTTATTATGCCATATCATTATGTCATGTCATTTAGCTAGGTCACATGCCATATCATTCTCTACATCATTTAGGCATTAGGTCATATGCCATGTTTTTTTCTTGTCATTTAGCATGCTAGGTTATTTTGGCTATGGCATTTAGAACCTAGGTCATACATATGCCATGCCACATATTTCATGCATTTAACTTGGTGTTTTTTCATGCATTTCATACATTCCCACTTGATTTTTTTACTTAAGCCAATCAATGGCTCAAAGCCAAGCTCTCTTGAGCATACTTGTGGAAGATTAATAGTTTAAATTGGGTATTTTGACTTTGTGATTTTATTTCACTACTCATCCGTAGTCAAAATAATATGATTTTTTTATCATATGCAGTAGTCATTTAGGGGATGTCATGGAATTGTTTTCACAATTTTTGTAAATTTTTATCATAGCTGAAAAAATGGCTTTTGACAAAGTAGTCTCAACTCACCATTCTGATTTTAGTAAAATTTCGGTCTAGGTTCCCTTGCTCCAAAAATTAAGCTAATTTTTTTACATGTAGATAAACATGTTATAGGTTTACCATTTTTTTTAGATTTTTTTTGAAATTTTCTAAAAGGGTAAAACAATCGGGTTTCAAAATTGGTTGTAGGAGTCTGATTTGTTTTCAAGAAATAATAATTTTCTGTTTTTATTAGTCTATTAAAAGGGGGCTGATTTGGGACTTTAGCTACTGTCTTAGGATTATTTCATACCATTTCAATCAAAAATTTTGATTTTTTAAAATTCAGGTCAAGGGTGGTCAACCCGGATTTCAAAACTAGGAAAACTAGACCTATAAAAGGGGTATGGCATTGTTATTTTCAAAACCAAAAATTGCATTTTTTATACCCGAATCCAAATTAGAAAATCCGACTTAGGTCTCTTCCAAGTCGAATACCTTTCTAGGTATATGGATATCCTTGTCTCATGGGAGAAATACATTTCCATGCATTGCATTTTCCATATTCATGCCTACTCCATGACATTTAATTTTTGCTATCATAGTCATGTAGATTCTATATGTGTGAACATTCTATAGTGATGTCATTACTTTGATTTGAATTTCATGATGTTGCCTTGATTATGATGTAAACATGAATATTCCATGATGATGTCATATATGTGCTTTTTGCCTTGTTATCATTTCTTTTGCCATTCATTTCTGTCTTATGTCATGAAAAAATTTCCATGTCATTCATATGCCATGTCTTCATGTATGTTCATGCCATGTCATTCTTTTAGTATGACATATCATCCATTTAGTATGCCATGTCATTATGCAATGTCATTCAATATGCCATTTCATTCACATGCCATGTCACCTAGATTCTGCCATGTTATTTTGTATGCCATGTCGATTTCATTCACATGACATTCATTCTTATGCCATACCATTAGTATGCCACCCATTCATATGCCACATCATTCACCCATGTCATTCATTCATGCATATGTCATGTCTTTAATTCATGCCATTTATTTCTTTTGGTTATGTCATTTATTTTTTTTCATGGTAAATTGTTTCCATGCCATGTTATTTATGCATGTTATATATTCATGTTTTAATTTGTATATTCATGATTATTCAACCTTTTGAAAATTGATGTTTTTCAATAAAATAAGGTTATTCCCGAGTTAAAATAATTCATGAGTTCTCTGTCGGGATGTCGAAGAGCACATCATCAATTATCATTAACAATGGAATATCTTTCTTTCATAAACAAGAGTGATTCGGAGATTTTCTAAGTAAATAATTTTTTTTATATATTTTGCTTGGTCTGTCGGGGAATATAGAAAAAATTTTAGTCAATAAAATCAGGATCATTTTCAACTAGAAATGGGATTATTTTTCTTTAAATGGGAATTATTTTAAATATCAACTTCAAAGCCGATTTTTACTGAGACTCAAGATAACACACGATTCATAAGGTACCATTTTATACGGGCATTGTGGCGGTGCTAATCCTTCCCCGCACGTAATCGACTCTCGAACCCGCTTCTTTGATTTCTCTGGTTTAAAAGCGCAGACTTCGAAATTGGTGTTAAAAATGTTTTAATTTTAAAATATTTTATAAAACTGGTTTTAATAGGTGGCCAACCACACGTAGCCAAAAAAGATTGGTGGCGACTCCATTTATTTTTCGATGTCATTTTCATACACTCAACCCTTTCATTTCAAGAGGAATTAAGTCATATTTTCCTTCGCCTATTGTTTTCTTCCTCACTCGAGCGGGTCCCCCACGAAGGGGATCACGTATCGACACTCATGCATTCACCATGTAATTTTTTCGCAATGCTCATGCATTTGTCATGTACATTTTTTAATAATGCTCATGCATTTATCATGTACATTTTTCATAATGCTCATGCATTTATCATGTACATTTTAATAATGCTCATGCATTCATCGTGTACATTTTAATAATGCTCATGCATTCATCCGAGACATTTTTCATAATACTAGTATTAAACTCTGTGAATATTTTTGGGATTGTCATTTGAACTCTTTCATTTACATCTTTGAAAAACTTATTTGCTCACCTAAAATTCATGCATACATTTTTCATAATTGCTCATGCATTCATCATGTATATATCTATGTGTAAATGATGCATACATACTTCATTCATTCATAATGCTCATGCATTCCTTATGTAAAAAAGGAAAATGTAGGCAACTTAAGGAGAAAATTGAAGATATCATCAATAAGGGCACCTTGACTTTGGAAGTTTTTGAACAATGGAAATTTGAAGTTTGAAAATGGGGAATGTCACTCAAATACTCAGTCTGGATAAATTTCAAATTTGTGATGTTTTCATTTTTTCCTAGGCATGACATTTTAAACATTGATTAGGTGTTTGATAGTTTTGTTTTCTTTAAATTTTGTTGGAAATTGTTTATGTTTGCATTACTTATTAAAAACGTTTTGGATCTTAAAGAAAATTGGTGATTATTTCTCAGAGATGAACTTTGCTACCTATTTTCATAACCAGTTAGTTGCAAAAGCTTGATTCCTTTGATGATATAAGTTTGAAGTTTCATGAACCTCACCGTGTTTTGACCAAGAAATGAATCCCAAAAGGTCAATGAACTTCATCTAAGCAATGTGCAATGAACAAATATTTGATTTGCAAAACATTTTTTTTGAGAACCAATGCATGATGCACTCTTTTGAAAGAATCTGGATTTTAGTAATTTGATAAGTGTCAAGGCTATTTAGAGCTTCAAACACAACACTCTAAAGTTATTCACCATGCTTGAACTTTTCTTTTCCTTTCCTGAATGATGTCCTTTGCCTGCATCTGGTGCAAAATTACTAAAAGACCATATTTCCCTGTATTTTTTAATATCTCGAGCAATGCTTTATTCCTTTGCCCATATCTTGGGGCAAGATTTCCAAGAAACCCGATTGCCTATTGGTTTTGAATATCCTTGTGCACCATTTTGACTCGTGCAAAAACTCTTTCTTCTTAAGTGGATTTTAAAAAGGAGAATTGTTGGGTTGCAAAAAAAAAAGATTGTGATATCATGCATATGAGATATTCAAATAATTTTTGAGATTCTAATTATCTACTTCACCAGAGGATTGCTTTTCAATATAAGTGTTCATACTTGACATGAAAAATGGCCATCTTTCATATTCCTTTCACAAAATGAGAAATTATTCTTTGCTACCCCTGTTGAGCCTATTAATTTCTTTCTTGAAAATAAAACCTAACCAAGGATCACCCTTCACACTGGGGGCAAGTATGAAGAAGGATCATGTGAGTAATTGGATCCTATTTTTAAGCTTTGAAAAGAATGCCTTGTGTCATTAGGGAAAATGTTAAAATGGATTGAGTTCCAAAAATTTTAAACTCACTTTGTGATAGAAAAGTTTGTAAAAAAGAGAGAAAGAGAAAAAAACAAGCAAAAAAAAAATTAAAAAGAGAAAAAAAAATAGGAAAAAAAAGGAAGGATGAGAAAATAAAGAGAAAAATGTGAAATGTTTTGAGAAGTTGAAATGATGAAATCATCATGAAAAGGAATAATCATTGGGTTTGGTTTCCTTGAAAATGAAAAAGAGATGAAATGTTTTGAGAATTGGAAATGATGAAAATCCTCATGGAAAAGAAACGATTCTTGGTTTGATTACCTTTAAACACATTTTTGGGCCTGATTATCCGTTCTTTCATAACCCCAAACCCTAGCCTATGTTACAAGCTTTAAAAAGTCCATTTTGATCAAGTATGAATATTTAACTTGAAGAGTGTTCCTTAAGTTTCATTCAATTTCTTTGAATGATCATTTTGTTTTTTTTGAATTCTCAAGTGCATGATAGAACAACCAGTGAAAAAATGAATGAAAAAGAAGAAAAAAAAAAGAGAAAAAAAGAATGAAAGAATCAAGCTCTGGGGTGAAAACCCAAAAATGGGCAGTCTAGAGCAAAGATTGAAAATATGAAAGCAACTCTGCATGATTATGCCAAGGCCCAACAAGAAGTACAAGAAAAATGATATCCTAAACCCACCAAGGAGCACTGAACACTGTTGAGAAACTTAAGAAGGTCAATATCGCTTGGATGACTTGGCCCAAAATTGAAAATCCTTTTTCCTTTCTTGTCCAAAATTTTGAACCCATCATAGATAGTCTTGACATTTGTTGAATTGCTATATATCAAGAAACTAAGAAAGAATGCCAAAATGGATTGTGTTTTCAAAATAAAACTTTATTGTTGAAGGAATTCATTGTGAATTTAGATGAAGAAACATTGATTTTTCCCTTATGTGATGAAACCTCTCTTGATGACCAAAACCTTCACAAATTGAAATACCCAATTCACTTGAATGAGCCAAATTATGATTCACCTTGTCCATTCTTGGAAGTAATCACCAGTTTTTAAGAGGTCAAAAGTTGCATTTTTGTTTAGGAAATGGAAACTTGATTTTTGAACATGGAAAATAGTGATGTGGGGGCAATTTTTATTTACCATGGGGCATGATTGAAAAATGATTTTTGGAGAATTTTCAAAACAAAAAAAAAAACATGAAAACATTCAGGTTTGGAATAATGCATATTTGAGTTTTGGGACCAGTATGACAAGAGTAACATTTCTGGGGGCAACAAGAATGCTAAGAAAGACTTTGGGTTTTCATTCCCCTGATGAGAGAAATGGTTTTCAAGAATAGGATGTTTTATGTCAGTGAATGATCAAAAGTCAATCCAAAAAAAGTCAACCCCAAAAAAGTCAATCACTAAAAAGTCAACCATCATTCAAAATCAAGATTCAAAGTTTAATTGAACAATGGTGAAAGAATTTTGATAATCCGAGGTCTACAATGAGAGATATAGAGTCCGAAAGATGGGTTTTGGAGATTTAGTGGAAAGGAAAACCTAATTCGGTAAATTTGGGAAAAAGTGCTTAAATGATCAAATTGGTCAAAATTGGAGTTTCCGAATGGAATGAAATCAATGACTACGAGTATTGGAAATGCCATTTGAAAGCAAAACCAAGGGAAGGGTCAATTTGGAAGGAAACCGAAAATTAGGGTTTTTGGTGAAATTTTGGCGAAATTGGAAAATCTACAGAAATGGCCCGATTCGGTAAAATTAAAGCTCCTAATTGATGAATAGTGGGTAAACAAGGATGGCCTAAGGCTCAATTTGAAGTAATTTCGAGAAAAGAGCCGGTTGGAGGAAAAACAAAAAAATGAGGAAATTCTCGATATTGAAAAAAATGAAAAATCAAATCGGAGGAGAATTTGATCGTAAAAGTTGGGCCTTTTTGGACCAACTCTAATTCAATATATAACAAAGGCAATGAAAAAGAAAATATGGAAATCGGACTTGTTTTGAGTAAAATCGAGGTTTCGGGGGTTAAAAGGCAATCTTGGAAAATTTGAGAAAAATAGGAAACTAGCTCAGAAAATTATGAAAATATCCAGATCTGAGTTTTATGTCATTTGGAAGAGATCGGCGAAAAAAAATCTGGAATCGGAGCTCATTTGAGCAATGGTAAATTTCGGGTCTACTAAGCTAAAATTCTAGAGGATAAATCCGGGAAAAATAGTAAACGAGCTCGGAAAATGACCAAAACTTCCAGATCTTAATCTTATATTATTTGGAAGATATTGGCGAAGAAAAATCCAGAATTGGATCTCATTTAAAAAATGACAAATTTCGAGCCCACTAAGCTGAAATTCCAGAAGATAAATCCGGTAAAAATAGTAAATGAGCTCAGAAAATTATGAAAACTTCCAGATTTCGATTTTATATTATTTGGAAGAGATTGAAAAAGAAAAATCTAGAATCGGAACTCAATTGAAAAAGGCTAAATTTGAGAGGCATCAAACCGAAATTCCAGAAGATAAATTCGGGAAAAATAGCAAAAGGGCTCCAAAAATTATGAAAACTTTCAGAACTCAATTTTATAATATTTAGGAAGTATTGGGGAAAAAATCGGATTTGGAGTCCGTTTGCAATTTAATCAAGTTTGGGGGGCTAAAGTGCAATTTTACCGAAAAAACTAAAGAGGGCCATTTTTGCAATTTAAAAAATAGAGAAATGGCTGGAATTTGAAGGGCCATTAGGCCAGCCCAAGAAGAGGGGAAGGTTGGCTGAGTTCTTTCATCCAAAGGCCAAATTTGGATAGCAAGGTGGTTATTTTTTTTTATTGAGCCTTTGTGATTTTGCCACATGGTCAAATGAATGAAGAGGAAGGATGTCAACATTATGGTTACATATTTTAGACCAGCTGTATTTTCTAAGAGCTGATCACTTCATCTTATGGTTGGAATTTCACATTTTTAGCATCTTTGATTAGTGGCCTTTGGATCTAGCTAGCTAGGAAAAAATATGACAACATTATCTCAACATAAGGGGGGATCGGCTAGCCTATTCAGAGGGGAGATTTTCATTCATTTAGGGGGTTCTTTTGGCTGATTATTTTAGGCATGAGCAGTAGCAAAAAGGGGTAGAAAAGCAAGGAAAAATTTGAAGAGAAGGAAGCTTGAAAGATAGCTTTGAAAGGTAACCTTTTGGCACCTAACTCTTGCTTTTTTCTTTCTTTTTCTTTACTGATTTTTGCTCATTTTCCATATGCTTTCTTGTTATTTTATTATATAATAAAGGTTTTTAAAACTCCCTTTTAAGGCTCCTATCTTATGTTTTTAGAAAAAAAATCAAAAAACAAATTTTTTTACCTTTTTTTTTTTGCTATGGCCGAATGACCTCCCTTTGGTATGCTTGTCTTGTGTTTGATTTATTTCCTATATTGGTTGTGGTATGTTAGCTTGTTTTGATGTTTTAGCTTTCTAAAATAATCAAGATATGGAGCTTATTTCTAACTTTCTTTACTTGTTCTTATTTTGCTGTTTTTATCATTTATTTTCATGTCTACTTGCTTTATTTACTAACTTTAATTTTCTATTTTTGCTACATCAAGTTGTTCATGCTTTGTATTATTGCCATACCATGTATTTGTGTATTTTCCTAGCTATATCTTTGCATTTTCATCATGATTATTTGTCCATCATGCTTTCATTTATGTCTTGCATATTTACCATGCCATGTGTTTGTGTTATTGCCTTGCTAGGATTTCACATGTTGTTTAAGTGACCATTCGGTTTCCTTGTTCATTTTTGTGTATTTGCATTTTCAGCTTGTTTAGTTACCATGCTTTCATTCATGCTTTGCATCATCATGCCATGTTATTGTGTACTTGTTTTTCCATGTTCATGCATTAGTATTATGTTCATTTGGTCATTATATGTTCATATTATAGCCATGCATGTTTATATGTTCATATTAGGCATTAGGTTATGTTGTATTACCATGCATATTCTCATGACATTTTAGGTCTTAGGTCATCTTTGTATGCCATGCACATTTTCATGCTTATTAGGTCTTAGGTGAGTTTGTATTGCCATGCATGTTTCATGTTCATTTAGGTCTAGGGTCACATTTATTGCCATGCATTTTCATGCATATTAGGTCCAAGGTTACATTTATTGCTATGTACATGACATTTTAGGCATTAGGTCATCTTTCATGCCATACATATTTTCTATGTCATTTAGGCATTAGGTCATGCATTTCATGCATTTAACTCGCTGTTTGTTCATGCATTTCATATCATCCCACTTGATTTTTTACTTAAGCCAATCAATGGCTCAAAGCCAAGCTCTCATGAGCATGCTTGTAGAAAATTAAGATGTTGTCAAGTTGGATTTTCTACCTTTGTGATTTTTTTTTCATTAGGCAATCCTTGTCCAAATTTTTAGAAATTTTTACTACTATTTTTAGGACCTTAGAGAAGTCTCCAATATTTTTATTATGATTTTTGGATGTTTTTATCAAAGGTATAAAAATGTTTTTTGGCTAAACAGTTTTTCACCCAGTGTTCTGACTTTCATGAATTTTCTGGTAGGTCATCCTTAGTCTAAACATTAAGATGATTTTTTCCATAGAGGTCGACATGTTTTGAGTATTCCACAATTTTTTCAGATTTTTTTGAAAATTTTGAATAGGTAAAAAATCACGTTTTAAAACTGGTCAGAAAAGTCAGATTTGTTTTTAAGGAGAAACTAATTTTCTATTTTGGCTAAGGCATTAAGAGAGGGCTGATTTAGAACCTTAGCTACTATCCTAGGTTGATTTATAGTCATTTTAATCCCAAAATTTGATTTTACAAAGGTCGGGTCAAGGGAGGTCAACCCGAGTTTTCAAAGTTAGGAAAATAGTGCCTTTTTAAGAGGGGTTTTCGGCCTTAGTGCCATTTTCATCCAAAATTTTCAAAATTGTTTTCAATCCAATCACAAAGTGTATTTGATTTAGAAAAATCTGATTTGATGTCTTTTCCTAAGGTAGTCGGATATCTTTTTAGGTATATGGATGTCCTTATTTAAAGGAAAAAACACTTTCATGTATTGCATTTTCCATGTTCATGCATATTATTTGATATATGATTTTTTGCTTTGAATATTACTATGGTAATGTTATTGTTTTGATTTATATTTCATGATGTTATATTGATTGTTACATGGTTGTGAATATTTTATGTTATTCTATGCTTCTTACTTAGTCATTATTTATTTTGTCATATCATTTAGGATTTATTATGTTCATGCATTGCTTTTTTTTTCCTCATGCATATTTTATTATAATGTTATTTTATATATATATATATATTATCATGTCATGTTATTAAATTATGCTATGTCATTTAGAATATACCATGTCACTTAGATTATATCATGTCATTTGGATTATACTATGTCATGTTATTAAATTATGCTATGCCATTTAGAATATATCATGTCATTTAGATTATATTATGTCATCTAAATTTTGCTATCTTATCTTTTACCATGTCATACATGTTCATATTCATGTTTTTAAAATGTTTTGGAAAAAGATAATGATTTCAAATAAAATAAAGCTATTCCCGAGTTAAAATAATTTATGAGTTCTCCTTCGGGTTGCCCTGGAGGACATCATCAACTATCTTTAATAACAAAATACCTTTTTTTATAAAAAAAAAAAAAAAAACAAGAATGATTCGGAAAATTTTCCAAATAAATAAAAATTTCTATATTTTGCCGAGTTTGTAGGGGAATATAGAAAAGTTTTGAATTAATAAATTTCGGATCATTTTCAATTAAAAATGAAATTATTTTTCTTTAAATTGGGAATTATTTTGAAATGCCAAATCTAAAACCGACTATTTACCGAGACTTGAGATAACACACGATTAATAAGGTATCATTTTATACGGGCGTTGTGGGGGTGCTAATCCTTCCCCATACATAACCGACTCCCGAACCCGCTTCTTCGATTTCTCTGGTTTAAAAACGCATACTTTGAAATTGGTTTTAAAAATGTTTTAATTAATTTTAAAATATTTTACAAAACCGGTTTTAATAGGTGGCGGATCACACCTAGCAAAAAAGATTGGTGGCGACTCCATTTCTTTTTCAAGGTTGTTTTTAAACCCTCATTTTATTTCAAGAGGAATTAAGTCATCTTTTCCTCTGTTTTCCCCAATGTCAGACTTAACGAATAAATGTCTCGCGATGAGACTTGTTATTTTTTAGGTTGCGACAATAACAATGAAAAGCCTGGGAATATGAGTGTTCAAAACCTTGAAGTTGAGAGATGTTTTTGAGAAAGAAAGCTTTGATCAATTGATGAAATTGATGAAGGTCAATCCATTTCTGTGTCTACCGTTTGGAAGCTGAAAAAGGATGACACAATGAGCTTGAGTATCCTTTTGTCACAATGAAAGATTCATGATAATAGTTTGCATTCTATCAAATGACATTCATTTCATACATTACATTTCATGACATTCATTACATTTTATTGTATTCATGGCATTCAGTACATGCATTCAATATATAAGAGAGAAAAAGATTTTGAATTTTGAAGGATAGTTCAATAAGGGAATAAAAATTTCTCTTGGAATTTTAAACCTCGATTGAGAAAAAGCTTTTGATGAGATCTTAAGTCTTGCTTGAGAAAAACAATTTCAAAATGGATTCGAGCTTTGTTCGAGATGAGAATCTTAATTTTAGTGAGAAATCCTTAGTTAAGTGTAAATATCTTAGTTTTAGTTTTAATGAGAATCTTTAGTTTTGGGTGCGAATCCCTTAATTTTGGTGTGAATCCTTAATTTGGGTGCAAATCCCTTAGTTTATTGAGAATCCTTATTTTGGGTGCGAATCCTTTATTTCTTTATTTTGGATGCGAATCCCTTAGTTTAGTGAGAATCTTTATTTTTGGGTGCGAATCCTTTAGTCCTTTAGTTTTGGGTGCGAATCCCTTTGTTTCAGTGAGAATCCTTGGTTTTAGGTGTGAATCCCAAGAATCCTTAGTTTTGGGTGTGAATCCCGAGAATTCTTATTTTGGATGCGAATCTCTTAATTTTGATGCGAATCCTTTAGTTTGAATGAGAATCCTTTATTTAGGTGAGAAATCTAGTATTTTGGTGAGAATCCTATTTTCAAGTTGTGAATCCTTTATTTTAATTATTTAGGTGTGAATCCTTTGTTTTTAAAAGTTTAGGTGAGAATCCTATATTTTTGTGTAAATCTTGTATTTTAATTGTTTATGTGTGAATCCTTTATTTTAATTGTCAATCTATGAATCCTTTATTTTAATTATCTAGGTGTGAATCCTTTGTTTTTAAGAGTTTAAGTTGTGAATCCTTTGTTTAAGTTATGTTCAAGTTGTGAATCCTGTGTTTTCAAGGTAAGTTGTGAATCCTTTATATTGTAAATTTTTAAGTTTGTTTCAAAGTTGGTGTGTTTTTTTAGAGATTTGATCTGAGGATGAAGTTAATTTGGAAGAAACGAAGAGGCGGTCGGATTTTAATTCAACAGCTGGAAATCCCTATAGAGGATGAGGAGATGAAAAGAATGAGCTTGAGAATCCTTATTACCACGATTGGAGACACATGATGTGGATTAATTGGAACATTTTACATTTGTATTTCATGCACTTACGTGATGTCATTCATTGCATTACATTGCATTAATGACATTTGTATTTCTTACACTGCATGATGTCATTTGTTGCATGCATTTAACATATGAGAAAGATTTTAGTTTTTGAAATCAAACTTTTTTCAAAGTGAAATTCTTGAGCTTGGATTGAAGAAGGATTTTCCTAGTGTAATATTGTATCAAGATGTCTTTTAAGGTGAAATTTTTGAGTCTCGGTTGGAGAAAACTTTTTGAAGGTAAGATTTTGAATTTCAATTGAGGATATTTTTGAGATAAATTTTTGAATATAGATTGAAAATTTTGCAAGATAAATTTTTTTCGAAGATTAGATGAGATTTGAAAACCTATCTTGAGGAATATTTTTAGGTTGAAACCTCTCTTGAGGAATATTTTTAAGTTGAATGAGATTTTAAAACCTTTCTTGAGGAGTATTTCTGAATAGATGAGATTTCAAAGCCTCTCATGAGGATATTCTTTAAAAAGAAAAAAAAAGCCTCTCACGAGGATGTTTCTAAGCCTCTCACGAGGATATTCGTTTTTAAGCCTCTCATGAGGATTTTTTAAGCCTCTCACGAGGATATTTCGTTTTTAAAGCCTCTCATGAGGATGTCGTTAAGCCTCTCATGAGGATTTTTTTAAGCCTCTCGTGAGATATTTTGTTTTTAAGATCTCTCACGAGGATGTCATTAAGCCTCTCACGAGGATGTTTTTTAAGTCTCTCACGAGGATATTTTGTTTTTAAAGCCTCTCACGAGGATATCATTAAGCCTCTCATGAGGATGTTGTTAAGTCTCTCATGAGGATGTTTTTTAAACCTCTCACGAGGATGTCGTTAAGCCTCTCACGAGGATATCATTAAATCTCTCATAAGGATGCTTTCAAAACCTCTCACGAGGATGTTTTCAAAACCTCTCTTAAGGATATTTGTTTAAAACCTATTTCGAGAATATTTTTCATGCCTCTCTTGAGGATATTTTCGTTAAACCTCTCTTGAGAATATTTTTGCTAAATTTTCTCTTGAGAATTATTTGCTAACATCAAATCTCTCTCAATGATTATTTTGTTTATATCAAATTTCTCTTGAGGATTATTCTTGTCAAGCTTTCTTGAGGAGCGTATAGATATATTTGTTTAAAATGTCGAGCCTTTCTTGAGCAACATTTTCTCGTTTGGAAATTTTAAAATTGATGCCTCGTTGGGAGGAGTTTTTTCTCCTTTGGTATTTAAAGTTGATGCCTCGATTGGGAGGAGTTTTTCTCGTTTAGTATTTATAGCTTTTAACTTCGTTAAGAGAAATTTTTATCATTTAGCTATTTAAAATTGAAGCCTTGGTGGAGGAGTATATTTTTACATTTGGATTTTATTTAAAATTTATGCCTCGTTTAGTGGAGCAGTTCTACGATGAGATTTTCTTTATTGTTTAGTTTTTTTTAATTTTTGAGAACATGTAAGGTGTCTACGTCTTTGCGCATCCCCTGATTCTCAGAAGTTGCACAAAAAGGGGCAACTGTAGACACCCGATTTTGTCCGAGGTATTTTAAATTAGTTAAGTGTTGGTTTTGGGTTACTGTTGGGTCTAGACCCAATTATTATCCAAAAACCTCATTTGGGTCAAGCCCTACCTAATTATTTAGTTATTTTAATTATTATTGTTTTTTTCTTTTGTTGTTTGGATAAAATTAAAATACCAAAAAAAAAAGGGATGAGATAAGAGTTTGAATCCTAGGTGAATTATGGTTTTCTTGGTTAAGAGTTTGGGTTTAAACAACACATGGAGATTGAATTTAGATTGGATTAAAATTTTGGGTTTAATTCCTTATATAAACCGAGCCAATCTCACAAAAAAGGGGGGCCATCAGAGAGGAAACACACAATACTCAGGGACAAAGAATCTAGGATAAAAAAAGGAAAAAGTAATAATCTGGAGTTGCAAAGAACTCCCTGTTCTTCCAAGTCAGCATGTCTTTTTTCCCTTTCTTCATCAAAACTTGAAGCTCTTTTTCTTTGACATGTAATAACAGTGTTAATTGACAACGTCCGGTAGTTATGCTTCACCACTGATCGGTCAATATCATCAGTTGAAAACATATCACTTAATATATTGGACTGCAACTTTTGTTTCTTCAGCAATACCAATGGACTTCTTGGCAGAGCTTTGACAAGTTTCTTCTAGAAGCTTTCAAATCAATCCTCCAAATATCTTGCAAGTCAGGAAGACATATTTTCTCCAAATCAATAAGTTTGATCAGCAAGCGCTCCTATAGAAGACTGACTGCCTCATCCCCATCATAATTACTGGCAAAACAAGAATCTTACAGGAACAGCTCGATATGCAAGTGTTAACACTCACCTTGGAGTTGAGCAAACTAGGAGGGATGATCTGGAATTTCTTGGTTATTTGCTTATGTACTTCCTGGGGGGAAGCCTTCCATGGCAGGGCTTGAAAGCTAGCACCAAAAAGCAAAAGTATGACAAAATTAGTGAAAAGAAGATGCTTACTCCCATAGAGGTCCTTTGCAAATCATATCCTTCTGAGTTCACATCGTACTTCCATTATTGCCGATCACTACGGTTTGAAGACAAACCGGATTATTCATACCTGAAAAGGCTGTTCGAGGACCTTTTTCGTTTGAGAAGGTTATCAGTTTGACTATGTATTTGATTGGACTATACTGAGATATCCGCAAGTTGGCTCTAGCTCAAGAGCACGGCCAAGCCCAAAGCCATGTTTAAATCCCCCATGCAGCCAATATCTTTAAAACTTTATTTTTGTTCTTTTAAGCTTTCCTTTAAATCTGTTTTATATATATATGTATATATCGATTTATTATATTAGATGTGATAATTAGATGTGATGATGATGTGTAATATTAGATGTAATGATGATGGCATGATTTTGTGATGATTTTTTTCTTTTATATATATGACAATTATATTATTATTGTATATTAATTATTTGATGATTATTGTGATGATTATTATGATATTTATTATATGATGACTATGTTATGATTAGATGATTTTATTTATTTATATGATGACTATTGTATATATCTATTTGGATGATTTTTTTTTTTTATGTATGATTTTACTGTATTTTATTTTGTGTTATTATATACGATTTGTTTATTTTGAGGTTATTAACATTTTTTCATATTTCAGGTTTAAGTTAATTTTATTTTATTATTGATTATTTAATTATATTTATTTATTTAATTTATTTATGTAATATTCTATGTTTATTGTTATTTTTCTTGTTTTAATTATTTTGCATAATTAGGGAATAAATATGAATTTAGGTAAAATTGACAAATAAGATTAGGATAAATAAAGACCATTTAGACAAGACCAATTTATGGTAATATGTGATTAATATGGTATTATCTCTAGATAGGTATTGTGGGGGTGCTAATCCTTCCCCACACGTAACCAAACTCCCGAACCTAGTTCTAAAACGTAGATCAGAACCTATTCTTTTTAGGGTGTCTTAGTCAAGCTTAGGATTACTTTAAAAGGGATAGATTCATATAGGTGACGAATCACACCTAGTAAGATGATTAGTGGTGACTCCATAATTTGTGTCTAGCAGGCTAAATTCGTATTTGACACGTTATGATAGTTTGGCGACTCGATTGGGGAGCTTAGAGAGTCGAGCCATATGTTAGTCACATGTTATCTTTGGTCTTATTTTTTTTATTTGTAATTGTTTTATTGGATTTCTAACTTTTTTTTTTTTTTACTTTTTTATTTTGCAGGTATTTTTTTGTGAGTCATGGTTTGTTTCTAACATTTTTTTTAAAACTTTTTTTAGTTTATTGTTTTTTAGGTTTTTTTGTGAGTCAAGATTTAGATTGTTCCTTTGCACAGACTTCATGAACATAAGCCCTATACCCGAACTCGTCCTTTTAATAAAGGGTAAAGTAACATCTTCATGGGGTAATAACCTCTGTATGGGCTAGCAAAACACTCTCAGGACCTATGCTTTTGTGAGGTAATAACCTCTATGGGCTATGAAAATACTCTCACCCAAATTGAACCCTTTCCAAGGAGCCTGTTGTAGACACCTAATTTTGTCTGGGCCCTCTAAACCAGGTAAGTTCCTATTTGTACTTCTCAAAATGCAAAGAAACTCCCCTCATCTCACAGATGGTTCTCCAAGACCTGTCATTCGGAGTTCAACATGAAAAGTTAACCCAGAAAAAGTCAACTCCAAAAAGTCAACTATTGAAAAAATCAAGTCTCATTCAAAATCAAGATTCAAGGTTTAATTGAACAATGGTGAAAGAATTTTGATAATCTGAGGTCTACAGCGAAAGATATAGAGTTTGAAATATGGGTTACGAAAATTCAGTGTAGGAGAATACCTAATTCAATAAATTTGGGAAAAATTGCAGAGATGGCCCGACTAGGTAAAATTGAAGCCCCCAGTTGATGAAGAATGAATAAACAAGAATATCCTACGTCCCAGTTTGAAGTGGATCCCAAGGAAGAGCCGGTTAGAAAAAAAGAAGGAAAAACGAGAAAATTTATAGGCTTGGAAAAAGGGAAAGCTAAATCGGAGGGGAATTTGATCGTAAAAATTGGGCGTTTTCGGACCAACTCCAATTCAATATATAACAAAGGCAGTGGAAAAACAAAATTCAAAAATCGGACCCATTTTGAGTAAAACTGAGGTTTCGGGGGTTAAAGGGTAATCTTGAAAAATTCGAAAAAAATAGAATCCGAGCTCAAAAGAATATGAAAATTTTCAGATCTGAGTTTTATATTGTATGGATGGGATCGGTGAAGAAAAATCCGGAATCGGAGCTCGAATAAAACTAGCACTAGAAAGTGGAAACACTACCAAGCTGCTCATCCGATGCATATTCGGATACGGGTATGGACCATGGAGGTATGGTCCTCCAAATGTACGAAAAAACTTTAAAAAAAAAAATTGAGCATACCCATATCTAACACTCACCCGAGTCCAGATAACATAGGTGAACAACTCAATATGCAAGTCACCTTGG
Organism: Fremontodendron californicum; assembly: GCA_030761205.1. NCBI lineage: Eukaryota > Viridiplantae > Streptophyta > Magnoliopsida > Malvales > Malvaceae > Fremontodendron > Fremontodendron californicum. The sequence continues at coordinate 22,647,051 of JAULJL010000018.1, read as the reverse complement.
AGTTGAGCAAAGTATGAGGGATTATGTACTTCCTGAGGGGAAGCCTTCCATGCCAAGGCTTGAAAGCTGGCACCAAAAAGCAGAAGTGTGACAAAATTAGTGAAAAGAAGATGCTTACTCCCATTATGGTCCTTTGCAAATCATATCTTCTGAGTTCACATCGTACTTCCATTATTGCCGATCACTACGATTTGAAGACAAACCGGATTATTCATACCTAAAGAGGTTGTTCCGAGACCTTTTCATTCGAGAAGGTTATCAGTTTGACTATGTATTTGATTGGACTATACTGAGATATCCGCAGGTTGGCTCTAGCTCAAGAGCACGGCCAAGCCCAAAGCCAGGTTTAAATCCCCCATGCAGCCAATATCTTTAAAACTTTGTTTTTGTTCTTTTAAGCTCTCTTTTAAATCTATTATATTTATACATATATATACATATATCGATTTATTATATTAGATGTGATAATTAGATGTGATGATGATGTGTAATATTAGATGTAATGATGATGGCATGATTATGTGATGATTTTTTCTTTTATATATATGATAATTATATTATTATTGTATATTAATTATGTGATGATTATTATGATATTTATTATATAATGACTATGTTATGATTAGATGATTTTTTTTTTTATTTATATGATTAGATAATTAATTTGTTTATGATTATATGTTTGGATGATTTTTTTATGTATGATTTTATTGTATTTATTTTGTGTTATTATATACGATTTATTTATTTTTAGGTTATTAACATTTTTTTCATATTTCATGTTTAATTTAATTTAATTTTATTATTGATTAATTAATTAATTTTATTTGATTAATTTATTTATGTAATATTCTATGTTTATTATTATTTTTCTTGTTTTAATTATTTTGCATAATTAGGGAATAAATATGAATTTAGGTAAAATTGACAAATAAAATTAGGATAAATAAAGACCATTTAGACAAGACCAATTTAGGATAATATGTGATTAATATGGTATTATCTCTAGATAGGCGTTGTGGGGTTGCTAATCCTTCTCCACACGTAACCGAACTTAGTTCTGAAACGTAGATCGGAACCTATTCTTTTTAGGTGTCTTAGTCAAGCTTATGATTACTTTAAAAGGGATAGATTCATATAGGTGACTAATTACACCTAGTAAGATGATTAGTGGCGACTCCATAATTTGTATCTAGCATGCTAAATTCGTATTTGACACGTTATGATAGTGTATTTTTTGAATTCTGTTTATGGAGTTTAAAAACTCAACTTCTAATGAAAGAGGTAATAGTTAATAGTTGAACACTATTTCTATCATGTTAATGCATAGAACTATTTACTATTATAGTATTCAATGTTTAGAATAAATCATTATTATTGTAGTCAATCTTAGTTTATTTATTCTTATTTGATTTTTATGAAATTTCAGAAAAAATTGTAAATTTAATGTGTTTTATATTAAAATTTTATTTTTTTTATAAAATTTATCTTTCACAACTTTTAATACCAAAATTGCTAAAATTCTAAATAAAAAAAGTAAAGATAAAAATGGAAAGAAGTTATAATGAAAACCTAAAATAAAATAAAAGCTAAAATACTAAAAAAAAACTTCTGAACTATTTCACATTTCTTATGTAGGCACTGTAGACACCTAATTTTGTCCGGACCACTAAAACAGGTATGTTTTCTTCCTAAATCGAGGTTTCAGAATGTAAAAAGACTTTTTTTCATCATGCAGGTGGTACTCCGAGACTTAGCTTTAGACGGTGAGCATAAAAAGTCAAACTCAAAAAAAGTCAACCTCGAAAAAAGTCAACCCCAGAAAGTCAACTACTGAAAAAATCAACCCACTTTCAAAATCAAGATTCGAAGCTCAATTGATAATTGGTGAAAGAATTTTGATAATCCGAGGTCTACATCGAAAGATATGGAGTTCAAAAGTTGGGTTATGGAGATTTAGTAGAAAGGAAACCTTAATCCGGGAAATTTGGGGAAAAGTGCTTAAACGATCGAATTGGTCGAAATTGAAGGTTCCAAATGAAAGATAAGCACTGACTACGGATGATGGAGAAGCCACTTGAAAGAAAAATTGAAAGAAAAGTCAATCCGGGAGAAAATCGAGAATTATGGTTTTTGGTGGATTTCGATGAAATTGGGAAGAATTACAGAAATGACCCGACTTGGTAAGACTAAAGCCCACAATGGATGAGGAATGATTAAAAAGGGATAGCCCAAGGCTCAGTTTGAAGAAAATCTGAAAATCGGACTTGTTTTGAGCAAAATCGAGTTTCGGAGGCAAAAAGGCAAAATTGGAAAATCCTGGAAAAATAGCAAATGAACTCCAAAAATTCTGAAAATTTGCAAATCTCATTTTTAAATTATTTGGAAGATATTGGCGAAATAAAATCTTGATTTGGAGTTCGTTTGCAAAATGGCCAAATATCGGGTTTCTTATGCATAATTCAAGCAGATAAATCCCGAAAAAATAGCAAATGAACTCCAAAAATTCTGAAAATTTGTAAACCTCATTTTTAAATTATTTGGAAGAGATTAGCGAAAGAAAATCTTGATTCGGAGTTCGTTTGCAAAATGGCCAAATACCGGGTTTCTTATGTAGTAATTCAAGCAGATAAATCCCGGAAAAATAGCAAATGAACTCCAAAAATTCTGAAAATTTGCAAATCTCATTTTTAAATTATTTGGAAGAGATTGGTAGAAAAAAATCTTGATTCGGAGTTCGTTTGCAAAATGGCCAAATACCGTGTCCCCTATGCAGTAATTCATGCAGATAAATCTCGAAAAAATAGAAAATGAGCTCCAAAAATTATGAAAACTTCCAGATCACATTTTTAAATTATTTGGAAAATATTGGTGAAGAAAAATATGGATTCAGAGCTCGTTTAAAAAATGGTAAAGTTCGGGTGCATAAAAGGGGTAATTTCGAAAATAAATCCGAAATAAATAGCAAATGGACTCGACAAATTTTGAGAACTTTCAGAATTCAATTTTTTATTATTTTTGAAGTATTGAAAAAATAAAATTCGAATTTGGAGTCCGTTTGCTATTTATTTAAGTTCGGGGGGCAAAAAGGTCATTTCACTAAGGAAACCAAAACGAGCAAATTGGTAATTAAGGAAAATATGAAAGATGAAGAAATTGCTGGGATTTTTTCTTCCTTTGGTCAGCCAACATAGAGGAGAAGAAGGAAGCTTAAGCAATTTAATTCCCTAGTCACTATCATGTCACATGCTATAACTAACACCTTGCAAATGGTCCCCTCTTCATCCAATGGCTTAGGTGCCTTGTAGGAAAGTTGAATGCACCATCCAATGGCCAAGTTTAAATGTCAAAATGACATTTTTATTTGTCATAAAATAATGCTCATCTAATGGCCAAGAATGGAAGAAAAAAATGAGCACAATTCATCCAAGGGTGAGCATCAATTCGGTTGAACAAAGGAGTGCATGGGATTATCCCTTTTCATCCAATGGCTTAGGCCATCTACAAGGGCTGAGTACACATGTTGAGGGCTGGATTTAATCTACAAGATATCATTTTTATGTTGGCTTCATCCAATGACCAAAAATGGAAGAGCACAACTCATCCAAGGGTAGGCATCCAAGAGGGGCAAGCAAGTGAGTGCATGGGATTGGTCCTCTTTTGTATCTAATGGCTAAGGTTAATCAAAGAGCTGAGTACACATCTTAAGGACTGGAACCAATTGGCAAGATGACATTTTTATGTTGTCATCAAAATATCTACATATAATGGCCAAGATTAAATGAGAAAAAGTGCAATTTTCATCCAATGGTCAAGGGGGATTTCGGCCAAGGCTAAAGGGAGAGGGGGAGTTTCATTTTTTCAAAGGTTTTTGGCTTGAAAACAGTAGCTAATTTTGCAAGAAAAAAGGTTTTGAAATAAAGAAAAAAAAGGTTTTCATTAGAGAGTTTGAAGGTAGTAGTCTAGCTTTCTTCTTCATTTTCATGGTGTTTTCTTGGTTTTTCTATCATGAAATCCTACAACATTTTTCTTAGAAATAAAGTTTTTTAATGTTTCTTCATGTTTTAACTATCTTCTCCTTCTTTAAAATGGTGAAAATATTTTTTTTCTTGGAATTCCATGCCATGGCCGAATGGCCCCTTTTTTCTACCTTGTTTTTTCTTTTCTTTTTTCCTTGCATGTTGTTGTGAAAAAATGATTTATACAAGTTTTTTAAAGTATTCTAAGGTTATGATTCTTACAAAATATGAAGCAAAAAAGGTTGAAATGGCTACATGATCTTGGCTAGACCAAGTGAATATGGTTTGGTGAGAGGCTATGCCCATTTGACACCATCCATGAAGCTTACCTTATTTTCTGTTTTACATAGTTTATTTTCTGTTTTGATGAGATGGAAAGGCTTCATGATCTTGGCAAGACCAAGTGATTATAGTTTGGTGAGAGGCTATGCCCATTTGATACCATCCATGGAGCTTAACTTTCCTTGTTCTATTTACTTGTTTTACTTATAATTTCTGCATGTCTATGTTAAATCTTGTGTATGCATTTTCTTTACATTATTTTCTATGCTATATTTGTTATATTTCATTGCTATGCTTGATACGCATCCTTGAATATTTGGCCTTTGTTGTTCATATATCCATGTTGTGCATTTTTTTTATGTACCATATATTTCATGTTTGCATTTTCATAATTTTGCTTCATGTATATTCGGTCATACCATGTTTGTTGCTTTGTATGTATATTTTTCTCTTGCTTCTTAGCTTGTTTATATCTCCATGTCATGAACTTGCATATTCTGATTTTAGTTTGTCTTGTGCTTATGAAAATGCTATGATAAAAATGCCATCATATTATTTCATGCATATTCGGCCAGTCCATTATGTTTGCCTTGCATGTGCATTTTTCTTTTGTTTCTTAACTTGCTTGCATTTCGATGCTATGAGCTTGTGCATTTTGATTTTGGTATATTATATGTTATTAAAAATGTCATGACATTACGTATTTTGATATGGTTTGTCATTTATTTAGGTCATTTACTAAGTGGGATTGCATTAGAGTCTCACATGATCATTTGGCCTCTTCATGCATCCCTCGCCTTGTCATGCATTTGCATATTGCTTAGCTAACATGTTTGGCATTATTATGTCTTGAAATTGTGTATTAGCTACTGTTTGTTCCAGCATTAACATTAATTTCATGAGTCATTATATGTTCATAATATTGCTATGCATGCTCACTACATTTTAGGTCTAGGCCATATTGGTATTGCCATGCATATTGAGTCCTAAATCACATTGGTATTGTCATGCATTAATATGCTATTTAGGTCTTAGGTCATATTTATTTTCATGTATATTTATGACATATTAGGTCCTAGTCACATTTACATTATCAAGCATTGCATGTATATAGAGTTAGGATAGCATTTATTGCCATGCAAATTTATGCTAGGCATTTAGGTTGCCATGAATTGTCATGCATTTCCTTTATCATTTAGACCTTTAGACCATGCATTTCATACATTTCATTTGCTGTATGTTCATGCATTCCATGTCATTGCCACTTGAATATTGACTTAGGCCAATTAATGGTTCAAAGTCATGCTCTCTTGAGCACACTTGTGCAAAATTAAGTTTTATCAAATTGATTATTCTACCTTTGTGATTTTTTTTTTTACTTAGATAATTTTTATCTAACTTTCAAAAAGTCTTAGCTACTGTTTGTGAGTCATTTTGTGAGTCTTAAATATTTTTACTTTGATTTTTAAATGATTTTATCAAAGGCAAAAATGTATTTTGGGCAAAACAGTTTTTTCACCCAGTACTCGTACTTTTTCGATTTTTCTGGGCATTCATCTTTAATCATAAAAGATTTTTTCTCGTGTAGTTTTACATATCCTGAGTCTCCAGTATTTTTTTAGAATTTTTTGAATTTTTAAAAATAGGGTAAAAAATCGTGGCTTAAAACTGGACAGTGGAGTCAGAACTGAATTTAAAGAATAATCATTTTTCTGTTTTGGTTAAGTTACTTAGAGGGGCTGATTAGGAAGGTTAGCTACTGACTTAGGGTAGTTTCTAAGCCTTTTTAAACTCTAAAAATGATTTTTTAAGTCTCGGGTTAAGGGTGGTCAAGTCCGGGATTTTAAACTTAGGAAATTAGAGCCATTTAAAAAAGGGTTTCGTCCAGTTTTTATTTTTAATATAAGCTTTTCCAAATTGTTTTCAAACAATCACAAAGTATTTTGGTTTTAGAATATTTAATTTGACATATTTTCCTAAGTTATCCGGATATCTTTTTAGATATACAAATTTCCTTAATTAAAGGAAAAAAATACATTTTCATGCATTTCATTTTCCATATTCATGCATTTTATTTAAACATGTGATTTTTGCTATGATATTTTCCATGATATAATTATTATTTTAATTCACATTTTATGATCTTATATTTGTTTGCCATATGATTTTTTTTTAATGTTTCATGATATCCTATGCTTTTTTTTTAATTATTATTTAGTTATTTTTGTCACATTGTTTAGCATATACTATGTTCATACATTATTATTTTTATTAATATTTTCATGCATATTATATGTTAGTATTATTTTAATTCCATATCATCTCTTGTCATTTAGATCATATTTCATGTCATTTAGATCACATTCCATGTTATTTAGGTTATTTCATTTATAACATGACATGTCATTTAAAATATGCCATATCATTTAGAATTACCATGCCATTTAAATTATTTTATCTCATTTAGAATATACCATGATACTTAGGATTTTTTTTTATTTTACCTAGAATATACTATGTCATTTGTATTATGTCATGTCATTTAGGTTGCATTATATTATATAGATTTGTCATGTCATTTTATTCATGTCATACATGTCCATATTCATATTTTTTAAAATGTTTTGAAAAAGATAATGATTTTCAATAAAAGATAAGGATATTCCCGAGTTAAAATAATTCATGAGTTCTCTACCGGGTTTGCTGGAGGGAATATCATCAATTATCATTAATAAAGGAATATCTCTCTTTCAAAAAAACCGACAATGATTCGGAAAGTTTTCCAAATGAATAAATTCTTTTATATTTTGCTGATTTTGTCGGGGAATATAGGAAAATTTTGAATTAATAAATTCCATATCATTTTTAATTAAAAATGGAATTATTTTTCTTAAAATTGGGAATTAATTTGAAATACTAAATTTAAGACCAACTTTTTACCGAGATTTGAGATAACACACGATTAATAAGGTACCGTTTTATATGGGCGTTGTGGGGGTGCTAATCCTTCCCCGCACGTAACCGAGTCCCGAACCCGTTTCTTTGATTTCTCTGGTTTAAATGCAGACTTGAAATTGGTTTTAAAAATGTTTTAATTAATTTTTAAAATATTTTATAAAACCGGTTTTAATAGGTGGCCGATCACACCTAGTTTAAAAAAGATTGGTGGCGACTCCATGTATTTTTAAGGTCATTTTCAAAACCTTCATCTTTCTTGAGGAATTAAGTTGACTTTTCCTCGTTTTTTTTAATGTCACGCTTAATGAATAATAAAGTCTTGCGATGAGACTCGTTATTATTTTTTAGGTTGCGACAGGACCTATACTTTTAGTGTACCGAAATAAACCTTTATCCTTTAATTTGTATCTAGATAAACCTTAATCATTTGATTTGTACGCAAATAAACTCTTATTTCAAATGAAAGATTGATTTATATTAAAGGCTTATTTGGATACAATAAAAGTATAAGGGTTTATCTAGATAAAGTAATAAAGTTCATTTTTTTTAGCCTAAAATAAACAAAGAAAACAAGAAAAAACAAGGAAATTTCAAAATTTAAATTAAATAGTATACAAAGATTTCGAATGGACTAGTGATATCCTTTGATAAAATTTGAAGTTCATCAACACTTTTATTTTTCCTATACGACGTTTAGTTAATTGAATGAAATAGATGATTAATGAAATAATTATTCAGTGAAAATAGAATAGAAAGGAAATAGCTATTATGTAGTTTGATTTGTTGAATGGAATAAAAACAAAATGCTATTAACATGTTTGGTTAGATAAAACTCTTTAAATCATACCACTATTTCAAGAGTAAACAATTTATTCAAGCATAATAAGAGCATAAGGAATCCATGTATTCAAGCGCAATAGACACGATAAAATTCAAATACATGTATTCAAGCATAAAAGCAAGTGTATCCAATTTAAGCATTTTAGCACAATGATCACAAAGACATAACATGATATTTATCAACAAAGAGATACAGAGTTGTAAGTGGATAAGTCTCATAAATCATGTCACTCAATCATGTCTTAGATGTTGAACAAAAAAAAAAATCATGTCTTAGATAAAATATGCTTTGAATGTAAGATTTTCAAGAAAGTATATTATCATAACGTGCAAATTCTAAGATTCGATCGCTTGATACAAAATGGAGTCTCCGCCAAAATTTTTTATTAGGTATGATTAGTCACCTATATGAATCTATCATCTTTAAAGAATTCCAAAACTTGACTAAGGCTCTTTAAAAAGAATAAGTTCTAGTCTACATCATCGTAATTAGGTTCAAGAGTATAGTTACGTGTAGGAAATGATTAGTACCCTCATAATGTCTATCCAAAAGATAGTACTTGATTACTCTTATGTTGTCCTAAAAGTGGTCTTAAATAAATGGTCTTTCCTAACTTATTATTATTAAATATTGGAAAATTTTTACATTTTTTCCATCGATTAGGAGAGAATTCTTAAAACAAATTCTCATTTAAAGAGTATTAAGAGAAACTAATTTTCCCCTAAAGAGACACCATCGTCAGATATTTTAATTGTAAAATATTTAAAAAAATCTTAACTATTTCCCACTAATTTGGAAAAATTTCTAGAATATTTTTATCTTAAGAGTATTCAAAAGAACTAATCTTCTCCTTGAAGAGGCTCCATCATCATATTTATTATTATTTAAATCATTTAAATGTTGAAATATTGAAGGAAAAAAAATCTTAAATTCATTTTCACTAATTTGAAAATAAATCTTAAAAATTTTCTCACATCAGGAGTATTCAAGAGAACCAATTTTTCCTTTAAGAGACTCCAATTTTTACCTAGAAATAAATGTCGATTTTTTATATTTAAATCTTTTTTTACTCATCATCAAGTTGGTGGAATTTAGAAAATATTCTCACCTAAAAATTTCTTAGAGTCAGTCACCCAGTTAGATTGAACCAAACACCTTGTTAGATATTTGGGGTAGATTTTGTGAGAAAATAAAGATATTAGGATAATATGCAATGTTTTATAATTATTAAATTTAAAATAATCTAACATATATATAATATTGGCTACAAGAGCCCTTACTTGTGTGACATGTGTCCTTTTAAGGATAAAGAAGTAATTGTTTTATTTGTCAAATATAGTCTTGAGATTTCATATACAAAGGAAAAAAAAAAAGAGATGAGGATAGGTTTAGAGGTGTTCATGGACCGGGCTTATGATGGTATCAACATCATATATGGTTGTTCAAGCCCGGTCCAGCTCGAAATATGGGCCTAAAATTTTGCTCAAACCCGTCCATATTATTAATTGGATAGCCCAAGCCTGTTTAGGCTCGCCCATATTTTTTTTTTCTTAAAAAAATTTTAAAAAACATGTTAGTTTTTATTTAATTTTAGAATAATTTTATATTTTTTCTTTTATTAAGTTTTTAAACATAGACAATTTAATATATTTTTTAATATTTACATTATAATATTATATATATTTAATCTTTATATGACATAAATTATATAATATATATAAATAAACATAATATATTATTTAATTAGAAAATGGACCACGCCGGCCCGGTTTGGACCTTGAATGTTGGAGTCAAAACCCAACTCATTTTTTAAACAAGCCTCATTTTTTTTGCCCAAACTTATTTTTCAGGCTTAATATTTTTGTCCAAGCCCTCCCAAATATCGAGTGGGCCTTCGAGTTTGGCGGATAGCCTGGCCCTTGGATAGGTCTAGGTAGGTCAAAGAGAAAAAAAAAAAGATGGATAGAATAGATGGCGAGTATCTTACTGTAATATAAAATGAGTTACAAAAAACACTATTTACAACTACACACATATATGAATGATACCGTTCGAAGATGGAAAATTAATTTTATGAATTATTGAGGGTATTTTTGGTAGAGAAAGAAAATAAAAAATGAATAGAGAGAGAGAAAATACATTGGAGCCAAAAAGTAAAAGAGATGAGAAGAACGAAGAACAAGAAAACAAGAAAAAAAAATAGAATGAAGAGAGAGAATAACCGAACCCACATGAATATTATGAAAGAAGGGAAGGGGTACTACGAGAATGCCTTCTTCTCCCAATTCTCCCATGATTTTTTTTTTGTTAATTTTTATCTTTCTCCTTTCTCTTCTTTCTTTCATTTTTTTTTTCTTTTTTCTCGTTATTAATTTTCTTATCTTTTTCTGTCGTCTTATCTTTTTTCAATTTTCTTTTTAATGTTTTTATTTGTTTCTCTATTATCTTTATTCTAATAAAAATAATTGAATAAAAATAACCAATGATGTTTTGTTTAAAAAAGGATAATAAATAAAAATAAAAAATATATATGTTTCAAATTAAAATATTTAAATCTTTTTTCATCTATTATTTTTTATATATTTTATTAAATATACTATCATTTTGAATAATTAAAAATTTTGAGAAAAGATTAGAGTTATCAAAGGGTTGGGTTACATGTCCAAACCTGAAGTCCCGTTTGATATTTATGAGAGTTTGGACAGAAATATTAAGTCTATTAAACGGGTTTGGGCAAAATTTTGAGATTGTTTAAAAATGAGTTGGGTCTTGATTCCAACATTTAAGTTCTAAATCCAATTCAATTTGACCATTAATTATATAATATATTATCTTTTATGTTTATATATTATTTAATTTATTTTATATAAAAAATATATTTTTTGTGATACATTAGAAAATATAAAAATACACTAAGCTATCAATTTTTAAATATTGATAAAATAAAAATATTAAAAATTAAATAAAAATATAATATTTATATTTTGTAGAAAAAAAAAAAACTTATTTGGATGGGTCTAGGTTGTGTCATTTATTATTTAGACGATTTTGATAAGAATTTAAGACTCAAATAGTTGGGTCAAATTGGACTTTCACAAGTATGTGTTATATTGATAATATATCTATGTCGATCTAAACTTAATATGAATTTATCCAGTTGGATGCATGAACACTTTTAAAAAAATAAATATTTTTTCGATCCTTATATTTTAACTTTTTTAAAAAACACAAGTAGTATATATATATATATATTTAAAAAATTATGATCCGAGCGAAGCCGGGAAAGTTTTGTAGTAAATAATAATTTAGAAATATAATAAATAATAATAGACATTTTCTTCATTTCTCTACATTCATATTATTTTTATATATACTACTATTTGTTATCACATGCATTTGCATGTAGATATTCGTTGTTTTATTTATTTTTAAATATATAATTGTATATTTTAAAAATAAATAAAACTAATAAAGTGTATAATAATATAATATTAACTAAAATTTGCATTAACAACTAAAGTTTCTTTCATGTGCAAATTATATCAAATTGTTATGAAATTTATTATTTTTAATATTAATGCAAAATTAGTTACGAAGATAAAAAAAATTCAATGTACATTTTAATTCTTTTTTGTTTACATCAAATAAATTGATTTACTTTATAAGATTAGTGAAAAATTAGAACTTTTAAAATAAAACAATTCCATATACACTTTTAATTATTTTTTATTTATTATCAAATTAATTCATTTAAAAAAAATTTTATAAAATTCAATTTCTTACTTATAAATTAGATAAACCTTATTATTAGTAATAAAATATTTATAGTAGTAATTTAAAAATATAGTGAACAATAATGATTGTCGCAACCTAAAAAATAACAAGTATCATCGCGAGACATTTACTCGTTAAGTGTGACATTGGGGAAACAGAGAAAAAGATGACTTAATTTCTCTTAAAATAAAATGAGGGTTTGAAAACAACCTTGAAAAAGACATGGAGTCGCCACCAATCTTTTTTTGCTAGGTGTGATCGGCCACCTATTAAAACCGGTTTTGTAAAATATTTTAAAATTAATTAAAACATTTTAAAAACCAATTTCAAAGTCTGCGCTTTTAAACCAGAGAAATCAAAGAAGCGGGTTCGAAAGTCGATTACGTGCGGGGAAGGATTAGCACCCCCACAACGCCCGTATAAAATGGTACCTTATTAATTGTGTGTTTTCTCAAGCCTTGGTAAAAATAGGTTTTAGATTTGGCATTTCAAAATAATTCCCAATTTAAAGAAAAATAATTCCATTTTTAATTGAAAATGATCCAAAATTTATTAATTCAAAATTTTCCTATATTCTCCGACAAACTCGGCAAAATATAGAAATTTTTATTTATTTGGAAAATCTCCGAATCATTTTCATTTTTTGAAAGAAAAATATTTCTTTATTAATGATAATTGATGATATCCTCCCCAGCAAATCCGGCAGAGAACTCATGAATTATTTTAACTCGAAAATATCTTTATTTTTATTGAAAATCATTATTTTTTTTAAAACATTTTAAAAAGATGAATATGAACATATTTGACATAGTAAAGATGACTTAGCAAAATCTAAATAACATGGCAACATATAAATGACATAGTATATTCTAAATGACATGATATAATCTAAATGACATGGCAAAATCTAAGTGACATGGTATATTTTAAATGACATAGCATAATTTAATAACATGACATGATAAAAAAATATAAAATAACCTTATAATAAAATACACATGTAAATGAAAAAAAAAAATAATGCATGAACATAATAAACCTTAAATATATGGCAAAATAATTAGTGACTAAGCAAACATCATAGAATAACATAAAATATCCATAACCATATATCCGCGAAGACAATCACCATGAAATCTAAATTAAAACAAAAACATTACCATAGAAATATTCATAGCAAAAATCATATATCATATAATATGCATGAACATGGAAAATGCAATGCATGAAAGTGTATTTTTTCCTTTAAATAAGGACATCCGTATACCTAAAAAGATATCTGACTACCTTAGAAAAAGACATTAAATCAGATTTTTCTAAATCAAAAGTACTTTGTGATTGGATGAAAAACAATTTGAAAATTTTTAGATGAAAATGGCACTATGGCCGAAACCCCTTTAAAAAGGCTCTATTTTTCTAACTTTGAAAACCCGGGTTTGACCACCCTTGACCCAACCTTTATAAAATCATTTTTTAAGATTAAAATGACTTAGAAATTAACCTAGGACAGTAGCTATTGTTCTAAATTAGCCCCCTCCTATTGACTTAACCAAAACAGAAAATTATTTTCTTCTTGAAAACAAATCTGACTTTTCTCACCAGTTTTAAATTGTGATTTTTTTTTTACCTATTTTAAAATTTTCAAAAAAATCTGAAAACTTATGGGAGACTCAGAACATATCGACCTCTATGGGAAAAAATCAGCTTAATTTTTAGACTAAACATGGCCTACCCGAAAATTCATGAAAGTCAGAACACTGGGTGAAAAACTGTTTAACTAAAAAACATTTTTAAACCTTTGATAAAAAGTCCAAAAATTAGAATAAAAATATTAGAGAATCCTCTAAGGTCCTACAATCAGTGGTAAAAATTTCTACAATTTGGACAAGGATTTCTTAATTAAAAAAATCACAAAGGTAGGAAAGCGAACTTAACAACATCTTAATTTTCCACAAGCACGCTCATGAGAGCTTGGGTTTGAGCCATTGATTGGCTTAAGTCAAAAATCAAATGGGATGATATGAAATGCATGAACAAACAGCAAGTTAAATGCATGAAATGCATGACCTAATGCCTAAATGACATAGAAAATATGTATGGCATAAAAGATGACCTAATGCCTAGATAGAAATATGCATGGCAACAAATGTGACCCTAGACCTAATATGCATGAAATATGCATGGCAATAAATATGACCCTAGACCTAATGAACATGAAAAGATGCATGGAAATACAAGATGACCTAAGACCCAATAAGCATGAAAATATGCATGGCATACAAAGATGACCTAAGACCTAAAATGTCATAAGAATATGCATGGCAATATAACATGACCTAATGCCTAATATGATATATAAATATGCATGGCTATAACATGAACATATAATGACCAAATGAACATAATAATAATGCAAGAACATGGCAAAACAAATACACAATCAAATGGCATAATTGTGCAAAGCATGAATGAAAGCATGATAGTCATACAATCAAGATGAAAAAGCAAATACACAAGGCAAGAAAAAATGATGGGAATCGAATGGTCACAATAACATGTAAAGAAATATAGCAAGGCAATAACACAAACATATGGTATGGCAAATATGGAAGACATAAATGAAAGCATGATAGACAAATCATCGTGATGAAAATGCAAAGATATAGCTAGGCAAATACACAAACACATGGTATGACAATAATACAATGCATGTGTAACAACCGAGGTTACGTATAATCATGTAAAGTTAAATCCCGAAAATTTTAAGGACGAACTTGAAAATTGGTAAGAAGTTATAAGTGAAGGAAATAAAAGAAGAAAGGATCAAAATGAACATATTAAAAAAGTTTAGGGACTTAATGGTTATTTATAAAAAGTTGAGGGACTAATATGCAATTATCCCAAAAACAAGAAAAATATCTCTTTTCTTCATCCTTTCTCCCGAAAGTTCTACACATTTTTTCATTCTCTTCTTCAAGTGCAGCCGGCTCCATCATCTCTCTCTCTCAAAAAAAAAAAAATTCTCTTCAAACAATTCCACCAAAATCTCAACAACAATTACATCCAAGGTTAGTTTCTTGATAAATTCTTCATTTTCTTTAGATATCTACTTGGGCATGCTAAGATCATAGCTCCATAAACATGTTAAGGTCTGAAATCCATCTATTAAGTATGAATTTTACTCATTCTTGGTAAGAATTAAAAGGATTTGAAAGCATGAACAAGAAAATGGGAAGAAAAAGCAAAACAGGGGAAACTGAGCATGCTTGCTGTTCGGATTTTCTGGGTTCGGTAAATTAGGGTTTGTATTTTTTTGATATTTTTCCTAGAAACTAGACTTCAATATGAGAATTTTGGTTTTTGAATCACCCAAAACCGATAATCGGTTAAAAAGATAAAATTCGGTGAAGTTTACTGTTCTGTGTTGATCTCTGTTTCAGCATGGTTTCGGGATTTATCAAATTTGATCAAAATTTTGTTCTAGTTGTATAAGTTAGTTATTTTATTCATAAATTAGATATATTGGTTGAAATAAAACAATTGGGATCACTTCCAAATTCCTTACCAAACTCAAGTTATGATTTTCTAATCTAACTTGATATTAAGGAATTTATTGCCTAAGAGAAATATAGTATCAAAGGATGGTTATGGATTATGAAAATCTCTAAGGCATGGAATACTAGAAACGAATTTGATAAGGACATGATTATGGAGTTGAATTATGGAGAAAATGATTATGGAAATGATATTAAAAATTAAGGATATGTTGTTTTGAGTATGAGAAATTAGTATATGGGGCAGATTTATGGGACTTAAGTTACATTCAAAATTGTGTAATGCTTTGAGCATGTATAGATACTAATTATTGTTAATCTCTAGGCCACGTAGATCCGACGTCACCTGTGGATCCCGAAGTTTCAGGTCGAGGTGTACAGTGAGATCATCCAAAGGATTGTGAGTAGCCAACAACTATAGTTATTTGAAATATTTTTAATTATAATTATATATTTTTTTTACATAATATTTATTTTACGTATTAAAGGTATATACAATATTTAATCATATGAATTGATTTGTTATTAAAGTATTTTTATTTCAAGAAATATTATATCGAGTAAGTTGGTTGATTTATGAAATATGATTTTACATAGAATTTAACGTACATGGTTTTGGCTCCACCTGACTTAATGTATGAGATTATTTCCTTGACCGGAATACGTGAGCTGCGTGCTACGCATCTGTGGCGGGAGCCACCTCCAGAGTGCCCATTCCGTGATATTAGACCGGAATACGGAGCTGCGTGCTACGCCTTTGTTGCGGGAGCCACCTCCAGAGTCCCTATTCCGTGATATTAGACTGGGGTTTGGGAGCTGCGTGCTACGCCTTTATGGTGGGAGCCACCTCCAGAGTCCCTATCCCGTTATATTTGCCTTTTGGGGGCACATCATAGCGACACATATGCCTTTGGGGCGTCCTATGGTGGTATTGGCCTTTGGGGCCGGCTACTAGTATGCCTACATGGATGTTGCCTGGTTATTTCATGGATGTATTCTTGTGCATGACAGAAAGTTGGAGCCCAATTATACGAAACTTGAATTACTTTATGGATTTTATTCATTGATGTAATATTGTTATACATTTGAAAAGCTTGCTACGTCTTTGAATTACTTATTATGGTTTTATTATTATTTATTTTGAAAATGTCAATTATACTTTACAGATTTCCATTATGGTTTTCACACGCTTTAAATGTTGTCTACTCATTGAGATATTCATATATCTCACCTCCCCTTATTTCTCATTTTTAGGACACACTTAGTTGTCGGGATTGCTGCCTTCCTCTACTCTCCGCTTCAAGAATATATTGACGTGGTGGGCATCATATCTAAATTTCTAGAAGATTTGGTCTTTTGATGTTTTTATCTAGTAAACCTTGCTGAGATAGGTTTATTTCTAGATATATTGTATATATTTGAAGATATGAGACAATAGATCAATATGTTTGATTTGAGAATAAATTGATCATGAATAATTTTTGAATATGCATGGATATATGTGGTAATAGTATTGAGAAATACTGTTGGTTGAGGATATAAAATTGAGTGTTATTTGCAGGAGGGTTATAGTTGAGATAGAAAGGAAACTCTGCCGGATTTTAGGTAGATTATCCGGATAGGGTGTTACAATTTGGTATCAGAGCAAGGTTATAGGTCCTGTAGACTTAGGAACTGTTTGTTGAAGTATTAAAATATTGTCACCTGTGCAGAAAATCAGACACGATGCCACCACGTCGAAGAGGAAGGCCTAGAATCAATCCCCTACCCCAAAATAGGGATAGGAATAGAAATGTGAATGTCGATGAGCAAATTGGAGAACAAGCTTCAGCTGCTGGTTCATCTTCTATTGCTGCACCCTCAACAGCACCTCCAGCAGCTGATCGTAATTTAGCTGAGGCAGTTGCGGCCTTGGCAAGAGTAATTCCCGTTTTGA
Organism: Fremontodendron californicum; assembly: GCA_030761205.1. NCBI lineage: Eukaryota > Viridiplantae > Streptophyta > Magnoliopsida > Malvales > Malvaceae > Fremontodendron > Fremontodendron californicum. The sequence continues at coordinate 22,629,687 of JAULJL010000018.1, read as the reverse complement.
CTGCCCCTGCTGAGAAGGGGATAGTTGATTACTGTAAAGATTTGAAGAATATGGGTTGCAAGATTTTCACAGGGTCTTTGGAATCAGATTTAGCTTGGTCATGGCTACAAAAATTTGAGACTACTTCCATTACTCTTCAGATTCCCGAGACTATGAGGTTACCATGTGCGGTGCAATTTTTGGAGGATCATGCACACACATGGTGGAAAACTACTGTGCAAAGGTATGTTGGACGTCCTGCCATAACCTGGGCAGATTTTCGAAGAGAGTTTGAAGAAAAATACTATTCTCGGGCCTTGCGGGAAAAGAAATGGACTGAGTTTATGAATTTAAAACAGGGTGGTATTTCAGTAGTAGAGTATGAGCAAAAATTCAGTGAACTATCAGAATTTGCTCCATCAATAGTAGCCAACGATGCTGATAGATGCAAGAAATTCCAAGATGGGCTACATGTTAGTATTCGAGATAGGTTGACGACCCTGGATACAGATGACTTTAATAAATGGGTCAACATGGCAATCAAAGCTGAACAGAATCTGAAAGAAATGAAAGATAGAGAAGAGATGTTCAGAAAAAGAAAATGGCACTCCTCCAGTGAGGACATGAGGCCTAAGAAAAGTTATGTAGAAAGCAGTGTCAGTGGTTCCAAACCCTTGAGATTTCAGGAGGGATTAGACAGAAAACCTATTAGTGGTTCTTCTAGTAGATTTATCATTGGACCTCAACAGCAGACTAGATTGCCACCTGGGAGGTCAGGAGGATCTCGTACATTGACTTATCCTCAGTGTCCCCATTGTGGGAAGAATCACCCTGGTGAATGTTGGAGACTACAGGGTGTGTGTTTTTACTGCAAAGAACCGGGACACATGAAACGAGATTGTCCCAAGCTGGAGAACAAGGGAGTTACTAGTCAGTTGTCAGTGGGTCAAAAAGAAAGGACCCAACCTACTGCTGCACATCAGCCGACAGCAGTTAGAGATAGAATTGGGGTACAATCTCAAGTTGGTTCATCTACTGGCCCTCGACAGAGTGGACAGCTTGGTAGACCTCGAACTACAGCCAGAATTTATGCTATGACCCAACAACAGGCTCAGGCTACTCCTGAAGTGGTTACAGGTACTCTCCCAATTTCTAAGGCAAATGCTAGGATCTTAATAGATCCAGGTGCAACTCATTCTTTTGTTGCTAATTCATATGTCATGCATTTGGGTAGAGAGTCTAGGAGGTTAGACATCTCTATGGTCGTTAGTACCCCAATGGGAGAAACTTTGAAAATTGATGTGGTTTATCCGGATTGTACCGTTATGGTTCAGGAGCATGAATTACCAGTTAATTTGTTTCCATTAGGAATGTATGATTTCGATGTGATTTTGGGAATGGATTGGTTGTCTAAAAACAATGCAGTGATAGATTGTTTTTCCAAAATTGTGACTTTTAAGAAGTCAGGAGATTTGGAGTTTACTTTTCAAGGAGAAAGGAAAGTTTTACCTTCTTGCCTTATCTCCAAGATGGCAGCCAATAGATACTTGCAAAAAGGGTATTCTGCTTACCTTGCTTATGTGATTAACAAGGACATACATGAGGCAAAGTTGGAAACTATACCTGTGGTCAAAGAGTTTCCTGAGATCTTTCCTGAAGAATTGGTCGGTTTACCTCCTGACAGGGAATTGGAGTTTACTATTGACTTAATCCCTGGCAGTGCTCCTATTTCTCAGGCACCCTATAGAATGGCACCTTCGGAGCTAAAGGAATTGAAAGTGCAGTTGCAAGACCTAGTTGACAAAGGTTTCATTCGGCCTAGTACTTCACCTTGGGGAGCACCGGTTTTATTTGTAAAGAAAAAGGATGGATCTTTACGATTGTGTATCGACTACCGGCAATTGAACAAGGTCACCATTAAGAATAAGTATCCTTTGCCAAGGATTGATGACTTGTTTGATCAGTTGCAAGGTGCGAGTGTGTTCTCCAAAATAGACCTAAGATCGGGTTATCATCAATTGAAGATTAAAGAATCTGATATTCCAAAGACTGCTTTTAGAACTCGATATGGTCATTATGAATTCTTAGTTATGCCTTTTGGGCTAACTAATGCACTTGCAGTCTTTATGGATTTGATGAATAGGGTGTTTCGACCCTACTTAGATAAGTTTGTTATTGTTTTCATCGATGACATCCTAGTTTATTCCAGGAATAAGAATGATCATGTAAGCCATTTGAGAACGGTGTTGCAGACTATGCGTGAAAAGCAACTTTATGCTAAATTTTCCAAGTGTGAATTCTGGCTAGACAAAGTAGCATTCCTTGGTCATGTAGTATCTAAGGAAGGGATTTTTGTAGATCCACAAAAGATAGAAGCTGTAGTTGCTTGGGAAAGACCCACTAATGTCACAGAAGTTAGGAGCTTTCTCGGATTGGCAGGGTACTATCGAAGATTCGTGGAAGGATTTTCCATGATTGCCTCTCCTTTGTCAAAATTAACAAGGAAGCATGCTAAGTTTGAGTGGACTGATGAATGTGAGCAAGCTTTCGAAGAGCTCAAGCATAGATTGACCACAGCACCAGTTCTTACACTACCATCAGGGAATGGAAGCTTTGTGGTATACAGTGATGCCTCGAGGCGAGGTTTGGGTTGCGTTTTGATGCAACATGGGAAGGTGATAGCTTATGCTTCTCGACAACTGAAACAGCATGAGCAAAACTATCCCACTCATGATTTAGAGTTAGCGGCAGTGGTGTTTACACTGAAAATTTGGAGGCATTATTTATTTGGAGAAAAATGTACAATCTACACTGATCATAAGAGTCTGAAATATCTGATGGATCAGAAAGAATTAAATTCGAGGCAAAGGAGATGGTTGGAATTGATAAAAGATTATGACTGTGTAATTGACTATCACCCAGGAAAGGCCAATGTAGTGGCCGATGCTCTTAGTAGAAAGTCTTCTAGTTCTCTTGCTCATATCCGAGCAATTCAGAAACCCTTAGAAAATGAGTTGAAGTCTTTACCTTTAGAATTGATGATTGATGAGAATAATCTCCTGATAGCCCACTTGAAGGTTAAACCGATTCATATTGATTGGATACGTGAAGCACAAAATAATGACCCTATGCTGGTAAAGTTAAAGCAAGAAGTAAGGGATGGTGTGAGGACTGACTATCAATTAAAGGATGATGATGTACTGATAATGAGAAATAGGCTTTGTGTGCCTCAGGATGAAGAACTCCGGAAGGTGATTTTGGAGGAAGCTCATAATGCACCATATGCGTTACATCCCGGTAGCGTGAAGATGTATCGAACCTTAAGAGAACATTATTGGTGGCAAGGTATGAAACGAGACATAGCTGAGTTTGTTTCTAGATGCTTGGTATGCCAACAAATTAAAGCCGAGCATCAAAAACCTTCTGGGAAATTGAACCCCCTACCTATTCCTCAATGGAAGTGGGAAGATATTGCTATGGATTTCGTTTCGGGATTGCCAAGAACACAGTCTGGTTATGACAGCATTTGGGTGATTGTTGATCGTCTGACAAAATCAGCTCACTTTTTGCCAGTTAAGAAGACTTTTTCCATGGAAAGATTGGCTAAACTTTATGTGAATGAAATTGTTAGGTTACATGGTGCCCTAGTATCGATTGTATCTGATCGAGACCCCCGATTCACATCTCGATTTTGGCCAAGTTTGCAGAATGCTATGGGCACTAAACTCAAGTTCAGTACTGCTTTTCATCCTCAGACAGATGGACAATCTGAACGGACAATTCAAATTTTGGAAGATATGCTCAGATCTTGTATTATGGAATTCAAAGGAAACTGGGATGAACACTTGCCCCTAGCAGAATTTGCGTATAACAATAGTTATCAGTCCAGCATCGACATGGCTCCGTTTGAAGCTTTATATGGAAGGAAGTGCAGAACTCCGGTGTGTTGGGATGATACAGATGAAAGGAAATTACTAGGTCCAGAAATTGTTATGATGACTGCAGACAAAGTTAAGGTAATTCGGGAAAAGATAAAAATAGCTCAAGATCGACAAAAGAGCTATGCAGATAATCGGAGAAAAGATTTAGAGTTTGAAGTTGGTGATATGGTGTTTTTAAAAGTGACTCCTTGGAAAGGAGTAATCCGGTTTGGAAGACGAGGAAAGTTGGGCCCTCGATATATAGGGCCGTATGAGATCATTGAACGGATTGGCCCAGTTGCTTATAGATTGGCCTTACCAGAAGAGTTGTCACGAATTCATAATGTGTTCCATGTTTCCATGCTTCGAAAGTACATTTTCGATTCTTCACATATATTGAAGGATTTGCCTATGGAAATTGAGGAAAACTTAACTTATGAAGAGCAGCCGGTTGAGATTTTGGATAGAAGGGACCAAGTTCTAAGGACTAAGACTATTCCATTAGTGAAAGTTCTTTGGAGGAATCATTTATACGAAGAAGCTACATGGGAAAGGGAGGAAGATATGCAGACTCAATATCCTCACTTATTCAATCAAGTTGGTAAGTAAATTTCGAGGACGAAATTTTTCTATGGGGGGTAAGTTGTAACAACCGAGGTTACGTATAATCATGTAAAGTTAAATCCCGAAAATTTTAAGGACGAACTTGAAAATTGGTAAGAAGTTATAAGTGAAGGAAATAAAAGAAGAAAGGATCAAAATGAACATATTAAAAAAGTTTAGGGACTTAATGGTTATTTATAAAAAGTTGAGGGACTAATATGCAATTATCCCAAAAACAAGAAAAATATCTCTTTTCTTCATCCTTTCTCCCGAAAATTCTACACATTTTTTCATTCTCTTCTTCAAGTGCAGCCGGCTCCATCATCTCTCTCTCTCAAAAAAAAAAATTCTCTTCAAACAATTCCACCAAAATCTCAACAACAATTACATCCAAGGTTAGTTTCTTGATAAATTCTTCATTTTCTTTAGATATCTACTTGGGCATGCTAAGATCATAGCTCCATAAACATGTTAAGGTCTGAAATCCATCTATTAAGTATGAATTTTACTCATTCTTGGTAAGAATTAAAAGGATTTGAAAGCATGAACAAGAAAATGGGAAGAAAAAGCAAAACAGGGGAAACTGAGCATGCTTGCTGTTCGGATTTTCTGGGTTCGGTAAATTAGGGTTTGTATTTTTTTGATATTTTTCCTAGAAACTAGACTTCAATATGAGAATTTTGGTTTTTGAATCACCCAAAACCGATAAGCGGTTAAAAAGATAAAATTCGGTGAAGTTTACTGTTCTGTGTTGATCTCTGTTTCAGCATGGTTTCGGGATTTATCAAATTTGATCAAAATTTTGTTCTAGTTGTATAAGTTAGTTATTTTATTCATAAATTATATATATTGGTTGAAATAAAACAATTGGGATCACTTCCAAATTCCTTACCAAACTCAAGTTATGATTTTCTAATCTAACTTGATATTAAGGAATTTATTGCCTAAGAGAAATATAGTATCAAAGGATGGTTATGGATTATGAAAATCTCTAAGGCATGGAATACTAGAAACGAATTTGATAAGGACATGATTATGGAGTTGAATTATGGAGAAAATGATTATGGAAATGATATTAAAAATTAAGGATATGTTGTTTTGAGTATGAGAAATTAGTATATGGGGCAGATTTATGGGACTTAAGTTACATTCAAAATTGTGTAATGCTTTGAGCATGTATAGATACTAATTATTGTTAATCTCTAGGCCACGTAGATCCGACGTCACCTGTGGATCCCGAAGTTTCAGGTCGAGGTGTACAGTGAGATCATCCAAAGGATTGTGAGTAGACAACAACTATAGTTATTTGAAATATTTTTAATTATAATTATATATTTTTTTTACATAATATTTATTTTACGTATTAAAGGTATATACAATATTTAATCATATGAATTGATTTGTTATTAAAGTATTTTTATTTCAAGAAATATTATATCGAGTAAGTTGGTTGATTTATGAAATATGATTTTACATAGAATTTAACGTACATGGTTTTGGCTCCACCTGACTTAATGTATGAGATTATTTCCTTGACCGGAATACGGGAGCTGCGTGCTACGCCTCTGTGGCGGGAGCCACCTCCAGAGTCCCCATTCCGTGATATTAGATCGGAATACGGAGCTGCGTGCTACGCCTTTGTTGCGGGAGCCACCTCCAGAGTCCCTATTCCGTGATATTAGACTGGGGTTTGGGAGCTGCGTGCTACGCCTTTATGGTGGGAGCCACCTCCAGAGTCCCTATCCCGTTATATTTGCCTTTTGGGGGCACATCATGATTATGGAGTTGAATTATGGAGAAAATGATTATGGAAATGATATTAAAAATTAAGGATATGTTGTTTTGAGTATGAGAAATTAGTATATGGGGCAGATTTATGGGACTTAAGTTACATTCAAAATTGTGTAATGCTTTGAGCATGTATAGATACTAATTATTGTTAATCTCTAGGCCACGTAGATCCGACGTCACCTGTGGATCCCGAAGTTTCAGGTCGAGGTGTACAGTGAGATCATCCAAAGGATTGTGAGTAGACAACAACTATAGTTATTTGAAATATTTTTAATTATAATTATATATTTTTTTTACATAATATTTATTTTACGTATTAAAGGTATATACAATATTTAATCATATGAATTGATTTGTTATTAAAGTATTTTTATTTCAAGAAATATTATATCGAGTAAGTTGGTTGATTTATGAAATATGATTTTACATAGAATTTAACGTACATGGTTTTGGCTCCACCTGACTTAATGTATGAGATTATTTCCTTGACCGGAATACGGGAGCTGCGTGCTACGCCTCTGTGGCGGGAGCCACCTCCAGAGTCCCCATTCTGTGATATTAGATCGGAATACGGAGCTGCGTGCTACGCCTTTGTTGCGGGAGCCACCTCCAGAGTCCCTATTCCGTGATATTAGACTGGGGTTTGGGAGCTGCGTGCTACGCCTTTATGGTGGGAGCCACCTCCAGAGTCCCTATCCCGTTATATTTGCCTTTTGGGGGCACATCATAGCGACACATATGCCTTTGGGGCGTCCTATGGTGGTATTGGCCTTTGGGGCCGGCTACTAGTATGCCTACATGGATGTTGCCTGGTTATTTCATGGATGTATTCTTGTGCATGACAGAAAGTTGGAGCCCAATTATACGAAACTTGAATTACTTTATGGATTTTATTCATTGATGTAATATTGTTATACATTTGAAAAGCTTGCTACGTCTTTGAATTACTTATTATGGTTTTATTATTATTTATTTTGAAAATGTCAATTATACTTTACAGATTTCCATTATGGTTTTCACACGCTTTAAATGTTGTCTACTCATTGAGATATTCATATATCTCACCTCCCCTTATTTCTTATTTTTAGGACACACTTAGGTGTCGGGATTGCTGCCTTCCTCTACTCTCCGCTTCAAGAATATATTGACGTGGTGGGCATCATATCTAAATTTCTAGAAGATTTGGTCTTTTGATGTTTTTATCTAGTAAACCTTGCTGAGATAGGTTTATTTCTAGATATATTGTATATATTTGAAGATATGAGACAATAGATCAATATGTTTGATTTGAGAATAAATTGATCATGAATAATTTTTGAATATGCATGGATATATGTGGTAATAGTATTGAGAAATACTGTTGGTTGAGGATATAAAATTGAGTGTTATTTGCAGGAGGGTTATAGTTGAGATAGAAAGGAAACTCTGCCGGATTTTAGGTAGATTATCCGGACAGGGTGTTACAGCATGAACAACTTGATATAGTAAAAACAGAAAATTAAAGTTAGTAAATAAAGCAAGTAGACATGAAAATAAATGATAAAAAACAGAAAAATAAGAACATGTAAGTAAAGAGAGTAGAAATAAGCTCCATATTTTGATTATTTTAGAAAGCTAAATCATCAAAACAAACTAACATACCACAACCAACATAGGAATAAAATCAAACACAAGACAATCATACCAAAAGAGACCATTCGGCCACCATGAAAAAAAGTAGTAGAAAATTTGTTTTTGATATTTTTTATGAAAACATAAGATAGGAGCCTTAAAAGGGAGTTTCAAAAACCTTTATTTCATAATAAAATAACAAGAAATCATATGCAAAATGAGCAAAATCAGCATAGAAAAAGAAAGAAAAATGCAAGAGTTAGGTGCCAAAAGGCTACCTTTCAAAGCTATCTTTCAAGCTTCCTTCTCTTCTAATTTTTTTTTTTTTTTTTTACTTTTCTGCCACTTAGCTATTGCTCCAACATGAAAATACTCAGCCAAAAAGAACCTCCTAAAAATCAAAATTCCCCCTCCTATTTATAAGCTAGCCGAATGCCTTTTATGTTGTCATAATGTTGACATATTTTCTCCTAGCTAGCAAGATCCAAAGGCCACTAATGGAACAGATTTTAAAAATCATGAATTCATTGAGAACCAATCAAATTCAGCATTCTTTTAGTTTCCATATCAAGGCATTTTGACAAGCCTCAAGATTGGCCGGGATGTTTAAACTAGAAAGTTTAATCTCGGAGGGAAAAAGTTTCAGTTTTTGAAATCAATCCTCCAAATGAGAGTTGATAGTTTAGGAGGTTCAAGAATTCCTAGATGTTTCTTGATTTCCTCATGATGACCTCTTCCTTTGTTGTGGCATTGGCACTGCCATAGATGGCATCCAAAATTCCCATTTTACTTTAGATCGCCCATTTTTTGGTTTTCGCCCTAGAGTCACATTCTTTCATTTTTTTTCTTCTTCTTTTTATTTTTTTTATTTTTTTATTGTTGTTCTACCATGCACTTGAGAATTCTAAACTCTTTCAGAGTGAAATGATACTTTGATGAGATGGGATAAAATCTGAGGAAAAACCCTTCAAGTTAAATAATCATGTTTGATCAAAATGGACTTTTAAGCACGTAATGTAGGCCAAGGTTCGGGATTCAGAAAGAAAGGATAAATAGGCTCAAAATATCTGTTTGACGGTAATTAGATCAAGGATCATTTCTTAAGAAGGATTCCCTTTTTGAAGCATTTGTCCCTTTTGGACTTTTCTTTCCTTTTTTGACTTTTTTTCATTTTCTTCTTTGTTCCTGGCTTTCATTTCGCCATCCTTTTTCACACTTCATTTTTTGTGTGCTTTCTCTTCTTTGTTTTGTTCTTGGCTTTCATTTCGCCATCTTTTTTTCCTTTTGCACCTTTATTTTGACAGAGTGAGCCCGTATTTATTTGGGAGCTCAATTTGCTTTGTATTTGTCTTCGAGCTAGGACTCATTTCTTAGTGATCTTTGAGAATATATTTCCTCACATTTGCCCCCCAATGTAGAGGGTGATCCTTATCAGGGTTCAAAGAAGAAAGAATTCTTTCGGCTCAAAAGGGGTGAATATGGATTTTTTATTTTTTGTGAAAGGGATATGAAAGATGGCCATTTCTCATATCAAGCACAAATATTCTCATTGAAAAGCAAACCCTAGGGGGAATAGATAATCAAAATTTCATTTTGCACTTCGGAATCATCTGAATTCTAATATGGATGATATCACAATTTTTCTTCTTTTTTCTTTCTTTTTTTGTCACATGCCCCAATGATTCATGCGTTAATCCATCCTTATTCACCACGTATTCATCATTTCTACATATGATGAGCCAATTTGATTAACCATGAGAATGAGAAACATCGTAAGTCTAAGTCTATACTGAAAAAGGTTGAGTTTCAATCTTGGGTTTGTTTGAAATGACAAAGAAAATATGACCCAAAACTGGTTTTCTCTAGAACGTGGGATAATCTGGTTTGGTCATTGTGCCCTAAGGTGTCAATCATGAAGTGATGTTTGGGCAATTGGTGTTTTATTAGAAAAGCTGTGAATGGTTTTAGCGCATCCTTGACACATACCAAATTACCATGATCTAGATTATTGAAAGAATGTCTCATTTGTTCGGGTTTCCAAGGAGCTCGACAAATTTTCAAAAATTTTGTTCCTTTGCTCATAGCCTAAACTCGGATCTACATCTTTGCTTACTTTGTAGTGGCAATGGTTTATGAAGTTCAATCATTCATGTTCCTTGAAGCATTAAGTCAGTTCAAGGGACATAGGCATAGGAAAGCCTAAAAGAGAGGGGGAAGGTATTGGGTCATTTCTAACAATGATCATCAATATTCGTAAGACTGCCCATTACTTCATGTGAAAACCCCTTATTATTGTTTACCACAAATTTTCTCAAAATTTCATTTGTTTTTGCAAATTCAAATTATTACTAAAATATGTGTCGCAACCTAAAAAATAACAAGTCTCATCGCAAGACTTTATTTGTAACAACCGAGGTTACGTACAATCATGTAAAATTAAATCCCGAAACTTTTAAGGACAAACTTGGAAATTGGTAAGAAGTTATAAGTGAAGGAATTAAAAGAAGAAAGGATCAAATTGAACAAACTAAAAAAAAAGTTTAGGAGGCTTAATGGTTATTTATAAAAAGTTGAGGGACCAATGTGCAATTATACAAAAAATATAAAAATATCTCTTAAGTTTCTTTTATCTCTTGAAAACTCTAGAAATTTTCTTCCTCTCCCAAGTAGCAGCCAGCCTCTCCTATCCTCCCTCTCTCTCAAAATTCTCTTCAAACAATTCCACCAAAATCTAATCAACAATTACATTCAAGGTTAGTTTCTTTATTTATTCTTCCTTTCTTTAGATATTCTACATGAATATGTTAAGATCTTAGCTCCATAAACATGTTAAGGTCTGAAATCCATCTATTAAGTATGAGTTTTACTCACCTTTGGTAAGAATTAAAAGGATTTGAAAGCATGAACAAGAAAACGGGAAGAAAAAGCAAAACAGGGGAAGTTGAGCATGCTTGCTGTTCAGATTTTCTGGGTTCGGCACATCTGGGTTTGTATTTTTTTGATATTTTTCCTAGAATATAGACTTCAATAAGAGAATTTTGGTTTTTGAATCATCCAAAACCGATAAGCGCTTAAAAAGATAAAATTCAGTGAAGTTGGCTGTTCTGTGTTGACCCCTGTTTCGGCATAGTTTCGGGATTTATCAAATTTGATCAAGATTTTGTTTAATTGTCTAAGTTAGTTATTTTCTTCATAAATTAGACTTATTGATTGAAATAAACCAATTGAAATCACTTCCAAATTACTTACCAAACTCAAGTTATGATTTTCTAATCTAGCTTGATAGTAAGGAATTTATTGCTCAAGAGATATATAGTACTAAATGATGGTTATGGATTATGAAAATCTATAAGGCATGGAGTACTAGAAAGTAATTTGATAAGGACATGAATATGGAGTTGAATTATGGAGAAAATGATTATGGAAATGATATTAAAAATTAAGGATATGTTGTTTTGAGTATGAGAAATTAGTATTGACTATGGGGTAGATTAATGGGACTTAAGTTGCATTCATAATTGTGTAATGCCTTGAGCATGCATAGATACTAATTATCGTTAAAATCTAGGCCACGTAGATCCGACGTCACCTGTGGATTCCGAAGTTTCAGATCGAGGTGTACAGTGAGATCATCTCAAGGATTGTGAGTAGACGACAACTATAGTTATCTGAAATTTCTTTAATTATAATTATAATTTTTTTAGCATGATATTTATTTTACGTATTAAAGGTATATACGATATATAATCATATGAATTGATTTGTTATTAAAGTACATTTATTTCAAGAAATATTATATCGAGTAAGTTGGTTGATTTATGAAATATGATTATACATAGAATTTGACGTACATGGTTTTGGCTCCACCTGACTTAATGTATGAGATTATACCCTTGATCGAAATATAGGAGCTACGTGCTACGCCTCTATGGAGGGAGCCACCTCCAGAGTCCCAATTCCATGATATTAGACTGGGGTATGGGAGCTGCGTGCTACGCCTTTGTGGTGGGAGCCACCTCCAATGTCCCTATCCCTTTATATTTGCCTTTTGGGGGCACATCATAGTGACACATATGCCTTTGGTGCGTCCTATGGTGGTATTGGCCTTTGGGGCTGGCTACTAGTATGCCTACATGGATATTGCACGGTTATTTCATGGATGTATTCTTATGCATGACAGTAAGTTGGAGCCCAACTATACATAACTTGATTTCCTTTACAGATTTTATACATTGATTTAATATTATAATATTGTTATACATTTGAAAACTTCGCTACATCTTTGAATTACTCATTATAGTTTTACTATTATTTATTTTGAAAATGTCAATTATGCCTTACAGGTTACCATTATAGTTTTCACACGCTTTAAATGTTGTCTACTCATTGAGATATTCATATATCTCATCTCTTCTTATTTCTCATTTTCAGGTCACAGTTAGGTGTCGGGATCGCTGCCTTCTCTACTCTCCGCTTCAAGAGCATATTGACGTGGTGGACATCATATCTAAATTTCTAAAAGATTTGATCTCTTGATGTTTTTATCTAGTAAACCTTGCTGAGATAGGTTTACTTCTGGATATATTATATATATTTGAAGATATGAGACAATAGATCAATATGTTTTGACTTGAGTATAAATTGATCATGGATAATTTTTGAATATGCATGGATATATGTGATAATAGTATTGAGAAATATTGCTGGTTGAGGATATGAATTGAGTGTTATTTGCAGGAGGGTTATAGTTGAGATAGAAAGGAAACTCTGTCGGATTTTAGGTAGATTATCCGGACAGGGTGTTTCATTATTATTCATTAAGCGTGACTTTAAAAAACCGAAGAAAAGTCTACTTAATTCCTCTAGAAAAATGAAGGTTTTGAAAATGACCTCGAAAAAGACATGGAGTCGCCACCAATCTTTTTTAGCTAGGTGTGATCGGCCACCTATTAAAACCGGTTTTATAAAATATTTTAAAAATTAATTAAAACATTTTTAAAACCAATTTCAAGTCTGCGTTTAAACCAGAGAAATCAAAGAAACGGGTTCGGGACTCAGTTACTTGCGGGGAAGGATAAGAACCCCTACAACACCCGTATAAAACAGTACCTTATTAATCGTGTGTTATCTCAAGTCTCGGTAAAAAGTTGGTTTTAAATTTAGTATTTCAAGTTAATTCCCAATTTAAAGAAAAATAATTTCATTTTTAATTGAAAATGATCTGAAATTTATAAATTCAAAATTTTCCTATATTCCCCAACAAACGTGGCGAAATATAGAAATTTTTATTATTTTTGAAAAACTTTCCGAATCATTCTCATTTTTTTTGAAAGAAAGATATTCCTTTATTAATGATAATTGATGATATTCCCTCCAACAAACCCAGTAGAGAGCTCATGAATTATTTTAACTCGGGAATATCTTTATTTTTTTTATTGAAAAATCATTATACTTTTGAAAACATTTTAAAAGATATGAATATATATATGCATGACATAAATAAAATGACATGGCAAAATCTAAATAATATAATGCATCCTAAATGACATGATATAATTTAAATACCTTAGCATATTCTAAATGAAATGAAATATATTAAGTTACATGACATATTCTAAATGAAATGAAATGACCTAGGTGACATAATATATTCTATATGAAATATAATATCCTAAGTCATATGATATATTTTAAATGAAATAAAATATCCTAAATGACATAATATATCCTAAATGAAATGAAATGACTTAGGTAACATAATATATTCTACATGAAATGACCTAGGTAACATAATATATTCTATATGAAATGAAATAATTTAAATGACATGGCAAATATGAATGATATGGCATATGATTTAAATGACATAGACTATAAAATAATGCTATCATATAATATGCATGAAAATAAAAATGAAAATAATAATGCATGAACATAGTATATGCTAAATAACATAACAAAAAAATAATTAAATAAAAAGCCTAGGATATCATGAAATATTCCAAATCATATAATAAACAATATAACATAACTCAAAATCATAACAATATCATTGAAATTATCATAGCAAAAATCACATATTATATAAAATGCATGAATATGGAAAATGCAATGCATGAAAATGTATTTTTTCCTTTAATTAAGGAAATCCGTATATCTAAAAAGATATCCGGCTACTTTAGGAAAATATGTCAAATTAAATATTCTAAAACCAAAATACTTTGTGATTTTTTGAAAACAATTTGGAAAAGGTTTTGATTAAAAAAAAAACTGGGCTAAACCTTTTGTAAATGACTCTAATTTTCTAAGTTTAAAATCCCGGACTTGACCACCTTACCCCAAGACTTAAAAAAATCATTTTTAGAGTTTAAAAAGGCTTAGAAACTAACCTAAGTCAGTAGCTAAACTTCCTAATCAGCTCCCTCTAAGTAACTTAACCAAAACAGAAAAATGATTTTTCTTTAAATTCAATTCTGACTCCACTGTCAAGTTTTAAGCCACGTTTTTTTATCCTATTTTTAAAAATTCAAAAAAATATAAAAACAATAATGGAGACTCAAGACATGCAAAAATACACGAAAAAAAATCAGCTTAATTTTCTGATTAAAGATGAATGCCCAAAAAAAATCGGGAAGTACGAGTACTGGGTGAAAAAACTATTTTGCCAAAAGACATTTTTGCCTTTGCTAAAATCATTTAAAAATCAAAGTAAAAATATTTAAAACTCACAAAATGACTCACAAACAGTAGCTAGGACTTTTTAAAAGTTAGATAAAAATTGGCTAAGTAAAACAAATCACAAAGGTAGAATAATCACTTTGACAAACCTTAATTTTCCACAAGTATGCTCAAAAGAGCATGACTTTGAACCATTAATTGGCCTAAGTCATTAATCAAGTGGCATAAACATGAAATGCATGAAAAAATACAGCAAATATGATGCATGAAATGCATGAGTTTAAACCTAAATGTCATAAAAAAATGCATGGCATCAATATAGTGACCTAGACCTAAATGAACTTGCATGGCATTTAATGTAACCTAGGTCTAAAATGCATGAACATGCATGGCAAGATAAACCTAACCTAACATCTAAAATATGCATGGCAATATCACAAACACAAGGCATGCTTAAACCAAAAACTCAACGAAATATCATGCAAATTCTAACCAATCAACTAACATAGCAAAAATACACACATGATGCTAGAATACAAGGAGTGGCCGAATGGCCTATGGTTCCTAACAAGCATGGCATTTTCAGAAACACTTGGTATACTAACACGCAAAACTAAATCAAATGTCATGCAAATGCAAAACCTACTAACTAACATGTCAAAAATGCACATACAATTTAAAACACATGGAGTAGCCGAATGGCCTCAAGCTCCAACAAGCATGGCATTTTCACAAACACTTGATATGCTAACATGCTCAACTAAAATATAACACTAAAATCATGCAAATACTAAAACCAAACAAGCATTTCCACAAACAATTGATATACTAACATGCTAAACTAAAATATAAGACTCAAATCATGCAAAAACAAAGTAAAGATACTCACAAGCATTTTTACAAACACTTGATATACTAAATATAAAACATCAACAAATTTAAACATTATGAAAACAGAAAATTAAAAATGCAAGAACATGATATTTAAATCATAAATGGCAACAAACAAAGCAACCAAATTAAAACATGATTCAAATATATGAAGTAAAAGAACACTTAAAGCTTCAAAATTAAAGAATAACATAAATAACATGATGAATTAAATCAAAAACAGCAACCATAATAAAAAAAATGTAGGCAATTCGGCCATTAAGGAAAAATAAGAAAAAAATAGTAAAAAAATATTTAAGAAAGAGATGAAGAAAGAACTTAAGAAGAACAATAAAAAACACTTATTTAAAAAGAAAAACTCACCAAATGATAATCAAAATAGCAAAAATAAGAATGGAAAATCAAGAAAGTGCAAGAGTTGGTGCTCAAGAGCAAACTCAAGAAGCTATATTTCAAGCTTTATCTCTTTAAACTTTCCTTTCCTTTCTAAACCTTTTCTTTTTGCTTTTAACCAAAGAGAGAAAAACTAAGAAAAAACAAGAGAAATCTGAAAAAATGAAGTGTGAAAAATGAAATTCTGGTCCCTCCCTTAAGGCTGGCCGAATGCCCCTCTCTCTCATGCAAAGATGTTGTCATTTTCATCCTAACCAATTTCCCTCAAATGGCTAGTAATTCAAGGTGAAAAATCATGAAATTATCACCCTTAGATTAGCATATCAGCTTTCCCAAATTACATCTGTTCAAGAATAATGTTGACACTCTCCCATGGCCTATGTGGCTTAATCACCATGGCTTGATCAAAGAGAATCTCTAACTCTCTCTTAATTCTTGGCCATTTGATTGAAAAATCAGAAGTTTCCTCCTTCCTTTGGGCCTTGGCAGGCCAGCACTCTCTTTTCCATCCCAAGTCTGATTTTTTGAAAGGCCAAAAGAAGCCCTTTTCAGTTGCTTGGGTGAAATGTCCATTTTGCCCCCCGGATGCAAATAAATGGCAAACGGACTCCAAATTCAAATTTTCTTTTTTTAATACTTCCAAAATAATAAAACATTGAGTTTTGGAAGTTTCCAAATTTTTTCGAGTCCGTTTGCTATTTATTTGGATTTTTTCTTCCAAAAATGCCCTTTCATACCCCCACATTTTACCACTTTTAAACGAGCTCCAAATTAATATTTTTCTTCACCAATCTCTTCCAAATAATTTAAAAGTGTGCTCTGGAAGTTTTCATAATTTTTGGAACTCATTTGGTATTTTTTCGGGATTTATCTGCTTGAATTAATACATAGGGGCTCGGGATTTGGCCATTTTGCAAACAAACTCCTAATCAAGATTTTCTTTCTCCAATATCTTCCAAATAATTTAAAAATGATATTTTCAAAATTTCAAAATTTTTGGAGTCTATTTGCTATTTTTTCGGGATTTATCTTCTTGAATTATTACATAGGAGGCCCGGGATTTGGCCATTTTGCAAACGAACTCCGAATCATGATTTTCTTTTTCCAATCTCTTTAAAATAATTTAAAAATGATATTTGCAAATTTTCAGAGGATTTGGAGCTTATTTGTTGTTTTTTCGGGATTTTCCTTCTTGAATTACTACACAAGAGGCCCGGGATTTGGCCATCTTGCAAACGAACTCTGAATCAAGATTTTTTTTCGCCAATATCTTTCAAATGATTTAAGAATGAGATTTGCAAATTTTCAGAATTTTTGAAGTCCATTCGCTATTTTTTCCCAAATTTTCCAATTTTGCCCTTTTGTCTTCGAAACTCAGTTTTGCTGAAACAAGTCCGATTTTTAGATTTTCTTCAAGCTGAGCCTTGGGCTATCCCTTTTTAATCATTCCTCATCCATTGGGGGCTTTAGTCTTACCAAGTCGGGCCATTTCTGTGATTTTTCTCGATTTCACCGAAATCCACCAAAAACCCTAATTCTCGATTTTCTCCCGGATTGACTTTTCTTTTGGTTTTTCTTTCAAGTGGCTTCTCCATTACCCGTATTCAGTGCTTATCTTTCATTTTGGAACCTTCAATTTGGACCAATTCGATCGTTTAAGCACTTTTCCCCAAATTTCTCGGATTAGGGTTTCCTTTCTACTGAATTTCCAAATCCCAACTTTCGAACTCCATATCTTTCGATGTAGACCTCGGATTATCAAAATTCTTTCGCCATTTTTCAATTGAACTTAAAATCTTGATTTTGCAAGTGGGTTGATTTTTTTAGTAGTTGACTTTTTGGGGTTGACTTTTTTGGGGTTGACTTTTTTCAAGTTTGACTTTTTATGCTCACCCTCTTACACTAAGTCTCGGAGTACCACCTGCAAGATGAAAAAGGTCTTTTTACATTCAGAAACCTCAATTTAGGAAGAAAACATACCTGTTTTAGTGGTCCGGACAAAATTAGGTGTCTACAGCTGCCCCTCTTTGGCTATTGCTGAGAATCAGGAATCAGGCAAAGAAAAACCGACACTAATTTTGTACGGCTAATGAAATCACATGTGAGGGAAAGGGGTTTTCTTTTTTTTTTTTTTCTTTTTTTCATTTTTCATTTTTTTCATCATTTTTTTTCTTTTTTCATTTTCTCATTTTCTTTCATTTTTTTTGAAAAGCTATAAATTGAAGATTTTGTCCTTAAATTAAATTCCCTGACTAATCAAGGCTCTACCCGTCTTAAGGAAACGAATTCGATTTGCAAGAAAAGAAATGACATCGACGATGGTCTCGAGGTCTTAACCTGTCTTGTTCTCAGCTGTGTTTAAAATTCTAGGTATCTCCTCCAGAAGCTTCGGCTATCACCACCAAAATCTTGCTCATTTTTAAAACTGTAAAACTCTGAATATCTCCACCAGAGGCTTTGGCTATCACCACGAAGAATTTCTACCTTTTCAAAGGATTTTAAAAACTCTGGATATCTCCACAGAGGCTTCAGCTATCAAAACCGAAGACTTTCTCCCTTTTTAAAAAATTTTAAACTCTGGATATCTCCACAGAGGGCTTCGGCTATCACTACCGAAGATTTTCTCACTGTTTAAAATTTGTAAAATTTTGGGTATCTCCTCCAAAAGATTCAGTTGTCACCACCGAAGACTTTCTCACTGTTTAAAATTTGTAAAAAGTTTGGGTATCACCTCCAAAAGCTTCAGCTATCACCACCGAAGACTTTCTACCTTTTCAAAGGATTTTAAAACTCTTGATATCTTCACAGAGGCTTCAGCTATCACTACTGAAGATTTTCTCACTGTTTAAAATTTGTAAAATTCTGGGTATCTCCTCCAGAAGCTTCAGCTGTCACCACCAAAGACTTGTTCATTTTTTTTAAAAAACGTGTTAAAATTATGGGTTCGACGAGTTCAAAATAAAAGAAAGTACCTCGACAGTGGTCTCGAGGCTCGACCCATTTGAGAAGCAAAATGAGTTCGATTATACCAAAAAGCTTTAAGTGATGATGCAAATGCTTCATGATGCAAATGCAAATGTCTTTAGTTGATGCAAACGCTTCTTGATATAGATGTAAATGACTTAGACTGGTGCAAATGTCTTTGATGCAAATGCAAATGACTTGATTTGATGCAAATTTTCTTGATGCAGATTCAAATAACTTAGATTGATGCAAATGCTTCTTGATGTAGATGCAAATGTTGAATAAAATTCTGGGTAACTCTTCCAGAAGAAGATTCCTCATTTTTCAAAATTATAAAACCTTGGATATTTCCACCAGAGGCTTTAGCTATCAACACCGAAGACTTGTTCACTTTTAAAATTTGTAAAATTCTGGATATCTCCTCCAGAAGCTTTGGCTATCACCACCAAAGGTTGCTCATTGTAAAATTCTGGGTAACTCCTCCAGAAGCTTTGGCTATCACCACCAAAGACTTGCTCATTGTAAAATTCTGGGTAACTCCTCCAGAAGCTTTGGCTATCACCACCAAATGTTTTCTCATTGTAAAATTCTGGGTAACTCCTCCAGAAGCTTTGGCTATTACCACCAAAGATTTGCTCATTGTAAAATTCTGGGTAACTCCTCCGGAAGCTTTGGCTATCACCACCAAAGGTTTGCTCATTGTAAAATTCTGGGTAACTCCTTCAGAAGATTTGGCTATCACCACCAAGGTTTTCTCATTGTAAAATTCTGGGTAACTCCTCCAGAAGCTTTGGCTATCACCACCAAAGGTTTGCTCATTGTAAAATTCTGGGTAACTCCTCCAGAAGCTTTGGCTATCACCACCAAAGGTCTGCTCATTGTAAAATTCTAGGTAACTCCTCCAAAAGCTTTGGCTATCACCACCAAAGGTTTGCTCATTGTAAAATTCGTGTTGAAAATTATACCCAAAAGCTTTGAGAAATGATGCAGATGCACATGTCTTTAACAAGGTGCTCATGCTTCATGGTGCAAATGTAAATGGCTTGGATTGATGTAAATGTTTCTTGGAGCAAATGCAAATGGCCTGGATTGATGCCCATGTTTCATGATGCAGATGCCCCTACTAATTGTGTTCATGTAACTGGTTTATGAATGGTGTAACTACAATTACCACACAATAATGAAAATGCAATGATTCAAGAAATGATGCAATTGCTTGAGATGACGCAAATGCGAATTCCATGAAGAATGTAAATGTAAAGGTAAAATGCAGATGCTTATGGAATAATGCCAATGCAAATACCCATGAATGATGCAAATGCTTGCCGAC
This sequence comes from Fremontodendron californicum, assembly GCA_030761205.1. Taxonomy (NCBI): domain Eukaryota; kingdom Viridiplantae; phylum Streptophyta; class Magnoliopsida; order Malvales; family Malvaceae; genus Fremontodendron; species Fremontodendron californicum. Next base: position 22,609,527 of record JAULJL010000018.1, on the reverse strand, counting down.
ACTGTGCAGATACAAAAGCTCGATAAAGAGATGAGTGCTCCTGAGTGATGCAAATGCCCCTGGTTGTTTTTCTAGACTTTGGCTTAGCCTTTCAAATTCATTTTTCCTCTTCAAATCAGAGTATATCTTCAATTCATTTTGGCTATTCTCTTTGCCCCAACAGTTTTCAAACTTTCATCAACAAAGATCTGAACCGGGTTCTATTTCTTTTTCTCATATCTGGAAGTCAAGACCTATCCTGGCAGTTCTATACCTTTGGGTTAGAAAAATCCTTGTCTCATGTCAACATCAAAATGGGTATTTCAAAAAAAAAAAATCTTTATCTGTTTTCTCATTTTGAAAACTTTTGAACAAAAAATATTAACCCCACAGTGTGTGATGTACAAATCTTTTGAAGACTGATGATCATTGTTAGAAATTTCTCTAAGTATCAATCTGGGTTTTTTCAACTGGGATTGGCAAGGCTTGGTATAACAAGATTCTGGCTTTTCCAGGAAAACTTCATGACAAAAATGTATATCCCTTTTAGGCTCATAAATGGAACAGGTTTTATAAATCATGAATTCATTGAGAACCAAACAAATTCAACATTCTTTTATTTTTCATATCAAGGCATTTTGATAAGCATCAAGATTAGCTGGGATGTTTAAATGGAAAGTTTAATCTTGGAGGAAAAAAAGTTTCAGTTTTTGAAAACAATCCTCCGAATGAGAGTTGACAATGTGGGAGGTTCAGGAATTCTTAAATGTTTCTCGATGACTACTTTTTTAAGATGACCTTATCTTTTTGTGGTATCAGCACTTTCATAGATGGCATCAAAAATTTTCATTTTACTCTAGACCGCCCATTTTTTTGGGTTTTCGCCCTAGAGTCTCATTCTTTCCAATTTTTCTCTCTTTTTTTTTTGTTCTACCATACACTTGAGAATTCTAAATTCTTCCTTAGTGAAATGATAATTCGATGAGATGGGATAAAATCCGAGGAAAAACCTTTCAAATTAAATATTCATGCTTGATCAAAATGGACTTTTAAAGCACGTAATGTAGGCCATAGCTCAGGGTTCAGAAAGAAATTATAAATAGGCCCAAAATATGTGTTTGAGGGTAATCAGATCAAGGATCATTTCTTGAGGAGGATTCTCTTTGAAGCATTTGTCCCTTTTGGACTTTTCATTCCTTTTGACTTTTGCGTCTTTTCTTCTTCGTTCTTGGCTTTCAATTTGCCATGTCTTTCACATCTTTTTCTTTCATTTTGCCTCTTTCTTTTTTTTTTCCGACAGAGTGAGCACGTATTTATTCGGGGCTCCATTTGCTTTGCATCTGTCTTTGAGCTAGGATTCATTCCTCCATGTTCTCTAAAAGATCTTTCCTCGGATTTGCCCTCCAGTGTAGAGGGTGATCCTTGATTAGGGTTTAAAGAAGAAAGAATTCTTTTGGCTCAAAAAGAGTGACTATGGATAATAATTTTTTCTTGTGAAGGGATATGAAAAAAAAAAGCCATTTCTCATATCAAGCACAAATATTCTCATTGGAAAGCAATCCTTAAGGGAAATAGATAATCAAAATTTCATTTTGCACTTGAAATCATCCGAATTCTCATATGCATGATATCACAATTTTTTTATATCGCATGCCCCAATAATTCATGCGTTAGTCCATCCTTATTCACCATGTATCCATCATTTCCACATATGATGCCCCAATTTGATTAACCATGAGAATTTGTATCAACAAAGAACATATCAAGTCTAGGTCTGTACTGAAAAGACTGAATTTCAAATCTGAGTTCTTTGAAGAGACAAGGAAAATATGACCTAAAAATGGGTTTTCTCTGGGATATGGGATAATCTGGTTTGGTCATTGTGCCCCAAGGTATTAATCATGAAGTGATGTTTGGGTAATTGAAGTTTTATGGTCATTGGAAAAGGTCATGAATGGTTTTAGCACAATCTTGACACACATCAAATTATCAAAATCTAGATTCTTGAAAGAATGTCTCATTTGTTTGAATTTCAAGGAATTCAAAAAATTTCAACAAATTCGTTCCTTTGTTCATAGCCTAGACTAGGATTTACATCTTTGCTTATTCTGCAATGACAATACTTATATATATTTTTGTGAAGTTCAATCATTCATATTCCTTGAAGCATTAGGTCTTTCAAGTGTTCTTGATTCAAGGGTTTAGGCATAGAGAAGCCCCAAAAAAAAAAGAGGGGGAGGGTGTTGGGTCATGTCCAACAATGATCAACAATATTCTCGAGACTGTCCATTATTAAAAATTCCTTAATGCTTGTTTTTTTGCAAGTTCAAATTATTGTTAAAACACAACAAACACAAAGCACTTAAAATTCAAAATTCATTTAATTCATGTAGATGTTAACATGAGACAAGTGCTTTCATCATCATAGTGTATAGAACTACATGCGTCAAAAACCTAATATGATCATGCACCATGTTTCTTATGATACTTGGCTTTCCCATCTTCAAAACTTATCGAACCAGCCTTGATAAGATCCCTGACCTTGCACTTCAAAGCGAGGCAGTTCTCTGTTGAGTGACCTTGATTTCCAGAATGATAACCACAACACTCATTAGCATCATACCAGCTCGGATAAGGGGGCTTCAAAGGCTCTAATTGCATGGGTGCCACAAGGTGATTCTGGATGAGTTAAGGTAATAGCTTACTGTATGTCATAGGAATCGGGTCAACCTGATTTCTTTTTCACTTTTTGTACCCTCTTCGATTATTCCCAAGGGTGTTCGATTGATAAACAGATGTAAATTTTGGTATAGTTGCAGTCATTGATTGGTAGGGACAAAAACCTTGAGAGACATTATTCAGGGTAGAGTAAAATGGCTAATACGAGGAGAATCGGGGAGGTAAGGCAAAGCCTTCCACGAGTTGGGTATCTTCTTTTTTCTCTTCAGATGCCCCCTTTTTCTTGGAATTGGATTTTTTTCTCCTTCAATTTTCCCATCCTTGATAGCATTCGTAATCATCTCCCCTGAAATTACCATGTCCAAAAAATTCTTCGTGGTGTTGCCGACAAGTATATCATAGTACGGGGCCTGCAGTGTATTCACAAAAATGACAGTGGTTTCCTTCTGAGTTAAGGGCGGTTGTACTTGGGCGGCCAGCCTCATCCACCATTGCGCATATTCTTTGAAGCTCTCAGTAGCTCTTTTCTTCATATTTTACAAGGTGAGACGGTCAGGCGCCATGTCGATCATATGCTTGTACTGGTTTAGAAAAACCCTAGCCAAGTCATTCCAAGAGCGAATTTGATCCTTGCTCAACTGACTATACCACCTAATTGCGGACCCGCTGAGGCTATCCTGAAAGCAGTGAATCAAAAGCTTATCATTATCTATATGACTTGTCATCTTCCGGCAGAACATAGTGATGTGGGCTGACGGATCGACCGTCCCGTCATATTTCACAAAGTCAGGGATCTTGAACTTAGGAGGAATGACTAAATCGAGGACCAAACATCGTTCTTTCGCGTCTAAACTCCCAAATACATCTGTACTTTCTACTGCCCGAAGCCTTTCATTTAACAACTGATATTTCCCTTGGGAATCTGCCAACTCAACCTCATTTACTGCCACCATTTTCAACTTTGCCTGTTCAGATGGATCATCTGAGTTTAGGACATTGACAGAGTTAACTGTGTTCTGGGCATCACTCATTACGACCTCATTCTGACCCTTTTGTGCCTCTAACCCTTTCCTGGCGACAAAGTTTTCAGTATATCCTTTTCCCTTGATTACGGCGGACATCAGCTCCATCAATTTAGTCATCTGATGCTTAGGTTCTACTTGAGACTTTGCTAACTGTTCTCGCAATTCTTTCTGTTCCCTTTCCATTTTTTTTTATTCGGGCAACTTGTTCATCCTCCATAGCACTAGCCTGTATTAAAAGGGTACTCAGTACTTCTGATACCTCTGATTTGAAATAGAAATTCTTTCAAAGACTCTTAAAGCCAAGCCAACTTCTGTTTTATTTCCTCCAAATGTATGTCATGATGAATGAGCCATGATTGTCATTTGATGCATGTGAAGAATAAAAAATGATGTATGGACATATATAGTGAAAACATGCTTACCATGTATGTAATAAATGCAATCACAATGCCAACATGTTGCAATGAAAGAATAAACAAATCAACGCATGGATATATGCAATGAATAATCATGTACATTTTGGCGTATTTCCCAATGAATGATCATATATCCTATGAATGCAACACGATGTCAATTATGATACATGCAAACAATGGATGATTAATACAGAGTATATACAAAAAAAAATCATGCTAAACATATGTGTCATGAATGCGACATAATGTTAATATGACAGATTAATGCATTAGCATATACAAAGAAATCATGATGACTATGTTTGTCATGAATACAACCCAAAGTCAACATGATGCATGTAAAGAATAAGCAAATTAATTCATGGATATATACAGAAAAATCATGCTAATTATGAATGCATGAATGCAACCTGATGCTAACATGATACATGTATGAATGTATGGTATGATAAATAATTGATCAGATGCAAAATGCAAAGGGGAAGATATCACGGAGGAAATAAGTATCGGAGGAACTTAATCATCAATATTTCATAAATTTGAAACATAATCAATTCATTCCCATATCAACGTTCACAATGGTATAAACCATGTTTTACAAAATTTGAACAGTGGTTAAAACTGTCTTTACAAGCACTTTATTCTTTCTAGCATCTTAAGGCTATAAGAGTCGGCTACTGAATAAGTGAAATCCTATTTCATCATATAAGACCGAAGTCTTTCCACCTTAATGCTGTAAATCTCCCAATCCTAATGACGCTTTCCCAGTCCTCTATCGATCAGTGTCGTTGGATCTAACCACTTGGCATCTATAAGAGTTTGCACTTTCTTTTTGAATGTCATACAGTCATCGATGCTATGGCCAACAATTCCACAATGATAGTCACATCTTGCATTTGGATTATACCACCTTGGATATGGTGGTAACAGGGATTTCAATGGACACAGGCAACCATGTGATTTTGGATCAGTATAGGGAGAAGCTCTCGGTAGCTGATTGGAATGGGATCAAAATGCATTTGGGTCTTATCCTGGGGTTGTTTCTTAGTCACACATGGCCTAGGAGTTGGGGCACTTGGTGGTGGCACTAAGGTTCGAACCAGAGTGTTTACATGGAGATATGGTGAAACAGCATGGTAAGGGTATGGATTTGGACACGGGGCCTTTGGAGGTTGTACATAGCTCGAGGTTCCTATCCTAGATTCTGGATAAGGTGATTGATGAGGGAAGCAATAAGAACTGGTAGTTGTTGGTGATGGAGTGTGATTCAAGAATCCCGTAGTGGCCATCCCAATGGACGGTTGGACCATAGTAGGGTGGGGATATTGGCTTGGACCTAGAACAGTTTGCAGGTATGGTACAGGATCTGAGGTTTCTATCTTTGGTATCAGGCTTTCAGGTTTAATCATTTTCACGATTTTGTCCATAACTTCATCAGGATTGCAACCTTTGTGGCATTAACAAGCACAGGATCCAGCAAGGATTGTATGTTCTGGACCTAATGGTTTTGGTTGATCCAAAGGCGATGCAGAGCCTTGAGAAAGTTCCTCTTTACTCTTACCCATATCCTCAACCATTTTCAGCAATTTGGCAAGCTGTTCTTTCATTTCCCGGATTTCATGTCGACATTCCTCTTGATTGCGTTCCAAAGCACCCAATCGTTCCTCCGATTCATTCCTCATATCTCGAACCCCCTTCGTGCAAATGAAAATGTCATGAGATTAAGAATACAATTATGAATGTACATGCTCTATTCCTATGTGCATGAATATACTGATGATTAATGCATGAACATATACAGAGAAATTATGATGACTATGTATGCTATGGATGCAATCTAATGCCAATATAATGCATTGAATAAATTGATGCACAGGTATATACAAATAATGACTATGCATGTCATAAACGTATTCTACAATGAATGGCCATGCATGCTATGATGTCAAAATATACATGCTAAGAATAAATGAATTAATACAAAGGTAGGTACAAAAAATGACCATGTAATCACAAACGTATTCTTCAATGAATAACCATGCATGTTAGGACTGTGACATGATGTCAAAATGATACAAATAAATTAACCAATGATTACACGAAATTGGTGGGACCTAAATCTTGATTATTCAAAAATCTCATTATGCAAGATTTGCCTCCAAATTCATGATTTTTTGAAACATGTTCTTTTTCTATGAAAAACCAATCATATTATTTTCAAAAGAATTTCGGGGTAGTGGATCTTACTATGGTACAATATGCAAATGTTCATGTAACACTACCAGTTTATGAAATCACCAAATGAGATTATTATTTCCAACTGTTTATTGTAAAGAATGAGATAAAAGATACAACGATAAATGTACATTCTCTATTCACACATGCATGAAATGTGCAAAAAATGCAAAAATGTTTGAAAAAGAATGTTTGTATTTTTTAATTTCAAAAGGTTAGTGAACACTTGCCCCAACAATATCTACTTATATAGGCATCACGGTGCCTTTGGGGCAGAGTATCACACTTATTACGGGCGATGTACGTTCATCTTTGCCCGATTTACAAAACTTATTTGAGATATAAAAATAGGTAATAAAAGGTTAGAAATGTCCCTCCATATATTCCTAACTTCGGTGTATCTAACGAAAATCCGGCATGGCTTCGCCTAGGTTCACTATATGAGGGTGAACCGATTCTAAAGGCCCCGAATTGCTCCTCACTGTCGCCAGTGAAGGCTAGTAAGGCACCCCGACAAAAACGGGTTCAATTCGTTAGAGTATATTTTCCTATGCCCATGCGGAGGATCAATCACCAAGGCTTTAGGTACTGTATACTCTGAAAGTGTTTCACTAGCCCGTACGCAGGGTTAATCACGAAGGCGTAGTTACTTTACTTCACTTAAAAAGGATGAAACAAGGGTAAAGAGCTCATGTTATGCAAATGCAGGTGTAATGTGTGTGGAGGAACAAAACAAACCATTCACCACATATTCTATAACCCTTATTCTAAATGCCCCAACAATTTATTAAAAGAACATTCAAGAATAATGTAACGCACTAACCAACCAGATAGCAGTAATAATATGCATGCAAATGAACATATTAATAACATTTTGTTATTTTCAAAAATTCTCCTTATTTTTTTTAAAAAAATGTGGGAAATATAATTAAATACCAATTAAAATGGACAAAATCGAGACTATTGATAACACACGACTAATTCTAGGCCTGACTCTCTAAATTTCCCCAGTGGAGTCGCCAAGCTGTCGCAACCTAAAAAATAACAAGTCTCATCGCGAGACATTTACTCGTTAAGTGTCACATTGGGGGAAATAGAGGAAAAGACGACTTAATTCCTTTTAAAATAAAATGAGGGTCTGAAAACAACCTTGAAAAAGACATGGAGTCGCCACCAATCTTTTTTTGCTAGGTATGACCAGCCACCTATTAAAACCGGTTTTGTAAAACATTTTAAAATTAATTAAAATATTTTTAAAACCAATTTCAAAGTCTGCGCTTTTAAACCAGAGAAATCAAAGAAGTGGGTTCGGAAGTCGGTTACCTGCGGGGAAGGATTAGCACCCACACAACGCCCGTATAAAATGGTACCTTATTAATCGTGTGTTATCTCAAGTCTTGGTAAAAATCGATTTTAGATTTGGCAATTCAAAATAATTCCCAATTTAAAGAAAAATAATTCCACTTTTAATTGAAAATGATCCGAAATTTATTAATTCAAAATTTTCCAATATTCCCCGACAAACTCGGCAAAATATAGAAATTTTTATTTATTTGGGAAATCTCCGAATCTTTTCATTTTTTTGAAATAAAAATATTCCTTTATTAATGATAATTGATGATATCCTCCCTAGCAAATCCGGCAGAGAACTCATGAATTATTTTAACTCGAAAATATCTTTATTTTTATTGAAATCATTATTATTATTTTTTTAAACATTTTAAAAAGATGAATATAAACATATATGACATAGTAAAGATGACATAGCAAAATCTAGATGCCATAGTATAATCTAAATAACATGACAACATCTAAATGACATAGCATATTCTAAATGACATGATATAATCTAAATGACATGGCAAAATCTAAATGAGATTGTATATTCTAAATGACATAGGATAATTTAATAACATGAAAAAATAATGCATGTAAATGAAAAAAAAAAAACACATAAAATAACCTTATAATAAAATATACATATAAATGAAAAAATAATGCATGAACATAATAAAACCTAAATATATGGCAAAATAATTAATGACTAAGCAAAAAGCATAGAGTAACATAAAATATCCATAACCATATCCACCAAGACCATCACCATGAAATCTAAATTAAAACAAAAACATTACCATAGAAATATTCATAGCAAAAATCATATATCATATAATATGCATGAACATGGAAAATGCAACGCATGAGAGTGTATTTTTTCCTTTAAATAAGGACATCTGTATACGTAAAAAGATATCCAACTACCTTAGGAAAGGACTTTAAATCTGATTTTTCTAAATCAAAAATACTTTGTGATTGGATGAAAAACAATTTGAAAAATTTTAGATGAAAATGGCACTATGGCCGAAACCCCTTTAAAAAGGCTCTATTTTTCTAATTTTGAAAACCCGAGTGTGACCACCCTTGACCCGATCTTTATAAAATCATTTTGTAGGATTAAAAATGACTTTGAAATTAACCTAGGACAATAGCTATTGTTCTAAATCAGCCCCCTCCTAATGATTTAACCAAAATAGAAAATTATTTTCATCTTGAAAACAAATCTAACTATTCTGAGCAGTTTTAAAACGTGATTCTTTTATCTATTTTAAAATTTTCAAAACAAAAAAAAAAAAATCGAAAACAATTATGGGAGACTAAGAACATGTCAACCTCTATGGGAAAAAATCAGCTTAATTTTTAGACTAAGGATGACCTACCCGAAAATTCATGAAAGTCTGGGTGAAAATCTATTTAACCAAAAAACATTTTTAAACCTTTGATAAAAACATCCAAAAATCAGAATAAAAATATAGAGACTCCTCTAAGGTCCTACAATTAGTGGTAAAAAATTTCTAAAATTTGGACAAGGATTGCTTAATTAAAAAAAAAAATCACAAAGGTAGAAAATCCAACTTGACAACATCTTAATTTTCCACAAGCATGCTCATGAGAGCTTGGTTTTGAGCCATTGATTGGCTTAAGTCAAAAATCAAGTGGGATGATATGAAATGCATGAACAAACATCAAGTTTAATGCATGAAATGCATGACCTAATGCCTAAATGACATAGAAAATATGTATGGCATAAAAGATGACCTAATGCCTAGATAGAAATATGCATGGCAATAAATGTGACCCTAGACCTAATATACATGAAATATGCATGGCAATAAATATGATCCTAGACCTAATGAACATGAAAAGATGCATGGAAATACAAGATGACCTAAGATCTAATAAGCATGAAAATATGCATGGCATACAAAGATGACCTAAGACCTAAAATGTCATAAGAATATTCATGGCAATATAACATGACCTAATGCCTAATATGATATATAAATATGCATAGCTATAACATGAGCATCTAATGACCAAATGAACATAATAATAATGCAACAACATGGCAAAACAAATACACAATAACATGGCATAATGGTGCAAGGCATGAATGAAAGCATGATAGTCATACAATCAAGATGAAAATGCAAATACACAAGGCAAGAAAAAATGATGGAAACCGAATGGTCACAATAACATGTAAAGAAATATAGCAAGGCAATAACACAAACATATGGTATGGCAAATATGCAAGACATAAATGAAAGCATGATAGACAAATCATCATGATGAAAATGCAAAGATATAGCTAGGCAAATACACAAACAAATGGTATGGCAATAATACAAAGCATGAACAACTTGATATAGTAAAAACAAAAAATTAAAGTTAGTAAATAAAGCAAGTAGACATGAAAATAAATGATAAAAAACAGAAAAATAAGAACAAGTAAAAAGAGTATAAATAAGCTCGATATTTTGATTATTTTAGAAAGCTAAATCATCAAAACAAACTAACATACCACAACCAACATAGGAATAAAATCAAACACAAGACAATCATACCAAAAGAGACCATTCAGCCACCTTGAAAAAAAGTAGCAGAAAATTTGTTTTTGATATTTTTTATGAAAACATAAGATATGAGCCTTAAAAATGAGTTTTAAAAACCTTTATTTCATAAAAAAATCATAAAATCATATGCAAAATGAGCAAATCAGCATAGAAAAAGAAAGAAAAATGCAAGAGTTAGGTGCCAAAAGGCTACCTTTCAAAACTATCTTTCAAGCTTCCTTCTCTTCTAAATTTTTCTTTGCTTTTCTACCACTTAGCTATTGCTCCAACATGAAAATACTTAGCCAAAAAAACCCTCCTAAAAATCAAAATTCCCCCTCCTATTTATAAGCTAGCCGAATGCCTCTTATGTTGTCATAATGTTGACATCTTTTTTCCTAGCTAGCAAGATCCAAAGGCCACAAATCAAAGATGCTAAAAATGTGAATTTACAATCATAAGATGAAGTGATCAGCTCCTAAAAATAATAAAATATGTAACCATAATGTGCTCATCCCCTCTTCATTCATTTGGCCACTTGGCAAGATCACAATGGCTCACTCAAATAAAGATACTATCTTGCTATCCAATTTTGGCCTTTGGATGAAAGAAATCAGCCAATCTTCCTCTTCTACATGGGCTAGCTGAATGGCCTTTAAAATTCCGGCAACTTCTTTTTTTTTTTAATTGCAAAAATGGCCTTCTTCAGTTTCTTCTATAAAATTGCACTTTAGCCCCCCAAACTTGATTAAATTGCCTCGGACCCCAAATTCAGATTTTCTTTTTCCAATACCTCCTAAATAATATAAAATTGATTTTTGGAATTTTTCATAATTTTGCGAGCCCGTTTCCTATTTTTCCCGAATTTTTCTTTAAAAGTTTCGGTTTGATGCCTCCCAAATTTAGCCTTTTTCAATTGAGCTCTGATTTTGGATTTTTCTTCACCAATCTCTTCCAAATAATATAAGATTGAGATCTGGAAGTTTTGGTAATTTTGTGAGCTTGTTTCCTATTTTTCCCGGATTTATCTTATGGAATTTCAACTTAATGCACCCGAATTTTGCCATTTTTCAAATGAGCTCCGAGTATGGATTTTTCTTCACCAATATCTTCCAAATAATATAAGATTGAGATCTGGAAGTTTTGGTAATTTTCAGAGCTCATTTCCTATTTTTTTTTTTAATTTTCCAAGATTGCCCTTTAACCCCCGAAACCTCGGTTGTACTCAAAACAGGTTCGATTTCCAGATTTTCTTTTTCTGTTGCCTTTGTTATATATTGAATTGGAGTTGGTCCAAAAACACTCAATTTTTATGATCAAATTCCCCTTCGATTTGATTTTTCCCTTTTTCCAATATCGAGAATTTTCTCATTTTTTTGTTTTTCCTCCAACCGGCTTTTTTCTCGGAATTACTTCAAACTGAGCCTTAGGCTATCTTTGTTTACTCACTCTTCATCAATTAGGGGCTTTGATTTTATCGAATCGGGCTATTTCTACAGTTTTCCCCAATTTCGCAAAATTCACCAAAAACCTTAATTTTCGGTTTTCCTTCCAAATTGTCTCTTCCTTTGGTTCTGCTTCCAATTGTCCTTTCCAATACTTGTAGTCATTGGTTATGTTCCATTCAGAACCTCCAATTTCGACCAATTTGATCATTTAAGCACTTTTCCCCAAATTTACCGAATTAGGGTTTCTTTTCCACTGAATCTCCATAACCCATCTTTCGGACTCTATATCTCTCATTGTAGACCTCAAATTATCAAAATTGTTTCACTATTGTTAAATTAAACTTTGAATCTTGATTTTGAATGAGGGTTGACTTTTTCATTGATTGACTTTTTGGGGTTGACTTTTTTGAAGTTGACTTTTTCCGGATTGATTTTTTGTGCTTAACCTCTTAAACAAAGTCTTGGAGTACCACCTGCAGGATGAGAAAAGACTTTCTGCATTTTAAAACACCATCAGGAAGAAATTATCTGATTTAGGGGTCCGGACAAAATTAGGAGTCTACAATGATTATTTTCGTCAATTCAAAAAATTCTCCATATATATATATATTATAGATTATAAATAGAGATTAAATAGATGAGTGGAAGCGATTTCTCGGGTAGATGGATGAAGAGAAGATACAGTGAAAGTAATGAAGTTAGGTAGGGATGGCAATTTCGACCGAAAAAAAAATATTATTTTCGTCAATTCAAAAAATTCTCCATATTCATACTTATATATATATATATATTATAGATTATAAATAGAGATTAAGAAGATGAGTGGAAGCGATTTCTCGGATAGATGGATGAAGAAAAAATACAGTAAAAGTAATGAAGTTAGGTAGGGATGGCAATTTCGATCCAAAAAAAAGGAGAATTTGAAAAAGATACAATCAATAGTAGAATAATGGTTAATTGGTCTAATATTTTAAAATTATTTGTAAAAAGGAAATGAAAATATGAAAAATTATTGTTAATGAAATTGTAAAGACTTAAATACCCTTAATCAAATAAAAGGTTTCCTCTCTCTTTCCCTTTCCCTTTCCCCTTCCCATTCTCTATCTTGTGTCTTCCTTCTTTCCCTCCCTCCCTCCCGACCCATCCCATTCTATCTTCCCTTTCTTTTTTCTTTACAAATTTGTTGAAAACATAGAGAAAGTTTTCAGCTATTTTTAATTGCAAAAAGTATACGTGTTTTGTGTTAAATCCGAATCTTATTAGCTCTGAAAAGGTTTTTTCTTCCTTTTTAGGGGATGTGTGGCCCGGACCTTATTAGCTCTGAAAAAATTATATGTGATTTCCCTGATTTTACATAGTCAAAAGTTCGTGTTTGGTGGGCGAATGTAGTTAAAGATTTCATTTCTAATGGTGTTGATGGTATATGGAATGATATGAATGAGCAAGCTATTTTTAAGGTGATTCTAAAACCTTGCTATATGCTTGCTTGTTTTTTTCCCTCTATTGGAAGTTGTTCTCACTTTGCTCTTTACAAGCTGTAACAAAAACAATGCCTAAGAATAATGTTCACAGAGGTGATAATGAACTTGGTGGTTGTCAGAGTCATGCACACTATCACAATGTATTGTTCCTGAACCTTATCTTTTTATTTTATATGTCTTTTAATCATGGGTGGTATATACTATGCATGTTTCCATTAGTATTATGGACAAGCGACCTTGTTGTTAAACTGATCAATAGATTTGCAATTGCAATTAATACTCAAATGAACAATTGATTGATGTGATGTTTTTAAACCATATTTCTTGATATTGGTTACAATGTTAGGTTTATGGCATGCTAATGGCAAGATCAACATATGAAGGGATTGTTATAGGTATATGTACATATAACTCTGCTTCTGATCTTGCAGTATTTATGATAAATATACCATAGTTATAGTTATATGTGCATATTTGTAGTCTTCTTTGTTCATTAACCATCAAAGGTACTTTGTTAGAGTAGTTTAAATTTTTAAAGGATTAGGGTGAACGATTAGACTAAGGGTGCATGGTCCCTCTATAAATACTTGAATGGGTTTTGGGTAGAATTGGTTACATTTTTGAAAATGTACATATAATTTTGCTGAATGTACATATAGTTCATGATAAATATACATATTGTTATAGTTATATGTATATACATTCAGCCTTTTTATTTGTTTACATTAACCATCAAAGCGACTATGTTAAAGTAGTGTAAAATGATTCCGGGATTAGAGGGAGGGATTATGGAAAGGGATTTCGAGCCTTTATAAATGCTTGTATCTGAAAGAGAATGAAAGTATATTTGTTTTTGTCAAAAAAAATTGTACAAAAAAATGAAATGACATTATATTTTTAATATCTTGTCAATTTTAAGGATTGAGAACACGTTAGTGCTCAATTAATGGGGTTTAGGATAGAATTGATAAGTGTTTTGAAAATGTACATATAGTTATGCTAATTGTACATACTGTTATAGTTATATGTACATATAAGTGGTTCTCTTTTCTTGCAACCTTGACCATCAAATCTTTTATTTTTAAAGTAGTTTAAACTGATTCCAGGATTAGAGAGGGATTAAGAGCACGGGTTAGGGGTCCCTTTATAACAACTGATGCACACAAAATAGTGTATCCTATTTAACCTTGCACTTAAAAAGAATCAATTGTAGAGTATAGTGATTAGCAAGGGTCGAGTCCTCAGGGATTGGGTTCTAGTTTATAAGTTAATAGTTTATCACTTAATAACAAGTAAACAAAAATAAAGAGGATTTTGAGATTAGATTTAAACTAAAGTTAACAATAAGAATGAGAAAACAAGTAATTAAGAAGAATCAAATATGAGAAATATGGCTAAAGGTTCATTCTCCACCACTAGACATCATTAAGAATCAATTTATATCTATCAACATCAATTAACTATCAAAGTTAACAACCGTAGATAACAACAAGTTCTGTTACCCCAATCTTTCTTTAGTTCTTCGTTAAATAGAAAAATCTCTCCATTTAATCTCTAACTATCAAACAATCTAGAATAAGCTCTCTAAGTTCAATTTACTAGTAGCTTTATGATGAGAAAGATAGGTTGATCTAAGCAACAAACACATAAGCTCGAATTGTTCAACTTAGGTTATGTTCCACTTTGCAATTATTGAAAACTTGACCATAATCATTAATCACAAATTGCTACTTATGAATAGGAAATCAAGACAATTACACGGATCAAGACTCCTAAACTAGCATTAGACAATTATCAAGATTTATCTAGTTGGCCACCTAAACAAATCAAAACATCATCATGAACAACTTTAATAGAAGAACATAAGCAACTTTCATAGAAAACAATGATAGATAGATTCTGAATATTAATTACATAACATGTCTAGGGCTTTGAAATCACCCTTAACCAAATAAAAGTTTAGCCTAGCATAGGCATTATAAACATAAACATAAAATTAAAGAGAATCTAAGAAGAAAATAAAAGAAAGAAAAAAGAAGAAGAAGAAGAATATGAATTATCTAGCCTCTTGTTCTCTCAAAAACTCTAAAATAAAGAAGAAATCGGAATTTTGATGCTTGGAGAAGTGTAAATTTCGTTTGCCCCCTTGATCTCTATTTATAGGCAATAGTTAGGGCATCAAACAAGTGAATTTCAGCTCTCTCCCTTCAATAAATGCTGACTTGTGGCTAAAGTTAAGGAAAAGTGGCTGACTTTTGTGTTTTAAGGAAAGATATAAGCCTTGGCAGCCAAGTTTGAATAAAGTAGGAAAGTTTTAGTCAAAGCATTCTTTAATGAAGAGAGATTACAAACTTGCAGCCAAAGTAAGTGTAAGGAAGAAAAGTCTTGGCTGATTTAATTCTCATACTTTGACTAGGATTAGCTTTAAGGAAAGATCCTTGCAATTAATGCAAGTTGACAGCCACTAATCCTTCTTTGACAAGGATAAACATAAATGTCAGCTAGGGTATTAAAAAAAATATGATTTGCGGCTTGGGTTTTTTCTGCCATTAGGGTCGTTTAGGGAGATATTCTAATGCCGATTTGGATGACCATTTCTTATCTGATTTAGGCCTATAACCAACCGTTGGAAAGGTAATCAAGTGATCTTGAAAAGTAAAGAAGGAAGTTTTTTCGAATAAAGAATCTAACATCATTTTTTCTTAGCAACAAGCTCCGGAGGTCAAATCTATCTTCTTGCTTTGCACCAAAAATTTGATCTTTTTGACTCCCAAGTCTTTTTCCATTTTGTGATTGTGATTTTGTAAGCTCTTTAATATCCTAATTGACATGTTTTGACTTCATCTCTTTCAAAATACCTACAAAGCATAAAAACCTAGTAAAATGTCAAGGAACTTAAGAATCAAAACACAAAGTATAAGGAAATTCAATAGGAAAATGCATGA
The DNA here is from genome assembly GCA_030761205.1 of Fremontodendron californicum. Lineage (NCBI taxonomy): Eukaryota > Viridiplantae > Streptophyta > Magnoliopsida > Malvales > Malvaceae > Fremontodendron > Fremontodendron californicum. The sequence continues at coordinate 22,593,426 of JAULJL010000018.1, read as the reverse complement.
AATTAAGCACTTATCAAACTCCCCCACACTTAATCTTTTGCTAGTCCTCAAGAAAAATCAAATAGACACAAGGTAAGAAAACCGAATCTAGTTCACTTTCAATACAACTTATAGATAATCATTGAACTAATCAATAGCTTAAAGAGTTTCACAAAAAATCATGCTTGATAGTAAATGGTTTGAGTTAAGCTAAAATTTACATAACATATCTCAATCAAAATAGTGCATGTTCAAACTTAATCTCAACTTCTCGCTTGGGATACCCTCACGATTTTCACTCTTTAAAGTAGTGGTACACTCAATCAATCTCATGAAAATAGTTTCTACCATATGCTTGCTTGTCCACCTATTCTCCACTACTTAGATCATGCAACTTCATGAATCAAGAGGTCTTTATGCAAGGTTATAATGGGGCCAAGGGGTAATAATGTGGCTAAAGAATAAAAGATAAAGGATATTACAAAAGTTCCAAAGATTTTATAGAGTTTAGAGACATAATAAGATTCATACAAAGAAACTTCTCAAAACTCTTTACAGTACATAATCACATAGGCCGAATATTCATGTTGGGCCTTTTCTTCATTCTAAACAACTTTGTAACATCTTTTTCTTTTTCCACAAGTTCAAAGATGATTCATATTTTTTTTTTCATTTTTTTCACATAGGAATGTATTTGCCAATATTCCCTTTCGTTTTCTCTTGACTTTTATTTTCTTTCCCCCCACACTTATTTCTTGTTTCTAACCCAAATTTTCAATAGATCTTCCTTGTCTTTGCAACATGTCTCAAAACATGCTAATTAATATTTGGAACAAGGGTAAAGATATAAATAAGTATATTTAGGTTAGGGACAAGTTATGGTAACCAAAGGAATAGCTTATTCAATGTAGGCTCAAATTGGTTCACTAAGGGGGATGTTCTCTTGGAACATCAATAAGGGATGGTTGTTTGGCTTTGGTTAAAAATCCTAATGCCTCTATCATAGTCATGTTGTCACATGCATCAATATAGTCTCAACAAGGTTTAAAGCAAGTTCTAGAGAATCATGTAATCATAAGAGCACTTAAGAAAGAAATTAGATTGATATGTATAATGCATCAATCATATAGGCTCAAAAACTCACAAGGATGATTATACAAGTCAGATTTAAGTCTAAATTTGCTTCTTTCTCAATCAACATATCATATTAACATTGGCTCATAAAAAAAATGATATCAAGCTCAATTCTCATGAAAATCTTCTCACTAATAAATCTGTTTTAGACTTATGCAATTCATATCTCATCATAGTATTGAAAGTAACTAAAACACACTAAAAACAACATAAAAAGTCTCAAAAACAAAACACTTTAAATAAAATACTAAATTCTTCCCCCACACACATAATTTTTACATTGTCCTCAATATAATGCTATTATCCCCCAATGCAAGAATTATATGTAAGATAAAATAACTACTAAACAAAACAAAAGAAAAACAATAAAAGATAGAATGATGGAGAGTAAGGAATATGCAAATCTGATATAATAGATGCTCTCCATCCTTTTGGGTTGCCTCCCAAGAAGCGCTTGGTTTATTGTCTTCAGCCTGACTTAGACCCATGTCATTATTATTCAACATAATTTGGCTCAAAGAATGATAACTCCTCCACATCTTGTATTGGAAAGTTCTCATAGTAAGGCTTCAATCGATGACCATTCACTTTTAATGCCTTAACTGTTTTGGGCTTTGGATTTCAACTGCACCATGAGTAAACACATTAGTAATAACAAAAGGTCCAACCCAACGAGAACATAACTTACCTGGAAATAACTTAAGGCGTGAATGGAAGAGAAGAACTTTTTGTCCAACAACAAAGTCCTTTCTTGATATCATCTTGTCATGGAATGCCTTAGTCTTTTCCTTGTAAATCCTAAAATTCTCATAGGCATAATTTCTTATCTCCTCTAATTCTTGTAGGTCTAGTTTTCTTTGCATACCTGCCTCATCCATCTCCATGTTGCATTGTTTGATAGCCCAATATGCCTTATGTTCTAATTCAACCGGAAGATGACAAGGCTTACCATAAACAAGTCGATAAGGAGACATACCAATGGGTGTCTTATATACTGTCCTATAAGCCCAAAGTGCATCATCAAGTCGTGAACTCCAATATTTCCTATTTGGATTAACTGTCTTTTCAAGGATGGACTTAACTTCTCGGTTTGACACTTTAGCTTGCCCACTAGTTTGAGGATGATATGAGGTGGACACCTTGTGTGTGATGTTATACTTCCTCAAAAGTGCTTCCATAATCCTATTGCAAAAGTGAGTACCTCTATCGCTGATTATGGCCTTTGGTGTTCCAAACCTAGCAAAGATATTAGTCTTGACAAAATCTGAAACAACTGTAGAGTCATTAGTCCTAGTGGATTTTGCTTCCACCCACTTTGAAACATAATCAACGGCAAGTAAAATATAAAGATTACCAAAAGAAGAAGGAAAAGGTCCCATGAAATCCATGCCCATACATCAAAAATTTCAACAATAAGTATTGGAGTTTGAGGTATTTGATTTCTAGCACCTAAGTTACCTGTTCTTTGGCAACGATCGCATGACTTGCAAAAAAGGTATGCATCTTTGAACATAGTAGGCTAATAAAATCCAGAATCAAGAACTTTCATGGCTATCCTTTTGGATCCAAAGTGTCCTCCACATGCATAAGAGTGACAAAAGGTAAGAATAGATTGAAATTCAAATTCGAGTACACACCTTCTTATAATCTGATCGGAGCAACGCTTCCAAAGGTAAGGATCATCCCATATGTAGTATTTGGCATCACTCTTGATCTTATTTCTTTGAGCTTGTGTCAACTCTTGTGGCAACTTCTTGGTAACTAAGTAATTAACAATATCGGCATACCAAGGAGTTGTTGTACTTATAAAAAGAAGTTGCTCATCCGAAAAGTTCTCATTCAAGGGTAGTGCATCCTCTTCATGAACTAAACGGCTAAGATGCTCCGCAACCAAGTTGTCACTACCTCTCTTATCTTTTATCTCCAAATCAAACTCTTGTAAGAGAAGTATCCATCTAATCAACCTTGGTTTGGCCTCCTTTTTAGTGAGTAAGTACCTAAGGGCTGCATGGTCAGAAAATACAATTACTTTAGTACTAATTAAATAAGATCAAAAATTTTCTAAAGCAAATACAACAGCCAAAAGTTCTTTTCCAGTAGTGGAATAGTTTAATTGAGCATCATTAAGAGTTCGGGAGGCATAATAAATGGCATGTGAGGCTTTGCTAACCCGTTTGGCCCAAAACAACTCCAATGGCATAGTTACTAGCATCACACATGATTTGAAAAGGTACATTCCAATCTGGTGGTTGCATGATAGGAGCTGATGTCAAGAGTCCCTTCAATGTTTCAAACGCTTCTTTGCATTTATCATCAAAGTGGAAAACCACATCTTTTTGTAGTAGCTTGCAAAGAGGTAATGTGATCTTTGAGAAGTCTTTGATAAATCTCCTATAGAAACCTGCATGTCCAAGAAAATAACGAACCTCTCTCACATTTGTGGGAGGTGGTAAAGAATGCATAATATCTATTTTAGATTTATCAACCTCTATCCCTCTAGAAGAAATAACATGCCCCAAAACTATTCCTTGTTCTACCATAAAGTGAAATTTTTCCCAATTCAAAACAAGGTTAGTTTCCATGCATCTTTCAAGTACAAGTGTAAGGTTCTCTAGACATCTATCAAAAGAATCACCATAGACACTAAAATCATCCATAAACACTTCTATGATGTTCTCTACGTAATCTGAAAATATGCTAACCATACACCTTTGGGATGTAGCTGGTGCATTATAAAGACCAAATGGCATACGCCGGTATGCAAAAGTACCAAATGGACATGTGAATGTTGTTTTCTCTTGGTCCTCCGGAGCAATGGCAATCTGATTATAACCTGAAAAACCATCAAGAAAACAATAATGAGAATGGCCAGCTAACCGTTCAAGCATTTGATCAATAAAAAGTAAAGGAAATTGTTCTTTACGAGTTGTGGAATTAAGTTTACGATAATCAATACAAACTCGCCACCCTGTTTGAATCCTAGTAGGAATAAGTTCATTCTCAATATTTGTTACCACAGTTACACCTGATTTTTTTTTAGAACCACTTGGACCGGGCTCACCCATTTGCTATCCGAGATAAGATAGATCACTCCAACATCTAGGAGCTTCAGTATCTCTTTTTTCACAACATCCATCATAGGAGGGTTCAATCTTCTTTGTGCTTCTCTTGTTGGTTTGGACGCCTCCTCTAACAAAATCCGATGCATGCACATGGATGGGCTTATTCCCTTGATATCGGCAATTGTCCAACCAATTGCTGTTAAGTCGCTCTTTTTGGAAAGATGTGAGCTCTTTGGCAATGATGACCGGTAGTGTATCCTTTTCACCTAAGAACACATATTTCAAGTGGTTCAGTAGTGGTTTCAACTCTAAAGTTGGTGCCTGCAAAATGGAAGGTAGAAGTTTCTCATTAGATAAATGCAAATCAATAAATGAAACATCAAACCTTGCATCTTTAGGTGGCAGCGAGTGTAAAGATTCTAGTGCCCCTTCCACATGGTCACTCAAGGCTAGTTCCCCTTTAGCATTCCCTATTCCGAGATGTTTGCTAAGGACTATCTCCACACTATCTTCACCATCTAGCTCATAAGCTTGCTGCACTAGTGAGTCAATTATATCAATATTAAAAACAGAATGCACATCGCTAGGATATCTCATAGCCTTAAAAATGTTAAAGCGAATTATTTCACCATCAAATTCCATAGTTAAAGAGCCATTATGTACATCTATTTTTAGTTCTTGCTGTTTTCAAGAATGGTCTCCCTAATAGAATAGGTGTGAGATTAGAAGACATCTCATCTTCCATCTCAATAACATAAAAGTCAGCGGGAAAAACAAATTCATTAACCTGTACAAGAACGTCTTCTACAACTCCTCTTGGATAATTGTTAGAACGGTCAGCAAGTTGTATTATAACACTGGTTTCCTCTAATGGTCCTAGATTCAATGAAGCATAAATTGAATATGGCATGACATTAATAGATGCCTCTAGATCTAGCATAGCACGCTCAAACCTGGTGTTGCCTATCTTACAAGGAATGGTAAACATACCTGGATCCTTGCATTTAGGTGGGAGTTTCTTTTGAAGTTGAATTGTATTAGTAGTAAGGGTTTTGACAAGATCTTCGAGAGTCTCACCTAAAATTTTTTGTGGTGTCACTTGTTGTCGGGTTTGATATGGTTGTTGCACTCTTTGTTGAAAACCCGGTGGCCTGTTGTCAAATGGTGGAGGAACAGCTTGTGATTGGTTCCCTCCATAATTGAAGTTTGGATGATCCCTCCATCCTGGATTGTAAGTGTTTGAGTAGGGATCATATTTCCTTGGTTGGTCCTGAAATCCACCCATGGCATTCACATGTTCATTGGTGTCTTCTTGAAGTGTTGGACAGATATCAGTTTTGATGCACCCAAAAGAGTGTATCTTATTTAACCTTGCACTAAAAAGATCAATTGTAAGTATAATGATTAGCAAGGGTCGAGTCCTCAGGGATTGTGTTTTAATCTATGAGTTATTAGTTTATAACTTACGTTCAAAGAAAACAATAAAAGAAAAGGGGTTTTTGAAGCCAGATTTAAACTAAAATAAATAATAAGAATAAGATGCAAGGCGGTATAACCAGCCAATAAAAATATATATACTAAATTAGGCGGTATAACCAGCCAATAAAAATATATATACTAAATTAGGCGGTATAACCAGCCAATAAAAATAAAACAAAGTTAATATACAAATTAGGCGGTATAACCATCCAATAAAAATAAATATACTTTTAAAAATAAGTAAACTAGAAAAGTAAGAAAACAAGTAAGTAAGAAGAATCAAATATGAAAAATATGGTTAAGGTTTCATTCTCCACCACTAGACATCATTAAGAATCAATTTCAGATCTATCAATATCAACCAACTATCAAAGTTAACAACCGTAGATAACAACAAGCTCTGTTATCCCAATCTTTCCTTAGTTTGTCGTTAAATAGAACAAGCTCTCTATTTAATCTCTAACCATTAAACAACCTAGAATAAGCTCTCTAAATTCAATTTAATGGCAGCTTTATGATGAGAAAGATAGGTTGATCTAAGCAACAAACACATAAGCTCGGATTGTTCAACTTAGGTTATGTTCCACTTTGCAATTATTGAAAACTTGACCATAATCATTAATCACAAATTGCCACTTATGAATAGGACATCAAGACAATTACACGGATAAAGACTCCTAGACTAGCAATAGATAATTATCAAGATCTATCTAGTTGTACACCTAAATAAATCAAGACAACATCATGAACAATTCTTGTAGAAGAACATAAGCAACTTTGATAGAAAATTAATGATAGATAGAATCTGAAAATCAATCACAAAACATGTCTAGGGCTTTGAAATCACCCTTAACCAAATAGAAGTTTAGCCTAGCATAGGCATTGTAAACATAAACATAAAATTAAAGAGAATCTAAAAAGGAAATAAAAGAAAGAAAGAAGAAGAAGAAAATAAAGAAAAAAGAAAACTAGAGAAAAGAAAGAAGAAGAAAACTTAGAGAATTTTATTACAATGGCTAATATCCTACCAATGTACAATATGATCCTCTACAATCATCCAAGGCCCTCTATTTATACACATTTTGGAGGGCTAAATGACAAGAGACAAGCTTTACAAATTTCAAAGGTAGGTATAATAGGTGGGTGCATTTTTCTAACAATTTTCGTCATATTGTATGACAATTTTGATCAGCCAACTTGATGGTCGATTTTGTCAATTTTGGAGGCCTGATCTGATTACATGGTCTTCTAGAAAAATGTTCCCCTATCCGTTACTGATCCATAGCCGTTGGAATCAGCTCATTTGCTCTTAACTTTGCACGGTTAAAATTTCAGCCTTATTTCTTCAGTGAAACTCGAGATATAGCTGATATGGCAAAAGGTGTCGGAACTGGAACTGAACTGGATTTGCCCTTAATTCTAGTAATCTGAACGTGAAAAACACCAAATTACATAAAAATATAAAAGATCATAAACACAATTAGACTAAACAATAATAACTCGTATTTGACGTAAAACAATAATAAAACATTACTAAAAACTATATAATTATACGAGTTATCAAGTTTGGTGCCCCATGTTTGAACATATGCCACAAGCCTTTATTTGCTGTATATTACCTACAACCAATTGTTGAACAAGAGAAGTCAGTTTATCAAATTTTTGTTCAAGGGATGATTTGTGGTGGTGGATCTTGTCTCATTGAGAATTGTTGAGAATTAGCTGCCATGTTGGAGATTAGAGTTCTAGCAGCCCCGGGAGTCTTATCAACTAGAGCTCCCCCACTAGCGACATCTATCATACTTCTCTTCATGGGCATGAGACCTTCATAGAAGTATTGGATGAGAAGTTGTTCACTTACCTGATGGTGTGGACATGATGCACAAAGTTTCTTGAACCTCTCCCAATATTCATATAAGGACTCTCCGTTGTATTGCCTAATCCCACATATCTCTTTTCTAATGTTGGCAGCCTTAGATGCTGGGAAATACCTTTCTAAGAATTTTTTCTTCATATCATTCCATGTAGTGATGGTCCCGGATGGTAGATAGTAGAGCCATTCCTTTGCTGAATCAGCTAGAGAGAATGGGAAGGCTCTCAACTTAACTTGCTCTTCCGTGACTCCTGTTGGTCTCATGCTTGAGCAAACTACATGGAATTCCTTGAGATGCTTATTTGCATCCTCTCCTGCAAAACCATGAAAAGTTGGGAGAAGATGAATCAAACCAGATTTTAATTCAAAAGCTACCTCAAGATTAGCATATTCAATGCATAATGTTGTTGACCCAAGTCTAGAGCAGCTAGCTCCTTGAGAGTTCGGTTGTCAGCTGCTGCCATCTCTCCTTGCTCCTCTTGGAAGTTTTGGATCAACTCCTCGATTGGTTGTTGGTGAGAAGTTATAAATTCCTGAATTCTCCTAAGTCTTAAGTCTTCTTCGGGAGCTTGGAACATTCACTAATAAAAAAAAAGTAAATAATTAGAACAAAAAATAAGAATAAACCAATAAACTAAAGAAAGCAATCCCCGACAACGGTGCCAAAAACTTGATACACCCAAAAGAGAGTATCTTATTTAACCTTGCACTTAAAAAGAATCAATTGTAGAGTATAGTGATTAGCAAGGGTCGAGTTGTCAGGGATTGGGTTCTAGTTTATAAGTTAATAGTTTATCACTTAATAAAAAGTAAACAAAAGTAAAGGGGATTTTGAGATCAGATTTAAACTAAAGTTAACAATAAGAATGAGAAAACAAGTAATTAAGAAGAATCAAATATGAGAAATATGGCTAAAGGTTCATTCTCCACCACTAGACATCATTAAGAATCAATTTCATATCTATCAACATCAATTAGCTATCAAAGTTAACAACCATAGATAACAACAAATTTTGTTACCCCAATCTTTCCTTAGTTCGTCGTTAAATAGAGAAAGCTCTCTATTTAATCTCTAACTATCAAACAACCTAGAATAAGCTCTCTAAGTTCAATTTAATAGCAGCTTTATGATGAGAAAGATAGGTTGATCTAAGCAACAAACACATAAGCTGGGATTGTTCAACTTAGGTTATGTTCCACTTCGCAATTATGGAAAACTTGACCATAATCATTAATTACAAATTGCTACTTATGAATAGGAAATCAAGACAATTACACGGATCAAGACTCCTAAACTAGCATTAGACAATTATCAAGATTTATCTAGTTGGCCACCTAAACAAATCAAAACATCATCATGAACAACTTTAATAGAAGAACATAAGCAACTTTGATAGGAAACAATGAGAGATAGATTCTTAATATTAATTACATAACATGTCTAGGGCTTTGAAATCACCCTTAACCAAATAAAAGTTTAGCCTAGCATAGGCATTGTAAACATAAACATAAAATTAAAGAGAATCTAAGAAGAAAATAAAAGAAAGAAAGAAGAACAAGAAGAAGAAGAATATTAATTATCCAGCCTCTTGTTCTCTCAAAAACTCTAAAACAAAGAAAAAAGCAAAATTTTGATGCTTGGAGAAGTGTAAATTTCGTTTGCCCCATTGATCTCTATTTATAGGCAATAGCTAGGGCATCAAATAAGTGAATTTCAGCACTCTCCCTTCAATAAATGCTGACTTGTGGCTAAAGTTAAGGAAAAGTGGTTGACTTTTGTGTTTTAAGGAAATATATAAGCCTTGGAAACCAAGTTTGAACAAAGTAGGAAAGTTTTAGTCAAAACACTCTTTAATGAAGAGAGATTACAAACTTGCAGCCAAAGTAAGTGTAAGGAAGGAAAGTCTTGGCTGATTTAGTTCTCCTACTTTGATTAGGATTAGCTTTAAGGAAAGATACTTGCAATTAATGTAATTAATGCAAGTTGATAGCCACTAATCCTTCTTTGACAAGGATAAACATAAATGTCAGCTAGGGTATTAAGAAAAAAATGTGATTTGCGGCTAGGGTTTTTTCTGTCACTAGGGTTATTTAGGGAGATATTCCAATGCCAATTTGGATGACCATTTATTATCCGATTTAGGTCCATGACCAGCCGTTGGAAAGGTAATCAAGTGATATTCAAAAGTCAAGAAGGAAGTTTCTTCGAATAAAGAATCTAACATCATGTTTTATTAGCAACAAGCTCCGGAGGTCAAATCTGTATTCTTGCTTTGCACCAAGAATTTGATCTTTTTGACTCCCAAGTCTTTTTCCATCTTGTGATTGTGATTTTGTAAGCTCTTTAATATCGTAATTGACATGTTTTGACTTCATCTCTTCCAAAATACCTATAAAGCATAAAAACCTAGTAAAATGTCAAGGAACTTAAGAATCAAAACACAAAGTATAAGGAAATTCAATAGGAAAATGCATGAAACTAAGCACTTATCAACAACATGTTAAAATTTGGGTATTTAATACTCTTAGTATTTTATATGAATCATTATATTTTTAATACCTTGATAATTTTAAAGATTGGGAACACATAAGTGCTTTGAGCTCTAGGATAGAATTGGTCTTTGTTAAGAAAATGTACATATAAATTCTTCACTACTGTATAATATGAACTGATTCACACCCATTGTCTATTTTAAAATACCCAATTATAGTGACTGCTTGGTGTTCAATTAGTTTGATTAAAGTTTATTTTTGTTCACTATTTTTTGGTACCTTTAACTTGGTTAGTGTAAAACTTGTCAGAATTGTTGAGAAAACATATATTTGTTTTTTTTCCTTAACTTGCTAAGATGGTAAAAGATATTTGATTGTTTCACCTTCCATCAGCATTACTTAATTGTGCAAGTATGTTTGCACAATTTATAGCATAAGATTTTACACATGTATAAAACATAATTCACACACACACACTTGTAATAGGATTCGACCATCGATGACCTAACAAGTTGGTATTGAAGTAATGCTGATTTTCTTGGAGTTTTTATATTAAAATGACAGGCTTAGACTTGGCTAGTGAAAAAACTTAGTAGTTATTTTATGTAGATTAACTAGTTTAAGTTTAGTGAAGGTTTATTGGATAAGATAGAGAGATTTTGCATGTGTAAATTATAGAGTAAGGCCTAATACGTAAAAAGTCAAAATTTATAATTTATTTATTGTTATTATTATTTATAACTACTATTGATGCAATATATTTTGTAATTTGTGGGGTTTTTTTAATTAAGCATTTACAATCCTGGTTTGGCCGAATCAGTCTACCGCTTAATCGGGAGATTATCATAGAAATTATTTGTATTTTCTATAATACTAATGCGAAAGTTTTGTATGACGTACATAATTTTTTTCAGGATGATGCGAAGAAGTACTGTCTGCAACTCGCTGCCCAGTTGATTTTGGATACACGAAATACGAAAAAAGAGCAAGTTCTAAGCATGTTGTCACAGTAATCCCTGTTAAGATTTGGTCGATTTGTTAACATGATTGGCCAGGTTGCTGGAGGTGGTAGGACTGAGAAACCTCTTCTTAAGACTGGTAATGCTTACTGTCGCAACCTAAAAAAAATAACAACTCTCATCGCAAGACTTTATTATTCGTTAAGCGTGACATTAAAAAAAACCAAAGAACAATCGACTTAATTCCTCTAGAAAAATGAAGGTTTTGAAAATGACCTTGAAAAAAACATGGAGTCGCCACCAATCTTTTTTAGCTAGGTGTGATCGGCCACCTATTAAAATCGGTTTTATAAAATATTTTAAAATTAATTAAAACGTTTTTAAAACCAATTTCAAATATGCGTTTTAAAACTAGAGAAATCAAAGAAACGGGTTCGGGACTCGGTTACGTGTGGGGAAGGATTAGCACCCCTACAACGCCCGTATAAAACGGTACCTTATTAGTCATGTGTTATCTCAAGTCTAGGTAAAAAAGTCGGTTTTAAATTCAATATTTCAAGTTAATTCCCAATTTAAAGAAAAATAATTCCATTTTTAATTGAAAATGATCCGAAATTTATAAATTCAAAATTTTCCTATATTCCCCAACAAACGTGGCAAAATATAGAAATTTTAATTAGTTTGGAAAACATTTCAAATCATTCTTATTTTAAAGAAAATATTCCATTATTAATGATAATTGATGATATCCTCTCCAGCAAACCCGACAGAGAACTCATGAATTCTTTTAACTCGGGAATATCTTTATTTTATTGAAAATTATTACCTTTTTGAAAACATTTAAAAAATATGAATATGAATATGTATGACATAAATAAAATGACATAGCAATGTCTAAATAATATAATGCAACCTAAATGATATGATATAATTTAAATGTCTTAGCATATTCTAAATGAAATGAAATATCCTAAGTGATATGATATATTCTAAATGAAATGAAATGACCTAGGTAACATAATATATTCTATATGAAATGTAATATCCTAAGTCATATGATATATTCTAAATGAAATAAAATATCCTAAATGGCATAGTATATCCTAAATGAAATGAAATGACCTAGGTAACATAATATATTCTACATGAAATAAAATGACCTAGGTAAAATAATATATTCTATATGAAATGAAATAATTTAAATGACATGGCAAATATGAATGATATGGCATATAATTTAAATAACATGAAATATAAAATAATGCTATCATATAATATGCATGAAAATGAAAATAATAATGCATGAACATAGTATATGTTAAATAATATGACCAAAAAAATAACTAAATAAAAACATAGGATATCATGAAATATTCAAAACCATATAATAAACAATATAACATCAAAAAAAATATATAAATCAAAATAATAACAATACCATAGGAATTATCATAGCAAAAATCACATATTATATAAAATGCATGAATATGGAAAATGCAATGCATGAAAATGTATTTTTTTCCTTTGATTAAGGAAATCCGTATATCTAAAAAAGATATCCGGCTACCTTAGGAAAATATATCAAATTAAGAATTCTAAAACCAAAATACTTTGTGATCGTTTGAAAACAATTTTGAAAAGCTTAGATTAACAATAAAAACTTAGCTAAACCTTTTTTTAAATAGCTCTAATTTCTTAAGTTTAAAATCCCGGACTTGACTACCCTTAACCCGAGACTTAAAAAATCATTTTTAGAGTTTAAAAAGGCTTAGAAACTACCCTATGTCAGTAGCTAAACTTCCTAATCAGCCCCCTCTAAGTAACTTAACCATAACAGAAAAATGATTTTCCTTCAAATTCAATTCTAACTCCACTATCCAGTTTTAAACCACTATTTTTACCCTATTTTTCAAAATTCTAAAAAATCTAAACAAAATACTGGAGACTTAAGACATGTAAAACTGCACGAAAAAAAAATTGGCTTAATTTTTTGATTAAAGATGACTGCCCAGAAAAATCGGGAAAGTACGAGTACTGGGTGAAAAAACTGTTTTACCAAAACACATTTTTTGCCTTTGATAAAATCATTTAAAAATCAAAGTAAAAATATTTAAGACTCTCTAAATGACTCACAAACAGTAGCTAGCACTTTTGAAAAGTTAGACAAAAATTGGCTAAGTAAAAAAAATCACAAAGGTAGAATAATCAATTTAACAACTCTTTAATTTTTCACAAGTATGCTCAAGAGAGCATGACTTTGAACCATTGATTGGCCTAAGTTATAAGTCAAGTGGCATGGACATGAAATGCATGAAAAATACAGCAAATATGATGCATGAAATGCATGAGTTTAAACCTAAATGTCATGAAAAATGCATGGCATCAATAAAATGACCTAGACCTAAATGAACTTGCATGGCATTTAATGCAACCTAGGTCTAAAATGCATGGATATGCATGGCAAGACAAGCCAATCCTAACATCTAAAATTTGTATGGCAATAACACAAAAATAAGGCATGCTTAAACCAAATACTCAATCAAATATCATAAGAATGCAAACCTATCAACTAACATAACAAAAATGCACACACAAAGCAAAATAAATGAAGTGGCCGAATAGCCTCAAGCTCCAAGTAAGCATGGCATTTTCACAAACACAAGGCATGCTTAAACCAAATACTCAATCAAATGTCATGAAAATGCAAACCTATCAACTAACATAACAAAAATGCACACACAAAGCAAAATAAATGAGGTGGTCGAATAGCCTCAAGCTCCAAGTAAGCATGCATTTTCACAAACACAAGGCATGCTTAAACCAAATACTCAATCAAATGTCATGAAAATGCAAACCTATCAACTAACATAACAAAAATGCACACACAAAGCAAAATAAATGAGGTGGTCGAATGGCCTCATGTTCCAAGTGAGCATGGCATTTTCACAAACACTTGATATACTAACATACTTAACTAAAACATAACACTCAAATCATGCAAATATAAAGTAGAGGTATGAAAACTAACAAGCATTTTCACAAACACATGGATTTCAAAATATAAAACATAAAAAAACTTAAATATTTTGAAAACAAAAAATCAAAAATGCAAGAATATGATAATAGACTCATAAATGGAAATAAACAAGCAACCAAATTAAAACAAGCTTCAAGTATATGTAGTAGAAAAAGATTTAAAGCATCAAAAATTATTTAATATAAAAAATAACATGAAATAAAAAAACAAACAGCAACTAACACAAAAAAAAATTAGGCCATTCGGCCATGTCAAAGAATTAAGAAAAAAATATTTCAAGAACTTTTTCTAAGAAAAGATGAAGAAATAACTTAAAAAGAACATTAAAAACACTTATTTAAATAGAAAAATCAAAATAAACTCACCAAAATAATAATCAAAATAGCAAATCAAGAATGGAAAATCAAAGAAAGTGCAAGAGTATTGTAGACACCTAATTTTGTCCGGACCACTAAAACAGGTATGTTTTCTTCCTAAATTGATGTTTCAGAATGTAAAAAGATTTTTTTCATCCTGCAGGTGGTACCCCGAGACTTAGTTTAAGAGGGCGAGCATAAAAAGTCAAACTAAAAAAAAGTCAACCTCGAAAAAAGTCAACCCCAAAAAAGTCAACCCCAAAAAGTCAACTACTGAAAAAGTCAGCCCACTTTCAAAATCAAGATTTTAAGTTCAATTGAAAAATGGTGAAAGAATTTTGATAATCTGAGGTCTACATTGAAAGATATGGAGTTCGAAAGTTGGGATTTGAAGATTCAGTAGAAAGGAAACCGTAATTCGAGAAATTTGAGAAAAAATACTTAAACGATCAAATTGGTCAAAATTGAACGTTCCAAATGAAAGATAAGCACTGATTACGGGTAATGGAGAAGCCACTTGAAAAAAAATTTGAAAGAAAAGTCAATCCGGGAGAAAACCGAGAATTAGGGTTTTTGGTGGATTTCGGTGAAATCGGGAAGAATCACAGAAATGGCCCGACTTGGTAAGACCAAAGCCCCCAATGGATGAGGAATGATTAAAAAGGGATAGCCCAAGGCTCAGGTTGAAGAAAATCTAAAAATCGTACTTGTTTTGAGCAAAACCAGGTTTCGGAGGCAAAAGGGCAAAATTGGAAAATTTGGGAAAAATAGCAAATGAACTCTGAAAATTCTAAAAATTTGCAAATCTCATTCTTAAATCATTTAAAAGAGATTGGCAAAATAAAATCTTGATTCGGAGCTCGTTTGCAAAATGGCCAAATCCCGGGCTTTTTATGCAGTAATTCAAAATCTTCTGAAATTTTGCAAATCTCATTTTTAAATTATTTTGAAGAGATTGGCGAAATAAATCTTATGCAATAATTCAAGAAGATAAATCCCGAAAAAATAGCAAATGAACTCCAAAAATTCTGAAATTTTGCAAATCTCATTTTTAAATTATTTGGAAGATATTGGAGAAATAAAATCTTGATTCGGAGTTCGTTTGCAAAATGGCCAAATCCCGGGCCTCCTATGCAGTAATTCAAGCCGATAAATCCCGAAAAAATACCAAATGAGCTCAAAAAATTATGAAAACTTCCAGATCACACTTTTAAATTATTTGGAAGAGATTGGTGAAGAAAAATCTTGATTTGGAGCTCGTTTAAAAAAATGGTAAAATGTGGGGGCATAAAAGGGCATTTTTGGAAGAAAAAATCCAAATAAATAGCAAACGGACTCGGATAATTTTGAAAACTTTCAGAACTCAATTTTTTATTATTTTGGAAGTATTAAAAAAATAAAATTTGAATTTGGAGTCCGTTTGATATTTTATTTGCATTCGGGGGCAAAACGATCATTTCACCCAAGCAACCGAAAAGGGCTTCTTTGGGCCTTTCAAAAAAGCAGACTTGGGCTTGAAAAGAGAAGTGCTAGCCTGCCAAAGCCCAAAGGAAAGAGGAAGTTTTTGATTTTTCAATCAGATGGCCAAGAATTAAAAGTTAGTTAGAGATTCCTTTTGATCAAGCCATTGTGATTAAGCCACATAGGTCAAGAGAGAGTGTAAACATTATTCTTGAATAGCTGTAATTTGGGACAGATGAGATGCTAATCTAAAGGTGGTAATTTCATGATTTTTTCACCTTGAATTATTAGCCATTTAATGGAAAATTGGTTACAAAAAAATGACAACATCCTTGAGCATTTTAAGGGGGGGTTCGGCCAGCATGTGGGAGTGGGCAGAATTTGCATTTTCACACTTTATTTCTGCTGAGTTCTCTTGGTTTTTACTTGGTTTTTCTCTCTTTGGTTGAAGGCAAAAAGAAAAAGTTTAGAAAAGAAAGGAAAGTTTGAAGAGATAAAGCTTGAAATATAGCTTCTTGAGGTTGCTCTTGAGCACCAACTCTTGCACTTTCTTGATTTTCCATTCTTATTTTTGCTATTTTGATTACTATTTGGTGAGTTTCCATTTTAAATAAATGTTTTTTTTTATTGTTCTCTTAAGTTCTTTCTTCATCTCTTTCTTAAATATATTTTTTACAATTTTTTTTACAATATACTCAACATGGCCGAATGGCCTACATTCTTATTTAAGTTGTTGTTTTGTTTATTTTATCATGTTGTTTATGTTATTTTCTTAGATATTGAGGTTTTAAATGTTTTTCTACTTCATATACTTGAGTTATATTTTAATTTGGTTGCTTTGTTTGTTGTCATTTATGATTTAAATATCATGTTCTTGCATTTTTAATTTTATGTTTTCATGATGTTTAAATTTGAGCATGTTTTAGATTTAGTATATCAAGTGTTTGTGAAAATGCTTGTGTGGAGTTTGCATGATTTGAATTTTATATTTTTGTTGAGCATGTTGTAGATTTAGTATATCAAGTGTTTGTGAAAATGCTTGTGTGGTTTTTGCATGATTTGAGTGTTATATTTTAGTTGAGCATGTTAGTATATCAAGTGTTTGTGAAAATGCCATGTTTGTTGGAGCTTGAGGCCATTTGGCTACTCCATGTGTTTTGCATTGTGTGTTGCATTTTTTGCCATGTTATTTGGTAGGTTTTTGCATTTGCATGACATTTGATTTAGTTTTGCATGTTAGGATACCAAGTGTTTGTGAAAATGCCATGTTTGCTAGTTACATAGGCCATTCGGCCATTCTTTGGAATCTTTGCATTGTATGTGCATTTTTGCTATGTTAATTGATAGGTTAGCATTTGCATGATACTTGGTTGAGTCCTTGGTTTAAGCATGCTTTATGTTTGTGAAAATGACATGCACATTTTAGTTATTAAGTTAGGTTTATTTGCCATGCATGTTCATGCATTTTAGGTCTAGGTTGCATTAAATGCCATGCAAGTTCATTTAGGTCTAGGTCGCTATATGAATGCCATGCATTTTTTCATGACATTTAGGTTTAAACTCGTGCATTTCATGCACTATGTTTGCTGTAATTTTTCATGCATTTCATGTTCATGCCACTTGAATAATGACTTGAGCCAATTAATGGTTTAAAGTCATGATCTCTTGAGCATACTTGTGGGAAATTAAGTTTTGTCAAATTGATTATTCTACCTTTGTAATTTTTTTTACTTAGCCAATTTTTATCTAACTTTCAAAAAGTCCTATCTACTGTTTGTGAGTCATTTTATGAGTCTTAAATATTTTTACTTTGATTTTTAAATGATTTTATCAAAGGCAAAAATGTATTTTGGCAAAACAGTTTTTTTTTCACCCACTACTCGTACTTTCCCGATTTTTCTGGGCATTCATCTTTAATCAAAAAATTAAGTGGATTTTTTCTCGTGTATTTTTACATGTCTTGAGTCTCCAGTATTTTTTTTATATTGTTTTGAATTTTTAAAAATAGGGGAAAAAATCGTGGCTTAAAACTGGACAGTAGAGTCATAATTGAATTTAAAGAAAAATTATTTTTCTGTTTTGGTTAAGTTACCTAGAGGGGGCTGATTAGGAAGGTTAGCTACTGACTTAGGGTTGTTTCTAAGCCTTTTTAAACTCTAAAAATGATTTTTTAACTCTCGGGTTAAGGGTGGTCAAGTCCGGGATTTTAAACTTAGGAAATTAGAGCCATTTAAAAAAAAAAGGGTTTAGTCCAGTTTTTATTTTTAATATAAGCTTTTCAAAATTGTTATCAAACAATCACAAAGTATTTTGGTTTTAGAATATTTAATTTGACATATTTTCCTAAGGTAGTCGGATATCTTTTTAGATATACGGATTTCCTTAATTAAAGGAAAAAATACATTCTCATGCATTGCATTTTCTATATTCATGCATTTTATATATAATATGTGATTTTTACTATGATAATATCTATGATATTGTTATGATTTTAAGCTATGTTATATTTTTTATTATATGATTTGGAATATTTCATGATACCCTATGCTTTTTATTTAATTTTTTTGTCATATTTTTTAGCATATGCTATGTTCATGCATTATTATTTTCATTTGTATTTCCATGCATATTATATGATAGCATCATTTTATATTCCATGTAATTTAAATTATATGCCATATCATTCATGTTTGCCATGTCATTTAAATTATTTCATTTATAGAATATGTTATGTTACTTAGGTTATTTTATTTCATTTAGAATATATCATGTTACCTAGGTTATTTCATTTCATATAGAATATGTTATGTTACTTAGGTTATTTTATTGCATTTAGAATATATCATGTTACCTAGGTCATTTCATTTCATTTAGAATATGATAAGGCATTTAAATTATATCATATCATTTAGGATGCATTATATTATTTAGATTTTGCCATGTCATTTTATTTATGTCATGCATATACATATTCATATATTTTAAAATGTTTTCAAAAAGATAAGGATTTTTCAATAAAAAATAAAGATATTCCCGAGTTAAAATAATTCATGAGTTCTCTACCGGGTTTGCTGGAGGGAATATCATCAATTATCATTAATAAAGGAATATCTTTCTTTCAAAAAACGAGAATGATTCGGAAAGTTTTCCAAATTAATAAAAAAATTTATATTTTGCCACGTTTGTTGGAGAATATAGAAAATTTTTGAATTTATAAATTCCAGATCATTTTCAATAAAAAAATGGAAATAGTTTTCTTTAAATTGGGAATTAACTTGAAATACTTAATTTAAAACCAACTTTTTACCGAGACTTGAGATAACACACGATTAATAAGGTACCGTTTTATACGGGCGTTGTGGGGGTGCTAATCCTTCCCCGCATGTAACTGAGTCCCAAACCCGTTTCTTTGATTTCTCTGGTTTAAACGCAGACTTGAAATTGGTTTTAAAAATGTTTTAATTAATTTTTAAAATATTTTATAAAACCGGTTTTAATAGGTGCCCGATCACACCTAGTTAAAAAAGATTGGTGGCGACTCCATGTCTTTTTCAAGGTCATTAGCAAAACCTTCGTTTTTTCTAGAGGAATTAAGTCGACTTTTTCTCGGTTTTTTTTTAATGTCATGCTTAACGAATAATAAAGTCTTGCGATGAGACTCGTTATTTTTTGAGGTTGTGACAGCTTGGCGACTCCGCTGGGGAAAATTAGAGAGTCAAGCCTAGAATTAGTCATGTGTTATCAAAGTCTCGATTTTGTTGGGTTAATTGGTATTTAATTTTAATTCCCATATTTTTTTAAAAAAATAAAAGAGAATTTTGAAAATATAAAAATTGTTTTAATATGTCCATATTCATGTGCATTCATATTATTATTTGTTCTCTGGTTATTTTGTCGCGTATATTTATATGTTTGCTTGACAGATGCTTTATATTGTTTGATTTTAGTGGGGTATTTAGAATAAGGGGTGTAGAATAGGTGGTGACAGGTTTTTTTTGTTCCTCCGTACACACTGTATTTGCATTTGCATAACATGAATCCTTTACCCAGGTTCCGTCCTTTTAAGTGGGAGTAAAGTAACTACGCCTTCGTGATTGATCCTCCATATGGGCTAGTGAAACACTTTCGGAGTATAAAGTACCTAATGCTTTCGTGATAATCCTCCGTACGGGCATAGTAAAATATACTGTAACGAATTGAACCCGCTTTTATCGGGGTACCTTACTAGCCTTCACCAGCGACAGTGAGGAGCAATTCGGGGCCTTTAGAACCGATTCACCCTCATATAATAAACCTAGGCAAAGCAATGCCGAATTTTCGTTAGATATACCGAAAATAGGAACACATGGAGGGACATTTCTAAACCTTTTGTTACCTATTTTACACTCCGAAGAAGCGGGCAACGATATACGTACATCGCCCGTAATAAATATGATAATTCGTCCCAAAGGCACTGTGATACCTATATAAGTAGATATTTGTCAGGGCAAATGTTCATTAATTGTTTGAAATAAAAAATAAAAATCATTTTTCAAGCATTTTTGCATTCTTGCACATTTCATACATGTGTGAATAAAGCATGTACATTTTTGGTTGTATTATTGATCTCATTCTTTGCAATAAACAGTTGGTAATTTCATTTGATGATTTCATAAAACCGGTAGTGTTACATGAACATTTTCATATTGTACCATAGTAGGATCCACTACCCCAAAATTCTTTTGAAAGTAATATGTGTGGTTTTTCATAGAAACAAACATTTTTCAAAAAAATCATAAATTTGGAGGCAAATCTTGCATAATGAGATTTTTGAATAATCAAGATTTAGGTCCCACCAATTTCGTGTAATCATTGGTTAATTTATTTGTGTCATTTTGACATCATGTCACAGTCCTAACAGGTAATGGTTATTCATTGTAGAATACATTTGTGATTACATGGTCATTTTGACATCATAGCATGTATCATTTTGACATCATAGCATGTATCATTTTGACATGTATCTTAGAATGTATCTTTGTACCTACCTTTGTATTAATTCATTTATTCTTAGCATGTATCATTTTGACATCATAGCATGCATGGTCATTCGTTGTAGAATACGTTTATGACATTCATAGTCATTATTTGTATATACTTGTGCATCAATTTATTCATTTTTTTAAATGCATCATGTTGGCATTAGATTGCATCCATAGAATACATAGTCGTCATAATTTCTCTGTATATGTTCATGCATTAATCATCAGTATATTCATGCACACAGGAATAGAGCATGTACATTCATAATTGTATTCTTAATCTCATGACATTTTCATTTGCATGAAAGGGGTTCAAGATATGAGGAAGGAATCGGAGGAACGATTGGGTGCTTTGGAACGCAATCAAGAGGAATGTAGACATGAAATCCGAAAAGTGAAAGAACAGCTCACCAAATTGCTGAAAATGGTTGAGGATATGAGTAAGAATAAAGAGGAACTTTCTCAAGGCTCTGTATTGTCTTCGGATCAACCAAAACCATTAAGTCCCGAACATACAATCCTTGCTGGATCCTGCACTTGTCAATGCCGCAAAGGTTGCAATCCTGATGAAATTGTGGACAGAATCGTGAAAATGATTAAACCTGAGATCCTGATACCAAAGATAGAAACCTCGGATCCTGTACCATACCTACAAACTGTTATAGGCCCAAACAAGTATCCCCACCCTACTATGGTCCAATCGTCCGTTGGGATGACCACTACGGGATTCCTGAATCCCACTCCATCATCAACAACTGCCAGTTCATACTATTTCCCTCATCAATCACCTTATCCAGCATCTGGGATAGGAACCTCAAGCTATGTACAACCTCCAAAGGCCCCGTGTCCAAATCCATACCCTTACCATGTTGTTCCGCCACATCTCCATGTAAACACTCTGGTTCGGTCCTTAGTGCCACCACCAAGTGCCCCAACTCCTAGGCCATATGTGACTAAGAAACGACCCCAGGATAAGACCCAAATGCCTTTTGATCCCCTTCCAATCAGCTACCGAGAGCTTCTCCCTATACTGATCCAAAATCACATGGTTGCCTATGTTCCATTGAAATCCCTATTACCACCATATCCAAGGTGGTATAATCCAAATACAAGATGTGATTATCACTGTGGAATTATTGGCCATAACATTGAAGACTGTATAGCATTCAAAAAGAAAATGCAAACTCTTATAGATGACAAGTGGTTGGATCCAACGACACTGATTGATAGAGGACTGGGAAAGCGTCATTAGGATTGGGAGATTTACAGCATTGAGGTGGAAAGACTTCAGTCTTATATGATGTAATAGGATTTCACTTATTCAGTAGCCGGCTCTTATAGCCTTAGGATGCTAGGAAGAATAAAGTGTTTGTAAAGATAGTTTTAACCACTGTTCAAATTTTGTAAAACATGGTTTATACCATTGTGAACATTGATATGGAAATGAATGGACTATGCTTCAAATTTATGAGATATTGATGATAAAGTACCTCCGATTCTTATTTCCTCCGTGATATATTCCCCTTTTGCATTTTGCATCCAATCAATTATTGGTCATACCATATATTCATACATGTATCATGTTAGTATCAGGTTGCATTTATGCATTCATAATTAGCATGATTTTTCTGTATATATCCATGCATTAATTTGCTTATTACATACATCATGTTAGCAGTAGGTCGCATTCATGATATACATGGTTAGCATGATTTTCTTTGTATATACTCTGTATCAATCGTTCATTGTTTGCATGTATCATAATTGACATCGTGTTGCATTCATAGGGTATATGATCATTCATTGGGACATACGCTAAAATGTACATTATCATTCATTGCATATATCCATGTGGTGATTTGTTTATTCTTTGCTTGCAACATGTTGGCATCGTGATTGCATTTATTACATACATGGTCAGCATGTTTCCACTATATATGTCCATACATCATTGCTTTTATTTTTCACATGCATCAAATGACAATCATGGCTCATTCATCATAACATACATTTGGGGGGAAATAAAACAGAAGTTGGCTTGGCTTTAGGAGTCTTTGAAAAAATTTAAATTTCAAATCAGAGGTATAAGAAGTACTGAGTACCCTTTTAATACAGGCTAGTGCTATGGAGGATGAACAAGTTGCCCGGATGGAAAAAATGGAAAGGGAACAGAAAGAATTATGAGAACAGCTAGCAAAGTCTCAAGCAGAATCTAAGGATCAGATGACTAAATTGACGGAGCTGATGTCCGCCGTAATCAAGGGAAAAGGATACACTGAAAACTTTGTCGACAGGAAAGGGTTAAAGGCACAAAAAGGTCAGAATGAGGTCGTAATGATTGATGCCCAGAACACAGTCAATGTCCTAAACTCAGATGATCCAGCTGAATAGGCAAAGTTGAAAATGGTTGTAGTAAATGAGGTTGAGTTGGCAGATTCCCAAGGAAAATATCAGTTGCTAGATGAAAGGCTCCGAGCAGTAGAAAATACAGACGTATTCGGGAGTGTGGAGGTGAAAGAACGATGCTTGGTCCTCAATTTAGTCATTCCTCCTAAGTTCAAGATCCCTGACTTTGCAAAATATGACGGGACGATCGACCCATCAGCCCACATCACTATGTTCTGTCGGAAGATGACAAGTCATATAGATAATGGTAAGCTTTTGATTCACTGCTTTCAGGATAGCCTCAGAGGGTCCGCAATTAGGTGGTATAGTCAGTTGAGCAAGGATCAGATTCGCTCTTGGAATGATTTGGCTAGGGCTTTTCTAAACGAGTACAAGCATATGACCGACAGAACACCTGATCGTCTCACTTTGCAAAATATGGAGAAAAAAGCTACTGAGAGCTTCAAAGAATATGCACAACGGTGGATGAGCCTAGCCGCCTAAGTACAACCGCCCTTGACACAAAAGGAAATCACTATCTTTTTGTGAATACACTGCAGGCCCCGTACTATGATAGACTCGTCGGCAATGCCTCGAAGGATTTTACGGACATGGTAATTTCAGGGGAGATGATTGAGAATGCTATCAAGAATGGGAAACTTGAAAGAGAATGAACATCCAATGCCGAGAGAAATAAGGCACCTAGAAAGAAAGAGGAAGATGTCCAAACTATGGGAGATTTCGTCCCATATTCCCAATTTCCCTCATACCAATCATATTACCCTACTGATGTATCTCCAAGCCTTTATCCTTACCTACCTACCCAAACACCTAATCCTATAGCAGCCCTTGCAACAAGGCCTACTTCTAGAAAACGACCGCGGGAAAATCAAGAAAGAATTCCAATCCCCATCCCTGACCTACTGCCATTACTAATAAAGAATCAGTACCTTACCCCGGTACCTTTGAAAATAGCTTCGAATCCATCAGCGAGGAGCTATGACCCTTACAGCAAGTGTGATTATCACCTAGGGGTAGTTGGGCATTCAACTGAAAAATGCAGACAATTGAAGGAAAGGATTGAAAGTCTTATCCATGATGGTATTTTGACACCGGAGCTTATCAATCAATGGAAGGCCGCTTTTCCCTAAATCAATTTCTTTCAGGGTTTTAGGGGGAGAATTACTTCCTTTGAAGGATGTCAATAGGAGCATTTTGATGCATGTAGTTTCAGATCTTATGATGAAAACACTTGTCTCATATCGACATTCATATAAATTAAATGAATTTGGAATTTTAAATGCTTTGTGTTTTAACAATAAGTTGAATTTGCAAAAATAAGCATTAAGGAATTTTTAATAATGGATAGTCTCAAGAAGATTGATGATCAGTGTTACAAATGACCCAATACCTTCTCCCCTCTCTTTAGGTTTTCCTAAGCCTAAATCTCTTAAACCAAGAACACTTGAAAGACCTAATGCTTCAAGGAAGATGAATGATTTGACTTCATAATACCATTGTCATTGCAGAGTAAGCAAGGATGTAAATCCTAGTCTAGGCTATGAACAAAGGAACGAACTTTTTGAAAATTTTCAAATTCCTTGAAATTCAAACAAATGAGACATTCTTTCAACAATCTAGATTTTGATAATTTGGTGTGTGTCAAGATTGTGCTAAAACCATTCATGACCTTTCCCAATGATCATAAAACTTCAAATACCCAAAAATCACTTCATGATTAACACCCTGGGGCACAATGACTAAACCAGATTATCCCATATCCTTGAGAAAACCCATTTTTAGGTCATATTTTCCTTGTCTCTTCAAAGAACTCAGATTTGAAGCTCAGCCTTTTCAAAATAGACCTAGACTTGCTATGTTCCTCGTTAATACAAATTCTCATGGTTAATCAAATTGGGGCATCATATGTGGAAATGATGGTTATATTGTGAAAAAGGATAGGACTAACGCATGAATCAGTGGGGCATGCGACAAAAAAAATGCGAAAAAATTGTGATATCATGCATATGAGAATTCGGATGATTTCAAGTGCAAAATGAAATTTTGATTATCTATTTCCCCTGAGAATTGCTTTTCAATGAGAATATTTGTGCTTGATATGAGAAATTGCCATCTTTCATATCCCTTTCACAAGAGAAAAATTATTATCCATAGTCACCCCTTTTGAGCCAAAAGAATTCTTTCTTCTTTGAACCCTGATCAAGGATTACCCTCTACACTGGGGGGCAAATGCGAGGAAAGATCTTTTTAAAGATCATTGAGAAATGAATGACAGCTCAAAGACAGACACAAAGCAAATAGAGCTCCGAATAAATATGGGCTCACTCTGTCAAAGAGAAAAAAGGGAAAAGATGGTGAAATGAAAGCCAAGAAAAAGAAAAAAGAAAACAAAATGTGTGAAAGACATGGAAAATTGAAAGCCAAAAGCAAGGAAGAAAAAGAGTAAAGTCAAAAGGAATGAAAAGTCCAAAAGGGACAAATGCTTCAAAGAGAATCCTCCTCAAGAAATGATCCTTGATCTGATTACCCTCAAACACATATTTTGGGCCTATTTATCCTTTCTTTCTCAACCCTGAGCCATGGCCCACATTACATGCTTTAAAAGTCCATTTTGATCAAGCATGAATATTTAATTTGAAAGGTTTTTTCCTCAGATTTTATCCATCTCATCGAATTATCATTTCACTAAGGAAGAATTTAGAATTCTCAAGTGTATGGTAGAACGAAAAAAAAAGAAGAGAAAAGTTGGAAAGAATGGGACTTTAGGGCGAAAACCCAAAAATGGGCGGTCTAGAGTAAAATGGAAATTTTTGATGCCATCTATGAAAGTGCCGATACCACAAAAAGAGAAGGCCATCTTAAAAAAGTGGTCATCGAGGAACATCTAGGAATTCCTGAACCTCCTAAATTGTCAATTCTCATTCAGAGGATTGTCTTCAAAAACTGAAACTTTTTTCTTTCAATATTAAACTTTCCGTTTAAACATCCCGGCCAATATTGACGCTTGTCAAAATGCCTTGATATGGAAACTAAAAGAATGTTGAATTTGTTTGGTTCTCAATGAATTCATGATTTATAAAACCTGTTCCATTTGTGAGCCTAGTAGGGATATACATTTTTGTCATGAAGTTTTCCTGGAAAAGACAGAATTTTGTTATACCAAGCCTTGCCAATCCCAGTTAAAAAACCCAGATTGACACTTAGAGAAATTTCTAATAATGATCATCAGTCTTCAAAAGATTTGTACATCACACATTGTGGGGTTAATATTTTTTGTTCAGAAGTTTTCAAAATGAGAAAACAAATAAATATATATTTTTGAAATACCCATTTTGATGTTGACATTAGACAAGGATTTTTCTAACCCAAAGGTATAGAACTGCCAGGATAGGTCCTGACTTCCAGATATGAGAAGAAGAAATAAAACCCAGTTCAGATCTCTGTTGATGAAAGTTTGAAAACTATTGGGGCAAAGAGAATAGCCAAAATGAATTGAAGATATACTCTGATTTGAAGAGGAAAAAATGAATTGGAAAGGCTAAGCCAAGGTCTAGAAAAATGATCAGGGGCATTTGCATCTTTTCATGAAGCGTTTGCATCATTATCGATCTTTGCATTTGCATCATGTAGAAGCATTATGCACAATGTCAAATCCTTGCATTTGCATCGTTTAGAATCATTTGCACAATGCCAATCTTTGCATCTGAATCATTCCATAAAGTAGTTGTGTTAACACCAATTTTCGCATTTGCATCATAAAGAAGCATTTGCACATATTGACCTTTGCATCATTCTGAGAAGTAATTACGTTATTCGAGGATCATATGCATTTGCAAGCATCTATATCTTATTCAACATATGCATTTGCATCAAAAAGCTTTCGCATCTTTTCAAAATCTTCAGGTTAATTTCAACAATTCTTCAAAGACCATTTTTAAGGCCTACGGGCACCATTCTTAAGACCTCCGGGCATAATTTTTTTCAAATCACAGGTAAGGCCTATGAGCCCCATTTTAAGGCCTCCGGGCACCATTCTTAAGACCTCCGGGCATAATTTTTTTCAAATCACGGGTAAGGCCTATGGGCACCATTTTTAAGGCCTCCGGGCACCATTCTTAAGACCTTCGGGCATAATTTTTTTCAAATCACGGGTAAGGCCTACGGGCACCATTTTTAAGACCCCCGGGCACCATTATTAAGACCTTTGGGCATAATTTTTCAAATCACGGGTAAGGCCTACGGACACCATTTTTAAGACCTCCGGGCACCATTTTAAAGACCTCCAGGCACCATTTTAAAGACCTTCGGGCACCAATTTTAAAGACCTTCGGGCACCAATTTTAAAGGCCTCCGGGAACCATTCTTAAGACCTTCGCGCATAATATTTTAAATCACGGGTAAGGCCTACGGGCACCATTTTTAAGACCTCCGGGCACCATTTTAAAGACTTCCAGGCTCCATTTTAAAGACCTTCGGGCACCAATTTTAAAGACCTCCGGGCACGATTTTAAAGGCCTCCGGGCACCATTCTTAAGACCTTCGGGCATAATATTTTAAATCAAGGGTAAGGCCTACGAGCACCATTTTTAAGACCTCCGGGTACAATTTTAAAGACCTCCGGGCACCATTTTAAAGACATTCGGGCACCAATTTTAAAAGCCTCCGGGCACCATTTTAAAGATCTCTGGGCACTATTTTAAAGACCTTCGGGCACCATTTTAAAGACCTTTGGGCACCAACTTTAAAGACCTCCAGGTACCATTTTAGACCTCCGGGTACCATTTTTAAAGACCTTCGGGCATCAGTTTTAAAAACCTCCGGGCACCATTTTAAAGACCTTCGAGCATCAGTTTTTAAGACCTTCGGGCACTATTCTTAAGACCTTCGGGCATAATTTTTCTTTTGAAAATCAAATCCGTTTCCTTAAGACAAGTCGAGCCTTGATTAGTCAGGGAATTCAATTTAAGGACAAATCTTCAATTTACAACCTTTTCAAAAAAAAAAAAAGTGTGAAAAATGATAGAAGAATGAAAAAGAAACCCCTTTCCCTTTCCTTCACATGTGATTTCACTGACCGTACAAAATTAGTGTTGGTTTATCTTTGCATGATTCCTGATTCTCAGCAATAGCCAAAGAGGGGCGCAGCTGTAGACACCTAATTTTGTTCGGACCACTAAAACAGGTATGTTTTCTTCCTCAATTGATGTTTTAGAATGTAAAAAGATTTTTTTCATCCTGCAGGTGGTACCCCAGACTTAGTTTAAGAGGGCGAGCATAAAAAGTCAAACTCGAAAAAAGTCAACCCCAAAAAAAGTCAACCCCAAAAAGTCAACTACTGAAAAAGTCAACCCACTTTCAAAATGAAGATTTTAAGCTCAATTGAAAAATGGCGAAAGAATTTTGATAATCTGAGGTCTACATTGAAAGATATGGAGTTCGGAAGTTGGGATTTGGAGATTCAGTAGAAAGGAAACCCTAATCCGAGAAATTTAGGGAAAAGTGCTTAAACGATCGAATTGGTCAAAATTGAAGGTTCCAAATGAAAGATAAGCACTGATTACAGGTAATGGAGAAGCCAATTGAAAGAAAATTTGAAAGAAAAGTCAATTCGGGAAAAAACTGAGAATTAAGGTTTTTGGTGGATTTCGGTGAAATCGAGAAGAATCACAGAAATGGCCCGACTTGGTAAGACCAAAGCCCCCAATTGATGAGGAATGATTAAAAAGGGATAGCCCAAGGCTCAGCTTGAAGAAAATCTGAAAATCGGACTTGTTTTGAGCAAAACCAGGTTTCGGAGGTAAAAAGGCAAAATTGGAAAATTTGGGAAAAAAAGCAAATGAACTCCGAAAATTCTGAAAATTTGCAAATCTCATTATTAAACCATTTGAAAAATATTGGCAAAATAAAATCTTGATTCGGAGCTCGTTTGCAAAATGGCCAAATCTTGGGCTTTTTATGCAGTAATTAAAAAAGGAAAATCCCGAAAAAATAGCAAATGAACTCCAAATCTTATAAAATTTTGCAAATATCATTTTTAAATTATTTGGAAGAGATTGGCGAAAGAAAATCTTGATTCGGAGTTCGTTTTCAAAATGGCCAAATCTCGGGCCTCCTATGCAATAATTCAAGAAGATAAATCCCGGAAAAATAGCAAATGAACTCCAAAAATTATAAAATTTTTAAAGTCTCATTTTTAAATTATTTGGAAGAAATTTGCAAAAGAAAATCTTGATTTGCAGTTCGTTTGCAAAATGGCCAAATCCCGGGCCTCCTATGCAGTAATTCAAGCTGATAAATCCCGAAAAAATACCAAATGAGCTCCAACAATCATGAAAACTTCAAAATCACACTTTTAAATTATTTGAAAGATATTGGTGAAGAAAAATCTTGATTTTGAGCTCGTTTAAAAAAATGGTAAAATGTGGGGGAATAAAAGGGCATTTTTGGAAGAAAAAATCCAAATAAATAGCAAACGGACTCGGATAATTTTGAAAACTTCCAGAACTCAATGTTTTATTATTTTGGAAGTATTAAAAAATAAAAATTGAATTTGGAGTCCGTTTGATATTTTATTTGCATCCTGGGGCCAAAACGATCATTTCACCCAAGCAACCGAAAAGGGCTTCTTTGGGCCTTCCAAAAAATCAGACTTGGGCTGGAAAAGAGAAGTGCTGGCCTGCCAAGGCCCAAAGAAAAGAGGAAGTTTCTGATTTTTCAATCAAATGGCCAAGAATTAAAAGTTAGTTAGAGATCCTTTTGATCAAGCCATTGTGATTAAGCCACATAGGCCAAGAGAAAGTGTCAACATTATTCTTGAATAGCTGTAATTTGGGACAGCTGAGATGCTAATCTAAAGGTGGTAATTTCATGATTTTTTCACCTTGAATTATTAGCCATTTGATGAAAAATTGGTTACAAAAAAATGACAACATCCTTGAGCATTTTAAGGGGGTTCGGCCAGCATGTGGGAGAGGGCAGAATTTGCATTTTCACACTTTATTTTTGCTGATTTCTCTTGGTTTTTACTTGGTTTTTCTCTCTTTGGTTGAAGGCAAAAAGAAAAATTTTAGAAAAGAAAGGAAAGTTTGAAGAGATAAAGCTTGAAATATAGCTTCTTGAGGTTGCTCTTGAGCACCAACTCTTGCACTTTCTTGATTTTCCATTCTTATTTTTTCTATTTTGATTACTATTTGGTGAGTTTCCATTTTAAATAAATGTTTTTTTATTGTTTTTCTTAAGTTCTTTCTTCATCTCTTTCTTAAATATATTTTTTACAATACACTCACCATGGCCGAATGGCCTACATTCTTATTTAAGTTGTTGTTTTGTTTATTTTATCATGTTGTTTATGTTATTTGCTTTCATCTTGAGGTTTTAAATGTTGTTCTACTTCATATACTTGAGTTATATTTTAATTTGGTTGCTTTGTTTGTTGTCATTTATGATTTAAATATCATGTTCTTGCATTCTTAATTTTCTGTTTTCATGATGTTTAAATTTGAGCATGTTTTAGATTTAGTATATCAAGTGTTTGTGAAAATGCTTGTATGGAGTTTGCATGATTTGAATTTTATATTTTTGTTGAGCATGTTTTAGATTTAGTATATCAAGTGTTTGTGAAAATGCTTGTGTGGTTTTTGCATGATTTGAGTGTTATATTTTAGTTGAGCATTTTAGTATATCAAGTGTTTGTGAAAATTCCATGCTTGTTGGAGCTTGAGGCCATTTGGCTACTCCATATGTTTTGCATTGTGTGTTGCATTTTTTGTCATGTTAGTTGGTAGGTTTTTGCATTTGGATGACATTTGATTTAGTTTTGCATGTTAGTATACCAAGTGTTTGTGAAAATGCCATGTTTGCTAGTTACATAGGTCATTCGGCCATTCTTTGGAATCTTTGCATTGTATGTGCATTTTTGCTATGTTAATTGATAGGTTAGCATTTGCATGATACTTGGTTGAGTTCTTGGTTTAAGCATGCTTTATGTTTGTGAAAATGCCATGCACATTTTAGTTATTAAGTTAGGTTTATTTGCCATGCATGTTCATGCATTTTAGGTCTAGGTTGCATTAAATGCCATGCAAGTTCATTTATGTCTAGGTCACTATATGAATGCCATGCATTTTTTCATGACATTTAGGTTTAAACTCATGCATTTCATGCACTATGTTTGCTGTAATTTTTCATGCATTTCATTTTCATGCCACTTGAATAATGACTTGAGCTAATTAATGGTTTAAAGTCATGCTCTCTTGAGCATACTTGTGGGAAATTAAGTTTTGTCAAATTGATTATTCTACCTTTATGATTTTATTTTTTTTACTTAGCCAATTTTTATCTAAGTTTCAAAAAGTCCTAGATACTGTTTTTGGGTCATTTTATGAGTCTTAAATATTTTTACTTTGATTTTTAAATGATTTTATCAAAGGCAAAAATGTATTTTGGCAAAACAGTTTTTTTCACCCAGTACTCGTACTTTCCCGATTTTTCTGGGCATTCATCTTTAATCAGAAAATTAAGCAGATTTTTTATCGTGTAATTTTACATGACCTGAGTCTCCAGTGTTGTTTTTAGATTTTTATAAATTTTTAAAAATAGGGAAAAAAATCGTGGCTTAAAACTGGACAGTAGAGTCAGAATTGAATTTAAAGAAAATTTATTTTTCTGTTTTGGTTAAGTTACCTAGAGGGGGCTGATTAGGAAGGTTAGCTACTGACTTAGGGTAGTTTCTAAGCCTTTTTAAACTCTAAAAATGATTTTTTAACTCTCGGGTTAAGGGTGGTCAAGTCCGGGATTTAAACTTAAGAAATTAGAGCCATTTTAAAAAAAAGGGTTTAGTCCAGTTTTTATTTTTAATCTAAGCTTTTCAAAATTGTTTTCAAACAATCACAAAGTATTTTGGTTTTAGAATATTTAATTTGACATATTTTACTAAGGTAGCCGGATATCTTTTTAGATATACGGATTTCCTTAATTAAAGGAAAAAAATACATTTTCATGCATTGCATTTTCTATATTCATGCATTTTATATATAATATGTGATTTTTACTATGATAATTTCTATGATATTGTTATGATTTTAAGCTATGTTATATTGTTTATTATATGATTTGGAATATTTCATGATACCCTATGCTTTTTATTTAATTTTTTTTGTCATATTATTTAGCATATGCTATGTTCATGCATTATTATTTTCATTTTTATTTCCATGCATATTATATGATAGCATCATTTTATATTCCATGTCATTTAAATTATATGCCATATCATTCATGTTTGCCATGTCATTTAAATTATTTCATTTCATATAGAATATGTTATGTTACTTAGGTTAGTTTATTTCATTTAGAATATATCATGTTACCTAGGTTATTTCATTTCATATAGAATATGTTATGTTACTTAGGTTATTTTATTTCATTTAGAATATATCATGTTGCCTAGGTTATTTCATTTCATATAGAATATGTTATGTTACTTAGGTTATTTTATTTCATTTAGAATATATCATGTTACCTAGGTCATTTCATTTCATTTAGAATATGTCATATAACTTAGGACATTTCATTTCATTTAGAATATGATAAGGCATTTAAATTATATCATATCATTTAGGATGCATTATATTATTTAGATTTTGTCATGTCATTTTATTTATGTCATGCATATACATATTCATATCTTTTAAAATGTTTTCAAAAGAATAAGTATTTTTCAATAAAAAATAAAGATATTCCCGAGTTAAAATAATTCATGAGTTCTCTACCGGGTTTGCTGGAGGGAATATCATCAATTATCATTAATAAAGGAATATCTTTCTTTCAAAAAACGACAATGATTCGGAAAGTTTTCCAAATTAATAAAAATTTCTATCTTTTGCCACGTTTGTTGGGGAATATAGAAAAATTTTGAATTTATAAATTCCGGATCATTTTCAATAAAAAATGAAAATATTTTTCTTTAAATTTGGAATTAACTTGAAATACTAAATTTAAAACCAATTTTTTACCGAGACTTGAGATAACACACGATTAATAAGGTACCGTTTTATACGGGCGTTGTGGGGGTGCTAATCCTTCCTCGCACGTAACCAAGTCCTGAACCCGTTTCTTTGATTTCTCTGGTTTAAACGCAGACTTGAAATTGGTTTTAAAAATGTTTTAATTAATTTTTAAAATATTTTATAAAACCAGTTTTAATAGGTGGTCGATCACACCTAGCTAAAAAAGATTGGTGGCGACTCCATGTCTTTTTCAAGGTCATTAGAAAAACCTTCGTTTTTTCTAGAGGAATTAAGTCGACTTTTCCTTCGTTTTTTTTAATGTCATGCTTAACGAATAATAAAGTCTTGCGAGGAGACTCGTTATTTTTTGAGGTTGCGACAAGTATGGTGCTAAAAGCAACCTCTAGAAGCTATCTTTCAATCTTTTTCTCTTCTAACTTTCTTTTCTTTTCTAAACTTTTCTTTTTGCTTTGCAACAATGGAGAGAAAATCAGCCAAAGCAAGACAGAGTAGGAAATGAGAGAGTGCTGAAAATGAAAGAGAACCCTCCTTGTGTAGTGGCCGAACCCCCCTCTCTCATAGGCTAGAATGTTGTCATCTTTCCTCCAACCAATTTTCATCCAAGGGCTAATGATCCAGGATGTTTAAAACATAAAATTATCACCCTCAGATTAGGCTATCAGCTATCCATAATTACAGCTGTTCAAGAATCTTAAGTCATTATGTTAACACTCTCCCTCTTCATGCATTGGTCCATGTAGCTTATTTGCAAAGGCTTGATCAAAAAAATCACTAACTAACTCTTCATTTTTGGCCTCTTGATTAAAAAATCAGAAACATCCTTCCGCTCCTTGGGCCTTAGCCGGCCAACCCTCTTTTTTCCAACCCAAGTTTGATTTTTTGAAAGGCAAGAAAAGCCATTTTCGATTTCTTGGCTGAAATGACCTTTTCACCCCCCGAATGCAAATAAATGGCAAACGGACTCCAAATTCAAACTCTCATTTTTCAATACTTTCAAAATAATAAAAAATTGAATTTTGCAAGTTTCCAAAATTTTTCGAGTCCATTTGCTATTTATTTTGATTTTTTCTTCCAAGATTGCCCTTTTATGCCCCTAATCTTTACTTTTTTTTAAACGAGCTCCAAATCAAGATTTTTCTTCACCAATATCTTCCAAATAATTTAAAAGTGTGATCTAGAAGTTTTCATAATTTTTGGAACTCATTTGGTATTTTTTCGGGATTTATCTGCTTGAATTATTGCTTAAGGGGCCCGGGATTTGGCCATTTTGCAAATGAACTCCGAATCAAGATTTTATTTCTCCAATCTCTTCCAAATAATTTAAAAATGAGATTTACAAATTTTCAGAATTTTTGGAGTTCATTTGTCATTTTTTCGGGATTTATCTTCCTGAATTACTATATAGGAGACCCGGGATTTGGCCATTTTGCAAACGAGCTCCGAATAAAGATTTTCTTTGCCAATATCTTTAAAATAATTTAAAAATGATATTTTCAAATTTTCAGAAGATTTGGAGTTCATTTACTATTTTTCTGTGATTTATCTTCTTGAATTTCTGCATAAGAGACCCGGGATTTGGCCATTTTGCAAACGAACTCTGAATCAAGATTTTCTTTCGTCAATATCTTCCAAATGATTTAAGAATGAGATTTGCAATTTTTCAGAATTTTTGGAGTTCATTTGCTATTTTTCCCAAAGTTTGCAATTTTACCCTTTTTGCCTTCGAAACCCGGTTTTGCTCAAAACAAGTCCGATTTTCATATTTTCTTCAAACTGAGCCTTGGGCTATCCTTTTTAATCACTCCTCATCCATTAGGGGCTTTAGTCCTACCAACTCGGTCCATTTCTATAATTCTTCTCAATTTCACCGAAATCCACCAAAAACCCTAATTCTCGGTTTTCTCCCGGATTGACTTTTCTTTCAGTTATTCTTTCAAGTGGCTTCTCTATTACCTGTAGTCAGTGCTTCTCTTTCATTTGGAACCTTCAATTTTGACCAATTCGATCGTTTAAGAACTTTTCCCTAATTTTCCTGGATTAAGGTTTTCTTTCTACTAAATCTCTATATCCCAACTTCCGAACTCCATATCTTTCGATGTTGACCTCGGATTATCAAAATTATTTTGCCACTTTTCAATTGAACTTCAAATCTTGATTTTGAAAGTGGGTTGACTTTTTTAGTAGTTGACTTTTAGGGGTTGACTTTTCGGGGTTGACTTTTTTCAAGTTTGACTTTTTATGCTCGCCCTCTTAAACTAAGTCTCGGAGTACCACTTGCATGATGAAAAAAGTCTTTTTACATTCTAAAACATCAATTTAGGAAGAAAACATACCTGTTTTAGTGGTCGGGACAAAATTAGGTGTCTACAGCTGCCCCTCTTTGGCTATTGTTGAGAATCAAGAATCAGGCAAAGATAAATAAACACTAATTTTGTCCGGCTAGTGAAATCACATGTAAAGAGAAGGAAAGGAGGTTTCTTTTTCTTTTTCATTTCATTTTCTTTTTTTGGGAGAAAAACTGTAAATAGAAGATATTGTCCTTAAATTAAATTCCCTGACTAATCAAGGCTCGACCCGTCTTAAGGAAACGAGTTCGATTTGCAAGAAAAAAATTATGCCCGGAGGTCTTAAGAATGATGCCCGGAGGTCTTAAGAATGGTGCCCGGAGGCCTTACCCGTGATTTGAAAAAAAAATACGCTGTATGCGACTTTAAAAAATGATGCCCGGAGGTCTTAAAAATGGTGCCCGGAGGTCTTAAAAATGGTGCCCGGAGGCCTTACTCGTGATTTTTTTAAAAAAATGTGTTGTATGAAAATTTAAAAAATGATGCCCGGAGGTCTTAAAAATGGTGCCCGGAGGCCTTACCCGTGATTTTCAAAAAAAAAAACGTTGTATGCGGCTTTAAAAAATGATGCCCAAAGGTCTTAAAAAATGGTGCCCGGAGGCCTTACCCGTGATTTGAAAATACCTTGACGATGGTCTCAAGGCTCGACTTATTTGAGAAACAGAATGAATTCAATTTAAAACAAAAGGAAATACCTCGACGGTGGTCTCAAGGTTCGACTTATTTGATAAAACAGAATGAATTCGATTAAAAACAAAAGGAAATACCTCGACGGAGGTCTCAAGGCTCGACTCATTTGATAAAACAGAATGAATTCGATTTAAAACAACAAGAAATACCTCGACAGAGGTCTCAAGGCTCGACTCATTTGATAAAACAGAATGAATTCGATTTAAAACAAAAAGAAATACCTCGACGGAGGTCTCAAGGCTTGACTCATTTGATAAAATAGAACGAATTCGATTTAAAACAAAAGAAATACCTCGACGGAGGTATCAAGGCTCGACTCATTTGATAAAACAAAATGAATTCGATTTAAAACAAAAAGAAATACCTCGACGGTGGTCTCAAGGCTCGACTCATTTGATAAAACAGAATGAATTCGATTTAAAACAAAAGGAAATACCTCGACGGTGGTCTCAAGGTTCGACTCATTTGATAAAACAGAATGCACTCGATTTTAAAAAAAATAAAAGAAATACCTCGACGGAGGTGTGAAGGCTCGACTCATTTGATAAAATAGAATGAATTCGATTTAAAACAAAAAGAAATACCTCGACGGATGTCTCAAGGCTCGACTCATTTGATAAAACAGAATGAGTTCACTTTGGGGAAGTCCAAGTTTTCCTGATTTCTCCACTGTTAGCTAAATGCAATGATAAGAATGACATGCTTTGCAAATACTTGTGTGTTTCCTAAGAATGAATGCAATCAAATTATTGTGTCATGATTTCTAATCCATGGTTTCTTTGAGATTCCCAGATTATCCGACTTCATGACAGAGTCTTCAATTGTTCACGGATGCCCCACTTAAGGAATCCTTCACTCAAGATAACTTGTTAAACAGTCTCAGTTTCTGACTTTCGCTGAAATTCACAGATTTTCTGACTTCGTGATGGAGTTTCCACCACATTCACTGTTTTCTTTTCTTGGCGAACTTTTGGAACCTTTCCCAAGATTTAAATTTATTCCTTAGTAATACTTTGAAATCCTTTTATTTAAAGATTTTTTATTACTAATCATCATTCAATTTAATAACAAACATAATGCATCTCAAAAATGTATGTAAGAAAATATGAATCAAGCAAAAATTGCCATGAAAAGGATAACAAGAATTTATTGCAAGAAATGTTTTAGAATAGTAAAAATAAATATCAAGGATATAAGAAACAAATATAAGGTTATAAGTTGTAGATGCCCCGAAAAATGAATATCTTGGACCCCTTATTTTTCAAACCATCTGAAATTTCTCTTGAACTAGCAATTTACTTGGGTAACCCCTCGGCATTCGTAGTTACATCAGACTGAGTTGTTCCCCTTTCTTCTGATTTTCAGATACTTTCTCCCCTTTACATGGAGCATTGATTCGCACTTTAATCAGTACCTGAGCCACCCATTGCGGGTTTTCAACTCAACTGTCCTCCATTCGGTATTAAGTCGCCCTTTGCAGGTTTTCGGCTTAAACCTCTCCTTTTACATTCTTTTTTTTTCATATCAAGCATGAATATTTTCCTTGAAAAGCAATTCTCAGGGGAGATAGGTATATAGAATTTCTATTTTTACACTTGGAATCGTTCGAATTTCCAAATGCACAGCATCACACATTTTTTTTTCAATCATAATACTTCTTCAGTTCATCAGCATTTACGGGATTTCTAAAATCCTCCCCGCCCATTCTAGTTAAAATCAATGCTCCTCTAGAAAAAACTCTTTTTACCATATACGGTCCTTCATAATTCGGAGCCCATTTTCCTCTTGGGTTATTCACTATAGGGAAAATTTTCCTCAGTACCAACTCCCCCTCTCGGAACTGTCTGGGACGAACTTTCTTGTTATGGGCTCAAATCATCCTTTTCTGATACAACTGCCCGTGACAAATTGCTTTCAATATTTTCTCCTCGATGAGATTCAACTATTCATAACGAGCTCTAACCCATTCTGCTTCCTCTAGGCCAACTTCCATCAAAACCCAAAGTGAAGGGATCTCAACTTCAATAGGCAGCACTGCTTCCAACCCATATACCAAAGAAAACGACGTTGCTCCTGTAGATGTACGAATCGAAGTACGATATGCATGAAGAGCAAAAGGCAAGATCTCATGCCAATCTTTGTACACATTGGTCATCTTCTCAACAATCTTCTTGATATTCTTGTTAGCTGCTTCTACTGCGCCATTCATCTTCGAACGATAAGGTGCCGAATTATGATGTGTGATTTTGAATTGAGTACACACTTCTCTCATCATCTTATTGTTCAAATTAAGAGCATTATCCGAAATAATTCTTGCTAGAAACCCGTAATGGCATATGATTTCTTTCTTAACGAATCTGCATACCACCAACTTTGTTACATTCGCATAGGAAGCAGCTTCTACCCACTTTGTGAAATAATCTATGGCCACCAAGATGAAACGATGTCCATTTGAAGCTTTCAGGGTAATAGGCCCTATCATATCCATTCCCCACATTGAAAAGGGCCACGGTGCAGTCATGACATGTAATGGCGATGACGGCACATGAATCTTATCTGCATATATCTGGCATTTATGGCACTTCCAGGAATAACTGATGCAATCTCCTTTCATCGTCAACCAATAGTACCCTGCCCTCATAATCTGTTTAGCAAGCATGTGACCATTAGCATGAGTGCCACATATCCCTTCATGGACCTCTTCTATAATTCTCCGAGCTTCAGCAGATCCGACACATCTCAACAAGACTTGGTTTTTTCCTTTCTTGTAGAGAATCTCACTGTCTAAAACAAAACCCATTACTAGCCTTCTCAGAGTCCTCTTGTCATTTTCTGTTGCTTGTTCTGGATACTGTTGACTCTTGATGTACTTCAAGATGTCGTTATACCAAGGAAGGCCATCTGCTTCTTCTTCAATACTCAGACAGTGGGTAGGAGACTCATATATACTCATCTTTATTGGCACGACTTCAGCCCCTTCATTCACTTTAAACATTGATGACAAAGTAGCCAGAGCATCTGCCATCCGATTTTCTTCTCGAGGAAAGTAATTGAAATTCACTTCTTCAAACTCCTCCAATAAACTCAGTATGAGTTCTCGGTATCGGATTAGCTTTGTGTCTCGGGTTTCCCATTCTCCTCGTAGCTGGTATATCACTAAGGCTGAGTCTCCAAAAACTTTCAATACTTTGATTTTTCTGTCCACTGCAGCACGAAGGCCCATAGTACACGCTTCATACTCGGCAGTATTGTTTGTACAATCAAAATCCAATCTAGCAGTGAAAGGATAATAATCTTCTTCTGGGGATATAAGGACTGCACCGATTCCATGCCCCATGGCATTAGATGCGCCATCAAAGTACATTTTCCATACTTTCTTGTTCAGGGGAATCTCATCTGCTTGTGAAACATACATCAAATCTTCATCCAGAAAATCAAAGTTCAATGGCTCATAATCTTCCACTGCCCGACTTGCTAAGAATTTAGCCACTGCACTGCCCTTGATAGCTTTTTGACTTACATATACAATGTCATACTCTGACTATAAAACCTGCCATCTTGCCATCCTCCCTGACAAAGAAGGTGCTTCCAACATGTACTTGACTGGATCCAGTTTGGCAATCGACCACGTTGTGTCGTACAACATGTACTGTCTGAGTCTTCGAGCAGTCCAAGCTAAGGCACAACATAACTTTTCTACCGACGAATATTTCAACTCATAATCTGTGAACTTCTTGCTGAGGTAGTAAACTGCCTGTTCTTTCTTTCCAGTCTCATCAAGCTGCCCTAAAACGCAACCCATGGATCTCTCAAATACTGATAAATACAGTATCATTGGTTTATCCAGAATAGGTGGCATTAATACTGGTGGGTTGGATAGATAATGTTTAACCTTTTCAAATGCAATCTGACAACCTTCATCCCATTCTCCTGGATCACGTTTTTGAAGTAACTTAAATATTGGATCACACTTGTCAGTTAATTGAGAAATAAATCGAGCAATGTAATTCAATCTCCCCAGAAAGCCTTTTACTTCCTTTTGAGTACGAGGTGGTGGCAAATTCTGAATAGCCTTCACTTTATCCGGGTCAATCTCAATTCCTCTTTTGCTGACGACAAAACCCAACAATTTCCCTGAGGTGACTCCAAAAGTGCATTTTGCCGGATTTAGCTTGAGTCTAAACTTCCTTAGTCGTTCAAAGAGCTTTTTAAGATTCGCAATATGCTCATCTTGTCCTTGTGACTTTGCGATCATATCATCAACATAGACCTCAATTCCCTTATGCATCATATCATGAAACAAGGTCACCATGGCTCTTTGATATGTTACCCCAGCATTCTTCAACCCAAATGGCATTACCTTGTAGCAGAAGGTTCCCCACATTGTAACAAATGTGGTTTTCTCCATATCTTCCGATGCCATCTTGATCTGATTGTATCCTGAGAATCTGTCCATGAAAGAAAATAAAGAACTTTTCACCGTATTATCCACCGGAGTATCAATATGGGGCGAAGGGAAATTATCTTTAGGGCTGGCCTTGTTCAAATCTCAGTAATCAACACACATCCGTACCTTGCCATCCTTCTTTGGTACTGGAACAATATTTGCCACCCATTCTGGATATTTTTCCACTTCTAAGAACCCAGCATCAAATTGCTTCATCACCTCCTCTTTTATCTTTAACAGCATGTCTGGCCTCATTCTTCTCAACTTTTGCTGAATTGGCTTGCATTCTGGCCTTAAAGGGAGCTTATGAACCACAATATCCGGATCCAACCCTGGCATGTCTTGGTAAGACCATGCAAATACATCCACATATTCCTGGAGCAAGGCTATCAATTCACCTTTTATTGATTATGACATTGAAGTCCCGATTTTAACTTTGTTTATCTCTTCACCATCTCCCAGATTTATCATTTCCAATAATTCCTTATGAAGAAGTACTTGTTTCTCCTCTTGTTCTATTCTCCTTAATAGATCCGGAGGTAGACCATAATCCTCAGTATCTTCGTTAGCCTCAAAATCACTCGTGCAAATGGGTCTTTCAAAATCAATTTCAGAATTACTGACAGGAAGGTCCTCATATTCCACATCCGTACACCTGTAAATAAGGGGAGAAGAAACAATATAAGAAAAAATATATATAATGAAAACAAAATAAATAACAAAAAATGAAAGAATGTGGACACATTAATATGGATAAAATGCATTGTGCTTGTTATTTATTGAATGAAAATGTTTAAACAAAAGGCCCATTACAAAACAAACTCTTAATATCTCTGGGTAAAGATAATTAAGATTGTTTTTTTAAAAGTATTACGTTGGAATAGACTTAAAAAATATGGGCAACTCAGTCGTACTCCAATTGGTTAGTCTATATCCTGGTGGACAAGGTCGCACCATCCAGTTCACATTGTCACTTTCCATCCCTTCTTTCCCAATCATGCAAATCACCATATCCTGAATCTGCCCCCTTTATTCGCATGGAATTTTTCAAAAGCTTGCTCGATCATCACAAGTACATCCTCTGAATTCTTTTCCCCGAATAGAAAACCAGTAGAGCGAAAGTTGTGAAGGATTGGTGGGAAAGTCATGGGTTCCCATTCAATATCCATACCCGTGAGATGGGCCATTCTTCTTTATCTGTTCCTTTCAACGTGTTTCCTCTTCTCATGGGCCTTCGAAAGATACCTTAGCCAAACCGATCTTTCTTTCCCACTGCTTCCATTGCTCGAGCCATCTCTTGAAGATATTTCCTCAAACCTTTTCCAGCCCTGTAGCCTTTTCCCACTGTGGTTCTTTCTCCCAGCCTTGTGTTCTTGGACAACCTTGGCTTTAGAATTTTTCGTCCTTCAGCGACGAAAACCGCATTTACGAATTCCAGAGATCGAAAAGAATATTCTACGACATCTTCATTGGGTTCAACATAAGGACATTCAGTAGATGCGGAGGATATTATGTCTTCTTCTCCTGATACAGTGATCAAATGGCCCTCCATCACAAATTTTATTTTTTGGTGGAGAGACGAGGGTACAGCCCCTGCTGAATGTATCCATGGCCTTCCCAACAAGCAATTATAAGACGGATTAATATCCATGACCTGGAAATTCACCGTATAAGTGCATGGGCCTATCTCCAGAGGAACCTCAATAGTTCCAATTACCTCTCTCCTTGTACCATCGAAAGCCCTGACTACTGTGCAACTTGGTAACATATAAGACATGTCCACCGGTAACTTAGACAGGGTTGCCAAGGGCATTACATTTAATGAAGAACCATTGTCCAGGAGCACCCTTGGTAGTATATGCCCTTTGCAGGTACTTGTTATGTGAAGAGCCTTTGTGGACCCAATACCATTGGGGGGTATTTCATTATAACTGAAAAATATATGGTCGTCCACTGCAATGTTTCCTACCAACCTGTCTAACTGTTCTACTGATATGTTGTTTGCCACGTATGCCTGATTCAACACTCTTAACAGGGTATTTCTATGTGGCTCTGAGTTTAATAGCAAGGATAGGATGGAGATTCTTGCTGGCTAACGCTGCAATTGCTCAACCACACTATACTCACTATGTTTTATGAATTTTAAAAACTCACATGCCTCCTTCTCGTTTACTGACTCCTTTATCCTGTTTACCGGGGCTGATTCCCTCTATACTTCTTTTGACAAATCCATCTCAATATGGATTAGTTCAACTACTTTCTTCCCTTTGTCTGCTCCTCTGTCTTTCCCTGTTAACCCATGTTCAGCAGCCTCAGGAGCATAAAACCTTCCGCTTCGTGTTAAATGCCCCACACCTGTGATATCTTGCTGACTCGAAGACCCAGGCATAACCATGCTGCAGTCGTATTTTCATGGTGCAGCTTTGTTTTCCTTATATGAAAAGGAAATAGGCAAATTAATGATTAACTTAGGTGCACTTTCTTCAACGACTGGCATAACTTTCTCCTCTGGTTCATCATAATAGTTGATCAATGGTCTTCCTATCCTGTAGCCAGCTGCATTCTCAATAACTTCTATTTCCTCCCCTGTCTCTTCGTAAAACTGGGCCTCCCCATTATCCATCATCTTTTGAATTTTAACCAGAAAGTCTCCGCAGCCCTGTATGTCATGACCTCCGCACTTATGTAACGGGCACCAATTCTACACCCTCTTTGCAACCATTTTTAGACTGTCTGCATCTCCCACAATTCCTGCCTTGACCATCTCGACCCATACTGACAACATCGGAGTCTTGACTTCCCTGACATCCCTTTTTACCTTTATGACTTCCCCTGTCAATACTGCATTTACCCGATTCTCAGCATGATCGGGCAATGGGTTTCCCGCTACATTCGGCCCATTCTTTGACCCAAACTTCACAACCCCGGTATTAATTAAGCTTTGGACTTTCTTTTTGAAAGCAATGAAATCCTCCGTTGAATGCCCCTGAATTCCTGCATGATATGCACAGTTGGTATTTGCATTGTACCATCTTGGTATGGTGGGGTCAAAGGTTTAAGATATACAGGCACGACAAGCTGGCCTTGTAGTAGTTTAGGATATAGCTCACCATAGGTGGTAGGAATGGGATCAAATTGGGGTTTTTGATCTGTCGCAACCTAAAAAATAACAACTCTCATCGCAAGACTTTATTATCCATTAACCGTGACATTAAAAAAAACGAGGAAAAGTCGACTTAATTCCTCTTGAAAAATGAAGGTTTTGAAAATGACCTTAAAAAAGACATGGAGTCGCCACCAATCTTTTTTAGCTAGGTGTGATCGGCCACCTATTGAAACCGGTTTTATAAAATATTTTAAAAATAATTAAAACATTTTTAAAACCAATTTCAAGTCTGCGTTTTAAACCAGAGAAATCAAAGAAACGGGTTCGGGACTCGGTTACGTGCGGGGAAGGATTAGCACCCCCACAACGCCCGTATAAAACGGTACCTTATTAATCGTGTGTTATCTCAAGTCTCGGTATAAAGTCAGTTTTAAAGTTAGTATTTCAATTTAATTCCCAATTTAAAGAAAAATAATTCCATTTTTAATTGAAAATGATCCGGAATTTATAAACTCAAAATTTTCCTATATTCCCTAACAAACGTGGCAAAATATAAAAATTTTATTAATTTGGAAAACTTTCCGAATCATTCTTATTTTAAAGAAGATATTCTGTTATTAATGATAATTGATGATATCCTCCCCAGCAAACCTGGTAGAGAACTCATGAATTATTTTAACTCGGGAATATCTTTATTTTATTGAAAATCATTACCTTTTTGAAAACATTTTAAAAGACATGAATATGTATATGCATTACATAAATAAAATGACATAGCAAAATCTAAATAATATAATGCACCCTAAATGATATGATTTAAATGTCTTAGCATATTCTAAATGAATGAAATATCCTAAGTTATATGACATATTCTAAATGAAATGAAATGACCTAGGTAACATAATATATTCTATATGAAATGCAATATCCTAAGTCATATGATATATTCTAAGTAAAATAATTTAAATGACATGGCAAATATGAATGATATGGCATATAATTTAAAT
Organism: Fremontodendron californicum; assembly: GCA_030761205.1. Taxonomy (NCBI): domain Eukaryota; kingdom Viridiplantae; phylum Streptophyta; class Magnoliopsida; order Malvales; family Malvaceae; genus Fremontodendron; species Fremontodendron californicum. The sequence continues at coordinate 22,548,543 of JAULJL010000018.1, read as the reverse complement.
GACATAAAATATAAAATAATGCTATCATATAATATGCATGAAAATAAGAATGAAAATAATAATGCATGAACATAGTATATGATAAATAATATGACAAAAATAACTAAATAAAAAGCATAGGATATCATGAAATATTTCAAATCATATAATAAACAATATAACATAACTCAAAATCATAACAATATCATAGAAATTATCATAGCAAAAATCACATATTATATAAAATGCATGAATATAGAAAATGCAATGTATGAAAATGTATTTTTTCCTTTAATTGAGGAAATCCGTATATCTAAAAAGATATCCGGCTACCTTAGGAAAATATGTCAAATTAAATATTCTAAAACCAAAATACTTTGTGATTGTTTGAAAACAATTTTGAAAAGCTTAGATTAAAAATAAAAACTGGGCTAAACCTTTTTTTAAATGGCTCTAATTTCCTAAGTTTAAAATCCCGAACTTGACCACCCTTAACCCGAGATTTAAAAAATAATTTTTAGAGTTTAAAAAGGCTTAGAAAATACCCTAAGTGAGTAGCTAAACTTCCTAATCAGCTCCCTCTAGGTAACTTAACCAAAACAGAAAAATCATTTTTCTTTGAATTCAATTTTGACTCCACTATCCAGTTTTAAGCCACGATTTTTTACCCTATTTTTAAAAATTCAAAAAACTCTAAAACAAATAATGGAGACTCAAGACATGTAAAACTACATGGGACAAAATCAGCTTAATTTTTTTATCAAAGATAAATGCCTAGAAAAATTGGGAAAGTACGAATACTGTGTGAAAAAACTGTTTTGCCAAATTACATTTTTGCCTTTGATAAAATCATTTAAAAATCAAAGTAAAAATATTTAAGACTCACAAAATGACTCACAAACAGTAGCTAGGCCTTTTTAAAAAGTTTGATCAAAATTGGCTAAGTAAAAAAAATCACAAAGGTAGAATAATCAATTTGACAAACCTTAATTTTCCACAAGTGTGCTCAAGAGAGCATGACTTTGAACCATTAATTGGCCTAAGTCATTAGTCAAGTGGCATGGACATGAAATACATGAAAAATTACAGCAAATGTGATGCATGGAATGCATGGTTTTAAACCTAAATGTCATGAAAAAATACATGGCATCAATATAGTGACATAGACCTAAATGAACTTGCATGGCATTTAATGCAACCTAGGTCTAAACTGCATGGACATGCATGGCAAAATAAAGCAAACCTAACAACTAAAATATGCATGGCAATAACACAAACACAAAGCATGCTTAAACCAAAAACTCAACCAAATGTCATGCAAATCCAAACCTATCAACTAACATAGCAAAAATGCAACACACAATGCAAAATAACGTGGTAGCCGAATGGCCTAAGATTCCAAACAAGCATGGCATTTTCACAAACACTTGATATACTAACATGCTCAACTAAAACATAACACTCAAATCATGCAAACACAAAGTAGAGATATTAAAACTAACAAGCATTTTCACAAACACTTGATATACTAAATATAAAACATCAACAAATTTAAACATTATGAAAACAGAAAATTGAAAATGCAAGAATATGATAATAAACTCATAAATGACAACAAACAAGCAACCAAATTAAAACAAGCCTCAAGTATATATAGTAGAAGAATATTAAAAGCATCAAGACTAAAGAAAATAGCATGAATAACATGACAAATCAAACAAAACAGCAACACTAAAAAATCTAGGCCATTCGACCATGGTGAGGAAATAAGGAAAAAAAATTGTAAAAATTATTTTAAGAAAGATATGAAGAAAGAACTTAAAAAGAACATAAAAAAAACATTTATTTAAAAAGAAAACTCACCAAATAATAATCAAAAACAGCAAAAACAAGAATGAGAGCAAGAGTTGGTGCTAAAAGCAACCTCAAGAAGCTATATTTCAAGCTTTATCTCTTCAAACTTTCCTTTCTTTTCTAAACTTTTTCGTTTTTCTTTCAACCAAGGAGAGAAAAAACTAAGGAAAACCAAGAAGAAATCTGAAAATGAAGTTCCCAAAATAAAAATCTGGATCCTCCTCTATAGTGCTGGCAGAATTTTACCTCTCTCCTCCCTAGGATGTTGTCATTTTTACTCCAACTAATTTCCATCCAAGGGCTAGTGATTCAAGGTGAAAAATCATGAAATTATCACCCTTAGATTAGGCTATCAGCTGTCCATAATTAAAGCTGTTCAAAAATAATGTTGACACTCTCCCTCTTCATGCATTGGCCCATGTGGCTTATTTGCAATGGCTTGATCAAAAAAATCACTAACTCTTAATTCTTGGCCTTTTGATTGAAAAATCAGAAGCTTCTTCCCTCTTTTGGGCCTTGGCTGGTCAGCACTCCCTTTTCCAGCCCAAGTCTGATTTTTTTGAAAGGCAATAAAAGCCCTTTTCGGTTGCTTGGGTAAAATGACCGTTTTGCCCCTCAGATGCAAATAAATGGCAAACGAACTTCAAATTCAAATTTTATTTTTTAATACTTTTAAAATAAAAAATATTAAATTCTGGAATTTTTCAAAATTTTTCGAGTCCGTTTGCTATTTATTTGGATTTTTTTCTTCCAAAAATGCCCTTTCATGCCCCCACATTTTACCATTTTTTAAACGAGCTCTAAATCAAGATTTTTCTTGATCAATCTCTTCAAAATAACTTAAAAGTGTAATCTAGAAGTTTTCATAATTTTTGGAACTCATTTGGTATTTTTTCGAGATTTATCTTCTTCAATTACTACATAGGAGGCTGGGGATTTGGCCATTTTGCAAACGAACTCCGAATCAAGATTTTCTTTCACCAATCTCTTCCAAATAATTTAAAAATGAGATTTGCAAAATTTTATAATTTTTGGAGTTCATTTTCTATTTTTTCGGGATTTTTCTTCTTGAATTACTGCATAAGAGACCCGAGATTTGGCCATTTTGCAAACGAACTCCTAATCAAGATTAACGAACTCCGAATCAAGATTTTATTTTGCCAATCTCTTCCAAATAATTTCAAAATGAGATTTACAAATTTTCAGAAGATTTGGAGTTCATATGCTATTTTTCCGGGATTTATCTTCCTGAATTTCTACATAAGAGACCAGGGATTTGGCCATTTTGCAAACGAACTCCGAATCAAGATTTTCTTTCGCCAATATCTTCCAAATGATTTAAGAATCAGATTTGCAAATTTTCAAAATTTTCAGAATTCATTTGCTATTTTTCCCAAATTTTCCAATTTTGCCTCTGAAACCCGGTTTTGCTCAAAACAAGTCCGATTTTCAGATTTTCTTCAAACTGAGCCTTGGGCTATCCCTTTTTAATCATTCCTCATCCATTGGGGGCTTTAGTCTTACCAAGTTGGGCCATTTCTGTAATTCTTCCCGATTTCACCGAAATCCACCAAAAACCCTAATTCTCGGTTTTCTCCCATATTGACTTTTCTTTCAGTTTTTCTTTCAAGTGGCTTCTCCATTACCCGTATTCAGTGCTTATCTTTCATTTGGAACCTTCAATTTCGACCAATTCGATCGTTTAAGCATTTTCCCTAAATTTCCCGGATTAGGGTTTCCTTTCTACTGAATCTCCAAATCTCAACTTCCGAACTCTATATCTTTCGATGTAAACCTCAGATTATCAAAATTCTTTTGCCATTTTTCAATTGAACTTCAAATCTTGATTTTGAAAGTGGGTTGACTTTTTGGGGTTGACTTTTCCTAGGTTGACTTTTTTTTAGTTTGACTTTTTATACTCGCCCTCTTAAACTAAGTCTCGGAGTACCACCTGCAGGATGAAAAAAGTCTTTTTACATTTTGAAACATCAATTTAGGAAGAAAACATACCTATTTTAGTGGTCCGGACAAAATTAGGTGTCTACAGCTACCCCTCTTTGGCTATTGCTGAGAATCAGGAATCAGGCAAAGATAAACCAACACTAATTTTGTAGGGTTAGTGAAATCACATGTGAAGGAAAGGGAAAGGGGTATTCTTTTTTCTTTTTCATCTTTTTTCTTTTTCATTTTTTATTATTAATTTTTTTTTTTTTTTAAAAAGCTGGAAATTGAAGATTTTGCCCTTAAATTGAATTCCCTGACTAATCAAGGCTTGACCCGTCTTAAGGAAACGGATTCGATTTGCAAGAGAAGAAAAGACCTCGACGATGGTCGCGGGGTTTTATCTTGTCTTGTGCTAACCTTACCGGCATGGGTGAAACCGAAAATTGAAAAAGACCTGGATGAAACCAGGGAATTAAAGGCATGGGCGAAACCATAAAATTGAAAGAGATCTGGATGAAACCAAGGAATTTGAAGGCATGGATGAAACCATGAATTTTGAAAAAGATCTGGATGAAACCATAGGTTAAAGGCATGGGTGAAACCATAAAATTGAAAGAGATCTAGATGAAACCAAGGAAATTGAAATGCATGGATGAAACCATAAAATTGAAAGAGATCTGGATGAAACCAAGGAAATTGAAGGCATGGGTGAAACCATAAATTTGAAAAAGATCTAGATGAAACCAAGGAAATTGAAGGCATGGGTGAAACCATAAATTTGAAAAAGATCTTGGATGAAACCAAGGAAATTAAAATGCATGGGTGAAACCATAAAATTGAAAAAGATCTGGATTAAACCAAGGAAATTGAAATGCATGGGTGAAACCATAAATTTGAAAAAGATCTGGATGAAACCAAGGAAATTGAAGTGCATGGTTGAAACCATAAAATTGAAAGAGATCTGGATGAAACCAAGGAAATTGAAATGAATGGATGAAACCATAAAATTGAAAGAGATCTGGATGAAACCAAGGAAATTGAAGTGCATGGGTGAAACCATAAAATTGAAAGAGATCTGGATGAAACCAAGGAAATTGAAATGCATGGATGAAACCATAAAATTGAAAGAGATCTGGATGAAACCAGGGAAATTGAAGGCACCATAAAATTGAAAGAGATCTGGATGAAACCAAGGAAATTGAAGGCATGGGTGAAACCATAAAATTGAAAGAGATCTGGATAAAACCAAGGAAATTGAAGGCATGGACGAAACCATGAAATTGAAGGAGGATGCCAATGCTTCATGGTGTAAATGCAAATATCTTGGATTGATGCAAATGCTTCTAAATGCAGATACAAATGTCCCTACAAATCATATTCATGTGAGTGGTTCATGAATGGTGTAATTGCAGCTACAATAAAGATGCAATGATCCTAGAAATGATGCACTTGCTTGAGATGATGCGAATGCAAATGCTCATGGAATAGGGAAATACGAATACTCATGAATTATGCAAATGCTTGCTGACACGGTGCAGATACGAAGTTTAATAAATAGATGAATGCTCATGAATGATGCAAATGCCCCTGATCACTTTTCTAGATTTTGACTCAGCCTTTCCAATTCATTTTTCCCTTTCAAATCAGAGTATATCTTCAATTCATTTTTCAACCTTTGGCTATTCTCTTTGCCTCAACAGTTTTCAAACTCTTAATGACAGTAGTCTGTTTGCTGGGTTTTGATTTCTTTTTCTCATATTTGGAAGTCAAGGTTAACCCTAATAGTTCCACACCTTTGAGTTAGAAAAAACCTTATCTCATGTTAACATCAAAAATGGGTATATCAAAAATATTTTTTATTTTCCTTTCTTGAAAAACAATTTTGCTTTTTTAATGAAAACTTCTTTTGAAGATTGATGATCATGGTTAGAAATTTTCCTAAGTGTCAATTTGGGTTTTTCAAATTGATTTGACAAGGCTTGGTACAACATGATTTTGGTTTTTTTCAGGAAAGCTTCACAACAAAAAATGTATGTCTTTTCTAGGCTCACAAATGGAACAAATTTTATAAATCATGAATTCAATGAGAATAAAACAAATTCAACTTTCTTTTAGTCTCCGTATCAAGGTATTTTGACAAGCGTCAAGATTGGCTGGGATGTTTAAACTAGAAAGTTTAATCTTGGAAGGAAAAAGTTTCAGTTTTTGAAATCAATCATCCAAATAAGAGTTGACAATTTGGGGGGTTCAGGAATTCCTAGATGTTCCTCGATGACCACTTCTTTAAGATGATCTTTTCTTTTGTGGTATCGGCACTATCATATATGGCATCGAAAATTCCCATTCACTCTAGACCGCCCGTTTTTGGGTTTTCGCCCTAGAGTCCCATTCTCTCCAATTTTTCTTTTTTCATTGTTTTACCATGCACTTGAGAATTCTAAATTCTTTCTTAGTGAAATGAGAATTTGATGGGATGGGATAAAATTTGAGGAAAAACCCTTCAAGTTGAATATTCATTCTTGATCAAAATGGGCTTTTAAAGCACGTAATGTAGGCCATGGCTCAGGGTTCAGAAAGAAAGGATAAATAGGCCCAAAAAATGTGTTTGAGGGTAATCAGATCAAGGATCCTTTCTTTGAGGAGGATTCTCTATGAAACATTTATCCCTTTTGGACTTTTCATTCCTTTTGAGTTTGCTCTTTTTCTTCCTTGCTTTTGGCTTTCATTTGCCATCGCTTTTTCACACACTTTTTTTTTCTTGGCTTTCATTTTGCCATCTTTTCCTTTTTCTTTAACAGAGTGAGCCCGTATTTATTCGGGGCTCCATTTGCTTTTTATTTGTCTTTGAGCTAAGACTCATTTTTCTGTGATCTTTGAGAAGATCTTTCCTCACATTTGCCCCCCAGTGTAGAGGGTAATCCTTAATCATGGTTTAAAGAAAAAAGAATTATTTTGGCTCAAAAGGGGTGACTATGGATAATCTCTTTTTGTGCGAAAGGGATATGAAAGATGGCCATTTCTCATGTCAAGCACAAATATTCATATTGAAAAGCAATCCCCAGGAGAAATAGATATTCAAAATTTCATTTTGCACTTTGGAATCATCCGAATTCTCATATGCATGATATCACAAATTTTTTCATTTTTCATCGCATGCCCCAATGATTCATGCGTTAGTCCATCCTTATTCACCATGTATCCATCATTTCCACATATGATGCCCCAATTTGATTAACCATGAGAATTTGTATCAATGAGGAACATAGCAAGTCTAGGTCTGTACTGAAATTTTCAAATCTGAGTTCTTTGAAGAGACAAGGAAAATATGACCCCAAAATGGGTTTTCTCTGGGACAAGGGATAATCTAGTTTAATCATTGTGCCCAGAGTGTCAATCATGAAGTGATGTTTGGGCAATTAGTGTTTTGTGGTTTGTTGAAAGTGACATGAATGGTTTTGGCACAACCTTGACACAGACCAAATTACCATGATCTAAATTCTTGAAAGAAAGTCTCATTTGTTTGAATTTCAAGGAGTTCGAAATTTTTTTGAAAAGTTCGTTCCTTTGTTCATAACCTAGATTAGGATCTACATCTTTGCTTATTCTATGATGACAATGGTTTTATGAAGTTCAATCATTCATATTCTTTGAAGCATTAGGTCTTTCAAGTGTTCTTGGTTTAAGAGATTTAGGCTTAGGAAAACCTAAAGGAGAGGGGAAAAGATATTGGGTCATTTGTAACAATGATCATCAATCTTCTTGAGACTATCCATTACTAAAACTTCCTTAATGCTCATTTTTTTTCCAATTATTGTTAAAACACAACAAAAACAAAGCATTTAAAAATCAAAATTCATATAATTCTTATGAATGTCGACATGAGACAAGTGTTTTCATCATAAGGTCTGAAACTAAATGCATAAAAACTTCCCCTTGACATGTTCTCCCTAATTCAAACTAGCTATTGCTCGGTACTCTTTTCGACCTTTCCATCTTCTTCCCCTATTATGACATCCATAATGGTCTCATCATTCCCATTTAGCAGATTTTCCATGCTGTCTATCCTTTGTTTCTTCCCCACACCTAAATGTTCTTTATTGATGAGCGCTTAAACCTTCTGCTTCAGACATAAGCAATTTTCTATGGAATGTCCCCGAATCCCAGAATGATAATCACAATATGCATTCTCGTCATACCAGCTTGGATATGAGGGTTGGATAGGCTCCACTGGAACTTTAGTGAGGAGCTGCTCTTCGACCAGCTGGGGCAATAGTTCAGAGTAAGACATGGGGAGTGACTCAAACTGATCTTTTTTTGGATATTCTTCGATTTCCTTTGATTGACAAAAGGTTGAAAATTTACTAGATTCTGAGAGGCCATTGGGTATAAGTATGAACCCTGGGGTACATAATTCATAGAAAGACATGGTGGAGGGTATGAAGTAGCCAGAATATACGGGGCAAAGTCTCCCATGGCTTGGACATCTTCCTCTTTCTTTTTGGGTGACCTATTTCTCTCTGCATTAAATGTTTTACCTCCTTCGAGTTTCCCAGCCTTGATTGCATTTTCAATCATTTCCCCAGAGATTACCATATCCAAAAATTCTTCGTGGTGTTGCCAACAAGTCTATCGTAGTATGGGGCCTGTAGTGTATTCACAAAAAGGACAGTGGTTTCCTTCTGAGTTAAAGACGGTTGTACTTGGATGGCCATGTTCCTCCACCTCTGAGCATACTCTTTGAAGCTCTCAGTAACCTTTTTCTCCGTATTTTGCAATGTGAGACGGTCAAGTGTCATGTTGGTCACATGCTTGTACTGGTTTAGAAAAGTCCTAGCCAAATCATTCCAAGAGCGAATCCGATCCTTGCTCAACTGACTATACCACCTAATTGCGGACCCGCTGAGGCTATCCTGAAAATATCAGAAGCTTATCATTATCTATATAACTTGCCATCTTTCGGCAGAACATAGTGATATGGGCTGACGGATTAGTTGTCTCATCATATTTCACAAAGTCAGGGACCTTGAATTTAGAAGGGATGACTAAATCGAAGACCAAGCATCGTTCGTTCACCTCCACACTCCCGAATACGTTTGTTTTGTCTATTGCCCGGAGCCTTTCATCTAGCAACTGATATTTCCCTTGGGAATCTGCCAACTCTACCTCATTAACTATTTTCAACTTTGCCAGTTCAACTGGATCATCTGAATTTAAGACATTGACGGGGTTAACTGTGTTCTGGGCATCCATCATTACAACCTTATTCTGACCCTTTCGTGCCTCTAACCCTTCTCTGGCGGCCAAGTTTTCAGTGTGTCCCTTGATTACGGTGGATATTAGCTCCATCAATTTAATCATCTGATCTTTAGATTCTGCTTGAGACTTTGCCAACTGTTCTCGCAATTCTTCCTGTACCTTTTCCATTCTTTCCATTCGGGCAACTTGTTCATTCTCCATAGCACTAGCCTGTATTAAAAGGGTACTCAGTACTTCTTATACCTCTGATTTGAAATGGAAATTCTTTCAAAGACTCTTAAAGCCAAGCCAACTTCTGTTTTATTCCCCCAATGTCATGATGAAAGAGCCATGAATGCAATTTGATGCACGTGAAGCCTAAACAATATGATGTATGTACATGTACAGTGGAAACATGCTGACCATGTATGTAATAAATGCAATCACGATGACAACATGTTGCAAGCAAAGAATAAACAAATCAACGCATGGATATATGCAATGAATGATCATGTACATTTCGGTGTATTTACCAATGAATAATCCTATACACTATGAATGCAACGTGATGTCAATTATGATACATGTAAACAATGAATAATTAATATAGAGTATATACAAAGAAAATCATACTGACCATGTGTGTCGTGAGTGCATCCTGATGTTAATATGACAGATTAATGCATAAGCATATACAGAGAAATCATGCTGACTATGTTTGTCATGAATGCAACCCAAAGTCAACATGATGCATGTAAAGAATAAACAAATTAATGCATGGATATATACAGAAAAATCATGCTGATTATGAATGCATGAATGCAACCTGATGCTAACATGATACATGTATGAATGTATTGTATGACAAATAATTGATTAGATGCAAAATGCAAAGGGGAAGATATCACGGAGGAAATAAGAATCGGAGGAACTTAATGATCAACATCTCATAAATTTGAAGCATAGTCAATTCGTTCCCATGTCAATGTTCACAATGGTATAAACCATGTTTTACAAAATCTGAGAAGCAGTTAAAACTGTCTTTTACAAGCACTTTATTCTTCCTAGCATCCTAAGGCTATAAGAGCCGGCTATTGAAAAAGTGAAATCCTATTACATCATATAAGACTGAAGTCTTTCCACCTCAATGCTGTAAATCTCCCAATCCTAATGACGCTTTCCCAGCCCTTTATCAATCAGTGTCGTTGGATCCAACCACTTGGCATTTATAAGAGATTGCACTTTTTTTTTGAATGCTATACAGTCTTCAATTCTATGGCCAACAATTCCACAGTGATAATCACATCTTGCATTTGGATTATACCACTTTGGATATGGTGGTAACAGGGGTTTCAATGGGACACAGGCAACCATGTGATTTTGGATCAGTATAGGGAGAAGCTCTCGGTAGCTGATTGGAAAGGGATCAAAATGCCTTTGGGTCTTATCCTGTGGTTGTTTCTTAGTCACACATGGCCTAGGAGTTGGGGCACTTGGTGGTGGCACTAAGGTTCAAACCAGAGTGTTTACATGGAGATGTGGGAACAGCATGGTAAGGGTATGGATTTGGACACGGGGCCTTTGAAGGTTGTACATAGCTCGAGGTTCCTATCCCAGATGCTGGATAAGGTGATTGATGAGGGAAGCAATATGAACTAGGATTTGGTGGTGATGGAGTAGGATTCAGGAATCCCATAGTGGTTATCCCAATGGACGATTGGACCATAGTAGGGTGGGGATATTGGCTTGAACCTAGAACAGTTTGCAGGTATGGTACAGGATCCGAGGTTTCTATCTTTGGTATTAGGCTCTCGGGCTTAATCATTTTCATGATTTTTTCCACAATTTTATCTGGGTTGCACCCTTTGTAACACTGGCAAGCGCAAGATCTAGCAAGGATTGTATGTTCTGGACCTGAAGGTTTTGGTTGATCCGAAGGCGATGCAGAGCCCTGAGAAAGTTCCCCCTTAATCTTACCCATATCCTCAAACATTTTCAGCAATTTGGCGAGTTGTTCTTTCATTTCCTGGATTTCATGTCTAAACTCCTCTTAATTGAGTTCCAAAGCATCCAGTCGTTCCTCTGATTCATTCCTCATATCTCAAACCCCTTTCATGCAAATGAAAATGTCATGAGATTAAGAATACAATTATGAATGTAAATGCTCTATTCCTATGTGCATGAATATATAGATGATTAATGCATGAACATATACAGAGAAATTATGATGACTATGTATGCTATGGATGCAATCTAATGCCAATATGATGCATTGAATAAATTGATGCACAGGTATATACAAATAATGACTATGCATGTCATAAACGTATCCTACAATGAATGACCATGCATGCTATGATGTCAAAATGATACATGCTAAGACTAAATGAATTAATACAAAGGTAGGTACAAAGAATGACCATGTATATCACAAATATATTCTACAATGAATAACCATGCATGTTAGGACTGTGACATGATGTCAAAATGATACAAATAAATTAACCAATGATTACACGAAATTGGTGGGACCTAAATCTTGATTATTCAAAAATCTCATTATGCAAGATTTGCCTCCAAATTTAATCTACAATTTTTTGAAACATGTTTTATCTATGAAAAACCACACATATTATTCTCAAAAGAATTTCGGAATAATGGATCCTACTATGGTACAATATGCAAATGTTCATGTAACACTACCGGTTTATTAAATCACCAAATGAGATTATTATTACCAACTGTTTATTGCAAAGAATGAGATCAAAAATACAACGATAAATGTACATACTCTATTCACACATGCATGAAATATGCAAAAATGCAAAAAAGTTTGAAAAAGAATGTTTGTATTTTGAATTTCAAAAGGTTAGTGAACACTTGCCCCCAACAAGATCTACTTATATAGGCATCACGGTGCCTTTGGGGCGGAGTATCACATGCCAATATAAGTAGATATTGTTGGGGCGGAGTATCACACTTATTACGGGTGATGTACGTTCATCTTTGCCCAGTTTACAAAACTTCTTCAGAGTGTAAAATAGGTAACAAAATGTTTAGAAGTGTCCCTCCATGTGTTCCTATCTTTGGTATATCTAACGGAAATCCGGCATGGCTTCGCCTAGGTTTATTATATGAAGGTGAATCGGTTCTAAGGCCCCAAATTGTTCCTCACTGTCGCTGGTGAAGGCTAGTAAGGCACCCCAGTAAAAGCGGGTTCAATTCGTTAGAGTATATTTTCCTATGCCCGTACGGAGGATTATCACGAAGGCATTAGGTACTTTATACTCCGAAAGTGTTTCACTAGACCAAACGGAGGATCATCACGAAGGCGTAGTTACTTTACTCCCACTTAAAAGGACGGAACCCGGATAGAGGATTCATGTTATGCAAATGCAAATACAGTGTGTGCGGAGGAACAAAACAAACCTTTCACCACCTATTCTACACCCCTTATTCTAAATACCCCACTAAAATCAAACAATGTAAAGCATCAGTCAAGCAAACATATAAGTATACGCAACAAAATAACCAGAGAACAAATAATAATATGAATGCACATGACGATGGACATATTTAAAATATTTTTTTATTTTCAAAATTCTCTCTTATATTAAAAAATATGGGAATTAAAATTAAATACCAATTAAACCAACAAAACCGAGACTTAAATAACACACGACTAAACTCTCTAAAAAAAGTCCCCAGTGGAGTCGCCAAGCTGTCGCAACCTAAAAAATAACGAGTCTCATCGCAAGACTTTATTATCCGTTAAGCGTGACATTAAAAAAAAAAACAAGGAAAAGTCGATTTAATTCCTCTTGAAAAATGAAGGTTTTGAAAATGACCTTAAAAAAGACATGGAGTCGCCACCAATCATTTTTAGCTAGGTGTGACCGGCCACCTATTAAAATCGGATTTATAAAATATTTTAAAAATTAATTAAAATATTTTTAAAACCAATTTCAAGTCTGCGTTTTAAACCAGAGAAATCAAAGAAACGGGTTCGGGACTCGGTTACGTGCGGGGAAGGATTAGCACCCCCACAACACCCGTATAAAACGATACCTTATTAATCGTGTGTTATCTCAAGTCTCGGTAAAAAGTCGATTTTAAATTTAGTATTTCAAGTTAATTCCCAATTTAAAGAAAAATAATTCCATTTTTAATTGAAAATGATCCGGAATTTATCAATTCAAATTTTTCCTATATTCCCCAACAAACGTGGCAAAATATAGAAATTTTATTAATTTGGAAAACTTTCCGAATCATTCTTATTTTAAAGAAGATATTCCATTATTAATGATAATTGATGATATCTTCCCCAGCAAACCCGGTAGAGAACTCATGAATTATTTTAACTCGGGAATATCTTTATTTTATTGAAAATCATTACCTTTTTGAAAACATTTTAAAAGACATGAATATGTATATGCATGACATAAATAAAATGACATAGCAAAATCTAAATAATATAATGCACCCTAAATGATATGATTTAAATGTCTTAGCATATTCTAAATGAACTGAAATATCCTGAGTTATATTACATATTCTAAATGAAATGAAATGACCTAGGTAACATAATATATTCTATATGAAATGCAATATCCTAAGTCATATGATATATTCTAAGTAAAATAATTTAAATGACATGGCAAATATGAATGATATGGCATATAATTTAAATGACATAAAATATAAAATAATGCTATCATATAATATGCATGAAAATAAGAATGAAAATAATAATGCATGAACATAGTATATGCTAAATAATATGACAAAAATAACTAAATAAAAAGCATAGGATATCAGGAAATATTCCAAATCATATAATAAACAATATAACATAACTCAAAATCATAACAATATCATAGAAATTATCATAGCAAAAATCACATATTATATAAAATGCATGAATATAGAAAATGCAATGAATGAAAATGTATTTTTTCCTTTAATTGAGGAAATCCGTATATCTAAAAAGATATCCGGCTACCTTAGGAAAATATGTCAAATTAAATATTCTAAAACCAAAATACTTTGTGATTGTTTGAAAACAATTTTGAAAAGCTTAGATTAAAAATAAAAACTGGGCTAAACCTTTTTTTAAATGGCTCTAATTTCTTAAGTTTAAAATCCCGGACTTGACCACCCTTAACCCGAGATTTAAAAAAATCATTTTTAGAGTTTAAAAAGGCTTAGAAACTACCCTAAGTCAGTAGCTAAACTTCCTAATCAGCTTCCTCTAGGTAACTTAACCAAAACAGAAAAATGATTTTTCTTTAAATTCAATTCTGACTCCACTATCCAATTTTAAGTCACGATTTTTTACCCTATTTTTAAAAATTCAAAAAAATCTAAAACAAATACTGGAGACTCAAGACATGTAAAACTACACGATAACAAATCAGCTTAATTTTTTGATTAAAGATGAATGCCCAGAAAAATCGAGAAAGTACAAGTACTGGGTGAAAAAACTGTTTTGCCAAAATACATTTTTAACTTTGATTAAATCATTTAAAAATCAAAGTAAAAATATTTAAGACTCACAAAATGAATCACAAACAATAGCTAGGCCTTTTTAAAAAGTTAGACAAAAATTGGCTAAGTAAAAAAAATACAAAGGTATAATAATCAATTTGACAAACCTTGATTTTCCACAAGTGTGCTCAAGAGAGCATGACTTTGAACCATTAATTGGCCTAAGTCATTAGTCAAGTGGCATGGACATGAAATGCATGAAAAAATACAGCAAATATGATGCATGGTATGCATGGTTTTAAACCTAAATGTCATGAAAAAATGCATCGCATCAATATAGTGACCTAGACCTAAATGAACTTGCATGGCATTTAATATAACCTAGGTCTAAAATGCATGGACATGCATGGCAAAATAAAGCAAACCTAACAACTAAAATATGCATGGCAATAACACAAACACAAGGCATGCTTAAACCAAAAACTCAACCAAATGTCATGCAAATGCAAACCTATCAACTAACATAGCAAAAATGCAACACACAATGCAAAATAACATGGTAGCCGAATGGCCTAAGATTCCAAACAAGCATGGCATTTTCACAAACACTTGATATACTAACATGCTCAACTAAAACATAACACTCAAATCATGCAAACACAAAGTAGAGATACTAAAACTAACAAGCATTTTCACAAACACTTGATATACTAAATATAAAACATCAACAAATTTAAACATTCTGAAAATAGAAAAATTGAAAATGCAAGAATATGATAATAAAGTCATAAATGAAAACAAACAAGCAACCAAATTAAAACAAGCCTCAAGTATATATAGTAGAAGAATATTTAAAGCATCAAAACTAAAGAAAATAGCATGAATAACATGACAAATCAAACAAAACAGCAACACTAAAAAATCTGGGCCATTCGACCATGGTGAGGAAATAAGGAAAAAAGAATTGTAAAAATTATTTTAAGAAAGATATGAAGAAAGAACTTAAGAAGAACATAAAATAAAAACATTTATTTAAAAAGAAAACTCACCAAATAATAATCAAAAACAGCAAAAACAAGAATGGAAAATCAAGAAAGTGCAAGAGTTGGTGCTAAAAGCAACCTCAAGAAGCTATATTTCAAGCTTTATCTCTTCAAACTTTCCTTTCTTTTCTAAACTTTTTCTTTTTGCTTTCAACCAAGGAGAGAAAAAACTAAGCAAAACCAAGATGAAATCTGAAAATGAAGTTCCCAAAATTAAATTCTGGATGCTCATCTATAGTGCTGGCAGAATTTTACCTCTCTCCTCCCTAGGATGTTGTCATTTTTACTCCAACCAATTTCCATCCAAGGGCTAGTGATTCAAGGTGAAAAATCATGAAATTATTACCCTTAGATTATGCCATCAGCTGTCCATAATTACAGCTGTTCAATAATAATGTTGACACTCTCCCTCTTCATGCATTGGCCCATGTGGCTTATTTGCAATGGCTTGATAAAAAAAATCACTAACTCTTAATTCTTGGTCTTTTGATTGAAAAATCAGAAGCTTCTTCCCTCTTTTGGGCCTTCGCTGGACAACACTCCCTTTTCCAGCCCAAGTCTGATTTTTTTGAAAGGCAAGAAAAGCCCTTTTCGATTGCTTGGGTAAAATGACCGTTTTACCCCCCGGATGCAAATAAATGGAAAACGGACTTCAAATTCAAATTTTCTTTTTCTAATACTTTCAAAATAATAAAATATTCAATTCTAGAAGTTTTCAAAGTTTTCTGAGTCCGTTTTCTATTTATTTGGATTTTTTCTTCCAAAAATGCCCTTCCATGCCCCCACATTTTGCCATTTTTTAAACCAGCTCCAAATCAAGATTTTTCTTCACCAATATCTTCCAAATAATTTAAAAGTGTGATCTGGAAGTTTTCATAATTTTTTGAACTCATTTGGTATTTTTTCGGGATTTATCTTCTTGAATTACTACATAGGAGGCTCGGGATTTGGCCATTTTGCAAACGAACTCCGAATCAAGATTTTTTTTCGCCAATCTCTTCCAAATAATTTAAAATTGATATTTTCAAAATTTTAGAATTTTTGCAGTTCATTTGCTATTTTTCTGAGATTTTCCTTCTTGAATTACTACATAAGAGACCCGAGAATTAGCCATTTTGCAAATGAACTCCGAATCAAGATTTTCTTTCACCAATCTCTTTAAAATAATTTAAAATTGAGATTTTCAAATTTTTATAGGATTTGGAGTTCATTTGCTATTTTTTTGGGATTTATCTTCTTGAATTTTTGCATAAGAGACCCGGATTTGGCCATTTTGCAAACGAACTCCGAATCAAGATTTTATTTCGCCAATATCTTCCAAATGATTTAAGAATGAGATTTACAAACTTTCAAAATTTTCGGAATTCATTTGCTATTTTGCCCAAATTTTCCAATTTTGCCCTTTTGCCTCTGAAACCCGGTTTTGCTCAAAACAAGTCCGATTTTTAGATTTTCTTCAAAATGAGCCTTGGGCTATCCCTTTTTAATCGTTCCTCATCCATTGGGGCCTTTAGTCTTACCAAGTCGGGCTATTTCTGTAATTCTTTCCGATTTCACCGAAATCCACCAAAAACCCTAATTCTCGATTTTCTCCCGTATTGACTTTTCTTTCAGTTTTTCTTTCAAGTGGCTTCTCCATTACCCGTAGTCAGTGCTTATCTTTCATTTGGAACCTTCAATTTTGACCAATTCGATCGTTTAAGCACTTTTCCCCAAATTTCCCAGATTAGGGTTTCCTTTCTATTGAATCTCCAAATCCCAACTTTCGAACTCCATATCTTTCGATGTAAACCTCAGATTATCAAAAAAAATTTGCCATTTTTCAATTGAACTTCAAATCTTGATTTTGAAAGTGGGTTGACTTTTTCAGGAGTTGACTTTTTGGGGTTGACTTTTTCAAGGTTGACTTTTTCCAAGGTTGACTTTTTTTGAGTTTGACTTTTTATGCTCGCCCTCTTAAACTGAGTCTCGGAGTACCACCTGCAGGATGAAATAAGTCTTTTTACATTTTGAAACATCAATTTAGGAAGAAAACATACCTGTTTTAGTGGTCCGACAAAATTAGGTGTCTACATGATCGTTCCTTGGTGAACGATAGTCATTGCGTGCAGGACCTTGAGTGTTTGGGATAGTATTTCGAGAAAGGGTTATTTGTGGGGATATACCAGTTGGGAACGGCTGTTGTGGTATATTGGTATAGGGGAATGGATTTTGGGTAAGGTGGTTCACATTGGGTAGTAAGGATTATACCCCGGGTAAGGTGTGTAAGGTGTCAGAGGTGCATAAGATGTGGTAGGAGTATAGGGCCTTGGTGGTTTGTATGGTGTAGGAGGTGTATAGGGGTATTGATTGAAACTGACTGCATGTGTCTCCTCTTTCTTCTTTGTAGGAAAAACTCTTTTCGAGGTAGCAGACTCATCCCTTTTCATTTTCCCGTTCTTACTAGCGGATTCTATCATCTCCTCAGATATCACCATATCTGCAAAGTCCTTGGTTGCACTTCCCACCAATTTATCATAATAAGGTGCTTTCAGGTATTGATGAAAAGCACTGTAGTTTCCTTGTTGGTTAAAGGGAGTTGCACTTGTGTCGCCAGATCCCTCCACCTTTGCGAGTATTCTTTGAAGCTCTCATTGGACATTTTTTCCATATTCTGTAGTGACAGCCTATCAGGTACCATGTCAGACACATGCTTATAATATTCCATGAAATCCCTGGCTAAATCCGTCCATTAACGAATCTTTGTACGACTCAGTTGACTGTACCATCGGGTTTCTGACCCTATCAAGCTATCTTGGAAACAATGGATAAGCAGTTTCTCATTATCATCATGCTCCGTCATCCTTCTGCAGTACATGGTCAGATGTGCTGATCGGTTGGTAGTCCCATTATACTTTTCAAAGTCTTGTACTTTGAACTTTAGGGGAATTACTAGATCGTGTACTAAGCTCATCTCTTTGCCATCCAGACTGCCAAATAACTCTGCCCCTTCAACAGCCCTCAACCTCTCCTCCAGCAGTTGATATTTTTTCTGTGATTCTTCCATTTCGACCCTCTTCAGCTCAGTCATCTTTGCCCTTTCCTTTTTAACCATTTCTTCAAAGTCTGGAACTTCCACATCAATTGGACCAACCCCAATATTACCCCTTTTAGGACCAAAATTCTGTGCTTCGGCCACTGGTTGGATGTAAATATAGGATGCTGCCCCAGCCAGAAGTTCATTTCCCATAGGCTGGGATGACTGGCCATTCTTCTGTACCACCTCTGGTCGGTCTTCCTGGTTTACCGCCCCCATTCCTGTAACCGAATTTTCTCCTGGCCACTTCTGCCTCATCATGGTACTCATTATCTCCATGAGTTTGGTCATTTGTTCCCGTGACTCCTATTGAGACTTAGCTAACTGTTCCTGCAGTTCTTTTTTAATTCTTTCCATCCTTTCAATTCTAGCAAGCTAGTCATTCTCCATAGCTCTTGCTTGAGATCGAGTATTATAAGGGTGTCGAAAGTCTGATTCTTTCTGAGTGCGACCAATTGTACCTTTAGTTTTAAAAACCATGGATTAGAAATTATTGACACATTTCTTATTTTATTTTATAAAAATGAATGAATGAATAAATGACTAAATGTTAATGAATGAACAAATAAGTAAATGACTAAGTGTATGAACCTAACTGACTAATTATAAAGAATAAATGAATGGACAAATAAATAAATGACTAAGTGTATGAACAATTTATAAAGAATAAATGAATGAATGATTATGACTATAAATGAATGAACAAATAAAATATATAAAAGAAAGAACAAATGAATGATGAATGCTTTTAAAAGTATTGGCCCTAGGATAATTCCAACCAAACGGTCTTTCATTGATTTTTTGGAACTAAATACATCAAAGAAAAGATCATTGCTTAAGACAATATGATAATCTGTCTCTCCTAAAAAATGCTATTACAAAATACTGGTCCTATAGTAACTCCCTCGGATCTTGAACCTTTTTCACTGTCCTCTTTTGACTGCCTTGCTATTCCATCTGACCCCTACTTGTTCACGACCCTTTGACATGTCAGCAGAAGCATCACCGTGTAAGCTTTCCTTAGCTTGTTTCTCCAGTTGATTGGCTCAGGCTTCCTCATGCTTTGCGCTTTCTACCCAATAATTCTTCTCCTTCTTGAGGTTTTTGACTTCTTGTTCCCATTCCCCGAAAGTCTTAAGAGTCCCCTCGAATCTGAGCTCGAAACGGTACCTCTTGTTCTCCAAGTGTAATTCCTGAAGATCGCTTTTAGTAGTGTCCTTTTCTCTCTTATTTTTTCCTTTTCTCTTTCTCGGGCTGATTCCCTATTTTTCATATCCTCAAGCTCTTATTGCAATCGGGCAATTTCCTTGCTCAGTTGGGCCTTTTCTTTTTCAAATTCTGCCCTTGCAATTTCTAACTCCGATGGCGCTTCCTTGGGCGGCGAAGTCAAATGCTGAACTTCTTCCCCATATGATGTCAACAACCTATCATTAACCCTCAATTCCCTCCATGTCAGGTAATCAGGTGTGACGATGTTGGCATATCTAGCTACCTCTACTTGATGAGTTTCCTTCCATGCTATTACAATCTCACGTACCTTTCCCAAATATCCATCTTCTCCATAAGCAAATTCCAAATTACTAAGGTCATGGGTCATAGGAGTAAACTGACGGGATTCTGATTGCCTTAGTACTAGCATTGGTGCATAGCTCACTCCTCCCCATACTCCCAATAATGGAACAGAAGCTTTATCTCCGCACTTGTATAATGTCGATATAGGAGCTATCCATGGAGCTCTCCAAATTATCATCTCAGCCCTGATATTCTGGAATATGTTGATCCATTGTTCCTCAATCCTATTTTCAAGCCAATCCCTATTAAGAAATTCACCAATTGGTGCAAAAGATTTCCAGTATGAGCGAAGAGGGAAATTCTCCTATTTATAAAAATGGCTCTGAACCCAAATGTAAAGGAGCTGTATACAACCTAGAAAATGCTCTTTTCCTTCTCGTCTACAGAAATTCAGGGATCGGATTGTTTCTGCTATAATTGTCGGGGATGGGTTTATCCTTTGCTCAAGCCTCTCAAAAACATCAAATATCGCCACATCCACATACCCTAATGTCTTTGGGATGATAACTAAACCATAGATAGCCAAAGCAAAAATATTCCTAACTATCTCCTTACTTGAATGGCTATGGATTAAAGTCCGTAAAATATCCCATGATAAACAGTAGCTTACCCCTTTTCGGACAACATAGCTTTCGATCCAATTTCTTTCCACTCCCAGAATTTTAGACACCTTTTTCTTGAAACCCGACGTCTTTGTATCCTTCAAATAAATACGGTCGGGAATAACAATCTCAATATGCAGCAAGGTCGAATATTCCTCTATGGTTGTAGTCATATCCTCTCGGTTGAAGGTAAAACACCGATAAGAGGGATTCCAAAATTACACCATAGCCCGGATTACCTCACCACTGACCTTAACCTGAACTAGCAGTGCTATGTCCCCATAATTCTGAGTGAAGGCTTTTTTTTCTGATATGTTCCACTGATTCCATATATCCATCAATTCCCGAAGATCATTTTTCTTGATAGTAAGATCAACCTCGGCTGGCAATGCTGACACATATCCCATCTTCAAACATTCCCCATTATCATGCTGACCATTCTTGGACTGTTTCCTAACCTCTAAATGCTTCTCGACTGAGACACTCTAACCCTCCGTGAAAGCCTTTTTGGTTTAATATTATCCCGAGACCAATAACTTTCCATGTGCAAAAAATGATGACAAGAATGCAAAAAACAAAAACAACAACAAAAAGAAAATGAATTAGTAGCGGGAATAAATACGAATAATACAAAAAAAACATATAATTCAAAACAATAATTATCCCTGAGGATGCCAACAAAATTTCGGCATTATAACACCCCTGGGATGAAATACCAACACTTATTACGAGCATTATGATGTACGTCATCATTGGCCGATTTTCAAAAATAAACTTATTCCGAAAGTAGAATAGAAGGTAAAAGGATTGGAAATATTCCTCCATGTGTTCTTAACTTCGGGATATCTAATTGGAAATTCGGCATTGCTTCGCCTAGGTTTACTATATGAAGGTGAATTAGTTCTAAAAGCCCCGAATTGTTCCTCACTGTCACCGGTGAAGGCTAGTAAGGCACCCCGATAAAAGCGGGTTCAATTCGTTAGAGTCTATTTCCCTAGCCCATGCGGATTGTTAATCACAAAGGCTTAGGTAATTTAGTACTCTGAAAGTGTTTCACTAGCCCATGCAAATTGTTAATCACGAAGGCTTAGTTACTTTGCTCCCACCTAAAAGGACGGAACCCGAGTATAGGATTCATGATATGCAAATGCACGTGTAGTGTGAGAGGAGAAATAACAAACCTTTCACCACCTATTCTATATCCCTTATTCTAAATGCCCCAACAAGATTAAACAACATAAATAATCAATTAATCAATAAATGAATATATGCACCAAAATAACCAGAGAACAATTATAATATGTATGCACATGAATATGGACATATTTAAAAACATTTTATTATTTTTGAAATTATCCTTATATTTTTTTTTTAAATGTGAGAATTAAAATTAAATACCAATTAAACCAACAAAACCAAGACTTTGATAACACACGACTAATTTTAGGTCTGACTCTCTAAATTTCCCCAGTGGAGTCACCAAGCTATCGCAACCTAAAAAAAATAACAAGTCTCATCGCAAGACTTTATTATTCGTTAAGCGTGACATTAAAAAAAAGGAAAAAGCGACTTAATTCCTCTAGAAAAATGAAAGTTTTGAATATGACCTTGAAAAAAACATGGAGTCGCCACCAATCTTTTTTAGCTAGGTGAGATCGGCCACCTATTAGAATTAGTTTTATAAAATATTTTAAAATTAATTAAAATATTTTTAAAACCAATTTTCAAATCTGCGTTTTAAAACCAGAGAAATCAAAGAAACGGGTTCGGGACTCGGTTACGTGTGGGGAAGGATTAGCACCACCACAATGCCCGTATTAAACGGTACCTTATTAATCATGTGTTATCTCAAGTCTCGGTAAAAAAGTTGGTTTTAAATTTAATATTTCAAGTTAATTCTCAATTTAAAGAAAAATAATTCCATTTTGAATTGAAAATGATCCGGAATTTATAAATTCAAAATTTTCCTATATTCCCCAACAAACGTGGCAAAATATAGAAATTTTTATTAGTTTGGAAAACTTTCCGAATCATTCTTATTTTAAAGAAAATATTTTGTTATTAATGATAATTGATGATATCCTCCCCAACAAACCCGGCAGAGAACTCATGAATTATTTTAACTCGAGAATATATTTATTTTATTAAAAATCATTACCTTTTTGAAAACATTTAAAAAATATGAATATGTATGACATAAATAAAATGACATAGCAAAGTCTAAATAATATAATGCAACCTAAATGATATGATATAATTTAAATGTCTTAGCATATTCTAAATGAAATGATATATTCTAAGTGATATGATATATTCTAAATGAAATGAAATGACCTAGGTAACATAATATATTCTATATGAAATGTAATATCCTAAGTCATATGATATATTCTAAATGAAATAAAATATCTTAAATGACATAATATATCCTAAATGAAATGAAATGACCTAGGTAACATAATATATTCTACATGAAATGAAATGACCTAGGTAACATAATATATTCTATATGAAATGAAATGAAATAATTTAAATGACATGGCAAATATGAATGATATGGCATATAATTTAAATGACATGAAATATAAAATAATGCTATCATATAATATGCATGAAAATGAAAATAATAATGCATGAACATAGTATATGTTAAATAATATGACAAAAAAATAACTAAATAAAAAACATAGGATATCATGAAATATTCAAAACCATATAATAAACAATATAACATAAAAAATATATATATATAAATCAAAATAATAACAATATCATAGGAATTATCATAGCAAAAATCACATATTATATAAAATGCATGAATATGGAAAATGCAATGCATGAAAATGTATTTTTTCCTTTAATTAAGGAAATCCGTATATCTAAAAAAGATATTCGGCTACCTTAGGAAAATATATCAAATTAAATATTCTAAAACCAAAATACTTTGTGATTGCTTGAAAACAATTTTGAAAAGCTTAGATTAACAATAAAAACTTAGCTAAACCTTTTTTTAAATGGCTCTAATTTCCTAAGTTTAAAATCCCGGACTTGACTACCCTTAACCTGAGACTTAAAAAATCATTTTTAGAGTTTAAAAAGGCTTGGAAACTACCCTAAGTCAGTAGCTAAACTTCCTAATCAGCCCCCTCTAAGTAACTTAACCAAAACAGAAAAATGATTTTCCTTCAAATTCAATTCTGACTCCACTGTCTAGTTTTAAACCACTATTTTTTACCCTATTTTTAAAAATTCTAAAAAATCTAAAAGAAAATACTAGAGACTCAAGACATGTAAAAATACAGGGAAAAAAATCGGCTTAATTTTCTGATTAAAGATGACTGCCCAGAAAAATCGGGAAAGTACGAGTACTGGGTGAAAAAACTGTTTTACCAAAACACATTTTTTGCCTTTGATAAAATCATTTAAAAATCAAAGTAAAAATATTTAAGACTCTCTAAATGACTCACAAACAGTAGCTAGCACTTTTGAAAAGTTAGACAAAAATTGGCTAAGTAAAAAAAAATCACAAAGTTAGAATAATCAATTTAACAACTCTTTAATTTTCCACAAGTATGCTCAAGAGAGCATGACTTTAAACCATTGATTGGCCTAAGTCATAAGTCAAGTGACATGGACATGAAATGCATGAAAAATACAGCAAATATGATGCATGAAATGCATGAGTTTAAACCTAAATGTCATGAAAAATGCATGACATCAATAAAATGACCTAGACCTAAATGAACTTGCATGGCATTTAATGCAACCTAGGTCTAAAATGCATGGATATGCATGGCAAGACAAGCCAATCCTAACATCTAAAATATGCATGGAAATAACACAAACTCAAGGCATGCTTAAACCAAATACTCAATCAAATGTCATGAGAATGCAAACCTATCAATTAACATAACAAAAATGCACACACAAAGCAAAATAAATGAAGTGGCCGAATGGCCTCAAGCTCCAAGTAAGCATGGCATTTTCACAAACACAAGGCATGCTTAAACCAAATACTCAATCAAATATCATGAAAATGCAAACCTATTAACTAACATAACAAAAATGCACATACAAAGCAAAATAAATGAGGTGGTCGAATGGCCTCAAGCTCCAAGCATGGCATTTTCACAAACACAAGGCATGCTTAAACCAAATACTCAATCAAATGTCATGAAAATGCAAAACTATCAACTAACATAACAAAAATGCACACGCAAAGAAAAATAAATGAGGTGGCTGAATGGCCTCATGTTCCAAGTGAGCATGGCATTTTCACAAACACTTGATATACTAACATACTTAACTAAAACATAACACTCAAATCATGCAAATATAAAGTAGAGGTATGAAAACTAACAAGCATTTCCACAAACACATGGATTTCAAAATATAAAACATAAACAAACTTAAATATTTTGAAAACAGTAAATCAAAAATGCAAGAATATGATAATAGACTCATAAATGGAAATAAACAAGCAACCAAATTAAAATAAGCTTCAAGTATATGTAGTAGAAGAAGATTTAAAGCATCAAAACTTATTTAATATAAAAAATAACATGAACTAATAAAACAAACAGCAACTAACACAAAAAAATTAGAACATTCGGCCATGTCAAAGAATTAAGAAAAAAATATTTCAAGAACTTTTTCTAAGAAAATATGAAGAAAGAACTTAAAAAGAACATTAAAAACATTTATTTAAAAAGAAAAATCAAAAGAAACTCACCAAAATAGCAAATCAAGAATGGAAAATCAAAGAAAGTGCAAGAGTATGGTGCTAAAAGCAACCTCTAGAAGCTATCTTTCAAGCTTTTTCTCTTTTAACTTTATTTTCTTTTCTAAAATTTTCTTTTTGCTTTGCAACAATGGAGAGAAAATCAGCCAAAAGCAAGAGAGAATAGGTAACGAGAGAGTGCTAAAAATGAAAGAGAACCCTCCTTGTGTAGTGGTCGAACCCCCCTCTCTCATAGGCTAGGATGTTGTCATCTTTCCTCCAACCAATTTTCATCTAAAGGCTAATGATCCAAGATGTTTAAAACATGAAATTATCACCCTTAGATTAGGCTATCAGCTATCCATAATTACAGCTGTTCAAGAATCTTAAGTCATTATGTTGACACTCTCCCTCTTCATGCATTGGTCCATGTGGCTTATTTGCAAAGGCTTGATCAAAAAAATCACTAACTAACTCTTCATTTTTGGCCTCTTGATTAAAAAATCAGAAACCTCCTTCCCCTCCTTGCGCCTTGGCCGGCCAACCCTCCTTCTTCCAGCCCAAGTTTGATTTTTTGAAAGGCAAGAAAAGCCTTTTTCTGTTTCTTGGGTGAAATGACCTTTTTGCCCCCCGAATGCAAATAAATAGCAAAGGGACTCCAAATTCAAATTTTCTTTTTTCAATACTTTCAAAAATAATAAAAAAATTGAGTTCTGGAAGTTTCCAAAAATTTTCGAGTCCATTTGCTATTTATTTGGATTTTTTCTTCCAAAATTGCCCTTTTATCCCCCAAATTTTACCCTTTTTTAAACGAGCTCCAAATAAATATTTTTCTTCACCAATCTCTTCCAAATAATTTAAAAGTGTGATCTGGAAGTTTTCATAATTTTTGGAACTCATTTGGTATTTTTTCGGGATTTATCTGCTTGAATTACTACATAGAGAGCCCGGGATTTGGCCATTTTGCAAAATGAACTCCGAATCAAGATTTTATTTTTCCAATCTCTTCCAAATAATTTAAAAATGATATTTGCAAATTTTTATAATTTTTGGAGTTCATTTGCCATTTTTTCGGGATTTATCTTCTTGAATTACTACATAGGAGACTCAGAATTTGGCCATTTTGCAAACGAACTCCGAATCAAGATTTTCTTTCGCCAATCTCTTTCAAATAATTTAAAAATGATATTTGCAAATTTTCAAAAGATTTGGAGTTCATTTGCTATTTTTTCAGGATTTATCTTCTTGAATTTCTGCATAGGAGACCCGAGATTTGGCCATTTTGCAAACGAACTCTGAATCAATATTTTCTTTCGCCAATATCTTCCAAATGATTTAAGAATGAGATTTGCAATTTTTCAAAATTTTTGGATTTCATTTTCTATTTTTCCCAAATTTTCCAATTTTGCCCTTTTTGCCTCTGAAACCCGGTTTTGCTCAAAACAAGTCCGATTTTCAGATTTTCTTCAAACTGAGCCTTGGGCTATCCTTTTTTAATCACTCCTCATCCATTAGAGGCTTTATTCCTACCGAGTCGGGCCATTTCTCTAATTCTTCTCAATTTCATTGAAATCCATCAAAAACCCTAATTCTCGATTTTCTCCGGGATTGACTTTTCTTTCAGTTTTTCTTTCAAGTGGCTTCTCCATTACCCGTAGTCAGTGCTTCTCTTTCATTTGGAACCTTCAATTTCGACCAATTCGATCGTTTAAGCACTTTTTCCCAAATTTCTTGGATTAGGGTTTCCTTTCTACTGAATCTCTATATCCCAACTTTCGAACTCCATATCTTTCGATGTAGACCTCGGATTATCAAAATTCTTTCGTCATTTTTCAATTGAACTTCAAATCTTGATTTTGAAAGTGGGTTGACTTTTTTAATATTTGACTTTTTGGGGTTGACTTTTTTTCAAGTTTGACTTTTTATGCTCGCCCTCTTAAACTAAGTCTCGGAGTACCACCTGCAGGATGAAAAAGTCTTTTTACATTCTAAAAAATCAATTTAGGAAGAAAACATACCTATTTTAGTGGTCCAGACAAAATTAGGTGTCTACACTTACCACAAGTTTAAGGTGAAGAGGAACTACTGGCCTAAGCCGTATGGTGTGGCCATGAACCCAGTTGAGCATCCCCACGAAGGTAAAATTATTAACACTCAACACATTGGTCATGCTGCAAGGTTGGTCTTATTGCTGCAAGGAGCGCTGGTAGGCTCAGAGGACAAGCATAACTGGTAGGATATTACTTGTTGTTTTAGTTCTTTTGGCTTTTATATTTACTTTCAAGGGTATTAAGCATATTTATGCTAGAAATTTTGTTTTCACATTCTTGTAGGTGTTTAGAACATCTTGATATTGTGATATTGGTCACCAGTCAATTATAGAAGGAGAACAAATCTATGAAATCTGTGATATTGTGAAATCTATATTCATTTTTTGTGCTTATGGAGGCTGCAGAATATTGTTTTCTATGATATCATGAAAGTTTAGCAGACTGAGGTACTATATTGATTCTTCAACATGATAATGCCTAGTGTTTGAACATGCCGATATTTATTTAATGATTTCAAGTTATGATAGACTAAATTTTGGCAGTCTTAGATCTTGAACTCCATGAAAGCTGCAGTTTTTGCTCTGGGCTAAAGTTGGAAAATTTACTCCAATCCCTTTTAATAATTGTTTGAGCTACCTGGTTTCCATAATATATAAAGTATTGATTTTAAGGAAAAACTTGTTATTTTAGACTACTTTTAAAAGATTTGGGAATTATTTGATTGGGATTTAGGGTTGAATCTGTCACAAAAAAAAATGTACATATTGTTTCGTGGCCATGTACATATTGTTTTGTGGTTATGTCCATATAAGTGGATTTTTTTATTAAAATATTTGTTAGTCAAATTGTTACTTTAGACTAAATTTGAGAATTAGTTGATTGGGATTTAGGGTTGAATCTGTCACAAAAAATGTACATATTATTTCGCCTACATGTACATACAGAAATGCTATATGTGCATACTGTTTTGTGGCCATGTACATATAAGTGGACTTTTTTATTAAAATATTTGTTAGTCAACTTGTTATTTTAGACTAATTTAGACTAAATTTGGGAATTATTTGATTGAGATTACGGTTTGAATCTGTCACAAAAAAATGTACATATTATTTTGCCTACATGTACATACAGAAATGCTATATATATACTGTTTTGTGGTCATGTACATATAAGTGAACATGTATATTATTAAAATATTTTATGAGAAGTACTTAAGTCCTTACAATCTCCTTCTTACCAACTTTAAATTTCTTCATTGCTCTTTTTTAAAAAATTATAACATATTAGACCATTTAAGAATAAAGTAACTATTGAGGTCATATTTTTCAAATTAACCCAAAAAAAAATTTATTGCAGGATTGGCTCAGAGAGGGAGACGCTAAATAGCTATTCATGCCAACACCGTAATAAAGCCTCAATGGTAAATGGCTAATTCGGCCAAAATTTTCAATCAAACATTTGAATCATGTGAGCCCATTGAATATGGGCTGAATTGAATTGCAATTACGTTGAACCAAACACCCTATTAGATCTTTGGGGTAGATAGAAAATAAAGATATTAGAATATAATATGCAATAATTTTATTAATTTAAAATAATTTAAGATAATAAATAGTAATTAGAAATATAATAAACAATAGTAGACATTCTTCATTTATTTCATCCATATTATTTTTATATATGTTAGAATATTTTCTAAATAATATCACATAATTTGTATGTGATAAGTGAAATGTTATGTCTTCAATAATTAAAGAGTTGTGTCTCTTAATTATGTATTAAGAGTTGTGTCTCTTTCTTATTTACTAAGAGTTGTGACTATCCAAATAGGCATCTATTTGGACAATTATGTCTATACAAAGAGACATCTATTTGCTTATAAATAGAACCCTCTGATTTATGGAAGACATATGAAATAATAGATATAGAAAAGGAAAAACAAATGTTGGATGTTGTTCTATACAAGAACAAAAACCATAAGACCCTCACAAGTTCTTTCAACATTCCAAATTTGATGATTCTGTTCTTACACTGTTGAATGCTCAGTGGATTGATTTGTCAATGCAAAACTAAGTCAATCATTGGACTTCATTTTATCTTCGAGGTTTATATGCCGGTAACTCTTTTGCATACCAATTTATTATATTGTGGGGGCGAATAAAACCTTAAGGAAAGTGGCATTGTTACACGCCTTGAAGCTTTCATTAATTTCTCATTATTTTCGGTTCCCATGTACTAACAATCTTAAGGTTTTATTACCCAATTTTATGAGAAATTTGATTGAAGGTCAAGGTGATAGTGTTTTCACAATGTCGAGTCATCAATATAGCAAATGGCACATCCCGAGCAAAATGCCAAAGGAAATGGGGCATGTATTCAGTGCACTCCCAAAGATATTTCAAGTGGAGTTTGACAAATGGGTTAAGAAGAGTGAGACACTTGAAGAATTTGAATCTGCTTGGCAGTTGCTTCTTGATAAGTACACAGAGCAGTACCATAAGGCTCTGGATGATCGATATGAGAAGGAAGCGAGGGCAGAAGTTGAAACATTTTACACTAAACCGTACGCATTTTACTTTCTTGTGGTGGTTGCTGCAATTTGGGCATCTTCATGGGCAGAAATATCCTGTTGGATGTGGACCGGGGAAAGGCAAACAACAGAGATGATGATCAAAACTTCAAGTACTTAGAAGCAACTTTGAACCAACTTTAAACCAGGACATTCAATAGTTTGACACTAAGGTTTCACAGAAGTATGGCAATTGGCTTTGGCCACAATTGCAGTGGTTCCTCCCATTGATGTGATTGGAACCACCACATTAGCCAAGCTCTTTGTAAAAAGCCAAGAAGCTTTATCACAAGGAGCAAGCTAGTTCCTTTTGGCGCCTTGCAAAATTGAATTTTCCTGAATGGGTTTATGCTTTTGTTGGTTCTATAGGCTCTGTTGTTTGCGGGTCCTTTAGTTTTTTCTTTGCATATGTGCTAAGTGCTGTTCTCAATGTCTACTACAACCCAGATCATGCTTACATGAGCAGAAAAATTGGGAAATACTACTATTTGTTAATTGGACTTCCATCAGCTGTATAGAAAAAATGGTTTCAAAAACATATGGAAAGGCTCATTGGTTTATATATGGGCAGTTTTGTTGGGAGACATGGCTACAGTGAGACTGTGGTTGTGGGTGCCAGAGGCCAGAGTCATCCATGGACATGGCCACTTAGCCAAGGGCCATGGCATGATATCTATATAAAAATAAAAAAAATAAAAAATAATAATTCTTGGAGTTGGAATTATGCCTTTTCTGTGAAAAGTTATTCTTGGTGTCAAAATTGTGTCACTCAGTTTAAGTGGAGGTTGAGAATATTTCAGATTTTGAGCCAAACAACCCATCACGGAACTGCAAACTTGCATATTGGGTAACAATAAATTTTCACAACAAGAACAAGGTATGTGTTATTAGGTTTCTTTGGATTAATTGTGTCCAGTTAGTAACACCACTCGTATTAATGACCAAGTATATTTACTTTGCATGTTTCTAGAATTATTTGTCATTGTTACATGTGTTATATATATATATATATATATATATATTTTATGCATATTCTTTATCTTTACCTTTTAATGCTTACATTGTTCGAACGACATGATTGAATTTTTAGTTCTTAAAAGCATGAATTCATGTTTGTTGCGGCATTGATTATTTTTTATTATATAAGATTTGTAAAATATATATATATATATGGATAAGCATGATATATGAAATCAATGGAAGGGTGTCTTTATGTCGTCCTTAGTTAATGCTTTTCATATTGATGGTTATCCTAAATGATCCTGTTCGAGGGACAAATGAAAATATGAGTAAACTCATTAAGAGTTGAATTATTTGAAAGTCATGACTCATAGATCTTATGAGTATGAAAACATTTAAAATAGCAAGATGATTGCTATTAGACCCATTTGGGTGGTGGGCATGATTTTGGTCATAGCAATAAAAATGACTAATAATGTCCATGATAAAGGGTGTATATATGACGGTCTTATAATATTGACTATATTATGAAATAATATATGAAACACCCTTGTGTCTATATATATAGATTGTTGACAAAAAGTTATGTTATTTGATTATACACAATAAGTTTTAAATTTTGTGTATTAACCATGATAAGAAGCTATGAAAAAATAGCAAAAATATTGTCTTGTTTGACCAAAGGATTTGAGGCCTCTTTACAATAAATTACTTGGTTAAAATGACAATATGATGTATGGTTCACAATTTGGTGATAATAGTTTTAATTTCTTGTGATATATATCAAGAAATAAATAAAATAGACAAATGTGAAACCATCATGACAAAAAAAAAAAAGTGATCACTATGAATTTTATATGACTACAAGAATTGATATTTGTACAAAGGATATCCTTGATAGTTGAAATACTATTAAAGAACATTCTTTAGTAAAAGAATGAATATTCCTACATGGTGGAGGTGTTGGTCTTATGAACCTTCAAGATACAAATATGTATAAAGTTTCACCAGTTATATGGAAAATTAACATAGCTATATTGGAAATTGGGGGATGAGGTTCAAGCCTATAATATTAAGTTACCCATGATGAAAACTCGACTCAACGCTTGGTATAACGTCAAGTCTTGAGTTCAATGAGACAAAGTACATCATTTGTATGTGACTGTTAGCACTATAATAATATATAATGAATCATCCCAAGTAAAGTGCTAAGTACCCATAATGATAAGGGAAGGATGAGTAATATACTCTTAATAGACCCATAACTTAGACATGTTAGAGTGTTATAGTTACGGGAACACTCTCGATGGGATCTATCTATGTGAATGTGAAGTGTGGCCGCTTCTACGAGCTCAAAGGCTTGGCTCTAACAGCTTTCATGAAAAGAAGATATAGACACATGGCCAAAATAGTATCCCCGGATACTGATGCATTCATTGGTGTAGAAATCATTTGTGTGAGATGTGTTCGGTTAATCAAATGGAATAGCTGGTTCAAAGCATAGTCTACCATGCAATTTCGATTAACTTTAACATGTTTTCCCTAAGTAAAGGTTCAATCGTAAGACACCTTTATTTATGCAAAATATTTCCAGAATTTTCGAGGATTTGGTTTATTTTGAAAATGGTGGGGGATTGTTAGAATATTTTCAAAATAATATCACATAATTTGTATGTGATAAGTGAAATATTATGTCTTCAATAATTAAAGAGTTGTGTCTCTTAATTATGTATTAAGAGTTGTGTCTCTTGCTTATTTACTAAGAGTTGTGACTATCCAAATAGACATCTATTTGGACAATTATGTTTATACAAAAAGACATCTATTTGCTTATAAATAGAACCTTCTGATTTTTGGAAGACATATGAAATAATAGTTATAGAAAAGGAAAAACAAATGTTGGATGTTGTTCTATATAAGAACAAAAATCATAAGACCCTCATAAGTTCTTTCAACATTTCAAATTTGATGATTCTGTTCTTACACTGTTGAATGCTCAGTGGATTGATTTGTCAATGCAAAACTAAGTCAATCATTGGGCTTCATTGTATCGTCGAGGTTTATACGCTGGTAACTCTTTTGCATACCAATTTATTATATGGTGGGGGCGAATAAAACCTTAAGGAAAGTGACATTGTTACACGCCTTGAAGCCTTCATTAATTTCTCATTATTTTCGGTTCCTATGTACTAACAATATAGACTAGTATTGATTATCGTATGTGTCTGTAAGTGAATACTCGTTGATTTATTTATTTTTGAATATATAATTGCATATTTTAAAAATAAATAAAACTAATAAAGTGTACAATATTAACTAAAATTTGCATTAAATATAAAGTTTGTTTCATGTGAAATTATATCAAATTATTATAAAATTTATTATTTTTAATATAAATGCAAAATTAATTACGAACATAAAAAAATTCAATGTACATTTTAATTCTTTTTTATTTACATCAAATAAATTGATTTACATTTTAAGATTATTGAAAAATTAAAACTTTAAAATAAAACGATTTTGTATAAACTTTTAATTCTTTTTTATTTATTATCAAATTAATTCATTTAACGAATTTTTTTTATGAAATTAAACTTATTACTTATAAATTAGATAAATCTTATTAATAATAAAAAATATTTATAATTACAATTTAGAAATATCATGAATAGTAATGACTATTTTTGTTAGTATATGATCACGTGCATTGCATGTGAATATGTTATTAGTATATTCACGTATAATATTCATAAACATCATATCAAAGTATGAAAAATTTTGTTAGTTGACACTAACTTAAAGAACCTGTAAGATTAGTAAATAAAATAAAATCACAAAACAAAAAATAATTACTAATTTAAAATTTAAAAATTCATAAATTTTAAATGGATAATATATTATTTATTATTTATAAATTTATTTATCTATCAATTTTGTTCTATCAAAAAATGAATTGTTTTAAATTTCTTAAAAAGTACAAGCTCATTGATAATGCAATTACTACATAAATTTATATAAAAATTTAGTTTTATTAATAATCTAATGTGTTACATATTGGAATATGCTAAATAAGAAATTGCTACATCTATATATACAAAAAATAAATTTCATCATAATAATAAGATACTAAACATAAATATTATGAGAATATAGGTTAAAGAAACTCATTATAAAACATTTAAAAAATACAAGGAAAAAAAATCACAAAACCTTCATTGAGTAATTTTACTATGCCTTTGATTTAAGTTACTGAAAAAATCTATTACCCTGTCAACCAAATAAAATAAAAAAATGAGCAAAGAAAATAAAAGCATTTAGCTATTGTACATTTTTTTTAACGGATGAATAGATTAAAAACAGAAATTTCCTTAATATATATAATAATATGAGATTTAGTTGTCTGTAAACTTTAAATTTATACCTATTGTTTTATAAAATTTAACTACTTACAAGTTCTACACATAATTTAATTGTTAAAACATTATCTAAAATATTATAATAATTGTTATTTTTTCTAAAATAATTCGGTAAAGATATTAAAATTTTCAATGGTAAATCTTATTACTATTTTTAATATAAAATATCAAATAAAAATGGAATAAATCTTATTACTATATAAATAATTGAAATTAATAAGGTTTATATAATCAAAATTTACATTAACACATAAAATTAGATTAATATAACTTGTTTTACTTTTTATGATTAATGAAAATTTAAAACTCTGAAAATAAATTAATTGATGTAAAATTTAACTTTTTTATTTATTATCAAATAAATCTATTTAACAAAAATCTTCATTATATTTAAAATTCTTAATTATGCATTAACATCAAAAATTGGATTAATATAACTTTTTTTTAAGATTAATAAAAATTAAAACTCTGAAGATAAAATAATGTAATGTCAACTTTAATTTTTTAATTCATTATCAAATAAATTCATTTAATGAAAATCATTCAATGTTATTAGAATTTTTATTTATAAATAGGGTAAATATTATTATTAATAATAAATATTTATAATGATAAATTAGAAATATTGTGAACAATCATACTCGTTTTTATCAGTTCAAAATATTTTTCAAATTCGTGTTTTTATATATATTTTATAAAAAAATATGAGTGCAAGTGAAAATAGATGACAATGAAAAAGATGAAAACAAATGAAGAAGATGAAGATGAAAAGAGATTAAAATGAAGAAGATGAATGGAATTGATTTCTCTAATAGGTGGTTGAAGAAAAAATGCAATGAAAGCAATAAACTAAGGTAAGGAAGACAATTTGGATCGAATTTTTGTTTATATAACAGGATTGCTTGAATAACCATTCGAAGGATGATTGAATGGCTATTCAGATCAACCCATAATAAAATCTGAATGGTGAATGATTGATTCCGTCAAAAATTTTAACTAAACATTTTAATCATGTTGACTCATCAAATATGGACTGAATTGAATTACAATTACATTGAACCAACCACACTGTTAGATAGATCTTTGGACTAGATATAATTTTACAACAACAAAAAAAATCGTAATATTTTCATATATTAATATAAATGATGTGACTTGAATCACTTACATCTTTGAACTAGATTTTGTGAGAAAATAAAGATATTAGAATATAATATGCAATAAGTTTTCTTAATATTAAATTTAAATAATAAATAAGTTTTGTAAATATTAAATTTCAAATAACTTGAATTGATAAATATAGATTATGTGACTTGAACCACTTACGTCTTTAGACTAGATTTTGTAAGATTATAATAAATTAATATAACAAAAAAACATATACTTTTAATCTGCTTTCTAACATTTAATAAATAACTGGTATGTTTTTTTGTTTTTCAATTTGCAGAACAAAAATTGTCTTTTCAGCTATTAAAAGCAAAGTATATTAGCCAACACAGCTTGGCCCAACCTTCACTCCCGTCCTTTCATTTCCCAACAAAAAGGAAAGCAATCCATTTTCATCCCACTTTTCCCACGAAAACCAAAGGCAAAAACCCAGTGAAGAAAAGAAAGAAAATATGAGAGAAATCTTGCACATCCAAGGAGGTCAATGTGGGAACCAGATCGGGGCTAAGTTCTGGGAAGTGATATGCGACGAGCATGGAATTGACCACACTGGAAAGTATAGCGGTGACTCCGATCTACAGCTGGAGCGTATCAATGTCTACTACAATGAAGCCACTGGCGGAAGGTATGTCCCTCGCGCTGTTCTCATGGATCTCGAACCTGGCACTATGGACTCCCTCCGATCTGGTCCTTTTGGACAGATCTTTCGTCCTGATAACTTCGTCTTCGGTCAGTCTGGTGCTGGGAACAACTGGGCCAAGGGTCATTACACCGAGGGAGCTGAGCTCATTGATTCTGTTCTTGACGTTGTCAGAAAAGAGGCTGAGAATTGTGATTGTTTGCAGGGTATAATCTATCAACCCGACTTTTTCTTTTTTTTCTTTTTATAAATGTTTGATGTATGGGTTCAGTTCAATTTGTTGTTGTTTTTTTTTTTTTATTCCGTTAAATTTATCTTGTATTTGTCCTCAATTTTTGCTTTCGTAAATTGGGTTTGTTCTTGATCTTGGATTCAGTGAGCCATTTTGGGTGTTTTCCACCAACTTTTCTTTTCCTGGTTTTCAGTGCAGATTCATTGTTTGTTTTAGTCTGGATTATATCTTCTTCTCTGTTATACCTATTGAACGGTACTATTTTGAGGTAAAATTGTTATATATAAGAAGGAATTTGTTAAGGCATTGTCTTGGAGGAACTGAAATTTATTTTCACCCCTCTACCTTTGAAGTGATTGTGGTTGCATTATGGTCTGGTTTTGCATTTAACTTTTTGTAACTAGTATTTATTTGATTTGTTTATTCCCTCAAAGTTGGAAAACAGTCCTTTCCTTTTTTTGCTTACAATTACCATCAAAGCTGTACTGGTTGGTTTGTGTTTGTATAGAGAACATATGTTGCAAGTTTGTCCTTAATTCCATTTAATGTGATTATCCAAGCCATCTCTTTATGCTTTCTGTAATTATGTTTAAAATTAATCTCATCTATCTTGATTATTGTCGCTTGGTTCCTTCGTAGTTCCTAGGATCTAACTTTTATTTCTGAACTTGTTCTTGCTTTAGTACTTCATATCAAATTTAGTGCTTTTTTGTTGCCAATAGATGGTCTCACAAAGCCACCCAAAAGAAAAAGGCATTTCTGCCTTCAAATCTCACTTTATGTGCCTTTGGGACAGGATTTCAAGTTTGTCATTCTTTGGGTGGAGGTACTGGATCTGGAATGGGAACCCTTCTTATTTCCAAGATTAGGGAGGAGTATCCAGATCGCATGATGTTGACATTTTCGGTCTTCCCTTCTCCTAAGGTATCTGATACAGTTGTTGAGCCATACAATGCTACCCTTTCTGTTCATCAGCTTGTTGAGAATGCTGATGAATGTATGGTGTTGGACAATGAGGCTCTATACGACATCTGCTTCCGCACTCTCAAGCTTGCCACTCCAACTTGTAAGTTCTGATTTATCATTCTGAATGCCTAGTGTATGCAGCATATAGTTTTTAGCTTTACTTAACAAACTGCAAGTTTCTCCATTTGTTTTCAACGATTAAAAAATAAAATATGCAGTGGCATTAATTTGATAATGTTGCTTTACCTTCCTGTTCTGGGTCTTTGTGAACAAGAATTGACAAAATTTTATTATTTATTGGTTGCTTGCTTGCTCGCTCGCTCAATTATTAAGGAATTGGTGGCATATTAGTTCCTATCCATGTTATTAAGTCTTAGTTATCTTTCTTACCCAGAGATACACCCGCCGTTTGTTGCCACAAACATAAAAGAATTTGATCGGTCAGGAATAAATGTTCTTTATATTTGTTTCCATGAATTTGGATAATAACTAGTATTTTTCTTGTGCTACTTCTTCAAAGCATTGAGTGGCTCCTTGTTATGGAATCAATTTCCAAAGTATACATGATCTGGGCTCTGATTCTTCTTATAACTTGACTCAGTTGGTGATCTTAACCACCTCATCTCTGCTACCATGAGTGGTGTCACATGCTGTCTACGGTTCCCTGGACAGCTGAACTCTGATCTCCGCAAGCTGGCCGTTAACCTTATCCCCTTCCCACGACTACACTTCTTCATGGTTGGATTTGCACCCTTGACATCCAGAGGATCACAGCAGTACAGGGCCCTGACTGTGCCTGAACTGACACAGCAGATGTGGGATGCCAAAAACATGATGTGTGCTGCTGACCCACGCCATGGCCGTTACCTAACGGCTTCTGCAATGTTCCGTGGTAAGATGAGCACTAAGGAGGTTGATGAACA
The DNA here is from genome assembly GCA_030761205.1 of Fremontodendron californicum. Lineage (NCBI taxonomy): Eukaryota > Viridiplantae > Streptophyta > Magnoliopsida > Malvales > Malvaceae > Fremontodendron > Fremontodendron californicum. The sequence continues at coordinate 22,510,107 of JAULJL010000018.1, read as the reverse complement.
AATGATCAATGTCCAGAATAAGAACTCATCATACTTTGTTGAGTGGATCCCTAACAATGTCAAGTCTAGTGTGTGTGACATCCCACCTAAGGGTCTGAAAATGGCATCCACTTTCATTGGAAATTCAACATCAATTCAGGAGATGTTTAGGAGGGTTAGTGAGCAGTTTACAGCAATGTTCAGGAGGAAAGCTTTCTTGCACTGGTACACTGGTGAGGGTATGGATGAGATGGAGTTTACGGAAGCTGAGAGTAACATGAATGATTTAGTTGCCGAGTACCAGCAATACCAGGACGCAACCGCAGATGAGGAGTACGAGGAGGAGGAGGAGGAAGAAGAAGAGGAAGTTGCAGCTTGAGGCAGGAGTCCTCTATAGTTTTTTCAGATGGTCTGAATTTTGTATCTTGGTTGGGTTGGGTTGGCTCTCGTTGGGTGATCATGTTTATGTTGTTGAGGGGTCAAATCCTTGTATCTGGGATGGATTTTTTGTGACTATATATATGCGTTTGCTTCTAAAGCTTTTGATGTATGATAAGATTTGGAGGTAATATTATTTGTCTAAATTCGTTTTTAAGTGGAGTTAAAGTATTTCATTTTTTGATTATTTTTTTTTAATACATTTTAAGAAATATGTGTCATTGTAATTTCGTGCTGGAGTTTAAAATCTTCACCACTATATATGAAAAAAAAAAAAAAAAATTAATCCAAGGCGTGCATGGAATTAATATTAAGTAGTTTCTTGAAGTGGCTTTATATATATATATATATATATATATATATATATATATATATATTTGATACACTGACAGTGTATAGGGTTATACACTGTCAGTGCATCTTACGGTATCACGTGTTAAAGTTAAATTGTAGGGATTAAGGGTTAGGGATTAATGGTTAGAGTTAGGGGTTAGTTTTTTATTAGGTGTCAGTATAGGATTCACTGTCAGTCTATACATTGATAGTGCATCAAAAACGAACTCTCTCTATATATATATATTAATATATATATATATAACTAATTTAATATCAAGTAGTTTCTTGTGGTGGATTAAACAGATATAAATTGTATAAAAAGTTATGAAAGTGTATAAAATTAATTTAATTTTATACTAGTGTAAGTGGATCCCTCATTGGATACAAATTTCGTACCATGAAATGATTGGTTTATATATATATAAGGGAATAAAAAATCAGAACGGATTTCAAACCGATGAGACTTTTGGTCCCCGATTCAATTCATCCAATTTGTTAGATTGATCGGTTCAATTAAAAAAAATTTAAACATCAAGTATATAATTTTGATAATGAATAAGTATTAAATATAATAAATATTCAATATAAATATGCATATGGTTTAATGGTATGGTCTTTAATATATAATTAAAAAGTTAAATGCTCAAATTTCATCACTTACAAAAAAAAAATTGAATAAAAAATAAACAAAATAAACTTAAAACCGATTTTTTATCGTTTGATCAATTATTTACCGGTTCGATGAAACCCCAATTTCATCAAAGCTATCAAATTGGCTTGGCGTTCGATCCTGATTGAACTAGTCCGACTGACCGATCCGGTCTTTTTTTTCAACCATAATAATTATATGATTTTGTTTAAAAATTAAAATGAGTGAATAAATAAATTATACATTTTTTCTTAAATATATATTTTTAAAATTTTATAATTTATAATTAGTATACAATTATATCAATAATTTATTATCAACAGAAATAATCAATGTTGAATCTTTAAATTGGATTATGAAATAAAACAAATTTAAGACACACTAAATATGGATATCAAATGATTTTTAGTACAACTTATTATATTTAAAACAATTAATAATAGAAAATAAAAAATGATATTATTGGTTTGACATTTGATTTTATTAAAAGAATCATTTACAGTATATATCATTATTGTTATTATTTCATATGTAAATTTTAATTTTAATACAACACTAACTCAAATATATATATATATATATATATATATATATATAAAGTGATAGTATAATTTTAACATATGATAAAAATTAGACTTAAACTTTTTTTTTTTTGTACTTGAGGTTGTCTAACACTTTACCAACATATCATATGATTGTTGGAAAAAATTAAACTTAATGTTTTGTATAACACATTAACAACGTTATTAACAAAATAATTTTAAATCAAATTTATTCTTAATGGATCAACTAAAAAATCATGAAAAATATTCAAAAATAAAAATATTGATAATTAATGTATAGGTCAATATCCTCTATGGTCTTTAAAGTATTGAAAATTTTCTAATGTGGTACATGTATTAAAAAGTTTCCAATCAAGTACATGAACTTTCAATCTGTCTACCAAGTAACCTCAATCCTTAACACCATTAATGAAAATGTTGACCTGACCACCAACCAATAAAATTTAACACGTGGTAGCCACGTGTCATATATTTTTTGAAAAACCAAAAATGAAAAAAACAAAAATATTAAAATTAAAAAACTTTTTTCTTTTTCTTTTTTCTTCTCTCATCCCCTTTCACTTCTCACTCCCGATTCCTCACCTTCCCTACCTTTCGTGGTGGAATCTGGCCATTATTCGATTGGGTCTATCCAAACAAGGCTGAACTGGCATTAGAATGGCCATACGACCTATAGAGATGTCGAAAACCACGAGGTGGGTCCTGACCTGTTTAGGTCGTTTTTTGCCTCTTTAGAGGTTGACCGACCATTCTGACGTCGGGTCCAGCATCGATTAGCCAGAACCGATCGGATAATGGTCAAATTCGATCATAAAAGGTTGGAAGGGTGGGGAATCGAGAGAGAAGTAGAAGAGGGAGAGAAAGAGAAAAAAGAAAAAAAGAAAAATATATATATTTCCCTTGAGCCACTCATGAAATTAGTTGGTCAAATTCCTATGGATTGCATACAAAGTCTTCACAAGGCTTATAGACAATCTTTTGCATCTCCTTGCTTGGCGTCATGGTCTCCATCATCTTGGAATTTAGTAATCCTAATCTAATCCTAAATCTATTACATTGTTTTGTAAGAAACCTCGAGTTACGCTCGAGGGGATTTAGATGAGAAGAGAATGTACAACTCCAGAATAAAATAGATAAGGCAAGCTCGCAGTCCTTATTTAGAAAATAAATACCAAAAGAAAATAGATTTAACCATCTATAACCTAACTCTATGATCTAAGTCCATAATCACCCTCATGTTTTCATAATCATATATCATCAAGTATAAAAAAAATATAAATGCATATTCAATATCACTTGGTAATCGTGTGTGTCATTTAAAGAAAGTACCATTTAACTCATTTAAACATACTTAAATTATTTAACAATCACAATTTTAATTCAGTTCACGCTTTATGAAAATAATTTTTCAAAAACACTTGAATAAAAATACACTCTTTTATTTGAGTCCTAATCCAATTAGGCTTCTTTGAATTAAAACAATCATCATAATTAAACAATTTAATTAAGTTCCTAACTCTTAGGAAGTCTATCTCAAATAGGATACTTTATAAACATATGAATTTTCTAAAATCAATTTAAAATCTAAGATTTCAATTTTAAAACTAGTTTTCATATTTAGAAAATTTACTTACCATATTTAAAACTTTTAATTATGAAAAATCTAGGTGTTCTCCTAACTAGTTAGAAATTCTAATTTGACTACGAAACTATTTCCACAAGAAAAGACTAGGTGTTATCCTAACTCTTAGGAATTCAAGTTTTACTAAGAAACAATTTTCAAAAGTCTAATCTTCAAAGACAAGACGCCTAAACCTAGTGTAACACAAACTTGCATCACAAGTAAGTTGTCATCGCCGCCCTTGCTCCTTCATGTTGCCGCGACTTGCAGCCCTAGTTTGGGGCAACTTTTGACTCAAATAGCCGCCTCTTTTGGTGACTAAGTGGTGGCATATTCCCACACACTTCATCCATTTATTTTAGCCAATTACACTTTAAAATCATGAACCAAATTCAAGAACTCAAGGCTACCCAGGAAATTCCAACAACCATGCAAACAATTTCATAACTTTGAGAGGTGATTTCGGCAACCAAACAAAATAAAAATTCACCAAAAAAATTTCAACATCATTATAGACATGTATAGGCCATAAGAACCAAATTTCATAAATTTTGGACAAGTCTAACTATGCCAAAACCGCAACATACAACAAGTGTGCAGAAAAAACCTGCACTTGTGTTCTTTGAAAATCATGCTCCAAAACTCAATCCAAATCACACCAAGAACTTGTTTCTTTAATTCCTTTATGTTATGCAATCATGTAGCAAGGTTAAACATTGATCAAATCAATTTTAAACATGTTTCAAACTCTTTAAAACATCAAGAAAATATTGCATACAAGGCAATCCAGTTTTTATATCAAAACAGAAAAAGTTTTTCTTAATAGAAAATTTGCTAAACCAACATACAATTCAATCCAATTGAATATTACCAAGATTTGAACATGCATTTAACAAGAAAATTTTTAAGAAAGGCTCTGATACCAATTGAAGGAATTCGGCTTGCATGCTCAAATAAAATAAGCATAATATAAAAACTTAAACAATTTAAGATGTGCAGTGAAAACATGATATTAAAAAACAATCAATAGCCGAACTCCTCAAGGATCATACTTACAAATTTTAATGTGATTAACGAAAATAAAGGTTGCAACAATATGATCAAGAATCATACCTCCTTGAGATATCGTAATCCCAAGTGAACTCCTTAAGGTTTGCCCGAAAAACTTGATCACCAAAGAAGTTGTATCAAACCATCAAGCCTCCCAAGTGTAGGCTTTTAACAGGAATCCACACAATCCAATCCAAAGACCTTCACAAAGGTAGGGACACTCCTGTGCTAGCAAGATGACTCCTTGAAGTCCAAAGCAAAAGTAAGAATGCCGAAACTTAGAGAACTCTTCTCTTGGTTATAGGTGTTTTCAACTAAGGGTGTTTCTTGGTGGACAAGAATCTTGTGTTTCTTTCTCTTGGCTAATATTTTCTTAGAAAATCATTCTCTTAAGTGGCTAGAGAAAAACAAGAAAGACAACAAGGAGACTAAGGTTGAAATTAAGTTCAACTTCACTTAAGGATACACCAATATGTGCCGTAACAAGGCTTTATATAAGCCAACCCCTAACTCTCAGGGTTCGAGAAATTCCCTTTTGTCCTCTTTAATTAATTAAACAATTTAATTAATTCCCTTACTATTTTCTTTTGTTCAATTAAGTCTCACTTAATTTGAATCTCAGTTTTAATCCCGGATTAAGATTTGTTATGTGTGACCCATTAGGTTTCTAACATGTTGGCAATTAAACATAAATTTTAATCTAGTTAAAGATCAAATAACTTATATTCAAGATCATGAGTGAGATTTAGCACTCTTTCATGACCATCCAAATGTTAGAAAGTCATAGCAATCCTTCATGACCATCCATAAGCATGGTGCAGTGTCCACTTATGAAACTTTCCATATTAGTTCTTTTAGCTCTTCGGATAACATTAGTAAATTCTAGAATGTTCTTAACATTCTAAATTCATCATGCTTTGGCCAAAAACTTAATCATGTTAACTCTAAGCCAAGAACAAATAAGATATGTCTCATCATAATCACTTGGAGTGGCGAATCATTTATTCACTACTCATTTATCTTCATATGCTCCATGTCATACCCAAAGCCACCCTACCATAGACATGACTTCTTGAGACTCGTTCAAATGAGATCAATGCATGACAATTTACATATAAGATAACCTAGCATCTCAAGTCTGAGGATTATTAACACTACTGTCACATGAGAACGTTTTCATAGACACTTAAGTGAGCTACCAAATGGAGTTCTCGTAGTGAGCCATATTCAGTGAACTTGTTATGTAACAAGTACCCACATGTTATCCCCAAGTATCTCTATACTTCAATCTATGAGATCGATTGCTTATTTCCAAAGTAAAGAGGATTAACATATACCACTCTTTGAGCATTGTCAATGTCCTGTCTTGACAATTCAATGACCAGGAACAAGTTTAGGTATACGACTTTGATGCATAAAGATCTTATAATTATAATCTTTATAATTTCTTTGCAAGACCATTGTGTTCCATGGATTTCATCCAACTAATTTACAATAATTCTTTATTAGAATTGCGAAAACCAACTCTATCACATATATTATAAGTGATTAATATGCATTATTAGAATTAATTTACTTTCAACTTTAATCGGTCAATCTAGGGCATGTATATCCCAACAATTGCATTCAAATTTAGAAAAAAGTCTATAGTTTATAGAATTCCAAAAAATTTGAAACCTGAATATGCATGAACTCGAAAGGAATTGAACTTTAAACAATTTTAATTTGAAATGGTTGGAATATGTCCAAATTTAAAATAACCTTAATAAAAACTATTCGAACCAAGACAACTCGAACCCAAAACTCTTTAAATCTGGAAAAAACCAAATCTAAAACGGTCTTGTCACTTTAGAGATCCTATGTCAAACATATCCCAAGTCATGCAAACCATTGGAGATCTCTCTTTAAAGCACTTTAGATATTTAATTGATAATTTATGCTCATCAAATTGGTTTATAGTCTCACCACTAATAGGTTGGAGATCTTTATAGCAACTCACCACCATATTTTAATTTTTTATTCCATCTTTTTATCTCATTATTCGCCTGAATCCAGTGTTTTTCTGTTATTATAGTGCATTTCAAACTTATCTAAAGAATTTAGTTACTATAGTCCAAATTTTTACACTATTATTGACACATGGAGTAGAACAAGTGCCTTGGCAAAAATGGCGTGGTTTCCTTTTAATGTTCCTAAATTTTCTATGATTACTTGGTTGGCAATATTGGATAGGTTTAGCACTTTTCTAGAATGAAATCTTGGACTATTGCTTTATAATCCACAGTCTGGTGTATTGCGTATGAAGAAGAAGAAGAGAGCATGCAACATTTGTTATTCTCCTGTAGCTTTTCTAAACATCTTTGGTAGAAAGTTCACATTTCCTCTATGAGCATGCAGAGTCTATATAAGTTAGTTTGATGACAGGGGCGGCTCCTTTAAAGAGCCAGAGGGGCCTTCCCCCCCCCCCCCCCCCCCCCCAATTTTAAATTTAGTTTAGTATATATATATATTAAATAAATTTAAATAATTTTTATAAATTAAAATTATTAATTTTATTTATTTTTGTATTTTTATTTAATTTTATGCATTATAATTTAAAATAATTAAAATCACATTATTATTTGTCTATTTATTGTATTAATTAATCATAACTCACGAATCTTTAAAATCAAAAAGTTTGTAACAAAAGTTAAATCATGATTATGTAAATTTAACCAAAAGCTAAATTGATTTTCTAGCGGTCTTCAATATGACTCTAAGTCTCCAATCAAGTACCAAATATTTTTTTAGCTAACTACAATTTTTTTTCATAAAATATTTTACTTTTAATTTTATCCTAAATCTTTTTCTTCTGCTACTATGCAACTTTTTATTTTAATATAATATTTTATTTTTCTTGTCTTGTCTTGATGAAAAATATATTATTTAACAATTGATATATTTATATATTTTTAAAAAAAAGTTGCTCACAATTTTAAGTAAAATTATTTATTTGATGTATTATGCATAAAATTATTTATTTGATGTATTATGTTTCTTTATACATTTGTTTATGAATTGATAAATTAATTTTAATAGTTTATTTTTTTTGTTAGTATAATGCTTGCATATATTTATATTAATATAATAAGAAATATTTTACGAAAAAATTTAATATCTGTTAAAGTATTAATTGGCAGTCCGAAAATTAAATGTCAAGATTTGTCACTATGATATGAGCTAGGCAGTATCCACACTTAAAAGGAAATCCATTCAAGCTACACTAACTAGATTGGGTTAGACGGCTTATATTCATTAATTTTGGAGGGAAAGAAATTTAAGATGAAGTCTCCATAGTATGTGTTTCAACAAGTTGTTGATGTTAGAGCTCTTAACAAAGTTCTGTATGCTAGTATATTTGATGGCTATTAGACATGTTCAAGGGTTGGGTTAGTCGTTCAAATCCAAAGGTTCGCTCATATTTGAGAGGATTTGGGCAAAAGTATTAGGCTCGAATTTTGGGCTTAGCAATAAAATAAGACCCGTTTAGCAAATGAGTTGGGTTTTGGCTCCAACAATCAAGGTCCGAACTTGGTCCGACCCGTTTTTCATTTAGATAATATATTATTTTTGTATTTATATATTATGTAATTTATATCATATAAATATATAAATGTAAACATTTAAAAACATATTAAGTTACCCATGTTTTGTAACTTAATAATAATAATAATAATAAAGATAAAATTACTAAATATTAAATAAAAATAACATATTTGTTTAAATTTAAAAATATATATATATATATATATATATATATATATGAGCGGGCCTGAACGGACTTGGACTACCCATTTATAAATAAGAGCAGACTTGGACAAAATTTGAAACTCATATTTCAGGCCGGCCCGGACTTGAATAAGTATATATGGTATTGATATCATATTTGAACACCTCTAATGGCTATCCCCTCTTGCTTTTTCTACAACATACTTATTTTATATTTTTGGATTTTAAACTAAATTTTAATTATATAAAAACCTTATTTAAGAAAGGTAAAAATATTTTTTTTTTTTAAATATTTTTAACCCTTAGTGCTTTAGTGTGTAAATCATTAATTATTATCCGTGGATACTTGTTATTCATGAGATAATTTCACTTGTTTAAATCACAAGACTTTTAGAGTATTTATTCATAAGATAATGACTCTTAAATCACAACACTTGTAAAAAGTATAAAATGTATCTCCGCTAGAAGAATAACCTAAAAAATAATTTACTATTCACAATATTTTTTTCCTTCACTTCATCAACTAAATTTTGATTGTAACAATGTGTCTATTTTTCTAATTTTATAAGTTTGAAAACAAAATAACTTTATTTACACATTTATAATATAATTAAAAAAAATTGTGAGTAAAAATTTAATATATTTTATTTCCCCCACTCAATTAATATCCTAGATATATTTTTCTTCTCCTTGATGATCAATGCCACACCATATTATATGTTATATTTTTTGGAAAAGCAACATTGATGCAGACTTTACTTCACCACATGAAAAACCGATACTTAATACATATTTTGTCCTCAAAATCCCGCCAAGACATAATTTGTCTTTATTTGATAAAGTTCCGCACAAATTTCACGAAACACATCTTGAACAATTATATGATTATTGAAAATAATTCTATAAATCTGATAACTTTTTATAACATACAAAATATGTCATCCTCTGTAAGGTTTCAAAACACATTTTGGATAATTTCAAAACACGTTTTCCCAAAATTTATGATACAAATTTCACGAAACTCTTATTGGACAATTTCAAAACATTTTAAAAAAAAGTTCTGAACTTAAAATTAATACAAATGATTGTAGATTACTTGGAAGGTTAAGTTTTGATCCTATCATTTACAAATTCCATTTTCCCAATTTTCCTTAGCCTTAATCTTTTTACCCTATTGATTTTTTTTTTTGTTAGTCAAACTCTTTGCTTTTTTTAGATTTCATTTTAAGTATAAATATATGTGTGTCGTATTTTAATTAGGCTCCGTTTATTATTTCTCTGTATTATGTTAAAGAAACTAAATAAATAAAATTTTAAAAAATAAAAACACAAGGGAAAAGAGAGACGGCGATCAGAAAGAGATTGGAGATCGTGCTGAGAGAAGGGGGCAATATATAGACGGAGAGATAGGTGAAGTGGGCGATGAATATACCCTCCGTTTTGGGGAAAATATAAATATGTATATAAATATGTTAAGCTCAAATGGTGATTAAATCAAAAGTGGATGAATTGATTTATTAAAAATTATATATAAATGTTAACATGTAATGTCATATTTATTACACTAGTTTCGTGTCTATTAAACGTATCATATTTGTAATGTCGTATATGTATCATATTTTTAATTTGTGTCCAAAAATAACAAATTTAATATTTTTCCTTCTAATTTGTAGATAAATGGAAAACATTGTAAGATTATTATTATTATCAACTATGAAATGAAGGGCACAACACAGTTTCATTACTGCTTTTAATTTGGTTCTGCAAATGAACTGTACAAAAATTACAAAAAAGTAATAAATATTTTAAGTGCATTTTTTAAATCAACCAATATTTATTATCACTTACGTTGTATGCGAATATATATTTTTAATATGTATTATTAGTATATTTTAAATTATAATTATAAAATAAAAATAAGTGAGTTTTTAACTAATAATTGATTTAATAATAAAGTTTCACATACTTTAATATTATAAAAACTCAATTTGTATAAAATTTTGGAAATCTCATATTAAAAGAAAATCTAAATTATAAAGTAAAAATTTTCATTAAAGTAAATTAAAGTATGAAAAAATATAAATATAACTAATCTTGAGTATATAAATATGTTTAGCTCAAGTGGTGATTAAATCAAGAGTGAGTATATTGATTTATTAAAAATTAATTCTGAATTAAAGCACAAATAATGAAATTGAGAAATTAAACAAGATATGCAGTATAGAAAATAAATATCAAAATAAAGCAAGTAAAAAGAGTAGGAAAAGAATATCAAACACAAGCAATTTATAGAGGTTCGGCTCGTGCCTATGTCCTCTCCCTTAGCCTTCCTTGCCAAAGAGTTCCCAATTTACTAACTTGAATTGCTACATTTTCTAGGACAATATATAACAATTACGCTCCTAATATTTTTCTTAGTCTTAGATAGCAAACTCTACCCTTATCTTTTCTAGGCTTAGATAGAACCTTTCTATCTTTTAAGACTTAGGTAGTAACCTTCCTTTTTATAAAGGTATTTGTGTAAATAAAAAGAATCTCTAGCAGACTAGGTGTTTACAAGGTTTAGCACAACAAAGAGAGACTATACAATGATATTTTTACAAATGTATACAAGAAAAATGGAAAGGGTTAAGCTTAGAACATTGAAAACTTGAGAGAGGTGAAATATTTGGCTTTGATCTTTCTCTCTTGTTCTCTCTTGTTTTTGGAGGTGTTGGAGACTCCCTTTTATACCTTGAGAATGATTTATGATCGTTGAAAATGGATTAGGATGGAAAAGAGCTATTGAAACTTCAAAAAATCAAGCTTTAAAAATAGTCCAGCGCTCTAGGGATCTATCCTATGCTTGAGGGGATCGATCCTCTACTGTTTGAAACTAGAAATATGACCGTTGGGCATCAAGGGATCGATCCTCTACTGTCATGCAAAGTGAAATTAGGTTCTTCTTCGAAGGGATCTATCCTTAGGGGTCATGGGATCGATCATTGCCAATTTTTCACTAGGAGATCGATCATCTCATGTAGGAGATCAATTCTCTACCCTTCTAGAAAGTGAATTTTCACTAAGGGATGGATCCTCCCGTGTAGGGATGGATACTCTACCCTTCTAGAAAGTGAATTTTGAAGGACTGATACAATTTGACCTTGAAAAAGGGTAGATTTTTTTCCAAAAATAATTTTAACATAATTAATAATTTTAGAACATATATTTTTGAGAAAATAAAGGAAGTTAAAATATTTTAGCATTTTCAAAAATATTTTCAAAATAATTCAAAGGAAAATACTAAATTGAAAACATTGTTTATCAAGCTAATTAAGCTTAAGATTTTGTCATTTCAAAATTAGAATTAATTCAAAGCTAACAATCTCCCCATTTTTTATATGAAAAAACTTAAGATAAATTTAATTGTGAAAACTCCCCCCTAAATCATTTAAGGAATAAAAAAAATTGACAATAAAAACTCCTCCTTAATAAAAACATTCTTTTCAATTTTCCAAATTTGATAATAAGGGTATTTTCAATCCACTATAACCCATAAGCATTTAAGCACAATATCCAACACAATGAAGATTCATAAGATTGAAACATTTAGGCACATATTAAAGCAAATTTGTCCATCTAGAAATTCTCCCTCTTTTTGTTATATAAAAAAGAAGTTCAATTCAAAGCTAAGGAGAATTTAGGCAAGAGTAATGCAATATCAAGCATAGGCAATTAGGTTCAATCAAGAGTTCATATCATTTATTCATTTGAAGTCATTTAAGCTCAAAGTCTCAAAATCGTGATCTTTATGAGTAATGAGAATAAAACAACTTTATGCATAGTACTCATAAATCAAGTAATATCATTTAAGCACATACTCAAAATAATGATAATCATACATATGAAAAGTTTTTAAGTAAAAAGAGCTAACTTCCATAGGCATATCCAATTCAAAATAGAAACCATAGCTCATTCACCATTTAGATAAGAATACAAATTAAGCAACTAAGATATAAACCATCATATACTAAATTTCATAATACCAATTGTTAGTACAAAAAGAAATATAGCAATATACCCAATTTAAAACATATGCAAGTATTTAAGCACGAGGTGATACATGCTATTTCAAGAAATGGTTTAACTCAATCAATGAACATGTATAAGAATGTCAAGACATAAGATTATAACCCATAAGTCAAGGCTATTTAAAGTTAAAGGAATATCAAGATATTCAACTCATAGACATGTTCAAAGATTTATATAAGCAAACTTTTCAAGCATACATGACATAAATTTGATACAGGTCTTATCCAACTCATGTATGTCATCAATCTTAATAATACCAATAGTTTTGAGCTTGTATATCATAGGATTAGCATTTACCTCAATTCTTACCAAGCTTTGTTGATATGCTCATTTGATTTTGAATTCTTCATACCAAATGTTTGAGCAATTCCTTGAAGTACTAGGCTTGATTTTAATGAAGATGACATGATTTGTTTGCTTGTATTTGAAATGCTAGTTCTGCCATTGCTTGTATTTGAAATGCTAGTTCTGCCATACTCATCTCAAATTCTTCTTTCATAGACTTAGAAAAGATATTCGTTAGTAGTACCATGATAACAAGTGTTATGAAGATATATTTATTAAGCTCAAATAATACCGATTTTAAAAAAGAGTATTCAATAAAATAAAAAAATAAAAAACCATTAAGCATTCAATCTTAACTTAAGGTATAGACCATACATCATAGTAAACTTTTCAATTTAATTAAAAGTGACACTAAACCTAAAGTTAGATGCACATCAAACATTTAGGCCATAATCAATTTTGATTTAAGAAAGAAAAAAAAAAAGCACCATAAGTAAACATTCACTTAAGTCAAGTTTTAAATATAAAAACTTTAAGCACATAAGGTCAAGCTAAATCAATTATCATATAAGCATATATCTTGACCAAAGCAATAGATGAACCAAAAATCAATATATTTCAATAAGGATCAAGGAGTTCATTATGCATAAGTTATGGATTTAATATTGAATTACCAATAAAGCACAAAGAGAAAATATATGTCAAGATTTTTTCCATTATCATGCATTTGATTTTTGTCGCAACCTAAAAAATAACAACGTCTCATCACAAGACTTTATTATTCGTTAGGCGTGACATTAAAAAAAATGAGGAAAAGTCGACTTAATTCCTCTAGAAAAATGAAGGTGTCGATACGTGATCCCGGATCGCGGGGAACCCGTTCGAGTGAGGGGGGAAATAGAAGCAGAGGAAAAGACGACTTAATTCCTCTAGAAATAAAAAAAAAGTCGAGGATATGAAAACAACCTCGTAAAAAGACATGGAGTCGCCATCAATCTTTTTTAGCTAGGTGTGATCGGCCACCTATTAAAACCGGTTTTGTAAAATATTTTAAAATTAATTAAAACATTTTTAAAACCAATTTCAAGTCTGCGTTATAAACCAGAGAAATCAAAGAAGCGGGTTCGAGAGTCGGTTACATGCAGGGAAGGATTAGCACCCCTACAATGCCCGTATAAATCGGTACCTTATTAATCGTGTGTTATTTCAAGTCTCGATAAAAAGTTGGTTTTTAATTTAGTATTTCAAGTTAATTCCCAATTTAAAGAAAAATAATTCCATTTTTAATTGAAATGATCTCGAATTTATTAATTCAAAATTTTCCTACATTCCCCGACAAAATCAACAAAATATAGAAATTTTTATTCATTTGGAAAACTTCCCGAATCATTCTCGTTTTTTGAAAGAAATATTGATAACTCGTATAATTATATAGTTTTTAGTTATGTTTTATTATTGTTTTGTGTCAAATACGAGTTATTATTGTTTAGTCTAATTGTGTTTATGATCTTTTATATTTTTATGTAATTTGGTGTTTTTCACAAGTTTCTTTGAGTGATTTCAGATTACTAGAATTAAGGGCAAGTCCAGTTCAGTTCCAATTCCGACACATTTTGCCATATCAGCTATATCTGGAGTTTCACTGAAGCAATAAGGCTGAAATTTGTATCCGTGCAAAGCTAAGAGGCATATCTATCTTTTTCATGTTTTATACTTCTTGAAACGGAGTCGTTTTCCCTAGCGAAATCGACCATCAAGTTGGCTGATGTGCAATGACGTCTGTGCTGACCTGTTTTCGTATTTTGCCCATATCTGCTTATCCACATCAGAAAATGAGCTGATTCCAATGGTTATGGATCCGTAACTGATACGGGAACCTTTTTCTAGAAGACCATATGATCAGATCAGGCCTCTAATATTGACGAAATCGACCATCAAGTTGGCTGATGTGCAATGACGTCTGTGCTGACATGTTTTCGTATTTTGCCCATATCTGCTTATCCACATCAGAAAATGAGCTGATTCCAACGGATATGGATCCGTAACTGATAGGGGAACCTTTTTCTAGAAGACCATGTGATCAGATCAGGCCTCCAACATTGACGAAATCGACCATCAAGTTGGCTGATCAAAATTGTCATACAATATGACGAAAATTGTTAGAAAAATTCACCCACCTATTATACCTACCTTTGAAATTTGTAAAGCTTGTCTCTTGTCATTTAGCCTTCCAAAATGTGTATAAATAGAGGGCCTTGGATGATTGTAGAGGATCATATTGTACATTGGTAGGATATTAGCCATTGTAATAAAATTCTCTAAGTTTTCTTCTTCTTTCTTTTCTCTAGTTTTCTTTTTCTTTAGAAAGATCAAGGGGTTGGATAATTAATATTCTTCTTCTTCTTTCTTTCTTTTATTTTCTTCTTAGATTCTATTTAATTTTATGTTTATAATGCCTATGCTAGGCTAAACTTCTATTTGGTTAAGGGTGATTTCAAAGCCCTAGACATGTTTTGTGATTGATTTTCAGATTCTATCTATCATTAATTTTCTATCAAAGTTGCTTATGTTCTTCTACAAGAATTGTTCATGATGTTGTGTTGATTTATTTAGGTGTACAACTAGATAGATCTTGATAATTATCTATTGCTAGTTTAGGAGTCTTGATCCGTGTAATTGTCTTGATTTCCTATTCATATGTGGCAATTTGTGATTAATGATTATGGTCAAGTTTTCAATAATTGCAAAGTGGAACATAACCTAAGTTGAACAATCCGAGCTTATGTGTTTGTTGCTTAGATCAACCTATCTTTCTCATCATAAAGCTGCCATTAAATTGAATTTAGAGAGCTTATTCTAGGTTGTTTAATGGTTAGAGATTAAATAGAGAGCTTGTTCTATTTAACGACAAACTAAGGAAAGATTGGGGTAACAGAGCTTGTTGTTATCTACGGTTGTTAACTTTGATAGTTGGTTGATATTGATAGATCTGAAATTGATTCTTAATGATGTCTAGTGGTGGAGAATGAAACCTTAACCATATTTTTCATATTTGATTCTTCTTACTTACTTGTTTTCTTACTTTTAGTTTGCTTATTTTTAAAAGTATATTTATTTTTATTGGCTGGTTATACCGCCTAATTTGTATATTAACTTTGTTTTATTTTTATTGGCTGGTTATACCGCCTAATTTAGTATATATATTTTTATTGGCTGGTTATACCGCCTAATTTAGTATATATATTTTTATTGGCTGGTTATACTGCCTTGGATCTTATTCTTATTATTTACTTTAGTTTAAATATGGCTTCAAAAACCCCTTTTCTTTTATTGTTCTTGAATTTAAGTTTTAAACTATTAACTTATAAACTAAAACCCAATCCCTGAGGACTCGACCCTTGCTAACTACTATACTTACAATTTATCTTTTTAGTGCAAGGTTAAATAAGATACACTCTTTTGGGTGCATCAAATTTTTGGCGCCGTTGCCGGGGATTGTTTTCTTTAGTTTATTTGTTACTTGGTTTATTCTTATTTTCAGTTCTAATTAGTTTTATTTTCTTGTACATACAAGTTTTTCTTTTCAAATTTAAAAAAAAAAAAAAAACAATGGAATTGAGCAATCTAACACTTGAAGAGTTGGTGGCGTACATAAACATGGAGAATCAACAAGCCAATCTCACCTCCCCAGTTCAACAATTGGCCATGGGAGGATGTCAAGGCCATCAAGTGTTCCAAGACCAACCGCATGATCTTTACTCCAACACTTACCATGAGGGATGGTGGGATCATACTAATTATGGCTACTCGAAAAATTACCAAGAAGTAAATCCTTATGCAAATTACACTCATCCATCTAGCTTCAATCAATCATGGTCTCAAGAACCAGATCATCTTCAACCACCACATATGACTCAAAACTCAGGTACTTCTTTAGAAGATCTTGTCGATTCTCTTGTTACTAATACTTTGCAATTTCAACAGGAAACAAGGGCAAGCATCCAGAGTTTGGAAAAGCAAATGAGCCTATTGGCTAGTAGTATGGTGGAATTAGTAGCAGAAAGATCTCTAGCATTCCCTTCCCAAACGGTGATTAACCCAAAGGAGAATGCTACTATTGTGACCTTCAGGAATGAGGAACAAGATGAGGATGAGACAAAATTAGAGATGGATTCTATTCTTGAGGATAATAAAGCCACAGATCCAAATAAGAGTATTTCGACACCGGAGGTAACGTTTAAGATTCCAATTTTTGCTAATGTTTCTTCTCCACCTTTTCCTAGTAGATTCGCAAAGTTCAAGGAGGAGGAACATGAACAAGACATCCTGGAAACCTTAAATAGTTTATTTGTGGATGCCATTCAACAAGTACCAAAAGATGCACCATTCCTCGATGAGATATGCACCACCAAGGATGATGGAATAATACTTGTAATGGAGAATGCATCCACTGTTGTGCAAAGAAAGCTTCCTCTCAAACGCATAAATTTGGGAAATTTCATGTATGAGCCTGACAAGCCTAAAAAGCCAAGAAGGGGTGTTGGTTAGATTCAAAACACTAACTCAAGTGTTAATTGGGAAGGCAGCCCAATTAAAGATGAAATTGCCAACCTTCCATATTCAGATTTGCTTTCTCTTTCTTTTCCTTTTTCTTTTATTATTTTTATTGTTTTTATTTTATTTCTTATGTTTCTTTGTTAATTGTGTTTACTGCTTTTAAGTTCATTTAGGCTGCATAAGTTTCTTTTGTTTAATAGTTCTTTTCTCTTACATATAATTCTTGCATTGGGGGATAATAGCATTACATTAATGACAATGTAAGAATTATGTGTGGGGGGAAGAATTTAGGATTTTATTTAGAGTGTTTTGTTTTTGAGTCTTTTTATGTTGTTTTTCTTTCTGATCCTTGTTTTGAAAAAAAACACTAGATGTAAATTTAATTTTTTTTTTAACCCCGGTTAAATGGCGGATAACGGTACTCCGTGATTATTTAAATCGGTTCCATCAGCTACCCACAAAACTGATATTGTATATAAATTTCTCTTTCATTTTTTTTTTCATTTTTTTTCAGGATGGATGATATTCTCACAAGATTGCAGAAACGATTTCCTCCTTTTCCTCGAAATATTTTACTGAAGCTTTACCAAGTTCGATTTGAAAGATTAAGAATGCTTATGCACAAAGGGATTCCTGGAGACATACGTTGGATAATTGAAGCCAAGGTACGTGAAGATGAATATCTTCCTGTTTTGCATTTACCAGGTACAGGTAGAAGCACTTTGCAAAGAAGCGACGAGCAAAGCGCATGAGTTCAAATTGCCACAAATGTGCACGATGGACGTGTAACGGTAAATGTCGTTCTATTGGGATTCCGTCCTCTAATCGAGATGATAAAATTGAATTCATTAAGGATGGACTGAGTAAGGAGAATTTGGGTAATATCCAACTTTCTCTTGAGACGCATCCTAGTGGAGACGTACAAAGAGAAATTCTTGATTTATGGCCGCAATTCCAAAGGGAATGGCAACATCTTGGGAATCTGATGTTAAAAGACCCTGTTTGCCAGCTTGTAAGAAAACTGGATGGGAAGCATATCCTCGACTCATAGAAGGCGTTTAAGCCGTTTCTGGACGTAAAACCAGAGGAAGATGTGAGCCACAATCACAACTACAATAAATGACTTCTCAGCTTTTGGTTTGATTTGCAATAACTTTATTTCGGTTTAATTTACGTGTTATTCGATTTGTGTAATTATTCTCATTTTTTTATTTGTCTTTTACGGTTGATTTTTCTTCTCTTTTTTATTTTCTTCCTGAAATCACGCAAAAATCTTTTGTTAGGTTAACATTTTCTTCTGACAGGTCAAATACACTTTCGGCGACATTATTACTCTTGACTTTTACGGTTGATTTTTCTTCTCTTTTTGATTTTCTTCCTGAAATCACACAAAAATCTTTGTTAGGTTAACATTTTCTTCTGACAGGTCAGATACACTTTCGGCGACATTATTACTCTTGTCTGATTCACTACTCAGTCCTCTATATATTACACCATGTACTCATTCTCTTTCAGGCACTCGAAAAAAAGAAAAAAAAAAGAAAAAAAATGGAAAGTACTTCGTCCCAACGCATTAAAAAAATTTGTGTTTTTGGAGGTGCTTATCCAGGGAAAAATAACATATTCGCTGATGAAGCCATAAGAGTTGGAGTAATACTTGCCCAACAAAAGATCCAGTTGATTTATGGAGGCGGTAGTACGGGTTTAATGGGAGCAGTCGCTACAGCAGCACACGCCGGAGGAAGTCCAGTTCTAGGAATCGTGCCAAAACTATTCACAGATTTTTGTGGACCTACCTTGGGTAAGGAAATACAAGTCTGGAGTATCCCTGAACGGATGACAATCATGTACCATTCTGCCGATGCATTCATTGCTTTACCAGGAGGTCTGGGTACATTGGAAGAAATAGCTTGCGTGGCTTCTTGGTCATCTTTGGTCACAAATAAGAAACCCATTGGTTTGCTTAATATTAATGGTTATTTTAGTAATTTGCTTTCATATTTAGATAATGCTATGGATAATGGATTCATGTTTTCAGAGTCTAGAAGAACCATAATTTCTGCTACAACCATTGAAGATTTACTCAAAAAGCTCCAAGCTTATGAGTATTTATCTGCTACGGTTGTTTCGCAAACGCTCGGAAAAAGAAAAAGAGATATGGACGAGCAAGGAGTGGATTGCACTTTGTCTTTGTGACATTATCTAACATTTTGTTTGTTGTGTCTCAGTTATAATAAGTGGTTAGCAACCTCTACAGGTAATATCTCCTAAATTTTACCTTCTTAAAAAAAAAAAAAAGTTTGTTGTGTTTTAAGCAATTTAGAAGTATTCATTCTGAACAAGGTCTGAGTAAGGGAGACTTGAGACATACCTTGTCAGTTTGATTTCTTCTTTTCAAAAAAAAAAAAAAAGAGTTTGTTGTGTTTTAAGCAATTTAGAAGTATTCATTCTGAACAAGGTCTGAGTAAGGGAGACTTGAGACATACCTTGTCAGTTTGATTTTAATCTTTTTACGTTTACTTGTTAATTTTTGTTTAGTATTTTAGGATTATTTAGGTTGCATGAGTTTGTTTTGTTTTGAGTCTAGTAATTCCTATTCTTATGTTATTAGTTCTTTTCTCTTACACATGATTCTTTCATTTGGGTTAATAGACTTACATTGAGGAAAATGTAAGAATTAAGTGTGGGGGGAATGATATAGGATTTCTTTTATTTTTGTCTACTATTTTTTTTTTATGAGTCTTTATTATTATTATTATTATTTTTTAGTGTGTTTTAGTTCCTTTTTAATACAATGATGAGATATGAATTGCATAAGTCTAAAACATATTTATTAGTGAGAAGATTTTCATGAGAATTGAGCTTGATGTCAACCTTTTTATGAGCCAATGTTAATATGATATGTTGATTGAGAAAGAAGCATGTTTAGACTTAATCTGACTTGTATAATCATTCTTGTGAGTTTTTGAGCCTAAAATGATTGATGCATTATACAAATCAATCTAATTTCTTTCTTGAGTGCTCTTATGATTACATGATTCTCTAGAACTTGCTTTAAACCGTTTGAGACTATATTGATGCATGTGACAACATGAATATGATAGAGGCATTAGGATTTTTAGCCAGGGCCAAACAACCATCCCTTATTGATGTTCCAAGAGAACACACCCTTAGTGAACCAATTTGAGCCTACATTGAATAAGCTATCTCTTTGGTAACCATAACTTGTCCATAACCTAAATATACTTATATCTTTACCTTTGTTCCAAAGATGAATTAGCATGATTTGAGACAAGTTGCAAAGACAAGGGATATTTTTTGGTTAGAAACAAGAAATAAGTGTGGGGGGAAAAGAAAAGAAAAGTCAAGAGAAAAAGAAATGGAATACTGGCAAATACATTCCTATATAAAAAAAAAATGAATCATCTCTTGAATTTGTGGAAAAAGAAAAGATGTTACAAAGTTGTTTAGAATGAAGAAAAGGCCCAACATGAATATCCGGCCTAGGTGACTATGTACTTGTAAAGAGTTTTGAGAAGTTTCTTTGTATAATCTTTTTATGTCTCTAAACTTTATGAACTCTTTGGAACCTTTGTGATATCTTTATCCTTTTGTTCTTCAACCACATTACAAACCCCTTGGCCCCATTACAACCTTGATTAAAGACCTCTTGATTTATGAAGTTGCATGATCTTTTAGTGGAGAATAGGTGGACAAGCAAGCATATGGTAGAAGTGTTTTCATGAGATTGATTGAGTGTAAACACTTTACCACTACTTTAAAGAGTGAAAATCAAGAGAGTATCCCATGTGAGAAGTTGAGATTAAATTTGAACATGCACTATTTTGATTGAGATATGTTATGCTAATATTGGCTTAACTCAAACAATTTACATTCAAGCATGATTTTTTGTGAAATTTTTTAAGCTATTGATTAGTTTATAAGACTTGTTCAAATATTGTCTCTAATTTGTATTGAAAGGATTAGGAGTAAATATTTTTAGTATATGTAGTTTATTTATATGAAGTTTATTTATATTTTAATTTTTCAATGTTTGTGGGTATCGTTCTAGTAAACCCTCACGAGACTAAACTCGTCCACTAGGGACACCTAGGGGTTTAAAGGCTTGTGTCACATGCTAAGTGCCACCGTGATTTCCTACGAAAGTGGATTAGATTAGATTTTCTTATTTTATTTTTATTGAGTCGTTGCTAGGGACTAGCAACAATCTAAGTGTGGGGGTGTGATAACTCGTATAATTATATAGTTTTTAGTTATGTTTTATTATTGTTTTGTGTCAAATACGAGTTATTATTGTTTAGTCTAATTGTGTTTATGATCTTTTATATTTTTATGTAATTTGGTGTTTTTCACAAGTTTCTTTGAGTGATTTCAGATTACTAGAATTAAGGGCAAGTCCAGTTCAGTTCCAATTCCGACACATTTTTCCATATCAGCTATATCTGGAGTTTCACTGAAGCAATAAGGCTGAAATTTGTATCCGTGCAAAGCTAAGAGGCATATCTATCTTTTTCATGTTTTATACTTCTTGAAACGGAGTCGTTTTCCCTAGCGAAATCGACCATCAAGTTGGCTGATGTGCAATGACGTCTGTGCTGACCTGTTTTCGTATTTTGCCCATATCTGCTTATCCACATCAGAAAATGAGCTGATTCCAATGGTTATGGATCCGTAACTGATACGGGAACCTTTTTCTAGAAGACCATATGATCAGATCAGGCCTCTAATATTGACGAAATCGACCATCAAGTTGGCTGATGTGCAATGACGTCTGTGCTGACATGTTTTCGTATTTTGTCCATATCTGCTTATCCACATCAGAAAATGAGCTGATTCCAACGGCTATGGATCCGTAACTGATAGGGGAACCTTTTTCTAGAAGACCATGTGATCAGATCAGGCCTCCAACATTGACGAAATCGACCATCAAGTTGGCTGATCAAAATTGTCATACAATATGACGAAAATTGTTAGAAAAATTCACCCACCTATTATACCTACCTTTGAAATTTGTAAAGCTTGTCTCTTGTCATTTAGCCTTCCAAAATGTGTATAAATAGAGGGCCTTGGATGATTGTAGAGGATCATATTGTACATTGGTAGGATATTAGCCATTGTAATAAAATTCTCTAAGTTTTCTTCTTCTTTCTTTTCTCTAGTTTTCTTTTTCTTTAGAAAGATCAAGGGGTTGGATAATTAATATTCTTCTTCTTCTTTCTTTCTTTTATTTTCTTCTTAGATTCTATTTAATTTTATGTTTATAATGCCTATGCTAGGCTAAACTTCTATTTGGTTAAGGGTGATTTCAAAGCCCTAGACATGTTTTGTGATTGATTTTCAGATTCTATCTATCATTAATTTTCTATCAAAGTTGCTTATGTTCTTCTACAAGAATTGTTCATGATGTTGTGTTGATTTATTTAGGTGTACAACTAGATAGATCTTAATAATTATCTATTGCTAGTTTAGGAGTCTTGATCCGTGTAATTGTCTTGATTTCCTATTCATAAGTGGCAATTTGTGATTAATGATTATGGTCAAGTTTTCAATAATTGCAAAGTGGAACATAACCTAAGTTGAACAATCCGAGCTTATGTGTTTGTTGCTTAGATCAACCTATCTTTCTCATCATAAAGCTGCCATTAAATTGAATTTAGAGAGCTTATTCTAGGTTGTTTAATGGTTAGAGATTAAATAGAGAGCTTGTTCTATTTAACGACAAACTAAGGAAAGATTGGGGTAACAGAGCTTGTTGTTATCTACGGTTGTTAACTTTGATAGTTGGTTGATATTGATAGATCTGAAATTGATTCTTAATGATGTCTAGTGGTGGAGAATGAAACCTTAACCATATTTTTCATATTTGATTCTTCTTACTTACTTGTTTTCTTACTTTTAGTTTGCTTATTTTTAAAAGTATATTTATTTTTATTGGCTGGTTATACCGCCTAATTTGTATATTAACTTTGTTTTATTTTTATTGGCTGGTTATACCGCCTAATTTAGTATATATATTTTTATTGGCTGGTTATACCGCCTAATTTAGTATATATATTTTTATTGGCTGGTTATACTGCCTTGGATCTTATTCTTATTATTTACTTTAGTTTAAATCTGGCTTCAAAAACCCCTTTTCTTTTATTGTTCTTGAATTTAAGTTTTAAACTATTAACTTATAAACTAAAACTCAATCCCTGAGGACTCGACCCTTGCTAACTACTATACTTACAATTTATCTTTTTAGTGCAAGGTTAAATAAGATACACTCTTTTGGGTGCATCAAATATATTCTTTTATTAATGATAATTGATGATATTCCCTCCAACAAACCCGGTAGAGAACTCATGAATTATTTTAACTCGGGAATATCTTTATTTTTATTGAAAATCATTATCTTTTTCAAAACATTTAAAAATATGAACATGAACATGTATGACATAAATAAAATGACATGGCAAAGTCTAGATAATATAATGCAACCTAAATGATATGACATAATTTAAATGACATAGTATTCTAGGTAAAATGAAAAATTCTAAGTGTCATGGTATATTCTAAATGAGATAAAATAATTTAAATGACATGGCAATTTTAAATGATATGGCATATTATAAATGACATGGCATGTTATAAATAAAATAACCTAAATGACATGGAATATGACTAAATGACAAGAAATGACATGAAATTAAAATAATGCTAGCATATAATATGCATGAAAATGAAAATAAAAACAATAATGCATGAACATAATATATGCTAAACAATATGACAAAAATAACTAAATAAAAAGTATAGGATATCATGAAACATTCAAAATCATATGGAAAACAAATATAAGATCATAAAATGTGAATTAAAATAATAATAATACCATGGAAAATATCATAGCAAAAATCACACATTTAAATAAAATGCATGAGCATGGAAAATGCAATGCATGAAAATTATTGGAGACTCAGAACATGTAATAATACACGAGAAAAAAATGGGCTTAATTTTCTGATTAAATATGACTGCCCAGAAAAATTGAAGATATTCGAGTAATGGGTGAAAAAAACTGTTTTGTCAAAACACATTTTTTGCCTTTGATAAATTCATTCAAAAATCAAAGTAAAAATTGTTGGAGATCATCCTAAAGACCTAAGGACAATAGCTAAACATTTTAAAAACCTTGGACAAAAATTGGCTAAGTAAAAAAAATCACAAAGGTAGAATAATCAATTTGACAATTCCTTAATTTTCCACAAGTATGCTCTAGAAAGCATGACTTTGAGCTATTAATTGGCCTAAGTCACAAATCAAATGGAAATGACATGGAATGCATGAACATATAGCAAATGAAATGTATGAAATGCATGGTCTAAAGGTCTAAATGGTAAAGGAAAAGCATCACAATTCAAGACAACCTAAATGCCTAGCATGAATTTGCATGGCAATAAATGCTATCCTAACTCAATATGCATGCAATGCTTGATAATGTAAATATGACTTGGACCTAATATGTTATGAATATGCATGAAAATGCTAATGTGACCTAAGACCTAAATAGCATAGTAATGCATGACAATACCAATGTGATATGCATGGCAATGCCAATATGGCCTAGACCTAAAATGTAATGAATATGCATAGCAATACTATGAACATACAACGACTCATGAAACTAATGTCAATGCTGGAACAAACAACAACTAATACACAATTACAAGATATGACAATGCAAAGCATGTTACCTAAACAAAATGCAAATGCATGACAAGGCAAGGGATGCATGAAGAGGCCAAATGATCACATGAGATCTAATGCAATCCTATTTAGTAAATGACACAAGTACATGACAAATCTTATTAAGATGCATAATGTCATGACATTTTCATAAGCATATAACATACTAAAATAAAAAATGCACAAGCTCGTGGCATGGAAATGCAAACAAGTTAAGACACAAAAGGAAAATGCACATGCAAGGCACACAAAAAGGAGTTGCCTAATGGTGATGAAAAAAAAAAGAATGATGGCATTTTATCATAGCATTTTCAAAAGCACATTGCATACTAAAATCAAAATATACAAGTTCATGGCATGGAGATGCAAACAAGTTAAGAAGTAAAAGGAAAATGCACATGCAAGGCATACAAAATAGAGTTGCCGAATGGTCATGAAACAAAACCAAGAAAATGCAAACATGTAAGACATGATACATGAAAAAAATGCATAACATGAGTATATGAACAACAATGGCCGAATATGAAAGGATGCAATATCAAGCATGGAAATGAAATATATAAGTAAATATAGCATAGAAAATAATATAAAGAACATATATATAAAAGATTAACATAGACATACAAAACAAATAACAAGCAAAACTAGTAAGTAAAACAAGGAAAATTAAGCTCCATGGTTGGTATCAAATGGGCATAGCCTCTCACCTAACCATAATCACTTGGTCTTGCCAAGATCATGAAGCCTTTCCATCTCAATAAAACAGAAAATAAACCATGTAAAACAGAAAATAAGGTGAGCTTCATGGTAGGTAAAAATAGGCATAGCCTCTCTCCTAACCATGGTCACTTGGTCTAGCCAAGATCATGCAGTCATTTCAACCTATTTTGCTTCATATTTTGTAAAAAATCAGAACCTTAGAATACTCTAAAAAACCTTGTAAAAATCATTTTTCACAACAACATGCAAGGAAGAAAAAAAGAAAAAAACAAGGCAAGTAAATGTGCCATATTCGGCCATAGCATGAAACCATAGAAAAAAATTGTTTTCCACCATTTTAATGAAGAAGAAGAGATGAAAACATAAGTAAACATTAAAAAACTTTATTTCTATGAAAAATGTAGTAGGAAAACATGATAGAAAAATCAAGAAAACACCATGGAAATCAAGAAGAAAGCTATGCTAGAGCTTGGTAGAGATGACTACCTTCAAGCTCTCTATTGAAAACTTTTTTTTTTATTTCTTTCAAAACATTTTTCTTTGCCAAATTAGCTACTGTTTCCAGCCAAAAAATCTCTGAAAAAATGAAAACATCCTCCTCCCTTTAGCCTTGGCCGAATGGCCCTCTAGCCCTTGGATGGGAATTGCACTTTTTCTCGTCCAATCTTGGCCTTTAGATTAAGATATTTTGATGACAACATAAAAATGTCATATTTCCAATTGATAGCAGCCCTTAAGATGTGTACTCAGCCCTTGTAGTAACCTTAGCCCTTAGATGCAAAAGAGGACCAATCCCATCCACTCCCTTGCTTGCCCCTCTTGAGTGCCTACCCTTGGATGAGTTGTGCTCTTCCATTCTTGGTCATTGGATGAGGCCAACATAAAAATGACATCTTGTAGATTAAATCCAGCCCTCAACATGTGTACTCAGCCCTTGTAGATGGCCTAAGCCATTGGATGAAATGAGATAATCCTATGCACTCCCTTGCTCAACCGAATGGATGCTCACCTTTGGATGAATTGTGCTCATCTTTTTTCTTCCATTCTTGGCCATTAGATGAGGGTTCTTTTATGACAAATAAAAATGTCATCTTGGCATTTAAATTTTTCCATTGGATGGTGCATTCAACTTTCCTACAAGGCATCTAAGCCATTGAAAGAAGGGGGGACCATTTGCAAGGTGTTAGTGGTAGCATGTGGCTTGATAGTGACTAGGGAATTAAATTGTTCAAGCTTCCTTCTTCTCCTCTATGTTGGCTGACCAAGGGAAAAAAAATCGCAGCAATTCCTTCTTCTTTCATATTTTCATCAATTACAAATTTGCCCTTTTTGGTTTCTTTGGTGAAATGATCTTTTAGCCCCTCGAACCTAAATAAATAGCAAACGGACTCCAAATCCGAATTTTATTTTTCCAATACTTCCAAAATAATAAAAAATTGAATTCTGGAAGTTTTCAAAAAATTTCGAGTCCGTTTGCTATTTATTTCAGATTTATTTCCGAAATTACCCCTTTTATGCACCCAAACTTTACCGTTTTTAAACGAGCTCCGAATCCAGATTTTTCTTCACTAATATCTTCCAAATAGCTTAAAAATGTGATCTGGAAGTTTTCATAATTTTAGGAGCTCATTTACTATTTTTTTTCAGGATTTATCTGCTTGAATTACTTCATAGGGGACCTGGGATTTGGCGATTTTCCAAACGAACTCTGAATCAAGATTTTCTTTCGCCAATCTCTTCCAAATAATTTAAAATTGAGATTTGCAAATTTTCAGATTTTTTGGAGTTCATTTGCTAGTTTTTTTCGGGATTTATCCTGTTGAATTACTACATAGGAGACCTAATATTTGGCCATTTTGCAAACGAACTCCGAATCAAGATTTTCTTTCGCCAATCTCTTCCATATAATTTAAAAATGAGATTTTCAAATTTTTAGAATTTTTGGAGTTCATTTACTATTTTTCCAAATTTCACCGAAATCCACCAAAAACCCTAATTCTCGATTTTCTTCCGAATTGACTTTTCTATCAGTTTTTCTTCCAAGTAGCTTCTCCATTACCCGTAGTCAGTGCTTATCTTTCATTTGAGACCTTCAATTCTGACCAATTTGATCATTTAAGCACTTTTCCCCAAATTTTCCGAATTAGGGTTTTCTTTCTATTGAATCCCGTAACCCAGCTTCCGACCTCCATATATTTTAATGTAGACCTCAGATTATCAAAATTCTTTCACCGTTTTCAATTGAACCTCAAATCTTGATTTTGAAAGTGAGTTGACTTTTTTAGTAGTTAACTTTTTTGGGGTTGACTTTTTTGGGGTTGGCTTTTTCGGGGTTGACTTTTTTTGTGTTTGACTTTTTTTGTCTACTTTCTTAGACTATGCCTCGGAGTACCACCTGCAGGATGAGAAAAGCCTTTTAGCATTCTGAAACATTAATTTAGGAAAAAAATGTACCTGATTTAAGGGTCCGGACAAAATTAGGTGTCTACAGCTGCCCCTCTTTGGCTATTGCTGAGAATCAGGAATCAGGCAAAGATAAACAAACACTAATTTTGTACGATTAGTGAAATCACATGTGAAGGAAAGGGAAAGGGGTTTTCTTTTTCTTCTTTTTCATCATTTTTTTTTTGAAAAAAGCTGTAAATTGAAAATTTTGTCCTTAAATGGAATTCCTTGACTAATCAAGGCTCGACTCGTCTTAAGGAAACGTGTTCGATTTCAAAAGAAAAAATTGTGCCCGAAGGTCTTAAGAATGGTGCCCGAAGGTCTTAAAAATGGTGCCCGAAGGTCTTTAAAATGGTGTCCGGAGGTCTTAAAAATGGTGCCCGAAGGTCCTTAAAAATGGTGCCCGAAGGTCTTTAAAAATGGTGCCCAAAGGTCTTTAAAAATGGTGCCCGAAGGTCTTTAAAATGGTGTCCAAAGGTCTTTAAAATGGTGCCTGAAGGTCTTTAAAAATGGTGCCAAAAGGTCTTTAAAAATGGCACCCAAAGGTCTTTAAAATGGTGCCCGAAGGTCTTTAAAATGGTGCCCGAAGGTCTTTTAAAAAATGGTGCCCGAAGGTCTTTAAAATGGTGCCCGAAGGTCTTTAAAATGGTGCCCGAAGGTCTTTTAAAAAATGGTGCCCGAAGGTCTTTAAAATGGTGCCCGAATGTCTTTAAAATGGTGTCCGAAGGTCTTAAAAATGGTGCCTGAAGGTCTTAAAAAATGGTGCCCGAAGGTCTTTAAAAATGGTGCCCGGAGGCCTTATCCGTGATGAAAATTCCTTGACGACGATCTCAAGGCTCGACTCATTTGATAAAACAGAATGAATTCAATTTAAAACAAAAGGAAATACCTCGACGGTGGTCTCAAGGCTCGACTCATTTAAGAAGCAGAACGAGTTCGATTTGGGAATCCAAAGTTTTCTTGATTTCTGCAACGTTAGCTAAATGCAATGATGAGAATGACATGCTTTGCAAATGCTTGTATGTTTCCTAAGGATGAATGCAGTCGAATGATTGTGTCATGATTTCTAATCCATGATTTCTTTATTCACAAATTATACGACTTCATAATGGAGTTTCAATTGTTCACTGATGCCCCACTTAAAGAATCCTTTACTCAAGATAATTTGTCAAACAGTCCCAGTTTCTGACTTCACTTAATTTCACAAATTTCTGACTTTATAACGGAGTCTCCACCACTTTCACTGTTTTCCTTTACTTGGTGAATTTTCGATCGGGATTAATGGTTTCCAAACTTTTTCTAAGATTTAGATCTATTCCTTAGTAATACTTTTAAACTCCCTTTTATTAAAAAAATTATGTTTACTAATCATCATTCAATTTAATAACAAACAAAAATGCAATTTCAAAAATGTATGAAAGAAAGTATGAAACAAGCAATAATCGTAAAAGGGGTAACAAAATTTATTGCAACAAAATGTTTTAAGATGATAAAAGTGGATATCAAGGATATAAGAAAAAAATATAAAGTTATAGGTTGTTGATGCCCCGGATGCGGAATATCTTGGACCCCTCCTTTTTCAAA
Source organism: Fremontodendron californicum (assembly GCA_030761205.1). Lineage (NCBI taxonomy): Eukaryota > Viridiplantae > Streptophyta > Magnoliopsida > Malvales > Malvaceae > Fremontodendron > Fremontodendron californicum. The sequence continues at coordinate 22,480,292 of JAULJL010000018.1, read as the reverse complement.
TCATCTGAAATTTCTCTTGAATGGTAAATTTACTTGGGTAATCCCTCGGCTTCCGTAGTTACGTCAGATTGAGTTGTTCCCCTTTCCTCTGATTTTCAAATACTTTCTCCCCCTTTACATGGAGCATTGACTCAAACCTTAATCAGTACTTGAGCCGCCATTTGTGGGTTTTCAACTCAAGTGTCCCCCATTCGGTATTAAGTCTCCCTTTGCGGGTTTTCGGCTTAAACCTCTCCCTTTTTTTTTGATATTCTATCATGCATTTGAGAATTCTAAATGCTTCCAATGTAAAGATGTCAATTCAAAAGATGGGATGAATTCTGAGAAAAACCTTTCAAATTAAATATCCATGCTTGATCAAAATGGACTTTTAAAGTACGTAATGTGGGCCAAGGTTCGGGTTTAGAAGGAAAGGATAAAATAGGCCCAAAATGTGTTTAAGGGTAATTGGATCAAGGATCATTTCCTGAGCAGAATTCATTCTTGAGACTTTTGTCCCCCCTTCCTTTTTTTTTTTTTGTTTTTTGCATTGCTAGCTTTCATTTGCCATTCTTTGATTTCACATTTTCCAATGGCTCTCTTTTTTGCCATGATTTTGATTATTTTTCCTCGTATTTGCCCTCCAGTGTAGGGGGTGATACTTGATCAGGGTTCAACAAAAGAAATAATTCCTAAGGCTCAAAGGGGTGACTAAGGATAGTTTCTTCTTAGTGAAGGGAATATGGAAGATGGCCATTTATCACACCAAGCATGGATATTCTCTTTGAAAAGCAATTCTCAGGGGAGATGGATATATATAATTTCCATTTCTACACTTGGAATCATTCGAATTCCCATGTGCATAACATCACACTTTTTTTTAAGCATAATACTTCTTCAGTTCATCAGCATTCACGGGATGTCTAAAATCATCCCCATCCATCTGAGTTAGAATCAATGCTCCTCCAGAAAAAGCTCTTTTTACCACATAAGGTCCTTCCCAATTTGGAGCCCATTTTCCTCGCGGGTCCTTCACTATGGTTCCTCAGTATCAACTCTCATTCTCGGAACTGTCTGGGTCGAACCATCTTGTTATGGGCTCGAATCATCCTTTTCTGATACAATTGCCTGTGACAAATTGCCTTCAATCTTTTCTCCTCGATGAGATTCAGCTGTTCATAACGAGCTCTAACCCATTCTGCCTCTTCTAAGCCAACCTCCATCAAAACCCGAAGTGAAGAAATCTCAACTTCAATGGGTAACACTGCTTCCGTACCATATACCAAAGAAAACAGCGTTGCCCCTGTAGATGTGCTAATTGAAGTGTGATATGCGTGAAGAGTAAAGGGCAATATCTCATGACAATCCTTGTACACATCAGTCATCTTCTCGACAATCTTCTTGATGTTTTTATTGGCTGCTTCTACTGCCCATTCATCTTCGGACGATAAGGTGCCGAATTGTGATGCGTAATCTTGAACTGGGTACACACTTCTCTCATCTTATTATTCATATTGAGAGCATTATCTGAAATAATTCTTGTTGGCAATCCATATCGGCATATGATTTCTTTCTTAACAAATCTGCATACCACCGACTTCGTTACATTTGTATAAGAAGCAGCTTCGACCCACTTTGTGAAATAGTCTATGGCCACCAGGATGAAACGATGTCCATTTGAAGCTTTCGGGGTAATAGGCCCAATCATATCCATTTCCCACATTGAAAATGGCCATGGTGCGGTCATGACATGCAATGGTGATGGCGGCACATGAATCTTATCTGCATATATCTGGCATTTATGACACTTACGGGAATAACTGATACAATCTCCTTCCATCGTCAGCCAATAATATCCTGCCCTTATAATTTGCTTAGCAAGCATGTAACCATTGGCATGGGTGCCACATATCCCTTCATGGACTTCCTCTATGATTCTTCGAGCTTCGGCAAACCCGACACATCTCAACAGGACTTGATCTTTCCCTTTCTTGTAGAGAATCTCCCCATCTAGAACAAAACCCATTGCTAGCCTTCTCAAAGTTCTCTTGTCGTTTTATGTTGCCTGTTCTGGATATTGTTGACTCTTGATGTACTGCAAGATGTCGTTATACCAAGGGAGACCATCTGCATCTTCTTCAATACTCAAGCAATGGGCAGGAGACTCATATATGCTTATTTTGATCGGCACAACTTCCGCCCCTTCATTCACTTTAAACATTGATGACAAAGTAGCCAGAGCATCCGCCATCCGATTTTGTTCTCGGGGGAAGTAATTGAAACTTACTTCTTCACTCCTTCAATAAACTTAGTATGAGTTCTCTGTATCTGATTAACTTTGTATCCCGAGTTTCTCATTCTCCCCGTAACTGGTATATCACTAAAGATGAGTCTCCAAAAACTTCCAATTTCTTGATCTTTCTATCTACGGCAGCACGAAGGCCTATAGTACACGCCTCATACTCAGCCGTATTGTTTGTACAATCAAAATCCAATCTGGCAGTGAAGGGATAATAATCTTCTTCTAGGGATATGAGCACTGCACCGATTCTGTGCCCCATGGCATTGGATGCCCCGTCAAAGTACATCTTCCATACTTTCTTCTTCAAGGGAACCTTATCCGCTCACGAAACATACTTCAAATCTTCATCTGGGAAATCAAAGTTCAACGGCTCATAATCTTCCGCTGCCCGACTTGCTAAGAATTCAGCCACTACACTGCCCTTGATAGCTTTCTGACTCACATACACAATGTAATATTCTGACAACAAAACCTGCCATCTTGTTGTCCTCCCTGACAAAGAAGGTGCTTCCAACATGTACTTGATTGGATCTAGCTTGGCGATCAGCCACGTTGTGTGTACAGCATGTACTGTCTGAGCCTCCGAGCAGTCCAAGATAAAGCATAGCACAACTTTTCTACCGACGAATATTTCAACTCATAATCTGTGAACTTCTTGTTGAGATAGTAAACCGCTTGTTCTTTCTTTCCAGTCTCATCAAGCTGCCCCAAAACACAACCCATGGATCTCTCAAATACTGATAGATACAATATCATCGGTTTATCCGGAGCCGGTGGCATTAATACTGGTGGGTTTGATAGATAATGCTTAACTTTTTCAAACGCAATCTGACACCCTTCATCCCGCTCTCCTGGATCATGTTTTCGAAGTAACTTGAATATTGGATCACATTTGCCGGTTAACTGAGAAATAAACCGAGCAATATAATTCAATCTCCCCAGAAAATCTCTTACTTCTTTTTGAGTGTGTGGAGGTGGCAAATTATAGATGGCCTTCACTTTATTTGGATCAATCTCAATTCCCCTTTTGCTGACAACAAAACCCAACAATTTCCCCGAAGTGACTCCAAAAGTGCATTTTGTCGGGTTTAGCTTGAGTTGAAACTTTCTTAGTCTTTCAAAGAGTTTTCTAAGATTTGCAATATGCTCCTCTTCTTCTTGTGACTTTGCAATCATATCATCAACATAAACCTCAATTCCCTTATGCATCATGTCATGAAACAAGGTCACCATGGCTCTCTGATACGTTGCCACAGCATTCTTCAACCCAAACGGCATTACCTTGTAGCAGAATGTTCCCCACATTGTAACAAATATGGTTTTCTCCATATCTTCTGGTGCCATCTTAATCTGATTATATCCCGAGAATCCATCCATGAAAGAAAACCAGGAACTCTTCGCCGTATTATCCACTAAAGTATCAATCTGAGGCAAAGGGAAATTATCTTTGGGACTGGCCTTGTTCAAATCTCGGTAATCGACGCACATACGCACCTTGCCATCCTTCTTTGGTACTGGAACAATGTTTGCCACCCATTCTGGATATTTTGCCACCTCTAAGAATCCAACATCAAACTGCCTCTTCACCTCCTCTTTTACCTTTAACAGCATGTCCGGCCTCATTCTTCTCAACTTTTGTTGAATTGGCTTGCACTCTGGCCTTAAAGAGAGCTTATGAACCACAATGTCTGGATCCAAACCCGGCATGTCTTGGTATGACCATGAAAATGCATCTACATATTCCCGGAGCAAGGCTATGAGTTCACCCTTTATCGATGACGACAATGTAGTCCCGATTTTAACCTCTTTTATCTCCTCACTACTTCCCGAATTCAACAATTCCAATAGCTCCTCATGAGGAAGTACTTGTTTCTCTTCTTGTTCTATTTTTCTTAATAAGTCCGAAGGTAGACCATAATCCTCAATATATTCGTCTTCCTCAAAATCACCCGTGCAAATGGGCCTCTCAAAATCAATTTCAGAATTACTAGCAGGAAGGTCCTCATATTCCGCATCTGTACACCTGTAAATAGGTGGGGAAGAAACAATATAGGAAAACATATATACAATCGAAGCAAAATAAATAGCATAAACGAAAGAATATGGACACATCAATATGAAGGAAATGCATCATGTTTGTTATTTATTGGATGAAAAGTTTTAGACAAAAGCCCATTACAAAAGAAATTCTTAATATCTTCGGGCAAAGATATTTAAGATTTGTTTAAAACATTACGTTGGAATAGATCTAAAAACTATGGGTAGCTCGGTTGTGCTCCAATTGGTTAGTCTATATCCTGGTGGACAAGCTCGCACCATCCAGTTAGCATTTTCACTTTCAGTTCTTTCTTCCCCAGTCATGCAGATCTCCATATCATACATCTGCTCATCCCTATTCACCTGGAATCTCTCGAAGGCTTGCTCAATCATTACGAGCACATCATCAGAATTCTTTTCTCCGAATAGAGAACCGACTGAGCGGAAGCTATGAAGGATAGGTGGGAATATCATAGGCTCCCATTCAATATCCATACCCGCAAGACGGGCCATCCTCCTTTGTTGGTTCCTTTCAACTTATTTCCTTTTCTCATGGGCCTTCGGAAGATACCCTAGGCCAAACCGGTCTTTCTTTCCCATTACTTCCATTGCTCGAGCCATCTCCTGAAGATATTTTTCGAGACCTTTTCTAGCCCTGCAGCCTTTTCCCATGGTAGTTCTTACCCCCAACCTTGTGTTCTTGGACAGCCTCGGTTTTGGAAATTTTATCCTTCAGCGACGAAAACTGCATTTACGAATTCCAAAGACCGAAAGAAACATTCTACAGCATCTTCATTGTGTTCAACATAAAGAGATTCAGTAGATGCAGATGCTATTACGTCCTTTTCTCCTGATATAGTGACCAAACGCCCCTCTATCACAAATTGCAGCTTTTGGTGGAGGGATGAAGGTACAGCCCCTGCTGAATGTATCCACGGCTTTCCCAACAGGAAATTATAGGATGGATTAATATCCATGACCTGAAAGTTCACTGTATACGTGCATGTTCCTATCTCCAGAGGAACCTCAATAGTTCCCATCACATCTCTCCTAGTACCATCAAAGGCTCTGACCACCGTGCAGTTTGGCAGCATATAAGAAATATTCACTGGCAATTTGGACAGGGTTGCCAAAGGCATCACATTCAATGAAGAACCATTATCCAAAAGGACCCTTGGTAATATGTGCCCCTTACAAGTGGTAGTTATGTGGAGAGCTTTTGTTGACCCAATACCATTGGGTGGTATCTCCTCATAACTAAAATATATATGGTCGTCCGCTGCGATGTTTCCCACTAGCCTGTCCAATTTTTCTACCGATATGTTGTTAGCCACATATGCCTAATTCAACACTCTCAACAGGGCATTTCTGTGTGGCTCCGAATTCAAAAGCAAAGATAAGATTGAAATTCTAGATGGTTGACGTTGTAGTTGCTCAACCATGCTATACTCACTGTGCTTTATGAATTTTAAGAACTCGCAGGCTTCCTTCTCATTCACCGACTCTTTTATTCTGTTAACTGGGGCTGACCCCCTTTCTGCTTCTTTTGACAAATCCATCTCAATATGGATTGGTTCAGCTGCTTTCTTCCCTTTGTCCGTTCCTCTATTTTTTCCTGTTAACCCCTGTTCAACACCCTCAGGAGCATAACACCTTCCACTACGTGTTAAGTGCCCCACACCTGTAATATCCTGCTGACTCGAAGACCCAGGCATAACCATGCTGCAGTCTTATTTCCATGGTGCAGCTCTGTTTTCCTTGTATGAAAAGGAAACAGGCAAATCAATGATTAACTTAGGCGCACTTTCCTCAATGACTGGTATGACTTCTCCTCTGGTTCATCATAATAAATTATCAAGGGTCTTTCTATCCCGTAGCCAACTACATTCCCAATAACCTCTATTTCCACCTTTATCTCTTCGTAAAACTGGGCCTCCCCATTATCCATCATCTTTTGGACTTTAGCCAGAAAATCCCTGCAGTCCTGTATGCCATGACCTCCACACTTATGGAACGGGCACCAATTCTGAACCCTCTTTGCGACCATTTTTAAATTGTCCGCATCTCCTACCATTCCTGCCTTGACCATCTCGACCCATACTGTCAACAATGGAGTCTTGACTTCCCTGGCATCCCTTTTTACCCTTCTGACTTCCCCTTTCCATACTGCATTTACCCGATTCCCCGCATGATCTGGCAATGGGTTCCCCGCTACATTCGGCCCATTCTTTGCCCCAAACTTCACAACTCCGGCATTGATCAGGCTTTGGACTTTCTTTTTAAAGGCCAGGCAATCTTCAGTCGAATGTCCTTGAATTCCTACGTGGTATGCGCAGTTAGTATTTGCATTGTACCACATTGGATATGGCGATGTTAGAGGTTTGAGGTACACGGGCACAACAAGTTGATCTTGCAACAGTTTAGGATATAGCTCACCATAGGTGGTAGGAATCGGATCAAATTGGGGTTTTTGATCATTCCTTGGTGAACGTTGGTCATTGCGCCCGGCTCCCTGAGTGTTTGGGACAGTGTTTCGGGGGAGGTTTATTTGTGGGGATATGCCAGTTGGAAACGGCTGTTGTGGTATATTGGTATAAGGGAAGGGATTTTGGGTAAGGTGGTTCACATTGGGGTAATAAGGACTATACCCCGGGTAAGGTGTATAGGATGTAAGAGGTGCATAAGATGTGGTAGGAGTATAGGGCCTTGGTGGTGTATGTGGTGTGGGAGGTACATATGGGTATTGGTTGATACCAACTGCATGGGTCTCCTCTTTCTTTCTGGCTGGGAATACCTTTTTTGGAATAGAAGGCTCACCCCCTTCCATTTTCTCATTCTTAATGGCCGACTCTATCATCTCTCCAGATATTACCATGTCTGCAAAGTCCTTGGGGCACTCCCCACCAATTTATCATAATATGGTGCTTTCAAAGTGTTGATGAAAAGCACTGTGGTTTCTTTGCTAGTTAAAGGGGGTTGCACTTGTGTGGCCAGATTCCTCCATCTTTGCGAGTATTCTTTGAAACTCTCATTGGTCGTCTTTTCCATGTTCTATAGCGACAGCCTATCAGGTACCATGTCAGACACATGCTTATAATATTCCATGAAAGCCCTGGCTAAATCTGTCCATGCACGAATCTTGGTACGACTCAGTTGATTGTACCATCTGGTTGCTAACCCTGTCAAGCTATCTTGGAAACAATGGATAAGCAGTTTCTCATTATCATCGTGCCCCGTCATCCTTCTGCAGTACATGGTCAGATCTGCTGATGGGTTGGTAGTCCTATTATATTTTTCAAAGTCTGGTACTTTGAACTTTGGGGGAATTACTAGATCATGTACTAAGCTCATCTCTTTGGCATCTAGACTGCCAAATAACTCCGCCCCTTCAACGGCCCTCAGCCTCTCCTCCAGCAGTTGATATTTTTTCTGTGATTCTGTCATTTCGACCCTCTTCAGCTTAGTCATCTTTGCTTTTTCCTTTTCAGCTAGTTCCTCAAAGTCTAGAACGTTAACATCATTTGGGTCAGCTCCCACATTACCCTTTCTGGGAACATAGTTCTGTGTCTCTGCAGCTGGCTGGATATAAACATAGGAGGCTGCCCCAATTGGCACCTCTTGGCCCTTTTGCTGTATGTTTTCAGGTTGATCCTCTTCAACTACCACCCTTTTCCCGGTTACCGAGTTCTCTCCCGACCCTTTTTGTTTCATCATGGCACTCATCATTTCCATGAGTTTAGTCATCTGTTCTCGAGACTCCTCCTGAGATTTAGCTAATTGTTCCTATAGTTCCCTCTGAGTTCTTTCCATTCTTTCAATTCTAGCAAGCTGATCGTTTTTCATAGCTCTAGCTTGAGATCGAGTATTGTAAGGGTGTCGAAAATCCGTTTCTTTCTGAGTGCAACCAATTGTACCTTTAGTTTTGAAAACCATGAATTAGAAATTATTGACACATCTTTTTTTATGTTTTATAAAAAATGAATGAATGAATGAATGAATGAATGACTAAATGTGAATGAATGAATCAAATAAAATGGATATATACACGACTACGTATATGAATACGAAAGAATAAATGAATGAACAAGTGAAATGAACAAATAAGTGTTTAAGTGTATGAATATAAATGAATGAACAAGTAAAAGGAATAAATAAGTGGTTAAGTGTATGAACATAAACGAATTTCAAAAAATGAATGATTATAAATATGAATATGTACGAATTAACAAACAAAATATATAAAATATCAATGCATTTGAATGTATTGGCCCCGGGATAATTTCAACCGAACGATCTTTCATTGATTTCCTGGAACTAAATACATCACAGATAGAATAAAAAGATCACTGCCTAAGATAAGTCCGTAATTCGCCTTCCAAAGTGCTATTACAAAATTAGTCCTATAGTGACTTCCTCGAATCTTTGACTTTCTTTCACAGTCTCCTTTTGATTGCCCTGCTTTTCAATCTGACCCCTACTTGTTCACGGCCCCTTGACGCGTCAGCAGAAGTATCGCCGTGTAAGCTTTCCTTAGCTTTCTCCAGTTGATTGGCTCGGGCTTCCTTATGCTTTGCTCTCTCTTTCTAGTAGTTATTCTCCTTCTTGAGGTTTTTGACTTCATGTTCCCATTCCTCGGAAGTCTTGAGGGTTCCCTCAAATCTGAGCTCAAAGCGGTACCTCTTGTTCTCCAAATGTAATTCCCGAAGATCGCCCTTAGCAGTGTCCTTTTCTCTCTTGATTTTTTCCTTTTCTCTTTCTCGAGCTGATTCCCTATTTTTCATGTCCTCAAGCTCTTCTTGCAGTCGGGCAATCTCCATGCTCATCTGGGCCTTTTCTTTTTCAAATTCCACCCTTGCGATTTCTAAATCTGATGGCATTTCCCTCGGTGGTGGATTCATGAACTGGACCTCTTCCCCATCTAATGTCAGTAGCCTATTATTAACCCTTAATTCCCTTCACACCATGTAATCAGGTGTGACGATGTCGGCATATCTGGCCACTTTTATCCGGTGAGTTTTCTTCCATGCTTCAATCACTGCCCGCATCTTTCCAGAGTATCTGTCTTCTCTATAAGTGAACTCTGATGATCCTAGATTATGAGTCACGGGTGTGAATTACCGAGACTCAACCTCTCTTTGCACCAACAAAAGCGCATAACTCACAAACCCCCAAATTCTGAGTAGTGGAACTCTCGAGTTGTCCCCACATTTGTACATAATCGACATAGGAACCATCCATGGAGCTCTCCAAGTCACCATCTCCCCTTTTAGATTCTGAAACATGTTGACCCATTTCTTTTCATCCCCATCTTCAGGCCAATCATTTTGAAGGAATTCCCTAATCGAAACTAAAGACTTCATGTACTGTTTAAAGGAAACCTTTTCTATCTTCCAAAAGTGACTTTGAATCCAAATATAAAGGAGTTGCACACACCCCTTGATTCTCCCTTGTGCTTCCCTTTTACAAAAATTCAAAGATCGGATAGTTTCAGCTATGATGGTCGGAGATGGGTTGATCTTCTGTTTCAACTTTTCAAAGAAATCACACACGGCTATATCCACATGACCCAATATCTTTGGGAATATGATTAATCCATAGATGGCTAGAGCGAAGATGTCCTTGGCTTTTCTTTGTCGGAACAACCCAATATCAACTGTCGGAGAGTTTTCCACGGAATGCATCCATTTTTATGCTTTGTGTCCACATGACTCTCAACCCATGTTGTATCCATTCCTGTGATCCTAGCCACTATCTTCTTAAAACCTGAAGGTTTCACTTCCTTCAAATATACCCGATCAGGATTAGGACATTCAATACGTAACAGTGCTGAATATTCTTCCATCAGTGGGGTCATATCCTCCTTGTTAAAAGTGAAACATCTATAAGCAGGATTCCAAAACTGTATCATAGCCTGAATCAACCCACTATTGACCCGAATTGGAATTAAGAGTGCTATATCTCCATATTTCTGAGTGAAGGCTTCTTTCTCTAATACATTCCACTGATTCCAAATGTCGGCTAACCCTCAGAGATTATTCTGTCTAAAATCCACTTTGACCCTTTCCGGCAATACTGACACATAATCTTTCTTCAGGCAATCACCATCCTCCCTCTGATCTTTTTTCGACCATTCCCTGACTACTGCATGATCTTCTATCACTGAAATAACCTGACACTCCATGAAAGTCCTTTTGGGTTGATGACTATCCCGAGGCCAATAAACTCCAAGTGTATGATAATGTCTATGATGCATGTCAAAGAAAAGAAAACAGAAAGAAATAGATTGGTAAAGAAATGAATTCACAAATATAACATAAATAACAACATGCTTTAAAAAATATCCTGAAAATTTTAACAGAGCTCTGGCATTACGACGTCTTTGGGACAAAATAATAAATTTATTACGAGCGATATGATGTTCGTTCATCATCACCCAATTTGTAAAATCTAACATATAGAAAGATGGTAAAATGTCGGAAATGTTCCTCCATGTGTTCTTAAACTTCGGGTATCTAATAGAAATCCGGCATGGCTTCGCCTAGGTTCACTATATGAAGGTGAATCGGTTCTAAGGCCCCGAATTTTTCTCACTGTCGCCTGTGAAGGCTAGTAAGGCACCCCGATAAAAGTGGGTTCAATTCGTTAGAGTATATTTTCCTATGCCCGTTTGGAGGATTATCACGAAGGCATTAGGTACTTTATACTCCGAAAGTGTTTCACTAGCCCATATGGAGGATCATCACGAAGGCGTAGTTACTTTACTCCCACTTAAAAGGACGGAACCCGGATAGAGGATTCATGTTATGCAAATGAAGACATAGTGTGTGCGGAGGAACAAAACAAACCTGTCACTACCTAATCTACACCCCTTATTCTAAATACCCCATTAAAATCAAACAACGTAAAGCATCAGTCAAGCAAACATATAAATATACGCAACAAAATAACCAGAGAACAAATAATGATATGCATGCATATGAAGATGGACATATTTAAAACATTTTATTATTTTCAAAATTCTCTTTATTATTTTAAAAATATGGGAATTAAAATTAAATACCAATTAAACCGACAAAACCGAGACTTAGATAACACACGACTAATTCTAGGCCTGACTCTTTAAAAAAGTCCCCAGCAGAGTCGCCAAGTTGTCGAAATCTAAAAAATAACAACGCCTCATCGCAAGACTTCATTATTCGTTAGGCGTGACATTAAAAAAAAGGAGGAAAAGTTGACTTAATTCCTCTAGAAAAATGAAGGTGTCGATACGTGATCCCAGATCGCAGGGAACCCGTTCGAGTGAGGGGGGAAACAGAAGCAGAGGAAAAGACGACTTAATTCCTCTAGAAATAAAATAAAAAGTCGAGGGTATGAAAACGACCTCGTAAAAAGACATGGAGTCGCCACCAATCTTTTTTAGCTAGATGTGATCAGCCACTTTTTAAAACCGATTTTATAAAATATTTTAAAATTAATTAAAACATTTTTAAAACCAATTTCAAGTCTGCGTTATAAACCCGAGAAATCAAAGAAGCGGGTTCGGGAGTCGGTTACGTGCGTGGAAGGATTAGCACCCCCACAACGCCCGTATAAATCGGTACCTTATTAATCGTGTGTTATTTCAAGTCTCGGTAAAAAGTTGGTTTTTAATTTAGTATTTCAAGTTAATTCCCAATTTAAAGAAAAATAATTTCATTTTTAATTGAAAATGATCCAGAATTTATTAATTCAATATTTTCCTACATTCCCTGACAAAATCGGCAAAATATAGAAATTTTTGAAAACTTTCCGAATCATTCTCGTTTTTTGAAAGAAAGATATTCCTTTATTAATGATAATTGATGATATTCCCTCCAGCAAACCCGGTAGAGAACTCATGAATTATTTTAACTCGGGAATATCTTTATTTTTATTGAAAATCATTATCTTTTTCAAAACATTTAAAAATATAAACATGAACATGGATGACATAAATAAAATGACATGGCAATGTCTAGATAATATAATGCAACCTAAATGATATGACATAATTTAAATGACATAGTATTCTAGGTAAAATGAAAAATCCTAAGTGTCATGGTATATTCTAAATGAGATAAAATAATTTAAATGACATGGCAATTTTAAATGATATGGCATATTATAAATGACATGGCATGTTATAAATAAAATAACCTAAATGACATGGAATATGATCTAAATGACAAGAAATGACATGAAATTAGAATAATGCTAGCATATAATATGCATGAAAATGAAAATAAAAATAATAATGCATGAACATAATATATGCTAAACAATATGACAAAAATAACTAAATAAAAAGCATAGGATATCATGAAACATTCAAAATCATATGGCAAACAAATATAAGATCATAAAATGTGAATTAAAATAATAATAATACCATGGAAAATATCATAGCAAAAATCACACATTTAAATAAAATGCATGAGCATGGAAAATGCAATGCATGAAAATGTATTTTTTCCTCTAAATAAAGAAATCCATATATCTAAAAAGATATCCGGCTACCTTAGGAAAATATATCAAATTAGATTTTCTAATTAACAAAACTTTGTGATTGTTTGAAAACGATTTTGAGGGAAACTTGAATAAAAATTAAAACCCTTACCAAACCCTTTTAAAGTGGCTCTAATTTCCTAAGTTTAAACTCCCAGACTTAACTACCCTTAACCCGAGATTTAAAAAATTATTTTTAAAGTTTAAAAAGGCTTAGAAACTACCCTAAGACAGTAGCTAATTCTTCTAGCCAAACCCCTCTAAATGCCTTAGCCAAATTCAACCATTATTCCTCTTTTGATTTCAAATCTACCTCTACTGTCCAGTTTTGCCACACAATTGTTTAGCCTATTTTTAAAAATTAAAAAACATCTAAAAAAATTATTGGAGACTCATAACATGTAATACTACACGATAAAAAATTGGCTTAATTTTCTGATTAAAGATGACTGCCCAAAAAAACCGGAGATGTTCGAGTACTGGGTGAAAAAAAACTGTTTTGTCAAAACACATTTTTTGCCTTTGATAAATTCATTCAAAAATCAAAGTAAAAATTTTTGGAGATCATCCTAAAGACCTAAGGACAGTAGCTAAATTTTTTAAAAACCTTGGACAAAAATTGGCTAAGTAAAAAAAATCACAAAGGTAGAATAATCAATTTGACAATTCCTTAATTTTCCACAAGTATGCTCTAGAAAGCATGACTTGAGCCATTAATTGGCCTAAGTCACAAATCAAGTGGTAATGACATGGAATGCATGAACATACAGCAAATGAAATGTATGAAATGCATGGTCTAAAGGTCTAAATGGTAAAGGAAATGCATGACAATTCAAGACAACCTAAATGCCTAGCATGAATTTGCATGGCAATAAATGCTATCCTAATTCAATATGCATGCATTGCTTGATAATGTAGATATGACTTGGACCTAATATGTTATGAATATGCATGAAAATGCTAATGTGACCTAAGACCTAAATAGCATAGTAATGCATGACAATACCAATGTGATTTAAGACTCAATATGCATGGCAATACCAATATGGCCTAGACCTAAAATATAATGAATATGCATAGCAATACTATGAACATACAATGACTCATGAAACTAATGTCAATGCTGCAACAAACAAAAATTAATACACAATTTCAAGATATGACAACGCAAATCATGTTACCTAAACAAAATGCAAATGCATGACAAGGCAAGGGATGCATGAAGAGGCCAAATGATCACATGAGACTCTAATGCAATCCTATTTAGTAAATGACACAAGTACATGAAAAATCTTATTAAGATGCATAATGTCATGACATTTTCATAAGCATATAACATACTAAAATAAAAAATGCACAAGCTCATGGCATGGAAATGCAAACAAGTTAAGACACAAAAGGAAAATGCACATGCAAGGCACACAAAAATGAGTTGTCGAATGGTCATGAAAAAAAAAAGAATGATGGCATTTTATCATAGCATTTTCATAAGCACATGGCATACTAAAATCAAAATATACAAGTTCATGGCATGGAGATGCAAACAAGTTAAGAAGTAAAAGGAAAATGCACATGCAAGGCATACAAAATGGAGTTGCCGAATGGTCATGAAACAAAACCAACAAAATGCAAACATGTAAGACATGATACATGAAAAAAATGCACAACACGAGTATATGAACAACAATGGCCGAATATGCAAGGATGCAATATCAAGCATGGAAATGAAATATATAAGTAAATATAGCATAGAAAATAATGTAAAGAACATATATATAAAAGATTAATATAGACATACAAAACAAATAACAAGCAAAACTAGTAAGTAAAACAAGGAAAGTTAAGCTCCATGGTTGGTATCAAATGGGCATATCCTCTCACCTAACAATAATCACCTGGTCTTGCCAAGATCATGAAGCCTTTCCATCTCAATAAAATAGAAAATAAACCATGTAAAACAGAAAATAAGGTGAGCTTCATGGTAGGTAAAAATGGGCATAGCCTCTCTCCTTACCATGGTCACTTGGTCTAGCCAAGATCATGTAGCCATTTCAACCTTTTTTGCTTCATATTTTGTAAAAAATCAGAACCTTAGAATACTCTAAAAAACCTTGTAAAAATCATTTTTCACAACAACATGCAAGGAAGAAAAAAAGAAAAAAACAAGGCAAGTAAATGTGCCATATTCGGCCATAGCATGAAACCATAGAAAAAAATTGTTTTCCACCATTTTAATGAAGAAGAAGAGATGAAAACATAAGTAAACATTAAAAAACTTTATTTCTATGAAAACTGTAGTAGGAAAACATGATAGAAAAATCAAGAAAACACCATGGAAATCAAGAAGAAAGCTATGCTAGAGCTTGGTAGAGATGACTACCTTCAAGCTCTCTATTGAAAACCTTTTTTTTCTTTTTTTCAAAACATTTTTCTTTGCCAAATTAGCTACTGTTTCCAGCCAAAAAACCTCGAAAAAAATGAAAACATCCTCCTCCCTTTAGCCTTGGCCGAATGGCCCTCTAGCTCTTGGATGGGAATTGCACTTTTTCTCCTCCAATCTTGGCCTTTAGATTAAGATATTTTGATGACAACATAAAAATGTCATTTTGCCAATTGATAGCAGCCCTTAAGATGTGTACTAAGCCCTTGTAGTAACCTTAGCCCTTAGATGCAAAAGAGGACCAATCCCATGCACTCCCTTCCTTGCCCCTCTTGAGTGCCTACCCTTGGATGAGTTGTGCTCTTCCATTCTTGGTCATTGGATGAGGCCAACATAAAAATGACATCTTTTAGATTAAACCCAGCCCTCAAAATGTGTACTCAGCCCTTGTAGATGGCCTAAGCCATTGGATGAAAAGAGATAATCTCATTCACTCCCTTGCTCAACCGAATGGATGCTCACCCTTGGATGAATTGTGCTCATCTTTTTTCTTCCATTATTGGCCATTATATGAGGGTTCTTTTATGACAAATAAAAATGTCATCTTGGCATTTAAATTTGGCCATTGGATGGTGGATTCAACTTTCCTACAAGGCATCTAAGTCATTGGATGAAGGGGGGACCATTTGCAAGGTGTTAGTGGTAGCATGTGGCTTGATAGTGACTAGGGAATTAAATTGTTCAAGCTTCCTTTTTCTCCTCTATGTTGGCTGAAAAGGGAAGAAAAAATCCCAGAAATTCCTTCTTTTTTTCATATTTTCATCAATTACAAATTTGCCCTTTTTGGTTTCTTTGGTGAAATGACCTTTTTGCCCCCCGAACCTAAATAAATAGTAAACGGACTCCAAATTCGAATTTTATTTTTTCACTACTTCCGAAATAATAAAAAATTAAATTCTGGAAGTTTTCAAAATGTTTCGAGTCCATTTGCTATTTATTTTGGATTTATTTATGAAATTACCCCTTTTATGCACCCGAACTTTACCATTTATTAAACGAGCTCCGAATCCAGATTTTCCTTCACCAATCTCTTCCAAATAATTTAAAAATGTGATCTGGAAGTTTTCATAATTTTTGGAGCTCATTTACTATTTTTTCGGGATTTATCTGCTTGAATTACTACATAGGGGACCCGGGATTTGGCCATTTTGCAAACGAACTCCGTATCAAGATTTTCTTTCGCCAATATCTTCCAAATAATTTAAAAATGAGATTTGCAAATTTTCAGAATTTTTGGAGTTCATTTGCTATTTTTCCGGGATTTATCCTGTTGAATTACTGTATAGGAGACCCGGTATTTGGCCATTTTGCAAACGAACTCCGAATCAAGATTTTCTTTTTCCAATCTCTTCCAAATAATTTAAAAATGAGATTTGCAAATTTTCAGAATTTTTGGATTTCATTTGCTATTTTTCCAAATTCACCGAAATCCACCAAAAACCCTAATTCTCGATTTTCTTCCGAATTGACTTTCCTATCAGTTTTTCTTCCAAGTAGCTTCTCCATTACCCATATTCAGTGCTTATCTTTCATTTGAGACCTTCAATTCTGACCAATTTGATCGTTTAAGCACTTTTCCCCAAATTTCCCGAATTAAGGTTTCCTTTCTACTCAATCCGTAACCACTCTTCCGACCTCCATATCTTTTAATGTAGACCTCGGATTATCAAAATTCTTTCACCATTTTTCAATTGAACCTAAAATCTTGATTTTGAAAGTGGGTTGACTTTTTCAGTCGTTGACCTTTTTGGGGTTGACTTTTTTGGGATTGACTTTTTTGAGGTTAACTTTTTTTGAGTTTGACTTTTTCTTTCTGCTTTCTTAGACTAAGCCTTGAAGTACCACCTGCAGGATGAGAAAAGCCTTTTAGCATTCTGAAACATCAATTTATGAAGAAAATGTACATGATTTAGGGGTCCGGACAAAATTAGGTGTCTACAATTTTTCATTAAGAGAGATTTCATACAAATAATCACGTGATGATTTGAGAAAAAATGTCAATCAATATGGAAATATCATAAAATAGAAGCATCTAAAGCAAAATCCCAATTTAAAAATGAAAAAATAACATTTTTGACATAAAACAAGGCATGGATTGATCCTTTATATAGGGGATCCATCCTCTTTGAATGAGGTATCGATCCTTTAAAGTAGGGGATCGATCCCTCACTCTTTCTAGCAAAACATTAATGTAATTTTCTGATGTTTGAACCTAAATCCAGAATTTTGATGTTTTGAGCCAAAAGTAAGATTTGTAACATGTCAAAACCATCATTATAACTTGTAAGAACATAAAGTTTGTATCAAAAACTTCTTATGAAGCAAATTTGAAATGATTTTGCAAATAATTCAACTTATGCAATGAATAGTACTTAAAGCATCCTTAAGGCATTAAAAATAGGATTTTTCATTTAAAAGACATTTACACAAGTTCATAAGCATATTTAATGTTCACCAAACTTGTTCAAGTCATAAAACATGTTTCATATGAGCACATTGTATAAGTAAAAATCCTCACATTAGTCAAATAACCATATAGCTTTCAAGAGGTAT
Organism: Fremontodendron californicum; assembly: GCA_030761205.1. Taxonomy (NCBI): domain Eukaryota; kingdom Viridiplantae; phylum Streptophyta; class Magnoliopsida; order Malvales; family Malvaceae; genus Fremontodendron; species Fremontodendron californicum. The sequence goes on along the minus strand of JAULJL010000018.1, from coordinate 22,462,458 downwards.
AAAGTTTGTTAAAACATATTCATGGCACAAAATTCATTCAAGCAAGTTTATTTATACATAACATGATAGGATAGATCAATCAAATCTTAATATATTCAAGATTTTGATTTTTGATACCTTAAAACCCCATTTTTCCTTGAAAAGACCTAAAAGAAATATCAAATACTTGTTAAGCACATTTTTAACCAACTTGAACTATTTCAACAAGTTTTAAATAATAAAATAAAGTTGTTTAAGTGGTCATTTTGCCTTAGGGAACAAGGAAATAAAAAAAGTCAACTCTTGAAATCTCATATTTCTTAGAAAATGCTACTAGAATAGGCAAAAATGTTAGGAATGCATTTAAAGCTCTTTAAACCATTTAGAAAAGTTTTGTATCACAATTTCAAATTGTCCAAATAGTCTCTATGCCCATATTAGCTCAAAAACAAAATTTGTACTTTTAAGCTCTATCCCTAAAACTTGTATTTAACACATTAAGAATTAAAACACTTGCAAGTTAATCAAATTTCTTTGTTTTTGCAAAAATGATTTTTAAAGTAAGGCTTGAATTCTCAAACTCATTAAGCTTTGTATGCTCCCCCTAAAGATGTGCATAAATACAACTCAATCTTACAAGCATAATTTTTTTTACAAACCATGACTATCATCAATATCAAACAATCATGCACATAGTCATGCTTAAAATCAAAGAATAAATCTATTTCAAAAAGTTAGGCACAACATCAGTTTTATCAAGCATAAAGATATATCAACAATAAGCACAAAGTAATTAACCAAGGATAGGCAATCAAATTTCTCATCCAAAAAGCTTTAGGCTTAGAGGTTACCTATCTTCCATTTATGTGTCTAGAGCATCCAATCAAAGAACTTTGTTCCTCCTTGCTTTAGCACACCTACAAGAGACAATCATTTGGATTTTGGTATCCAAATTGCTTTGGGTCCTTGAAAGTTAATAACTAAGTCTCTTGTTCCTTTTGGAACCCATAATTGCCTAAATCTATATGGAATCTTTTTTTTAATAGGATAAATATGTATAGTATGACCATGATAATCACAATAAGAACATTTGGTCATTTTGAAATGTAAAGATTTTTCAAAAACTAATTGTTGTTCATTTCTCAAGTTCTCAAGTTTCATTTTCAATTCAAGGTTCTATTTTTCCAAAATATCAAAATTCTTATTCAATTATTCATTTTGATTTTCTAAGTCATCAATATTTGTTTTCAACAATAATTCATTTCCAACATTGAGTTTAGAAATCATTTATTATATTTCAAATTATTATTCATTTCCAATATTTGTTTTCAACAATAATTCATTTCCAACATTGAGTTTAGAAATCACAAGTGTTAGAGGTTACCTTGGGCTCTTCAAGAGCCATGAAGCATAGTTTTGGGCATTTCATCATCATAATTGGAAGTGTCACTTCCACTCCATGTGGCTATCATTACTTTCTTTTGGCCTTTTGCTTCTTCCATAAAGGACAATCATACTTGACATGGCCTAGTTTCTTGCATACACAGCACACAACTTGATCTACTTTTTTTAGATCTTTTGCCCTTGTTCATCTTCATAGACTTCTTGAACCTCTCAGTGAACATGGCCATCTCTTCATATTCATCATCATCTTTTTCTTTCTCTTTGGTGGTTGATTTTAAAGCAACACCATCCTTCTTTGTTTGCTCTTGTCCATGCTTCATCTTTATTTCATAAGTGAAGAGGGAACTAATAAGCTCATCTAAGGAAAGTGTGTTGGGATCCTTGAATTCTTCAATGGCAATTACCTTATCTTCTCAAGACTTTGAAAGGCTATTGAGCAATTTCTTGACCATCTCCTTGTTGGGATATGTTTTCCCAAGAGCCTTCAACCTATTAATGATATCCATAAATTGATCGGACATTTCCCTAATGCTTTCATCAAATTTCATCTTGAAGAACTCATAGTCAAGTGTGAGCAGCCAATCATTGATTCCTTGACTTGACTTGTTCCTTCATAAGTGGTGGCCTTTATCCCAAACTTGTTTAGCATTGTCACAAAGGGATACTTTATTGTACTCATTAGGATCCAGGGCAAAAAACAAAGTGTGCATTGCCTTGGCATTGAGTTGAGCCATCTTTGTATCCTTTACATCATATTCTTCCTCTTAGGCACTTCCACCCATTTCCAACTTCCTCTTCATGATTATTCTCCAAAATTCATAATCATTTGCTTGGACAAAGAGTCTCATCATTGTTTTCCAATAAGCATAGTCTTCACCATTAAAGAGTAGAGGTCTCACAATAGAATGCCCTTCTTGGCCTATATGAGTAGCCATAGTCTCAAAAGCCATAAGACATGTTTCATGTTGAACATTTTCTTTCTTTTCTCCATAAACCTCCTCAAGTTTCTTCCATATCTCCTTGGAGGTAGCACAAGTAGAGACTAGGTTGAGGTTGTGATCATCAAGTGCTCCATAAAGAAAATCCATGGCCTTTGTATCATCTTGTAGTTTCTTTATGAATTCATCATCATTTGAATATGCCCCAAGACCATCTTGAACCATAAACCAAGCCCCCACGTCATGAGCCATAAGGAACATCTCCATTTTCAATTTACATGTCCAAAATGAGTGTTTTACTAACTTTGGAGCCTTAGGGATTTTGTTACCACTTTGCATCATTCTTTGAGCTTTGAAATGGATCTTTTATCAAGTTTATTAGACCTACAAAAGAGAACAAAGCTATGATACCAATTGTTAGCTCAAGTGGTGATTAAATCAAGAGGGGGTGAATTGATTTCTTAAAAATTAATTCGGAATTAAAGCACAAATAATGAAATTGAGAAATTAAACAAGATATGCAATATATAAAATAAATATCCAAATAAAACAAGTAAAAAGAGTAGGAAAAAAAGATTAAACACTAGTGATTTATAGAAGTTCGGCCCGTGCCTAAGTCCTCTCCCTTAGCATTCCTTGCCAAAGAGTTTCCAATTCACTAACTTGAATTGCTACATTTTCTAGGACAAGGTATAACCTTTACACTTCTTATCTTTTTCTTAGGCTTAGATAGCAACCCCTACCCCTATATTTTTTTAGGATTAGATAGAACCTTTCTACCTTTTAAGGCTTAAGTAGTAACTGATAACTCTAAGAAATATAGTAATTTTGCCATCTTTTATGCTTTTAAATCGGCTAAGTCCTTGAAGATTTTATTAAGATTTGATTAGTTTTATATATTTTTATATTTATTTTAATTATCCATTTTATGTTTAAAAATAGTTATTTAGTTTTTATTTATGTATTTTTATAGGTCCAAGGTGATCTGGAGCTTCGAGGTGCAAAACGACAAAAATCGGTGCATTCCAATGAGCAGGCAGATTCGACCTCCGGAGCTTCTTTCAAGAAAACCTGATCTTAAAGACTTATTTTTAGAATAATTACTTCTTAACTTTTGAAGCTGACTTCCATACCTTTCCAACGGTGTAAGGCTCATCAAAATTATACAAGCTTTTCTCAGTCAAAACAGCTGACGAAGTTTGAGAAGCTGACAGGAACCAATTTTGGACAAACGGAGGAGAAACACCAAGGAGGCAGTAGCAGTGGTGTCGCGACACCACAAGCTGGTGCCGCGGTGCCGGGGGCTCATGAATAGTACCACAAAAATGTAAAAAAATGCAAAACGTACCTGTTTGCTTGGGAACGAAGTTTCGGACTCTAGGAGGCCTTGGACACTTTAAATAGGACTTTTTTAGGTCAGAATAAAGAGGATTAGACATCTAGAAACCTAATTCTCTCTCAAGAAGATAGCCACCATCAAATTCTCTCAAGAAGATTGGAAGCTTGAAGATTGAAGACTCAAGAACTGACAACTCTTAGTTTCTTCTTTTCTCTTTTCTCTTCTTTATCTTTCTTGTATTGTTGATGATGGCGAAACTATTTTATTATTTGTTTTCATTAATTATCATGAACTTAATCTCTTTTACTAGGATTTCAATGGAACTCAACACATAGTTTGAATTTACTTTCTCTCTCTAGCTTAATTTAATGGTTTGTTGAGTTGTTTGTTCATTCTTGTTCTTAATGCTTCTAGTTGATTGGCCACCAATTAGATTGATTTGTTAACCTAAATACAACTTGGAAAAGAGAGTTTAGTGTTAGACATGGATTCAATGAAACATGTTTCATATTCATTTATTAGGATGAATTGATCTGCAAGTAAGGTAGGAATACCCTTACTTGTCATGTGTAACCATTGTTAGAGCCTAAGCTTAATGAGTTCTTCTTTAATTCAATTATCATAGGAATATAGTTAATTGGTTAAGAAGGATATTTTTAAGAGACCATCGGAAGATCCTTATAAATAAGATGGAACTCTAGGTTAACAACTCAAGATCATTAATCAAGTGAAGAGGTAGAGAGAGATTCAAGCGAAGTGTTGCGGGAAGTTGTAATCCTAGGCTTTTATAATTAATTGAATTCACCCTTTTTAATTTAGTTGTTTTCAGTATTAGTTTTTTTTAATTTTAGTTTTCAGTTATCATCTTTAATTATTTGTTTAGATAAGATTAGGTTGTGTTAATTTTAGTATTTAGCAAAATTAGTAACAATTCCTCGTGGGTTCGACACTCTACTTTTCATTATATTACTTGTCAACGATACGTACACTTGCGTGATTAAAATCGACAACATGTTTTTGGCGCCGTTGCCGGGGACTTGTTTTACTATTTTTGTTAATATTAATACCAAGTAACCTTAGTCTTAATTTAAACTTTATTTTTCTTTATTTTCAGGTTTTGTTGATTTGGATGCACTATGTGGGATTATAAACGGGAGGTAATAAATGCTTTATCTGCACAGGTGGCTGCAGTTAACAAGATGCTTGACAATTTGGGTGTACATGTCGTCCAAAGTTCATTGGTCATTTGTGAATTTTGTGGGGAAGGACATCATAGTGATTGTTGCCAATATGTTGGAAACTACAATATGCATCAAAATAATTTTTATTCCAACGACTACAATCTAGGTTGGGGAGATCACCAAAAATTTTCCTGGAGCAACAATCAATGGTCCTCCTATTCCGAAAATCAAGCATATCATCCTGGGTTTTCATCACAAGCTCAAGCTCATGTTCCAGAAAAGAAGCCATCATTGGAAGAGATGATGTTGCAATTTATGGTGGAAAACGATGCATCAATTAGAAATCTTGAGACACAAATAAGCCAGCTTGCTCATGCCATTGACAACCAACTTCAAGAAACTCTTCCAAGTGATACTGAACTTAATCCTATGAACGAAGAACAAGAGCATTGCAATGCCAATACACTTGGGATTGAACAAGAGATAGATGAGGATAGCAAGAACCAGAATTGTCAACTGAGCTTATTGAAGAAGAATTTGTGAAAGCTCAAGAAGTCGGGATTCAGTGCGACCCACCACCACCAACCAAATTTCTTGAAGAAGAAATTGTGGATGCAAAAGAAGGTGAAAAAGTTTACATAGAGGAGACCCAGTGTGACCCACCACAGCCTATTCCCCAATGCATCCAACAGCAAAAACTAATCGATGGGATAGATAGTGCTAACAACGAGGAATTCATAGAGATTTATCCCATTGATCCACTTAAAGAATTATTGAATTCTACCACTGAAAGGGATGAATTCTGCTTTCAAGCCTGCAAGACTGCTAAACTGTTCAAAGAAAGAACAGCCAAATGGCATGAATCAAAAATCATTAAGTGGTTGGATACAGGATGATGAACAACGAGATAGTCAAGCCAATGACTATAAATCAAGCACTTTTTGGGAGGCAACCCAAGTTCTAAACTTTTTATTTTTTTTATTTTTCTTTTCTTTTAATTTTTAGAGTATTTTTATTTTTATTAATTTTATTTTTATTTTGTTTTCTTTTGTAGTGACTATTCACCTAACTTGGATAAGCATGATGAAGTCTAAGAGGAAAACTAAAGATTCTCCTACGTTGCTTTCATCGATAGGGGAGTTTTCTTGTTCTTACTCCTTTTAGTTCTAAACATTGAGGACAATGTTTGTTTTAAGTTTGGGGGTGTGCCTTTAGGTTTATTTTAGTTTGTATGATTGTCTAATTTTTTTAGGAGTCTAAATTTTTTTCTGTTTTTTGCTTGAGATACATTGCACTTAGAATGATTGAATCTTTGTCCAATGATGAATTTTAGTTATTGATTTATCTTGATTTTTGGGAAAACATAAGCATGAGAAGAATTTGTGTTAAATTCTTTTGTTAGTTTCATGTTAGGATGTGATTTTCAAAAAAATTGAGCACTTAATATCTTGCTTAAGTTTGCATTGCTTATTTAAAGACTGATTATGTTGATGTGAATTGCAATTATGTCTAGAACCTAGAATTTGTTTGATTCTCTCTCAAGGCGAAATCCTAGACGACACTAAGTTGAGGAAGTGATTTAGGCCATCTTTGGATCGTTTGAGCCTTTCGAGCTTACCTTTATATATGATTATCCTTAGTCTACCTCTTTGTGCCTAATTGATATATCTCTTTTCTTTGATTGCCATATTTTAGCCTAGCCAAATAAGAAAAACCATGATTAACCCTCACTACATAGGCATGTGATGATATTACAGGAAAAAAATTTTGAGCCATGTCAAATTTGGGTGAAAAGGTGGTAAAAAAAAAAGAGAAAAAGAGTTATGATTCTTCAAAAACGAAGAATAGAAAGGAAAAAAAAGGATAAAGTGGTGAAGCAAAAAGAAAGTGTATTCAAAGAATGGAGAATGTAATTTGAGGAAAAGACTATGGCTCTCAAAATCCTGATAAAAATGTAAAGTGTCTAAGGTTGAACTTAAATCGAAATATATATTTATCCTACCTTGACCCTAGCCTTACATTACAAGCATAATAAAGACCTACTTGATCCTTGATGAAGTGTTAGTCTACATTAGTGGAGAGAGAGATGAAAAACAAACATATGAGAATCTAGTACTAATTTGTATTTTTGCATTGGCATAAACTTATTTAGATTGCATGTGATGATTTGCAAGACATTATACACACACACTGGAAATACATTCAAGCATGAAGTTTACGATTGAATTGAATCATAGATTTGGATTATGTTTATGTTCTAACTTGAATCATGATTTTGAGATAACTTTTGAGGAAGATTAAAGAAATCGTTGTTTAAGTGCATTTATCTTAAGTGATGTTTTGTGTCAGGTAATTTAGTTAGTTTGTTTTGTTTTGTTTTGCTCGAGGACTAGCAAAATATTAAGTTTGGGGGGTGTGATAACTCTAAGAAATATAGTTATTTTGCCATCTTTTATGCTTTTAAAACGGCTAAGTCCTTGAGGATTTTATTAGGATTTGATTAGTTTTAGATATTTTTATATTTATTTTAATTATCCATTTTATGTTTAAAAATAGTTATTTATTTTTTATTTATGTATTTTTATAGGTCCAAGGTGATCTGGAGCTTCGAGGTGCAAAACGACAAAAATCGGTGCATTCCAATGAGCAGGCAGATTCGACCTCCGGAGCTTCTTTCAAGAAAAACTCGATCTTAATGACTTAATTTGAGAAAACTTCCTTCTTTACTTTTGAATCTGACTTCCATACCTTTTCAACGGTGTAAGGCTCTTCAAAAGAGGACAAGATTTTCCCAGTCCAAACAGCTTCCGAAGTTCGAGAAGCCGACAGGAACCAATTTCAGACAAACAGAGGAGAAACACCAAGGAGGCAGTAGCAGTGGCGCCACGGCGCCGGGGGCTCGTGAACAGTATCACAAAAACGTAAAAAAATGCAAAACTTACCTGTTTTGCTTGGGAACGAAGTTTCGGACTCTAGGAGGCCTTGGACACTTTAAATAGGACTCTTTTAGGTCAGAATAAAGAGGATTAGACATCTAGAAACCTAATTCTCTCTCAAGAAGATAGCCACCATCAAATTCTCTCAAGAAGATTGGAAGCTTGAAGATTGAAGATTCAAGAACTGACAACTCTTAGTTTCTTCTTTTCTCTTTTCTCTTCTTTATCGTTCTTATATTGTTGATGATGGTGAAACTATTTTATTATTTGTTTTCATTAATTATCATGAACTAAATATCTTTTACTAGGATTTCAATGGAACTCAACACATAGTTTGAATTTACTTTCTCTCTCTGCTTAATTTAATGGTTTGTTGAGTTGTTTGTTCATTCTTGTTCTTAATGCTTATAGTTGATTGGTCACCAATTAGATTGATTTGTTAACCTAAATACAACTTGGAAAAGGGAGTTTAGTGTTAGACATGGATTGAATGACACATGTTTCATATTCATTTATTAGGATGAATTGATTTGCAGGTAAGGTAGGAATACACTTACTTGTCATGTGTAACCATTGTTAGAGCCTAAGCTTAATGAGTTCTTCTTTAATTCAATTATCATAGGAATATAGTTAATTGGTTAAGAAGGATATTTTTATGAGACCATCGAAAGATCCTTATAAATAAGATAGAACTCTAGGTTAACAACTCAGGATCATTAATCAAGTGAAGAGATAGAGAGAGATTCAAGCGAAGTGTTGAGGGAAGTTGTAATCCTAGGCTTTTATAATTAATTGAATTCACCTTTTTTAATTTACTTGTTTTCAGTATTAGTTTCTTTTAATTTTAGTTTTTAGTTATCATCTTTAATTATTTGTTTAGATAAGATTAGGTTGTGTTAATTTTAGTATTTAGCAAAATTAGTAACAATTCCTCGTGGGTTCGACACTCTACTTTTCATTATATTACTTGTCAACAATACGTGCACTTGCGTGATTAAAATCGACAACAGTAACCTCCTTTTTTATAAAGGTATTTGTGTAAACAAGAAGAACCTCTAGTAGACTAGGTGTTTACAAAGGTTAGCACAACAAAGAGAGACTATACAATGATATTTTTACAAAGGAATACAAGGAAATGGAAAAGATTAAGCTTAGACCATTGAAAACTTGAGAGGTGAAATATTTGGCTTTGATATTTCTCTTTTCATGTCTCTTGCTCTTGGTGGTGTTTGAGACTCTATTTTATAGATTGGGAATGATTTATGACCGTTGGGAATGAATTGGGATGAAAAAGAGCCTTTGGAACTTCAAAAAATTGAGTTTTAAAAATTGTTCAGCGCTCTAGGATCGATCCTTTAAAACTCAAAATATGATCGTTGGGCATCAAGGGATCGATCCTCTACTGTCTTGCAAAGTGAAATTAGGTTCTACTTTGAAGGAATCGATCCTAAAGGGTTAGGGGATAGATCCTTGCCAATTTTTCACTAGGAGATCGATCCTCTCGTGTAGGGGATCGATCCTCTACCCCTCTAATAAGTGAATTTTCACTAAAGGATGGATCCTCTTGTTTAGGGATGGATTGTCTACCCTTCTAGAAAGTGAATTTTGAAGGATTGATACAATTTGACCTTGAAAAAGGGTAAAATTTTCCTCAAAAATAATTTTAACATAATTAATAATTTAATAACATGTATTTTTGAGAAAAGAAAGGAAATTAAAATATTTTAGCATTTTCCAAAATATTTTCAAAATAATTCAAAGGAAAATACTAAATTGAAAACATTTTTTTATCAATCTAATTAAGTTTAAGATTTTGTCATTTCAAAATTAGGATCAATTTAAAGCTAACAAAATATAAAGACATCTGGTTAATTGAAGGACATGCAAACTAAATAGAGAGATTGATTTAGCATATTTTAAACTCGAATACTCTTCTTAATTCCAAAACCAATATATCATGACTATAAAAGATAAAATTAAAACTTTTATATGCAATATTTATTAAAATAACTAAAAAGAAATCTTTGAAAAATTTATCAAAATCTATTGTATAAATTGCTTGAAGAACTCTTACTTGTCATATGAAAATTAAAATTCTAATCCCAAACTGATTCAGAAAGCCTTTTGATTGAAATGATATTAAAACCAAAATCTATATAATGAAATGAGATTTAATTACTAATCAACTATAATTTTATCCTTGTTTGATAAATTTAAAAATGTTAACAGTTATCTAAAGAACGGTGATCCAAAAAGTTCTATCCTAATGACAACAATTCAATATAATTAAAACTTCTTTTCTATCATTAAATACAAAATTATAATAAACAAAAAAAAATTAAAATGATAATTTAAAATTTTAATGAAAAATTGTTTGTTTTTATTAATTCGAAACTAATAAAAATAGTAATTTAATTAACACCACGACTCTATAGACAATAAAAATAATTTAATAGTTAAACTAACAATGTGATTAATAAAATAAAAAGAAAAAAAAATTCCACATCTCATACCCCATATGGAAGAAGAGATCACTAGTTTCATGAAAAGAGTGGAGGTTACTTCAAGTTCAATCTTTTTCTTTTTTTTGGTACATCGTTTAAATAAAACACAATTTAGATAATGCTACATCTAACAAATCATCTTGTAAATGTCTTACAAGAGCAACAGGTGGGTCATTCAACTTAGTAATCTCAACACCAACATTGTGACCTAAAAAAGCTAGAAAATTAGCACAAAAGTTTGCCTCCCTATAGATATTATGTAGTTGACAAATTCAGTCCCGATTCAACATTTATTTGCAACCAAGAATTAGTTGATAAAGAGGATCTTTCTCATGAAGCGGTTGTAAAATCTTTTGAACCGCCAAAAGTGAATCTGATTCAACAATCAGATGTTTGCAACCATGTTCCCACGCTAAGCTCAATCAAGTAAAAATAACATAAACTTCTGCCTTCAAGATGTGTCCCCAACCAAGTTTCCTAAAAAGTTCAAAGAGTCAAAAACCGTTACTATCCCTGCAAAGACCTCCACAGGCTAATTCTTCTAAATTCGATCGAGCAACACCATCAACATTCAACTTAGTATAACCCAGAGGTGGACAAGCCTATGCTGTATAACTTCATTGTCTTCTTAGAGAATGAGAAACAAACACCCTACATTTCATAAAATGACGCATACTGAAAATTATTCGAAAGATGACATATAACAACACACCCTACATTTCAAGTTCAATCTTTTGTGCCATATAACAACTTACTTAACTACCTTCATTCTTGTCTTATTTTCCTTTATAAACCCCTTTTGTTGAGTGTTGTACATAATTTGATACTATAAAAAACATAGCATAGCATTAGTAAAACTCCATAATATAAAATTCTCCTTCCTATAAAGCCAAATATTCTTTTACCTCTAAATTATGAGAATTAGAGGCAATTTACTTTTGAGTATAAAGATAAATATTCTTTTGTGTTTATATTTGATGCACTGTTAGTATATAAATCTATACACTGTTAATGAATCATAATATAACATCTCATTAATAAACAAACCTAAAATTTTAAAAGGATTTGTATTTGATGCACTAATAGTATATAAATCTACACACTGCCAGTGAACCACATATAGACCTCTCTATGGGCCGGGTAGCCCGCCCGGCCCGTATTGGGCCGGGCCGGACATGAATTTTTATGATCCGGGCCGACCCAGCCCGGATCACTGTTTAAGTATTAAAATATTATTTTTTATTTAAATTTAATTATAAAATATATATCTTAATAAAAAAATAATTTTTTAATATTTTAATATATTTGAATAGTGAAACGGGCTTATACGGGTAGGCCCGGGCTCGGCCCGAATGGGCTTGGGCAAGGAGGAAAAAAAGTTTCGAGCCGCGGCCCGACCCGGCCCATGAACAGGTCTAACCACATGATGTCATCTCATTAATAAACAAATATAAAATTTTAAAAGTCTTTAAAAATAAATAAGATCACTTTATTTATTAATAGGTGGCATCATCTGAATTACTAATAGTGTATAGATATATACAATGACAGTGCATCAAATATAAATTTATTTTAAAAATCCTTAAAAATAAATATAGATAACTATACCTTTTAATAGGTGACATCATGTGGTTCGTTGTCAATGTATAAATTTATACACTAACAATGCATCAATATAAACCCTATTTTTTTCTTCTAAATGATAAGAATTAGAGACAAATAATATTACATTCAAAGGCAAAAGTTGTTTTTGCATCTAAATCATAATTTTAGAGGCAAAATTTTATTTGCCTTTAATTATTTGCTGCTATTAATTGATATTGTTGTAGTGAAAGTATTGACGTTGAATCCAACCTTAAGGGCTAGTTTAGTATTACTGTTGGAAAAAATTTGGATTAGAAAAAAATTAGGTTGGAAAAAGTGTATTTAAAAAGTGTGGTGAAAAAATATGGTTTAAAAACTTTTAAGTGTTTGACATTACAGTAAAAAAGTGCTGTGAAAAAGTGAAATGTCAAAAGAGATGTTTAAAATAATAAAAATTTAGAGATGTGAGGTTAAAAAATTGAAAAATATTTTTTATTTAAATATATTTTGTTTAGATGTTGTATTTTAATTTAGTTATTCAACTTTTTAATTTTTATATTTTCATTTATAAGTCAATGTTTTTTATTTTCAAGTAAATTTAATATTTTTATATGTTTGAACTCTAAGAGAATGATTTAAAATTAATTTTGTTAATAGTATTATTAGTGTTACAGAAAACATGAAGATGAAGTTCAATTATATGTTGAAATTATATGATATTTTTATATATTTCAATTATTATTATATTAAAATTTAGATTTAAATGTGGAATAAGTATAATAATATATTGTAAATGATTATTTATAATAGAATCAAATGTCAAATTAATAATATTATTTTTTATGTTTAATTATTGTAAATATAATAAGGATAATATTAAAAGATATTTGATATTTATAGTTAATGTCTTTCAAGTTAAATCCAATTTAAAGATATACTATTAATTATTTTTTTTAATAATACATTATTGATATAATTGTATAATAATTATAAATATACTTTTACAAATTAAAAATTTTTATTTAAATTTTTTATCATTTATATATATTATTTTAAATAAAATCATTTAATTATAGTTTAATTTTTTTCAATTATAAATTCGATTTTTTACGAGTTTCGGATCAGATCGATCTCGGGCTCGGATTGTAGCGGATTCGGGTTTTTACGAGTTCGGATTTTTTCGGATTTGGATTTTCTTGGGTTCGGGCTATTTCGGATTCGGATTTTCTCGGGTTCGGGCTTTTTCAGATTCGGATTTTTTCGGATTCGGGCCTTTGACTTTTTTAGTCAATTCGGATCGGATCGGATTCGGTCTCGGATCGGCTAAGGCGGGTTCTCGGATTCGGCCCTGCTTTGCCAACTCTAATTTTCAACAAAACAAAAAATATGATGTGGATATTCCACATGCACCTAAAATTTACAGGTTACATGGCGTGTTGGAAGAAATTATTATTTATTTTTTATAAAATTTTATAAATAAATATTTTCAAATATTAAATTTAAATTTTTTTTAAAAAAAAAATCTAATTTATCAAATAAATTAGAGTTAAAATAAACACACAAATTTTTTTTAGTCCAAGCAAAAATGACTTAGTTTCAGTGCCCCGAAATCACTCCTTCACAGTCTCAAATATAAAAAAATGGCGCTACTAAAATTTAGAGATGTCCATGGACAGAGAATGAACCTAGACATGATATTAACACTACATGCTCGTCCAGGCTCGTACAGATTTGCAAAGATACAACCGAGGCCCGCTCGAGTTACTTTTTTCCTAAAAAAAACATGTTATTTATTTGTTTAATCTTTAATAATTAAGTTTTAAAACATGAATAACTTAAAATAATTTTTAATATTTACAATGCAACATTATATATATTTATCATTTATATGATTTAAATTGCGTATAAATATAATGTATATTAAAAAATAAGTTGGATCGGGTTCGGTTTTTAAATGTTAAAGACAATGATCTTCTGTTTGTTAAACAGACCTCTTTTTTTTTTTTTTACTCAAACCCATTTTCGAACTTTATATTTTACCCAAAACTTCTCAAATATCGAATAAGCCTTCAAATTTAGACGGATAAGCCGATCCTTAAACAGATGTACTATAAATTAAAGCATAACCTCAACATTCTCAGTTGTCAACAACGCATTCTTATAAGTTTAGGCTTGAACTCACAATCTAATGCAAATTAAGTAAAGGAAGCTAAACTCAGAAACTAAGCTTGAAAACTTGTAATTATATCATGGTTTTAGTTGTTTGTGTGTGTGTTTTTTTCTTATCAATTGATTAAGCTCAAAAAGAAAACACTTGTGGTTTCTGACTATTACATTACTGATAGTAAACACAAGAAAAATCACTACTCATAAATCTTTAAAAAAATTGACATACATATAACTCAGTATTAAAACTCAATAACTGAGAAAAAGTTGATGAAAAATCATTACCTTTGGGAAAGACTTCGTGCCCCAGGCCATGGCAGAAATGACCTGTTAAAATTCAGTGTAAAAAAAATGGTAAAAGTAGCAGTTCAAATAGAAAATGTGTGAGCATATCTTTCATGCTTTCAGACCTGCCTGAGCTCCACCAGCTTTAAGAATGTGAGTCACACCGGCCTTCTTGGCACAATATAGTACCCTCCTATATGCAAATACTGATCAGCTCTCTCTCTTTATATGTTATTTCAATATAAGCACAAAAAAAAAAAAAAATAAATACCTTACATATGCTGCCATCTTGGCCTGGGGGAGTTGCTAGAACAACAGCTTTACATCCAGCAATCTATGCAGGCTGGAGTGAGTGAGGAATAAACCAAATGTCAAATATGGAAGAAATCTGTGCGAGGATCACTAAGTTCTGATAACTTATAAGACTTCATTGCACACTACTTTATTCTCTTACAATTTACAAGCCAATCCTGTAATAGTTAATAATCCATTATAGAAGATTAAAAGACATGTTTGGCAAAGTTTCCTAAATCTAGTGCACGCAGGCACTAGTGAACAAGCAGTCTTTTTCTATCAAGTACAAATACAACAATTATAGGGTAAATGAAATCCAGGTCTTTGAGCAGGGATTCATGAAACAACTGTGGAGCCAAATGCTCCCAATCCATATATGCTCGTGTATATATATACATATATACAATCAAGTAGTACTTTAATTGAGAAGGCATTCAAATTCTCAACTGTTCATAGGATTTAGGTATTTCAATTACAATGACTCTTTACAATGTACAATGAATAGAAGCTTTCTGAAGATATACAAGAATAGTGGCTGTGGCTTTAAAGCTGGACTCAGAAAGGCAGTTCAAAGAGAATAAATCAAACTAATACCATCAAACTAAAGCTACATAACAGTCTAAATGAAACTAGTCTTCATGGACTGGTTATGTCCCGGAAAACCTGCAGCCGCTTCCTCCTTGATGAAACAGTGTTTGGTGATGCATTGTATCCACTTTTCATATCAAATGATTCAAGCTGTTGAGTTATATTCTCAATAGGATGCTTATAATCAGGATGTTGATAAATTATGTTGGAATTCAGATTTTCATCATTGAACTCCTCTTCCTTGTTAAAGCCATGATCATAGCTCTTCCCCAGATATTTTCTTCCACTTTGTAATTCTTCTTTTTCTTCTTCTTCTTCAACCATGTCTGCCCAGCTTTTCTTATTTGGTGCATTTGCAGCCTTTTCCAGTCTAATTTCTGATTCATCTTTAGATGAAACCAATAGTTCTACATTAAGACTTTGCGCTGAATGCGAAGTCACACTGGATATAGTCTTCTTCTCCAATGATAGCTTGCTAAATGAACTGCCAACAGATTCTTCTGCCCATCTTCCCCTTCTTTGATCTCTGTTATTTAGCCACAACAAAGAGTTTCTTGGCTGTGTGAATAGAACTCCAAATAAGCCCTCCTGAACTTCCTCTTCCTCTAGGCCAGCTGCAGAATTTTCTGACTTTACATTACTTGAAGCTTGTAATTCTTCATTAAGATTCTGGATTGAAGGTGAAGGTACGGTTTCACTGGCTACAGTTTGCTGCTCAAAAGATAGTTTTCGAATGGAATTTCTAACTGTATCTTCTCCCCATCTTCCTCCTCTCCTCTGATCTGCAGTGTTCAACCCCCGTGAACATCGTCTTGGTTGGGTAAAAGCTTCTGAGGAAGCATACATTTTGTTATGTGAAGAACCTACTACTTCTTGTCCTGTTGAATACCTCCTCCAGTTTTCATTCAAATGTGAACCTTTTCTCCACTTCTCAGACTGCAAACTACCTTTCAATCCAATGGGTGTGCATTGTGAACTTCTGTCATCATATCCACAGTAAGATTCACCATTTTGCTCATCTGACAGCATCTTCACTTGCCAATGTGCATGTAGCAACCCAGGAATATTATCTTCATTTCTAGGAAGGAAAACGCTAGCTTCCTTCAAACTTCTATCCCTGTATGGTGTCGAGGATCTTCTTCGAGTTTCCCTCCCCTGTGCCACCGGCTCTAACTTCGATTGCGATTCTACTTGGATCAGCATTTCAAGAGCACGTTCATAAGATTTAGAGTAGGATTCATCCATCTGTTCAATTCCAGATGAAGCTTTAACATCCTGAAGCAGTGATTTTGCTTCACTGATCCTGTTCATGTGCATCAAGCATATTGCCAGGTTGCATTGCTTATTCTTATCTGGCTCCACAGACAAAGCTTTTCTGTGATGATACAAACTCGATGTAAAACATATATACACACATTTTTCTCTAAAAAAAATTGTGATGCATGTATATATTTTTAGGGAACATAAAAAGAGTAGCATACCTGTAATGTTGCTCAGCAATTCCATAATTATGTTGCTGGAGATAGGCCCAGGCCAAATTCCCTAGTATCCTGAAGGGGACAAACATAGATAAATTTGCAGAAAATATAAGTAGAAAGAATAAGAATAATAAAGAGTATGAGTGAAACATCCACCTTGATTTCTCTTGTTCAATAGTAATCTGAATCTTATTCCCTTGGGATTTTGCAATCTTTGTCCTCTTTCCACCAAAAACAGTTCCTTCATCAATGTTCCTCAGTTTCTTCTGAAGGATTTCAATCTCTTCATCAACCCTTCCAGACCTCTGCCAAAAACAAACAGTGGCAGTAAACAAATATGCCCCGATCGAGTCTCCAAACCGAGGCTATAACTGAACAATATATCATCATAAATTACAACTGGAGCCAACTACACCTAGAATTAATGCCAGATAAACTCTCCAAAATAAATGGACCTGATAAACAATATATCATCATAAATTACAACTGGAGCCAACTACACCTAGAATTAATGCCAGATAAACTCTCCAAAATAAATGGACCTGATAAACATACACAGACAGACATGCAGTAGATCTCCATATAGTTTTACAGAAGGTAAAAACTATACTCTTTTACCTTGTAGATGGAGTATAATTTTTTTCAGAGCTATATACCTTTGCATCTAAGTTTGTACTGCTGCAGCAATGTATTTTTCCTTTATGTAACTATAAATTTTTGTCTATTACAAACTTTCAGCTGTATTAGCACCCTTTTTTATCTTCTTGTGAATTCCTTTAGAACTTATCAACTTCCAGCTACACACTATGTATAGTTCATGCATTGTTCCTAAAATATAACAAGTAGAAGCAAAATTCCTAGCGGATTTTACTAGGACAAAACTTAGTGCAAAAATACCATGTTCTAAGCCTGGTGCCGGCATCTATCTAGGAGTACTCTCATTTTCTTGAAGCATTGATCAACTGTAAGAATTAGAATGACAGAATTTGGAAATAATCTAAGGTGACGAAACTAATAGAATAGACTTCTTCGAAATATACAAGACCTTAAAATAATATTATTTCTCTGAAATTTTGAAATCCTCTAGTATGATTGTTCGAAAAAAGAAAAATAAAAATGAAGAGGAAACCCTCCGGTATGAACTATGCATTTCCATTCACTCCAAATTGCTATGACATTATGACTATGTCTCTTCATTGTTCTTGAAGAATCCATGTCCGACACCCGTATCCGACGTATATTCGGATATGGATATGGGGATATGACTCTCCAAAGACTCTCCAAATACATGAAAAAATTTAGAAAAAACTGAACATACCTGTATCAGACACATATCCATATCGGACACATATCCGTATCCGTTACTCACACCCGAGTCCTAGTAACATAGCATTATGATCCTCAAACTGCCACCATCAAGTCTATAAGTACAGTCGTATTGGGATCTGTTCCCATTTACCGTTGTTTGATTTTGTCAAATTTTAACTCCACTAGATGTCTAGATCCTCCAAGAGTAAATGAGAACGAGGCAATAAATTTATGGCATTTACATCAAAACGGCATGAATTGAAAGAAAAGGAGGACATGACTGATGAGCTCCTAAGATTCATGTTTCATGTACTAGACTCATTCATCTAAACTCAATTTAATAACAAGCAAATGGAAACTCAATTTAATAACAAGCAAATGAAAACTAAGCTTGATAGAAACAGATAGATAGACATCTGAAGATAAGATTGCCATGAATCGTACCTTGTAGAGTTCAACAAGGACATTATCAAGAGACTCCTGAGACTCACAAGGACAAAGATGACGGAAAGATTTGATTGCCTCAATAGCCTCATCAGATCTATTCAGTTGTTTCATCACAACAGCCATGTCTTTCAATGCACTTTCAACACGATCTCCACCATTAATAGCTGCCCAGAACAGGGAAATGGCTTTACCGGGCTCCTTGTCTATCAACTGTAGGTTAGGTCACCAATCATTCTACTATAAAGCATTGATTCACCCAAATCTTTAACAGGAAAACTCAATTAATACCATAAAAACTGGAGAAAATAGAATCACATGAATCCCCAAAGATTCTGTTTTGTTGCAAAATAAGGTAACTTCACATGCAATAATATTTCATGATCCCCGTAAACCAACATAAGGCCAACGAAAAAAGAAACAAGAAAAAACGAATGGGATCATCTTAGATACCAAGAAAATATAAGGGTTTCATTCATACAAAAAACCCAATAATCAAGAATTAACCAAGGAAGCAGTAAGAAGAAAAAAGAAATGGAAAAACCAAAAGAGAAAAAGAAGGAAAAAAACCCTTTACAAAATAAGCTGACAATGAGAAATGGTGTAATTAACCTGGACGTGCTTTGCCCTGCCATAAGGAGAATCAGAAGCTGGCACTTTGTGAATGACATGAAAGCAATCGCCGTTGTTGGCAGGCGAAATTCTTTTCCTCTCTGACATTGGCAAGACGGTCGTGGACTGTGTTTTCTTCCATGCAGGCGGTTGTGGGGTCAAGAAACCCCTCGCTGGAAAGTTTTTGTCGTTTGTCGACCACATTGCCTCTTTCTTTTTCTCAGCAAAATCTCCAAACCTTTTTCCAGACTTTCCAAGAAAGTGTTTGTATCAGTCGAAAAAAAAAAGAGTTTTCTAGCGATGTACTACTACTCTAAATAAAGGAAAAGATCAGTCTTTATTAATTTGGACCAGGCTCTTGAGAGTCTCCTTCAATTATATCTTGTGGTGGGAAGGGAAAGCCACTTTATCTCTTGAAAAATTCTGTTGATAATTTGATAAAAGAAGGAAAGATTCCGGGAAACTGAGAGAGAAAATTGAAAGAGAAAAAGAGTGGAGAGTGGAGACGATGATGATGATTCGTTTTGAGAGGAGAAATTGGAAGAAGAAAGAAGTAGCCGTTTTATAATTACCAGCCGTTGGGGTTTTACTTTTTAGACGACTCACGCGCGTTACGTGTTAAACATCTGAATCCTAATTACTTTTGATTTTATATTTATTATTAGGATTTATACTTGATGTACTGTTAATATATAAATCTACAGTGAATCATAAACTGATATCTCATTAAGAAACTAACTTTTAACCATAACACTTAATCCTAATTTTAACTCTAACTCTAACCTTAACTCTAGCTCTAATCCTAATCTTTTAATTTGTGATATCATAGGATACAGTGTCAGTGTATAAATATATAAACTGACAGTGTATCAAATATAAATCTTTATTATTAATATTTTATTTAATTTTTTGATAATTTTTTTAATTGAATTGATGTCAATTAATTCATGAGTGGATAGTTCTTTTAGAAAAAATATGTTTTATTAAAATTATAAAAGTTAAATTTTTTATTTTATATCTATTATTAATAATTTACTTAATTTTTTTATAATTTTATCAACTGAGTTGATGTCAATTAACTCGTGAATGAATAATTTTTTTTTAGAAAAATATGGTTTATTATAAGATATATTTTTGATTTTATATTTATTATTAATATTTTACTTAATCTTTTTAATTTTATCAACTGAGTTGATGTCAATTAACTCGTGAGTGAGTAATTGTTTTAGAAAAAAATATGTTTTATTAAAAATTATAAAAGATATTTCTGATTTTATATTAATTATTAATATTTTACTTAATTTTTTTTATAATTTTATTAATTAAGTTGATGTCAATTAACTCGTGAGTGAGTAATTTTTTTAGAAAAAATATGATTTATTAAAAATTATGAAAGATATTTTTGATTTTATATTTATTATTAATATTTTACTTAATTTTTTGATAATTTTATTAACTGAGTTGATATCAATTAACTCATGACACTAAATTCAATTAGAAGCATTTTTAATAGTATAAATTCAACAAAAAAGAAAATTGCATTTTCCAATAATCTACCTGGGAGAAAAGCACTTTGTGTCATATTGATACAATAGGTAGATCATGTTTAAACCTATTAATTAAAATTTTAACTATGATTTTGCAAAGGACATTATGTTCTTTGGTTTTTTAACTTTTGGGATTAAAACAATGTGGGTTTTGTTAGCAAGCGAAATATCTCTCTCTATTCAAAAAGAAAGACAAAATTTAACAATATCATTGTCAATAATATACCAAAAGTTTTTGAAAGAAAAGAGCAGGCATACTATCAAAACTGAGAGCTTTTGTTGGGTGCATTGTTTAATGGCTAGAAGAATCTCTTTAGATTTGAATTCTAAAAGAAGAAAGTTGTTAATTTCATATGATACTCAAGTTTCAATAGCCTCGAGGACATTTTCAAAGTCTGTGGTACCTTGAGATTGAAATAATTGTTTAAAGTAAGTGGTGGTAATCTCTTGCACCACATCCTCAATCTCACACAAATCACCATTATCATTCTTCAATCCCTTAATAGTATTTGTGCATTTTCTTTGTGTGACCTTAGCATAAAAGAAACCAGTATTTCTATCCCTTCACGCACCCAGTAAACACGAGCCCTTTGCAACCAAAACATCTCATCTTTTTCGAACTCCAAATTCAACTCGTTTCGAACTCTTTGCTCCCGCTCTAGGGTGATATCATCTTGTGTTAAATCATTAAGCTATTTTAGTTCCATCATGAGCCTATCAATATTGTTTTTCTTGGCCTGAAACTTTTCTTGATGTCATTGCCTAAGCCGAGCACCTGTGGATTCTAGCTTGACCAAAACCTTATCATTATTAACATTCTGCCATGCATCACTAACCTCCCTTTCACACTCGCTCTCTTTATCCACATTGCCTCAAAGTAACATTGCTTTCTTCTTCCTTTTTCCCTTTTATTTCTATTGCTTTGCTTCCCATATTTGTTAACCAAAATTAGGGAATGATTAAACACCGAAGTGGTTAAATGGTGAATTGTATATGAAGGAAATAGATCCCACCAACCATTACTTACAACTCATTGATGCACCCAAAAGAGTGTATCTTATTTAACCTTGCACTAAAAAGATCAATTGTAAGTATAGTAGTTAGCAAGGGTCGAGTCCTCAGGGATTGGGTTTTAGTTTATAAGTTGATAGTTTAAAACTTAAATTCAAGAACAATAAAAGAAAAGGGGTTTTTGAAATCAGATTTAAACTAAAGTAAATAATAAGAATAAGATGCAAGGCGGTATAACCAGCCAATAAAAATATATATACTAAATTAGGCGGTATAACCAGCCAATAAAAATATATATACTAAATTAGGCGGTATAACCAGCCAATAAAAATAAAACAAAGTTAATATACAAATTAGGCGGTATAACCAGCCAATAAAAATAAATATACTTTTAAAAATAAGAAAACTAGAAAAGTAAGAAAACAAGTAAGTAAGAAGAATCAAATATGAAAAATATGGTTAAGGTTTCATTCTCCACCACTAGACATCATTAAGAATCAATTTCAGATCTATCAATATCAACCAACTATCAAAGTTAACAACCGTAGATAACAACAAGCTCTGTTACCCCAATCTTTCCTTAGTTTGTCGTTAAATAGAACAAGCTCTCTTTTTAATCTCTAACCATTAAACAACCTAGAATAAGCTCTCTAAATTCAATTTAATGGCAGCTTTATGATGAGAAAGATAGGTTGATCTAAGCAACAAACACATAAGCTCGGATTGTTCAACTTAGGTTATGTTCCACTTTGCAATTATTGAAAACTTGACCATAATCATTAATCACAAATTGCCACTTATGAATAGGAAATCAAGACAATTACACGGATCAAGACTCCTAAACTAGCAATAGATAATTATCAAGATCTATCTAGTTGTACACCTAAATAAATCTAGACAACATCATGAACAATTCTTGTAGAAGAACATAAGCAACTTTGATAGAAAATTAATGATAGATAGAATCTGAAAATCAATCACAAAACATGTCTAGGGCTTTGAAATCACCCTTAACCAAATAGAAGTTTAGCCTAGCATAGGCATTATAAACATAAAATTAAATAGAATCTAAGAAGAAAATAAAAGAAAGAAAGAAGAAGAAGAAGAATATTAATTATCCAACCTCTTGCTCTTTCTAAAGAAAAAGAAAGAAGAAGAAAACTTAGAGAATTTTATTACAATGGCTAATATCCTACCTATGTACAATATGATCCTCTACAATCATCCAAGGCCCTCTATTTATACACATTTTGGAGGGCTAAATGACAAGAGACAAGCTTTACAAATTTCAAAGGTAGGTGTAATAGGTGGATGCATTTTTCTAACAATTTTCGTCATATTGTATGACCATTTTGATCAGCCAACTTGATGGTCGATTTTGTCAATCTTGGAGGCCTGATCTGATCACATGGTCTTCTAGAAAAATGTTCCCCTATGAGTTAATGATTCATAGCCGTTGGAATCAGCTCATTTGCTGATGTGGAGAAGAAGATATGGGCAAAATACGAAAACAGGTCAGCACAGACATCATTGCACATCAGCCAACTTGATGGTCGATTTCTTCAATATTGGAGGCTTTATCTGATCACATGGTCTTCTAGAAAAATGTTCCCCTATCAGTTAGTGATCCATAGCCGTTGGAATCAGCTCATTTTCTGATGTGTATCGAACGATATGGTCAAAATGCGAAAACTGCTCAGGACAGACGTCATTGCACATCAGCCAACTTAATGGTTGATTTCGCTAGGGAAAACGACTCCGTTTCAAGAAGTGTAAAACATGAAAAAGATAGATATGCCTCTTAACTTTGCACGGTTAAAATTTCAGCCTTATTGCTTCAGTGAAACTCTAGATATAGCTGATATGGCAAAAGGTGTCGGAACTGGAACTGAACTGGATTTGCCCTTAATTCTAGTAATCTGAAATCACTCAAAGAAACTTGTGAAAAACACCAAATTACATAAAAATATAAAAGATCATAAACACAATTAGACTAAACAATAATAACTCGTATTTGACACAAAACAATAATAAAACATAACTAAAAACTATATAATTATACGAGTTATCACACCCCCACACTTAGATTGTTGCTAGTCCCTAGCAACGACTCAATAAAAATAAAATAAGAAAATATAATCTAATCCATTTTCGTAGGAAATCACGGTGGCACTTAGCATGTGACACAAGCCTTTAAACCCCTAGGTGTCCCTAGTGGACGAGTTTAGTCTCGTGAGGGTTTACTAGGACGATACCCACAAACATTGAAAACATAAGAAAAACTAAAAATAATAATTATAACTAATCCTTCCAATAGATAATCATTGGACAAGTCTTAAAAACTAATCAATAGCTTAAAGAAATTCACAAAAAATCTTGCTTGAATGTAAATAGTTTGAGTTAAGCCAATATTAACATAACATATTTCAATCAAAATAGTGCATATTCAAACTTAATCTCAACTTCTCACATGGGATACTCTCTTGATTTTCACTCTTTAAAGTAGTGGTAAAGTGTTTACACTCAATCAATCTCATGAAAACACTTCTACCATATGCTTGCTTGTCCACCTATTCTCCACTAAAAGATCATGCAACTTCATAAATCAAGAGGTCTTTAATCAAGGTTGTAATGGGGCCAAGGGATTTGTGGTTGAAGAACAAAAGGATAAAGATATCACAAAGGTTCCAAAGAGTTCATAAAGTTTAGAGACATAAAAAAAATTATACAAAGAAACTTCTCAAAACTCTTATAAAGCACATAATAACATAGGCTAAATATTCATGTTGAGCCTTTGCATCATTCTAACCAACTTTGTAATATCTTTTTCATTACTTTAACTAGAAGTTCAAGAGAAGATTTTTTTTTTTTTTTTTTAATATGGGAATGTATTTGACAATGATCCCTTTCTTTTTCTCTTGACTTTTTTCTTTCTTTTCCCCCACACTTATTTCTTGTTTCTAACCCAAATTTTCAATAAATCTTCTTTGCCTTTGCAACTTGTCTCAAAACATGCTAATTCATCTTTGGAACAAAGGTAAAGATATAAGTATATTTAGGTTAGGGACAAGTTATGGTTACCAAAGAAATAGCTTATTCAATGTAGGCTCAAATTGGTTCACTAAGGGTGTGTTCTCTTCGAACATTAATAATGGATGGCTGTTTGGCTCTGGTTATAATCCTAATGCCTCTATCATATTCATGTTGTCACATGTATCAATATAGTCTCAAACGGTTTAAAGCAAGTTCTAGAGAATCATGTAATCATAAGAGCACTTAAGAAAGAAATTAGATTGATTTGTATAATGCATCAATCATTATAGGCTCAAAAACTCACAAGGATGATTATACAAGTCAGATTAAGTCTAAACATGCTTCTTTCTCAATCAACATATCATATTAACATTGGCTCATAAAAAGGTTGACATCAAGCTCAATTCTCATGAAAATCTTCTCACTAATAAATCTGTTTTAGACTTATGCAATTCATATCTCATCATTGTATTAAAAAGGAACTAAAACTAAAAAAAAAAAAAATAATAATAATAATAAAGAAAAAAAAATAGTAGACAAAAATAAAAGAAATCCTAAATCATTCCCCCCCACACTTGATTCTTACATTGTCCTCAATGTAAGTCTATTAACTCAAATGAAAGAATCATGTGTAAGAGAAAAGAACTAATAACATAAGAATAGGAACAACTAAGACTCAAAACAAAACAAAACCATGCAACCTAAATAATCCTAAAATACTAAACAAAAATTAACAAGTAAACATAAAAAGATTAAAATCAAACTGACAAGGTATGTCTCAAGTCTCCCTTACTCAGACCTTGTTCAGAATGAATACTTCTAAATTGCTTAAAACACAACAAACTTTTTTTTTTTTTTTTTTGAAAAGAAGAAATCAAACTGACAAGGTATGTCTCAAGTCTCCCTTACTCAGACCTTGTTCAGAATGAATACTTCTTAATTTTTTTATTTTTTTTTTAATTTAGCAAAATATGTTCCTTACCCCCTACTAAAATATGACATTGTCCCCAATGTCAAATTTTAAAGGTAGAATTTAGGAGATATTACCTGCAGAGGTTGCTAACCACTTATTATAACTGAGACACAACAAGCAAAATGTTAGATAATGTCACAAAGACAAAGTGCAATCCACTCCTTGCTCGTCCATATCTCTTTTTCTCTTTCCGAGCGTTTGCGAAACAACCGTAGCAGATAAACACTCATAAGCTTGGAGCTTTTTGAGTAAATCTTCAATGGTTGTAGCATAAATTATGGTTCTCCTTGCCTCTGAAAACATGAATCCATTATCCACAGCATTATCTAAATATGAAAGCAAATTACTAAAATAACCATTAATATTAAGCAAACCAATGGGTTTCTTATTTGTGACCAAAGATGACCAAGAAGCCACGCAAGCTATTTCTTCCAATGTACCCAAACCTCCTGGTAAAGCAATGAATGCATCGGCAGAATGGTACATGATTGTCATCCGTTCAGGGATACTCCAGACTTGTATTTCCTTACCCACGGTAGGTCCACAAAAACTTGTGAATAATTTTGGCACGATTCCTAGAACTGGACTTCCTCCGGCGTGTGCTGCTGTAGCGACTGCTCCCATTAAACTCGTACTACCGCCTCCATAAATCAAGTGGATCTTTTGTTGGGCAAGTATTACTCCAACTCTTATGGCTTCATCAGCGAATATATTATTTTTCCCTGGATAAGCACCTCCAAAGACACAAATTTTTTTAATGCGCTGGGATGAAGTACTTTCCATTTTTTTTTCTTCGAGTGCCTGAAAGAGAATGAGTACATGGTGTAATATATAGAGGACTGAGTAGTGAATCAGACAAGAGTAATAATGTCGCCGAAAGTGTATCTGACCTGTCAGAAGAAAATGTTAACCTAACAAAAGATTTTTGCGTGATTTCAGGAAGAAAATCAAAAAGAGAAGAAAAATCAACCGTAAAAGTCAAGAGTAATAATGTCGCCGAAAGTGTATTTGACCTGTCAGAAGAAAATGTTAACCTAACAAAAGATTTTTGCGTGATGTCAGGAAGAAAATCAAAAAGAGAAGAAAAATCAACCGTAAAAGACGAATAAAAAAAAAAGAATAATTACACAAATCGAACAACACGTAAATTAAACCAAAATAAAGTTATTGCAAATCAAACCAAAAGCTGAGAAGTCATTTGTTGTAGTTGTGATTGTGGCTCACATCTTCCTCTGGTTTTATGTCCAGAAACGGCTTAAACGCCTTCTATGAGTCGAGGATATGCTTCCCATCCAGTTTTCTTACAAGCTGGCAAACAGGGTCTTTTAACATCAGATTCCCAAGATGTTGCCATTCCCTTTGGAATTGCGGCCATAAATCAAGAATTTCTCTTTGTACGTCTCCACTAGGATGCGTCTCAAGAGAAAGTTGGATATTACCCAAATTCTCCTTACTCAATCCATCCTTAATGAATTCAATTTTATCATCTCGATTAGAGGACGGAATCCCAATAGAACGACATTTACCGTTACACGTCCATCGTGCACATTTGTGGCAATTTGAACTCATGCGCTTTGCTCGTCGCTTCTTTGCAAAAGTGCTTCTACCTGTACCTGGTAAATGCAAAACAGGAAGATATTCATCTTCACGTACCTTGGCTTCAATTATCCAACGTATGTCTGCAGGAATCCCTTTGTGCATAAGCATTCTTAATCTTTCAAATCGAACTTGGTAAAGCTTCAGTAAAATATTTCAAGGAAAATGAGGAAATCGTTTCTGCAATCTTGTGAGAATATCATCCATCCTAAAAAAAATGAAAAAAATTGAAAGAGAAATTGGAAGAGAAATTTATATACAATATCAGTTTTGTGGGTAGCTGATGGAACCGATTTAAATAATCACGGAGTACCGTTATCCGCCATTTAACCGGGGTAAAAAAAATAAAAATTATATTCACATCTAGTTATTTTCAAAACAAGGATCAGAAAGAAAAACAGCATAAGAAGACTCAAAAACAAAACACTCTAAATAAAATCCTAAATTCTTCCCCCCACACATAATTTTTACATTGTCATTAATGTAATGCTATTAACCCAAATGAAAGAATCATGTGTAAGTGAAAAGAACTATTAAACAAAATAAACTTATGCAGCCTAAATGAACTTAAAAACACTAAACACAATTAACAAAGAAACATAAGAAAAAGATAAAGAAAAAGAGAGCAAATCTGAGGATGGCAGTTTGGCAATGCTTTCACTAATTAGGCTGCCTCCCCCAATTAGCACTTGATTGATTGTTTCCAGTCTAGCCAATTCCCCTTCTTGGCTTTTTAGGATCTTTTGGCTTAGACATGAAACTTCTCGGATTTTTGCGTTTTGGAGGAAGTTTTCTTTGCAAAACAGCCAATGCATTCTCCCCCACACGTATTATTTCATCATTCTTGGTGGGGTATAGCTCTTTGAGGAATTGTGCATATCTTGGTACTTGTCTAATGGCATCCACAAGCAAGCTCTTTAAGGTTTCCAAAAATTGTTGTTCATGTTCCTTCTTCTTGGACTTTGCAAATCTGCTAGGAAAAAGTGGAGAAGGAACATTAGTAGAAATAAGAACCTTAAAAGCTACCTGAGGTGCCAAAGTACTCTCAATTTGAATGGTGGCTTCATTATCCTCAAGAAGTGAATCCATCTTTGGTTTTGTCTCATCCTCATCTTGTTCCTCATTTCTCAAGGTCACAATAGTAGCATTCTCCTTTGGGTTAATCACCGTTTGGGAAGGGAGTGCTAGAGATCTTTCTGCTACTAATTCCACCATACTACTAGCCAATAGGCTCATTTGCTTTTCCAAACTCTGGATGCTTGCCCTTGTTTCCTGTTGAAATTGCAAAGTATTAGTAACAAGAGAATCGACAAGATTTTCTAAAGAAGTACCTGAGTTTTGAGTCATATGTGGTGGTTGAAGAAGATCTGGTTCTTGAGACCATGATTTATTGAAGCTAGATGGATGAGTGTAATTCGCATAAGGATTTACTTCTTGGTAATTTTTCGAGTAGCCATAATAAGTATGATCCCACCATCCCTCATGGTAAGTGTTTGAGTAATGATCATACTGTTGGTCTTGGAACACTTGATGGCCTTGACATCCTCCCATGGCCAATTGTTGAACTGGGGAGGTGAGATTGGCTTGTTGATTCTCCATGTTCATGTATGCCACCAACTCTTCAAGTGTTAGATTGCTCAATTCCATTGTTTTTTTTTTTTTTTTTAAATTTGAAAAGAAAAACTTGTATGTACAAGAAAATAAAACTAATCAGAACTGAAAATAAGAATAAACCAAGTAACAAATAAACTAAAGAAAGCAATCCCCGGCAACGGCGCCAAAAGGTTGACATCAAGCTCAATTCTCATGAAAATCTTCTCACTAATAAATCTGTTTTAGACTTATGCAATTCATATCTCATCATTGTATTAAAAAGGAACTAAAACTAAAAAAATAATAATAATAATAATAATAATAATAAAGAAAAAAAGAGTGTATCTTATTTAACCTTGCACTAAAAAGATCAATTGTAAGTATAGTAGTTAGCAAGGGTCGAGTCCTCAGGGATTGGGTTTTAGTTTATAAGTTGATAGTTTAAAACTTAAATTCAAGAACAATAAAAGAAAAGGGGTTTTTGAAATCAGATTTAAACTAAAGTAAATAATAAGAATAAGATGCAAGGCGGTATAACCAGCCAATAAAAATATATATACTAAATTAGGCGGTATAACCAGCCAATAAAAATATATATACTAAATTAGGCGGTATAACCAGCCAATAAAAATAAAACAAAGTTAATATACAAATTAGGCGGTGTAACCAGCCAATAAAAATAAATATACTTTTAAAAATAAGAAAACTAGAAAAGTAAGAAAACAAGTAAGTAAGAAGAATCAAATATGAAAAATATGGTTAAGGTTTCATTCTCCACCACTAGACATCATTAAGAATCAATTTCAGATCTATCAATATCAACCAACTATCAAAGTTAACAACCGTAGATAACAACAAGCTCTGTTACCCCAATCTTTCCTTAGTTTGTCGTTAAATAGAACAAGCTCTCTATTTAATCTCTAACCATTAAACAACCTAGAATAAGCTCTCTAAATTCAATTTAATGGCAGCTTTATGATGAGAAAGATAGGTTGATCTAAGCAACAAACACATAAGCTCGGATTGTTCAACTTAGGTTATGTTCCACTTTGCAATTATTGAAAACTTGACCATAATCATTAATCACAAATTGCCACTTATGAATAGGAAATCAAGACAATTACACGGATCAAGACTCCTAAACTAGCAATAGATAATTATCAAGATCTATCTAGTTGTACACCTAAATAAATCTAGACAACATCATGAACAATTCTTGTAGAAGAACATAAGCAACTTTGATAGAAAATTAATGATAGATAGAATCTGAAAATCAATCACAAAACATGTCTAGGGCTTTGAAATCACCCTTAACCAAATAGAAGTTTAGCCTAGCATAGGCATTATAAACATAAAATTAAATAGAATCTAAGAAGAAAATAAAAGAAAGAAAGAAGAAGAATATTAATTATCCAACCTCTTGCTCTTTCTAAAGAAAAAGAAAACTAGAGAAAAGAAAGAAGAAGAAAACTTAGAGAATTTTATTACAATGGCTAATATCCTACCTATGTACAATATGATCCTCTACAATCATCCAAGGCCCTCTATTTATACACATTTTGGAGGGCTAAATGACAAGAGACAAGCTTTACAAATTTCAAAGGTAGGTGTAATAGGTGGGTGCATTTTTCTAACAATTTTCGTCATATTGTATGACCATTTTGATCAGCCAACTTGATGGTCTATTTTTTCAATCTTGGAGGCATGATCTGATCACATGGTCTTCTAGAAAAATGTTCCCCTATGAGTTAATGATTCATAGCCGTTGGAATCAGCTCATTTGCTGATGTGGAGAAGAAGATATGGGCAAAATACGAAAACAGGTCAGCACAGACGTCATTGCACATCAGCCAACTTGATGGTCGATTTCTTCAATATTGGAGGCTTTATCTGATCACATGGTCTTCTAGAAAAATGTTCCCCTATCAGTTAGTGATCCATAGCCGTTGGAATCAGCTCATTTGCTGATGTGTATCGGACGATATGGTCAAAATGCGAAAACTGCTCAGGACAGACGTCATTGCACATCAGCCAACTTAATGGTTGATTTCGCTAGGGAAAACGACTCCGTTTCAAGAAGTGTAAAACATGAAAAAGATAGATATGCCTCTTAACTTTGCACGGTTAAAATTTCAGCCTTATTGCTTCAGTGAAACTCTAGATATAGCTGATATGGCAAAAGGTGTCGGAACTGGAACTGAACTGGATTTGCCCTTAATTCTAGTAATCTGAAATCACTCAAAGAAACTTGTGAAAAACACCAAATTACATAAAAATATAAAAGATCATAAACACAATTAGACTAAACAATAATAACTCGTATTTGACACAAAACAATAATAAAACATAACTAAAAACTATATAA
The DNA here is from genome assembly GCA_030761205.1 of Fremontodendron californicum. Lineage (NCBI taxonomy): Eukaryota > Viridiplantae > Streptophyta > Magnoliopsida > Malvales > Malvaceae > Fremontodendron > Fremontodendron californicum. The sequence continues at coordinate 22,431,300 of JAULJL010000018.1, read as the reverse complement.
TTATACGAGTTATCACTCATCTATCCAATCTTTCTCTAACATTGTTAGCCATCTCTTGATCATGTTCCCAAGTATACCAAGTTCCACACAACCAAGATCCTCTAAGCCATTATCATCCAATGCATCCCGAAAGGCCTATATTTGGCTTTCATGTTTAAAACAATGGCCTGTCTTTTTATCTCATTAAAGTCCCCAAAAACACAGCCATGGTTTGGTAGATTGTGATGTCAAATTCCTTAACAAATCCCATGAAACTCCTCTTTGGCTAGTTTCTGACTCACTGTAAACCCTTTATCCTCCAACCATCTGACCTCATACCATCATCCTCTTCAATGTTTATATGATTCTTTGAGAAGCTGGGCAGTTTAGGTATGATATCATCTTTCCACATCATAGCTAATCCACCACTACTTCCTTCAGTGCTGACTCCGAAAAATGCTTACATTCCACAAACTTTCCTTATTCTATCTATTTTTTATCATGTAGTTTTGTTTCACTAAGAAAAAATACATGGGGATTTTCTTTCTTCAACAAATGCCGAAGAGCTCTAATTGCTCGTGGGTTTCCAAGCCCACGACAGTTTATGCGAGGCACCTCATTGTTGTCAACGAGACCAATAACCAATTTTTGCTGCTTCATGCACATTACTTTCATGAACCCCCTTCTCATTCCTACTTTTCGTCACTTTAGGCATCTATATCCATGAAGCCAATTTCAAAGTATGTCTTTCCAATCTTTCTTTTCCCAAACTCTAAAGATGTTTTTTGTTGGTCCTTACCCAATAGTCTGGCTTTCCTTTTTGGCTCATTTTCTTCTCTTGTTGCTGCTCCTAGTTCATTAGCACGTTGTTTGCATGTGTTACAGTAGTCAAGCCAGTCCCTGTATTAATTCCACGCTACATGTCTTTAATTGCAATAAATTGGGTCCCTCATCAAAAAATTTCATGTCAGCTTCAATAATGCCATCAATTGCATTACATGCAATATTTCCATGCAAAGGCAGCATCTCGTATAAATGCAGTTGGCCCTCTTTATTACCTCCCTATCTTCCTTAAAGCTATTTAAGAACGAAATCTCCTTAGCCATAATATTAGCTTTATTTTTGTCTCTTGTTTTAATCCCTCGATTTTCGCTTGCCTTCCTTTTCCAATTATCCCTTTGTTATTCTTTCCTTCATCCCTGCCACTTACCAAATACAGCTTTAGATTCACAGTGTTGTCGTTGACCACCTGTTTACCTTCTTTGCCTTGCTCCCATCACTGCTTACCATTTTTCTTGCCTCTTGATTAGCTACCACGAGAGCCCCATATCTAGACTATCTGCTGTATTTCTTGGACAGTACCATAAATGGTATATGATTCTTCTTTATGGGTGAAGCATGCAACCAATCCCATATTATTTCTCTCCACCAGTTTCCAACTCCCTGTTCACTACCACCATGCACTCAATATCGGTATGTCCAATTCTATCGCAGTCATAATAGAAAATAGGTAGTCTTTCATACTTCAGTCTTGCCCGAAGGTCATCTTTTCAAGTGTTGTTTGCTAAAGTTACAAAATACCTCAGAGCTCTTTTTTATTTCAGGTTTTTTTTTTCTTTCTAATAGGTGAAGTAAAAATTTTAAAACTAATTTTACATTAAGGATATTTTAGGTATTTTACCATATATTCCTTAAATATTACATATGCTATTCATCCCAGCCAATATAGGAATAATTAGGGTTGACAAAATAACCCGAACTCGTTCCGACCCAACCCTATAAGGATGGTTTTTTTTGAAAATCAGGTTCGAAAGTGGGGCGGGTCGGTTTTTTATTGAAAAAATGGGACGGGTCGGGGGAGGTTTCAAATAAAATCCACCTTGCCTCGACCCAAGATATTTACTAAAATATCCCTCTTCTAATTTTATAACTATTTTTTTATATTTTAGTTAGGAACCAGTTCCGTAAGTAAAAATAGTCTATACTGACACTTTTTTGTTTCTGTCAGAATATACAAGATATATATACCTACACCTAATGCTCTCGTTGGTATAAAAAGTGCTATTCTGACAATTTATAACTATAAATCAGTATAGATATATTATATACCGACAGTTAATGTTAAAAGTGTCGGTATATGTTCCAAATAAAAAAGAAAAACACCTGTCTCTTTTTGGATGGCGGGCTACTTTTATTTCTTAATTTAATATTTTTTTTTAAATTAAAAAATAAGAATTTACCAATGGTGTCTTTATTTTTGACTGTTGGTATAACTCGAGTTTACTATTTTGGATAAAAACAGGATAGATAGAGCAATCTGAGCATTTTTTTTTTGAACTCTTTTGCTGAAGCATTCAAAACCCTTTTTCTCTCAATTCGCTTCACTACTAAAACCAACGGCTCCCCTTCAAATCCTAGCTCCATCGCTGCCAAGCCCAGCTCCGCTGCTCTCCTAAATTGTGTCATCTATTGCACTTTTCCTCATGCTTCTTCAAAATCTTAAAAACTTAGTCTTATGAACTTGGCAGATCTATGTAACTTTTTAGTTTCTAAAAGAAAGGTAAGCTTCTAGAATTTATCTTTCATATTTATTTGAACGTTTTTTAGTTTGCTTTATTTTGGAAAATTTCATAACAATTTCATAATTTCCAAAACCTTCCTTATCTCCTTTCTACACTCAAAGCTTCAAAGTCAACCTTTTTAACCAAATATTCCTTCCCATTTCCATGTATTCTCACGTTTTCCCACCATTCTATTTTCTTCAATCTCACTCTTCTTATCCCATACCACCTGAAACTCTTCTCTACTCACAACCTTACCCACCCACACTCTCCTTCTCCTTGGGTTTTTCGTTTCCAATAATTAATAGAGTTATTTTGCTAAATAAAAACTTATGTAAAATTTGCAAACAGAATTCACTGTATTGGTGTGAAAATGAGTTTTAAATTTATTTGTATTTTGGGAATACGATGATAGAGATATATAGAAGATGTGGGTGTTTTAATAATGCTTATAAGGTGTTTGATAGAATGTTTCATCTAAATTATAGCTTCTTATCTTTACCAATAAACCTTTTTTTGCAATCAGTAGAATAAATTTTGACAGCAATGACAATTATATATATAATTATATTGACTGAAATTTCATTTTCTAGGATTTTCTCTGCTTTTAATCTTAATTCACTAATTAATCCCCAGGTCCGTCTCTTTTATAATTTCTTTATCAATGTTAATTTTGTTAATAATTTGTGATCAACCCTCGTTATCACCTTTTCTTCACATTTTTTTCTTTTCATTTTAATTGCGTTTTATCTATAATTTTAGGGTTATTTTAGGTTGAAAGAATGGATAAAAATTATATGGGCAATTATAATTTCACAAACTTTGATTGGACTTAATAGTAGTCATTATTAATTAATCAATGAGAGAACCTAAAATTTGTGCAAAATTCATCATCATCTGATACTAAGTAAAACTAGCAACAATGCATTGAACTACAATGTTAATTCGGATTCAAATTTTTAGTCAATTATTGCTTAGATTTACTTGTGTTTGCTTTGGTTGGAATATTGTGTGATAAACTTTGGGTTAGCTTGATTTAAAGTTTGTTTCTCTTGGTAATGTGGCTAAAAAGAGTTAATTGCTTTGTTTTCTGGTAAAGAAGTTAGTGATTGAATATGATGGACGACCCACGTTTAGAAGATAGTCCTTCTAGTGAGCTGATCCTTCTGATGGGTGATTAATTGCAGTTTTCACATGAATTCTATTGCTTGTTCTACACTTTTTTTTAGTTAATTGTTGCTATATGTGTTTTAATAACTATATGTAAGAACTTGAGTTAGTGAGTATTGCTTCAGTTCTCTTGCAAGAAAATGGTACTTCGAGCTTGTCTATTTTCTCAAACGTCTTTCTCTTCTTCTCAATCTCAGTTTCTAATAATTTAGTTTTTGGTTTTTTGGTTTCATGCCAGCATCAGCAAGCCACCTTGCACAGTTTAATGGACCTGAGGCTCAGGTACATGATGTTTCTCGCCTTACAAACTTTGCTGTAAGCACTTGTTTCTTCTTCGTAACTGTCATATTTTTTTTATTTAATTGGTTACAGTGCTCCACTATAATTTATACATTTTTAAACTCTTGCATTTCCTCAGGCGACTTATAGTGTGCTTTTAGAAAATTGTTTTAGTACTGGCATTTGTATTTTTTTGTATTTTCTTCAGTCTCTACTGTTTGTTCATGATGCCTAAGTAGTGTGGAATATGCAAGAAAAAGGATACTACACTCCCATGGCTAAGTACTATTTCTCGTTTTTCATAGTGACATCAAATGTTAGCCTATGCTTTATATTATTATAATTACATGCTTCTTAACTTGATTTGTCTACTTTGTAGGGTGGGAATTCTCCAGCTCCATCTGGCAGTTCAACACTACCTCGTCAGAGCTCTGTTGCTTCAGCCCCACAAACAGTTCACCTTTTTCGGCAGCCATTTCCACCTAATTACTTTCCTTATCCCCACTATTTTTCACCTTTTTATATGCATCCAATGCATCAAATCTTAAAACCCACTGGGCTCCCTCAGCAATCTTCAACTGGCAACGCATACATGCCACCTAGAGCAGCTGCTCCTGGGGTCAAATTCCCTCTTCCACAGTTCAAGCCTGGAACTAATGCAGGAAATCCTGCTCACCTCACAATTCCATCTGGCTGTGGTCCATTGACTTCTCTACCTATTGGTTTCAATTTATCTGTTCCATCAGTGACCTTTGGAAGCTCTAGCAGCAAGGAGGATCTTGCAGCATCACAGTTGAAGGGAAATCATATATACACAACTGGACCACTGGTTGGTTATGCTTTCTTTTTTCCTTTTATACTTTTCCCAATCATTTTCTATCAAATACCATGATGATTGTAGTTATGGGATTTTTCTTTTAGCTTATATGCGTATAGTATTTTATTATATTTTTGTACTATTTTTTATTTTTAATTTTAACACAATATATATATATATATTTTGCAGAATGAAGGTTCGGCTCTTTGGATGTCTGCACCAGGGCAAGATTTATCCAACTTGCAGGTTAATTCTTTGTACAACATTTCCCTTCATGGCCAACAAGTTCCTTTCTCTCCTGCACAGGCTGGTCATGGTGCCTTTGCTGGACTTTATCAGTCACCACAAACAATGGCTGCTTCTTCAAATGTTAATACCCTGCTACAAAAGTTTGTGAAAGGAACATAATTAAGAAAATTTATTTCTAATTTTATTTCTAATATTATTAAACATTTTGTATGTTTTTATTTTGTATGGAATATTTTGGATTAGGATTATAAATAAATCAATATTAGTAATTGAAAATATAGTAAAATTTTACTTTTACTGATACTTTAAACTCTATACCAACAGACCATATATCAACAAAAATATATAGTATACTGACGAATGGAACCGTCGGTAAAACTAAGATTAAGCCGTCGCTAAAGGTTAATACATATTTAACAATTTTATATCTATATTGACGGACTAAAGGACTGAAGGTATATGTATACCGACGGACGCCGTCGGTATAGACAAAAACAATTAACTAACACAACAGAATTTATATCGGCGGTAGCAACATAGGGATGCCTAAAACCGTCGGTATAAATTATATATCCTATTTCGACGGTTCTTTTTTGTCAGCATAAGTCTATACAGACGATTATTTCACCGATACTTAAATTTTTGTCGGAATAGACATTAATCGTCGGTATAAAGTTTTCAGACTTGTAGCGACAGATTTTTGAATTCTATCAACGGTTTTTGGACCGTCAGCATATGACAGTTTGTAACGAAAGTTGCAAGTTTTATGAGACTTTATCACATGTATTTGGTTTAGTTGGTAGATTTCTAGAAATTAAGCTTAAGTTCGGGGCAAGATGATTCGAGATGGGGTTTTTTTCATTTCGAGGTCAAGTTCGAGTGCTAGAACTCAAGTTAAATTCGGATTCGGTGCAGGTATTAGGTGGAGGTGTTTTAAGGTCGGGTTGGAGGCGAGTCAAGCAAAAATCCGCCCTACCCCAACCCGTTGCCATCTCTAAGAATAATATCATAATAGTCATTCCATTACATGAACCAAACTACTACATAGCTATTCCGTTCCAGCTCTATTATATTCCACATAATAGTTTCCATTCCAGCTTTATTCCATTTAGTAAACCAAACGTAACGTTAGATTTTAAGAAGTTTTTCATCACTAACGCCATGTTGATTGAGGGAAAAACTATTTCATTCCTCTCTTATTTCACTATAAATAGTATTTCAATAGTTTGACTGGAATAATGATCATTAGATGGAATGGCCATTCCTCCCCTATTAAACTCTCGTAGTAGCCATTTTTAGAGAGATCCAAGAATGACCCTAAAAATAACTATTACGGGTGTATTACTAAATTTTAGAATATGATTTATTTTTAAACCATTTTGCCCTTGTAAATATTTTTAAATTCCAATACTATCCACTTGCTAGGAGACAAAAGCTTGTCAGCACCATTTATCTAGCGACAGAGAAAGAATCCAATCATTTGTTTTTTGGTCAAATCCACTGGCCAGAGATCAGATCTGATCTTTAGACCCATAAAAAAAGGCTCGCACTACGTCCAATCTTATAATTGGCAACTTTGAATATCATAGGAAATGTAACAAAAACTTAAAATATCACGTTAACTTATCGTCGAAGGCTAGATCTAGCAATTTGGAAGGCTAGATTGGCAAGTTATCAGCCAAATTCAGCTACTGGTTATCTCGGCGGCTATATTAATCTGTGTAGCTAGGGAAAGGCTCACTGTTAGCAAAATTTGCACTAGGCAACCTTAGATCGGGGTTACGACGACTTGAAATAGTGGTTTTGATTTTTTTCGTCACTGGCATTCAGTAATCCATTGTCGACGGTCAATAGGTCGTTGTATGCAGTGGTTGAGGTGGAAGAAAAAGGAAAAATAAAATAAAAAGGAGGAAAAAGTAAAAAATATATTATTTAAAAACATATATTAATAATTTTTAATAAAATATAATAATATGATGGAAAAAGTATAATATATAAGCATATATAATGAAATATTATATTTTCATTAAAGAGTAAAAAATAATTTACAAATAAATTATTATTATTATATATCTTTAAGAGCAAAAAAATATTTTTTTTCTCTATTCCTTACATATTCTCTAATATGATTACCAATCTTAATAATATTTTTTCTTATTCTATTTTACAAACCAAATTATATTCTCTAATATGATTACCAATCTTAATAATATTTTTTCTTATTCTATTTTACAAACCAAATTATTTAATATTTATTCCCTTTATATTATATTCTCACTGAATAACTATTTCATTTCTTTTTTACTCCATTCAGTGAACGAAACGTATATGAAAACTTTTTACTATAAAAATAATTGATAACTCCAAAATAAATTAATATAATGAACAAATTCTCAAAATATATAATATATAATAAACAATGTTCATTTTCCATAAAAACAATGTCCATTGATAATTATATCAATTTATTATTTATACTTGGAATTAATTTTTCTTCGACTTTTTTATATTTTCCTTTTTTAATTTTAGCACTTTCCTCGTTTTATTTATTTATAATTTTACGGATAAAAGAAAAATTTTATATCATATTATAGGTGAACATTGAAAATTTTCACCCTATTTTGGTTTCATTGAATTTTGTCATTATATTCTATTTTTATTAAATTTTATCATTAAATTTTTTATTTTTGATGATTTTTTACCAAAGCTAATGAAAATAGAATACTTTATAAACATATTTCGTTAATATATTTAAATAAGTTTCGAATAAAACATATATTTAAAATAACTTTGAACTAATTATGCAATTAATCCTTCTACTTTGGACAAATTTTGAGATTTAACCTCTATAATATAATTTATCTAAATTGAATTCTCGTACTGTATCAATTTAATCCAATTGATAATTCTGTTATTTTTTTAAAAATATTGACATGACATTTTTCATTGGATGAAAAAAAAAATGTTGAGATAAAAAAAATTTGCCACGTGGATATTTACTATAAAAGCCAAAAATAAAATCTCTTTCATTTTTCTTCTTTTCCCTTTCTTTCTCTATCCCTTCCCCCTCTCTCTAAACCTCTTCCCTCAATATCTCAAGAACATTGACTCACATACTCAGAATCCGATGAAAGCTCGCCGCTGCCACCGTTATTGACCACCGTTCACCGGCGTCGGAAAGTTCAAAAAACTTCTTCCACATCCTCTCTTCCTCCTTTATTCTTTGGATGGTTTAGATTCTTTTAAATCCCCTAGTACGTCATAGATCTAAACCTAAAAACTATAGTTTTTGATAAGGAAACAAAGTCATGTGGGTTGTTAGGACAAAGGACGGACCATTTGTGTTTTTAGGGCCTGTATGAGTTCATCTTAAAATGATTTTTGAAAGAGAAACAAAATCATGGGATGCTAATTTTCAAGATTCAAAGTTTGATTTTGTCCCTTTCTTTATGGCCTACACGATACATTTTTCTAGTATCTTGTTAAAACTTTGAAAAACATCAACAAGGTACTTCTCTAAATTGGGTTAAGTAGTGATTAAGCAATTTTTGACTTCCAACATGCTTTGCAGCTAGAACACCAAGAGCATAAACACCCACTCGACCACATAAAAATATTACATCTCTATTTTTACATTAGATTAATTAACTGGATTTGACCCAACTTAACTAATGAAACAAAGAACGAAAACGTTTGGTACACCAAAAGACAAGGAAGTGGAGTTGCAAGCATCAATGATGGCTAAGCATATTGACATTGATGGTTTTTTTGTGTTTAAGTTTCGGTGGATGAGATTGTTAAAATTTTGTTGCTTGAGCTTGAGTTATTGGGTTATTGAGATTAATTATCAATTTGGGATGAAATCTTGCATCTCCAACGCTCATTTTACTGAGTTGATTAGTCATGCTTGACAGGTGTTTGTTAAAACGTAGCTAAGGAATTTAGTGTCTGGGCAAGTGAGTCAATGCTTGAGCGGCGGCAGCGGCAAGCTTTCACCTAGGTATGTGAGTCAATGTTCTTGAGATACTGAGGGGAAGGGGTTTAAAGAGAGGGAAAGGGATAGAGAAAGAAAGGGAAGAGATAGAGAGAGAAAAGGAAAGGAAAATAAGGAAAGGGATTTTATTTTTGGCTTTTATAATAAATGTTCATGTGGCATAGAAATTTCATCTCAACATTTTTTTTTTGAAAAATGCTATGTCAGCATTTTTAATAGAAGAAAACTAATGGAATTATCAATTGGATCAAAATTGTTAAATTGATATAGGGTTTATTTGAAAGGACGGTGAGATTGATTTTGGTAAAATTAAAAACAGTAGTAGCGGTGAAATTAGTTATTGTAGCGGTGAAATTGGATACTGTAACGATGAGATTAAAATTAGTAGTGGGATATGCGTTTTGATTTAAAAGCAACTCTAGCAGTGAGGTGAAATATAATGAGAAGAAAAAATAACAATTAAAGATAATAGATTAAAATATACATATGATAAAAAAAATTAAATTATTTATCATTTATGAGATTAATAAATAATTAAAAATTACTAAAATCATTTTTTATAATATAATAGTTTTGTTAATAAATAATTGAAAATTAATAAAAAAAGATAATAATATATCAAATAATTTAAAAAAAAATTTAATAATAATATATTTACACAAACTGAAACTTAAGAAAGTAATATTCAATTATTTATTATTTTTATATATTTATTTATGTAATATTAAATAATTAATACGAGTTGATTAAAATAAATAATTTATAAATAATTAATAAAAATATTTAATTATAAAAAAATATTTATTCTATTAAGTTAAAAAGTTATTTAAAAGTTTTTGAATACAAAAATAAAAAAATGATTGAAAAAGAATCGATTAAAATATCACTGCAGGCTGTAGCCTATAACTATAAAGATAAAAAAAAAGGGGGGGTAAAGTAAGGGCTTTTTGGGAAAAAAGAGATGCGCTGGGGGGAAGGGATTTCCACCAGACCCTTCCCCCTCCAGTCTATAATCGGGGTTCAGTATGCCAATTGTACCGCTGCAGTGAAATCCAAACATCAACAGCAGTGCGAATAGAGCAAAAAAGTGCTCCATTCGCAACGCACTGATGGTCCGACTAAAACCAAATGGAGCTATAGTAAAAAGATTGAATTTGCATGAATTATATTATAAAGATTAAATCTCAAAATTTATCAAAGTACAAAGACTAATTGCATAATTAGTTCAATAAGTTTTGAATAAAGCATCACATATGACATGCATATTTCACATCTCTATTATTATAAAGAGAATAACTGAATTGATATTATTGAGTCAAGTGATATCAATTTAGTTGATAAAATTATTAAAAATAATTTTAAAAATAATTATAATGATTATAGATTAGGGATGTTAATATCTTTTAATATTTTTTAAAACAGAATTTTTATTTAAAAAACTTACAAAAGTTATTTATAGAATTTTATACTAATTTATTAGGGGCTTCTTAAAATACTTATTTTTTCTCATTTCTAAATTAATTCTACGGACAATAATTTTTTATTTAAATAAATCTATTTTTTTATAAAAAATCATTTTATTATTTCTCCCACATCGTGGATATGCATAAATCTAGTTATATATATATATAAATAATAGAAAATTTATCTTATTTCTTGATAATTCAAATACTTGGAGGATTAGCTAGAGATTTTTTTTTTGTGCCAAAAGTATTAGGTAGAGATTAATTGTGTAAAAATGATTGAAATTAAGTGGTGGCGGATCTATCGTTTAAATTTAGGCCTAGTTTAGCATTGCTGTTGCGGTTGTAAAAAGCTTGGTTTAGAAAAAGTGTGTTTGAAAAGTGCTCTGAAAAAGTGTGGTTTAAAAATTTTGAGTGTTTAGCATTGCTGTCAAAAATTGCTGTGAAAAGTTAAAATGTCTATTTTAGACATGATGTTGGAAAGTAAAGAATAAGTTAATTTCTATGCTATTCAATTAATGTAATATTAAGATATATCAAAATATAAATTTGAAATATTTTTTACATAATTAATATAAATTATTTGTGATATTTAATTTGAATATATTAAAACACTTTTTAGATATTAAAATACATACAAACATAACATTTTACTAATTTAAATATATAAGGCTATATATTTGACATAAAATTCAAAAAAGGGAAATAATTGTATACCCTCATATAAATATTACAAAAAATATATATTCAATGTTTGCAATTCAAAGTGAATTCATTAAACTGCAAGCTATGGCATCCCTTGTTACTTCCATATCATAATTTGGTGAATTATTTAATTCACCATCATCATCACTTTCTCCATCATGCACATCTTCTGGTTCAATAATATTCTCATACGCCCCATCATTATTTTCAATCTCCATGAAATCTGCATCATCTCGTCCTGCATGTTTCCGGATAAAATTGTGTATCGCCATTGTAGCAACAACAATCAACCTTTGTTTTTCAAAAGAATAACTTGGCATATCTCTTAAAATGTCCCATTTTTTTTCAGTACACCAAAAGTTCGCTCAATCACACTACGTAATGATGAATGTGAATGATTAAATACCTCTTCTTTACCAGATATAGGTCTACCTCTACAAAAGTCAGGTAAATGATACTGTTCTCCTCTATATGGTCCAAGAAAACCTTTCATTTGAGGATATCCGGAATCAACAAGATAATATTTTCCTATATGTCAGAAGATAATAAACAATCGATTAAACAACTTATACTTTATTTTTTAAAAAAATAAATAGATGAAATAATTTACCATTTGGTGGGTGTGGAAATTTTAATCTTGGATCTCTAATTGCATCAAGAAATATTCTAGTGTCATGTGCCGATCCTTCCCATCCAGCCACTACAAATGTGAAACACATTAAAATCACATACAGCCATGACATTCTGAGTTGGGATGCCTTTTCTTCCTATGTAGGGAATTTGTTCTTTTGGTGGAAGAATAGCAGCAATATGTGTACCATCAATTGCACCTATGCAATCCTACATAAATAATCATATTAGTATGCATAATTCAAGTAAACAAATATAGTAAAATATAATATTATAGTATTTAAATTTTACCTTAAAATGTGGCATGTATCTAGAGTCATTACGTATTTGTTCAGGTGTTAAGCTAAACGAACAATCATCAGGTGCAATTATATCAATAGCCATCTTTGAAATTTTTTCAAGCATAATTGCAAAATATCGACTTATTGTCCCTCCAGACCTTTGAAATCGCTCTCGACACCGAGAAACTTTTGCACCAACCCCCAACACATACAGAAAGATGCCCAACATCTCATGAGAAGAAATATTTCTCGAACTTTGTAAATTGCATCGTGTTTCCAAAACCCTCAACAAACTTTTGAATACAATTGTTGACATTCTAAAATGAATCATGCAACGTGATTCGTGGCCATTAAGGATCTCTCGAACCCATGTCTCACCTGTCTGTTTTGAATCCATGCACGGTTGTTTTAGTATATATTTCTCATAATACAACTGTATAGAACAAGCTGCAGCATTGAATAACCTATTAAAACTTTCCACACGTTTTAAAATCTCCCTCCTTTCCCTTTCATCATCACTGGAATTGTTGAGATCACTATTAATCATACTCATTACCTGTGAAAAAGAATTTAAAGAATACTTGAATATTTCAATAATATAACCGTTAATGCAAAATAAACTATTGTCAACCATGTGAATAATATATGTTTCTTAATAATCATAAACATCATCCAAACATAAACAAATCCACCAAAGTATACAACATCAACATGATAAGGAAAAAATCCGTGGCACTTAAAAGTGTCCAATGCAAACCAAAGATCAAACACAACAACTGAAAATAAATAGAACGGGGAAAAATTCAATAATGCAACTCCTAAGGCCCAAGGAGACTAGAAAATTTAGAACTCTCCTCCATTTCCATCTTAAGCCACCAAACTCTAATCTCGGGAGATATTGACAAAAACACAGTTCGCTTCTCCTTATTAATTAATAACTTCAGAGAGAAAAAGTAAAGCTGACTAGCTTTTGGAACTTCCTCTGACAAGCTATCAAGCACTTTGATTGCTTGTGGAATGCCATATGGATCCATAAAAGGAGTCATACTAGAAGTGGCTTGACTCATATTATCAGCTGCACTGCATAATTTATCAATTTGACTAGATAATTTTGCAGCTCCTCCAATTGCCATTGATAACTTTTTTTTACCAGTATTAGGATGAGAAGATCCTGACTCAATGGATTTTCTTTTTTGATGTAGTTGCTGCATATGTTCTTGAGGCTCAGGAGTTTGATTGTTTTCATCTAATAAGTCATATGCTACTTGACTTGACACGTGAACATCATCCATTGCAACTCCTTCTGCATGTTCTTCAGGTGCTTCATTATCATCCTCAGATAAATCGCTAGGAAGTATACCTGAAGAAGGTGCCCATGCTTTGTCACCAGTAGCAACTATTCCCATGAACATTTGGTCCAACTTACCTTCTAATTCAGGATCAATACCTGCAAGTCTGAATTTCAGAGCTTCGGGCACAACCTACACATAAAGTGATAGTATAGTAAGAAGTTAAAAATAAATAAATAAGAAAAGTTTAATTCTAAAAATTATTAATGTACCTTTACCCTACTCTCCCACCATTCTTCCGAGGCATCAACTGTTCCTTTTATAGGATTCCACCCTAAACCAGTATCTTTCCCTTTAAGCTTCTTCCATGCCTTCCATTCTTTTTTCAATAAGTCCCACCTATTCTTGAGTTGTTTCTGTGAATAAGCTTTACCAGTTTCATGCTCAAATTTGGCAATTATTCTTAGCCATCCTTCTCTTTTGAAATGATTACCAGGTCTATTACCATTAGTATTTCCTTAATACAAAGATCACAGAATACTATTGTCAACCTCCTATCCCATATTGCTTTTGACTTCTCAATTGCTTCAACAATCTTAATATTTTTCATCTATCACATATAATATGTTTTAACATATTAGAAAAAAAAATCAATATTAGAGAGGTGACAATAAATAATTTAGGTGCAAGCAAAGTTGATGAAAATAGTAGACAATAAATAAATAAGTATTTATTATGCCATATGAATCCATGAGAATTTCATATATACGAAGGAATAGATTGATAGAGAAGTAGGACCCAAAGAGTTCCTTAACCAGTATTACATTTCAAGCAGAAATTTAGTAACTGAGTGATGCGTAATGAAGTAACACCAAAATGATACAATTATGTATTACAGTCTTAACAATCAAATTGAACCTCAGCTCAAATAATTCTAGATGTAATTATTTTGCTTTGGAGTCCTATAGTTGCATCAACTTTTCCTTTTTTGGAGTCCTATAGTGCCATATGAATCCTCTTAATGCTTATCATCATCTCTCAAACCACTCGGAAATATTTCACATTTTTAATAGTCAAGAATCGAACTCTAACTACTGAAACAGTGCTTAATTCTGGCAAATGTCTTGAGTGCTTAATTCTGAAATGTTAGTCACATTAAATAGCAACAGGGTGTGCGTGTGTGTCTGCTCAACATGTTAAATAGCAACAGGGTGTGTGTGTGTCTCTGCTCAACAGGTATGAAGCTTTCCCATTAATAATAATAATCAAAGGTTTGAATTGAAGCTAAGAATCAACCCACAAAAGGAGTCAATTCATTACCAGTTTTCAGCTGTAAGTGAGAAAGTGACATTGCAATTGCATATATGAATTAGATTAAACAACATATCTGGATAGCTGGTGTTTTAGCAATAATACCTATTAAGATCTTAAGTCTTAACTAATTAAAAGTATCACATAACACAAGACTGTCCCTGAAGGTGCAAGCCTGAACGTGAATGGTTTTATAGCAGTATGGGAAACACATGTTAACCGGAATATGAGCACCTGAAGAACACTGCACAAACTTTAAAAATCAAGAAACATGGATTGAAATTCCTAACAGTTAGTACTATCCTCTCCATGCTTGCCATTGTTTATGATTCTTCTTAGATTCGTATACTCTTACCTTATCTTCTCACCTCTAGTTTTAATTTTATTCATGCCATTGCTTTCCATAGGAAAAGAACCTAAAACAGTTACAAATTACACTCAGTGAGGAAAATCCCTTTCTTAATATTCTTAGGTGACTAAACCAAGATGGTTACTAGCACAAGTTTATTTCAGTCCATTGACTTTATCTATCTCGTTTTGCACTCTCTTAATATGTATTCACCCTTTAGGTCACCCAACAATCTACAAAGAGAATATATGTTTCCCTCTAAGATTCCTATTTTATATGACAACAAGCTTGAAGCACTGCCAAGTTCTCATCTTGATTACTGTGAAGAAAATAAAATTAACCAAGGTAACAATCAGGAAATTATAAGTTGATAACTGCATCTGTCAATTAAATATATTGTGAGTTTGTTACCAATTCAAAAGCCAAGGCAAACCACTATGAAACTCTCTTAAAAGATGCCTAAACAAGGAAAAAAATGATTGGCTATATTATAACCCCAATCAAAAAAAGTAAAGAGGACCTACAAAGTCCTCTACAAAGTCTGAAAACTAGAAACATAAAAAGGAACTATCCATTAACTAGCCATACAGGTGGTTGTAAAATCAGTTTGATTTATGCTTTTCGTTTAATTCAGGTGGTCGTAGAATCAATTAAGCCTTTCCTTTCAAGAAAGTGAAGGTTATTTGTTGTCCTTATTCTTCTGGAAAGTTTCCAATCATCAACAGCAGTGGTCAAAGTGATGAATGATGCCCAAAATAGTTAGGCAATTTATAGTTTTGAGTACAATGATACAGCTTGACATGAAGATGTTTGAAGGGCTGGTGACCTGAGAATCGTGTTTCATGATCTATTCTTGATTAATGTTCACAGTTACTTCTTACCATCTATTCCAAGAAAATTGAACCATGCTTTTTGTTGTTCTCTTCTCTTGTGTTTATTTCAGCAATTTCTTTAAAATATCTATTAAAAAAAAGTTTCAACTTGATAAAAAGCCATTCAAAATTGAACCATGAACCAGAACCAAGCCACCCGCAATGTTACTTTCTTTTCCCCTTTTTAACTCTTTTAAGTTCTTTGCACAACTAATCAAAGATTCCAGCCAAAAAGGTAGTTGCAGTTTCTTATTGTTTCATCAGGTGAAAATGGGGAATGAAGAAACATGTACACATAAACAGGGTATGAAAAACATTAACTGGATCAAAAATTGCATAAATTTCTTTATATGATGGAGTGAAGGTTAGCCATAATTAGACGGCAGAAAAAGGATAAACACAAAAATCCAATAAAAAAAGTAAAGAGGACCTGGGCAGATCCGAGTGCTGGGAATGGTGTGAGAGAGGCGTGCTGCACGGATCCAAGAATTGAAAGGAAACGAGGCAGCTCGTGAAGCCGTGGGCTTGTCCTGGAGGCTGTAAAGGTAACGCCACCGACGGAGGAGGCTCAAGTAAATCGAAGGGGAAGGCAGAGACTTGGTTGCAGAGGAGGCTTGCGGATCAGACCTGGATATGGAGGAGGTTGTGGCAGAGGATGAATCGATCAGACTTGGTTGCAGAGGAGATTGTGTTTTTTGGGTATTTGGTAATTTTCCCTCAAACTAATGGTTTGGAAACCATAAAAGCACCAATCCGAGTGTTGTTGCGTTTGGCTCAAAACATGCTGTCAAAAACAGCTTTCAGAAGAAAACGTAAGTCGTTTAGCATTGCTTATCTGCCAAAACAAGCGTTTAGGCAGCTAAAAGCAATGCTAAACGGACCCTTAGCCAATGATTGAATTATTTATTCAGTTTGATTTCAATTATTCTATTTGATTTAAATTAAATTAAATTTGTGATGAGTTATTTAAAATTCGATTGTATAATTTGATTCGAATTATTATTTAATAACTAAATAAATTTTTTAAAATCGACGAACTAAATTAAACCTTAAATAAATAAATTTTTTTATTATTCAAATCGGATCCAACCTGATTTGATACATAAATAGTTATACCGAAATATTGCATTCTGGTTACTCCTTAGTAGACCTATCTATAGACCAGGCCGCGACCGAAAAATATTTTTTTTCTTTTGTCCAAAACTCATTCGGCCCGGGGTCGACCCGTATAGACCCGTTTCACTATTCAAAAATATTAAAAAATTATTTTGATATTAATATATATATATATTTTATAATTAAATTTAAATAAAATAATATTTTTTATTTAATAAATAATAATTCATATCGAATCAAACCGATTCAAATTATTAATTACTTTAACAAAATCCGACCCACTATAAGTAGGGTCTATCAGGGCGGACGGAGCCCTTAGATACCTATCGTCTTTATCCCTTTTTCCCCTTTAAAAAGTAAATTACACGTGTCGATTTACTATTCGATACAAACGAAACTGAGAATTTCATAAAAGTCAGTAATCCCGAATCAATGATTCATCATCGAGAGAGATAGAAGAAAAACAGAGATAGAAAGCGGAGCAGCAGCGACGTCGTTAAAGCTGTGTAATTTCTAATTTCACTTTTAAATTTAATTTCACTTTCTTTCTAAATCATTTTAAAATTTATATAATTAAATTGATAAAAAATTAAAAAATTTGATGCTTCCGTAATAATATCTTGAATTTGTTGAAGATTCTCCTTTGCACTTTTTTTTTTTCCTTTCTGGTTGTTAGGTTAAAATTTTAATATTATTTTTATCATATTTATAAAGATAGAAGACATGGAAGTATTTAGTTTACTGGATTTGGCGTTGACTAAATGATATTAATACTAAAATTTGGCGATTGATTTGGAATGCTGATGATTTTATTATGTATGTATGTTCAAGGTTTACTCTTAAAGGTTTCTTTTGCTACAAAGGTAATTTTTGCTTTTAATTGGATTGGGTTTAATTAATTATTTTTAATTTAATTTTAGGGTTTTCAGGAGGCAAAGTTAGAATGTAAATTTGGCTGAATAATGTGGCAAAAGTTAAACTTCTTTATATTCATTTCCTTTTGTTCTTTAAAAATTTATATATATTATACCGTGGCTTTTTTTTCTACTAATTTTAGTTGATTTTAAACATTTTGTTAACGGAATACCTATAATTGAATCAAACAATGATTGTTTATTTAAAGTCTTTTTTTTTTTTGGGTGGTATGTCTTATGAACCAAAATGTTTTAGGTTCAGTTGTTATGGTTGAGATAAATAAGCATTTTTATTTGGCATCTTCCGTGCTTTTATTTTTTGTTTATTGTATCTTGGAGCTGTGTTTGATATGCTGTCTTATGGGTTTCAGTTTTTGGCCCTCGGAAAAGACTTTGGAGGAGAGGAGGGGATCTGCTGGTCCAGTTCGGGCTGGCTTTGTTAATTTAAAAACGGCTCTAAGGAGAGAACCTTGTGAAAAAATTAGAAGGGGCAAAGAATGTATGCAGACTGTTCCTAAATTCTTGATTGCGTCCCCTTCATTTCACGGTGGTCGTGGTGCCCTACCTTCAGCTGGTGGGCATCCCGCGGATCTTACTTTCCTTGCTGGTGGTGGGTGCTGATACAAGCATCTCTAAAGTTGTGAGTGGAGCTACAGTGTTTTATTGTTGTTTTAGGACTACATTTTATAAGGATGGTTACAGTGAAATGGCTTGAAGATAACAGCTTTCCAGCAAAGAATGGAAAATCTAAGCAGCTAAAACATTCTTACTCCTTTCTTCAAGGTTAGTTATTGTTTTGTCTTTGTTTTTGTTTTCTTCAGTGTTCATCTATTGAGTTAGAAGACATTCTTTACCATTTAAATGTTCTTAGTTATGTTGTTATAACAGTGAAAGTATTAGGGACTAGGGAGTTCATTATTTACCAGCATTTGTGTCGATTTTTCAATTTCTGATTCTCCTTGTGAACAAAAATGTGATTCTTAGCTTTTTGGTTTATTATGTACCTCCATTTTTTTCTTCTTCTCTGTCAACCATGTCATTTCACTGCTTTTCTACTGTTCTTCATTACCTCATTGCTATTGTTGCATTTGCTATCTCTGCACTGTTAGCATAATTCTTTTTTATATCACCTCCAGTCATAGTATATCTTCACCTTTCCATGGTTCTTTATAATTACCATCGTTTAAGTAATTTTAGTGGAACTTACTGATTCCCCCCGGCCTTGCAAACATATTGATGTTTTACATATATCCTTATAGTTCTAAAACATATGTTTTTTCACGTGATATGCCACAAAGTTCAAAGGATAATGTTTACTGAGGGAGACAAGAATAAAGGAGTTGACAACGTTTACGGGATTAGGTAATCCTTCAATAGCTTACGACAAGACTTCTAATTGGTTAGGTCTAGACAAGCTTTGATTGACTTGTTATTAACGGGTCAAGGGGCTTTTCTTTTAAATCATAATAAATCATTGCTCAATGGCTTGTATGTACAATATGAAAAATAAAATTAGTACTATTAAGTGAATATAATTGAGCTATTCAAGAGTTTAAAAGATTCAAGCTTGGTCAAGTTCAAGGCTCGCTCATAAATCAAACGAGTCTTGAAATAGAGCTAGAGTTTTGTTCACATTGATGCAGAGCCAACAATGTCAAAACTTAATGCCAAGGAAGCTAAACACTGTAGGAAGAATTCTAGTGAAAACTCATATTGAATCTGAAATTCAAGTACCAAGCCTCAAAACTATAGTCTCAATTATCAGCAACTCAATAATCCAAAAATCTTTTTTTTTTTTTTCCATTTGTTCAAAGGGTTTTTTTGTTGTTATTTACACATGGTAGTATCGTCATACATTTTAACTGTTACTATCATAGCTACAACCTCCACTCATTCATTATCACTTCGCAAGTGAGCTTTCAGTTTTTCCGTTTCAATAAATTTAAAAACATTAGCACTAGGGTATTCATTATCACTTCCTTAATGTCTTCTCTTTTTTCCTTTTATGTAATTTTTAAAATCTCTTACTAGAAAATATTAGGGCTATGAAGGAGTCAAACTATTTGTGTACAGCTTCCTTGCTTGGTAAAAATTTGTTAAATTTTTGTTTCTTTATTTAAATGAGCATGCTTAAGCTCCAATGTGAAGCTTATGAGTAAGTAGTCTAGCTTGAATGTAGGCTGTAGCATAAGTTTGCTCTTAGCCTTGTAGCCTTGTTGTTTTTATTTGATAATATTACTTTAATTTATTTTTAGATTTTAATTTTCTTCAATGAAATTTTGAAAACCACAAGTAATGTGTATGAGATTATTTTTTTTTGTCACCAATTTATACTGCAATGGGGTTAGAAGGTGCTAGGAAAAAAAAAAAGAAGACCATGAATCTAGTAATCTTTGGCTAATATGCGGTATCTTAATGTATAAAGGCTTGCTTCTTACTATAAGATGCGAAAGTCAAATTCTTTATTGATTGGCATCTTTTTATGATGTAAGCAAGTCCCATGCATTTTAGTTCCTCTTGAGAGTAGGAGTCTAGTAATTTTAATACACTTGCTGCCCTTCATCAAATTAGGCGGCATGCTAATGAATGGCATTTTCCCATAGAGCAAAGCTTTCTAGATATCTAGGTGAATGGATATGCAATTCCATTTTCATTGGACTCTTAATATGGAAAGGCATTGCTGAACTTAAGATTTATTTGGCGATTTGATTTTATTTTGAGTTTAATTGTAATTTTTGTATAGATTTAATATATCGTTAATTACACATTTGGTACACGAACTATAATCAAATGTTCGATTTGGTATCTAAAGTTAAAAAAATGTGCAATTAGGTATACAAACTATGCTTATGTTTATCAATTTTGCACATTTGACTAACTTCATTAGTCAAATGTGTGATGTGTCCAAACACAACCAATAAGAATGCACCATTTTTCTAAAAAATGCAAGTCATTTTCTCTTTTTTTTTTCTTTTTGATTTTTTCTAAATTGTTTTTATTCTTCAAATTTAAATATAATAAAAATCTAGAGAATAAAAAATTCAAAAAGAAAAAATCCCAAAATAATAAAGGAGAGAGAAAGGGAGGGGATGGCCAACGGTGGCCACCACTCCCCTTCCCTTCTCTCTCCTTGCTCGATTTTTCTCTTTCTCTCTTCCTTATTTCTCTTTGTAATTTTTTGTAATCTTTTATTTTCCAGACTTCTTTGTTCCAAAAATAAAAATTTTGCAAAAAAGATAAAAAAAATAACGTGGCATTTTTGACATTTGGAACTTTCTTATTGGCTGCTTTTGGATACATCACTCATTTGACTAACGAAGTTAGTTTTAGGGGCAAATTGATAATCGGACAACAAAGTTTGAGTACCTAATTGCATATTTTCAAACTTTAGGTACCGAATTGATCAAATGGTTACAATCCGGGTACCAAATGTGTATTTAACCCTTTTAACTTTTTTTGGCTTTTTTTTTTTATATATATTTTTTTGTGTGGCTATTTTTACATTAAATAGTTTTGCTTATTTCTAAGTATAAGAACCTTAGTATATTCGGTATTCTGCATTTCTATTAGAGTTTACTGTAAGATTTTGTAGAAATTTGTTTGTTATTTGATATTATTGTTTGAGAGTCCGTGTAACATCATGTAGTATCTTGATAAGCTTGTTTGAGTTGAGCTCGATCCAAGATTCACGAGTTTGATGATATAATGATCGAGCAAAGCTTGATCTATGGAAAACCTGGTTTGGCTTGTTTAAACCTATGACTTTGGAAAAGTGAAAGCAAATGCCTTGTTTGACTCATGGTCTACTTCTATCTTGTTTTGCACTTTCTTTTTGTTCCCCTTTTCCTCCTTTAACTTAAAGCTGGTGTGTTACCTGTATTTTTGTGCATCTCCAAAAAACTGTTTGGTTAATAGTAACACTATTTATATCTTTTTTTGACACTAGAAGTTATGAAATATAGAAGGTCGTGCCAGGCGTGATGGTCAAGTGTTTACTTGCTATCCGCTTGGTCATGGGTTCAACCCCTGGAAACAACCTCTGTGTAAAGAGAGGGAAGGCTGTGTATATTGGGACCTTTCCCAAACCCTGCTTATAGCTGGAGCCTTGTGCACTGGGTATAGGGATGGCAGCAGATCAGATATTTGCAATTTTTAAAATATCCGAATCCGCTTAATTTATTCGAAACCCAGATTCGTTTATTATCCGCTTACTATCCGCATCCAATTTAGATAACAATATCCATTGTATATCCGAATCTGCTAAATATCCGAATTTATTAAATCAATTTTTTTAAAAGATAAAAATATAAAATTAAACAAGAATTAAATAAGTAAATGGATATCGGATATCTGAATCCGTTATCCGTAAAAATAAAGCGGATTCGGATATCCGACACTATTCGAACCAAAACTAAAGCTGATTCGGATAACGGATATCCAAGGGATCATATCTGAACCCGCTCCAAATCCGCTGCGGATAGTAAATCTAATATCCGAATCCGAAATTATTCGAATCCGCAATATCCGAATCTGTAAAAAACAGATCGGGTAATGTTAGATATCCAATTTTTTACTATCCATTGTCATCCCTAATTGGGTACGACCTTTTTTTAGAAGTTATGAAATATGTTTGATATGATGAAAAGGGTGTTGGCCTTTTTTCTCCATTTTTTTCCAGGTATTTGCAAATATTACTCCAAAACTACTCATAGTATTAAAGAATGAATCAAATTTGAAATCTTACCAAGAAAGTCCATATCCTTTTTTTTGTTGTTAGTACTTGAAAACAAAAGTAATAATTTATCAATTAGCAATGGGCTAATTTTTTTTTTGAAGGCATGTTACTTGCCTCTTGTCATCCGATAAGAAAACTTGTGAGAATCTCGAAGAGATCCTTGGACTCTATCTCGCGTTTAGCAATGCTACACAATTTGGTTTACTAGTTTGTATCTTTTGATTGATATGATAGATGGAAATTTGATGTTAAAGCATAGTAGTCACCTAGTTCAATGGAGAAAATATCTGAAAGAAAAGCATTTTTGGAGAAAGTCGATTGGTGATTGTCACAATTTGATGTTTTCTATGAAGAATTCTAAATAGGAAAAGTTTGAAGAGAAGGGAAATTCACTTTCTCATATCTTTTAGGTTAGAATACAATAGGGTATATAAAGGAGTTACTAGTTGACTTAGATAGTAGAAACTAGGAAACTAAATCAGAATCTGCTACCTAGGGAAACTAAATATTTACAATTACTCCTAATATATACATGCTGATTTACAGCCTAATTACAACCTAATAATTGCATATTTCCAACATTTCCCCTCAAGCAGATGCGAAGATATTTTGCATTCCAAGCTTACTGATTGATTTTTGGAAAATGGCACTAGATAATCCCTTTGTAAGTACATCAGCTAGTTGACCATTTGAGGGAACATATGGTACACAAATCTGCCCTGAATCAAGTTTCTCTGTGATGAAATGTCAATCAATTTCAACATGCTTGGTCCTGTCATGTTGAACAGGATTGTGAGCAATTCTTATTGCATCCTTATTGTCACAATAGAGCAGCATAGGACCTTCAATTCTGATTTTTAAGTTAGATATAATTATTTTTAGCCATAATAGTTCACATATTCCATGAGACATGGCTCGAAACTCTGCCTTGCACTAGAGCGTGCCACAATTGATTGTTTCTTGCTCCTCCAAGTGACAAGGTTCCCTCCTAGGAAGGTGCAATACCCAGTAGTTGATCTTCGGTTTGTCTTGGAACCTGCCCAGTCCGCATCTCTATAGGCTTCTAGTTTAAGCTCTTCTCCCTTTTTAAATAGAAGACCTTTACCTGGAGATCCCTTCAAGTATCTTAGTATTCTAAAGACAGCTTCAAGATGGGGTTTTTTAGGATCATGCATGAACTGGCTCACAACACTGATAGCATAGGCAATATCTGGCCTTGTGTGAGACAAGTAGATAAGTTTCCCCACCATTATATGATATTCTTCTTTATCCACTGCTTCTGCCCCTTCAGTTAACTCTCCTAGTTGATGATTAGCCTCTATCGGACTATCAATAGGTTTGCAGCCCGTCATTCCAACTTCTTGAAGTAGATCTTGAGTATATTTCTGTTGAGAAATGAAGATTCCATGTTGTGACCTAGCTACCTCAATTCCCAAGAAATATCTTAAGCTTCCTAGGTCTTTGATCTCAAATTCTTGTTGAACTGGCATGAACTGGCTCACAACACTGATAGCATAGGCAATATCTGGCCTTGTGTGAGACAAGTAGATAAGTTTCCCCACCATTATCTGATATTCTCCTTTATCCACTGCTTCTGCCCCTTCAATTAACTCTCCTAGTTGATGATTAGCCTCTATTGGACTATCAATAGGTTTACAGCCAGTCATTCCAACTTCTTGAAGTAGATCTTGAGTATATTTCTGTTGAGAAATGAAGATTCCATGTTGTGACCTAGCTACCTCAATTCCCAAGAAATATCTTAAGCTTCCTAGGTCTTTGATCTCAAATTCTTTTGAAAGCTTAGTTTTCAAAGCTGCTATTTCTTCATGATCATCACCTGTTACAATGATATCATCTACATACACAATCAAAGCCGTAATCCCCTTTTTCAAGGAATTTTTTATAAACAGAGTATGATCACCTTGACTTTGAAAATAGCCCTGATTTCTCATAGCTTTGACAAATCTTTCAACACATGCTCATGGTGATTGCTTCAAGCCATAGAGAGCTCTCTTCAACTTGCACACTTTCTTCCCTTCTAAATTTTCTCAGTATCCTGGTGGAATATCCATATAAACTTCCTCTTCCAAGTCTCCATGAAGAAATGCATTCTTCAATTGATGTAGTAGCCGTTCCATTGTTACTGCTAATGACAAGAGGATTCGGATTGTGTTGATCTTCGCTATTGGTGCGAATGACTCATAATAATCTATCCCGTAAGTCTGGGTGTATCCCTTCGCAACCAGCCTTGCCTTATATCTTTCCAATGTTCCATCAAGCTTGTATTTTATAGTGTAGACCCATTTACAGCCAACAGTCTTCTTATGTTTGGGCAAATCTACAATCTGCCAAGTCTGATTTTTCTCCAAGGCTCTTAGTTCTTCATTCATGGCCTCTCTCCAGGGTTTTGAGGCAAGGGCCTCTTGCATAGATGTAGGAATTTTTTGGGACAGAATAGATGTAAGGAAAGCACTGTATTGAGGAGAAAGGTTTTGCAAGGACACAAAATGAGACATGGGGTGTTGGGTACAGCTCCTAACCCCCTTTCTTAGAGCAATGGGTAAATCAACATTATTTTTAGAACTATGAATAGAAATTGGTGCATTATTTTCATTACCTGATTCAAGGTTGACAATTGGAGCTTGAGAAGTGATAGTAGACACTTTCCTCCTAGAATACACCTTTAGAATCGGTGTTTTCTGAGCCTCAATGTCTGTTTCTGCATCAGGTTTGGGTTCAGGTAGACTCTGGAAAGGATGGTTTTCAGGTTGTAAGGTGTTGCTGTCGGGTTCCAGGTTTGGTTCAGTGTCAATGATCTCTGATTGACTTGGATAAGATAGAGATTCAATGGTCTCTGAAGGTCCTGGATGAAGAATTTTCTTGAGAGTTCTCCTTCATATGCCATTTACATCTATCTTCTTCTCTTAAATTATTCTCCCCCTGAAGATAGGTCTTCCCAAAGTAATTTTGATTCTCTACAAATGTTACATCCATGGTGACATAAGTCTTCTTAGTGGGGTGATGATAGCACTTGTAGTCTTTTTTTTTTTTTTTTGTTGGAGAATATCTAGTGAAAACACACTTCACAGCTCTAGGGTCAAGTTTACTTCGCAGATGAGAATGAATGTGAACATAGGACACAGCCAAACACCTTTGGTGATAAAGATCCAACCCCTTGGAAATTTGGAAACAGGTTCATCAATTTCTTGATGGGGCTCTGATTTTCGAGAACTCTAGTAGGCATTCTATTAATTAGGTAAGCTGCTGTAAGGATGACATCTCCCCAATAAAACTTGGGTACCCCTGCTTGAAACATGAGAGATCGAGCAACTTTAAGAAGATATCTATTCTTTCGTTCAGCAACACCATTTTGTTGAGTGTCAATGCAAGTTGATTGTTGTAGAATGCCTTCATTTTATAAATATGTCAGGAGCTCTTGATTAAAATATTCTCCTCCATTGTTAGATCTCAAGGTTTGAATGTTGACTCCAAATTGAGTCTTGATAAACCTATGGAACATTGAGGATATAGCTGGAACTTTAGACTTGTTTTTCATTAGATACATCCTTGTAGTCCTTGTACAATCATCAATAAAAGTAACAAACCATCGAGTGCCATAAATATTTGCAATACGAGACGGCCCCCATACATCCGAATGGATTAAATTAAAAGTAGAGAATTGAATCTCTTTTATTGGAAAAGTGGTATGATGATGTTTAGCAAGGATACAAGACTCACAATATAGACTCTTCAAATCAATTTTGTTAAATAATTTAGGAAACAGTTTATTTAGTCAGGTAAAAGGTTGGTGACCTAAGTGGTTATGCCAAAGATAAATCTGATCTAAACTTGTGTTCTGAGAAACTAGACATTGAGACCCTTCTTCACCATTCCAAGTTGTATCCAAGTAGTAAAGTCTATCTATCAGTTTACCACGCCCAATCGTCTTCCCGATCGATCTTGAAAACAACAACCAAATGAGAGAAATTTAACTGAGCAGTTCAAATCTTTTGGGAGTTTTCCAATAGATAACAAGTTGAAATCCAATTCAGGAACATGAAGAAATGAAGGACTAAGGTGTTTGAGATTTTTACGGTTCCTTGACCAGCAACGCCGGAAAAAGTTCCATCGGCTACTTTAATTTTTTGTTTGCCTGAACATGGGGAATAGCTAGAAAAAATATTGGGCATAGAGGTCATGTGATCAGAAGCACCTGAATCAATGATCCGTGTGCTAGAGTAAGAGTTTAAGGCTTTTATACCTAAGAGAGCCATAGAACAAGAACCTGTACTGTAACAGTGGACTCAGAAGTAGAGTTGGTTTTACGGTTATCCAGCTGGTTCAGCAAGTGCCTAAGCTTCTGAACATCTTCATGATTAAACCTATCTAACCCTGGTTCACTGTTTCCATACACAGTTGTGGCTTGATTTGCTTGACTTGAACGATTGGACCCAGATCCTCCTCGGTTGCCATATTGCTTCATGTTTGGTGGCTTCCCATGTATCTTCCAGCAACTAGCCCGTGTGTGTCTTGGCTTATTGCAATAGTCGCACCAAAGTTTATCCTTGTCCTGGAATTTCCTATTGTCTGTAGGTTTAGTTGCTGCAAGTGTAGAATTCTCAATGGTTGGTTCTCCACCTTCCATGGTTTTTGTTCCCACTAGGTCCTTGTTGCTCTCTTCACCTCTTATAATAGCAAATGCCTCATCAAGATCAGGTAGAGGATCTCTCCCAAGAACTCTATCTCTCGCTTGATCATACTCAAAATTGAATCCCAACAAGAACTGTATGACACGCTTCCTTTCCATGAGATCTTTGATTGTCTTTGCATCCTCAGAGGATTTTAACTCCACATTTTGATATAAGTCCAATTCAGTCAACAATCCTTTGAGTGTGTTGTAGTAGTCTTTGACATTCATGGATCCCTGTTTGGTGTTGAAAATTTGTCTTTTAATTTGAAATATCTGTGTAACAAAACCAATTTTAGAATATGTTTTGTTCATAGCATCCCAAATGTCTTAGGCAGTAGGCAGCAACATGTGGGTTTTCTGATTCGAGGTTCCATGGAAAGAAGTAGCCATGACATCACCATATAGTTTTCTGCCTCCCAACTTTCATATTTGGGATCCCTCTCATCTGGTGAGGTTTCACTAATATGCTTGAACTTCCCCTTGCTTTTCAGAGAAATCTTCACAGATTGGCACCACTCCATAAAGTTCTTCGCGTCGAGTTTAGAAGTAGTAATCTGTAGGGTTGGATTTTCTGCATGAATAGCATTGGGTGAGACAATAGGTTTGGATATTTCTGACATGGTTTTGGGATAGTTTTCTTGGACAGATTCAGTAATGAAGGCTGAAAAAATATCAACAATGAAGGTTGATGTTTAAGCTATGGCAATGAAGACAAAAAAAATCGTGAATATCCCTAAAGAAATGCCTGCTCTGATACTGTGAAATTCTGAACAGGAAAAGTTTGAAGAGAAGGGAAATTCACTTTATCATATCTTTTAGGTTAGGAATACAATAGGGTATATAAAGGAGTTACTAGTTGACTTAGAAAGTAGAAACTAGGAAACTAAATCAGAATCTGCTACCTAGGGAAACTAAATATTTACAATTACTCCTAATATATACATGCTGATTTACAACCTAATTACAGCCTAATTATAGCATATATCCAACATTCTACTCATGCTTAAATCTGTGTTTAGAAGGTGCGCGAGAAAAAAAAAAAGACCATGAAACTAGTAACCTTTGGCTAATATGCGGTATCTTAATGTATAAAGGCTTGCTTCTTACCATAAGATGCGAAAGTCAAATTCTTTATTGATCGACATCTTTTTATGATGTAAACAAGTCCCATGCATTTTAGTTCCTCTGGAGAGTAGGAGTCTAGTATTTTAATACACTTGCTGCCCTTCATCAAATTTGGCAGCTTGCTAATGTTTGGCATTTTCCCATAGAGCAAAGCTTTCTAGATATCTAGGTGAATGGATATGCAATTCCATTTGCATTGGAGTAAACAACATTATTTCTTCTTAATGTGGTGCACAAATAGATGTTATAGCTATATAATTTGAGAACATGCTGTAAGGGTGACTAGTTCATTGGACTCTTAGCATATATTTTATTCTTTTTCTTCAAACATGTTTTGAAATCTTAAAGAATTTTTACAGGTATGAATTTCCCTATTTACTGCTTTGGTAGCCAATCTCTTGAGGAAGACACTTCGTTTGAAAGTCTTTCATGCATCGCTGAGGAAGAACAAAGTATATTGGATGCTGTTCTGCTATCTCAGGTATGGAACAAATGTGGAGCATACAAATGTGGAGCATACTTGTTGAGGTCTATCTATCACCTTTATTCATCTTTCGTGTTACTTGGCAGTGGGAAGACCGGATGTTGAAAGGTTGTTTCAGATATGATGTGACAACCTCAGAAATTAAGGTACTAGATATAGTAATAGTGTTCTTCTAGTTCTGAAAATACCTACATGTTTCTGTCTTTCTTTTTTTTAGTATAAAGTTGGAATTATGGGAGTGACACATAATTTCTGTGTTGCATTATATAGGTCATTGCTGGAAAGATGAAGTTTCTTTCTCAGTTGAATGAAGGGCAGATAACAGATCATTTGTCAAAACTTGAGGGCAATACACTTCATGAATTGGATCCTTTTGTATTTGACTGCATGAAACACCCAGAGGAACTACTCTTTTGTCTTGCCAGCAGTAAGAAGGCAAAATCTGAGCTTATTCCTTCGGCTTCTGTGCCTGACAGTGCCATCTTAGTGATCATCAATGTAAGGCCAAATGTTGCTTAACTTTTGACTGTAAGTTTATTTCCTGTGTGAAGATGGTTATCCATATTATCAATATTGTGATGCTGCAAAACATCTTTAGTTATTCTCTGGAGAGAAATTTGTTTCCTTTTAATCATTTCTTTCAACACAAGAGACCTGGAGGGGGTGGGGTGTTCCACATAACAGATATATTAGAAACGTGTAAATGTTGCTGGAATGACTTGGATCCACACTGACTTGGGTGTGGCATCCTCGTGTCAAGTCTGCTTAGGTTTCCCATGAATGAATTATGTATCTACCTTGATAGCAACGGTGTCAATCCGAGCTTCATTAAGGTTCAGTCCCTTCTCTTTTCCATGATTTTCCAAGAAAGCTTCTATTTTTGCAGCAATGGAGTGCTCTTCCAGTGTTTTAAGCTTCAAGCCCACCAACTTTAGGCATGCTTTGGTAAGAGAACAAGAAAATGTTAAACAATACGATTATGTAACCCAAGAAGAACAACAGACTGCCCTTTTTTGTGTCCCTAAATCTTAATGGCTGTTATATCCATTATAATTGGTAATTTATGTCAATGTAATCAGTTAGTATAGTTGGTTCTTTAAGTTTTTTTCTTCTAATCCATGCACTCTTTGGTTTTTAAGGTAACTCCGGTTGCATATGGTCATGTCTACCTGGTACCTTGTACCTCAAACAGACTTTATCAGTTCCTCGATGCGAGATCCGTTGAAATAGTCACAAGGCTTGCTGCAGAAATTAATAACCAATCATTTCGCGTGTTCTACGATTGCTATAGACCTAATCGTTCGGATGTATATTTTCAGGTATGAAGTCATTTATGATTGTTCTTTTTTGCTTTATCTTTCATGTTATTGTTAAGCTCACAAATTGTTTTGTTGTTTTGGCTTCAAAGTTTTTGAATTATATTCTAGAATATTACTACAATTAACACTTTTGTGTGGTCGTGTGATGCTAAGAAAGAACAAGATTTTCTTTAGAAACCTAAATTTGGTTTTGAATATGAATTTCAAATGTTTTTATTTGAAAATTTTGAATTTGAAATTCATGATTTTAAACAATCTTAGTTTTGATGGGAGAGAAATTTAACTAGGCTGTATTTGTTTACTGCAACCTCAAAAATTAATTTGAATACTATATTTGGATCTTTAAAGTTCCTAGTGGATTTGGCCCAAATTTAGATCCAGTTGTTTAGGTTGTTTTTAGGAACCAAAATTTGGCTTTGGCTTTGATATGGATGTCAATTATTTTGATTTAAAACATTCAAATTTGAAATTCTTGTTTGGATCGATTTAAGATGTGAATTTAAAATTTTAAACTAACTAGATTTTGAATTGAGCGATATTTTATTGGGCTAAATTTGACAGGTATTAACCTTAAAAGTAATTTGAAAGTTTACGGTTTGAACCTTTTAAAATTCCTAGTAGATTTGGCCCAAATCTAAATCTAGTTTCTTGAAGCCATTCCACATAATATATTTGGATTCTAAAATTTAAATGCAAATACCAAAGCCTAATATTGGTTCCTAAAAGGGCAATTAAATAATTCCTAAGCCTATTTATTTGGATTTTAAAATCCAAACCATATTTCACCCTCCAAATATTGATTTCGAAACGACTATATGGTTTTGTTAGAAATTTGAATTTGAAAGAAGGGATTCAAATTTCAAATTTAGTATAAATTATGTGATAAAACACATTAAAACATGACTTTCATGATTATTTTCAAATTCATGATTTTGTTGGATCTCTATTTAGTAGTGAATTTGAAATACCTATACTAATTTAGGAAATTTTAAATTCATCTTCTCATTCCCATTGGAATACATGATTATATTTAACCTTGACAAATTTTGATAGTGTGCATTTTATTCTCACAATTTATATAACAAATTGTATTCAATTCACTCTATCGGGGATAAGCCAAAAACTTGAGTCATGGGTGCACACTAAAGGAGTCCATATACATGTTGGACACCACTTGAATCCAAAAGTCCAAGCTAATGGGTTCTAGGATCCTTCATCTATATATGCTACCTGTACATCCCACTTTTTAGTGATGTTGAATATCTCACTCACATGTGAACCTCAACAAATCTCCCCCATTCACTTGTGAGTTGTGATCAGCTCCTCATGCTAGTAAACCATGCTATTTCTCTCAGCTACCCCTGCACGTTTAGGTCAACATTCAACCATCACACATCTTCCTGCGTCCAGGTTGTACACAATGTGCAAACTTTTACTTTCATTCGTAGCTGCCAAACTCACCTTTAAGTCCAACTCTCAACCTCGCATCTCCTATGCGCCCGGGTTGTCTTAGTGCCTCACATTTAGAAATTCATCATTATCATACTTGCCGCACCCAAGTCGAACCTTTGGCTATGATGCCTATTTGTTAAACACCAAAGCCAAACAAGCTAATATGACAACAAATAAATCCACAAGCAAAATAGCAAAACTCGTAGCAAGAAATAAATGCAAAAGCAAAAGCAACTAGAATACTAAGATTTACGTGGTTCAGTTTTAAGTTTACATCCACGGACAGAGGCAAAGAAAATTTCACTATAGTCAAATAAGATGAATAATACAAGTTTTGATGTCCAAAATGCACTCGGGAAAGCTACAACTCAAATATACGAGAGCAGGAGTTACTACAAGACCAAAACCTCTAATATCTCTTTATCTCCTTTTTTTTTCTGTGGGAAAAAATGGAGACCTCACCAAGTTTGCCTACTCCTTTATCTTTTATACTCCAATATTTGCAAACCCATATTTAACACTAATGAGCAAGAAACAAGGGCAAATAAAGCAAGGGGTAAAGTCGAATGATAAAACAAGTAAAAGGTTCAATAAAGTGATGAAACTGGCTGATGGGTTGGCTAAATTCTTAAGCCATCCACCCAACAAATCTTCACTTTGGCCTAAAATTCCTCTAAACCAACTTACAGTGAACTTCTCGAAACTGGATTGCCTCTGCCACAACTGCCCCTTAAGGTGTTCAACCATAGTTACCAGGAACTTGGCATGTACTGGTTCGTGGTACGGGTACGAGAACAAGGTAGTTAAGTTAGTTATTTTATGGTATGAGGGGGTAGACTTAGTTGGTACGCTATTATGGATCGTGGTACGAGGGGCCTTCTTTACTTACAAGTTCACTCATTGCTTGGATTTGGTTGGCATCCGCGGTTGTTGGACACCCTAAGGAGTACTTGTGGCAGAGGTGCTCTAGTTTCAAGGTCATTGTAAGTCGGCTTGGGAGAATTTTAAGCCAATGTAGAAATTTATTGGGTGGATAGCTTAAGAACTTCCCAACCCATTAGTCGACTTCATCACTTTATTGACTCTTTTATTTGGGAATGCAAATATTGGAGAGTATAAAAGACAAAGGGTGGGCAAACATGGTGAGATTTTCATTTTTTTTTTTCACACGATAAAAGGGAAGATAGAGAGAGTTCAGAGGTTTTGGATCTTGTAGTAGCTCTTGCTCTCAAATATTTCGGTTGTAGCATTGTCGAGTGAGTTTTGGGCATCAAAACTTGTATTCTTGATCTTGTTTGACTATAGTGGAATTTTCTTGTTGTCTCTGCTCATGGATGTAGGCTTAAAGCTGAACCATGTAAATCTTGGTGCTCTTGTTGCTTTTGATTTTGTATTTATTTCTTGCTGCATATTTGGCTATTTTGCTTATGGATTTATTTGCTGTCATATTATTTTGTTTGGCTCGGATGTTTCAACAAATTGATATCATAGTCAAATGTTCGACTTGGGTGCGGTGAATACGACAATGCGATATTTCTAAAAAACGCAAGGTAGTGCATTGAGACAACCTGTGGTTGGGTGCTGGGCTTAAAGAAGGCGGGGCACAGAGACAACCGGACGCATAGGAGATGCAAGGTTGAAGGGTGTGTTGGCAGCTAAGAATGAATGCAGAAGTTGAGACATTATTAGGGCTGTAATCGAGCCGAGCTGAGCTCGAATACTGAGAAGCTCGAGCTCGAGCTCGATTCGAAACTCGAGGCTCGAAGCTCGGTTCGAGTGAGATCGAGTATCATTTTTTAAGCTCGAGCTCGGCTCGAGATAAAATCGAACTATTCGAGCTCGACTCGATTAGGCTCGTTTATATACTCGAGTTCGAGCTCGAATTAAGGGTTTTTAAGTATGTATATATATATATATATTAAGGGTAAAATAGTAAATTAATAATAAAAATATTATAAATAAAAAAAGCTCGATTAGGCTCGCGAGCTGCTCGAATCGGGTATTAAGATACTCGAACTCGGCTCGCTCGATAGCTCGAGCTGCTCGAGCTCGAGCTCGGCTCGATAATGACCGAATCGAATTCGAGTTTTTTTCGAATCGAACTCGAGTAGCATGCGAGCACAGGTGTCTCGTTTACACCCCTAGACATTATATACAACTTGGACGCAAGGAGGCACGTGGTGGTTTAGTGTTGGCCTTAACGTACATGGATAGCTGAGAGAAATAGCATGGTTTACATGCATGGGGAGTTGATCACAACTCACAAGTGAACAAGGGAGATTCATTGAGGTTCACATGTTAATTGTCTAAACGCTTATCTAATAATGATCTAATCAAAATATGGGGCACAGTAAATCTCAAATTAATCTTGATCAATAGCTGATGTAATATTAATAATACAAATAACAACTAAATAAGTGAAGGACACATGGGCATAACTTGTTGCTTGGGGTTTGTCAAAGGTTAGTTTTGAGAATTCATTAAAAAAAGTTGGCAAATAAATGATAAATCATTCAGGTGGTTAAATAACCCCCCTGCCCCTGCTCCCCTAATAAAAATAACAATTCTAAAAGAAAGTGAGCTTGTTACCACAACAGTGCCAGCAACATCAACTTTAGTGTATATGCAGCTGTAGAGTTTATTATTGATTTATTTTTATTCTTAAATTTTAGGAGTGATTGGTTAAGGAATCTGTTTCAATCACACTGCTTTGTTCCTGGATTTGATAGTGCACTGGTATTGATTTTAGTCAAGGTTTTATGCCTCTTAAAGTTCCATCACTTCATCCAGTTATTTCTTGTGTTTTTTTTTTTTTTTTTACTAATATGCAAGTTCTTATTACTAGAATGTACCATTCTTGGTTCTTTTTGTTTAATGCTTTGACTTTCACTGTGTATGAAGGTCTTGGTTGTAAGTGGTGGTTATTTTAGCTTTGAGGATGAATGTATTTGTCAAATGGATGGCCTGTAACAAATTCAATTGCTTAGATAAATACACTTATCGCTTTTCAAATAATGCTAGTATGCTACTACTTTTAGTAGCTATGTTCTTTGTACATGATGCATGCTTATAGCTATCATATGATTCTTTTATTTGATGATGCAGGCTTGCTACTTCCCTGACCCTTTATCTGTGGAGTTCAGGCCTGTAGATACTTTCTTTGGTGGTGGGAGGAGAGGGATTCACATATGTTCTATCATAGATTATCCTATTAAAACCCTTTCTTTTCAGACCACCAGTAATCTCAAGATAATGGCAGCAGCTATTTCTGAGATATGTTTTCATTTAGAGGAAAAGAATGTTCAATATAATCTGATGATATCTGATTCTGGCAAAAAGATTTTTTTGTTTCTTCAGGTAAGTTTGTTCAAAGCATAGAGACTTTTTTCCCTACTGCTGAAACTTGATATCTGATTAGTTTTTATTGCACACACACACACACACATTTCATTGCTCTAGTCTAAAAGGGGACTGTGTAGTTAGTTATTTCAACCTTTTTGAAGCTGTTGTCTTTTAAAATTTTGGGTTAATTAATGCATTTTGTACATGAATTATAGTCAAATATTCAATTTGATATCTAGAGTTTTAAATTCGCAATTAGGAACTTGCATTAACCAAATTACACATCCAATTAACTCCGTTATGCTAAAGTATGACATGTCCTATATAGCCAATAAAAAAGTGCTATGTGTCCATATAAGGTCACATTAACAATGGGGTCCACTGCCATGTCATAGATTATAGCCTAAAGGGATGAAGATTCCTCATTGGTGATGTGATATTATATGGACGTGTATTTTTATTGATTATTTAGGAGACATCATACTTTGGCCTAATAGAGCAAGTGGGATGTGCAATATGATCAATGGAAGCAAACATGTCCCATATTAGCCAATAAAAACATGTCATGTGTCCGTATAATGCTATGTCATCAGTGGGGGCTCCACTGCCATGTCATGGAATGGATTAAAGCCTAAAGAGGGAGGAAAAATTACACTAGTGATGTGGCATTATATGGTCATGTGGCGTATTTTTATTGGTTATTTAGGAAACATCATACTTGGCCTAAAGGAGTTTGTGGGATCTGCAATATGAGCAACGAAAGCAAAATTTGAGTACCTAATTGCACTTATTTAAACTTTAAGTAATATTTACTATAGTTTGGATACTAAATGTGTAATTAATTCTAAAAGTTTTAATGTCATAAACTGGATGGGTTTACTTTTAGAGTGTCACACCAAATTATAGTTAATTTTGAGCATGGTAGGGTAGTGCAGCATCTGTAGCTTGTATGTGGATGTTATCATTTGTGAAGAACGACAAGAAGACAGAAAATGTAAAACAAAAGACAATGTTATGTGTAATGTTGTCTACGATGCATATGATCTCAGTCAAAATAAACTTCATGGCCACAAACTGTAGTTGCTTTCCTGCATACCCTATGTTCTATGATTTTGTCGTCTTTAATTTCAGAACATAATAGGTTTGTTTTTGAAAATTGATATCCATTCCACTGGAGGATTTCATTTTCTTGAATACTTACTGATGATGGATTGATTTTAATCCATCCAACAGCGATCTTTTGCAGCCTCACATGTAATCTCAGCTTGGGAATGTGGGGGTTACTTTTTGTTGAGGAATAGGTATGAATTTGATGAAGTTACTGAGGATGTCATGCTTAATCAACTGAGCAGTTTCTCCCTTGACGATAACGACTTTGAAGCTGTAAAGCAGCTTTGTTGCAGCATTGCCAGTAAATTTGATATTTGATCTCAAAAATTTTCAATGCATGTTTATGTTGAATTTGTATTGCCATTGAAATCTTGTTTTACTCCTATTGCCTATTGGGAACTCAGACTTGTTATGGTGTTTACTTGTTTGTTTATGAGAATGAAATCAAATGCTATTTTTGATGGATTGAAGTTCTTTGGTTTAGAAGTTATGAGAGGATCAAATCTGTATGTTTATGTTTTTATGTTTGTGGACAAGTAATTTTGCAAATTCTTTCTTTTACTCTGAGC
Organism: Fremontodendron californicum; assembly: GCA_030761205.1. Lineage (NCBI taxonomy): Eukaryota > Viridiplantae > Streptophyta > Magnoliopsida > Malvales > Malvaceae > Fremontodendron > Fremontodendron californicum. Next base: position 22,394,495 of record JAULJL010000018.1, on the reverse strand, counting down.
ATTAAATTAGATATCATTGGATTGATTTTTGTGCTATGTTGCTCTGTGACCAACACAAAAGGGTAATGGCTCAGTTTGTGTCTCTATATCTTTTCCTTTTCCTTTTAACTTTCTCGTCTGTGTTTCAGTGGAATCTGAACTGATAGCTCGTCCTCCTGTTTTTGTGATTTGTTTGTTGCTTGGAGCTGAATAAATCCGAAGCTCCTTTCCTCCTGGTTTGGAGCTGAATAAATTACATGTAGATTAAGACCTTCCTTTTCTAAAGAAAATGAACCCTAAAATCAGGACAAGAATAATAACAATAGTCTTCATTTCAGTCTAAAATACCAGGAATTTCAATAAGCTAAATAAATGGGTCGAAAGTAATGGATATGGCTACCCACCCATTAACTTGGGTTGGTTTAGGAGAAAAAGTTTGCTTGAAGATCACAAGTAGGTAAGAATAAGATAAAATTAAATCTTCCATGTTTTCTTTTTTTGTGAATCCTTGTTTGTTATAACCGGATGCAAGAATGGAAATAATATAGCCTCTCAGTATGAACACAAACAACAGTAGAGGTGGCAATTGGGCAGGTTCGGGTCGGGTTCATTCGGGTTAAGATTTAGTCGGGTTCGGGCTCAATCGGGTTCGGGTCCATCCGGGTTCGGGCTCATTCGGGTTCGGGTCCATTCGGGTTCGGGCTCATTCGGGTTCAGGCTCATTCGGGTTCGGGCCCATTCGGGTTCGGGCTCATTCGGGTTCGGGCCCATTCGGGTTCGGGCCCATTCGGGTTCGGGTTCGGTTCGGTCTGGGTTCGGGTATGTTTTACATCATTTTATTTTATATTAGATGTAATCATTTTTACGTAATTTAAATATTTATATCTAAAAACAAATTATTAATTTATTTTTATTTTTATATTTTTGCTATTATATGATATTTTTAATTATATTTATTTTTTAAATTTAATATTTGTTAGCACCAAAAGAATAAGAAATTCATTTGTTATATAAAATCAAATTTTTGAAATAATTTATTATAAAAAATATGATATATTATAAATTAATCATATTGATATTTAAAATAATTGATTTGATGAACTCGAATTTCAAAATATAAATACATTATAATTTATATTCACTATAAAATAAAAAACTTTTAAAAATAAATCCTAGCCTTCATCTATTCGTTTATATACTTATAAAATGCAAAATTTTATGCTTATAGTCAAAAAAAATATATATATATATATATCTATCGAGTACTTATATTTTTTTCATCAGTATAAAGTATAAATTATAAAGTAATACTAAAAAAATATAATTTATATTTAAATTATACGTAATAAATATATAATTAATATAATTATTTATTAATATATAATAAATATACCCAAAACCAAAAGGCCATAAAACCCAAAACCCCATTAAATCCACCCGCTAAAATAAAATCCCATGAAAGCCATAATCCAATTAAACCCACCCTAACCTAACCGTATAAGTATAACCCAAAAGGCCAAAATAATTGAATTATTGTCAAATTTTTTTACCCTTAAAGAATAATTGAATTATTGTCAAATTTTTTTCACATCTCTAAAATTTTCAAGAATTTAAAATATTTAGATTGTAAATTCATCATGATATGAGACGTTAAAGTTATAACTTATAAGTACAAAATATAATTTACTTTTTGATAAAATTATTATTTCATCATCATCATATATATATATATATATATAAAATATATAATATATTAAATTTTAATTAAATTATTAAAAAAATTAGAATAAAATTAATAATTAAAGTTATTGCTTTGTAAAAAAAAAAAAATTAATTGCAATTTGATTATTTTTATTTTTAGTATTAAATTCGGGTTCGGGTTCGGGCCGGTCTCGGGTTCGGGTCCATTCGGGTTCGGGCTCATTCGGGTTCGGGTCCATTCGGGTTCGGGCCCATTCGGGTTCGGGTTTTTTCGGGTTCGGGTTTTTGACTTTTTGATCAAATCGGGTTTGAGTGGGTTCGGGTTTTTCTGGGCAGATTTTCGGGTTCGGGTTCATTTTGCCACCTCTACAATTCAAAAACCTCTTTCTGGGTCTGGCAGCGTGCCCTCCTTTTTGAGCCAAAATGATGCGGCAGAATTGAGCACCAAAATAAAAATGTTATAGACCTAGATTTCCTATTCAATAAGCTGATGCAGATAATCAACGGCCATACTTGGGACTAGACCTGGTAATATCAGATACAATATGATTATACGACACGAAAAAAATAACTAAAAATACGATACGAACATGACACGAAAAAATAACACGAATACACGAATATTTCAAAATCTATATAATATGAATTATTAACGTATCAAAATTTATATAACTATAAAATATCTTAAACACGATTATAACATGAAAAAATACATAAATTGTTTGGGATTGTCAGCTATTGCAATGACATTCATAACAATGAAGGACATTTAGCATTTTATGAACCTCTCAAAGTCAAAAGGCATTGATTTATCACTTGAGTGTAGTTATGGGCATAAACCTTTTTCTCTGTTAACCACTAGTCCACACAAGGATGCTTAATAAGGATCTTACACCAGGAAGGAAACTCTTCAAGTTTAATACAACAAAAATTATCATGGTTTTCTCACATTAATGCATGCTTAATAAGGATCTTACACCAGGAAGGAAACTCTTCAAGTTTAATACAACAAAAATTAAAAGAATTTTGAGCTACTAGTAGTATAATATTGTAAAGGAATACTATTACTAGCTGTTCAACTGTCATTAGGCAAGCTCACCTAAACCAGAATTTCCATCAAACTCCCTATTTTCAGCTTCTCTCTCTTCCAAATCCCCCAAGGCCTGACTGCTTGAGAAGGAATTGTCCACAGTGTTGGCCCGCGTCCATGCTTGATGAAGTTGCAACACATACTCCAAGTGCCATAGAACTTCCCCCATAGTAGGCCGGTTCTTCCCCTCATCAGCAAGACATTTTTCTGCTATCTCTCCAAACTTCTCCATTGACTGTAGAGAATATTTTCCCCTCAGATGTGAGTCAATAATGGTTTCAAGCGACCTTTGTCTCTGCCATCTCTTTGCCCACTCTGCAAGATTTATCTGCTCTTTTGGCAAGCTAGGGTTTATAACAGCACGAGCACAAACAACTTCAAACAACACCACACCAAAAGAGTAGACATCAGATTTCTCAGTCAACTGCTGCCTACGAAAATACTCAGGGTCAAGATATCCGAAGCTCCCCTTCACTGCAGTACTGACATGAGTTTGGTCCAGAGAAGGACCAGTTTTTGACAACCCAAAATCTGACATTTTTGCCACAAAATTTTCATCCAACAAAATGTTGGTTGTTTTAACATCCCTGTGAATAATTCCCCGCTCTGCTCCTGTATGAAGGTAGTGCAGTCCCCGGGCAGCACCAATGCATGCTTCTAATCTTTGCTTCCAAGTCAACGGTGGGACATCATTTCCAAACAGATGACTTCTAAGAGTTCCATTTGCCATGTATTCATAGACCAAGATCATCTCATTTTGTTCATCACAGAATCCAATCATGGAGACCAAGTGCCTATGTCTAAGCTTTAAAAGCATCTCAATCTCAGTATGAAATTCAGCAAGCCCTTGCTCAGATTGTGGATTTGCCCGCTTTATCGCTGCAAGAGTGCCATCTCCAATCTCCCCTTTATATACTTTACCAAAGCCCCCTACACCAATCACTAAACTTTCATCAAAATTATTTGCTGCTGCCCGAATCTCTGCAAGTGTAAATTGCTTGCAAACTCCTGTGGAGGCCATAGATCCATTTGGATTTTGAAGTCTAGATGATCCCTTGGCATTAGCAGTGCTATTTAAAATAGAACCATGAAGGAATAATGGTCGCCACCCAGGAGTGTTGTTTTTCGTGTCACCTGATTCTTTTCCTTGTTTTTTGCAGAAACAGAATATACGGGTAACAGCAACTGCAAGAATGGCAATAGTGGCTACACCTGCACCAATTCCCACCCAAAGAACCCAAGACTTTGAAGTGTGAGTTGAACTCCCAGTTGAATCATATCTCTGCACGTGGGCAAGATTTCCATTTCGACTAAGCTTGAAAATCTCCAGCCCATTCAAGAGAGCATCAGTGCCTGAAGCACCAGCTGCTGTGTCAGGACCGAGTTGAATCCAGAGTATGTTGATTTTTGAAGAAACTGCATCAAAGTAATCCTGATGATAAGCTTTATTTATTCCACCTGCCTTCACAAAAAGGTCATAATTATTTGCTGCAGTTCGGTTATTTATGTAGATTCTGAAAATCCTCAGGCTTGGCTTATCATAAACCAGCTCACAGAAGTGTAAGCGGATTAAGTAATCAAAATCAGGATCCACTTCAAACCTCCATGACATATTGAACCTTTTCTCCAATACTTGGGTGTTGGACATGCTTCTTGCTGTTTCATACACAAGAAGAGGAGCCACTGAAGAACCATTTGCGGAAGCATAGGTAATATTAGAACTGTTGTGTATTTCTGAACCTGCATTTGCTGTGATCATATAGCCAGAATCCACATCCCATGTTCTCCAATAATCTGAATCCCGACTGGAATTAATATCAGGACCCCCAACATTCAACCTATACATAGTTTCAATTCCCCTTCCACTTAGATTCAGATTTGCATCATTTCCACCCACTTTACTGACTGAATCTGCAAAAAGCTTATCGGTCATAGGGACCATCTCTATGGCATTAATGAAACCAAATGATCCTTTTGTTGGGGTGAACTCAATCACAAGCGTATCCGAATTGATAGGTAAAATATACTCTTTAACCAAAGAGAACGAGCTGGAATTGCTTCCTGAACTTTGGAGGTACAAATTCTTGTGTGCAATCTCACCTACAACATTAAATTGTGCTAAGAGTTTCAGACCATTTGCCACTACATCAAAAGAAGATTCATTTACATTGTGGTCCTCAAAGGAGAAGGGAAAGAAGTGAAGCCTCAAGAGATAGTTCCCCTGGATTCCATTAAACGTGTAATTCAATTCATCAGTGAAAAGGCGGGCAGATTTATAGAGTGGCGCAAAGATTGAATCACCACTTGGTGTAGAAGTAGTGGAAACAACACCAGGAGAACTAAGGGTAAGATTGTTATCAGGGGTCAAATCACCAACCCATTTTCTACCATCCACATTCACACTAGAATTTGAACCACAAGTTATCAGAAAAGACTTTGACTGAGCTTGTCCACTTCTAAAAAGTGCAGATAATACAACAAGAAGGAGCAAAGACAAGAACTCCCTGCCTTGGACCTTCCCCATTATCACACTCCCTCATGAAACTAAAGCCTTTTTGTTCTCTTTCTCCTATATTCTTCTCAAGAAAATAAGATGAAAAGGTTCCTAATTGAATAGCATGAATAAACCAATGCTAACAAAGAAACAAGACACATAAACTACTTTCAATTTCCAATAAATGCATCAAAACTTTTCCCTTTTTCATCAAGCCTTAACAGAATAAGGAGGAATTCATCTATGTAACACAAATATTTGAGATTTATATCTCAGCAAGCAACTTGAACAACATGCATTCCCCTTTTGGAGCAAAAACATCAATTTACCTCAATGGATCCAATCTGGGTATTTGAGTTTTCCCCATGAGAACCCCAACAAAGCATAAAAACCTGTCTGAAACATTTCCTTGAATTTGAAAAACTGTTTTGGCCAACTGAAAAAGAAGTAATTTTGCAGATCTAAACCAAGTTGAGCTGAGCTGAAAATGAAAATGAGTCTAAAAATAAAGGGTAGAACACAATGGGTTGCAATGGAATATGATTGGAAGAAAGATACCAAATCAGGTGAGCAAGACAGAAATGCAAGAAAAAAAAATAATGATAAGGTTATCTGAATAAGAAACTAGAACATGGGGTGTTGTTGGAAACAGATTGGAAAAGTTCACTGCATCTCACCCTTGTCTGCTGTATAGAGACAAGAATCTGACATAATTAAATCTGTCATTTATTACTCTATTTTATTAATTATAAATAAAAAATATTAAGCAATGTCACAAACTATTAATTAAAAGGATATATATATATATAAATATTAATCAGTATTTAATGATTTTGATTAAGATGATATATATAAAAATAAAAGTATAATTAATACATTATGTTTTTTGAATTCAGTAAAAATAATGTATTAAATTGTAAGACCCACGAATTGGCCATAACAAGTATGTGGCTTGACCTTAGCCATAACAAGTATGAGGCTCGACCTTGTGTCCGTATAAGATAGTTAGATGTGAAAAATAAATTAAAATGAATTAAAAGTCAATGTAGACACCTAATTTTGTCTGAACTACTAAAACTGGTATGTTTTCTTCCTAAATTGATGTTTCAGAATGTAAAAAGACTTTTTTCATCCTGCAGGTGGTACTCCGAGACTTAGTTTAAGAGGGCGAACATAAAAAGTCAACCCCGAAAAAGTCAACCCCAAAAAGTCTACTATTGAAAAAGTCAACCCACTTTCAAAATCAAGATTTGAAGTTCAATTGAAAAATGGTGAAAGAATTTGATAATCCGAGGTCTACATTGAAAGATATGGAGTTCGGAAGTTGGGTTATGCAGATTCAGTAGAAAGGAAACACTAATCCGGAAAATTTGGGGAAAAGTGTTTAAACGATCGAATTGGTCGAAATTGAAGGTTCCAAATGAAAGATAAGCACTGACTACGAGTAATGGAGAAGCCACTTGAAAGAAAAATTGAAAGAAAAGTCAATCCGGGAGAAAACCGAGAATTAGGGTTTTCGGTGGATTTCGGTGAAATCGAGAAGAATTACAGAAATGGCCCAACATGGTAAGACTAAAGCCCCCAATGGATGAGGAATGATTAAAAAGGGATAGCCCAAGGCTCAGTTTGAAGAAAATCTAAAAATCGGACTAGTTTTGAGCAAAACCAAGTTTCGGAGGCAAAAGGGCAAAATTGGAAAATTTGGGAAAAATAGCAAATGGACTCCAAAAATTCTGAAAAATTGCAAATCTCATTCTTATATCATTTGGAAGAGATTGGTGAAAGAAAATCTTGATTCGGAGTTCGTTTGCAAAATGGCCAAATCCCGGGTCTCTTATGCAGAAATTTAAAAAGATAAATCCCGAAAAAATAGCAAATGAACTCCAAACTTCTGAAAATTTGCAAATCTCATTTTTAAATTATTTGAAAGATATTGGCGAAATAAAATCTTGATTCGGAGTTCGTTTGCAAAATGGCCAAATCCCAGGTCTCCTATGCAATAATTCAAGAAGATAAATCCCGGAAAATAGCAAATAGACTCCAAAAATTCTGAAAATTTTCAAATCTCATTTTCAAATTATTTGGAAGAGATTGGCGAAAGAAAATCTTGATTCGGAGCTCGTTTGCAAAATGGCTAAATCCCGGGCCTCACATGCAGTAATTCAAGCAGATAAATCCCGATAAAATACCAAATGAGTTCCAAAAATTATGAAAACTTCCAGATCACACTTTTAAATTATTTGGAAGAGATTGGTGAAGAAAAATCTTGATTTGGAGCTCGTTTAAAAAATGGTAAAATGTAGGGGCATAAAAGGGCATTTTAGAATAAAAAATCCAAATAAATAGAAAACGGACTCGAAAAATTTTGAAAACTTCCAGAATTCAATATTTTATTATTTTGAAAGTATTAAAAAAAGAAAATTTGAATTTGGAGTCCTTTTTCCATTTATTTGCATCGGGGGGGCAAAACAGTCATTTTACCCAAGCAACCGAAAAGGGCTTTTCTTGCCTTACAAAAAAATCATACTTGGGCTGGAAAAGGGAGTGCTGGCCTGACAAGGCCCAAATGAGGGAAGAAGCTTCTGATTTTTCAATCAAAAGGCCAAGAATTAAGAGTTAGTGATTTTTTTGATCAAGTCATTGCAAATAAGCTACATGGGCCAATGCATGAAGAGGGAGAGTGTCAACATTATTCTTGAACATCTGTAATTATGGACAGCTGATGGCCTAATCTAAGAGTGATAATTTCATGATTTTTCACCTTGAATCACTAGCCCTTGGATGGAAATTGGTTGGAGTAAAAATGACAACATCTTAGGAGGAGAGAGGGGGAATTCGGCCAGCACTAAAGGGAGAGGCAGATTTTCATTTCAGCTCACTTCATTTTCAGATTTCTTCTTGGTTTTTGCTTTGTTTTTCTCTCCTTGGTTGAAAGCAAAAAAGAAAAGTTTAGAAAAGAAAGGAAAGTTTGAAGAGAAAAAGCTTGAAAGATAGCTTCTTGAGGTTGCTTTTAGCACCAACTCTTGCACTTTCTTGATTTTCCGTTCTTGTTTTTGCTATTTTGATTATTATTTTGGTGAGTTTTTTTTTTTTTTTTTTTTTTTTTTTTTTTTTAAATAAGTTTTTTATTTATTTATGTTCTTTTTAAGTTTCTTTCTTCATCTTTTTCTTAAACAAGCTTTTACAATTTTTTTTGCTTTTTTTCTTACCATGGCCGAATGGCCTATATTTTTTATTGTTGCTGTTTTGGCTTTGATTTGTCATGTTATTTTCTTTAGTCTTGATGCTTTAAATATTCTTCTATTATATACTTGAAGCTTGTTTTAATTTGATTGCTTGTTTGTTGTCATTTATGAGTTTATTATCATGTTCAAGCATTTTTTAATTTTATGTTTCCATAATGTTTAAATTTGTTGATATTTTATGTTTTGTAATCCATGTGTTTGTGAAAATGCTTGTTAGTTTTAATATCTCTACTTTGTGTTTGCATGATTTGAGTGTTATATTTTAGTTGAGCATGTTAGTATCTCAAGTGTTTGTGAAAATGCCATGCTTGTTTGGAACCTTAAGCCATTCGGCCACTTCATGTATCTTGCATTGTGTGTGCATTTTTGCTATGTTAGTTGATAGGTTTGTATTTGCATGACATTTGATTGAGTATTTAGTTTAAGTATATCAAGTGTTTGTGAAAATGCCATGTTTGCTTGGAGCTTGAGGCCATTCGGCTACCTCATTATTTTGCCTTGTGTTTGCATTTTTGCTATGTTAGTTGATAGGTTTTCATTTTTATGACATTTGGTTGAGTTTTTGGTTTAAGCATGCCTTGTGTTTGTTGTATTGCCATGCATATTTTAGTTGTTAGGTTTGCTTTATTTTGCCATGCATGACCATGCATTTTAGACCAAGGTTGCATTAAATGCCATGCAAGTTCATTTAGGTCTAGGTCACTATATTGATGCCATGCATTTTTCATGACATTTAGGTTTAAACTCATGCATTTCATGCATCATATTTGCTTTATTTTTTTTCATGCATTTCATGTTCATGCCACTTGACTAATGACTTAAGCCAATTAATGGTTCAAAGTCAAGCTCTCTTGAGCATACTTGTGGAAAATTAAAGAGTTGTCAAATTGAGTATTCTACCTTTGTGATTTTTTTTACTTAGCCAATTTTTGTCTAACTTTTCAAAAGTCCTAGCTACTGTTTGTGAGTCATTTTGTGAGTCTTACATATTTTTACTTTGGTTTTTAAATGATTTTATTAAAGGCAAAAGATGTGTTTTGGCAAAATAGTTTTTTCACCCAATACTCGTACTTTCCCGATTTTTTTGGGCATTCATCTTTAATCAAAAAATTAAGCTGATTTGTTTCCGTATAGTTATACATGTCCTAAGTCTCCAGTATTTTTTTTTAGAATTTTTTGAATTTTTAAAAATAGGATAAAAAATCGTGGCTTAAAACTGGATAGTGTAGTCAGAATTGAATTTGAAGGAAAACATTTTTCTGTTTTGGTTAAGTTACTTAGAGGGGGCTGATTAGGAAGTTTAGCTACTGACTTAGGGTAGTTTCTAAGCCTTTTTAAAATCTAAAAATGATTTTTTAAGTCTCGGGGTTAAGGGTGGTCAAGTTCGAGATTTTAAACTTAGGAAATTAGAGCCATTTAAAAAAGGGTTTAGCTAAGTTTTCATTCTTAATCTAAGATTTTCAAAATTGTTTTCAAACAATCACAAAGTATTTTGGTTTTAGAATATTTAATTTGATATATTTTCCTAAGGTAGCCGGATATCTTTTTAGATATACGGATTTCCTTAATTAAAGGAAAAAATATATTTTCATGCATTGCATTTTCTATATTCATGCATTTTATATAATATGTGATTTTTGCTATGATAATTTCTATGATATTGTTATGATTTTGAGTTATGTTATATTATTTGAAATATTTTATGATTACCTATGTGTAGACACCTAATTTTGTCCGGACCACTAAAACAAGTACGCTTTCTTCCTAAATTGATGTTTCAGAATGTAAAGAGACCTTTTTCATCTTGCAGGTGGTACTCCGAGACTTAGTTTACGAGGGCGAGCATAAAAAGTCAAACTCGAAAAAAGTCAACCCCGAAAAAGTCAAACTCGAAAAAAATCAATCTCGAAAAGTCAACTACTAAAAATTCAACCCACTTTCAAAATCAAGATTTGAAGTTCAATTGAAAAATGGCGAAAGAATTTTGATAATCCGAGGTCTACATCGAAAGATATAGAGTTCGGAAGTTGGGATTTGGAGATTTAGTAGAAAGGAAACCCTAATTCAAAAAATTTGGGGAAAAGTGCTTAAACGATCGAATTGGTTGAAATTGAAGGTTCCAAATGAAAGATAAGCATTGACTACGGGTAATGGAGAAGCCACTTGAAAGAAAAATTGAAAGAAAAGTCAATCCGCAAGAAAACCGGGAATTAGGGTTTTTTTGTGGATTTTGGTGAAATCAGGCAGAATTACAGAACTGGTCTGACTTGGTAAGACTAAAGCCCCCAATGGATGAGAAATGATTAAAAAAGGGTAGCCCAAGGCTCAGCTTGAAGAAAATCTGAAAATCAGACTTGTTTTGAGCAAAATCGGGTTTCGGAGGCAAAAGGGCAAAATTGGAAAATTTGGGAAAAATAGCAAATAGACTCCGAAAATTTTGAAATTTTGAAAATCTCATTCTTAAATCATTTGGAAGAGATTGGCGAAAGAAAATCTTGATTCGGAGTTCGTTTGCAAAATGGCCAAATCCCGGGTCTCCTATGTAATAATTCAAGAAGGAAAATCCCGAAAAAATAGCAAATGAACTCCAAATCATCTGAAAATTTGCAAATCTCATTTTAAATTATTTGGAAGAGATTGACGAAAGAAAATCTTGATTCGGAGTTCGTTTCCAAAATGGCCAAATCCGGGTCTCCTATGCAATAATTCAAGAAGATAAATCCCGAAAAAATAGCAAATTAACTCCAAAAATTCTGAAATTTTTCAAATCTCATTTTTAAATTATTTTTAAGATATTGGCAAAAGAAAATCTTGATTCGGAGTTCGTTTGCAAAATGGCCAAATCCCGAGCCCCTATGCAGTAATTCAAGAAGATAAATCCCGAAAAAATACCAAATGAGTTCCAAAAATTATGAAAACTTTTAGATCACACTTTTAAATTATTTGGAAGATATTGGTGAAGAAAAATCTTGATTTGGAGCTCGTTTAAAAAATGGTAAAATGTGGGGGCATGAAAGGGCATTTTTGGAAGAAAAATTCCAAATAAATAGCAAACGGACTCGAAAATTTTTGAAAACTTCCAGAATTCAATATTTTATTATTTTTAAAGTATTAAAAAAAGAAAATTTGAATTTGGAGTCCCTTTGCCATTTATTTGCATCCGGGGGGCAAAACGGTCATTTCACCCAAGCAACCGAAAAGGGCTTCTTTTGTCCTTCAAAAAATCAGACTTGGGCTGGAAAAGAGAGTGCTGACCTGCCAAGGCCCAAAGGAAGGAGGAAGCTTCTGATTTTTTCAATCAAATGGCCAAGAATTAAGAGTTAGTTAGAGATTTTTTTGATCAAGCCATTGTGATTAAGCCACATAGGCCAATGCATGAAGAGGGAGAATGTCAACATTATTCTTGAACAGCTGTAATTATGGACAGCTGATATGCTAATCTAAGGGTGATTTCATGATTTTTCACCTTGAATTACTAGCCATTGGATGGAAATTGGTTGGGAAGATAAATGACAACATTCCTTGGAGGAGAGAGGGGGAATTCGGCCATCACATAGAGGAGGGTTTTTTTTTTTTATTTTATTTTTCTTCAATTCATTTTTCAGATTTCTTCTTGTTTTTGCTTAGTTTTTCTCTCCTTGGTTGAAAGCAAAAAGAAAAAGTTTCGAAAAGAAAGGAAAGTTTGACGAGATAAAGCTTGAAATATAGCTTCTTGAGGTTGCTTTTAGCACCAACTCTTGCACTTTCTTGATTTTCCATTATTGTTTTTGCTATTTTGATTATTATTTGGTGAGTTTTCTTTTTAAATAAGTGTTTTTTTTTAAATATTCCTTTTAAGTTCTTTCTTCATCTTTTTCTTAAATAAGTTTTTTTTTTTTTTACATTTTTCCTTATTTCCTCACCATGGCCGAATGGCCTATATTTTTTAGTGTTGCAGTTTTTTTTTTTTTTTTTTATTTCTCATGTTATTTATGTTATTTTCTTTAGTCTTGATGCTTTAAGTGTTCTTCTATTTCATATATTTGAAGCATGTGTTAATTTGGTTGCTTGTTTGTTGTCATTTAAGAGTTTATTATCATATTCTTGCATTTTCAATTTTCCGTTTTAATAATGTTTAAATTTGTTGATGTTTTATATTTAGTATATCAAGTGTTTGTGAAAATGCTTGTTAGTTTTAATATCTCTACTTTGTGTTTGCATGATTTGAGTATTATATTTTAGTTGAGCATGTTAGTATATCAAGTGTTTGTGAAAATGCTTATTAGTTTTAGTATCTCTACTTTGTGTTTGCATGATTTGAGTGTTATATTTTAGTTGAGCATGTTAGTATACCAAGTGTTTGTGAAAATGCCATGCTTGTTGGAAACCTTAGGCCATTCGGCCACTTCATGTATCTTGCATTGTGTGTGCATTTTTGCCATGTTAGTTGATAAGTTTGCATTTGCATTACATTTGATTGAGTATTTAGTTTAAGTATACCAAGTGTTTGTGAAAATGCCATGCTTGTTTGGAACCTTAGGCCATTCGGTTACCATGTTATTTTGCATTGTGTGTTGCATTTTTGCTATGTTAGTTGATAGGTTAGCATTTGCATGATATTTGGTTGAGTTTTTGGTTTAAGCATGCCTTGTGTTTGTGTTATTGCCATGCCTATTTTAGATGTTAGGTTAGGTTTATTTTGCCATGCATGTCCATGCATTTTAGACCTAGGTTGCATTAAATGCCATGCAAGTTTAGGTCTAGGTCACTATATTGATGCCATGCATTTTTTCATGACATTTAGGTTTAAACTCATGCATTTCGTGCATCATATTTGCTGTATTTTTTCATGCATTTCATGTTCATGCCACTTGACTAATGACTTAGGCCAATTAATGGTTCAAAGTCATGCTCTCTTGAGCACACTTGTGGAAAATTAAGGTTTGTCAAATTGATTATTCTACCTTTGTGATTTTTTTAAACTTAGCCAATTTTTATTTAACTTTTAAAAAGTCCTAGCTACTGGTTGTGAGTCATTTTGTGAGTCTTAAATATTTTTACTTTGATTTTTAAATGATTTTATCAAAGGCAAAAATGTAGTTTGGCAAAACAGTTTTTGACCCCGTAGTCGTACTTTTCCGATTTTTATGGGCATTCATCTTTAATCATAAAATTAAGCTGATTTTTTCCCATGTAGTTTTACATGTCCTGAGTCTCCAGTATTTGTTTTAGACTTTTTTTTTAATTTTTAAAAATAGGGTAAAAAATCGTGGCTTAAAACTGGACAGTGGAGTCAGAATTGAATTTGAAGAAAAATTATTTTTCTGTTTTGGCTAAGTTACCTAGAGGGAGCTGATTAGGAAGTTTAGCTACTGACTTAGGGTAGTTTCTAAGCCTTTTTAAACTCTAAAAATGATTTTTTTAAGTCTCGGGTTAAGGGTAGTCAAGTCCGGGATTTTAAACTTAGGAAATTAGAGCCATTTAAAAAAGGTTTAGCCCAGTTTTTATTTTTAATCTAAGCTTTTCAAAATTGTTTTCAAACAATCACAAGGTATTTTGTTTTTAGAATTTTTAATTTGACATATTTTCCTAAGGTAGCCGGATATCTTTTTAGATATAGGATTTCCTCAATTAAAGGAAAAAAATGCATTTTCATGCATTGCATTTTCCTTATTCATGCATTTTATATTTTGCTATGATAATTCCTATGGTATTGTTATTATTTTGATTTATGTTTTTTTTGAGGTTATATGGTTTTGAATATTTTATGATATTCTATGTTTTTATTTAGTTATTTTTTTTCTTCATATTATTTAGCATATACTATGTTCATGCATTATTTTCATTTTTATTTTCATGCATATTATATGATAGCATTATTTTATATTTTATGTCATTTAAATTATATGCCATATCATTCATATTTGCCATGTCATTCAAATTATTTCATCTCATATAGAATATATTATGTTACCTTGGTCATTTCATGTAGAATATATTATGTTACCTAGGTCATTTCATTTAGGATATATATTATGTCATTTAAGATATTTTATTTCATTTAAAATATATCCTATGATTTAGGATATTACATTTCATATAGAATATATTATGTTACTTAGGTCATTTCATTTCATTTAGAATATGCTAAGGCATTTAAATTATATCCTATCATTTAGGATGCATTATATTATTTAGATTATGCCATGTTATTTTATTTATATCATGCATATACATATTCATATCTTTTAAAATGTTTTCAAAAGGATAATGATTTTTCAATAAAAAATAAAGATATTCTCGAGTTAAAATAATTCATAAGTTCTCTACCGGGTTTGCTGGAGGGAATATCATCAATTATCATTAAAAAAGGAATATCTTTCTTTCAGAAAGAGAATGATTCAGAAAGTTTTCCAAATTAATAAAAATTTCTATATTTTGCCACGTTTGTTGGGGAATATAGGAAAATTTTGAATTTATAAATTTTGGATCATTTTCAATTAAAAATGGAATTATTTTTCTTTAAATTGGGAATTAACTTGAAATACTAAATTTAAAACCAACTTTTTACCAAGACTTGAGATAACACACGATTAATAAGGTACCGTTTTATACGGGAGTTTGGGGGTGCTAATCCTTCCCCGCACGTAACCGAGTCTTGAACCCGTTTCTTTGATTTCTCTGGTTTAAACGCAGACTTGAAATTGGTTTTAAAAATATTTTAATTAATTTTTAAAATATTTTATAAAACCGATTTTAATAGGTGGCCGATCACACCTAGCTAAAAAAGATTGGTGGCGACTCCATGTCTTTTTCAAGGTCATTTTCAAAACCTTCATTTTTCTAGAGGAATTAAGTCGATTTTTCCTCAGTTTTTTAATGTCACGCTTAACGAATAATAAAGTCTTGCGATGAGACTCGTTATTTTTTAGGTTGCGACAGCTTGGCGGCTCCATTGGGGACTATTAGAGAGTCAGGCCTAGGATTTGTCGTGTGTTATCAAAGTCTCAGTTTTGTTGGTTTAATTGGTATTTAATTTTAATTCCCACATTTTTTAATAAGGAGAATTTTGAAAATAATAAAATGTTTTTAAATATGTTCATACTCATGTGCATGCATTTTATTATTGTTCTCTAGTTATTTAAGGCTGTATATTATAATTGCTTGTTGGTTGTTGCGTTACACTATTCTTGAATGTTTTTTTATTTTTTTTATTTTATAAATTGTTAGGGCATTTAGAATAAGGTTTGTAGAATAGGTGGTGAAAGGTTTGTTGTTCCTCCACACACACCATACGTGCATTTGCATATCATGAGCCCTATACCCGGGTTCCGTCCTTTTAGGTGGGAGCAAAGTAACTAAGCCTTCATGATTAACAATCCGCATGGGCTAGTGAAACACTTCCGGAGTACTAAATTACCTAAGCCTTCATGATTAACGATCCGCATGGGCTTGGGAAATAGACTCTAACGAGTTGAACCTACTTTTATCGGGGTGCCTTACTAGCCTTCACCGGCGACAGTAAGGAGCAATTCGGGGCCTTTAGAACCAATTCACTCTCATATAGTAAACCTAGGCGAAGCTATGCCGGATTTTCGTTAGATATACCGAAGATAGGAACACATGGAGGGACATTTCTAAACCTTTTGTTACCTATTTTACATTCTGAATAAATGTGGTAGATCGGGCAACGATGTACGCACATCGCCCTTAATAAATGTGATACTCCGCCTCGAAGGCATCATGATGCCTAAATAAGCAGATACTGTTGGGGCAAGTGTTCACTAATTTTTTGAAATTGAAAATAAAAATCATTTTTCAAGCATTTTTGCATTTTGCACATTTCATGTATGTGTGAATAGAGTATGTACATTTTGTTTGTGTTATTGATCTCATTTTTGCAATAAATGGATGGTGATAATAATCTCATTTGATGATTTCATAAAAGCGGTAGTGTTACATGAATATTTGCATTTTGTACCATAATAAGATCCACTACCCCGAAATTCTTTTGAAAATAATATGATTGATTTTTCATAGAAAAACATGTTTCAAGAAATCATGAATTTGGAGGCAAATCTTGCATAATGAGATTTTTGAATAATCAAAATTTAGGTCCCACCAATTTCGTGTAATCATTGGTTAATTTATTTGTATCATTTTGACATCATGTCATAGTCCTAACATGCATGGTTATTCATTGTAGAATACATTTGTGATATACATGGTCATTCTTTGTACCTACCTATGTATTAATTCATTTATTCTCCGCATGTATCATTTTGACATCATAGCATGCATGGTCATTCATTGTAGAATACATACATGTCATTATTTGTATATACCTGTGCATCAATTTATTCATTTTTTAAATTCATCATGTTGGCATTAGATTGCATCCATAGCATACATAGTCATCATAATTTCTCTGTATATGTTCATGCATCAATCATCAATATATTCATGCACGTAGGAATAAAGCATGTACATTCACAATTGTATTCTTAATCTAATGACATTTTCAATTGCATGAAAAGGGTTCGAGATATGAGGAATGAATCAGAGGAACGATTGGGTGCTTTGGAATGCAATCAAGAGGAATGTGGACATGAAATCCGAGAAGTTAAAGAGCAACTTGTCAAATTGCTGAAAATGTTTGAGGATATGGGTAAGAGTAAAGGGGAACTTTCTCAGGGCTCTGTATCGTCTTCGGATCAACCAAAACCATTAGGTCCAGAACATACAATCCTTGTTGGATCCTACACTTGTCAATGCCACAAAGGTTGCATTCCTGATGAAATTGTGGACAAAATCGTGAAAATGATTACACCTGAGAGCCTGGTACCAAAGATAGAAACCTCGGATCTTGTACCATACCTACAAATTCTAGGTCCAAACCAGTATCCCCACCCTACTATGGTCCAATCGTCCATTGGGATGACCACTATGGGATTCCTGAATCCCACTCCATCACCACTAACTGCCAGTTCATATTGCTTCCCTCATCAATCACCTTATCCAGTATCTGGGATAGGAACCTCGAGCTATGTACAACCTCCAAAGGCCTCGTGTCTAAATCCATACCCTTTCCATGCTGTTCCGCCACATCTCCATGTAAACACTCCGGTTTGGACCTTAATGCCACCCAAGCGCCCCAACTCATAGGCCATGTGTGACTAGGAAACGACCCCAGGATAAGACCCAAATGCATTTTGATCCCTTTCCAATCAGCTACCGAGAGCTTCTCCATATACTGATCCAAAATCACATGGTTGCATGTGTCCCATTGAAACCCCTGTTACCACCATATCCAAAGTAGTATAATCCAAATGCAAGATGTGATTATCACTGTGGAATTGTTGGCCAAAGCATTGAAGACTGTATAGCATTCAAAAAGAAAGTGCAATCTCTTATAAATGCCAAGTGGTTGGATCCAACGACACTGATTGATGGAGGGATGGGAAAGCATCATTAGGATTGGGAGATTTACAGCTTTGAGGTGGAAAGACTTTGGTCTTATATGATGTAATAGGATTTCACTTTTTAAGTAGCCGGCTCTTATAGCCTTAGGATGCTAGGAAAAATAAAGTGCTTGTAAAAGACAGTTTTAACTATTGCTCAGATTTTGTAAACATGGTTTATACCATTGTGAACGTTGATATGGGAATGAATTGACTATGCTTCAAATTTATGAGATGTCGATGATTAAGTTCCTCCGATTCTTATTTCCTATGTGCATCTTCCCCTTAGCATTTTGCATATGATCAATTATTTATCATACCATACATTCATACATGTATCATGTTAGCATCAGGTTGCATTCATGCATTCATAATCAGCATGATTTTTCTGTATATATCCATCCATTAATTTTTTTATTCTTTACATGCATCATGTTGACTTTGGGTTGCATTCATGACGAACATAGTTAGCATGATTTCTCAATATATGCTCATGCATTAATCTGTCATATTAACATAAGGATGCATTCATGACACACATGGTCAGCATGATTTTCTTTGTATATACTCTGTATCAATCATTTATTTTTTGCATGTATCATAATTGGCATCGTATTGCATTCATAGTTTATATGATCATTCATTGGGAAATACGCTAAAATGTACATGATCATTCATTGCATATATCCATGCGTTGATTTGTTTATCCTTTGCTTGCAACATGTTGGCATCATGTTGCATTTATTACATATATGGTCAGCATGTTTCCACTGTACATGTCCATACATCATATTGTTTAGGCTTCACGTGCATCAAATTGCATTCATGGCTCCTTCATCATGACACGTACTTTGGGGGAATAAAACAGAAGTTGGCTTGGCTTTAAGAGTCTTTGAAAGAATTTCCATTTCAAATCAGAGGTATAAGAAGTACTGAGAACTCTTTTAATACAGGCTAGTGCTATGGAGGATGAACAAGTTGCCCGAATGGAGAGAATGGAAAGGGTACAGAAAGAATTGTGGGAACAGCTGGCAAAGTCTCAAGCAGAATCTAAAGATCAGATGATTAAATTGATGGAGCTAATATCACCGTAATCAAGGGACACACTGAAAACTTGGCCGCCAGAGAAGAGTTTGAGGCACAAAAGGGTCAGAATGAGGTTGTAATGATGGATGCCCAAACACAGTTAACCCCGTCAATGTCTTAAATTCAGATGATCCAGCTGAACAGGCAAAATTAAAAATGGTTAATGAGGTAGAGTTGGCAGATTCCCAAGGGAAATATCAGTTGCTAGATGAAAGGCTCCGGGCAGTAGAAAACACAGACGTATTCGGGAGTGTGGAGGCGAAAGAACGATGCTTGGTCTTCGATTTAGTCATCCCTCCTAAGTTCAAGGTCCCTGACTTTGTGAAATATGATGGGACGGCTGATCCGTCAGCCCATATCACTATGTTCTGCCGTAAGATGACAAGTTATATAGATAATGATAAGCTTCTGATCCACTACTTTCAGGATAGCCTCAGCGGGTCCGCAATTAGGTGGTATAGTCAGTTAAGCAAGGATTGGATTCGCTCTTGGAATGATTTGGCTAGGGCTTTTCTAAACCAGTACAAGCATGTGACCGACCTGACACCTGACTGTCTCACCTTGCAAAATATGGAGAAAAAGGTTACTGAGAGCTTCAAAGAGTATGCCCAGAGGTGGAGGAACGTGGCCACCCAAGTACAACCACCTTTAACTCAGAAGGAAACCACGTCCTTTTTGTGAATACACTACAGGCCCCATACTATGATAGACTTGTTGGCAACACCACGAGGAATTTTTCGGATATGGTAATCTCCGGGGAAATGATTGAAGATGCAATCAAGGTCGGGAAACTCGAAAGAGGTAAAATATTTAATGCAGAGAGAAACAGGTCGCCCAAAAAAAGAGAGAAAGATGTCCAAGCCATGGGAGACTGTGCCCTGTATATTCTGGCTACTTCATACCCTCCACCTTGTGCTTCTATGAATTATGTACCCCAGGGTTCATACTTATACCCAATGGCCTCTCAGAATCCAATAAATTTTCAACCTTTTGTCAGTCAAAGGAAATCAAAGAATATCCGAAAAAGAGATCAGTTTGAGTCACTCCCCATGTCTTACTCTGAACTATTACCCCAGCTGGTCGAAGAGCAACTCCTCACTAAAGTTCCAGTGGAGCCTATCCAACCCCCATATCCAAGCTGGTATGACGAGAATGCATATTGTGATTATCATTCTGGGATTCGGGGACATTCCACAGAAAATTGCTTATGTCTGAAGCGGAAGGTTCAAGCGCTCATCAATAAAGGACAGTTAGGTGTGGGGAAGAAACAAAGGACAGACAGCGTGGAGAATCTGCTGAATGGGAATGTTGAAACCTTTATGGTTGTCATAATAGGGGAAAAAGATGGAAAAGTCGAAAAGAGTACCGAGCAATAGCCAGTTTGAATTAGGGAGAACATGTCAAGGGGAAGTTTTTATGCATTTAGTTTCAGACCTTATGATGAAAACACTTGTCTCATGTCGACATTCATAAGAATTAAATGAATTTTGATTTTAAAATGCTTTGTGTTTTTTGTGTTTTAACAATAATTGGAAAAAAAGGAGCATTAAGGAAGTTTTAGTAATGGATAGTCTCAAGAAGATTGATGATCATTGTTACAAATGACCCAATACCTTCTCCCCTCTCTTTTAAGTTTTCCTAAGCCTAATTTCTTAAACCAAGAACACTTGAAAGACCTAATGCTTCAAGGAATATGAATGATTGAACTTCATAAAACCATTGTCATCATAGAATAAGCAAAGATGTAGATCCTAGTCTAGGTTATGAACAAAGGAACGAACTTTTCAAATTTTTTTCGAACTCCTTGAAATTCAAACAAATGAGACTTTTTTTTCAAGAATTTAGATCATGGTAATTTGGTCTGTGTCAAGGTTGTGCCAAAACCATTCATGTCATTTTCAACAAACCACAAAACACTAATTGCCCAAACATCACTTCATGATTGACACCCTGGAGCACAATGATTAAACTAGATTATCCCTTGTCCCGGAGAAAACCCGTTTTTGGGTCATATTTTCCTTGTCTCTTTAAAGAACTCAGATTTGAAATTCAGTCTTTTCAGTACAGACCTAGACTTGCTATGTTCCTCGTTGATACAAATTTTCATGGTTAATCAATTTGGGGCATCATATGTGGAAATGATGGATACATGGTGAATAAGGATGGACTAACGCATGAATCATTGGGGCATGCGATGAAAAATGAAAAAATGAAAAAAATTATGATATCATGCATATGAGAATTCGGATGATTCCAAAGTGCAAAATGAAATTCTGAATATCTATTTCCCCTGGGGATTGCTTTTCAATGTGAATATTTGTGCTTGACATGAGAAATGGCCATCTTTCATATCCCTTTCGCACAAAAAGAAATTATCCATAGTCACCCCTTTTGAGCCGAAGGAATTATTTTTTCTTTAAACCCTGATTAAGGATCACCCTCTACACTGGGGGGCAAATGCGAGGAAAGATCTTCTCAAAGATAACAGAAAAATGAGTCCTAGCTCAAAAGACATATACAAAGCAAATGAAGCCTCGAATAAATACGGGCTCACTCTGTCAAAGAAAAAAAAAGGAAAAGATGGCGAAATGAAAGCCAAGAAAAACACACAAAAAAAAGTGTGTGAAAAAGTGATGGCAAATGAAACCAAAAGCAAGGAAGAAAAAGAGCAAAGTCAAAAGGAATGAAAAGTCCAAAAGGGATAAATGTTTCAAAAAGAATCCTCCTCAAGAAATGATCCTTTGATCTGATTACCCTCAAAACACATATTTTGGGCCTATTTATCCTTTCTTTTTGAACCCTGAGCCATGGCTTACGTTACGTGCTTTAAAAGTCCATTTTGATCAAGCAGGAATATTTAACTTGAAAGGTTTTCCTCAGATTTTATCCCATCTCATCAAATTATCATTTCACTAAGGAAGAATTTAGAATTCTCATCAAATGCATGGTAGAACAACAAAAAAAAAAAAGAAAAAGAAAAAAATGGAGACTCTAGGGCGAAAACCCAACTATGGGTGGTCTAGAGTGAAATGGAAGAAGTGGTCATCGAGGAACATCTAGGAATTCTTGATTGTCAACTCTCATTTGGATGATTGATTTCAAATTCTGAAACTTTTTTCTCCTAAATTAAACTTTCCAGTTCAAACATCCTAGTCAATCTTGACGCTTGTCAAAATACCTTGATACGAAAACTAAAAGAATGTTGAATTTGTTTGGTTCTCAATGAATTCTTGATTTATAAAACCTATTCCATTTGTGAGCCTAGAAGGAGCATACATTTTGTTGTGAAGTTTTCTTTGATCAACCAAAATCTTGTTGTACCAAGCCTTTCCAATTCAGATTGACACATAGGAAAATTCTCTAACAGTGATCATCAGTCTTCAAAAGATTCATACATTACACACTGTGGGGTTAAAATTTTTGGCTCAAAAGTTGTTTTTCAAAAAAGGAAAATAAAAATATTTTTGAAATACCCATTTTTTATGTTAACATGAGATAAGGTTTTTTTCTAACTCAAAGGTGTGGAACTATTAGGGTTAACCTTGATTTTCAAATATGAGAAAAAGAAATAAAACTCAGCAAGCAGACTCCTGTCAGTAAGAGTTTGAAAACTGTTGGGGCAAATAGAATAGCCAAAGATTGAAAAATGAATTGAAAATATATTCTGATTTGAAAAGGAAAAGTGAATTGGAAAGGCTGAGTCCAAATCTAGAAAAGTGATCAGGGGCATTTGCATCACTCATGAGCATTCATCTATTTATTAAACTTCGCATCTGCACCGTGTCAGCAAGCATTTGCATAATTCATGAGTATTCGTATTTGCATTATTCCATGAGCATTTGCATTCGCATCATCTTAAGCAAGTGCATCATTTCTAGGATCATTGCATCTTCATTGTAGTTGCAATTACACCATTCATGAACCACTCACATGAATATGATTCGTAGGGACACTTGTATCTACATTTAGAAGCATTTGCATCAATCCAAGATATTTGCATTTACACCATGAAGCATTTGCATGCCTTCAATTTCCTTGGTTTCATCCAGATCTCTTTCAATTTCATGGTTTCATCCATGCCTTCAATTTCCTTGGTTTCATCCAGATCCTTTTTCAATTTCATGGTTTCACCCATGCTTACAATTTCCTTGGTTTCATCCAGATCTCTTTCAATTTCATGGTTTCATCCATGCCTTCAATTTCCTTGGTTTCATCCAGATCCTTTTCAATTTCATGGTTTCATCCATGCCTTCAATTTCCTTGGTTTTATCCAGATCTCTTTCAATTTCATGGTTTCATCCATGCCTTCAATTTCCTTGGTTTCATCCAGATCCTTTTCAATTTCATGGTTTCATCCATGCCTTCAATTTCCTTGGTTTCATCCAGATCTCTTTCAATTTCATGGTTTCATCCATGCCTTCAATTTCCTTGGTTTCATCCAGATCTCTTTCAATTTCATGGTTTCATCCATGCCTTCAATTTCCTTGGTTTCATCCAGATCCTTTTCAATTTCATGGTTTCACCCATGCTTTCAATTTCCTTGGTTTCATCCAGATCTCTTTCAATTTCATGGTTTCATCCATGCCTTCAATTTCCTTGGTTTCATCCAGATCCTTTTCAATTTCATGGTTTCACCCATGCTTTCAATTTCCTTGGTTTCATCCAGATCTCTTTCAATTTCATGGTTTCACCCATGCCTTCAATTTCCTTGGTTTCATCCAGATCTTTTTCAATTTTATGGTTTCACCCATGCCTTCAATTCCCTGGTTTCATCCAGCTCCTTGTCAATTCTCTTGCAAATCGAACCCGTTTCCTTAAGACGAGTCGAGCCTTGATTAGTCAGGGAATTAAATTTAAGGATCAAATCTTCAATTTACTGCTTTCTCAAAAAAAAAAAAATGAAAAAATGAAAAAATGAAAAAATGAAAAAAAATGAAGAAATGAAGAAATGAGAAATTGAAAAAACAAAAAAAAAGGAAGAAGAAAAGAAACCCCCTTCCCTTTCCTTCACATGTGATTGCACTGACTATGGTTAATGGAGAAGCCACTTGGAAGAAAAATTGAAAGAAAAGTCAATCCGGAAGAAAACCGAGAATTAGGGTTTTTTGTGGATTTTGGTGAAATCGGGCAGAATTACAGAACTGGTCTGACTTGGTAAGACTAAAGCCCCCAATGGATGGGGAATGATAAAAAAGGGGTAGCCCAAGGCTCAACTTGAAGAAAATATGAAAACCAGACTTGTTTTGAGCAAAACCGGGTTTTGGAGGCAAAAGGGCAAAATTGGAAAATTTGGGAAAAATAGCAAATGGACTAAAAAAATTATGAAAATTTGCAAATCTCATTCTTAAATCATTTGGAAGAGATTGGAAAAATAAAATCTTGATTCGGAGTTCGTTTGCAAAATGGCCAAATCCCGGATCTCCTATGCAATAATTCAAGAAGGAAAATCCCGGAAAAATAGCAAATGAACTCCAAATCTTCTGAAAATTTGCAAATCTCATTTTTAAATTATTTGAAAGAGATTGGAAAAATAAAATCTTGATTCGGAGTTTGTTTCCAAAATGGCCAAATCCCGGGTCTCCTATGCAATAATTCAAGAAGATAAATCCCGAAAAAATAGCAAATGATCTCCAAAAATTCTGAAATTTTGTAAATATCATTTTTAAATTATTTGGAAGAGATTGGCCAAAGAAAATCTTGATTCGGAGTTCGTTTGCAAAATGGCCAAATCCCGAGCCCCTATGTAGTAATTCAAGATGATAAATCCCGAAAAAATACCAAATGAGTTCCAAAAATTATGAAAACTTCCAGATCACACTTTTAAATTATTTTTAAGAGATTGGTGAAGAAAAATATTGATTTTCAGCTCATTTAAAATATGGTAAAATGTGGGGGCATGAAAGGGTATTTTTGGAAGAAAAAATCCAAATAAATAGCAAACGAACTCAAAATTTTTTGAAAACTTCCAGAATTCAATATTTTATTATTTTGAAAGTATTAAAAAAATAAAATTTGAATTTGGAGTCCGTTTACCATTTATTTGCATCCGAGGGGCAAAACGATCATTTCACCCAAGCAACCAAAAAGGGCTTCTTTTGGCCTTTCAAAAAATCAGACTTGGGCTGGAAAAAAGAGTGCTAGCCTGCCAAGGCCCAAAGGAAGGAGGAAGCTTCTGATTTTTTCAATCAAATGGCCAAGAATTAAGAGTTAGTTAGAGATTTTTTTGATCAAGCCATTGTGATTAAGCCACATAGGCCCATGCATGAAGAGGGAGAGTGTCAACATTATTCTTGAACAGTTGTAATTATGGATAGCTGATATGCTAATCTAAGGGTGATAATTTCATGATTTTTCACCTTGAATTACAAGCCATTGGATGGAAATTGGTTGGGAAAAAAATGACAACATTTCTTGGAGGAGAGAGGGGGAATTCGGCCATCACATAGAGGAGGGGTTTTTTTTTTTTATTTTTCTTCACTTTATTTTTCAGATTTCTTCTTGTTTTTTCTTAGTTTTTCTCTACTTGGTTGAAAGCAAAAAGAAAAATTTTAGAAAAGAAAGGAAAGTTTGAAGAGATAAAGCTTGAAATATAGCTTCTTGAGGTTGTTTTTAGCACCAACTCTTGCACTTTCTTGATTTTTCATTCTTGTTTTTGCTATTTTGATTATTATTTGGTGAGTTTTCTTTTTAAATAAGTGTTTTTTTATTTTTATTTTTTATATTCCTTTTAAGTTCTTTCTTCATCTTTTTCTTAAATAAGTTTTTTTACATTTTTTCCTTATTTCCTCACCATGGCTGAATGGCCTATATTTTTTAGTGTTTCTGTTTTTTTTTATTTCTCATGTTATTTATGATATTTTCTTTAGTCTTGATGCTTTAAGTGTTCTTCTACTTCATATATTTGAAGCATGTTTTAATTTGGTTGCTTGTTTGTTGTCATTTATGAGTTTATTATCATATTCTTGCATTTTCGATTTTCTGTTTTCATAATGTTTAAATTTGTTGATGTTTTATATTTAGTATATCAAGTGTTTGTGAAAATACTTGTTAGTTTTAATATCTCTACTTTGTGTTTGCATGATTTGAGTATTGTATTTTAGTTGAGCATGTTAGTATATCAAGTGTTTGTGAAAATGCTTGTTAGTTTTAGTATCTCTACTTTGTGTTTGCATGATTTGAGTGTTATATTTTAGTTGAGCATGTTAGTATACCAAGTGTTGTGAAAATGCCATGCTTGTTGGAAACCTTAGGCCATTCGGCCACTTCATATATCTTGCATTGTGTGTGCATTTTTGCCATGTTAGTTGATAAGTTTGCATTTGCATGACATTTGATTGAGTATTTAGTTTAAGAATACCAAGTGTTTGTGAAAATGCCATGCTTGTTTGGAACGTTAGGCCATTCGGTTACCATGTTATTTTGCATTGTGTGTTGCATTTTTGCTATGTTAGTTGATAGGTTAGCATTTGCATGATATTTGGTTGAGTTTTTTGTTTAAGCATGCCTTGTGTTTTTGTTATTGCCATGCCTATTTTAGATGTTAGGTTAGGTTTATTTTGCCATGCATGTCTATGCATTTTAGACCTAGGTTGCATTAAATGCCATGCAAGTTCATTTAGGTCTAGGTCACTATATTGATGCCATGCATTTTTTCATGACATTTAGGTTTAAACTCATGCATTTCATGCATCATATTTGCTGTATTTTTTCATGCATCATGTTCATGCCACTTGACTAATGAATGCTCTCTTGAGCACACTTGTGGAAAATTAAGGTTTGTCAAATTGATTATTCTACCTTTGTGATTTTTTTTTACTTAGCCAATTTTTATCTAACTTTTAAAAAGTCCTAGCTACTGTTTGTGAGTCATTTTGTGAGTCTTAAATATTTTTACTTTGATTTTTAAATGATTTTATCAAAGGCAAAAATGTATTTTGGCAAAACAGTTTTTTCACCCAGTACTCGTACTTTCCCGATTTTTTTGGGCATTCATCTTTAATTAGAAAATTAAACTGATTTTTTCTCGTGTAGTTTTACATGTCCTGAGTCTCCAGTATTTTTTTAGATTTTTTTGAATTTTTAAAAATAGGGTAAAAAATCATGGCTTAAAACTGGATAGTGGAGTCAGAATTGAATTTAAAGAAAAATTATTTATCTGTTTTGGCTAAGTTACCTAGAGGGAGCTGATTAGGATGTTTAGCTACTGATTTAGGGTAGTTTCTAAGCCTTTTTAAACTCTAAAAATGATTTTTTTAAGTCTCGGGTTAAAGGTGGTCAAGTCCGAGATTTTAAACTTAGGAAATTAGAGCCATTTAAAAAAGGTTTAGCCCAGTTTTTATTTTTAATCTAAGCTTTTCAAAATTGTTTTCAAACAATCACAAGGTATTTTGTTTTTAGAATATTTGATTTGACATATTTTCCTAAGGTAGCTGGATATCTTTTTAGATATACGAATTTCCTCAATTAAAGGAAAAAAAAATACATTTTCATGCATTGCATTTTCCATATTCATGCATTTTATATAATATGTGATTTTTGCTATGATAATTCCTATGGTATTGTTATTATTTTGATTTATGTTTTTTTTGAGGTTATATGGTTTTGAATATTTTATGATATCCTATGTTTTTATTTAGTTATTTTTTTTTCATATATTTGCCATGTCATTCAAATTATTTCATCTAATATAGAATATATTATTTTACCTAGGTCATTTCATGTAGAATATATTATGTTACCTAGGTCATTTCATTTAGGATATATATTATGTCATTTAAGATATTTTATTTCATTTAAAATATATCATATGATTTAGGATATTACATTTCATATAGAATATATTATGTTACTTAGGTCATTTCATTTCATTTAGAATATGCTAAGGCATTTAAATTATATCCTATCATTTAGGATGCATTATATTATTTAGATTATGCCATGTTATTTTATTTATATCATGCATATACATATTCATATCTTTTAAAATGTTTTCAAAAGGATAATGATTTTTCAATAAAAAATAAAGATATTCTCGAGTTAAAATAATTCATAAGTTCTCTACCGGGTTTGCTGGAGGGAATATCATCAATTATCATTAAAAAAGGAATATCTTTCTTTCAGAAAGAGAATGATTCAGAAAGTTTTCCAAATTAATAAAAATTTCTATATTTTGCCACGTTTGTTGGGGAATATAGGAAAATTTTGAATTTATAAATTTTGGATCATTTTCAATTAAAAATGGAATTATTTTTCTTTAAATTGGGAATTAACTTGAAATACTAAATTTAAAACCAACTTTTTACCAAGACTTGAGATAACACACGATTAATAAGGTACCATTTTATACGGGCGTTCTGGGGGTGCTAATCCTTCCCCGCACGTAACCGAGTCCCGAACCCGTTTATTTGATTTCTCTGGTTTAAACACAGACTTGAAATTGGTCTTAAAAATGTTTTAATTAATTTTTAAAATATTTTATAAAACCGATTTTAATAGGTGGCCGATCACACCTAGCTAAAAAAGATTGGTGGCGACTCCATGTCTTTTTCAAGGTCATTTTCAAAACCTTCATTTTTCTAGAGGAATTAAGTCGACTTTTCCTAGGTTTTTTAATGTCACGCTTAACGAATAATAAAAATTTGCGATGAGACTCGTTATTTTTTGGGTTGCGACACTATGCTTTTTATTTAGTTATTTTTGTCATATTATTTAGCATATACTATGTTCATGCATTATTATTTTCATGCATATTATATGATAGCATTATTTTATATTCTATGTCATTTAAATCATATGCCATATCATTCATATTTGCCATGTCATTTAAATTATTTCATTTCATATAGAATATATTATGTTACCCAGGTCATTTCATTTCATGTAGAATATATTATGTTACTTAGGTTATTTTATTTCATTTAGGATATATTATGTCATTTAGGATATTTTATTTCATTTAGAATATATCATATGACTTAGGATATTACATTTCCTATAGAATATATTATGTTACCTAGGTCATTTCATTTCATTTAGAATATGTAATATAACTTAGGATATTTCATTTCATTTAGAATATGCTAAGACATTTAAATCATATCATATCATTTAGGGTGCATTATATTATCTAGATTTTGCTATGTTATTTTATTTATGTCATGCATATACATATTCATATCTTTTAAAATGTTTTCAAAGAGGTAATGATTTTCAATAAAATAAAGATATTCCCGAGTTAAAATAATTCATCAGTTCTCTGCTGGGTTTGCTAGGGAGGATATCATCAATTATCATGAATAACGGAATCTCTTCTTTAAAATGAGAATGATTCGGAAAGTTTTCCAAATTAATAAAAATTTCTATATCTTGCCACGTTTGTTGGGGAATATAGGAAAATTTTGAATTTATAAATTTCAGATCATTTTCAATTAAAAAATGGAATTATTTTTCTTTAAATTGGGAATTAATTTGAAATACTAAATTTAAAACCGACTTTTTTACCAAGACTTGAGATAACACATGATTAATAAGGTACCGTTTATACGGGCGTTGTGGGGGTGCTAATCCTTCCCCGCACGTAACCGAGTCCTAAACTCGTTTCTTTGATTTCTCTGGTTTAAAACGCAGACTTGAAATTGGTTTTAAAAATGTTTTAATTAATTTTTAAAATATTTTTATAAAACCGGTTTTAATAGGTGGCCGATCACACCTAGCTAAAAAAGATTGGTGGCGACTCCATGTCTTTTTCATGGTCATTTTCAAAACCTTCATTTTTCTAGAGGAATTAAGTCGGCTTTTCCTCAGTTTTTTTTATGTCACGCTTAACGAATAATAAAGTCTTGCGATGAGACTTGTTATTTTTTTAGGTTGCGACAGTCAAAATTTGACATTTTTGATCAACTCGGCTTAAATTGGGCAATTACCGGGAGCTCATCGAGATAATAATTCTACGTCGAACGAAAGCAGAAAATTCATAAATATTGAGTAACCATGTGTACAAGTCTTGTTTACCAATGTACCATTTTAAGCCTTGATTATACATTAACCATGCATGCAAGCAAAAATTACATTACATGCCATTGCATGTAATAGTATTTGTATACTAAGATTAATCCTTAACCCATGAGTAACCAAGAATCACGCCACCCATAGGTTTCCATCTTCTTCAATTGCATGATTTCTATTCTCTCACAAAAAGAAAAGCCATGGAAGTTCTTTAACTTCTCACTAAAAAAATAAAATTTCAATCCTTAAACACAAATTCTAGCTAAGATATTAGTAAAATCTCACCATATACTATCTAGGATTGTTGTAGAGATTATTAGTCTAGTATTGCATGTAAAATTTTACATGTTTTGGTGAGAGAAAACCTTTAACCGAACCTCTTTATTGAACCATCACCAAATTCGCCACTAGTCTCCACAACCTAAGATAGTCTGTCACCGTAGGATGCCACCACAAGACTATTCATGGTCTTGCATGAGAGGGAAAAGCTTTGGAGGGCCTTAAAACCCTTAGGCCGTGAGCTTTGAGCCACCACAAGTGGTGGTCCGCCACCACACACGGCAAGGCCACCATTCCTTTGCCTCGGTGTAAAGTCGCTTAAGCAAAAGTCAAAAGCTTCGTCATGCAAGAAATCGAGGTACACGAATTAGCGGAGTTCACTGTCCGAGGAGCTCCGGAGTGTAGAGCTTAGCACTTCGCCTCTAGATGCACTATATTGATAGAGCTGGTCCCTCATCCGCCCCGACTGCTTAGTCCGTGATGCTTATCGGTGAACACGACATTTCGTTCTAACGAGGTGAGTTGGTATCATGATGGAGATATTATTAGTACAGTCATCGAGGAGTATCGCATGTGCATTGATATGGTAGTGTTTTGTGGTATCGACGATGTTGGTTTATTATTGTCTATATTTTTAACACTGTTGGTCACGGAGGCCAAATATTGTAAATGTTTTAAACATATAAAAATATTATGTTTGTGATTTATATATGAGTTAAATTATGTCGAATCCACTACGGGGCATCTCGGTTACTCATATAGGATGCGTCCTAACCGGGATGTCATGAGTTATATATTGGATTGTTATTTGCTGAATTACAGGTTCGGTAACTCTCCTAAAACAGGGGAGGTTATGTCAAAATTTTGTTAGAATTATATTGTCGTAGGCTTCAGAGACAAGGGTGATTCTTGTTACTGGCCGGTCACATGCTCGGTTTTGGGCTGTGACAAGTTGGTATCAGAGCGTGGTTTAGAAGTCGGTGAATGTACATGTGGGGTCTTAATACATTGTCTGCCATGTAAGTCCGGGATACATGTTGACTATGTATTGCTCTACCATTATCCATCATGTATAAGCTCGTTCGTCAAAAATGATTGTTTATATTAAAGGGGTCGGTTTAAAGAGGGTACCTAATAAACAAATTCTTGTCTTAGGCCACTATGCCCCTGATAACTAGGATGAGGACGTGGGGTAATCAGAGGGAATGACCATATTCGGTTCCAGAATAGGCATCTACGGGTCGTCCGGGCCCCATTCCGAGAGGATGAGGTAGGGGACGAGGTCGGACTGCTAGACTCGGTAGAACAGCGGCCACGGAGGATAGAGTTGATTGATTGGTCGCTGAGGTCGGAGGGATGCGTCAGGAGATGAGGAACCTGAGGGAGATGTTAGCCGATCAGAGGCGGCCGAGACAGAATCAGACTCCTCTAGTTCATCTAGCTCCTCCAGCTCCTATAGCTCCCCCACAACCACAGGAGCAGTTACCTTCCCAGCAAGGGCAGTATGTGACAGTGACACTCCACAAATTTCATCAAAATAATCCTCCGATTTTCACTGGAGTTGATTTAAACTCAGATCTACAGGATTTTCTTGATGTATGCAACTGGTTATGTATAGCTCTCAGATGTTCCTCTGTTACGGCAGTAGAGCTTACCAGTTTTCAGCTTCAGGGTGTTGCATACGGGTGGTATGAGACCTTACTCAAGAGCATACCTGTTGATAGCCCTTCCTTACAATGGGCTAATTTTTATAATATGTTCCTGGAGTGGTTTTTACCGGGCAACCTAGGTGAGAGTAAGGTCCGAGAGTTCGAGTTGTTGAAACAATCAGAGGGCATGTCCGTAATTGAGTATGATACCGCATTCAACAAGTTGGCCAAATATGCGCCACACTTGGTGGCTACTTTTAATATGAAGGCCAAACGATTTGCTAATGGTCTCAGAGTCTACCTATTCAAGGTAGTGCTAGTTTCTCGAACCTCGACCTATCCAGATGTATTGGATGCAGCCTTACGTCATGAGGCACGGGCTAAAGAGAGACAAACTGATAGAGAGCCTCAAAGGAAGGCTAAGGTAGGGAGACGGGGTTTGAGGCAGTTTAGTTCTGGTGGATCTGGATCACCGAGCAGTACAGGTACAGTGGGCAGCCCAGGGCAGTGGCCCAGACATCAACACCTTCTAGGAGGTCTGGAGCTACCTTATGTCAGGGATGTGGGTATTAACACTACGGCCAGTGCAAGAGGCTAGGTACATGTTTTAGGTGCGGCCAGCCGGGTCACATGAAGAGAGACTGTCCGTAGGGTTCTTCTCGAGCATAGGTTAGCATGATTGCACCACCTCCAGTTATTGCACCAACAGTCACGACAGGTACAGTAACTCAGACAACTGGTAGAGGCACAGCAGGAAGAGGTGCGCATTCTAGGGGTCGGGGATAGACTTCAGGAGGCAGAAGATAGACTACCGGGGGCCGTGGATAGGCCAGAGTATTCGTGCTAAACCCACAGGACGCGCAAACATCTAATTCAGTCGTGACAGTAATTTTAGATGTTTGCTCAAAGCAAGCTACCATATTATTCGATTCGAGTGCTACGCACTCCTTTATTTGCCCTTCATTTGCTTCCTGCTTGAATGTAGAAATAAGTATGCTTGATAATCCTTTAATGGTACTTACACCGGTAGGGGAAGTGTACTCAGTCAGTAAGGTACTGAGGGGGTGTGAAGTACGGATCAAGAATGAGATCTTCTCGGCAAATCTAATGGTGTTAGACATGGAGTTTGAAGTGATTTTGGGCATGGATTGGTTATCTTCCAACCATGCGGTACTAGATTGCTGCGAGAAGACTGTAGTGTTGAATCTGCCCGATAAAACTGTTTTGAGGTATCAGGGAGATCGAAGACCGACTCTACCTCATTTGATTTCGGCAGTTAGTGCTAAGAGATTACTAGATCGGGGTTGCCAAGGATACTTGGCGTATGTACAGGATGTTGAGACTAGGGTGTCGGAGTTGGGGGGAATCCCAGTAGTTGAAAATTTCCCAGATGTTTTTCCCGAGGACTTATCGGGACTCCCTCCAGAGCAGGAGATTGAATTCTGCATCGATGTACCCCGAGGGACACAACATATATCCATCCCTCCCTACCGTATAGCTCCAGCAGAGTTAAAGGAGCTAAAGGTACAGCTACAGGACCTCCTCGACAAGGGCTTTATACGTCCGAGCACTTCACCTTGGGTGCTTCGGTTCTGTTTGTCAAGAAGAAGGATGGGTCTTTACAGTTGTGTATCGATTATAGGCAACTGAATAAGGTGACGACGAAGAATAAATATCCATTGCCTAGGATCGATGACTTATTTGATCAACTACAGGGTGCCCGGTGTTTTTCGAAGATAGATCTTAGATCAGGGTACCATCAGCTACGTATCAGAGGGGTGGATATTCCCAAAACGACCTTTCGCACTCGATACGGGCATTATGAGTTCTTGGTCATGTCGTTTGGACTAACGAATGCACCAGCCGTATTCATGGATTTGATGAACAGGGTGTTCAAACCCTTCTTTGACCAGTTCGTAATCGTGTTCATAGATGATATTCTTGAGTATTCAAGGAGTGATGAGGGACATCGGGAACACCTCCGTATAGTTCTCGAGGTTCTTCGAGCCCATAGATTATTTGCCAAGTTCTCCAAGTGTGAGTTCTAGTTATCGAGTGTGAGTTTTCTGGGCCATGTTGTTTCTAAGGATGGCATATCTATGGATCTGAAGAAGATTGAGGTAGTGCGAGACTGGTGTCGCAACCTAAAAAGTAACAAGTCTCATTGCAAGATTTTATTATTCGTTAAGCGTGACATTAAAAAAAACTGAGGAAAAGTCAACTTAATTCCTCTAGAAAAACGAAGGTTTTGAAAATGACCTTGAAAAAGACATGGAGTCGCCACCAATCTTTTTTGGCTAGGTGCGATCGGCCACCTATTAAAACTGATTTTATAAAATATTTTAAATTAATTAAAATATTTTTTAAAACCAATTTCAAGTCAGCGTTTTAAATCAGAGAAATCAAAGAAGCGGGTTTGGGACTCGGTTACGTGTGGGGAAGGATTAGCACCCCCACAACGCCCGTATAAAACGGCACCTTATTAATCGTGTGTTATCTCAAGTCTCGGTAAAAAGTCGATTTTTAATTTAGTATTTCAAGTTAATTCCCAATTTAAAGAAAAATAATTCCATTTTTTAATTGAAAATTATCCGGAATTTATTAATTCAAACTTTTCCTATATTTTTCAACAAGCGTGGCAAAATATAGAAAATTTTATTATTTTTGAAAATTTTCCGAATCATTCTCATTTTAAAGAAGATATTCCGTTATTAATGATAATTGATGATATCCTCCCCCGCAAACCAGGCAGAGAACTCATGAATTATTTTAACTCGGGAATATCTTTATTTTATTGAAAATCAGTGTCTTATTTTAAAATATATGAATATGAAAATATGTGACATAATAAAGATGACATGAAATAATGTAATGAAATAATATAACCTAAGTGTCATAATATATTCTAAGTGAAATGAATATAACCTAAGTGACATGATATGTTCTAAATGAAATGAAATAACTTAAATAACATGATATTCTAAATGAAATGATATGATTTAAATGACATGGCAAATTTAAATGATATGGCATATTTTAAATGACATGGCATATTCTAAATAATATAATCTAGATGACATGGAACATAATTTAAGTGACATGAAATGACATGAAACATAAAATAATGCTATCATGTAATATGCATGAAAATAAAAATAATAATAATAGTAATGCATGAACATAGTATATGCTAAATAATATGACAAAAATAAATAACTAAATAAAAAGCATAGGATATCATGAAATATTCAAAACCATATAACAAACAACATAACACCAAAAATATAAATTAAAAATAATAACAACAACATAGAAATTATCATGGCAAAATCACATATTATATAGTATGCATGAATATGGAATGAGAATGTATTTTTTCCTTTAATTAAGGAAATCCGTATATCTAAAAAGATATCCGACTACCTTAGGAAAATATATCAAATTAAATATCCTAAAACCAAAATACTTTGTGATTGTTTAAAAACAATTTTGAAAAGCTTGAATGAAGATTAAAACCCTAGCCAAACCCTTTTAAAAATGGCTCTAATTTCTTAAGTTTAAAATCCCGGACTTGACCACCCTTGATCTGAACTCTATAAAAATAATTTCTTAAGTTTAAAATGGCCTAGAAACCACCCAAAACAGAAGCTAAATTTCCTAATCAGCCCCTTCTAAGTAACTTAGCCAAAATAGCAAAATGATTTTCCCTCAAATTCAAATCTGCCTCTACTGTTCAATTTTAAAGCATGATTTTTTAACCTATTTTAAAAATTCAAAAAAAATCTAAAAAAAATATTTGAGACTCAAAACATGTAAAAATACATGGGAAAAATTGGCTTAATTTTTTGATTAAAAATTACTACCTATAAAAATTGGGCAAATACGCGTACTGGGTGAAAAAAAAAACTGTTTTGCCAAAACACATTTTTTGCCTTTGATAAAATCATTTAAAAATCAAAGTAAAAATGTTGGAGACTCTACTAAAGACCCACAAACAGTAGCTAACACTTTTAAAAAGTTAGACAAAAATTGGCTAAGTAAAAAAAATCACAAAGGTAGAATAATCAATTTGATAACTCTTTAATTTTCCACAAGTATGCTCTAGTGAGCATGACCTTGAACCATTGCTTGGTCTAAGTCATAAATCATGTGGCATGACATGAAATGCATGAGAATACAGCAAATATGATGTATGAAATGTATGATTTAAAACCTAAATGACATGAAAAATGCATGGCATAGAGAATATGACCTAGACCTAACATGAACTTACATGGCATTTAATGCAACCTAGGTCTAAAATGCATGAAATGCATAGCAATGCAAGCAAAACCTAAACCTAAAGAATGCATGGCAATAACACAAACATATAGCATGCTTAAACAAAATACACAACAACACATCATGGAAATGCAAACCTATCAACTAGCATGAAGAAAATGCACATACAAAGCATACATCATGGGGTAGCCGAATGGTCCTAAATGCAAGATAGTCATGCATTTTCACAAACACATTACATACTAACATGCAAAGCTAAAGAATAAACATGCTAAAACATGCAAATATGACATAGAAGTAAGAACACAACTAGACATTTTCACAAACACATGAAATAGTAAAATACAAATTATGAGCAAACCAAACATTTTGAAAACCGAAAAGTAGAAATGCAAGACAAGGAAAGTAAACATAAAAACAAGATAGTAAACTCAACAAAGGAGGTAAGTAAGCAACAAAATCAGAACAAGCTTCATATTTTTTATATTTGAAGATTTAAAGCATCAAAAACTTGTTAAATACCACTAAAATCATGAAATAAAAAACAAAACAGCAACTATATATATAAAAAAGGGCCATTCGACCACCTTAAAAATATGTAAAAAAAATAATTGGTTTTTTTATGGTTTTTCAAGAAAGTATCAAGAAAGAACATGAATAAGAAACTTAAAAACATTAATTTTCAAATTAAAATCAAAAGAAACTCACCAAAATATCAATGAAAACAACAAAATCAAGAATGGAAATCCAAGGAAAGTGCAAGAGTATGGTGCTTTAAGCAACCTCTAAAAGCTATATTGCAAGCCTTTCCTCTCTTACTTTCTTTGCCTTTGTAAACTTTTCGTTTTGCTTTTCAAAAATGGAGAGAAAATCAACCAAGCAAGAGTGAATGAAAAATGAAGAAGAGACCCCATCCTCTATAGCCTTGGCCGGTTGGCCCTTCCATCTAGAAGCTAGGTGGTTATTTTTTATTTCATCCAATGGCTATCACTCAAGATGCCTTTTATGTAAAAATTCCACCATTAGATTAGAATAATCAGCCCTTGAATTATGATGTCATGAAGATGATGTCATAAATAGGATTATAAATATGACATCACTCCTCTCCAACCATTGGTCCATTTGTTGCAAATTCAAAGGCTTGATAAAAAAAATAACTACCTTCCTCTTCACTTTTGGCCCTTTGATTAAAAAATCAAAAAATATCTGCCCACTATTGGGCCTTGGCCGGCTGACCCTTCCTCTTCCAGCCCATGCTTCAGTTTTTAAACAACAAGAAAAGACCTTTTTTGGTTTCTTCGATAAAATAACCTTTTGACCCCTGAACCTAAATAAATAGAAAAAAGACTCCAAATTCAAAATTTCTTTTTTCAATACTTATGAAATCATAAAAAATTGAATTCTGGAAGTTTTCAAATTTTTTCGAGCCCATTTGCTATTTTTTAGATTTTTTCTTCCAAAATTGGCTTTTTGTGCACCCGAACTTTTACCATTTTGTAAACGAGCTCCAAATTTGACTTTTTCTTCACCAATATCTTTCAAATAAATTAAAAAAGTGATCTGCAAATTTTCAAAATTTTTGGAGCTCATTTGCTTTTTTTCAAGATTTATCTGCTTGAATTTCTACATAGTGCGCCCGAGATTTGGCCATTTTGCAAACGAACTCCGAATCCAGATTTTCTTTCTCCAATCTCTTCCGAATAATTTAAGAATGAGATCAGAAAATTTTCAGAATTTTTGGAACTTGTTTGCTATTTTTTCAGGATTTATCCTTTTGAATTTCTACATAGTGGACTCGGGATTTGGCCATTTTACAAACGAACTCCAAACTCCGAATCCAGATTTTATTTTTCCAATCTCTTTGAAATGATTTAAGAATGAAATCTGCAAAGTTTCAGAATTTTTGGAACTCGTTTGCTATTTTTCCCAAATTTTCCAATTTTGCCCTTTTGCCTCCGAAGCCCGATTTTGCTCAAAACAAGTTCGATTTTTAGATTTTCTTTTACTGGGCCTTTTTCATATATTGAATTGGAGTTGGTCCAAAAATGCCCATTTTTTACGAACAAATTCTCTTTCGATTTGATTTTTCCTTTTCCACTATCGGGAATTTCTCGTTTTTTCGTTTTTCCTCCAATCGGCTCTTATCTCGAATTTTCTTCAAACTAAGCCTTGGACTATCCTTGTTTACTCATTCCTCATCAATTAGGGGTTTTAGTTTTATCGAATCGGGCCATTTCTGCAATTTTTCCAATTTCACTAAAATCCACCAAAAACCCTAATTCTCGATTTTCGTCCGGATTGACTTTTCTTTCAGTTTTTCTTCCAAGTATCTTCTCCATTACCCGTAGTAAGTGTTTATCTTTCATTTGGAACCTTCGGTTTCGACCAATTTGATCGTTTAAGCACTTTTCCCCAAATTTCCCGAATTAGGATTTTCTTTCTACTGAATCTCCGTAACCCAACTTTCGAACTCCATATCTTTCAATGTAGACCTCGGATTATCAAAATTCTTTCACCATTTTTCAATTGAACTTCAAATCTCGATTTTGAAAGTGGGTTGACTTTTTTAGTAGTTGACTTTTCAGGGTTGACTTTTTTCAAGTTTGACTTTTTATACTTGCCTTCTTAGACTAAGTCTCGAAGTATCACCTACAGGATGAGAAAAGCCTTTTTGCATTCTGAAACATCAATTTAGGAAGAAAACATACCTGATTTAGTGGTCCGGACAAAATTAGGCATCTACAGCTACCTCTCTTTGACTATTGTTGAGAATCAGAAATCAGGCAATGATAAACAAACACTAATTTTGTCCGGTTAGTGAAATCACATGTGAAAAATAAGGGAAGGGTTTTTCATTCATCATTTTTCTTTCATTTTCATTTTCATTTTTCATTTTTTTTGTTTCGAAAAAGCTGTAAATTGAAGATTTTGTCCTTAAATTGAATTCTCTGACTAATCAAGGCTCGACTCGTTTTAAGGAAACGAGTTCATTTTTGAAAACAAATATTTGACTCATTTAAGAAATAAAACAAAATTTAAAACAAAAGAAAATACCTCAACGATGGTCTTGGGGCTCGACTCATTTGATAAACATAATGAATTCAATTTAAAACAAAAGAAAATACCTCAACGATGGTCTCGGGGCTCGACTCACTTGATAAAACAAAATGAATTCGATTTAAAACAAAGGAAATACCTCGACGGTGGGCTTGGGGCTCGACTCATTTGATAAAACAAAATGAATTCGATTTAAAACAAAAGGAAATACCTCGATGATGGTCTCGAGGCTCGACTAATTTGATAAAACAGAATGAATTCGATTTAAAACAAAAGGAAATACCTCGACGGTGGTCTCGAGGCTCGACTCATTTGATAAAACAGAATGAATTCGATTTAAAACAAAAGGAAATACCTCGACGATGGTCTTGTGGCTCGACTCATTTGATAAAACAGAATGAATTCGATTTAAAACAAAAGGAAATACCTCGACGATGGTCTCGAGGCTCGACTCATTTGATAAAATAGAATGAATTCGATTTAAAGCAAAAGGAAACACCTCGACGGTGGTCTTGAGGCTCGACTCATTTGATAAAACAGAATGAATTTGATTTAAAACAAAAGGAAATAAAAAAATGATTTTGGGTTTAATTCATTCGAAAAAATAATTTTAATTTGAAAATGAAAGGAACATACCTCGACGGCGGTCTCGAGGTTCGACTCATTTGAGAAACAGAACGAGTTCGATTTGGGGAAGCCAAAGTTTTCCTGATTCCTACAACGTTAGCTAAATGCAATGATGAGAATGACATGCTTTGCAAATGCATGTATGTTTCCTAAGAATGAATGCAATCAAATGATTGTGTCATGATTTATAATCCATGTTTTCTTTGAGGTTCACAGATTATCCGACTTCATGACGGAGTCTTCAATTGTTCACTGATGTCCCACTTAAGGAACCTTTCTCTCAAGATAACTTTGTCAAATAGTCTGAATTTCTGACTTTGCTAAAATTCACAAATTTTCTGACTTCATGACGGAGTCTCCACCACATTCACTGTTTTCCTTTACTTGGTGAATTTTCCATCAATATTATTGGTTTCCAAAC
Source organism: Fremontodendron californicum (assembly GCA_030761205.1). NCBI lineage: Eukaryota > Viridiplantae > Streptophyta > Magnoliopsida > Malvales > Malvaceae > Fremontodendron > Fremontodendron californicum. Next base: position 22,354,142 of record JAULJL010000018.1, on the reverse strand, counting down.
CTTTTCTAAGGTTTAAATCTATTCCTTAGTAATACTTTGAAATCCTTTTATTTAAAGATTTTTATGTTTACTAATCATCATTCAATTCAATAACAATCATAATGCATCTCAAAAATGTATGAACGAAATATAAAACAAGCAAAATGTCATGAAAAGGATAACAATAATTTATTGCAAGAAATGTTTTAAAATGGTAAAAGTGAATATCAAGGATATAAGAAACAAATGCAAAATTATAGGTTGTAGATGCCCTAGATGCCGAATATCTTGGACCCCTCCTTTTTCAAACCATTTCAAATTTCCTTTGAACGAGCAATTTACTTGGATAATCTCTCGGCTTCCGTAGTTACGTCAGACTGAGTTATCCCCCTTTCCTCTGATTTTTAGATAATTTCTCCCCCTTTACAAGGAGCATTGATTCAAACCTTAATCAGTACTTGAGCTGCCCTTTGCGGGTTTTTAACTCAAGTGTCCCTCATTCGGTATTAAGTCGTACTTTGCGGGTTTTCGGCTTAAACCTCTCATTTTACATTTTTTTTTTTGTATTCTACCATGCATCTGAGAACTCTAAATGCTTCTAAGGTAAAAATGTCAATTCAAAAGATTGAATAAATTATGAGAACAACCTTTCAAGTTAAATATCAATGCTTGATCAAAATGGACTTTTAAAGCATGTAATGTAGGCCACGGTTCGGGTTTAGAAAGAAAGGATAAAATAGGCTCAAAATGTGTTTAAGGATGATTGGATCAAGGATCATTTCTTGAGGAGAGTTCATTCTTGAAACATTTGTCTCTTTTTTTGGACTTTCTTTTCTTTTCTTTTTCTTTTTTGATTGCTGGCTTTTGTCGCAACCTAAAAAATAATAAGTCTTATCGCAAGACTTTATTACTTGTTAAGCGTGACATTTAAAAAAATCGAGGAAAAGTTGGCTTAATTCCTCTTGAAAAATGAAGGTTTTGAAAATGACCTTGAAAAAGACATGGAGTCGCCACTAGACCTGTTCATGGGCCGGGTCGCGGCCCCATTTTTTTTCAAATTCTTTGCCCAGGCCCGGCCCTGGGTGTCGGGCCGGGCAGGCCCGGTAGGCCAGAATTCACTGTTCATCAGATTAAAAAAATATTTTTTATATTTTTATAATTAAAATTAAATAAAATAATATTATTATAATAAAAAAAACTATTATGGGCCAGATCAAAAATATCCTGCCCAGGCCCGACCCAATACGGGCCGGGCCGGGCCTGCCGGGTCGGGCGGGCTGCCCGGCCCATGAGCAGTTCTAGTCGCTACCAATTTTTTTTAGCTAGGTGTGATTGGCCACCTATTAAAATTAATTAAAACATTTTAAAACCAATTTCAAGTCTGCGTTTTAAACCAGAGAAATCAAAGAAGCGGGTTCGGGACTCGATTACGTGTGGGGAAGGATTAGCACCCCCACAACGCCCGTATAAAGTGGTACCGTATTAATCGTGTGTTATCTCCAGTCTCGGTAAAAAGTTGATTTTTAATTTAGCATTTCAAGTTAATTCCCAATTTAAAGAAAAATAATTCCATTTTTAATTGAAAATTATCCGAAATTTATTAATTCAAAAATTTTCTATATTCCCCGACAAAATCGGCAAAATATAGAAATTTTTTTTATTTGGAAAATTTTTCGAATCATTCTCGTTTTTTTGAAAGAAAGATATTCCTTTATTAATGATAATTGATGATATCCTCTCCAGCAAATCCGGTAGAAAACTCATGAATTATTTTAACTCGGGAATATCTTTATTTTATTGAAAATCATTATCTTTTTCAAAACATTAAAAAAAATGAATATGAACATGTGTGACATAAATAAAATGACATAGTAAAGTCTAGATAATATAATGCAACCTAAATGATATGATATAATTTAAATGACATAGCACATTCTAGATCAAATGAAATAACCTATGTGACATGGTATATTCTAAGTGAAATAAAATATCCTAAATGAAATGTAATATCCTAAGTGACATAAAATATTCTATATGAAATGAAATAACCTAAGTAACATGGTATATCCTAAATGAAATGAAATATCTTAAGTGACATAACATATTCTAAATGGAATAAAATAACCTAAGTAACATGATATATTCTAAGTGAAATGAAATGATTTAAATGACATGGTAAATTTAAATGGCATGGCATATTTTAAATGACATGGCATATTCAAAAAAATATAATCTAAATGACATGGAATATAATCTAAATGACATGAAACATAAAATAATGCTATCATATAATATGCATAAAAATAGAAATAAAAAAAATAATAATGCATGAACATAGTATATGCTAAATAATGTGACAAAAATAAATAACTAAATAAAAAGCATAGGATATCATGGACTATTCAAAACCGTATAATAAACAACATAACATCAAAAATAATAACAACACCATGGAAATTATCATAGCAAAAATCACATATTATACAGTATGCATGAATGTGGAAAATGCAATGCATGAAAATGTATTTTTTCCTTTAATTAAGAAAATTCGTATATCTAAAAAGATCTCCGACTACCTTAGGAAAATATATCAAATTAAATATTCTAAAATAAAAAAAATTTGTGATTGTTTGAAAACAATTTTTGAAAACTTAGATTAAAAAACAAAACCTAGCTAAACCCCTTTTAAATGGCTTTAATTTCCTAAGTTTAAAAATCTCGGACTTGACCACCCTTAACCCGAGGTTTATAAAATTATTTTTAGAGTTTGAAAAGACTTAGAAACTACCCTAAGATAGTAGCTAAACTTTCTAATCAGCCCTCTAAGTAACTGAGCCAAAACAGAAAAATGAATTTTCTTTAAATTCAAACCTAACTCCACTGTCCAGTTTTAGAACATGATTTTTTAACCTATTTTTAAAAATTCTAAAAAATCTAAAACAAATACTGAATCTCAGAACACGTAAAACTACAAGGAAAAAAATTGGCTTAATTTTTTGATTAAATATGACTGCCCAGAAAAATCGGGAAAGTATGAGTACTGAGTGAAAAAACTATTTTGCCAGAACACATTTTTTTGCCTTTGATAAAATCATTTAAAAATCAAAGTAAAAATGTTAGAGACTCTCCTAAAGACTCACAAACAGTAGCTAACACTTTTAAAAAGTTAGACAAAAATTGGCTAAGTAAAGAAATTACAAAGGTAGAATAATCAATTTGACAACTCTTTAATTTTCCACAAGTATGCTCAAAATGAGCATGACTTTGAATCATTGATTGGTCTAAGTCATAAATCATGTGGCATGACATGAAATGCATGAAAATACAGCAAATATGATGCATGAAATGTATGATTTAAAAACCTAAATGACATAGAAAATGCATGGCATCAAGAAAATGACATAGACCTAACATGAACTTGCATGACATTTAATGCAACCTAGGTCTAAAATGCATGACATGCATGATAATGCAAGCACAACCTAAAGCTAAAGAATGCATGGAAATAACACAAACACATAGCATTCTAAAACAAAATACACAAAAACATATCGTGGAAATGCAAACAAGACAACAAACATGATGAAAATGCACATGTAAAGCATACAAAAGGGAGAAACCGAATGGACACTAAGCTTAAAATGGTCATGGAATTTTCACAAACACATGATATACTAACATGCAAGACTAAAAAGAAAAAATGCTAAACCATGCAAACATAAAGTAAAGGCATGAAAACAACTAGGAATTTTCACAAACACTTAGCATAGTAAAATATAAATCATGAACAACTCAAAAAATATTGAAATCAGAAAACAAAAAGATGCAAGATAAGGAAAATAAATATGAAAACAAGATAGTAAACTCAACAATGGAGGTAAGCAAGCAACAAAATCAAAACAAACTTCATATTTTTGTATTTGAAAAAGATATAAGGCATCAAAAACATGTTGAACACCACTAACCACATGAAAAAAATAACAAAACAACAACCATTTTAAAAAATAGGGCCATTCGGCCACTCCTAGAATATGAGGAAAAACATTTTTTCAAAGTTTTTTTCAAGAAAGTATAAAAAAAATAAATTAAAGGAGAAGTTAAAAACACTTATTTTAAAAAGGAAAATAAAAGAAACTCACCAAAATATCAATGAAAACAGCAAATCAAGAATGGAAATGCAAGGAAAGTGCAAGAGTATGGTGCTTAAAGCAACCTCTAGAAGCTATATTGCAAGCTTTTTCTCTTCTAACTTTCTTTGCCTTTCTAAACTTTTCATTTTGCCTTTCAAAAATGGAGAGCCTTCAGCAAAATCAGAGAGTGAATGAAAAAGAGACCTCTCTCCCTTGTAGTGTGGCCGGCTAGCCTTGGAAGAACCTAGGAGGTTCTAGAACTTTTTCTAACCAATTTGATCCTATGGCCTTCAATACAAGATGCATTCTATGTAGAATTCTCACCCTTAGATTAGAATCATCCGCCCTTGAATTATGTTGTCATAAAGATGTCATAAATAGGTTCTCTCTCCAACTATTGGTCTATGTGTTACAAATTCAAAGGCTTGATCATAAAAAATAACTACCTTCCTCTTCATTGTTGGCCTTTTGATTAAAAATCAGAAAATATCTGCCAACCAATGGGCCTTGGTCGGCTGGTCCTTCCTCTTCCAGCCCATGCTTCAATTTTTTTTAAAAAAGAAAAGGCCCTTTTCAATTTCTTCGGTAAAATAACCTTTTTGGCCCCAAACCTAAATAAATAGCAAACGGACTCCAAATTCAAAAATTCTTTTTTTAATACTTCTAAAATAATAAATAGTTGAATTTTGGAAGTTTTGAAAATTTTCCGAGTCCATTTGCTATTTGTTTGGATTTTTTCTTTCAAAATTGCCCTTTTATGCACCCGAACTTTCACCATTTTTAAACCAGCTCCTCATCCAGATTTTTCTTCACCAATATCTTCCAAATAAATTAAAAGTGTGATCTGGAAGTTTTCATAATTTTTGGAGCTCATTTACTATTTTTTCGGGATTTATCTGCTTGAATTTCTACATAGTGGGCCAGGGATTTGGCCATTTTGCAAACGAACTCCGAATCCAGATTTTATTTTTCCAATCTCTCCGAAATGATTTAAGAATTAGATCTGTAAATTTTTAGAATTTTTGGAGCTCATTTGGTATTTTCCCAAATTTTCCAGTTTTGCCATTTTGCCTCCGAAGCCCGGTTTTGCTCAAAACAAGTCCGATTTTTAGATTTTCTTTTTCCAGGCCTTTATCATATATTGAATTGGAGTTGGTCTGAAAATGCCCAATTTTTACTATCAAATTCCCTTCCGATTTGATTTTTCCTTTTTTCACTGTTGGGAATTTCCTCGTTTTTTCGTTTTTCCTCCAATCAACTCTTTTCTCGGAATTTCTTCAAACTGAGCCTTGAGCTATCCTTGTTTACTCACTCCTCATCAATTAGGGGCTTTAGTCTTACCGAATCGGGCCATTTCTGCAATTTTCCCCAATTTCACCAAAATCCACCAAAAACCCTAATTCTCGGTTTTCTTTCAAATTGACTTTTCCTTCAGTTTTTCTTCCAAGTAGCTTTTCCATTACCTGTAGTCAGTGCTTATCTTTCATTTGGAACCTTCAATTCCGACCAATTTGATCATTTAAGCATTTTCCCCTAAATTTTTAGAACTAGGGTTTCCTTTCTACTAAAACTCCGTAACCCAACTTTCGAACTCCATATCTTTCAATGTAGACCCCGGATTATCAAAATTCTTTCACCATTTTTCAATTGAACTTCAAATCTTGATTTTGAAAGTGGGTTGACTTTTTTAGTAGTTGACTTTTTGGGGTTGACTTTTCAAGTTTGACTTTTTATGCCTGCTTTCTTAAACTAAGTCACGGAGTAACACCTGCAGGATAAGAAGAGTCTTTTTGCATTCTGAAACATCAGTTTAGGAAGAAAACATACATGTTTTAGTGGTCCGGACAAAATTAGGTGTCTACAGCTTTCATTTGCCATTCTTTTTCACATTTTTCGATGGCTCTCTTTTTGCCATGATTTTTGATTATTTTTCTTCGCATTTTCCCTCCAGTGTAGAGGGTGATCCTTAATCAAGGTTTAAAGAAAGAAATAGTTCCCAAGGCTCAAAAGGGGTGACTAAGGATAATTTCTACTTAGTGAAAGGAATAGGAAAGATGACTATTCATCATATCAAGCATGAATATTCTTATTGAAAAGCAATTCTCAGGGGAGATAGATATATAGAATTTCCATTTGTACACTTGGAATCATTCGAATTTCCATGTGCACAGCATCACACTTTTTCTTTTTTTTTCAAGCATAATACTTATTCAATTCATCAGCATTCACGGGATTTCTCAAATCATCCCCGTCCATTGAGTTAGAATCAATGCTCCTCTAGAAAAAGCTCTTTTTACCACATAGGGTCCTTCCTAATTTGGAGCCCATTTCCCTCACGGATCCTTCACGATAGGGAGAATTTTCCTTAGAACCAACTCCCTTTCTCGAAATTGTCTGGGACAAACCTTCTTGTTGTGGGCTTGAATCATCCTTTTATGATACAACTGTCCATGACAAATTGCCTTCAATCTTTTCTCCTCGATGAGATTCAGCTGTTCATAATGAGCTCTAACCCATTCCGCTTCTTCTAGGCCAACCTCCATCAAAACCCGAAGTGAAGGGATTTCAACTTCAATAGGTAGCACGTTTCCATCCCGTATACCAAAGAGAATGGCGTTGCCCCTGTAGATGTGTGAACCGAGTTCGATATGCATGAAGAGCAAAAGGCAAGATCTCATGCCAATCCTTGTACACATCAGTCATCTTCTCAATAATCTTTTTGATGTTTTTGTTGGCTGCTTCTACCGCCCCATTCATCTTCGGACAATAAGGTGCCGAATTATGATGCGTGATCTTGAACTGAGTACACACTTCTCTCATCATCTTATTATTCAGATTGAGAGCATTATTTGAAATAATTCTTGCTGGCAATCCATATCGGCATATAATTTCCATTTTTACAAATCTGCATACCACCGACTTTGTTACATTCGCATAGGAAGCAGCTTCTACCCATTTTGTGAAATAATCTATGGCCACCAGGATGAAACGATGTTCGTTTGAAGCTTTTGGGGTAATAGGCCCAATGATATCCATTCCCCATAATGAAAAGGGCCATGGTGCAGTCATGACATGCAATGGCGATGGCGGCACATGAATCTTATCTACATAGATCTGGCATTTATGGCACTTCCGGGAATAAATGATACAATCTGCTTCCATCGCCAGCCAATAATATCCTGCCCTCATAATCTGTTTAGCAAGCATGTGACCATTGGCATGGGTGCCACATATCCCTTCATGGACTTCTTCTATAATTCTCCTAGCTTCGGCAGATTCGACACATCTCAATAAAACTTGGTCTTTCCCTTTCTTGTAGAGAATCTTACTGTCTAGAACAAAATCCATTGCTAGCCTTCTCAGAGTCCTCTTGTCATTTTCTGTTGCCTGTTCTGGATACTGTTGACTCTGATATATTGCAAGATGTCGTTGTACCAAGTGAGGCCATCTGCTTCTTCTTCAATACTCAAGCAGTGGGCAGGAGATTCATATATACTCATCTTTATCGGCATAACTTCAGCCCCTTCATTCACTTTAAACATTGATGACAAAGTAGCAAGAGCATCTGCCATTCGGTTTTCTTCTCGGGGAGTAATTGAAATTCACTTCTTCAAACTCCTCCAATAAACTCAGTATGAGTTCTCGGTATCGGATTAGCTTTGTATCTCAGGTTTCCCATTCTCCCCGTAGCTGGTATATCACTAGGGCTGAGTCTCCGAAAACTTCCAATATTTTGATTTTTCTGTCCATTGCAGCACGAAGGCCCATAGTACATGCCTCATACTCAGCAGTATTGTTTGTACAATCGAAATCCAATCTGGTAGTGAAAGGATAATAATCTTCTTCTAGGGATATGAGCACTGCACCGATTTTGTGCCCCATGGCATTAGATACGCCATCAAAGTACATTTTCCATACTTTCTTCTTCGGGGGAACCTCATTCGCTTGCAAAACATACATCAAATCTTCATCTGGGAAGTAAAAGTTCAACGACTCATAATCTTCCACTGCCCGACTTGCTAAGAATTCAGCCACTGCACTGCCCTTGATAGCTTTCTGACTTACATATATAATGTTGTATTCTGACAACAAAACCTGCCATCTTGCTATCCTCTCTGACAAAGAAGGTGCTTCCAACATGTACTTGATTGGATCTAGCTTGGCAATCAACCACGTCGTGTGATACAACATGTACTGTCTGAGTCTTCGACCATTCCAAGCTAAGGCACAACATAGCTTTTCTACCGACGAATATTTCAGCTCATAATCCGTGAACTTCTTGCTAAGATAGTAAACCACCTGTTCTTTCTTTCCAGTCTCATCAAGCTACCCCAGAACCCAACCCATGGATCTCTAAAATATTGATAGATACAATATCATTGGTTTATCTGGAGTAGGTGGCATTAGCACTGGTGGGTTGGATAGATAATGTTTAACCTTTTCAAAGGCAATCTGACAACCTTCATCCCATTCTCCTGGATCAAGTTTTTAAAGTAGCTTAAATATTGGATCACATTTGTCGGTTAACTAAGAAATAAACAGAGCAATGTAATTCAATCTTCCCATAAAGCCTCTTACTTCTTTTTGAGTACGTGGGGGTGGCAGATTCTGAATGGCCTTCACTTTATCCGAATCAATCTCAATTCCCCTTTTGCTGACAACAAAACCCAACAATTTCCCCGAAGTGACTCCAAAAGTGCATTTTGCAGGGTTTAGTTTGAGTCGAAACTTTCTTAGTCGTTCAAAGAGTTTTTTAAGATTCGCAATATGCTCCTCTTTTCCTTGTGATTTTGCGATCATATCATCAACATAGACCTCAATTCCCTAATGCATCATATCATGAAACAAGGTCACCATGGCTCTCTGATATGTTGCCCCAGCATTCTTCAACCCAAACGGCATTACCTTGTAGCAGAATGTTCCCCACATTGTAATATATGTGGTTTTCTCCATATCATCCTGTGCCATCTTAATCTGATTATATCTCGAAAATCCGTCCATGAAAAAAAATAAAAACTCTTTGCTGTATTATCCACTAGAGTATCAATGTGGGGTAAAGGGAAATTATCTTTGGGACTGGCTTTGTTCAAATCTCGGTAATCGACGCACATCCGCACCTTGCCATCCCTCTTTGGTACTGGAACAATATTTGCCACCCATTCCGGATATTTTGCCACCTCTAAAAAATCCAGCATCAAATTGCTTCTTCACTTCCTCTTTTATCTTTAATAGCATGTCCGACCTCATTCTTCTCAACTTTTGCTGAATTGGTTTGCACTCTGGCCTTAAAAGGAGTTTATGAACCACAATATCCGGATCCAACCCTGGCATGTCTTGGTAAGACCATGCAAATACATCTACATATTCCCGGAGCAAGGCTATCTATTCACCCTTTATTGATGATGACAATGAAGTCCCAATTTTAACTTCCTTTATCTCCTCACCATTTCCCAAATTTATCATTTCCAATAACTCCTTATGAAGTAGTACTTATTTCTCCTCTTGTTCTGTTTTCCTTAATAAGTCCGGAGGTAGACCATAATCCTCAGTATCTTCGTCGGCCTCAAAATCACCTATGCAAATGGGTCTTTCAAAATCAATTTCAGAATTACTGACAGGAAGGTCCTCATATTCAGCATCCGTACACCTGTAAATAGGTGGGGAAAAATATATAGGAAAATATATACAATGAAAGAAAAAATAAATAGCATAAATGAAAGAATATGGACACATCAATATGAATAAAATGCATCGTGCTTGTTATTTATTGAATGAAAATGTTTAAAAAAAAGCCCATTACAGAAAAAATTCTTAATATCTTTGGGCAAAGATAATTAAGATTGTTTTTTTAAAGTATTACTTTGGAATAGACTTAAAGACTACGGGCAGCTTAGTCGCACTCCAATTGGTCAGTCTATATCCGGGTGGACAAGGTCGCACCATCCAGTTTGTGTTCTCACTTTCCATTCCTTCTTTCCCAATCATGCAGATCACCATATCCTATATCTGCTCACCTTTATCCGCATGGAACCTTTCGAAAGCTTGCTCAATCATTATAAGTACATCATTAGAATTCTTTTCTCCAAATAGAAAACTGGTTGAGCAGAAGCTGTGAAGGATTGGTGGGAAAGTCATAGGCTCCCACTCAATATCCATACCCGCGAGACGGGCCATCCTCCTTTGTCGATTCTTTTCAACTTGTTTCCTCTTCTCATGGGCCTTCAGAAGATATCCTAGGCCAAACCGATCCTTCTTTCCCACTATTTCGATTGCTCGGGCCATTCCTTGAAGATACTTTCCAAGACCTTTTCCAGCCCTACAGCCCTTTCCCACGGTAGTTCTTATTCCCAACCTTGTATTCCTGGACAACTTCGGTTTTGGAATTCTTTGCCCTTCAGAGAAGAACACGGCATTTACGAACTCCAAAGATCGAAATATTCTACAGTATCTTCATTGGGTTCAACATAAGGAGATTTAGTAGATGCAGAGGCTATGATGTCCTCTTCTCCCAATACAGTGACCAAACGTCCCTCTATCATAAATTTCAGCTTTTGGTGGAGAGATGAGGGTACAGCCCCTGCTGAATGTATCCACGGCCTTCCCAACAAGCAATTGTAGGATGGGGTAATATCCATGACTTGGAAATGCAATTTATAGGTACATGGACCTATCTCCAGAGGAACCTCAATAGTTCCCATCACATCTCTCCTGGTACCATCAAAAGCTCTAACCACCGTGCAACTTGGCAGCATATAAGAAATATCAACTGGCAACTTAGACAGGGTATCCAAGCGCATTACATTTAATGAAGAACCATTATCCAGAAGAACCCTCGGTAGTATGTGCCCTTTGCAAGTGGTTGTTATATGTAGAGCTTTTGTTGATCCAATACCATTGGATGGTATTTCATCATAACTAAAATATATGTAGTCGTCTACCGTAATATTTCCCACCAACCTGTCTAATTTTTCTACCGATATATTGTTAGCTACGTATGCCTGATTTAAGACTCTCAACAAGGCATTTTTGTGTGGCTCCGAGTTCAATAGCAAAGATAAGATAGAGGTTCTTGCTGGTTGGCGTTGCAATTGCTCAACCACACTATACTCACTATGCTTTATGAATTTTAAAAACTCGCAAGCCTCATTCTCGTTCACCGGCTCTTTTATCCTGTTACTTCTTTTGACGAATCCATCTCAATATGGATTGGTTCAGCTGCCTTCTTCCTTTTATCCATTCCTTCATCTTTTCTTGTTAATCTCTGTTCAACAACTTCAGGGGCATAACATCTTCCACTTCGTCTTAAGTGCCCCACACCTGTGATATCTTGCTGACTCGAAGACCCAGGCATAACCATGCTGCAGTCATACTTCCATGGTGCAGCTTTGTTTTCCTTGTTTGAAAAGGAACAAGACAAATCTATGATGAGCTTAGGCGCCATTTCCTCAACAACCGGAGTAGTCTTCTCTGGTTCATCATAATAGATGATCAAAGGTCTTCCTATCCCGTAGCCAGCCGTATTCTTAATAACATCTACTTCCTCCTCTATTTCTTCGTAAAACTGGGCTTCCCCCTCATCCATTATTTTTTGGACTTTAGCCAGAAAGTCCCCGCATTCCTATATGATATGACCTTTACATCCATGGAACGGGCACCAATTCTGCACCTTGTTTGCAACCATTTTTAAACTGTCGCCATCCTCCACCATTTCTTCTTTCACTATTTCGACCCACACTTTTATCATTGGAGTCTTGACTTCACTGACATACCTTTTCAACCTTTCCTTTTCCCCTATCAATACTGCATTTACTCGATTCTCAGCATGATCGGGCAATAGATTTCCTGCTACATTCGCCCATCCCTTGTCCCGAACTTCACAACCTCGGTATTGATCAAACTTTGGACTTTCTTCTTAAAGGCAATACAGTTCTCAATCGAATGCCCCTGAATCCATGCGTGATATGTGCAGCTAACATTTACGTTGTACCACCTTGGATATGGTGGTGTTAGAGGTATACATGTGCAATAAGTTGACTCTGCAACAGTTTGGGATATAGCTCACCATAGGTGGTAGGAATCGGATCAAATTGGGGTTTTTTTTATCATTCCTTGGTGAACTTTGGTAATTATGCACAATATTTTGGGTGTTTGGGACAATGTTTCGGGGAAGATTTATCTATGGGGACACGCCAGTTGGAAAAGGCTGTTATGGTATATTGGTATAGGGAAATGGATTTTGGGTAAGGTGGTTCACATTAGGGTAGTAAGGATTATACCTCGTGTAAGGTGTGTAGGGTATAGGAGATGCATAAGATATAGGAGGAGTATAGGGCGTGGGAGGTGTATATGGTGTAGGAGGTTCATAGGGGTATTGGTTGAAGCTAACTGCGTGGATCTCCTCTTTCTTCTTAGCTGAGAATACCTTTTTTCGGAGTAGCAGACTCACCCCCTTCCATTTTCTAGTTCTTAATGGCAGACTCTATCATCTCTCCGGATATCACCATATATGCAAAGTCCTTGGTGGCACTCCCCACCAATTTATCATAATAAGGTGCTTTCAGGGTATTGATGAAAAGCACTGTAGTTTCTTTACTAATTAAAGGGGGTTGCACTTGTGTAGCCAGATCCCTCCACCTTTGCGAGTATTTTTTGAAACTCTCAGTAGTCTTCTTTTCCATATTCTGTAGTGACAGCCTGTCAGGTACCATATCAGATACATGCTTATAATGCTCCATGAAAGCCCTGGCTAAATTCGTCCACGAACGAATCTTAGTACGAGTTAGTTGATTGTACCATCGGGTTGCAGACCCTATCAAGCTATCTTGAAACAGTGAATAAGCAGATTGTCATCATCATCGTGCCCTGTCATTTTTCTGCAATACATGGTCAAATATGTTGATGGGTTGGTAGTCCCATTATACTTCTCAAAGTCTGGTACTTTGAACTTTTGAGGAATCACCAGACCGTGCACTAAACTCATCTCTTTAGCATCCAGACTGCCAAATAGCTCTGCCTCTTCAACTGCCCTCAGCCTTTCTTCTAGCAGTTGATATTTATTTTGGGATTCTGCCGTTTAAACTTTCTTTAGCTCAGCCATCTTTGCCTTTTTCTTTTCAGCCAGTTCTTCAAAACCTGGAACGTCCACATCAATTGGATCAACCCCAATGTTACCCTTTTTAGTACTAAAATTCTGTACCTCAGCCGCTGGTTGGATGTAAACATAGGATGCTGCCCCAGTTGGAAGTTCATTTCCCACATGCTGGGATGTCTGGCCATTTTGCTGTACTACCTCAGGTCGTCCTTCCTGATTCACTGCCCTCATTCCTGTAACTGAATTTTCCCCTGGCCATTTCTGCCTCATCATGGTATTCATCATTTCCATGAGTTTGGTCATTTGTTCCTGTGACTCCTCCTGAGACTTAGCCAACTGTTCGTGCAGTTCTCTTTGAGTTCTTTCTATTCTAGCAAGCTGATCATTCTTTCTGAATCTGGCTTGAGATCGAGTATTGTAAGGGTGTAAAAAAATCCTATTCTTTCAGAGTGCGACCAATTGTACCTTTAGTTTTGAAAACCATGAATTAGAATTTATTGACACATTTTTTATGTTTTATAAAAAATGAATGAATGAATAAATGACTAAATGTAAATGAATGAACAAATAAGTAAATAGCTAAGTGTATGAATATAAATGAATAATTATAAAGAATAAATGAATGGACAAATAAATGAATGACTAAGTATATGAATATGAATGAATAATTATAAAGAATAAATGAATGAATGATTATAAATATGAATAAATTTATGACTGAACAAACAAAATATATAAAGGAAAGAACAAATGAATGATGAATGCATTTGAAAGTATTGGCCCTGGGATAATTCCACCCAAACAGTCTTTCATTGATTTCCTGGAACTAAATACATCAAAGATAGAATAAAAAGATCACTGCTTAAGACAATCTGATAATCTGCCTATTCTAATTGAACATGCTGATAACTCGTATAATTATATAGTTCTTAGTTATGTTTTATTATTGTTTTGTGTCAAATACGAGTTATTCTTGCTTAGTCTAATTGTGTTTATGATATTTTATATTTTTATGTAATTTGGTGTTTTTCACGAGTTTCTTTGAGTGATTTCAGATTACTAGGTTAAATCAACAATTAAGGGCAAATCCAGTTCAGTTCCAGTTCCGACACCTTTTTCCATATCCGCTATATCTGGAGTTTCAATGAAGCAATAAGGCTGAATTTTTTACAGTGCACAGTTAAGAGGCATATCTATCTTTTTCATGTTTTACACTTCTTGAAACGGAGTCGTTTTCCCTAGCGAAATCGACCATCAAGTTGGCTGATGTGCAATGATGTCTGTGCTGACCGGTTTTGGTATTTTGACCATATCTTCCGATCCACATGAGAAAATGATCTGATTCCAACGGCTATGGATCCGTAACTGATAGGGGTATATTTGTCTAGAAGACCATTTGATCAGATCGAGCCTCCAACATTGACAAAATCGACCATCAAGTTGGCTGATCAGAATTGTCATACAATATGACGAAAATTGTTAGAAAAATGCACCCACCTATTATACCTACCTTTGAAATTTATAAAGCTTGTCTCTTGTCATTTAGCTCTCCAAAATGTGTATAAATAGAGGGCCTTGGATGATTGTAAGAGTATCATTTTACATTGGGAGGATATTAGCCATTGTAATAAAATTCTCTAAGTTTTCTTCTTCTTTCCTTTCTCTAGTTTTCTTTTTTTATTTACTTATGCTTCTTACATTTCTTTTCATTTTATTCATATCTAGTATGTGTTGCTAATCATATTGTTGAGGTGATGAGGTGAAGCTTTTGGTAAATGCTAAGGTTAGTCTCTTAAACATGAGCTAAAATGAATCATCATTTATAAACACTAGTATAGATAATATTTTCTTTTGGTTTAAAATCATACTTGCAAAGTAGGGATCTTGATTCATTATTGACAAGGAAAATGGCACAGTAAATGCTTGGTTTCATAACCTTGATTTGTTGTAGACATATACCTTGGCATAAGGAATGCTTGGACTCTTTTTATGAGTTTTGAGGACACCAAATGAACATAATATCATATGCTATGGACGTTGGACAATTTGGACTGAATTGCTAAACCTTCCGATTGGAATCTCCCTTATGTGTGAATTTCAATTGTGTAATAAAACAAGATTAATCTTAGCATAACACCAAGAGTGGATTCTCTAACCTCAACATCTTTTCTTATTGTTTTTTTATTATATCTTGTTTAATTTCTTTTATATTTTGTTTATTTTGTTCTCTAATATCTTGTTTATCTTATTTTGTTGTTGATTCCCTAATATCTTGTTTACTTTCTTTGTCTTATATATTTATAAACTTATACTTACTAATACGCTTCCCTGTGGTTCGACCTCGGACACCCGAGAATTTATTACTTGAACATAACCTGCACTTGGGTTTACAACTCTTAATTGAGTCTCCATCAAGTTTTTGGCGCCGTTGCTGGGGAGGCAATACTAAGTATATAAGTTTATAAGTATATTTATTTTTATTGGCTGGTTATACCGCCTATATTTATTTTTATTGGCTGGTTATACCGCCTAATTTTCTATATATTTATATTTATATTGTATATTAACTTTGTTTATTTTTATTGGCTGGTTATACCGCCTAATCTGTATATTAACTTTGTTTTATGCTTGTTTGGCGACGTGATTTTAGATCTCGTCGTTTAGTTAGATTTTATTGTGAAACTTTTTCAGGTAATCTTTCTAATACAACTCCTACCATGGCTGACAATGAAAGTGTTCATGCTGAAGATGAGAACAGAAAAGTATGCACCATGCGTGACTACTTGCAACCAACTCGAAGCTCATCACCCTCTTGTTTTATTTTTCCTCTCAATGCAAACAACTTTCGTTTTAAACCAGGTATGATAGCTTTGCTTCCAAATTTCCATGGGTTAGAATCGGAAAGTGCTTACTCGTTTCTAAAAGACTTCGAAGATGTATGTGTCACTTTTAATGACCAACAATGTACAAATGAAATTGTCAAGCTAAAATTATTTCCTTTTTCTTTAAAAGATAAAGCAAAAATTTGGCTTCATAATTTAAAACCAAGGTCAATTGGCACATGGCAAGAATTACAAACTGAGTTTCTAAAGAAATTTTTCCCAGCACATAAAACTACTGCTTTGAAAAGACAGATTCAAAATTTCAATCAAAATCAAAATGAAGCATTTTTTCAGTGCTGGGAGCGTTTTAAAGATTTGTTAAGTTCTTGTCCACATCATGGTTTTGAAAAATGGCGTCTTATTAGTTTCTTTTATGAAAGTTTAACTCCCGAAACTAAACAATTTGTTGAAACAATGTGTAACGGTGAGTTTCTAGAAAAAGAACCTGAAGAAGCCTTTGACTACCTAGACCATTTGGCAGATAACTCTCAAGCCTAGCACACAGATAATTCCTCTGAAAGTTCCAATAGATCTAATCTTGTTTCTAACAGAGGTAAATATCATTTTAGTCAAGAAGATGAGATAAAAGCTAAAGTAGCTAATTTGGCTAGAAAGATTGAAGCCATGGAACTTAGAGAAGTAAAAGAAGTCAAAACGGTTAAAAATGAAGAAAGTTGTGGAATTTGTGAAATCATGGGACACCCCACTTCTGAATGTCCAAACATTCCCATTCTTAAAGAAGCGTTGCATGATCAAGTAAATTCCATAAACACATTTAAAAAGCCTTTTCCTTCTCCTTACTCTGAAACGTATAACCCTGAATGGAGAATTCATCCCAACTTCAGTTGGCGGAATAATAATCATGTTCAGGTACCACAATCTCAAAAGCCGGGCAACACTTTTTCCTATCAAACTTCACGTGTACAAACCTTGGAAGAGACATTGCAAGCATTCATGCAAACACAAGCAAATGTGAATAACCAAACTTCACAGGACATCAATGAGATCAAAAACACCTTGTCCACATTGACAGCTTCATTACGCACTCAAGAAAAAGGTAAGTTTCCTGCTCAACCTCAGCCTAACCCTTCTACTCAATGTCTTGTTTCTTGCTCCAATGAAACTCAACAGGAAAATGCCAGTTCTATCACAACTCTTCGAAGTGGAAAGGCAATTGACAAAAACATTCCATCAAAAGACCAAGATCCTCCTTCCCCTCCGAAAAGTAATGGTAAGGATGATGGTAAGTCTGAACTTCTTGAAAATTTGGACAAAGAAAAAGGTATGCATCCTGCTCCTTTTCCTCAAAGGTTGCAAACAATAAAGAATTTGAATCAAAATGCAGAAATATATGAACTTTTCAAACAAGTTAAGATTAACATTCCTTTATTGGATGCAATCAAACAAGTTCCATCTTATGCTAAATTTTTGAAGGACATGTGCACATTTAAAAGGAAACATAATGTACAAAAGAAAGCATTTCTGACGGAAAGTGTGAGCTCAATCATTCAGCACCTTACTCCACCAAAATTCAAAGATCCTGGATGTCCAACAATCTCATGCATCATTGGAAACACTAGAATAGAACGTGCATTGCTTGATTTTGGTGCTAGTGTTAATCTTTTGCCTTTTTCTGTTTATCAACAGTTAGGTTTAGGTGAACTCAAGGAAACACCTGTTACACTTCAACTAGCTGATCGTTCTGTAAAAATTCCTCGAGGGATAGTTGAAGATGTTTTGGTTCAAATTGATAATTTTTACTTCCCTGTTGATTTTATTGTTTTGGACACACATCCTGTTTCAAATCCAAATGTTCAAATTCCTGTTATATTAGGCCATCCATTTCTTGCAACTTCTAATGCCCTGATAAATTGCAGGAATGGTATTTTGAACATTTCTTTTGGAAATATGACTTTAGAATTAAATGTGTTCAACATTTGCAAGCAACCTGGTGATGATTCAGAAGTACATGAAGTGGATTTCATTGAAGAACTTGTTCATGAACATCTCACCACTACCACATTCCATGATCCTTTAGAAGCTTATTTAATTGAATGTGAGTTTGATAATGCTTCAGAAATTTCACACACTGATTCTTTGTTAAATTCTTTTCAGGTTAAGCATTGTTGGAAACAAAAACTTGAGGAACTCAGAAATGATGCATATGAGAATTCTAAAATTCATAAAGAAAGAACTAAAGCCTTTCATGACAAGTTAATTTCAAGAAAAATATTTGATGTTGGGCAAAAAGTTCGATTTTATAATTGTAGACTTCACATATTTCCTGGTAAGTTGAGATCAAGATGGACTGCCCCATTTGTGGTTAAGCATGTGTATCATTATGGAGCAGTTGACATTGAGAATCCTCAAAATGGTAACGTATTCAAGGTAAATGGACAAAGACTCAAACTCTTTTTGGAAAATCATGTTACTCAAGAAGAGGTTGTTTTTCTTTCTGATCTTTGTTTTGAAAATAACTAGATGTAAATATAATTTTTTTTCCCGGTTAAATGGCGGATAACGGTACTCCGTGATTATTTAAGTCGATTCCATCAGCTACCCACAAAACTGATATTGTATATAAATTTCTCTTTCAATTTCTCTTTCATTTTATTTTATTTTATTTTATTTTATTCCAAGATGGATGATATTCTCACAAGATTGCAGAAACGATTTCCTCCTTTTCCTCGGAATATTTTACTGAAGCTTTACCAAGTTCGATTTGAAAGATTAAGAATGCTTATGCACAAAGGGATTCCTGAAGACATACGTTGGATAATTGAAGCCAAGGTACGTGAAGATGAATATCTTCCTGTTTTGCATTTACCAGATACAGGTAGAAGCACTTTTGCAAAGAAGCGAGGAGCAAAGCGCATGAGTTCAAATTGCCACAAATGTGCACGATGGACGTGTAACGGTAAATGTCGTTCTATTGGGATTCCGTCCTCTAATCGAGATGATAAAATTGAATTCATTAAGGATGGACTGAGTAAGGAGAATTTGGGTAATATCCAACTTTCTCTTGAGACGCATCCTAGTGGAGACGTACAAAGAGAAATTCTTGATTTATGGTCGCAATTCCAAAGGGAATGGCAACATCTTGGGAATCTGATGTTAAAAGACCATGTTTGCCAGCTTGTAAGAAAACTGGATGGGAAGCATATCCTCGACTCATAGAAGGCGTTTAAGCCGTTTCTGGACGTAAAACCAAAGGAAGATGTGAGCCACAATCACAACTACAATAAATGACTTCTCAGCTTTTGGTTTGATTTGCAATAACTTTATTTCGGTTTAATTTACGTGTTGTTCGATTTGTGTAATTATTCTCGTTTTTTTTTGCATTGGTCTTTTACGGTTGATTTTTCTTCTCTTTTTGATTTTCTTCCTGAAATCACGCAAAAATCTTTTGTTAGGTTAACATTCTCTTCTGACAGGTCAAATACACTTTCGGCGACATTATTACTCTTGTCTGATTCATTACTCAGTCCTCTATATATTACACCATGTACTCATTCTCTTTCAGACACTTGAAAAAAAAATGGAAAGTACTTCGTCCCAGCGCATTAAAAAAATTTGTGTCTTTGGAGGTGCTTATCCAGGGAAAAATAACATATTCGCTGATGAAGCCATAAGAGTTGGAGTAATACTTGCCCAACAAAAGATCCAGTTGATTTATGGAGGCGGTAGTACGGGTTTAATGGGAGCAGTCGCTACAGCAGCACACGCCGGAGGAAGTCCAGTTCTAGGAATCGTGCCACAACTATTGACAGGTTTTTGTGGACCTACCGTGGGTAAGGAAATACAAGTCTGGAGTATCCCTGAACGGATGACAATCATGTACCATTCTGCCGATGCATTCATTGCTAACCAGGAGGTCTGGGTACATTGGAAGAAATAGCTTGCGTGGCTTCTTGGTCATCTTTGGTCACAAATAAGAAACCCATTGGTTTGCTTAATATTAATGGTTATTTTAGTAATTTGCTTTCATATTTAGATAATGCTGTGGAAAATGGATTCATGTTTTCAGAGGCAAGGAGAACCATAATTTCTGCTACAACCATTGAAGATTTACTCAAAAAGCTCCAAGCTTATGAGTATTTATCTGCTACGGTTGTTTCGCAAACGCTCGGAAAAAGAAAAAGAGATATGGACGAGCAAGGAGTGGATTGCACTCTGTCTTTGTGACATTATCTAACATTTTGTTTGTTGTGTCTCAGTTATAATAAGTGGTTAGCAACCTCTGCAGGTAATATCTCCTAAATTCTACCTTTAGTAGGGGGTAAGGGACATATTTTGCTAATTAAAAAAAAAAAAAATTTGATGTGTTTTAAGCCATTTAGAAGTATTCATTCTGAACAAGGTCTGAGTAAGGGAGACTTGAGACATACCTTGTCAGTTTGATTTCTTCTTTCAAAAAAAAAAAAAGTTTGTTGTGTTTTAAGCAATTTAGAAGTATTCATTCTGAACAAGGTCTGAGTAAGGGAGACTTGAGACATACCTTGTCAGTTTGATTTTAATCTTTTTATGTTTACTTGTTAATTTTTGTTTAGTATTTTAGGATTATTTAGGTTGCATGAGTTTGTTTTGTTTTGAGTCTTAGTTATTCCTATTCTTATGTTATTAGTTCTTTTCTCTTACACATGATTCTTTCATTTGGGTTAATAGACTTACATTGAGGACAATGTAAGAATTAAGTGTGGGGGGAACGATTTAGGATTTCTTTTATTTTTGTCTACTATTTTTTTTATGAGTCTTTATTATTATTATTATTATTTTTTAATGTGTTCTAGTTCCTTTTTAATACAATGATGAGATATGAATTGCATAAGTCTAAAACAGATTTATTAGTGAGAAGATTTTCATGAGAATTGAGCTTGATGTCAACCTTTTTATGAGCCAATGTTAATATGATATGTTGATTGAGAAAGAAGCATTTTTAGATTTAATCTGACTTGTATAATCATCCTTGTGAGTTTTTGAGCCTATAATGATTGATGCATTATACAAATCAATCTAATTTCTTTCTTGAGTGCTCTTATGATTACATGATTCTCTAGAACTTGCTTTAAACCGTTTGAGACTATATTGATACATGTGACAACATGAATATGATAGAGGCATTAGGATTATAACCAGAGCCAAACAGCCATCCATTATTAATGTTCTAAGAGAACATCCCCACTAGTGAGCCAATTTGAGCCTACATTAAATATGCTATTTTATTGGTAACCAGAACTTACACCTAGCCTAAATATACTTATATCCTTACCCTTGTTCTAAAGATGGATTATATATTTTGAGACATATTGCAAAAACAAGAGATACTTTTTGAAAATTTGGGTTAGAACGAAAGATAAGTGTGGGGGAGGAGAGAGGCAAAAGTCAAGAGAAAAAGAAAAGGATCATTGTCAAATACATTCCCATATTAAAAAAAAAAAAATCTTCTCTTGAACTTCTAGTTAAAGTAAAGAAAAAGATGTTACAAAGTTGGTTAGAATGAAGCAAAGGCTCAACATGAATATTTAGCCTATGTTATTATGTGCTTTATAAGAGTTTTGAGAAGTTTTATTCGTATGATCTTATTATGTCTCTAAACTCTATGAACTCTTTGGAACCTTTGTGATATCTTTATCCTTTTGTTCTTTAACTACATTATAACCCTTTGGCCCCATTACAACCTTGAAAAAAGACCTCTTGATTTATGAAGTTGTATGATCTAAATAGTGGAGAATATGTGGACAAGCAAGCATATGGTAGAACTGTTTTCATGAGATTGATTGAGTGTAAACACTTTACCACTACTTTAAAGAGTGAAAATCATGAGAGTATAGTGAGAAGTTGAGATTAAGTTGAATATGCACTATTTTGATTGAAATATGTTATGTTAATATTGGCTTAACTCATTTATTTACATTCAAGCATGAATTTTTGTGAAATTCTTTGAGCTATTGATTAGTTTATAAGACTTGTTCAAAGATTGTCTCTAATTTATATTGAAAGGATTAGGAGTAAATATTTTTAGTGTATGTAGTTTACTTATATTTTAGTTTTTCAATGTTTGTGGGTATCGTTCTAGCAAACCCTCACGAGACTAAACTCGTCCACTAGGGACACCTAGGGGTTTAAAGGCTTGTGTCACATGCTAAGTGCCACCGTGATTTCCAACGAAAATGGATTAGATTAGATTTTCTTATTTTATTTTTATTGAGTCGTTGCTAGGGACTAGCAACAATCTAAGTGTGGGGGTGTGATAACTCGTATAATTATATAGTTCTTAGTTATGTTTTATTATTGTTTTGTGTCAAATACGAGTTATTATTGCTTAGTCTAATTTTGTTTATGATATTTTATATTTTTATGTAATTTGGTGTTTTTCACGAGTTTCTTTGAGCTTTATCTCTTCAAGCTTTCCTTTCCTTTCCTTTCTTTTCTAAACTTTTTCTTTTTGCTTTCCACCAAGGAGAGAAAAAACCAAGAAAAACTAAGAGAAATCAGCAAAATGAAGTGAATGAAAATCAAAATATCCCTCCTCTATGTGAAGGTCGAATGCCCCTCTCTCTCATGTAAGGATGTTGTCATTTTTTCCCAACCAATTTTCCATCAAATGGCTAATAATTCAAGGTGAAAAAATAATGAAATTATCACCCTTAGATTAGCATATCAGCTATCCCAAATTACAGCTGTTCAAGAATAATGTTGACACTCTCCCTTGGCCTCTGTGGCTTAATCACCATGGCTTGTTCAAAGAGAATCTCTAACTAACTCTTAATTCTTGGCCATTTGATTGAAAAATCAGAAGCTTCCTCCTTCCTTTAGGCCTTGGCAGGCCCGCACTTCTCTTTTCCAGCCCAAGTCTGATTTTTTGAAAGGCCCAAAGAAGCCCTTTTCGGTTGCTTGGGTGAAATGACCGTTTTGCCCCCCGGATGCAAATAAATTGCAAACAGACTCCAAATTCATTTTTTTTATACTTCCAAAATAATAAAACATTGAGTTCTGGAAGTTTTCAAAATTTTCTGAGTCCATTTGCTATTTATTTGGATTTTTTCTTCCAAAAATGCCCTTTCATGCCCCCACATTTTACCATTTTTTAAACGAGCTCCAAATCAAGATTTTTCTTCACAAATCTCTTCCAAATAATTTAAAAGTGTGATCTGAAATGTTTCATAATTTTTGGAGCTCATTTGGTATTTTTTCGGGATTTATCTGCTTGAATTACTGCATAGGAGCTCGGGATTTGGCCATTTGGTAAACGAACTCCGAATCAAGATTTTATTTCTCCAATCTCTTCCATATAATTTAAAAAAGAGATTTGCAAAATTTCAGAATTTTTGAAGTCCATTTGCTATTTTTTCGGGATTTATCTTCTTGAATTATTGCATAGAAGGCCCGAGATTTGGCCATTTTGCAAACGAACTCCGAATCAAGATATTATTTTGAAAATCTCTTTCAAATAATTTTAAAATGATATTTACAAAATTTTAGAAGATTTGGAGCTCATTTGCTATTTTCGGGATTTTCCTTCTTGAATTACTACATAAGAAGCCCGGGATTTGGCCATTTTGCAAACGAACTCCGAATCAAGATTTTCTTTCACCAATCTCTTCCAAATGATTTAAGAATGAGATTCGCAAATTTTCAGAATTTTCGGAGTCCATTTGCTATTTTTCCCAAATTTTCCAATTTTGCCCTTTTGCCTCTGAAACCCGGTTTTGCTCAAAACAAGTCCGATTTTCAGATTTTCTTCAAGATGAGCCTTGGGCTATCCCTTTTTAATCATTCCTCATCCATTGGGGGCTTTAGTCTTACCAAGTCGGGCCATTTCTGTAGTTCTTCCCGATTTCACCGAAATCCACCAAAAACCCTAATTCTCGGTTTTCTTCCGAATTGACTTTTTTTTTGGTTTTTCTTTCATGTGGCTTCTCCTTTACCTGTAGTCAGTGCTTATCTTTCATTTGGAACCTTCAATTTCGACCAATTTGATCGTTTAAGCACTTTTCCCCAAATTTCTCGGATTAGGGTTTCCTTTCTACTGAATCTCCATAACCCAACTTCCAAACTCCATATTTTCAATGTAGACCTCGGATTATCAAAATTCTTTCGCCATTTTTCAATTGAACTTCAAATCTTGATTTTGAAAGTGGGTTGACTTTTTCAGTAGTTGACTTTCTAGGGTTGACTTTTTTGGGGTTGTCTTTTCCCGGAGTTGCCTTTTTATGCTCGCCCTCTTAAACTAAGTCTCGGAGTACCACCTGCATGATGAAAAAAATCTTTTTACATTCTGAAACATCAATTTAGGAAGAAAACATTCCTGTTTTAGTGGTCTGGACAAAATTAGGTGTCTACAGTTATGTGGTAGGAAGAGATTATAGGGGAATAAGTATTACATAATTTGGCTCGTTGAATGAAATAGAAAAAGAATACTACTATATTGTTTGATTGGTTAAAATGATGTTAAGAAATATGTATAAAATGATTAATTTATTCTTAAATTAAATAATAATAATTTATTTATATAAAAAAATTGATCTCTTATAAACGATTATTAATATATTTAAAAAATATTTAAATATATTTATACTTAATAATAAATTTTAAAATTCAAATAATATTATTTAGAAATATTTTAATATATTATATTTTAAAACATACAATAAAAAAGAAATATATTAATATATTATATTAATATTTACATCTAATATTAATTTTAAAATATTATATTTTAAAATATTTCAAATAAATGAAAAATATTTAATATTATTTTTTTCACAATATATAAAGCCAAAAAATAAATTTTCCCTTTTTTTTTCACTCTCTCTAAACCTCTTCTACTATCTCTAAAATTATCAAACCTTCAATCGAAAAAACAAAAACAAACCTCGTTTGTCGTCGTTAATCCAGAATTTCAACCGATTTCCGTCGCCGTCATACCAACCCGGAAATTTCCCAAAATTCACCCAAACCTTCCTCTAAACCTCTTCTTTCATATTTTCTAAAAATTCATAGAAAAGGCTAGATCTATAAAATTATCTTGTGGCTTCCTCCCATTTTTGTCATCCTCCTTTGCTCCAAATGCCTCCATTTTTTATATGTTAGTCCTCTTTGTATCCTTTTCCTCCCTATGTAGACACCTAATTCTTTTTAGGCCCCCTAAACAAGGTAAGTTCTTCCTTCAACTTCACGGAATGCAAAGAAACTCCTCTCATTCCATGGATGGGTCTTCAAGACTTTAATTCGGAAGTCAATACGAAATAGTCAATCCAAAAAAGTCAACTCCGAAAAAGTCAACCCCAAAAAAGTCAACTACTGAAAAAGTCAATTTTTAGGGAAAATCAAGATTTGAAAGTGAAATGAACAATGGTGAAGAAATCTTGATAATCGGAGATCTACAACTGAAGATAAAAAGGTGGAAAAGACAAATGGCAAAATTGAACATAGGAAAAAACATGAAATTTGCAAATTTGGGGAAAAGTATGTAAATGGTCAAATTGGATGAAATTGATGGTTTAGAATGGAATATAATTAATAATAAGAATATTGGAAGGTCCAATTTGAAGCAGAGTTGAAGGAAGAATCCATTTGAAGAGAAAAAAATATATAAATGTTTAATGCATAAATGGGGAATTTTGCAAATTTGGGGAAAACTTCGGAGATGGTCCAATTCGGTAAAATTGAAGCGCCTAGTTTGTGAATGATAAATAAAAAAGGGTACCTCATGTCCAATTTGAAGTGGATCTAAAGGAAGAGCCGATTTGAAGAGAAACTTGGAAATTGAGAAAATTTTCAATTTTGAGAAAAAGGGAAAAACTAAATTGGAGAGGAATTCGGATGTAAAAATTGGGAAAAATCAGTGCAACTCCAATTCAATATATCAAAAAGGAAATGGAAAAAGAAAATTCGAAAGATTGGCCCGTTTCGAGTAAAACCGAGGTTTCAAGGGCTAAAGGGCAATTTTGGAAAATTCGGGAAAAATGCAAAATGAGCTTGGAAAATTATGAAAATTTCCAAAACTGAGTTTTATATTAGATAGAATGGATTTGAGAAGAAAAATATGAAATTGGAGCTGAAATGAAGATAGACAAAGTTCGGAGGTATTAAACCGAAATTTTGGAGAAAAATTCTGGAAAAATGCAAAACAAGCTCAGAAAATTATGAAAATTTTCAAAACTGAGTTTTATATTGGATAGAATGGATTGGAGAATAAAAATTCGAAATTGGAGCTGAAATGAAAATAGACAAAGTTTTGAGGTATTAAATCAAAATTTTAGAGAAAAATCTGGAAAAAATGCAAAACGAGCTAGAAAATTATCAAAACTTTCAAAACTGAGTTTTTTATTGGATAGAATGGATTGGAGAAGAAAAATCCGAAATTGGAGTTGAAATGAAAATAGACAAAGTTCGAAGGTATTAAACCAAAATTTTGGAAAAAAATCCGAAAAAATGCAAAACGAGCTGGAAAAATTATAAAAACTTCCAGAACTGAATTTTGTATTGGATAGAATGGATTGAAAAAGAAAATTCCAAAATTGGAGCTGAAATGAAAATAGACAAAGTTCGGAGGTATTAAATCGAAATTTTTGAAACAATCTGGAAAAAATGCAAAACGAGTTTGGGAAATTATGAACATTTTCAGAACTGAGTTTTACATTGACTAGGATGGATTGAAAAAGAAAAATCTAAAATTGGGGACCATTTGCAAATAGATCAAGTCTGGGGGGGCTAAAATGCAATTTTACCAAAGAAACCGAAAAGGACTAATTTGCAAATAAAAAAAGAGGAATGGCCTGGAACTTTTCAGGCCATTTTCAGCCAGCTGATGGAGAGGGAGATGGAGGTTTGATCATCTTAATCAAATGGCCAAGATTGAGTAGCAAGATGACATTTTTAAAATAAAGGACAAGATTCTCTCACTATTTGCCTATGTGGCATTCTTGGCCAATAAGAGGTGAATAAGACCCTTAATTTACGAAAAGCATCATAGAAAAAGGGAACAAGAACCCTTCATTTAAGGAAAGCATCATGCAAAAAGGGGATAAGAAATAGCCATGTGGCAAAGTTGTTGGGAGAGCTTGCAAAGCATGACTACTAAAAAAAAGCACACACATGCACACCAAAGGGGGGTTGGCCGGCCAAGCTAGATAGGGGGTCTTCTTTCAATTTTCATACTACACATTCATTACATTTTAAGGGAAGGGCAGTAGCTAAAAGACTAAGAGGAGAAAGAAAAGGGAAAAAAAAGAGTAAGGAGGAGGAGTTAGAGAGCTTGGTTGGAAGCTTTGCTAGGTAATCTCTTCTCCATTCTTGTTCTTCCTTATCATTCCTTGTTCTTTTGCTTTTCTTTTCAAGATATTTTTTATTCCATTTCATCAAAAAACCAAGGTTTCAAAATGTTTTTTAAGAGGTTCTCTTCTTCTCCTTCCTTATTGAAAAGAAACAAAGTTTACAAAATCTCTCTACCTTTTCTACTTTGGCCTAAACATGCTTTGATATTGTGCTTGCTTTTGTTTGATTTTCTTGCTTGTATGTTGGATGTGGGGTTCACTATTATGGTAGGATAGATGTTTCCTTGTTTTATTTTCAAAAAAAAAAAAATCAAATAAAAGGTTTGAGAAGCTTAAGGATCTTGATTTTTATCAAATGATTTTGGTTAGGTGGGACTATGTCCAAGAAACCAACCATTGAGCTAACCTTCATTTTCTTTGTTGGCTTATATTTTTTAGCTCATGTTTGACATTTTCGTATATTTTTTCTTGTTGGAGAATCATGCATTCATATCATTCTCAATTTGATTTTTGGCTAAGACCAATCAATGTTCTACAGCCAAAGTCTCTTGTGCAAACTAGTTGGAAAAATGATGATTTGTAAATTGGATAGTTTGATTTGGGCAATATCCTTCCTAGGTATTTTTGGTCCAAATTTAAAACTGATTTTTCCTCATATAGTTCATCATGTTTTAAGTCAAAACTAATTTTTTCAAAATTTTTAGAATTTTTCTTTAAGGGTAAAAAACTGGTTTTCTAAAACAGGTTTTTTGGAGTCAAAAATGAGTTTTTCTAAACTAGCAAAATTTTGATTTTATTTGTAAAAAGAGAGGCTGGTTGGAGTCATTAGTTACTGTTTTAGGATGTTTTCTATGTTATCTCAAGGATAAAAATTAGTTTTGCAAAGATCGGATCGTGGATTATCCGGGTTTCAAAATTTGCATTTTTCTTAATCCGAGCCCAAAATCATTCAACTTAGAGATCCAATTTAAGTTTCTTTGAAAGGTAGTCGAACACCTTTCTTAGGTATATGGATATTCTTACTTCAAAGGAGAAATACATTTTCATTCATTGCATATTTTAAAATGTTTTTATTTAATTTAGTATAAAAAAACGTATTTTTTGATTTCCTAAACATTTGGCAAGAATTAGTTCCTAATCTTTGCCGGGTTTGCCGGGGAGGTTAGGAAATTATTCAACGCACGTGCGTCATAACGTGCCAAATGCAAATTTAGCAGGCTAGACACAAACATGTAGCTGCCACTAATCATTTAATCTAGGTGTGATTAGTCACCTTTATGAATCTATTATTCATCCTAAGCTTGACTAATGCACCCTAAAAAGAATAGGTTCTGATCTACGTTTTAGAACTAGGTTCGGGAGTTCGGTTACGTGCGGGAAAGGATTAGCAAACCCACAAAGCCTATCCTAAAGATAGTACCACATCAATCACATGTTATTCTAAATCGGTTTTATCTCAATGGTCTTAATTAATTTACCTAAATCAATATTTTATTTACTAATCATGCAAACTAACCTAGAATAATAAATAATAAAAAAAAAAATCACCAAATCATGCCATCCAAAAAAACATAATAAAAACTTAATCATGCCTCTAAAATTAAAAATATAATAAAAACCTAATCATGCTTCTAAAAATAAAAATAATAGCCTAAACATGCTCCTAAAATAAAATAAAATAAACCTAAACATGCTCGTAAAAATAAAAAATAATAACCTAAACATGCTTCTAAAAATAAAAATAATAACATAAACATGCTTCTAAAAATAAAATAAAATAAACCTAAACATGCTCTTAAGAATAAAATAAAAATAAACCTAAATCACGCAAATCTAAAAAATAAAATAAATAAAAAATAGAATAAAGCTAATAATCATGCTTATCTAAAAAACAAAAACAAAATACATGCAAATCTAATAAAATAAAATAAAAGTAAACCTAAATTATGCAAATCTAAAAAATAAAATAAACCTAATAATCATGCAAAAATAAAATAAATAAAAAATAATAATCATAAATTATGCAAATGATCTGAAAATAATAAAAATATAATAATATCATAATAATCCTAATCCATGCAAATAATCTAAAAATTATAAAAATATCATAATAATCTTAATCCATGCAAATAATCTAAAAATAAAAATATCATAATAATCATGTAAAATAATTTAAAAATAATAATAAAAATAATCATGGAATATTACATAAATTATCAAGCAAATAATCAAATTAATCTAGACCTGAAACATGAAATAAAAATAATGTTAGTAATACAAAATAAATAAATCATATATAATAATAATGTAAAAATAAATAAAATCACACATAAAAATATCATCCAAACATATTATCATAAAACAAACTAATTATCTAATCATATAATAAAAAAAAAATTATCTAATAATCACATCAAAATATAATCATTGAACAATCTTATAATAAACCATATCTTATATAAAAAATATCACCATGCATTTAATCATGCTATCTAATCAAATAATAATTATAAAAAAAAAAAAAACAAATGAAACAAAACCAAAAGCAAATGGCAAGAAGCAGATTTCATGCATCTGGGATACAGCTTTCACTCATTTATCTTTTCTAACCAAAGATTGTCCTTTATACTCACTCCGACAGTAACTACAAAACTTGCGCCAACTTGGCAATCCTTAAATACAACACGCTCTTGAAGCTGTACATTGCTGCAGATCAGAACCTTGAATTATACAGCCATCGCCAATGGTAACATGATTCATTACAACCAAATTGACAACCTTTTCTAAAAAAAAAAAAAAAATCTTTGCCTCTGTGTAGCTTTCACACCAAAACCTCATTATTAATATATTTTTTTTAAGACCCATTTCTCCCTGTATAGCTTCCACGCCACCTTTCATGCCACATTTCTCTTTCTTTTTTTTTCATTGTTTTACCATGCACTTGAGAATTTTAAATTCTTCCTTAGTGAAATGATAATTTGATGAGATGAGATAAAATCCAAGGAAAAACCCTTCAAATTAAATATTCATGCTTGATCAAAATGGACTTTTAAAGCACGTAATGTAGGCCATGGTTCGGGGTTCAAAAATAAAGGATAAATAGGCCCAAAATATGTGTTTGAGGGTAATCAAATCAAGGATCATTTTTTGAGGAGAATTCTCTTTGAAGCATTTTTCCATTCTTGGACATTTCTTTCCTTTTTACTTTTACACTTTTTCTTCTTTGCTTTTGGCTTTCATTTGCCATACTTTTTCACACACTTTTTTTGTGTTTTTTTTTTGTTCTTGACTTCCATTTCGCCATCTTTTCCTTTTCCTTTTTCTTCAACAGAGTGAGCCCGTATTTATTTAGGCGCTCAATTTGCTTTGTTTTTATCCTCGAGCTAGGACTCATTTCTCAATGATCTCTGAAAAGATCTTTCCTCGTAGTTCCCCCCTAGTGTAGAGGGTGATCCTTGATCAGGGTTCAAAGAAGAAAGAATTCTTTTGGCTCAAAAGGGTGACTATTGATAATTTATTTTTTTGCGAAAGGGATATGAAAGATGGCCATTCATCATATCAAGCACAAATATTCTCATTGAAAAGCAATCCCCAGGGGAAATAGATAATCAAAGTTTCATTTTGCACTTTGGAATCATCTGAATTCTCATATGCACGATGTCACAATTTTTTCATTTCTTTTTCTTTTTTTTTGTTTTTTGGTCGCATGCCCCCAATTATTCATGCATTAATCCATCCTTATTCACCATGTATCCATCATTTCCATATATGATGCCCTAATTTGATTAACCATGAGGATTTGTATCATTGCGAGGAACATCGCAAATCTAGGTTTACAATGAAAATGTTGAGTTTCAATCTTGGGTTTGTTTGAAGTTCCTAGGAAAATATTTCCCAAAGATAGGTTTTCTCTAGGACATGAGCTAATCTTGTTTGGTCATGGTGCCCCAAGGTATTAATCATGAAGTGATGTTTGGGCAATTGGTGTTTTGTGGTTATTGGAAAGGATGTGAATGGCTTTGGCACAGCCTTGACACACATCAAATTACCATGATCTAGATTCTTGAAAGAATGTCTCAATTGTTTATTTTCAAGGAGTTCGAAAATTTTTCAAAAAGTTTGTTCCTTTGTTCATAGTCTAGATTAAGATCAATATCTTTGCTTATTCTGTAATGACAATGGTTTATGAAGTTTAATTTATTCATATTCCTTGAAGCATTAGGTCTTTCAAGTGGTCTTGATTCAAGGGATTTAAGTGTAGGAAAACCCAAAAGAGAGAGGGAAAGTATTGGGTCATTTCTAACAATGATCATCAATATTCTCAAGATTGTTCATTATTTCATGTGAAAACCACTTATTTATTGTTTACAATGAATTTTCTCAAAGTTTCATTTGTTTTTGCAAATTCAAATTTATTGCTAAAATAAAATGAACACAAAACATTTAAATTCAAAATTTATTTATTTCATGTAGATGTCAACATGAGACAAGCGCTTTCATCATCAAAGTGTATAGAAATATGCATCAGAATGCTCTTATTGACATGCTTTCAAAGATAACAATTCTTATCCTCAAAATTCTTCAAGAGAAAATCAATCTATGGTAAAACAGATTTCCAATGTTCGATAAGCTCTGGAATCAAAATGCCATCGTAGACAGGACCTTCAATTCTTTCCTTCAGTTGTCTGCATTTTTTAGTCGAATGCCCAATTGCCCTAATGTGATACTCGCACTTGCTGTTGGGATCATAACTTTTAGCTGACGAAGAAAGCTCTTTAAAGCTAAACCAATTTCTATTTCATCTTATTAATGTGTTTCATGATGAATGAGCTATGAATGTCATGAATGCAATTTAATACATGTGAAGAATAAACAAAGTGATGTATGGTCATATATAGTGAAAACATGTTGATCATGTATAAATGCAACACGATGCTAACATGATGCATTTAAAGAAAAAAAAAATCAATGCATGGATATATGCAATGAATTACCATGTATGTTCCAGATGCATTTCCCAATGAATGATCATATACACTATGAATGCCACACAATGTCAATTATGATGCATGTGAAGAATAAATGACTGACACAGAGTATATACAAAGAAAATTATGCTGACCGTGTATGTCATGAATGCAACCTGATGCCAACATGATGTATGTAAAAAATAAGCAAATTAATGCATGGATATATACAATGAATGACCATGTATGTTCCAAATGCATTTCCCAATGAATGATCATATACACTATGAATGCCACACAATGTCAATTATGATGCATGTAAAGAATAAATGACTGACATAGAGTATATACAAAGAAAATCATGCTGATAATGTGTGTCATGAATGCATCCTGATATTAATATGACAGATTAATGCATGAGCATATCATGATTACTATGTATGCGATGAATGCAACCCGATGTCAACATGATTTATATAAACAAATCAATGCATGTAAAGAGTAATCAAATTAATGCATGAACATATACAGAGAAATCATGATGACTATGTTTGTCATGAATGCGACCTGATATTGACATGGTGCAAGTAAAGAATAAGTAAATTAATGCATGGATATATATAGGAAAATCATTTCTGACTATGAATGCATGAATGCAACCTGATGCCAACATGATGCATGTAAAGAATAAGCAAATTAGTATACGGATATATACAGAAAAATAATGCTGACTATGAATGCATGAATGCAACTTGATGCCAACATGATGCATGTAAAGAAAGAATAAATTGATATATGGATATATACAGAAAATTCATGCTGACTATGAATGCATGAATGTAACTTGGTGCCAACATGATGCATGTAAAGAAAGAATAAATTGATATATGGATATATACAGAAAAATCATGCTGACTATGAATGCATGAATGCAACTTGATGCCAACATGATGCATGTAAAGAAAGAATAAATTGATACATAAGTATATACAAATAATGACCATGCATGCTATGGCTGTAACATGATGTCAAAATGATACATGTAAAGAATTCATAAATTTACACCAGGGTATATACAAACAATGACCATCTATATCACAAATGTACTTTACAATGAATAACCATGCATGTTAGGACTATAACATGATGCCAAAATGATACATGCAAAAAAATAAATGAATTAACACAAAGGTATATACAAAGAAATCAATGATTACACGAAATTGGTGGGACCTAAATCTTGATTATTCAAAAATCTCATTATGCATGATTTGCCTCTAAATTTAATCCATGATTTTTTTGAAACATGTTTTCTCCATGAAAAACCAAACATATTATTTTTCAAAAGAATTTCGGGATAGTGGATCCTACTATGCTATAAAGTCCAAATATTCATTCGTCACTACCAGTCTACAAATTCTACCAATGAATGTTTATGAAAAACATCGAATGAAATTATTATCACCACCCATTTATTGAAAAGAATGAGATCAAACATACAACCATGAATATACATGCTCTATTCACATATGCATGAAATGTGCAAAATGCAAAAATGTTTGAAAAAAAGAATTTTTATCAAACAGTTGATGAACATTTGCCCCAACAAATATCTACTTATACAGGTATCACAGTGCCTTTGGAGCGGATTATCACATTTATTACGGGCGATGTACGTACACCGTTGCCCGATCTACAACACTTATCCAGAATGTAAAATAGGTAACAAAAGGTTTAGAAATGTCCCTCCATGTGTTCCTATCTTTGGTCTATCTAACGGAAATCCGGCATGGCTTCGCCTAGGTTCACTATATGAGAGTGAATTGGTTCTAAAGGCCCCGAATTGCACCTCACTGTCGCCGGTGAAGGCTAGTAAGGCACCCCGATAAAAGCGAGTTCAATTCGTTAGAGTCTATTTCCCTAGCCCATGCGGATTGTTAATCACGAAGGCTTAGGTAATTTAGTACTCCGAAAGTGCTTCACTAGCCCATGCGGATTGTTAATCATGAAGGCTTAGTTACTTTGCTCCCACCTAAAAGGACGAAACCTGGGTATAGGGCTCATGATATGCAAATGCACGTGTGGTGTGTGTGGACGAACAACAAACCTTTCACCACCTATTCTACACCCCTTATTCTAAATGCCCCAACTATTTATAAAAAAACATTCAAGAATAGTGTAACGCATTAACCAACAAGCAATTATAATATACAACCTTAAATAACTAGAGAACAATAACAAAATACATTCACATGAGTATGAACATATTTAAAAACATTTTATTATTTTCAAAATTCTCTTTATTTTTTTAAAAAATGTGGGAATTAAAATTAAATACCAATTAACAAAATCGAGACTTTAATAACACAACGACTAATTCTAGGCCTGACTCTCTAATAGTCCCCAGTGAAGTCGCCAAGCTGTCACAACGGAAAAAATAACGAGTCTCATCGCAATACTTTATTATTCGTTAAGCGTGACATTAAAAAAAACCCATGGAAAAGTCAACTAATTCCTCTAGAAAAATAAAGGTTTTGAAAATGACCTTGAAAAAGACATGGAGTCGCCACCAATCTTTTTTAGCTAGGTGTGATCGGCCACCTATTAAAACCGATTTTATAAAATATTTTAAAAATTAATTAAAACATTTTTTAAAACCAATTTCAAGTCTACGTTTAAAACCAGAGAAATCAAAGAAACAGGTTCGGGACTCGATTACGTATGGGGAAGGATTAGGACCCCCAAAACGCCCGTATAAACCGTACCTTATTAATCGTGTATTATCTCAAATCTCGGTATAAAGTTGGTTTTAAATTTAGTATTTCAAGTTAATTCCCAATTTAAAGAAAAATAATTCCATTTTTAATTAAAAAAGATCCGGAATTTATAAATTCAAAATTTTCCTATATTCCCCAACGAACGTGGCAAAATATAGAAATTTTTATTAGTTTTGGAAAACTTTCCGAATCATTCTCTTTTTAAAGAAGATATTCCGTTATTAATGATAATTGATGATATCCTCTCCAGCAAACCCGACAGAGAACTCATGAATTATTTTAACTCGGGAATATCTTTATTTTATTGAAAATCATTACCTTTTTGAAAACATTTTAAAAGATATGAACATGTATATGCATGACATAAATAAAATGACATAGCAAAATCTAAATAATATAATGCACCATAAATGATATGATATGATTTAAATGTCTTAGCATATTCTAAATGAAATGAAATATCCTAAGTTATATGATATATTCTAAATGAAATGAAATGACCTAGGTAACATAATATATTCTATATGAAATGAAACAACCTAGGTAACATAATATATTCTAAATGAAATAAAATATCCTAAATGACATAATATATCCTAAATGAAATGAAATAACCTAAGTAACCTAATATATTATACATGAAATGAAATGACCTAAGTAACATACATATTCTATATGAAATGAAATGATTTAAATGACATGGCAAATATGAATGATATGGCATATAATTTAAATGACATGGAATATAAAATAATGCTATCATATAATATGCATGAAAATAAAAATGAAAATAATAATGCATGAACATAGTATATGCTAAATAATATAACAAAAAATAATTAAATAAAAAGCATAGGATATCATGAAATATTCGAAATCATATAACGAACAATATAACATAACTCAAAATCATAACAATATCATAGAAGTTATCATAGCAAAAATCACATATTATATAAAATGCATGAATATGGAAAATGCAATGCATGAAAATGTATTTTTTTCTTTAATTAAGGAAATCCGTATATCTAAAAAAATATCCGGCTACCTTAGGAAAATATGTCAAATTAAATATTCTAAAATCAAAATACTTTGTGATTGTTTGAAAACAATTTTGAAAAGCTTAAATTAAGAATAAAAACTAGGCTACATGTTTTTAAAATGGCTCTAATTTCCTAAGTTTAAAATCCCGGACTTGACCACCCTTAACTCGAGACTTAAAAAATCATTTTTAGAGTTTAAAAAGGCTTAGAAACTACCAAAGTCAGTAGCTAAACTTCCTAATCAACCCCCTCTAAGTAACTTAACCAAAACAGAAAAATGATTTTTCTTTAAATTCAATTCTGACTCCACTATCCACTTTTAAGCCACGACTTTTTACCCTATTTTTAAAAATTCAAAAAAATCTAAAAAAAAAAAAAAATACTGGAGACTCAGGATATGTAAAACTACATGGGAAAAATCAACTTAATTTTTTGATTAAATATGAATGCCCAAAAAAATCGGGAAAGTACGAGTACTGGGTCAAAAAACTGTTTTGCCAGAATACATTTTTGCCTTTGATAAAATCATTTACAAATCAAAGTAAAAATATTTAAGACTCACAAAATGATTCACAAACAGTAGCTAGGACTTTTTAAAAGTTAGATAAAACATTGGCTAAGTAAAAAAAAAATCACAAAGGTAGAATAATCAATATGACAAACCTTAATTTTCCACAAGTATGCTCAAGAGAGCATGACTTTGAACCATTAATTGGCCTAAGCCATTAGTCAAGTGGCATGAGATGAAATGCATGAATAAACAGCAAGTTAAATGCATGAAATGCATGACATAATGCCTAAATGATATAGAAAATATGCATGGCATAAAAGATGACCTAATGCCTAAATGACATGGCATAAGATGACATGACATGTGA
This sequence comes from Fremontodendron californicum, assembly GCA_030761205.1. Lineage (NCBI taxonomy): Eukaryota > Viridiplantae > Streptophyta > Magnoliopsida > Malvales > Malvaceae > Fremontodendron > Fremontodendron californicum. The sequence goes on along the minus strand of JAULJL010000018.1, from coordinate 22,317,116 downwards.
ATGAAATCGACATGACAAGCAAGATGACATGGCATATGGATGACATAAAAATGACATGGCATGTGACATGGCATAAGATGAATGGCATATGAATGAAATCGACATGGCAAGAAAGATGACATGGCATATGGATGACATAAAATGACATGGCATAAGATGATATAGCATGTGAATGAAATCGACATGACAAGCAAGATGACATGGCATATGGATGACATAAGATGACATGGCAAGTGACATGACATGTGAAATGGCTTAAGATGACATGGCATAAAGCGAATTTACTTGAGAATGACTCGAAGTCTATTAATACCAAAAACTTTTCATGTTCCCCGGCAGACCCAACAAAACATAGAAAGTTTTATTTATTTCAAAATTTTCCGACTCATCTTATTTTAGAAAAGGGTAGTCATTCGTTAATAATTAATGATAATCTCTCCGGCAGGCCCAGCAGAGAAAACCATGAATTATTGAACTCGGGAATATTGCCTTATTTATTAAAATGTTATGAATATGCAAAATGACATTAAGGCATGCACCATAATAGACCATGTCCAAGGCAAGCAACGTTAGCCGTATAAGAGTAAATTATCAAACACCAAATATACACCATAATATATTATATTCGAAGCAAGCACAATAAACATAAAAATAATAAATAATAAATAAAATAAAATAATATTACCTTGTTCTTGTCCCATTCGCAAAAACCATTTCCTATTTTTCCATTCAAGATTCTCTTTTTTGTTTGGTTTCCCAAAGCTACCAAAATTGCTCCTACCAGTTTTGGGACCTTATAACTGTATAACCCATCCAACAACTGGAATATGACAGAGGAACACCCTGACTGAAGGCCAAAATCCACCGAAAAGAACAAGGCAACCATATATTTCCAAGATTATACCAACTATTGGCCAACGAACGAATACGAAAAAGAGCCCCAGAAGAAAAGAAGCAGAACCCTTGTAGTTTTTTCTGTTAGCGAAAAGCAAAGCCAATAAGACCCAAGCCAATCTTTTTTTTTTTGCTCAGTTATTTCATACACCATCTTGATATTTGCAGCCGCAATCCTGATAAGAGCAAAACTTGTAGCAAGTTCAACTAATCTGTAATTCTAAGCAAGGAATCGAAAGCTGGTCACTACTTCGGTTGAAACTTGAAAGGCTGAAGCCAATAACAAGGACTAGGTTCCAAAGGCTAACCAGATCTGAGATTTCTCCATTTTCCTTCTTTTTTTTTTTATATGTAGCTTCCTCCTTGATAGTCATGTCATCTTATGCCATGTCATTTGATCAGCCAAGCCCCGATGTTATTCCAGATTATCTCAATATAACCAAGAAAATTGAGTTCTTAATTTTAGTATCCATAGTAGTGACTTAGTCCAAAGGCCTCGACCCTTAATTAATGGCTTGTAGAGGATTGAATCCAGCAGAAGTGACAGAAAAACTTATACCATCAGTTCCAAAAGGGCCAGAATCAGGATATTTCTTGCTGATACTGTATGGCGAGGTGTTTGATACCCTTTCTTTATGCTTCTCCAAAAATCGAGCCAAGATGCTTTATGAGCCTGTGTACGACTCCATCTACGCCACCATCTCCATTATTTTCTAAAATAATCGGCCCCCCTTTTGTTTCCAAAGAACAAAAGCTTTCCTTTTTCTTTCCTTTAGCTCTTAGCTCCATCAAAAAATGAAACCAAGCTTTTTTTTTCTCTCCCCCAGCCGCCAGTCCTTTCTCTCCTTTTATAAAATCGGACTCCCTTTTTCTTTACTCAAGTGATCTATTTATAACTCAATTCCTAACCTAAAAAAATGGGTAATGTCTAAGTTGCCCTTTTTTATTCTTTCAAGTCTTTTTTTATTGTTTCAAATATCTTTATTTAAAAAAATTATTTTAAAAATCTATTAAAGCTCGAGATTAAACTTTTTCACCTCGGGTTTAAATTGAATTTTAAAATTGATAATTTTACGATCCGATTTTATTTGAATAATTAAAGCTAAAAAATTATATATAATTTAGAATTTATTTTTTATTTTTTATTTTTAAAAAAAATCTAAAATCGCGACCAGGACTTTTACAAAAATATTAAACCTGAGAGGAGGACAAATCGAAATTGATTTAAAAAAAAAAACCCGGACAAAATTAGGTGTCTACACATGTTGATGTCACTTTATATTCATGTTTTCATAATTAGATTTTTCCATGTCATTCATTCATGTATTATGCCATATCTAGCATGCTATGTCATTCGAATTATACCATGTCATGCACGCATATGCCATATCATGTCATTCATATGCCATGTCATTCATTCACATGCCATATCATTTAGATTATGCCATGTTGTTCATTCATATGCCATGCCATGCCATATCATTCATTCATATGCCATGTCATTTAGATTTTTGTCATGTCAAGCATGCCCTGTCATTACTTCTTTTTCCAAGTCATAATTAAATGTTTGCCATGCCATGATAAATATGCATGTTTGTTTAATTTTTATCTTAGTAACATTTTTGCATATTCATGATCATTTTCTATGATTTTTGAAATACATGAAAAACAAATAATATTTTTTATAAATCAAGATTATTTCCGAGTTAAAATAATTCATGAGTTCTCTGCTGGGTCTGCCGGAGAGGATATCATCAATTATCATTAATGACGAAATATCTTTTTCAAAAAAGGCGATTCGGAGAATTTCGAAATCAAAGAAAAATTCCATGTTTTGTCGAGTTTGTAAGAAAATATGGGAAATTTTATATTAATAAATTCCGGATCATTTTCAAAATAAAATATGATTTTTTTTAAGGGAATTATTTTTAAAACACCAAATTTAAAATCGACTTTTCACCGAGGCTCGAGATAACACACGACTAATAAGGTACCGTTTTATACAGGCGTTGTGGGGGTGCTAATCCTTCCCACACATAATCGACTCCCGAACCTGCACTTATTTTCTCTTGTTCAAAGCGCAGACTTCAAAATTAGTTTTAAAAAAATATTTTAATTAATTTTAATTTTTTTTATATAAAAATCGGTTTTAATAGGTGGCCGATCATACCTAGCTAAAAAAAATTGGTGAAGACTCCATTTTTTTTAGAGGTCATTTTCATACCCTCAACCTTTATTTCAAGAGGAATTAAGTCATCTTTTCCTCTATTTTTCTCCTAGTGGCACACTCCTTGACGAAGGCTGATTTGTCCTCGCGACGGTGGCAGATTTTTCCGGACACTTTTTAGGAGGTTGCGACAATTTGGCGACTCCAGTCGGGATACTTATTATTATTAGATTTTATTATTTTTTTTAAGATCCTCTGACGGTCGCGAGATTCGTTACGACACCATGATCATGCATATTCCATGATATCTACATTTGTCATCTTAATTATTGAAATTTTATGTTTATGAATATTCCATGTTCATGTCTATAGACACCTAATTTTGTCCGGACCCGCTAAACCAGGCAAATTCTCCTTTCAACTCCCCGAAACGCAAAGAGACTTCCACCATCCCATAGATGGGTCTCCAAAACTTCATTTCGGAGGCCAACATAAAAAGTCAACTAAAAAAATCAACCCTAAAAAAGTCAACCCTAAAATCAACCACTAAAAAAGTCAACTCTTAGTCAAAATCAAGATTCAAAGTTGAATTGAACAATGGTAAAGGAATTTTGATAATCGGAGGTCTACAACGAAAGATATAGAGTTTGAAAGACCAATTGCAAAAATTCAGTATAGGCGAATACCTAATTGCGCAAATTTGGGGAAGACCGTGGAAACGATCAAATTGGAGGTCCCAAATGAACTAAGATCAATAACTACGGATATTGGAAGGTCCAATTTTTGACGCGAAGTTGAAAGAAGAATTGGTTTGAAGAGGAAAAAAGAAAAGGAAAATAAGGATTTAATCAATAAATAGAAAAATTCACAAATTTGGGAAAAACTTCAGAGATGGCCCAATTCGGTGAAATTGAAGCCCCCAGTTGATAAAGGATAAATAAACAAAAATATTCCAAGTCCCAGTTTGAAGTGGATCCCAAGGAAGAGCCAGATAGAGGAAAAACGAGAAAAATTCCCAATGTTGAAAAGGGGAAAACTAAATCGGAGAGAAATTCGATCGTAAAAATTAGGCAGTTTTGGACCAACTCCAATTCAATATATAAAAAATACAGTGGAAAAAGAAAATCAGGAAATCAGACCCTTTTTGAGTAAAATAGAGGTTTCGGGGGTTTAAAGGGCAATCCTGGAAAATTTGAGAAGAATAGAATCCCAGCTCAGAAAATTACGAAAACCTTCAGATCTGAGTTTTATGTTAGATGGAAGGGATTGGAGAAGAAAAATCCAGAATCGGAGCTCAAATGAAAAAAGTCAAAGTTTGGGTGCACTAACTCGAAATTCCAAGAGAAAATTCAGGGAAAAATAGGAAACGAGCTCGAAACAATATGAAAACTTCCAGTTCTGAGTTTTATATTTTTTGAAAGGTATTGGGTAAGAAAAATCCAGAATCAGAGTTCAAATGAAAAAAAGGCAAAGTTCGGGTGCACTAACCCGAAATTCCAAGAGAAAATTCTGGGAAAAATAGGAAACGAGCTCGAAAAAATATGAAAATTTTCAGATTTGAGTTTTATATTTGTTGGAAGGTATTGGAGAAGAAAAATCCAGAAACGGAGCTCAAATGAAAAAAGGCAAAGTTTGGGTGCACTAACCTGAAATTCCAAAAAATAAAATTTCGGAAAAAATAGGAAATGAGCTCGAAAAAATATGAAAACTTCCAGATCTGAGTTTTATATTTTTTTAAAGGTATTGGAGAAGAAAAATCCAAAATCGGAGTTCAAATGAAAAAAGACAAAGTTTGGGAGGCACTAAACTGAAACTTTAGAGAAAAATCTGGGAAAAATAGAATCCGAGCTCGAAAAAATATGAAAACCTCCAGAACTGAGTTTTATATTGATGGGATGAATTGGAAAATAAAATTATGAAATTGGGGTCCATTTGCAATTAAAATGAGTTTGGGGCCAAAATGCAATTTTACCGAAGAAACCGAAAAGGGTCATTTAGCAAATAAAAAAAGATGAATGGCCTAGAAATTTCCAGGCCATTTTCGGCCAGCAACTAATTAAAGAGGGAGTGCGATCATCATGAATCAAATGGCCAAGGTTGAATAGCAAGATGACATTTTTAAAAGGACAATATTCTCCACTACTTTGCCTACATGGCATTTTAGGCCAATGGGAGGTCTCCAAATTGCAAAGCCATGTGAAAGCCATGTGAAGGCCATGTGAAGGCTATAAGATGGTGCCATGTAGGATTAAAAATGCCACCTAGGAAGATATTTTAATAAGAGGCCATATGATCTTGACAAGTGGCCTAGATATTTTATAGAGATAGGAGACAAAGCTTAAAAAATAAGCAATAATCTCTACAATACAAAAAGGGGGCAACCGGCCATACCATGAAAAGAGAGGAGGATTCATTTTTTTCATAAGGCATTTCAAATTTTGAGAGAAAAGAAAGAAGAAATATAAAAGAGAGGAGAAGAGAAGAATTTGGCAATCTTGATTTGGAAAGCAATAGCTAGGTAGCTATCACCTCCATTCTTCTTCTTTAATATTTTTCTTTGATATTGTGATTCTTTTTCTTCTCTTTTTGTTCATGTGATTTGTTAACTTTTTTTTTTTTGAATAAAAAGGTTTTCAAAAATAAATTTTAAAGGTTTTCTATCCTTTATTCCTTATTCTTTATCAAATAACCAAGTTGACAAAATTTTTACATGTTTTCTTAGCATTAGCCGAAACTTGGAAATTTTTGTGTGTTTGTTCTTGCTTGATATTTCTTGCTTGTTGGTTGTGTTCATATTTTTCACTCATGATTGATCTATGGACATATGATTGTGGGCTGTAAAATCATGCATTTCATGACATTTCAACTAGGATTTTGGCCAAGATCAACCAATGATCTCAAGCCAAAAATCCCTTGTCTCTACTAGTTGAGAGAGTGATAGTTTAGACTGGGTATTCTGACTTTGGGATTTTTTTCACTATTCATCCATGGTCAAAATAAAATAAAATTTTCACCACATGCAGTAGTCATTTAGGGGATGCCATGGTATTTTTTATTTATTATTTTTCGATATTTTTTTATCATTTTTGAAAAAATGGCTTTTGACAAAGCAGTTTTAACTCACTATTCTGACTTTGAGAAAAATTAGGTCATAGTACCCTTGGTCCAAAAAATAAGTTGATTTTTTCCCATGGAGATCAACATGTTCTAGGTCTACCCTAATTTTTACAGATTTTTCTGAAATTTTTTAGAAGGGCAAAAAAAATTGATTTTCAAAACTGCCAGTGGGAGTTAGAATTGTTTTTTAAGAACTAATACTTTTCTGTTTTTATTAGTATAAAAAGAGGGGGCTAATTTGGGATGTTGGTTACTGTCTTAGAGTGATTTCAATGTCATTTCGATCATAAATTTTGATTTTATAAAAGTCAGGTCAAAGGTGGTCAACCCGAATTTCAAAACTAGGAAAATAGAGCTTTTTTAAAAGGGGTTCGGCCATGAGGTCTTTTTCATCCCAAAATTTCCAAAATTTTAAATCCGAGTCCAAAGTCTTTTGATTTTAAAAGTCCAATTTAAGTCTCTTCCAAAGGTATTGGATACCTTTTTAGGTATACGGATGTCCTTACTTCAAGGAAGAAATAAATCTCCATTCATTGCATTTTTAAAATGTTTTTAAATTTTGATTTGACATAAAACGTGTGTTTCGGTTTCTAAAAATTTGGCAAGAATTAGTTCCTAATCTTTGTCGAGTTGCCGGGGAGGTTAGGAAATTGTTCAACGCACGTGTTTATGAAATCGAAAGATATTGGATTTTGTTTTATTCGGAATCATATAAATGTCATAAGAAAAAAATATTTTCCAAGCTTTGCCGGGTTTGCCGGAGAGTGTGGTAATATTTTTCGATATATGCTATTTGTATGATTCCTCACATGAAAATTCTATGTCCATGAATATTCCATGCTAATTTATTTTATATTCATGTTGCCATAATTAGATTTTGCCATGTCTAGCATGTCATGTCATTCATTCATGTGCCATGTCATCCATTCACATGCCATGTCATCTAGATTTTTGCCAAGTCATCCATTCACATGCCATGCCATTCATTAATATGCCATGTCATCCATTCATATGCCATGTCATCTAGATTATGCCATGACATTCATTCATATGCCATGTCATCTGGATTATGCCATGTCATTCATTCACATGCCATGTCACCTAGATTATGCCATGTCATTCATTTAAATTCCATGTCACTCATATGCCATGTCATCCATCCACATGCCATGTCACCTAGATTATGCCATGTCATTCATTCACATTCTATATCATTCATTAACATGTCATGTCATTTAGTTTATGTCATATCATTTATGCATACGTCATATCATTCATATCCCATGTCATTCACGCACATTCCATGTCATGTCACGCCATGTCATTCACATGCCATATCATGCATTTACATGTCATGTCATTCAGTTTATGTCATTCCATTCATTCATGCGCCATAACATTCATATGCCATGTCTTTGATTCATATTCCATGTCATTTATTATTTTGGCTATGTCATTTAAATTTTGTCATGTCATAATATATAGCTTGCCATGCCATATTAATTATGCATGTTATACATTCATGTTTTAATGATAATTTGTACATTTATGATCATTCAACTTTTTTAAAATTGATATTTTTTAATAAAATAAGGCAATATCCCCGAGTTATTATAATTCATGAATTCTCCTCCGGGTTGTCGTGGAGTCTTCATCAACTATATTAACGAAGGAATACCCTTTTAAAAGAGGATGGTGCGGAGATTTCCAAAAACAATAAAAAATTTATATTTTATCAATTTTTCGGGGAATATAGAAAAATTTTGCAATAACAAATTCCGGATCATTCTCGAACAAAAATAGGATTGTTTTTAAAATGGAAATTATTTTCAAATACCAATTCCAAAACCGACTTTTCACCGAGACTCGAGATAACACATGACTAATAAGGTACCATTTTATAGGGGCGATGTGGGGGTGCTAATCCTTCCCCACACGTAACGACTCCCGAACCTGCACTTGTTTTCTCTGGTTCAAAGCGCAGACTTCGAAATTGGTTTTAAAATGTTTTAATTAATTTTAAAATATTTTTCAAAAATCGATTTTAATAAGTGGCCGATCACACCTAGCCAAAAAAGATTGGTGATGACTCTATTTCTTTTTCGAGATCGTTTTCATACCTTCAACCTTTATTTCAAGAGGAATTAAATCGTCTTTTTCTCTATTTTTCCAATGTCACTCTTTAACGAGTGGCCGATGTTCCACGACGGGGAAATTTTTATGACACTTATTTATGAGGTTGCGAAAATGTCATTTTATATTCATGTTGTTAGTGTGATCATGATGTGATTATAAATATTTTATGATGTTGTCATTTTGTGATTTTTGCCTATATGATCTCTTTGTTTGCCATGTCATTCATTATTTTGGCCATGTCATTTAGATTTTTCCATGTCATTAATTATTTTGCCACGTCATAGTAGGATTTTCCATATCAAGCATGCCATGTCATTAATTCTTTTGCCATGTCATAATAGGAATTGCCATGTCAAGCATGCCATGTCATTAATTCTTGTCATATCATTTAGGTTTTGCCATGTCAAGCATGCCATATCATTCATTCTTTTGGTCATGTTATTTAGATTTTTTCATGTCAAGCATGCTATGTCATTAATGCCATGATAATTGTACATGTTAAATTACATTTGTATCTTAGTATTGATTTGCATATTCATGACCATTTTTTTATGGCTTAAATTGCATGAAAAATAAATAATGATTTTTTATAAAACCCAAGATTATTCCCGAGTTAAAATGATTCATGAGTTCTCTGCTGGGTCTGCCAAAAAGGATATCATCAACGACGGAATATCTTTTTTTCAAAAACAAGGATCATTCGGAGAATTTTCAAAATAAATAAAAAAAATTCTATGTTTTGCCGGATCTGCCGGGGAATATAGAAAAATTTTGTGTTAATAAATTTCGGATCATTCTCAAATAATATAATTATTTTTAAAACGGGGTTAATTTCAAATGCCAAACCTAAAACCGACTTTTATTGAGACTCCAGATAACACACGATTAATAAGGTACCATTTATATGGGCGTTGTGGGGGTGCTAATCCTTCCCCACACGTAACCGACTCCCGAACCTGCACTTGTTTTCTCCGGTTCAAAGCGAAGACTTCAAAAACCAGTTTTAATAGGTGGCCAATCACACCTAGCCAAAAAATATTGGTGGCGACTCCATTTCTTTTTCGAGGTTGTTCCAAAACCCTCCATTTTATTTAAGAGGAATTAAGTCATCTTTTCCTCTATTTTTCCCTCCAATGTCACACTTAACAAGCGATGTCCCATGACGGGGCATTTTTCTTTTTAGGTTGAGACAACATTTTTCTTTTTAGGTTGCGACAACTTGGTGACTCCACTGGGGACGCTTAGAGAGTCAGGCCTAAAACTAGTCGTCTGTTATCAAAAGTCTTGATTTTGTCGGTTTTATCCGATATTTAATTTTAGTTCCCACATTTTTTAATTAGGAGAATTTTGAAAATAATAAATGGTCTTGAATATGTTCATACTCATGTACATGCATATTATTGTTCTCTAGATATTTAATCTTGTATATTGTTATTGTTCATTGGTTATTTAACCTTGTATATTATTACTGCTCTCTGGTTGGTTAATGCGTTACACTATTCTTGATTGTTGTGTTAATAAATTGTCGGGGTATTTAGAATAAGGGTTGTGGAATAGGTGGTGAAAGGTTTGTTTGTTCCTCCTCACACACTACACGTGCATGTGCATAACATGAGCCCTAAACCCGGGTTTCGTCCTTTTAGGTGGAAGCAAAGTAACTAAGCCTTCGTGATTAACAATCTGCATGGGCTAGTGAAACACTTCGGGAGTACTAAAGTATCTACGCCTTCATGATTAACAATCCGCATGGGCTAGGGAAATATGCTCTAACAAATTGAACTCGTTTTTATCTGGGTGCCTTACTAGCCTTCACCGGCAATAGTGAGGAACAATTTGGAGCCGTCAGAACCTAATGCAATCTCATATAGTGAACCTAGGCGAAGCCATGCCGAATTTCTGTTAGAGGTACCGAAGTTAGGAACACATGGAGTGACGTTTCTAACCATTTTCTCCTCTATTCTACATTCCAAATAACCATTGTGAATCGAGTAGGGATGAACGTGCATGGCCCATAATAAGTTTGATATTCCACCCCAAAGGCACTGTGATGCCTAAATAAGTAGATACTATTGGGGCAAATGTTCATTGACATTTTGAAATTAAATAAGAAAATTCTTTTTTTTTTTCAATCATTTTGACATCTTGTACATTACATGCATTAATGCATATCTAAATAGAGCATGTACATTTATAGTTGTATTTTTGGTTTCATTCTTTTCAATAAACGGATGGTGATAATATCTCATTTGATGATTTCATAAACATTCATTGATTGAATAAGAATTGTAGATCGATAGTGTTGAATGAACATTTGGACACTCGTGCCATAATAAGACCCACTACCCCAAAAGTTTTAAAAAAATTGGTTTTGAAAAATAATATTTTGATTTTTGCAGGGGAAAACATGTTTAAAAATAATCGTGGATTAAATTTGGGGGCAAATCTTGCATAATGAGATTTTTGAATAATCAAAATTAGTCCTACCAATTTCGTTTAATCATTGATTAATTTATTTGTATATACCCTTGTGATTAATTCATTTATTCTTTACATGTATCATATTGACATCATGTTACAGTCCTAACATGCATGGTCATTCATTGTAGAATACATTTGTGACATACATGGTCATTCTTTGTATATACCCTTATGTTAATTCATTTATTCTTTACATGCATCATATTGGCATCATGTTGCAGTCATAGCATGCATGATCATTCATTGTAGAATACATTTGTGACATACATGGTCATTATCTGTATATACCCGTGTATCAATTTATTCATTCTTTACATGCATCATGTTGCATTCATGACAAACACAGTCAGCATGATTTCTTTATATATGTTCATGCATTGATTTGTTTATTCTTTACATACATCATGTTGGCATCATTTTGCATTTATGACAAACATAGCCAGCATGATTTCTCTGTATATGTTCATGCATTGAATTGTTTATTCTTCACATGCATCATGTAGGCATCAGTTTGCATTCATGACAAACATAGTCAACATGATTTCTCTGTATATGTTCATGCATTGATTTGTTTATTCTTTACATGCATCATGTTGGCATCAAGTTGCATTCATGACATACATAGTTAGCATGATTTCACTTTATATGTTCATGCATTAATTTGTTTATTCTTTACACGCATCATATAGGCATCGTGTTACATTCACGACATTCATGGCTCATTCATCATGACAGACACTTGGGGGGATAAAACATAAGTTGGCTTGGCTATAAGAGCTTTTGAAGAAATTTCCATTTCAAATCAGAGATATAAGACTGAGCACCTTTATAACACAGGCCAGAGCTATGAAGAGTGAACAAGTCACTCGTATGGAGAGAGTGGAAAGGGCACATGAAGAATTGCTAGAATAGTTGGCAAAATCTCAAGCAGAATCTAGAGATCAGACAACTAAACTGATAGAGCTGGTGTCCTTCGCCATCAAGGGAAAGGGATACACTGAAAACTTGGCCGTCAGAGAAGGGTCGGAGGCACAAAAGGGTCAGAATGAGGTCGTAATGTTAGATGTCCAGTCTTTTCAGAACACAATTAATCCCTTCAACGTCCTGAACTTAGATGATCCAGCTGAACAGGCAAAATTGAAAATGGTTGCGTTGAATGGGGCTGAGTCGGTAGATTCCCAAAGGAAGTATCAGCTGTTAGAGGAAAGGCTCCGGGCAGTAGAAAGTACAGATGTATTTGGGAGTGTAGATGCGAAAGAACGTTGCTTGGTCCTTGATTTGGTTGTTCCTCCTAAATTCAAGGTTCCCAAGATAATGATAAGCTTTTGATCCACTGTTTTCAGGATAGCCTCACCAGGTCCATAATTAGGTGGTATAATCAATTGAGCAAGGATCGGATTCGCTCTTGGAATGATTTGGCTAATGCATTTTTAAGCCAATACAAATATGTGATTGATATGGTGCCTGACTGTCTCACTTTGCAAAATATGGAGAAAAAGGTTATTGAGAGCTTCAAAGAGTATGCTCAGAGGTGGAGGGACATGGCCATCCAAGTTCGATCGCCCCTGACTCAAAAGGAAACCACTGTCCTTTTTGTGAATACACTAAGGGCCCTGTACTATGATAGACTCGTTGGCAATGCCACGAAGATTTTTTCGGACATGGTAATCTCTGGGAAAATGATTGAGAATGCTATCAAGACTAGGAAACTCGAATGAGATAAAACATCCAAAGCAGAGAGAAATAGGGCACCCAAAAAGAAAGAGGAAGATGTCCAAGCTATAAGAGGCTTTGCCCCGTATCTTCAGGCCCCCTCATACCAACCATCATGTTCTTCTATGAACAACATATCCTAGGGTTCATACATATACCCTATGGCTTCTCATAATCCAGCAAATATTCAACCTCTTGTCAGCCAGAGAAAGCCGAAGAACATTTGAAAAAGAGATCGATTTGAGCCACTCCCCTTGTCTTACTCTGAACTATTGCCCCAGCTAGTCGAAGAGAAACTCCTCACTAAAGTTCCAGTGGAGCCTATCCAACCCCCATAGCTGAGCTAGTATGACGACAATGCATATTGTGATTATCATTCTAGGATTCGAGGAAATTCCACAGAAAATTGTATATGTCTAAAACGGAAGGTTCAAGCACTAGATGTGGGGAAGAAACAAAGGTCAGATGATGCACCCAAAAGAGTGTATCTTATTTAACCTTGCACTAAAAAGATATATTGTAAGTATAGTAGTTAGCAAGGGTCGAGTCCTCAGGGATTGGGTTTTAGTTTATAAGTTAATAGTTTAAAACTTAAATTCAAGAACAATAAAAGAAAAGGGGTTTATGAAGCCAGATTTAAACTAAAGTAAATAATAAGAATAAGATGCAAGGCGGTATAACCAGCCAATAAAAATATATATACTAAATTAGGCGGTATAACCAGCCAATAAAAATATATATACTAAATTAGGCGGTATAACCAGCCAATAAAAATAAATATAAAAAATAAGCAAACTAAAAGTAAGAAAACAAATAAGTAAGAAGAATCAAATATGAAAAATATGGTTAAGGTTTCATTCTCCACCACTAGACATCATTAAGAATCAATTTCAGATCTATCAATATCAACCAACTATCAAAGTTAACAACCGTAGATAACAACAAGCTCTGTTACCCCAATCTTTCCTTAGTTTGTCGTTAAATAGAACAAGCTCTCTATTTAATCTCTAACCATTAAACAACCTAGAATAAGCTCTCTAAATTCAATTTAATGGCAGCTTTATGATGAGAAAGATAGGTTGATCTAAGCAACAAACACATAAGCTCGGATTGTTCAACTTAGGTTATGTTCCACTTTGCAATTATTGAAAACTTGACCATAATCATTAATCACAAATTGCCACTTATGAATAGGAAATCAAGACAATTACACGGATCAAGACTCCTAAACTAGCAATAGATAATTATCAAGATCTATCTAGTTGTACACCTAAATAAATCTAGACAACATCATGAACAATTCTTCTAGAAGAACATAAGCAACTTTGATAGAAAATTAATGATAGATAGAATCTGAAAATCAATCACAAAACATGTCTAGGGCTTTGAAATCACCCTTAACCAAATAGAAGTTTAGCCTAGCATAGGCATTATAAACATAAACATAAAATTAAAGAAAATCTAAGAAGAAAATAAAAGAAAGAAAGAAGAAGAGGAAGAATATTAATTATCCAACCTCTTGCTCTCTCTAAAGAAAAAGAAAACTAGAGAAAAGAAAGAAAACTAGAGAAAAGAAAGAAAACTAGAGAAAAGAAAGAAGAAGAAAACTTAAAGAATTTTATTAAAATGGCTAATATCCTACCTATGTACAATATGATCCTCTACAATCATCCAAGGCCCTCTATTTATACACATTTTGGAGGGCTAAATGACAAGAGACAAGCTTTACAAATTTCAAAGGTAGGTATAATAGGTGGGTGAGTTTTTCTAACAATTTTCGTCATATTGTATGACAATTTTGATCAGCCAACTTGATGGTCGATTTCGTCAATGTTGGAGGCCTGATCTGATCACATGGTCTTCTAGAAAAAGGTTCCCCTACCAGTTACGGATCCATAGCCGTTGGAATCAGCTCATTTGCTGATGTGGATAAGAAGATATGGGCAAAATACGAAAACAGGTCAGCACAGACGTCATTGCACATCAGCCAACTTGATGGTCGATTTCGTCAATATTAGAGGCCTGGTCTGATCATATGGTCTTCTAGACAAAGGTTCCGGTATCAGTTACGGATCCATAGCCATTGTAATCAGCTCATTTGCTGAAGTGGATAAGCAGATATGGGCAAAATACGAAAACAGGTCAGCACAGACGTCATTGCACATCAGCCAACTTGATGGTCGATTTCGCTAGGGAAAACGACTCCGTTTCAAGAAGTGTAAAACATGAAAAAGATAGATATGCCTCTTAGCTTTGCACGGCTACAAATTTCAGCCTTATTGCTTCAGTGAAACTCCAGATATAGCTGATATGGCAAAAGGTGTCGGAACTGGAACTGAACTCGATTTGCCCTTAATTCTAGTAATCTGAAATCATTCAAAGAAACTTGTGAAAAACACCAAATTACATAAAAATATAAAAGATCATAAACACAATTAGACTAAACAATAATAACTCGTATTTGACACAAAACAATAATAAAACATAACTAAAAACTATATAATTATACGAGTTATCACACCCCCACACTTAGATTGTTGCTAGTCCCTAGCAACGACTCAATAAAAATAAAATAAGAAAATCTAATCTAATCCACTTTCGTAGGAAATCACGGTGGCACTTAGCATGTGACACAAGCCTTTAAACCCCTAGGTGTCCCTAGTGGACGAGTTTAGTCTCGTGAGGGTTTACTAGGACAATACCCACAAACATTGAAGACATAAGAAAAACTAAAAATAATAATTATAACTAATCCTTCCAATATAAATTAGAGATAATCATTGGACAAGTCTTAAAAACTAATCAATAGCTTAAAGAAATTCACAAAAAATCTTGCTTGAATGTAAATTGTTTGAGTTAAGCCAATATTAACATAACATATTTCAATCAAAATAGTGCATATTCAAACTTAATCTCAACTTCTCACATGGGATACTCTCTTGATTTTCACTTTTTAAAGTAATGGTAAAGTGTTTACACTCAATCAATCTCATGAAAACACTTCTACCATATGCTTGCTTGTCCACCTATTATCCACTATTTAGATCATACAACTTCATAAATCAAGAGGTCTTTATTCAAGGTTGTAATGGGGCCAAAGGGTTATAATGTTGTTAAAGAACAAAAGGATAAAGATATCACAAAGGTTCCAAAGAGTTCATAGAGTTTAGAGACATAATAAGATCATACAAATAAAACTTCTCAAAACTCTTATAAAGCACATAATAACATAGGCTAAATATTCATGTTGAGCCTTTGCATCATTCTAACCAACTTTGTAACATCTTTTTCTTTACTTTAACTAGAAGTTCAAGAGAAGATTTTTTTTTTTTAATATGGGAATGTATTTGACAATGATCCCTTTCTTTTTCTCTTGACTTTTTTCTTTCTTTTCCCCCCACACTTATTTCTTGTTTCTAACCCAAATTTTCAATAAATCTTCCTTGTCTTTGCAACTTGTCTCAAAACATGCTAATTCATCTTTGGAACAAAGGTAAAGATATAAGTATATTTAGGTTAGGGACAAGTTATGGTTACCAAAGAGATAGCTTATTCAATGTAGGCTTAAATTGGTTCACTAAGGGTGTGTTCTCTTGGAACATTAATAATGGATGGCTGTTTGGCTCTGGTTATAATCCGAATGCCTCTATCATATTCATGTTGTCACATGTATCAATATAGTCTCAAACGGTTTAAAGCAAGTTCTAGAGAATCATGTAATCATAAGAGCACTCAAGAAAGAAATTAGATTGATTTGTATAATGCATCAATCATTATAGGCTCAAAAACTCACAAGGATGATTATACAAGTCAGATTAAGTCTAAACATGCTTCTTTCTCAATCAACATATCATATTAACATTGGCTCATAAAAAGGTTGACATCAAGCTCAATTCTCATGAAAATCTTCTCACTAATAAATCTGTTTTAGACTTATGCAATTCATATCTCATCATTGTATTAAAAAGGAACTAAAACACACAAAAAATAATAATAATAATAAAGACTCATAAAAAAAAAATAGTAGACTCAAAACAAAGAAATCCTAAATCATTCCCCCCACACTTAATTCTTACATTGTCCTCAATGTAAGTCTATTAACCCAAATGAAAGAATCATGTGTAAGAGAAAAGAACTAATAACATAAGAATAGGAACAACTAAGACTCAAAACAAAACAAACTCATGCAACCTAAATAATCCTAAAATGCTAAACAAAAATTAACAAGTAAACATAAAAAGATTAAAATCAAACTGACAAGGTATGTCTCAAGTCTCCCTTACTCAGACCTTGTTCAGAATGAATACTTCTAAATTGCTTAAAACACAACAAACTTTTTTTTTTGTTTTTTTTTTTATTTTTAAATTAGCAAAATATGTCTCTTACCCCCTACTAAAATATGACATTGTCCCCAATGTCAAATTTTAAAGGTAGAATTTAGGAGATATTACCTGCAGAGGTTGCTAACCACTTATTATAACTAAGACACAACAAACAAAATGTTAGATAATGTCACAAAGACAAAGTGCAGTCCACTCCTTGCTCGTCCATATCTCTTTTTCTTTTTCCGAGCGTTTGCGAAACAACCGTAGCAGATAAACACTCATAAGCTTGGAGCTTATTGAGTAAATCTTCAATGGTTGTAGCAGAAATTATGGTTCTCCTTGCCTCTGAAAACATGAATCCATTATCCACAGCATTATCTAAATATGAAAGCAAATTACTAAAATAACCATTAATATTAAGCAAACCAATGGGTTTCTTATTTGTGACCAAAGATGACCAAGAAGCCACGCAAGCTATTTCTTCCAATGTACCCAGACCTCCTGGTAAAGCAATGAATGCATCGGCAGAATGGTACATGATTGTTATCCGTTCAGGGATACTCCAGACTTGTATTTCCTTACCCAAGGTAGGTCCACAAAAATTTGTGAATAGTTTTGGCACGATTCCTAGAACTAGACTTCCTCCGGCGTGTGCTGCTGTAGCGACTGCTCCCATTAAACCCGTACTACCGCCTCCATAAATCAAGTGGATCTTTTGTTGGGCAAGTATTACTCCAACTCTTATGGCTTCATCAGCGAATATGTTATTTTTCCCGGGATAAGCACCTCCAAAGACACAAATTTTTTTAATGCGCTGGGACGAAGTACTTTCCATTTTTTTTTCTTTTTTTTTTTCGAGTGCCTGAAAGAGAATGAGTACATGGTGTAATATATAGAGGACTGAGTAGTGAATCAGACAAGAGTAATAATGTCGCCGAAAGTGTATCTGACCTGTCAGAAGAAAATGTTAACCTAACAAAAGATTTTTGCGTGATTTCAGGAAGAAAATCAAAAAGAGAAGAAAAAATCAACCGTAAAAGACAAATAAAAAAAACGAGAATAATTACACAAATCGAACAACACGTAAATTAAAACAAAATAAAGTTATTGCAAATCAAACCAAAAGCTGAGAAGTCATTTATTGTAGTTGTGATTGTGGCTCACATCTTCCTCTGGTTTTACGTCCAGAAACGGCTTAAACGCCTTCTATGAGTCGAGGATATGCTTCCCATCCAGTTTTCTTACAAGCTGGCAAACAGGGTCTTTTAACATCAGATTCCCAAGATGTTGCCATTCCCTTTGGAATTGCGGCCATAAATCAAGAATTTCTCTTTGTACGTCTCCACTAGGATGCGTCTCAAGAGAAAGTTGGATATTACCCAAATTCTCCTTACTCAGTCCATCCTTAATGAATTCAATTTTATCATCTCGATTAGAGGACGGAATCCCAATAGAACGACATTTACCGTTACACGTCCATCGTGCACATTTGTGGCAATTTGAACTCATGCGCTTTGCTCGTCGCTTCTTTGCAAAAGTGCTTCTACCTGTACCTGGTAAATACAAAACAGGAAGATATTCATCTTCACGTACCTTGGCTTCAATTATCCAACGTATGTCTCCAGGAATCCCTTTCTGCATAAGCATTCTTAATCTTTCGAAACGAACTTGGTAAAGCTTCAGTAAAATATTTCGAGGAAAGGGAGGAAATCGTTTCTGCAATCTTGTGAGAATATCATCCATCCTGAAAAAAAAATGAAAGAGAAATTGGAAGAGAAATTTATATACAATATCAGTTTTGTGGGTAGCTGATGGAACCGATTTAAATAATCACGGAGTACCGTTATCCGCCATTTAACCGGGGTTAAAAAAAATAAAAATTATATTTACATCTAGTTATTTTCAAAACAAGGATGAAAAAAAAAAAAAAAAAACAACATAAAAAGACTCAAAAATAAAACACTCTAAATAAAATCCTAAATTCATCCCCCCACACATAATTCTTACATTGTCATTAATGTAATGCTATTATCCCCCAATGCAAGAATTATATGTAAGAGAAAAGAACTATTAAACAAAAGAAACTTATGCAGCCTAAATGAACTTAAAAACAGTAAACACAATTAACAAAGAAACATAAGAAATAAAAATAAAAATAAAAGAAAAAGGAAAAGAAAGAGAAAGCAAATCTGAATATGGAAGGTTGGCAATTTCATCTTTAATTGGGCTGCCTTCCCAATTAACACTTGAGTTAGTGTTTTGAATCTAACCAACACCCCTTCTTGGCTTTTTACGCTTGTCAGGCTCATACATGAAATTTTCCAAATTTATGCGTTTGAGAGGTAGCTTTCTTTGCACAACAGTGGATGCATTCTCCATTACAAGTATTATTCCATCATCCTTGGTGGTGCATATCTCATCGAGGAATGGTGCATCTTTTGGTACTTGTTGAATGACATCCATAAACAAACTATTTAAGGTTTCCAGCGTGTCTTGTTCATGTTCATCCTCCTTGAACTTTGCGAATCTACTAGGAAAAGGAGGAGAAGAAACATTAGTAAAAATTGGAATCTCAAACGTTACCTCAGGTGCCGAAATACTCTTATTTGGATCATTGGCTTCATTATCCTCAAGAATAGAATTCATCTCTAATTTTGTCTCATCCTCATCTTGTTCCTCATTCCTCAAGGTCACAATAGTAGCATTCTCCTTTGGGTTAATCATCGTTTGGGCCGGGAGTTCTTCAGATCTTTGTGCTACCCATACCACCATACTACTAGCCAATAGGCTCATTTGCCTTTCCAAACTCTGGATACTTGCCCTTGTTTCCTGTTGAAATTGCAAAGTATTAGTAACAAGAGAATCGACAAGATCTTCTAAAGAAGTACCTGAGTTTTGAGTCATATGTAGTGGCTGAAAAAGATCTGGTTCTTGAGACCATGATTGATTAAATCTAGATGGATGAGTGTAATTGGCATAAGGATCTACTTCTTGGTAATTTTCTGAGTAGCCATAATTAGTATGATCCCACCATCCCTCATGGTAAGTGTTTGAGTAATGATCATACTGTTGGTCTTGGAACACTTGATGGCCTTGACATCCTCCCATGGCAAATTGTTGAACTGGGAAGGTGAGATTGGCTTGTTGATTCTCCATGTTCATGTATGCCACCAACTCTTCAAGTGTTAGATTGCTCAATTCCATCGTTTTTTTTTTTTTTTTTTTAAATTTGATAAGAAAAACTTGTATATACAAGAAAATAGAACTAATTAGAACTGAAAATAAGAATAAACCAAGTAACAAATAAACTAAAGAAAACAATCCCCGGCAACGGCGCCAAAAACTTGATGCACCCAAAAGAGTGTATCTTATTTAACCTTGCACTAAAAAGATATATTGTAAGTATAGTAGTTAGCAAGGGTCGAGTCCTCAGGGATTGGGTTTTAGTTTATAAGTTAATAGTTTAAAACTTAAATTCAAGAACAATAAAAGAAAAGGGGTTTATGAAGCCAGATTTAAACTAAAGTAAATAATAAGAATAAGATGCAAGGCGGTATAACCAGCCAATAAAAATATATATACTAAATTAGACGGTATAACCAGCCAATAAAAATATATATACTAAATTAGGCGGTATAACCAGCCAATAAAAATAAAACAAAGTTAATATACAAATTAGGCGGTATAACCAGCCAATAAAAATAAATATAAAAAATAAGCAAACTAAAAGTAAGAAAACAAATAAGTAAGAAGAATCAAATATGAAAAATATGGTTAAGGTTTCATTCTCCACCACTAGACATCATTAAGAATCAATTTCAGATCTATCAATATCAACCAACTATCAAAGTTAACAACCGTAGATAACAACAAGCTCTGTTACCCCAATCTTTCCTTAGTTTGTCGTTAAATAGAACAAGCTCTCTATTTAATCTCTAACCATTAAACAACCTAGAATAAGCTCTCTAAATTCAATTTAATGGCAGCTTTATGATGAGAAAGATAGGTTGATCTAAGCAACAAACACATAAGCTCGGATTGTTCAACTTAGGTTATGTTCCACTTTGCAATTATTGAAAACTTGACCATAATCATTAATCACAAATTGCCACTTATGAATAGGAAATCAAGACAATTACACGGATCAAGACTCCTAAACTAGCAATAGATAATTATCAAGATCTATCTAGTTGTACACCTAAATAAATCTAGACAACATCATGAACAATTCTTGTAGAAGAACATAAGCAACTTTGATAGAAAATTAATGATAGATAGAATCTGAAAATCAATCACAAAACATGTCTAGGGCTTTGAAATCACCCTTAACCAAATAGTAGTTTAGCCTAGCATAGGCATTATAAACATAAACATAAAATTAAAGAAAATCTAAGAAGAAAATAAAAGAAAGAAAGAAGAAGAGGAAGAATATTAATTATCCAACCTCTTGCTCTCTCTAAAGAAAAAGAAAACTAGAGAAAAGAAAGAAAACTAGAGAAAAGAAAGAAGAAGAAAACTTAAAGAATTTTATTAAAATGGCTAATATCCTACCTATGTACAATATGATCCTCTACAATCATCCAAGGCCCTCTATTTATACACATTTTGGAGGGCTAAATGACAAGAGACAAGCTTTACAAATTTCAAAGGTAGGTATAATAGGTGGGTGAGTTTTTATAACAATTTTCGTCATATTGTATGACAATTTTGATCAGCCAACTTGATGGTCGATTTCGTCAATGTTGGAGGCCTGATCTGATCACATGGTCTTCTAGAAAAAGGTTCCCCTACCAGTTACGGATCCATAGCCGTTAGAATCAGCTCATTTGCTGATGTGGATAAGAAGATATGGGCAAAATACGAAAACAGGTCAGCACAGACGTCATTGCACATCAGCCAACTTGATGGTCGATTTCGTCAATATTAGAGGCCTGGTCTGATCATATGGTCTTCTAGACAAAGGTTCCGGTATCAGTTACGGATCCATAGCCATTGTAATCAGCTCATTTGCTGAAGTGGATAAGCAGATATGGGCAAAATACGAAAACAGGTCAGCACAGACGTCATTGCACATCAGCCAACTTGATGGTCGATTTCTCTAGGGAAAACGACTCCGTTTCAAGACGTGTAAAACATGAAAAAGATAGATATGCCTCTTAGCTTTGCACGGCTACAAATTTCAGCCTTATTGCTTCAGTGAAACTCCAGATATAGCTGATATGGCAAAAGGTGTCGGAACTGGAACTGAACTCGATTTGCCCTTAATTCTAGTAATCTGAAATCATTCAAAGAAACTTGTGAAAAACACCAAATTACATAAAAATATAAAAGATCATAAACACAATTAGACTAAACAATAATAACTCGTATTTGACACAAAACAATAATAAAACATAATTAAAAACTATATAATTATACGAGTTATCATCAGACAGCATGGGGAATTCACTGAAAAGGAATGATGAGACCATTGTGGATGTCATAATAGGGGAGGAAGACATAAAGGTTGAAAAGAGTACCGAGGAATAACTGGTTTGACTTATGGGAAAACATGTCAAGAAGGGAGTTTCTGATGCATGTAGTTCTATGCCTCATGATGAAAGTACTTGTCTTATGTTGACATCCATATAAAATAAATGAATTTTGAATTTTAAAATGCTTTTGTGTTTATTGTGTCTTAACAATAATTTGAATGATCAAAAACAGATATTAAGGAGGTTTTGATAATGGAAAGTCTCGAAGAATATTGATGATCATTGTTAGAAATGACCCAATACCCTCACACCTCTCTTTTGGGCTTTTCTATGCCTAAATCCTTTGAATCGAGACCACTTGAAAGACCTAATGCTTCAAGGGAAATAAAAGATGAATTTCATTGTAGAATAAGCAAAGATGTAGATCTTAGCTTAAGCTATGAACAATGGAACAAACTATTTGAAAATTTTTTGAGCTCCTTAGAAACTCAAACAAATGAGACATTCTTTCAAGAATCTAGATCATGGTAATTTGGTGTGTGTCAAGGTTGTTCCAAAACCATTCACAACATTTCTATTAACCACAAAACACCAATTGCCCAAACATCACTACATGATTGATACCTTAGGGTACAATGACTAAACCAGATTATCCCATGTCCCAAAGAAAACCTCTTTTTGGGTCATATTTTCCTTGTCACTTCAAGCAAACCCAAGATTGAAACTCAGCCTTTTCAATATAGACCAAGACTTGCGATTTTCCTCGTAATGATACAAGTTCTCATGGTTAATCAAATTGGGGCATCATATGTAGAAATGATGGATACATGATGGATAAGGGGAAATTAACGCATGAATCATTGGGGCATATGACAAAAAAAAAAAGAGAGGAAAAATTGTGATATCATGCATATGAGAATTCAGATGATTTCAAGTGTAAAATGAAATTCTGATTATCTATTCCCCCTAGGGATTGCTTTTCAATGAGAATATTTGTGCTTCATATGAGAAATGGCCATCTTTGATATCCCTTTCACTAAAAAGAAATTATCCATAATCACCACTTTTGAGCTGAAAGAATTCTTTCTTCTTTGAACCTTGATCAAGGATCACCCTCTACACTGGGGGCAAATGCGAGGAAAGATCTTCTCAAAGATCACAGAGAAATGAGTCTTAACTCGAAGACAGATACAAAGCAAATTGAGCTCCCAAATAAATACGGGCTCACTCTGTCGAAATGAAGATGCAAAAGGAAAAGGAAAATGTAGAAAAGATGGCGAAATGAAATCCAAGAACAAAACAAAAAAAAAAGGGCGAAATGAAAGCCAAGAACAAAGAAGAAAAAGAGCAAAAGTCAAAAGAAGGAAAGAAAAGTCCAAAAGGGACAAATGTTTCAAAGGGAATCCTCTTCAAGATGCATGGTGGAACAATTAAAAAAAAGAAGAAAATAAAAAATGGAAAGAATGGGACTCTAGAGCGAAAACCCAAAAATGGGCGGTTTAGAGTAAAATGAGAATTTTGATGTCATCTATGTCAGTGTCGATACCACAACAAAAGAAGAGGTCATCTTGAAGAAATCGAGGAACATCTAGGAATTCCTGAACCTCCTAAACTGTCGGCTCTCATTTGGAGGATTGACTTCAAAAACTAAGACTTTTTTCCCTCCAAAATTAACTTTCCAGTTTGAACATCCCAGTCAATCTTGATGCTTGTCAAAACACCATGATTTGGAAACTAAAAGAATGTTGAATTTTTTTTATTCTCAAGGAATTCGTGTTTTATAAAACCTATTCCATTGGTGAGCCTAGAAGGGATATACATTTTTCTTGTTGTGAAGTTTTGTTCGATCAACCAAAAACTTGTTGTACCAAGTCTTGCAATTCAAGTTGAAAAACCCAAATTGACATTCAGAAAATTTCTAACAATGATCATCAGTCTTCAAGAGATTTGTATATCACACATTATGGGGTTAATATTTTTGGCTCAGAAGTTTTCATTAAATAAGCAATTTTTTTCAAAAGGGGAAAACAAATAAAAATATTTTTGAAATAACCATTTTTGATGTTGACATGAGACAAGGGTTTTTCTAACCCATAGGTATGGAACTACTGGGGTTGACCTTGACTTCTAGATATGAGAAGAAGAAATAGAACTTGACAAACAGATAGCAAAGGACTGAAAAGGAAATGATCTCTTATGAGGCACGAGTATTCAAGATACACTCTGATTTGAAAATGAAAAATGAACTGGAAAGGCTAAGCCAAAGTCTAGCAAAATAATCGGGGATATTGGCATTATTCATGAGCACTTACCTCTTTATTGAGCTTTGCATCTGCACCATGTCAGGAAGCATTTGCATCATTTATAGGTACTGGCATTTGCACTATTCCATGAGCATCTTCATTTTACCATTACATTTACATCCATCATGGATATTTTCATTTGCGTCATCTCGAGCAATTACGTTATCTCTTGAATCATTGCATCTTCAATATTGCGTGGTAACTGCAATTATACCATTCATGGACCATTTACATGAACACGATTCCAAGACATCTACATCAAGAAGCATTTGCATCAATCCAAGACATTTGCATTTTCACCATCAAGCATTTGCATCTTATTCAATATCTGCATCTGCATCAAGAAGCATTTGCATCAATCAAGCCATTTGCATTTGCACCATGAAGCATTTGAATCTTATTCATATGTGCATCTACATCAAGAAGCATTTGCATCAATCCAAGACATTTGCATTTCCACCATGAAGCATATGCATCTTATTTAATATCTGCATTGCATCAAGAAGCATTTGCATCAATCCAAGACATTTACATTTGCACCATGAAGCGTTTGCATCTTACTCAATATCTGCATCTGCATTAAGAAGCATTTGCATTAATCCAAGACATTTGCATTTGTACCATGAAGCATTTGCATCTTATTCAATCTCTGCATCTACATCAAGAAGCATTTGCATCAATCCAAGACATTTGCATTTGCACCATGAAGCATGTGCATCTTGTTTTATCTCTGCATCTGTATCATGAAGCATTTTCATCAATTAAAGACATTTGCATTTGCATCATGAAGCATTTGCATCCTCTATCAAATCCTCCAGGTTAATTTCCAACACATTTTAAAAAACTACGGACAAGACATCCAAGAATAATTTTCAAAATATTTGGCTTCACCAGATCTCTTCTTGACCTTTGGCTCCGCCCAGATCATCTCATAGAAAATACCTATTGCTTCACGAGATCTCTTCTCGACCTTTGGCTCCGCCCAGGTCATCTCGTAGAAAATACCTCTGGCTTCACCCAGATCTTTCTCGACTTTCAGTTTCACCCAAGTCATTTCAATTCTTGGTCATGTCCAGATCTTTCTCGACTTTTGATTTCACCCAAATCATTTTAATTTTTGGCTTCTTCTAGATCTTTCTTGACTTTCGGTTTTACCCAGGTCATTTCAATCTCTGGCTTCACTTAGATCTTTCTCGACTTTCGGTTTCACCCAGGTCATTTCAATTTCTGGCTTCATCCAGATCTTTCTCGACTTTTGGTTTTACCCAGGTCATTTCAATCTCTGGCTTCACCCAGATCTTTCTCGACTTTCGATATCACCCAGGTCATTTCAATTTTTGGTCATTTAAATTTTGGCTTCATCCAGATCTTTCTCCACTTTCGGTTTCACCCAAGTCATTTCAATTTATGGCTTCATCCAGATCTTTCTCGACTTTCGATTTCACCCAGGTCATTTTAATCTCTGGCTTCACCCAGATCTTTCTCGACTTTCGATTTCACCCAAGTTATTTCAATTCCAGCTTCATCTAGATTTTTCTCGACTTTCGACTTCACCTAGGTCATTTCAATCTCTGGCTTCATCCAGATTTTTCTCGACTTTCGACTTCACCTAGGTCATTTCAATCTTTGGCTTCACCTAGATCTTTCTAGACTTTCGGTTTTATCCAGATCATTTCAATTTCTGGCTTCACCCAGATCTTTCTCGACTTTCGGTTTCACCCAAGTCATTTCAATTTCTAGCTTCACCCAGATCTTTCTCGACTTTCACTTTCACCAGGTCATCACCCAATTACTGGTTTCATCCAAGTTGTTTCAATTTGTTGTTTCGTCAGCAAGGTTAGCTCAAGATGATATTAGGCCCCGGGACTACCATCGAGGTATTTTCTTCTCTTGCAAATCGATCTCGTTTCCTTAAGACGGGTCGAGCCTTGATTAGTCAGGGAACTAAATTTAAGGACAAATTCTTCTATTTACAGGTTTTTTTTCGAAAATATGGTTTTCATTTTATCCAAAATTATATACATGTCATGTGAAAAGATATTTTTCTAAAGCTCTGCTGGGTTTGCCGGGGAGTTCAGTGAAATATCCCGAAACATGCCATTATTTCACACAAAAAATCCATGAAAAAGAATATTCTTGGACAAGACATCCAGAATTTTAAACAAATTTCACCAAGATAAGATAAGGCCACAGGATTGCCGCCGAGGTATTTTCTTCTCTTGCAAATCAAACTTGTTTCCTTAAGATGGGTCAAGCCTTGATTAGTCAAGGAACTCAATTTAAGGACAAATCCTTTTATTTACAGTTTACAAAAAATGAAAGAAAAAAATGAAGATAACTCTCCCTTCTCTCCTTCACATGTGATTCCACTAACCGGATAAAATTATTGTCTATTTTATCTTTGCCTAATTCTTGATTCTCAGCAATAGTCAAAGAGGGGCAGCTGTAGACACCTAATTTTGTCCAGGCCTTTTAAACAAGGTAAGTTCTTCCTTCAACTTCCCAGAATACAAAGAATCTCCCTCATTCCACAGATGGGTCTCTAAGACTTTAATTCGAAAGTCAATACGGAAAAGTCAACTCAAAAAAGTTAACTTTGAAAAAGTCAACCCCGAAAAGTTAACTACTAAAAAGTCAACTTTTAGGGAAAATCAAGATTTGAAAGTGAATTGAACAATGGTGAAGAAATCTTGATAATCGGAGATCTACAACTGAAGATAGAGAGGTGGAAAAGACAAATGGAAAAATTCAAGTAGGAAAAAGCATGAAATTTGCAAATTTCGGAAAAGGTATGTAAATGGTCAAATTGGGCGAAATTGAAGGTTCATAATAGAATATAATTAATAAATAAGGATATTGGAAGGTCCAATTTGAAGTGGAGTTGAAGGAATAATTGATTTAAAGAGAAAAATAAAAATAAATATTTAATGCATAAATAATAAATTTTGCAAATTTGGGAAAAACTACGGAGATGGTCCAATTCGGTAAAATTGAAGCCCCTAGTTGGTGAATGATAAATAAAAAAGGGCACCCCAAGTTTCAATTTGAAGTGGATCCATAGGAAGAGCCAATTTGAAGAGAAGCTTGGAAACGGGGAAAATTCCCAATTTTGAGAAAAAAAGGGAAAAACCAAATCGGAGAGGAATTCGGATGTAAAAATTGGGAAAAATCGATCCAATTCCAATTCAATATATGACAAAAGCAAAGGAAAAATAGAATTCGAAAGATTGGCCCTTTTCGAGTAAAATCGAGATTTCAAGGGCTAAAGAGCAATTTTGGAAAATTCGGGGAAAATGCAAAACGAGCTTGGAAAATTATGAAAAATTCAAGAAATGAGTTTTCTATTGGATAGAATGGATTGGAGAAGAAAATTCCAAAATTGGAGCTGAAATGAAAATAGACAAAGTTTGGAGGTATTAAATCAAAATTTTAGAGAAAAATCCAAGAAAAATGCAAAACGAACTCAGAAAATTATGAAAACTTCATAACTGAGTTTTATATTGGATATAATGGATTGGAAAAGAAAATATGAAATTGGAGCTGAAATGAAAATAGACAAAATTCGGATGTATTAAACCGAAATTTTAGAGAAAAATTCGAGAAAATGCAAAAAGAGCTCGAAAAATTATGAAAACTTCCAAAACTGATTTTTATATTGGATAGAATGGATTGGAGAAGAAAATTCCAAAATTGGAGCTGAAATGAAAATAGACAAAGTTCAGAGGTATTAAACTGAAATTTTGGAGAAAAATTCAGAAAAAATGCAAAAGGAGCTCGAAAAATTATGAAAAATTTCAGAACTGAGTTTTATATTGGATAGGATGGATTGAAAAATAAAAATCCAAAATTGGGGTCTATATGCAAAAAAAATCAAGTTTGGGGGGCTAAAATGCATATTTACCAAAGAAACCGAAAATACAAATTTGCAAATAAAAAAAGAGGAATGACCTGGAATTTTCCAAGACATTTTCAGCCAGCTGAAGAGAGGGAGATAGAGGTTTGATCATCTTAATCAAATGGCCAAGATTGAGTAGCAAGATGACATTTTTAAAATGAAGGACAAGATTCTCCACTACTTGCCTATGTAGCATTCTTGGCCAAAAAGAGGTGAATAAGACTCTTAATTTAAGGAAAGCATCATGCAAAAAGGGAACAAGAACCCTTAATTTAAGGAAAGCATCATGCAAAAAGGGGACAATAAATAGCAATGTGGTAAAGGTGTTGGGAGAGCTTGCAAAGCATGACTACTAAAAAAAAGCACACACATGCACACCAAATGGGGGTTGGCCGGCCAAGCTAGATAGGGGTCTTCTTTCATTTTTCATACTACACATTCACTACATTTTAAGGGGAGGGCAGTAGCTAAAAGACTAAGAGGAGTAAGGAAAGGAAAAAAAACAAAAAAGAGTAAGGAGGAGGAGTTAGAGAGCTTGGTTGGAAGCTTTGCTAGGTAATCTCTTCTCCATTCTTGTTCTTCCTTATCATTCCTTGTTCTTTTGCTTTTCTTTTCAAGATATTTTTTATTCCATTTCATCAAAAAACCAAGGTTTCAAAATGTTTCTTAAGAGGTTCTCTTCTTCTCCTTCCTTTTTGAATAGAAACAAAGTTTACAAAATCTCTCTACCTTTTATACTTTGGCGAAACATGCTTCGTTATTGTGCTTGCTTTTGTTTGATTTTCTTGCTTGTATGTTGGATGTGGGCTTCACTATTGTGGTAGGATAGATGTTTCCTTTGTTTTCTTTAAAAAAAATCATATAAAAGGTTTGAGAAGCTTGAGGATCTTGATTTTTATCAAGTGATTTTGGTTAGGTGGGACTATGTCAAAGAAACCAACAGCCAATCTTCATTCTCTTTGTTTGTTTATATTTTTTAGCTCATGTTTGATCATTTTCATATGTTTGTCTTGTTGGAGAATCATGCATTCATATCATTCTCAACTTGATTTTTGGCTAAGACCAATCAATGGTCTATAGCCAAAGTCTCTTGTGCAAACTAGTTGAAAAAATGATGATTTGTAAATTGGATAGTTTGATTTGGGCAATATTCTTCCTAGGTATTTTTAGTCTGAATTTAAAGATGATTTTTCCTCATACAGTTCATCATGTTTTTATTGGGATTTGACTCATACTCAAATAGAGATAATGTATAATTTAATCAACAAGTTATACATACAATGCAGCGGAATTAAAATAAAACATAGAGATACAGAATCCCTCCATGGATCTGCCTATGAATTCAAAACGATAAGACTATCAAGAACAGATAAGAATCAAAATCTCATACCTCTATTTTGAAGATTACCGAATCCTCAAGACAAATTCTTGATGTTCTTGTTCTTGTACACAAAGCTCGCTTGTCGAAAACCAAAGTCATCCAATTGTCCGACCTCTAACAATAATCCACACAGGTGATCTGAAAGCCTTCACAAGGTTGAGATTATGTTTTGCCAAGATGATGCTAGTAGTCTCGGTTGTGAAAAACCTTCCTCCTCTACCTTAATTAGCCTAAAGAAAACGAAATAATCGTATTTTCCCTTCTCTATAGGTGTTCAATAGATTCTCCCTTATTGGGAGAGAGGCGTCGATTCAGGTATTCTCTTAGGGGGGAGGCGTCAACAACATTAGCCTATATATAAGTAGGTTTAGTGTATGCCAACTCTTGGACTAACTGCACTAAAGCTCTTATACATATTATTAAATATTCACAATGAGCCCACAACACTTAATGAATATTTAATCTGGCCCAATCTCATTTTAATTTCATTAATCTTCGTATGGGTGTGACCCATTAGGCCCTTAACATGTTGGCAATAAATATAATAAATTCAATTAAGAATTTCCTATTTATATTTATAGATCATGAGTGGCATCTAGCAATGCATCATGACCACCCAAATGCCAAGAGGGTCATCAAGCTTCGACTAGCCTTTCGTGTACAATATGTCTGTGTAATTCGATCCCTTCATAAAATATCCCGGGATAGGAAAGAGCATGGTTCAGTGTCTACTCTTAACCCATTTCATATTAGATCTGCAGCTTTAATATTAACTCCTTAAGTATTGCCTTGGCCAAGGACTTCCATAAGTTAATAGAAGCCAGATACATGTGAGATATGTCCCCTTAATCACTTGGGGTGATAAATCCTCTCTGGACCACTCATTCATCTTCGTATGCTTCATGTTATACCCAATAACACCCTACTATAAGAATCCTCGTGATTGGGACCCGTTCGTGATGAAATCTAAGTATGACAGTTCACATACAAGATGACCTGGTGTCACAAGTCAAAGGATTACTTACACTATTGACACATGAGAGTATTTACCATAGACACTTGAGTGAAATACCAAATGGAACTCTCATAGCGGGTCATGTTCAGTGAACTTGTTCAACTAACAAACACCCATATGTTATCCCCAAGTATCTCTATACTTTCAACCTATGAGATCAGTTGCATGCATCAAGTGCATGAAGGCTTAACATATGCCAGTCTTTAAGCATTGTCAATGCCCTGTCTTGACAATACAATGACCAAGAATAGTTTTAGAAACATGGCATTGATGCATAAGGATCCTCATAATTGTAACTCTTTACAATTCCTTTGCAATGTCATTGTGTCTCATGGGCTTTATCTTCACAAGTTATTTATAACAATTATAACAATACTTATGGATAAAGAAATACCTCAATTATAATTAATAAACTATAATTTGCAATACATGAATATATAAATAGTGTCTTACAAGCCCAACTTGATTGGCTTGTAGGGCTTACACCAATAATCTCCCACTAGCACTAAAGCCAATCGCCCATGTACTTAAGCCCATGTCCTTCCATGTGACGATTATGTTTCTGCTGGGACAGAACCTTAGTGGGTAACCTTTTTCATATTAATGTCACCTCTTTCAATGATTACACTAATCAGGTGAAATTGCCGTAATATATGTATGGATCTATGATGAGACCTTGGTTCCTTAGCTTGCGCTATGGCTCCATTGTTATCATAATAAAGTGGTACTGGATAAAAAATGCTCGGAACCAACCAAGTTTTTTAATGAACTTCTAGATCCAAACAACCTCCTCCCTTGCCTCAAACGAGGAGATATACTCGGTTTTGGTTGTTGAATCTACAGTCATCTCTAGTTTGGAACCTTTCCAACTGACTGTTACCAAGATTCAAGGTAAATATATAATTACACTGCGATTAACTATCATCCTAATCAGATTAGAAGTCAGCATCTGTATAACCCCTAACTTGGAGTTCAGCCCCTCCATAAACCAAGAAAGTATCCTTAATGCTTCTCAAGTACTTAAGGATATTCTTCACAGTAGTCTAGTGACTATCACCAGGATTGCCCTTTTGTATCTGCTCATGACAGTCAAAGTGTATGATACATCTGGTCTAGTGCACAACATAGCATACACGATAGATCCAATTGCCGAAGCATATGGAATCCTATCATCCCATGTCCTTTCATCTAATATTTTAGGACACATCTCTTTCGAGAGATGTATGCTATGCAACATAGGCAAGTTACCTCTTTTGAAGGTATCCATGCTAAACCTTTTAGCACATTGTCTATGTAAGTGGATTTGGAGAATCCAAGCAGCCTTTTTCGATCTATCTCTATAGCTCTTAATTCCCAGAATAAATGCTGCTTCTCCCAAATCCATCATGGAGAATTGTTTGGATAGCCAGACCTCAATCGTCTATAACATAGGTACAACATTTCCTATAAGCAATATGTCGTCGACTTGTAGCATCAGGAAAACAACTGCCAGTCCGTTTACCTTCTTATAAACACATGGATCATCAAGATTCTAGATAAAACCATATCCTTGGATCGTTTCATCAATTCTGATGTTCCAGCTCAGAGATGCTTGCTTTAATCAATATGCAACGCATCACATTCCAGTAGAAAACCATATTTCACTGGATCATGTCTATCCTCACTAGACATTCAGAGCACTTGTGTTTCTTGAGCATCAGTCCTAGCATCTAATGCCTCTAACAACGGCTCAGGTTCCGAGGGAATGTTAGATTGTGGTTCTTGAACTTTTTCAAGATCTACTTTACTCCCATTGAATCCGTCTAGTAGAAACTCTTTCTCTAGAAAAGCAGCGTGTTTTGACACAAACACCTTTTGATCAGTAGGACTATAAAAGTAATATCCAACAGTCTCTTTAGGATATCCCACAAGCTTACATTTTTTTGATCTAACTCCCAGCTTATCAGAAGGTACTTGCTTCACATAAGTAGTACATCTCCAAATCTTTAGATAATATAAGTATGGCTTCATGCCATACCACATCTCATATGGTACCTTATCTACCAATTTGCTTGGAACCCTATTTAGAAGGTAAGCTGCAGTTTCTAAGGCATATCCCCAAAAGGATATTGGAAGGTCAGCCTTAGACATCATGGATCGAACCATGTCCAACAAAGTTCAAAATTTTTTGAGTCCATTTGCTATTTATTTGGATTTTTTCTTCCAAAATTGCCTTTTTATGCTCACAAACTTTACCATTTTTTAAACGAGCTCCAAATCCAGATTTTTCTTTACCAATCTTTCCAAATAATTTAAAAGTGTGATCTGGAAGTTTTCATAATTTTTGGAACTCATTTGGTATTTTTTCAGGATTTATCTGCTTAAATTACTGCATAAGGGGCCCGAGATTTGGCATTTTGCAAACGAACTCTGAATCCAGATTTTCTTTCTCCAATCTCTTCCAAATAATTTAAAATTGATATTTGCAAATTTTCAGAATTTTTGAAGTTCATTTTCTATTTTTTCGAGATTTATCTTCTTGAATTTCTGCATAAGGGATCCGGGATTTGGCCATTTTGCAACCAACTCCGAATCAAGATTTTTTTTCACCAATCTCTTTGAAATGATTTAAGAATGAGATCTGCAATTTTTCAAAATTTTTGGAGTTCATTTGCTATATTTCCCAGATTTTCCAATTTGCCCTTTTGCCTCCGAAACCCGATTTTGCTTAAAACAAGTTTGATTTTTATATTTTCTTCAAACTGAGCTTTGGGCTATCCTTTTTTAATCACACCTCATCCATTAGGGGCTTTAGTCTTACTGAATCGGGTCATTTCTATAATTCTTCCAAATTTCACCGAAATCCACCAAAAACCCTAATCCTCGATTTTCTTCCGGATTGACTTTTCTTTTAGTTTTTCTTCCAAGTAGCTTCTCCATTATCCATAGTCAATGCTTATCTTTCATTTGGGATCTTCAATTTCGACCAATTTGATCGTTTAAGCACTTTTCCCCAAATTTCCCGAACTAGGGTTTCCTTTCTATTGAATCTCCGTAACCCAACTTTCGAACTCCATATCTTTCAATGTAGACCTCGGATTATCAAAATTCTTTCACCATTTTTCAATTGAACTTCAAATCTTGATTTTGAAAGTGGGTTCACTTTTTTAGTTGTTGACTTTTCGGGGTTGACTTTTCGAGGTTGACTTTTTCAAGTTTGACTTTTTATGCTCGCCTTCTTAGACTAAGTCTCGGAGTACCACCTGCAAGATAAAAAAAAGTCTTTTTACATTCTGAAACATCAATTTAGGAAGAAAACATACCTGTTTTAGTGATTCAGACAAAATTAGGTGTCTAAAGCTGCCCCTCTTTGGCTATTGCTGAGAATCAGAAATCAGGCAAAGATAAACAAACACTAATTTTTTCCGGTTAGTGAAATCCAATGTAAAGAGAAGGGTTTTTTTTTTTGTTGAAAAAAAACTGTAAATGGAAGATATTGTCCTTAAATTGAATTCCCTGACTAATCAAGGCTTGACCCGTCTTAAGGAAACAAGTTCGATTTGCAAGAGAAGAAAAGACCTCGACGATGGTCTCTAGGGCTTAACCTGTCTTGTGCTAAGCTGTGTTTAAGAATTCTGGGTATCTCCTCCAGAAGCTTCGGCTATCACCACCAAAGACTTGCTCAAGCAAATGTAAAACTCTGGTTATCTCCACTAGAGGCTTTGGCTATCACCACAAAAGACTTGTTCAAGCAAATGTAAAACTCTGGATATCTCCACTAGAGGCTTTGGCTATCACCACTAAAGACTTGTTCAAGAAAATGTAAAACTCTAGATATCTCCACTAGAGGCTTTGGTTATCACCACCGAAGACTTGTTCAATCAAATGTAAAAACTTTGGAAACTTAATCCTAGAGGTCTTAAAAATAGTGCCTGGAGGTCTTAAAAATGGTGCCAGAATGCCTTACGCGTGATTTGAAAAAAATGCGCTGTATGCGACTTTAACAATAATGCCCGAAGGTCTAAAGAATGGTGCCCGGAGGCCTTACCCATGATTTGGAAAAAAAAAATGCGCTGTATGCGACTTTAAAAATGATGCCCGGAGGTCTTAAGAATGGTGCCGAAAGGTCTTAAGAATGGTGCCCGGAGGCTTTACCCGTGATTTGAAAATACCTTGACGACGGTCTCAAGGCTCGACTCATTTGATAAACATAATGAATTCGATTTAAAAGAAAAGGAAAAACCTCGACGGTGGTCTCAAGGCTCGAATCATTTGATAAAACAGAATGAATTCGATTTAAAACAAAAGGAAATATCTCGATGGTGGTCTCAAGGCTCGACTCATTTGATAAAATAGAATGAATTCGATTTAAAACAAAAGGAAATACCTCGATGGTGGTCTCAAAGCTCAACTCATTTTGATAAAACAGAATGAATTCGATTTAAAACAAAAGGAAATACCTCGACGGTGGTCTTAAGGCTCGACTCATTTGATAAAACAGAATGAATTCGATTTAAAACAAAAGAAAATACCTCGACGGTGGTCTCAAGGCTCGACTCATTTGATAAAACTGAATAAATTGGATTTAAAACAAAAAGAAATACCTCGACGGTGGTCTCAAGGCTCGACTCATTTGATAAAACAGAATGAATTCGATTTAAAACAAAAGGAAATACCTCGACGGTGGTCTCAAGGCTCAACTCATTTGATAAAATAGAATGAATTCGATTTAAAACAAAAGAAAATACCTCGACGGTGGTCTCAAGGCTCGACTCATTTGATAAAATAGAATGAATTCGATTTAAAACAAAAGGAAATACTAAGAATGATTCTGGGTTTGGTTCATTTGGAAAAAATAAATTTAACTTGAAAATGAAAGGAACATACATCGACGGTGGTCTCGGGGCTCTACCTATTTGAGAAGCAAAATGAGTTCGATTTGGAAATGAAAGATACCTAGATGGTGATCTCGGGGCTCGACTCGTTTGAAAAACAGAACGAGTTCACTTTGGGGAAGTCCAAGTTTTCCTGATTTCTGCAATGTTAGCTAAATGCAATGATGAGAATGACATGCTTTGCAAATGCTTATATGTTTCCTAAGAATGAATGAAATCAAATGATTGTGTCATGATTTCTAATCCATGGTTTTTTTGAGGTTCACAGATTATTTTACTTCATGACGGAGTCTTCAATTGTTCATTGATGCCCCACTTAAGGAATCCTTCACTCAAGATAACTTGTCAAACAGTCTCAGTTTCTGACTTTTGCTGAAATTCACAAATTTTTTGACTTCGTGATGAAGTCTCCAACACGTTCACTGTTTTCTTTTCTTGGTGAACTTTCCAAACCTTTCCCAAGATTTAAATCTATTCCTTAGTAGTACTCTGAAATCCTTTTATTTAAAGATTTTTTTATTACTAATCATCATTCAATTTAATAACAATCATAATGCATCTCAAAAATGTATGAAAGCAAATATGAATCAAGCAAAAATGTCATAAAAAAGATGACAAGAATTTATTGCAAGAAATGTTTTAAAATAGTAAAAATAAATATCAAGGACATAAGAAACAAATGTAAACTTATAGGTTGTAGATGCCCCGGATGCGGAATATCTTGGGCCCCTCCTTTTCAAACCATCTGAAATTTCTCTTGAACAAGCAATTTACTTGGGTAACCTCTCGACTTTCGTAGTTACATCAGACTGAATTGTTTCTTCTGATTTTCAGATACTTTCTCCCCCTTTACACGGAGCATTGATTCGAACTTTGATTAGTACCTGAGCCGCCCTTTGCAGGTTTTCAACTCAAGTGTCCTCCATTCGGTATTAAGTCACCCTTTGCGGGTTTTCGGCTTAAACCTCTCCTTTTACATTCTTTTTCATTTCCATTTGTATTCTACCATGCATCTGAGAATTCTAAATGCTTCCAAGGTAAAAATATCCATTCAAAAGATGGGATGAATTCTGAGAATAACCTTTCAAATTAAATATCCATGCTTGATCAAAATGGGCTTTTAAAGCACGTAATGTAGACCAAGGTTTAGGTTTAGAAAGAAAGGATAAAATAGGCTCAAAATGTGTTTAAGGGTGATTGAATCAAGGATCATTTCCTGAGGAGAACTCATTCTTGAAACATTTGTCCCTTTTTTGGATTTTCTTTTTTTTTTTTTTTTTTTTTTTTTTTTTTGCTTTGTTGGCTTTCATTTGCCATATTTTTTGATGGCTTTCTTTTTGCCATGATTTTTTATTATTTTTCCTCGCACTTGCCCTCCAGTGTAGAAGGTGATCCTTGATCAAGGTTTAAAGAAAGGAATAATTCCTAAGGCTCAAAGGGGTGACTAAGGATAATTTCTTCTTAGTGAAAGGAATATGAAAGATGGCCATTCAACATATCAAGCATGAATATTCTCTTTAAAAAGAAATCTACAGGGGAGATAGATATATAGAATTTCCATTTTTACACATGGAATCATTCGAATTTCCATGTGCACAGCATCACACTTTTTTTTTTAAGCATAATACTTCTTCAGTTCATCAGCATTCACGGGATTTCTGAAATCTTCTCCGTCCATCCGAGTTAAAATCAATACTCCTC
The DNA here is from genome assembly GCA_030761205.1 of Fremontodendron californicum. NCBI lineage: Eukaryota > Viridiplantae > Streptophyta > Magnoliopsida > Malvales > Malvaceae > Fremontodendron > Fremontodendron californicum. Next base: position 22,279,643 of record JAULJL010000018.1, on the reverse strand, counting down.
CAGAAAAAGCTCTTTTTACCACATATGGTCCTTCCCAATTTGGGTCCTTCACCATAGGGAGAATTTTTCTCAGTACCAACTCCCCCTCTCGAAACTGTCTAGGACGAACTTCCTTGTTGTGGGCTCGAATCATCCTTTTTTGATACAACTGCCCATGACAAATTGCTTTAAATCTTTTCTCCTCGATGAGATTCAACTGTTCATAACGAGCTCTAACCCATTTTGCTTCCTCTAGGCCAACTTCCATCAAAACCCGAAGTGAAGGGATCTCAACTTTAATAGGTAGCACTGCTTCCATCCCGTATACCAAAGAAAACGGCGTTGCCCCTGTAGATGTGCGGACCAAAGTACGATATGCATGAAGAGCAAAAGGCAAGATCACATGCCAATCCTTGTACACATCGGTCATCTACTCAACAATCTTCTTGATGTTCTTATTGGCTGCTTCTACTGCCCCATTCATCTTTGGAAGGTAAGGTACTGAATTATGATATGTGATTTTGAACTGAGTACACACTCTGATAACTCGTATAATTATATAGTTTTTAGTTATGTTTTATTATTGGTTTGCGTCAAATACGAGTTATTATTGTTTAGTCTAATTGTGTTTATGATCTTTTATATTTTTATTTGGTGTTTTTCACAAGTTTCTTTGAGTGATTTCAGATTACTAGAATTAAGGGCAAATCCAGTTCAGTTCCAGTTCCGACACCTTTTTCCATATCAGCTATATCTCGAGTTTCACTGAAGCAATAAGGCTGAAATTTTAACCGTGCAAAGTTAAGAGGCATATCTATCTTTTTCATGTTTTACACTTCTTGAAACGGAGTCGTTTTCCCTAGCGAAATCGACCATCAATTTGGCTGATGTGCAATGACGTCTGTGCTGACCAGTTTTGGTATTTTGACCATATCTGCTGATCCACATCAGCAAATGAGCTGATTTCAACGGCTATGGATCATTAGTTGACAGGGGAACATTTTTCTAGAAGACCATGTGATCAGATCAGGCCTCCAATATTGACAAAATCGACCATCAAGTTGGCTGATCAAAATTGTCATACAATATGACGAAAATTGTTAGAAAAATGCACCCACCTATTATATACCTACCTTTGAAATTTGTAAAGCTTGTCTCTTGTCATTTAGCCCTCCAAAATGTGTATAAATAGAGGGCCTTGGATGATTGTAGAGGATCATATTGTACATTGGTAGGATATTAGCCATTGTAATAAAATTCTCTAAGTTTTCTTCTTCTTTCTTTTCTCTAGTTTTCTTTTTCTTTATTTTCTTCTTCTTCTTCTTTCTTTCTTTTATTTCCTTCTTAGATTCTCTTTAATTTTATGTTTATGTTTACAATGCCTATGCTAGGCTAAACTTCTATTTGGTTAAGGGTGATTTCAAAGCCCTAGACATGTTTTGTGATTGATTTTTAGATTCTATCTATCATTAATTTTCTATCAAAGTTGCTTATGTTCTTCTACAAGAATTGTTCATGATGTTGTCTTGATTTATTTAGGTGTACAACTAGATAGATCTTGATAATTATCTATTGCTAGTTTAGGAGTCTTGATCCGTGTAATTGTCTTGATTTCCTATTCATAAGTGGCAATTTGTGATTAATGATTATGGTCAAGTTTTCAATAATTGCAAAGTGGAACATAACCTAAGTTGAACAATCCGAGCTTATGTGTTTGTTGCTTAGATCAACCTATCTTTCTCATCATAAAGCTGCCATTAAATTGAATTTAGAGAGCTTATTCTAGGTTGTTTAATGGTTAGAGATTAAATAGAGAGCTTGTTCTATTTAACGACAAACTAAGGAAAGATTGGGATAACAGAGCTTGTTGTTATCCACGGTTGTTAACTTTGATAGTTGGTTGATATTGATAGATCTGAAATTGATTCTTAATGATGTCTAATGGTGGAGAATGAAACCTTAACCATATTTTTCATATTTGATTCTTCTTACTTACTTGTTTTCTTACTTTTCTAGTTTGCTTATTTTTAAAAGTATATTTATTTTTATTGGCTGGTTATACCGCCTAATTTGTATATTAACTTTGTTTTATTTTTATTGGCTGGTTATACCGCCTAATTTAGTATATATATTGGCTGGTTATACCGCCTAATTTAGTATATATATTTTTATTGGCTGGTTATACCGCCTTGCATCTTATTTACTTTAGTTTAAATCTGGCTTCAAAAACCCCTTTTCTTTTATTGTTCTTGAATTTAAGTTTTAAACTAATAACTCATAGATTAAAACCCAATCCCTGAGGACTCGACCCTTGCTAATCATTATACTTACAATTGATCTTTTTAATGCAAGGTTAAATAAGATACACTCTTTTGGGTGCATCAAATTTTTGGCGCCGTTGCCGGGGATTTTTTTTTTAGTTTATTTGTTACTTAGTTTATTCTTATTTTCAGTTCTAATGAGTTTTATTTTCTTGTACATACGGGTTTTTCTTATCAAATTTTGAAAGAAAAAAAAAAGAAAAAAAAAACGATGAAATTGAGCAATCTAACACTTGAAGAGTTGGTGGCATACATGAACATGGAGAATCAACAAGCCAAGCTCACCTCCCCAGTTCAACAATTGGCCATGGGAGGATGTCAAGGCCATCAAGTGTTCGAAGACCAACAGTATGATCATTACTCAAGCACTTACCATGAGGGATGGTGGGATCATACTAATTATGGCTACTCGAAAAATTACCAAGAAGTAAATCCTTATGCGAATTACACTCATCCATCTAGCTTCAATCAATCATGGTCTCAAGAACCAGATCTTCTTCAACCACCACATATGACTCAAAACTCAGGTACTTCTTTAGAAGATCTTGTCGATTCTCTTGTTACTAATACTTTGCAATTTCAACAGGAAACAAGGGCAAGCATCCAGAGTTTGGAAAAGCAAATGAGCCTATTGGCTAGTAGTATGGTGGAATTAGTAGCAGAAAGATCTCTAGCACTCCCTTCCCAAACGGTGATTAACCCAAAGGAGAATGCTACTATTGTGACCTTGAGAAATGAGGAACAAGATGAGGATGAGACAAAACCAAAGATGGATTCACTTCTTGAGGATAATGAAGCCACCATTCAAATTGAGAGTACTTTGACACCTCAGGTAGCTTTTAAGGTTCTTATTTCTACTAATGTTCCTTCTCCACTTTTTCCTAGCAGATTTGCAAAGTCCAAGAAGGAGGAACATGAACAACAATTTTTGGAAACCTTAAACAGCTTGCTTGTGGATGCCATTAGACAAGTACCAAGATATGCACAATTCCTCAAAGAGCTATACCCCACCAAGAATGATGAAATAATACGTGTGGGGGAGAATGCATTGGCTGTTTTGCAAAGAAAACTTCCTCTCAAACGCATAAATTTAGGAAATTTCATGTATGAGCCTGACAAGCCTAAAATGCCAAGAAGGGGTGTTGGTTAGGTTCAAAACACTAAATCAAGTGCTAATTGGGGGAGGCAGCCTAATTAGTGAAAGCATTGCCAAACTGCCATCCTCAGATTTGCTCTTTTTTTTCTTTATCTTTTTCTTATTTTTCTTTGCTAATTGTGTTTAGTGTTTCTAAGTTCATTTAGGCTGCATAAGTTTATTTTGTTTATTAGTTCTTTTCACTTACACATGATTCTTTCATTTTGGATTAATAACATTACATTAATGACAATGTAAGAATTATGTGTGGGGGGAAGAATTTAGGATTTTATTTAGAGTGTTTTGTTTTTGTGTCTTTTTATGTTGTTTTTCTTTCTGATCCTTGTTTTGAAAATAACTAGATGTAAATATAATTTTTAATTTTTTTTAACCCCGGTTAAATGGCGGATAATGGTACTCCGTGATTATTTAAATCGGTTCCATCAGCTACCCACAAAACTGATATTGTATATAAATTTCTCTTCCAATTTCTCTTTCAATTCTTTTCATTTTTTTTCAGGATGGATGATATTCTCACAAGATTGCAGAAACGATTTCCTCCTTTTCCTCGAAATATTTTACTGAAGCTTTACCAAGTTCGATTTGAAAGATTAAGAATGCTTATGCACAAAGGGATTCCTGGAGACATACGTTGGATAATTGAAGCCAAGGTACGTGAAGATGAATATCTTCCTGTTTTGTATTTACCAGGTACAGGTAGAAGCACTTTTGCAAAGAAGCGACGAGCAAAGCGCATGAGTTCAAATTGCCACAAATGTGCACGATGGACGTGTAACGGTAAATGTCGTTCAATTGGGATTCCGTCCTCTAATCGAGATGATAAAATTGAATTCATTAAGGATGGACTAAGTAAGGAGAATTTGGGTAATATCCAACTTTCTCTTGAGACGCATCCTAGTGGAGACGTACAAAGAGAAATTCTTGATTTATGGCCGCAATTCCAAAGGGAATGGCAACATCTTGGGAATCTGATGTTAAAAGACCCTGTTTGCCAGCTTGTAAGAAAACTGGATGGGAAGCATATCCTCGACTCATAGAAGGCGTTTAAGCCGTTTCTGGACGTAAAACCAGAGGAAGATGTGAGCCACAATCACAACTACAATAAATGACTTCTCAGCTTTTGGTTTGATTTGCAATAACTTCATTTTGGTTTAATTTACGTGTTGTTCGATTTGTGTAATTATTCTTTTTTTTTATTTGTCTTTTACGGTTGATTTTTCTTCTCTTTTTGATTTTCTTCCTGAAATCACGCAAAAATCTTTTGTTAGGTTAACATTTTCTTCTGACAGGTCAGATACACTTTCGGCGACATTATTACTCTTGTCTGATTCACTACTCAGTCCTCTATATATTACACCATGTACTCATTCTCTTTCAGGCACTCGAAAAAAAAAGAAAAAAAAATGGAAAGTACTTCGTCCCAACGCATTAAAAAAATTTGTGTCTTTGGAGGTGCTTATCCAGGGAAAAATAACATATTCGCTGATGAAGCCATAAGAGTTGGAGTAATACTTGCCCAACAAAAGATCCAGTTGATTTATGGAGGCGGTAGTACGGGTTTAATGGGAGCAGTCGCTACAGCAGCACACGCCGGAGGAAGTCCAGTTCTAGGAGTCGTGCCAAAACTATTCACAGATTTTTGTGGACCTACCGTGGGTAAGGAAATACAAGTCTGGAGTATCCCTTAACGGATAACAATCATGTACCATTCTGCCGATGCATTCATTGCTTTACCAGGAGGTCTGGGTACATTGGAAGAAATAGCTTGCGTGGCTTCTTGATCATCTTTGGTCACAAATAAGAAACCCATTGGTTTGCTTAATATTAATGGTTATTTTAATAATTTGCTTTCATATTTAGATAATGCTGTGGATAATGGATTCATGTTTTCAGAGGCAAGGAGAACCATAATTTCTGCTACAACCATTGAAGATTTACTCAAAAAGCTCCAAGCTTATGAGTGTTTATCTGCTACGGTTGTTTCGCAAACGCTCGGAAAAAGAAAAAGAGATATGGACGAGCAAGGAGTGGATTGCACTTTGTCTTTGTGACATTATCTAACATTTTGCTTGTTGTGTCTCAGTTATAATAAGTGGTTAGCAACCTCTGCAGGTAATATCTCCTAAATTCTACCTTTAAAATTTGACATTGGGGACAATGTCATATTTTAGTAGGGGGTAAGGGACATATTATGCTAATTTTTAAAAAAAAAAAAAAATTAAGAAGTATTCATTCTGAACAAGGTCTGAGTAAGGGAGACTTGAGACATACCTTGTCAGTTTGATTTCTTCTTTTCAAAAAAAAAAAAAAAGTTTGTTGTGTTTTAAGCAATTTAGAAGTATTCATTCTGAACAAGGTCTGAGTAAGGGAGACTTGAGACATACCTTGTCAGTTTGATTTTAATCTTTTTATGTTTACTTGTTAATTTTTGTTTAGTATTTTAGGATTATTTAGGTTGCATGGTTTTGTTTTGTTTTGAGTCTTAGTTGTTCCTATTCTTATGTTATTAGTTCTTTTCTCTTACACATGATTCTTTCATTTGAGTTAATAGACTTACATTGAGGACAATGTAAGAATTAAGTGTGGGGGGGAATGATTTAGTATTTCTTTTATTTTTGTCTACTATTTTTTTTCTTTATTATTATTATTATTTTTTTTTTTGTGAGTTTTAGTTCCTTTTTAATACAATGATGAGATATGAATTGCATAAGTCTAAAACAGATTTATTAGTGAGAAGATTTTCATGAGAATTGAGCTTGATGTCAACCTTTTTATGAGCCAATGTTAATATGATATGTTGATTGAGAAAGAAGCATATTTAGACTTAATCTGACTTGTATAATCATCATTGTGAGTTTTTGAGCCTATAATGATTGACGCATTATACAAATCAATCTAATTTCTTTCTTGAGTGCTCTTATGATTACATGATTCTCTAGAACTTGCTTTAGACCTTGTTGAGACTATATTGATGCATGTGACAACATGAATATGATAGAGGCATTTGGATTTTTAGCCAGGGCCAAACAGCCATCCCTTATTGATGTTCCAAGAGAACACACCCCTAGTGAGCCAATTTGAGCCTACATTGAATAAGCTATTTATTTGGTAACCACAACTTACACCTAGCCTAAATATAACCCTTGTTCTAAAGATGGATTATATATTTTGAGACATATTGCAAAAAAAAAAAACAAGGGATATTTTTAGTTAAAAATTTGGGTTGGAAACAAAAGATAAGTGTGGGGGAAGAAAAGAAAAGAAAAAGTCAAGAGAAAAAGAAAGGGATCATTGTCAAATACATTCCCATATTAAAAAAAAAAAAAACTTCTCTTGAACTTCTAGTTAAAGTAAAGAAAAAGATGTTACAAAGTTGGTTAGAATGATGCAAAGGCTCAACATGAATATTTAGCCTATGTTATTATGTGATTTATAAGAGTTTTGAGAAGTTTTATTTGTATGATCTTATTATGTCTCTAAACTCTATGAACTCTTTGGAACCTTTGTGATATCTTTATCCTTTTGTTCTTTAACCACATTATAACCCTTTGGCCCCATTACAACCTTGAATAAAGACCTCTTGATTTATGAAGTTGTATGATCTAAATAGTGGAGAATAGGTGGACAAGCAAGCATATGGTAGAAGTGTTTTCATGAGATTGATTGAGTGTAAACACTTTACCACTACTTTAAAGAGTGAAAATCAAGAGAGTATCCCATGTGAGAAGTTGAGATTAAGTTTGAATATGCACTATTTTGATTGAAATATGTTATGTTAATATTGGCTTAACTCAAACTATTTACATTCAAGCAAGATTTTTTGTGAATTTCTTTAAGCTATTGATTAGTTTTTAAGACTTGTCCAATGATTATCTCTAATTTATATTGGAAGGATTAGTTATAATTATTATTTTTAGTTTTTCTTATGTCTTCAATGTTTGTGGGTATCGTCCTAGTAAACCCTCACGAGACTAAACTCGTCCACTAGGGACACCTAGGGGTTTAAAGGCTTGTGTCACATGCTAAGTGCCACCGTGATTTCCTACGAAAATGGATTAGATTAGATTTTTTTATTTTATTTTTATTGAGTCGTTGCTAGGGACTAGCAACAATCTAAGTGTGGGGGTGTGATAACTCGTATAATTATATAGTTTTTAGTTATGTTTTATTATTGGTTTGCGTCAAATACGAGTTATTATTGTTTAGTCTAATTGTGTTTATGATCTTTTATATTTTTATTTGGTGTTTTTCACAAGTTTCTTTGAGTGATTTCAGATTACTAGAATTAAGGGCAAATCCAGTTCAGTTCCAGTTCCGACACCTTTTGCCATATCAGCTATATCTCGATTTTCACTGAAGCAATAAGGCTGAAATTTTAACCGTGCAAAGTTAAGAGGCATATCTATCTTTTTTCATGTTTTACACTTCTTGAAACGGAGTCGTTTTCCCTAGCGAAATCGACCATCAAGTTGGCTGATGTGCAATGACGTCTGTGCTGACCAGTTTTGGTATTTTGACCATATCTTCTGATCCACATCAGCAAATGAGCTGATTCCAACGGCTATGGATCAGTAGCTGACAGGGGAACATTTTTCTAGAAGACCATGTGATCAGATCAGGCCTCCAATATTGACAAAATCGACCATCAAGTTGGCTGATCAAAATTGTCATACAATATGACGAAAATTGTTAGAAAAATGCACCCACCTATTATATACCTACCTTTGAAATTTGTAAAGCTTGTCTCTTGTCATTTATCCCTCCAAAATGTGTATAAATAGAGGGCCTTGGATGATTGTAGAGGATCATATTGTACATTGGTAGGATATTAGCCATTGTAATAAAATTCTCTAAGTTTTCTTCTTCTTTCTTTTCTCTAGTTTTCTTTTTCTTTATTTTCTTCTTCTTCTTCTTTCTTTCTTTTATTTCCTTCTTACATTCTCTTTAATTTTATGTTTATGTTTACAATGCCTATGCTAGGCTAAACTTCTATTTGGTTAAGGGTGATTTCAAAGCCCTAGACATGTTTTGTGATTGATTTTCAGATTCTATCTATCATTAATTTTCTATCAAAGTTGCTTATGTTCTTCTACAAGAATTGTTCATGATGTTGTCTTGATTTATTTAGGTGTACAACTAGATAGATCTTGATAATTATCTATTGCTAGTTTAGGAGTCTTGATCTGTGTAATTGTCTTGATTTCCTATTCATAAGTGGCAATTTGTGATTAATGATTATGGTCAAGTTTTCAATAATTGCAAAGTGAAACATAACCTAAGTTGAACAATCCGAGCTTATGTGTTTGTTGCTTAGATCAACCTATCTTTCTCATCATAAAGCTGCCATTAAATTGAATTTAGAGAGCTTATTCTAGGTTGTTTAATGGTTAGAGATTAAATAGAGAGCTTGTTCTATTTAACGACAAACTAAGGAAAGATTGGGATAACAGAGCTTGTTGTTATCCACGGTTGTTAACTTTGATAGTTGGTTGATATTGATAGATCTGAAATTGATTCTTAATGATGTCTAATGGTGGAGAATGAAACCTTAACCATATTTTTCATATTTGATTCTTCTTACTTACTTGTTTTCTTACTTTTCTAGTTTGCTTATTTTTAAAAGTATATTTATTTTTATTGGCTGGTTATACCGCCTAATTTGTATATTAACTTTGTTTTATTTTTATTGGCTGGTTATACCGCCTAATTTAGTATATATATTGGCTGGTTATACCGCCTAATTTAGTATATATATTTTTATTGGCTGGTTATACCGCCTTGCATCTTATTTACTTTAGTTTAAATCTGGCTTCAAAAACCCCTTTTCTTTTATTGTTCTTGAATTTAAGTTTTAAACTAATAACTCATAGATTAAAACCCAATCCCTGAGGACTCGACCCTTGCTAATCATTATACTTACAATTGATCTTTTTAATGCAAGGTTAAATAAGATACACTCTTTTGGGTGCATCACACTCCTCTCATCATCTTATTGTTCAAATTGAGAGCATTACCCAAAATAATTCTTGCTGGCAATCTATAACGACATATGATTTCTTTTTTAACAAATCTGCATACCACCGACTTTGTTACATTCGCATAGGAAGCAGCTTCTACCCACTTTGTGAGATAATCTATGGCCACCAAGATGAAACGATGTCCATTTGAAGCTTTTGGGGTAATAGGTCCAATCATATCCATTCCCTACATTGAAAAGGGCCATGATGCAGTCATGACATGCAATGGCGATGGCGGCACATGAATCTTATCTGCATATATCTGGCATTTATGGCACTTTCGAGAATAACTGATACAATCTCCTTCCATTGTCAACCAAAAATACCCTCCCCTCATAATCTGCTTAGTAAGCATGTGACCATTAGCATGAGTGCCAAATATCCCTTCATGGACCTCTTCTATAATTCTCCGAGCTTCGGTAGATCCGACACATCTCAACAAGACTTGGTCTTTTCTTTTCTTGTAGAGAATCTTACTGTCTAGAACAAAACCCATTGCTAGCCTTCTCAGAGTCCTCTTGTCATTTTCTGGATACTGCTGACTCTTGATGTATTGCAAGATATCGTTATACCAAGGGAGGCTATCTGCTTCTTCTTCAATACTCAGACAGTGGGCAGGAGACTCATATATACTCATCTTTATTGGCACCACTTCAGCCCCTTCATTCACTTTAAACATTGATGACAAAGTAGCCAGAGCATCTGCCATTCGGTTTTCTTCTCGAGAAAAGTAATTGAAATTCACTTCTTCAAATTCTTCCAATAAACTCAGTATGAGTTTTTGGTATCGGTTAGCTTTGTATCTCGGGTTTCCCTTTCTCCTCGTAGCTGGTATATCATTAAGGCTGAGTCTCCAAAAACTTCCAATACTTTGTTCTTTCTGTCCACTGCAGCATGAAGGCCCATAGTATACACTTCATACTCGGCAGTATTGTTTGTACAATCAAAATCCAATCTAGCAGTGAAAGGATAATAATCTTCTTCTGGGGATATGAGGACTGCACCTATTCCATGCCCCATGGCATTAGATGCGCCATCAAAATACATTTTCCACACTTTCTTCTTTAGGGGAATCTCATCTTCTTGTGAAACATACATCAAATCTTTATCCGGGAAGTCAAAGTTCAACGGCTCATAATCTTCCACTGCCCGACTTGCTAAGAATTCAGCCACTACACTGCCCTTAATAGCTTTTTGACTTACATATACAATGTCGTACTCTGGGAATAAAACCTGTCATCTTGCCGTCCTCCCTGATAAAGAAGGTGCTTCCAACATGTACTTGATTGGATCTAGCTTGGCAATCAACCACGTTGTGTGGTACAACATGTACTATCTGAGTCTTCGAGCAGTCCAAGTTAAGGTACATCACAACTTTTCTATCGACGAATATTTCAACTCATAATATGTAAACTTCTTGCTGAGGTATTTACTGCCTTTTCTTTCTTTCCAGTCTCATCAAGCTGCCCCAAAACACAACCCATGGATCTCTCAAATACTGATAAATACAGTATCATTGGTTTATCCGAAACATGTGGCATTAATACTGGTGGGTTGGATAGATAATGTTTAACCTTTTCAAATGCAATCTGACAACCTTCATCCCATTCTCCTGGATCACATTTTCGAAGTAACTTAAGTATTGGATCACATTTGTTAGTTAACTGAGAAATAAACCGAGCAATATAATTCAATCTCCCCAGAAAGCCTCTTACTTCCTTTTGAGTACAAGATGGTGGCAAATTCTAAATGGCCTTTACTTTATCTGGGTCAATCTCAATTCCTCTTTTGTTGACGACAAAACCTAGCAATTTTCTCGAGGTGACTCCAAAAGTGCATTTTGCCGGATTTAGCTTGAGTCTAAACTTCCTTAGTCGTTCGAAAAGCTTTTTAAGATTCAAAATATGCTCCTCTTCTCTTTGTGACTTTGCAATCATATCATCAACATAGACCTCAATTCCCTTATGCATCATATCATGAAACAAGGTCACCATGGCTCTCTGATATGTTGCCCCAGCATTCTTCAACCCAAATAGCATTACCTTGTAGTAGAAGGTTCCCCACATTGTAACAAATGTCATTTTCTCCATATCTTTCGGTGCCATCTTAATCTGATTTTATCCTAAGAATCTGTCCATGAAAGAAAATAAAGAACTCTTTGCCGTATTATCCACCAGAGTATCAATATGGGGCAAAGGGAAATTATCTTTAGGGTTGGCCTTATTCAAATCTTGGTAGTCAATGCACATTCGCACCTTGCCATCCTTCTTTGGTACTGGAACAATATTCGCCACCCATTCTGGATATTTTGCCACCTCTAAGAATCCAGCATCAAGTTGCTTCTTCACCTCCTCTTTTATCTTTAACAGCATGTCCGACCTCATTCTTCTCAACTTTTGCTGAATTGGTTTGCATTCTGGCCTTAAAGGGAGCTTATGAACCACAATATCTAGATCCAACCCTGGCATGTCTTGGTAAAACCATGCAAATACATCCACATATTCTTGGAGCAAGGCTATCAATTCACCCTTTATTGATGATGACAATGAAGTTTCGATTTTGACTTCCTTTATCTCTTCACCATCTCCCAGATTTATTATTTCCAATAATTCCTTATGAGAAAGTACTTGTTTCTCCTCTTGTTCTATTTTCCTTAATAAATCCGGAGGTATACCATAATCCTCAGTATCTTCGTTAGCCTCAAAATCACCCGTGCAAATGGGTCTTTCAAAATCAATTTCAGAATTACTGACAGGAAGGTCCTCATATTCCGCATCCGTACACCTGTAAATAGGTGGAGAAGAAACAATATAGGAAAATATATATAATGAAAACAAAATAAATAACAAAAATGAAAGAATATGGACACATCAATATGAATAAAATGCATTGTGCTTGTTATTTATTGAATGAAAATGTTTAAACAAAAAGCCCATTACAGAAAAAAAAAACTCTTAATATCTTGGGTAAAGATAATTAAGATTGTTTTTTAAAGTATTACGTTGGAATAGACTTAAAAACTGTGGGCAACTCAGTCGCATTCCAATTGGTCAGTCTATATCCTCTGGACAAGGTCGCACCATCCAGTTCGCACTATCACTTTCCATCCCTTCTTTCCCGGTCATGCAAATCACCATATCCTGAATCTGCCCCCCTTTATTCACATGGAATTTTTCAAAAGCTTGCTCGATCATTATGAGTACATCTTCTGAATTCTTTTCTCTGAATAGAAAACTAGCAGAGCGGAAGTTGTGAAGGATTGGTGGGAAAGCCATGGGTTCCCATTCAATATCCATACCCACGAGACGGGCCATCCTCCTTTGTAGGTTTCTTTCAACTTGTTTCCTCATCTCATGGGCCTTCGAAAGATACCCTAAGCCAAACCGATCTTTCTTTCCCACTGCTTCCATTGCTCGGGCCATCCCTTAAAGATATTTCCCAAGATCTTTTCTAGCCCTGCAGCCTTTTCCCACTGTGGTTCTTATTCCCAGCCTTGTGTTCTTGGACAATCTTGGTTTTGGAATTTTTCGTCCTTCAGCGAAGAAAACTGCATTTACGAATTCCAAAGAACGAAAAGAACATTCTACAACATCTTCATTGGGTTCAACATAAGGAGATTCAGTAGATGCAAAGGCTATTATGTCTTCTTCTCCTGATACAGTGATTAAACGGCCTTCCATCACAAATTTCAGCTTTTGGTGGAGAGACGAGGGTACAGCCCCTGCTGAATGCATCCACGGCCTTCCCAACAAGCAATTATAGGATGGATTAATATCCATGACCTGGAAGTTCACCGTATAGGTGCATGGTCCTATCTCCAGAGAAACCTCAATAGTTCCCATTACCTCTCTCCTGGTACCATCGAAAGCCCTAACTACTGTGCAACTCGGTAACATATAAGACATATCAACTGGAACTTAGACAGAGTTGCCAAGGGCATTACATTTAATGAAGAACCATTATCCAGAAGCACCCTTGGTAGTATATGCCCCTTGCAGGTGGTTGTTATGTGAAGAGCCTTTGTGTACCCAATACCATTGGGTGGTATTTCATCATAACTGAAAAATATATGGTCGTCTGCTGCAATGTTTCCCACCAGCCTGTCTAAATTTTCTACAGATATGTTGTTAGCCACGTATGCCTGATTCAACACTCTTAATAGGGTATTTCTGTGTGGCTCTGAGTTTAATAGCAAAGAGAAAATGGAGATTCTTACTGGTTGACGCTACAATTGCTCAACCACACTATACTCACTATATTTTATGAACTCTAAAACTCGCAGGTTCTTTCTCGTTTACCGACTCTTTTATCCTATTTACCGAGGCTGATCCCCTCTCTGCTTCTTTTGACAAATCCATCTCAATATGGATTGGTTCAACTACTTTCTTCCCTTTGTCCAGCCCTCCATCATTTCTTGTTGATCGCTGTTCAACAACCTCAGGGGCATAACACCTTCCACTTCGTGTTAAGTGCCCCACACCTGTAATATCTTGCTGACTTGAAGACCCGGGCATAACCATACTGCAGTCATATTTCTATGGTGTAGTTTTGTTTTCCTTGTATGAAAAAGAAGAAGGCAAATCTATGATGAGCTTAGGCGTAATTTCCTCAACAACCAGAGTAGTCTTCTCTGGTTCATCATAATATATGATCAAAGGTCTTCTTATTCCATAGCCAGCTGCATTCTCAATAACCTCTACTTTCTCCTCTGTCTCCTCGTAAAACTGGGCCTCTCCATTATCCATCATCTTTTGGACTTTAGTCAAAAAGTCCCCGCAGTCCTGTATGATATGACCTGAACATTTATGGAATGGTCGCCAATTTTGCACCCTCTTTGCAACCATTTTTAAACTGTCTGCATCCTCCACCATTCCTGCCTTAACCATCTCAACCCATACTTTTAACATCGGAGTCTTGACTTTCCAAGCAACCCTTTTTAACCTTCTGACTTCCCCTGTCAATACTGTATTTACCCAAATCTCAGAATGGTCGGGCAATGGGTTTCTCGCTACATTCGGCCCATTCTTTGACCAAAACTTCACAACTCTGGTGTTGATTAAACTTTGGACTTTCTTTTTTAAGGCAATGCAATCCTCCGTTGAATGCCTCTGAATTCCTGCATGATATGCATAGTTGGTATTTGCAATATACCACCTTGGGTATGGTAGGGTCAAAAGTTTAAGATATATGGGCGCGAAAAGTTGTCTTTTTAGTAGTTTAGGATATAGCTCACCATAGGTAGTAGGAATAGGATCAAACTGGGGTTTTTGATCGTTCCTTGATGAACGATAGTCATTGCGTACGGGACCTTGAGTGTTTGGGACAGTGTTTCGAGGAAGGGTTATCTGTGGGGATATACTAGTTGGAAACGGCTGTTGTGGTATATTGGTAAGGTGGTTCACATTGGGGTAGTAAGGATTATACCCTGGGTAAGTAAGGTGTGTATGGTGTCAAAGGTGCATAAGATATAGTAAGAGTATAGGGCCTGGGAGGTATGTATGGTGTAGGAGGTGTATAGGGGTATTGATTGAAACTGACTGCATGTGTCTCCTCCTTCTTTGTAGGAAAAACTCTCTTCGGGGTAGCAGACTCACCCCCTTCCATTTTCCGTTCTTAATGGCAGACTCTATCATCTCCCCAGATATCACCATATCTGCAAAGTCCTTGGTGGCATTTCCCACCAATTTATCATAATAAGGTGCTTTCAGGGTATTGATAAAAAGCACTGTAGTTTCCTTGTTGGTTAAAGGGGGTTGCACTTGTGTAGCCAGGTCTCTCCATCTCTGAGAATATTCTTTAAAGCTTTCAGTAGCTTTCTTTTCCATGTTTTGCAGAGTTAGACGGTCAGGCACCATGTCTGTCACATGCTTGTATTGTTCCATGAAAGCTTTGGCTAGATCCATCTAGGAATGGATCTTAGTACGGGTAAGCTGGTTATACCACCGAGTTGCGGACCCTATCAAGCTATCTTGGAAACAGTAGATGAGCAATTTTTCGTCTTCATCATGTCCGGTCATCTTCCGACAATACATGGTCAGATGTGCTTTCTGGTACTTTGAACTTTGGAGGAACACCAGACCGTGCACTAAACTCATCTCTTTGACATCTAGACTGCCAAATAGCTCCGATCCTTCAACTGCACTCAATCTTTCCTCCAACAGCTGATTTTTTTCTGGGATTCTGCCGTTTCAACCCTCTTTAGTTTAGTCATCTTTGCCCTTTCCTTTTCGGCTAATTCCTCAAAGTCTGGAACATCCACATCAATTGGATCAACCCCAATATTACCCCTTTTAGGACCTAAATTCAATGCTTCGGCCGCTGGTTGGATGTAAATATAGGATGCTGCCCCAGTCGGAAGTTCATTTCCCACAGGCTGGGATGTCTGGCCATTCTTCTGTACCACCTCTGGTCAGTCTTCCTGGTTTACTGCCCCCATTCCTATAACAGAATTTTCTCCTCGCCATTTTCTGCCTCATCATGGTACTCATCATCTCCATGAGTTTGGTCATTTGTTCCCGTGACTCCTTTTGAGACTTAGCCAACTGTTCCTGCAGTTATTTTTGAATTCTTTCCATCCTTTCAATTCTAGCAAGTTGATCGTTCTCCATAGCTCTTGCTTGAGATCGAGTATTGTAGGGGTGTCGAAAGTCTGATTCTTTTTTAGTGCGACCAATTGTACCTTTAGTTTTAAAACCATGGATTAGAAATTATTGACATATTTTTTATTTTATTTTATAAAAATGAATGAATCAATAAATGACTAAATGTTAATGAATGAACAAATAAGTAAATGACTAAGTGTATGAACATGAATGACTAATTATAAAGAATAAATGAATGGACAAATAAATAAATGACTAAGTGTATGAACAATTTATAAAGAATAAATGAATGAATGATTATAAATATAAATGAATGAACAAACAAAATATATAGAGGAAAGAACAAATGAATGATGAATGCATTTAAAAGTATTGGCCCAGGGATAATTCCAACCAAACGGTTTTTCATTGATTTCCTGGAACTAAATACATCAAAGAAAAAAGATCACTGCTTAAGACAATCTGATAATCTGTCTATCCTAATTTAAAAATGCTATTACAAAACACCAGTACTTTAGTAACTCCCTCAGATCTTGGACTTTTTTCACCGTCCTCTTTTGATTTCCTTGCTCTTCAATATGACCCTTACTTATTCACGGCCCTTTGACATGTCAGCAGAGGCATCGCCGTGTAAGCTTTCCTTAGCTTGTTTCTCCAATTGATTGGCTCGGGCTTCCTCATGCTTTGCTCTCTCTGTCCAATAGTTCTTCTCCTTCTTGAGGTTTTTGACTCCTTGCTCCCATTCCTCGGAAGTCTTGAGAATCCCCTCGAATCTGAGCTCGAAACGGTACCTCTTGTTCTCCAAGTGTAATTCCTGAAGATCGCTTTTAGCAGTGTCCCTTTCTCTCTTGATCTTTTCTTTTTCTCTTTCTCGAGCTGATTCCCTATTTTTCATATCCTCAAGCTCTTCTTGCAATCGGGCAATTTCCTTGCTCATTTGGGCCTTTTCTTTTTCGAATTCTACCCTTGCAATTTCTAACTCCGATGGCGCTTTCTTGGGTGGCGAACTTAAGAGCTGAACTTCTTCCCCCTTTGATGTCAAGAACCTATCATTAACCCTTAATTCCCTTCATGTCAGGTAATCAGGTGTGACGATGTCGACATATCTAGCTACCTTCACCCGATGAGTTTTCTTCCATGCTGCTACAATCTCACATACTTTTCTCGAATATCCATCTTCTCCATAAGCAAATTCCAAATTACTAAGGACATGGGTCATAGGAGTAAATTGATGGGATTCTGATTGTCTTAGTACCAGCAGTGGTGCATAGCTCACTCCTCCCCATACTCCCAATAATGGAACAGAAGCTTTATCTCCGCACTTGTACAATGTCGGCATATGAGCTATCCATGGAGCTCTCCAAATTATTATCTCAGCCCTGATATTCCGGAATATGTTGATCCATTGTTCCTCAGTCCTATTTTCAAGCCAATCTCTCTTAAGAAGTTCACCAATTGGTGCAAAAGACTTCCAATACGAGCGAAGAGGGAAATTCTCCTATTTAAAAAAATCGCTCTGAACTCATATGTAAAGGAGCTGTATACAACCTATAAAATGCCATTTTCCTTCCCGTCTACAGAAATTCAGGGATCGAATTGTTTCTGCTATAATTGCCAGGGCTGGGTTTATCCTCTGCTCAAGCCTCTCATAAACATCAAATATCGCCACATCCACATACCCTAATGTCTTTGGGAAGATAACTAAACCATAGATAGCTGAAGCAAAAATAGTCCTAACTGTCTCCTTACTTGAATGGCTATGGATTAAGGTCCTAAAATATCCCATGATATACAGTAACTTACCCCTTTTCGGACAACATGGCTTTTGACCCAATTTCTTTCCACTCCCAGAATTTTAGACACCTTTTTCTTGAAACTCGGCGTCTTTGTATCCTTCAAATAAATACGGTCGGGAATAACGTTCTCAATAAGCAGCAAGGTCAAATATTCCTCTATGGTTGGAGTCATATCCTCTCGGTTGAAGGTAAAACACCGATAAGTGGGATTCAGAACTACACCACAGGCCGGATCACCTCACCACTGACCTTAACCTAAACTAACAGTGCTATGTCCCCATAAGTCTAAGTGAAGGCTTCTTTTTCTGATATGCTCCATTGATTCCATATATCCATCAATTCCTGGAGATCATTTTGCCTGATAATAAGATCAACCTCGGTTGGCAATGCTAACACATATCCCATCTTCAAACAATCCCCATTATCCTGCTGACCTTTCTCGGACTGTTTCCTAACCTCTAAATGCTTTTCGACCACTGAGACACTCTGACCCTCCATGAAAGCCCTTTTGGTTGAATATTTTCCCAAGACCAATAACCTTCCATGTGCAAAACAAATGATGACAAGAATGCAAAAAACAAAAAAAAAACAACAAAAAGAAAATGAATTAGTAACCGGAATAAATTCGAATAATACAAACAAAAAAAAAATTCAAAACAAAAATTATCCTTGAGGATGCCAACAAAATTTCGGCATTATAACATCCTTGGGATGAAATACCAACACTTATTATGGGCATTGTGATGTACGTTCATCATTTCCGATTTTCAAAAATAAATGTATTCGGAAAGTGGAATAGAAGGTAAAAAGATTGGAAATATTCCTCCATGTGTTCTTAACTTCGGATATCTAATTGGAAATCCGGTATGGTTTCGCCTAGGTTTACTATATGAAGGTGAATTAGTTCTAAAAGCCCCGAATTGTTCCTCATTGTTGCCAGTGAAGCCTAGTAAGGCACCCTGATAAAAGCGGGTTCAATTCGTTAGAGTCTATTTTCCTAGCCCATGCGGATTGTTAATCACGAAAGCTTAGGTAATTTAGTACTCCGGAAGTGTTTCACTACCATGCGGATTGTTAATCACGAAGGCTTAGTTACTTTGCTCCCATCTAAAAGGACAGAACCCGGGTATAGGATTCATGATATGCAAATGCACGTGTAGTGTGTGAGGAGAAATAACAAACCTTTCACCACCCATTCTACATCCCTTATTCTAAATGCCCCAACAAGATTAAACAACATAAATGATAACTCTAGGAAATATAGTTATTTTGTCACCTTTTATGCTTTTGAATCGGCTAAGTTCTTGAGGATTTTATTAGGATTTGATTAGTTTTAGATTTTATTTATTTATTTTAATTATCCATTTTTATGTTTAAAATAATTTATTTAGTTGTTATTTATGTGTTTATATAGGTCCAAGGTGATCTGAAGCTTTGAGGTGCAAAACGACAAAAATTGGTGCATTCCAATGAGCAGGAAGATTTGACCTCTGGATTTTATTTCAAGAAACACTTGGTCTTAAAGACTTCATTTGAGAAAACTCCCTTCTTGACTTTTGAAACTGACTTCCATACCTTTCCAACGGTATAAGGAATGTCAAAATCGGATGAGATTTTCCTAGTCAAAACAGCAGACAAAGTACCAGGAAAAAGTGAGACCAACCTAAAGCGGACAGAATGTTGGCGCCGCGGCACTGGGAGGACAAAAAGTTGGGGCCGACCCATGAACAGTAACCATGAAAAAGGTAAAAAATGCAAAAAATCCTGATTTTTACTTGGGTGCTTGGGAACGAAGTTTGGGACTCTAGGAGGCTTTCGACACTTTAAATAGGACGTTTTTAGGTCAAAATAAAAGGGGATTAGACATCAAGAAACCTTATTCTCTCTCAAGAAGATAGCCACCATCAATTTCTCTCAAGAAGATTGGAAGCTTGAAGATTGAAGACTCAAGAACTGACAAGTCTTAGTTTCTTCTTTTTTTTCTCTTCTTTATTTTTCTTGTGATGTTGATGATGGTGTAACTATTTGATTATTTGTTTTCATTAATTATCATGAACTAAATTTCTTTTACTAGGATTTCAATGGAACTCAACACATAGTTTGAATTTACTTTCTCTCTCTAGCTTGATTTAATGGTTTGTTGAGTTGTTTATTCATTCTTGTTCTTAATGATTCTAATTGATTGGCCACCAATTAGATTGATTTGTTAACCTAAATACAACAAGACATAGGGAGTTTAGTGTTAGACATGGATTGAATGACACATGTTTCATATTCATTTATTAGGATGAATTGATCTACAGGTAGGGTAGAAATATACTTACTTGTCATGTGTAACCATTGTTAGAGCCTAAGCTTAATGAGTTCTTCTTTAATTCAATTATCATAGACATATAGTTAATTGGTTATGAGGGATATTTTTATAAGACCATCGACAGATGCTTATAAATAAGATAGAACTCTAAGTTAACAACTCAGGATCATTAATCAAGTGAATAGGTAGAGAGAGATTCAAGCAAAGTGTTGAGGAAGTTGTAATCCTAGGCTTTTATAATTAATTGAATTCAATCTTTTTAATTTACTTGCTTTTATTTTTAGTTTCTTTTAAATTTGATTACCATCTTTAATTATTTGTTTAGATAAGATTAAGTTGTGTTAATTTTAGTACTTAGCAAATTTAGTAACAATTCCTCGTGGGTTTGACACTCTACTTTTCATTATATTACTTGTTACGATACGTGCACTTGTGTGTTGTAAATCGGACAAAAAGTTTTGGGCGCCGTTGCCGGGGAATTGTTTATTATTTTTGTTAATATTAATACCAAGCAACCTTAGTCTTAAGTTAAACTTTCTTTTTCTTTCTTATTTTCAGGTACAATGGCTGAAGCTGACGAAACAAAGACTTTGCGAGAGTATGGGATTCCTCTCATGCAACATCTTCAGACTAGTATTCAGAGGCCTGCCATCTAGGCCAATACGTTCAAGATAAAGCCAGCCATCCTTCAGATGATCAATACATCAATTCAGCGGCTTACCGAACAATGACCCGAATGCTCATATCGTGAATTTCCTGGAAGTTTGCGATGTTTTCAAACAGAATGGTGTTACTGATAATGCCATTAGATTGAGACTCATCCTTTTCTCACTTCGAAATAAGGCCAAGAGTTGGTTGAACTCTCTTCCTGCTGGCTCTATTACCACTTGGGCTGATTTTGCCCAGAAATTTCTTGCCAAGTATTTTCCTCCTGCCAGGACAGCTAAGATGCGGAATGATATCACATCTTTTATGCAATATGACTCAGAATCATTATATGAAGCTTGGGAAAGGTACAAAGATCTGCTTTGACGATGTCCTCATCATGGGATACCTGACTAGCTTCAGGTAAACACCTTCTACAATGGGTTGATGGGTCATACTAGAAGTTCTATAGATGCTGTAGCAGGTGGATCACTCATGGGAAAAGAAATTGATGAGGCTTATAATTTAATTGAGGTGATGGCATCTAATAATTATCAATGGTCCACTGAGCGAATTTTGCCAAGGAAAGCTCTAGGTAGTTATCAGTTGAATGAAATCAGTGCCTTATCAGCACAAATGGAAGCATTATCCAAGAAAGTTGAAACCTTGAGTGTACAAGCAGTCCAAAGCCCATTTGTATCATGTGAATTATGTGGTGAAGGATATACCAGTGATAGATGCCCAACCAATGCCGAATCAGTTCAATATGTTGGAAACTACAATAGACAGCAAAACAATCCTTAGTCCAACAATTACAATCCAGGTTGGAGAAATCATCCAAACTTTTCTTGGAATAATAATAAAGGGCCTACTTCCGCCACTAAGCAAGCATCCCCTCCTGGGTTTTCTTCACAACAAGCCTGTGCGCCTATCCTAGAAAAGAAGCCATCTATGGAAGAAATTCTTATGCAATACGTGGAATCAAACAATGCCACTATTAGAAGTCTTGAGATAGAAAAGCCAGCTTGCTAATGCAATTAACAATCGTCCCCTAGGAAATCTTCCAAGTGATAGTGAAACCAATCCTAAGGGCCATGGAAAAGAGCAATGCAATGACATTACATTAAGGAGTGGGAAAGAAGTAGAAGTTGGTAGCCAAAAGCATAATGATAGAATTCAAGAGAAGACACCTCGATGTTACCCACCACCACCCTTTCCCCAACGTCTTCAAAGAAAAGTACCAAAATTGCTGCCCAAGCCTCTTGAAGTGGAACATTTGGGGGAAAAAAATTGAAAAAGCACAAGAAAAAGAGAAGAAGCCTCCATTCTATCCACCACCACCCTTTCCTCAGCGCATTCAAAAGAATAAGCTTGACAAACAGTTTCAGAAGTTTCTTGAGGTATTCAAAAACCTCCATATTAATATACCTTTTGCTAAAGCTTTAGAACAAATGCCTAAGTATGTCAAGTTTATGAAAGAAATTTTGTCTAAGAAGAGGAAATTGGATGAGATTGAGACAGTTGCACTTACTGAAGAGTGGAGCACTATTCTTCAAAAGAAACTCCCACCCAAACTCAAAGATCCGGGAAGCTTCGCCATTCCATGCGCCATTGGTGATAAATTTTTTGGTAAAGCTTTGTGTGATTTGGGGGCGAGTATCAATTTAATGCCTCTTTCTATCTATCACAAGCTTGGTTTGGGGGAAATAAAGCCCACTACAGTGATGTTTCAACTTGCTGATAGATCCATCAAACATCCAAGAAGCATGGTTGAAGATGTGCTAGTCAAGGTTGACAAATTCTTCTTTCCTGTTGATTTCATTGTGCTTGACATGGAGAAGGATAGTGAAATACCCATAATTCTTGGGAGACCATTCTTAGCCACCGGTAGAACTCTCATTGTTGTGCAAAAAGGAGAACTTACCATGAGAGTTCTAGACCAATAGGTAACTTTTAAAGTTTTTAAGGCTATGAAGTTTCCTAACGAATTTGATGAATATTTCGCAGTCAAAGTGGTGAACAGGGATTCCAAAGAAGCATTCAATAAAAATTGTTCCACTACACCACTTGAAGCAATTTCACATTCTACTTCCAAGATGCATGGAAGCCACAATTTTGTGAATGCAAGGCCTCATAAAGCAAAGAAAAATGGGGGGCAATGGTTCAAGTGGAAGGATGCCAGTTAATGGACATGAGATAGTCAAGCCGATGACTATAAATCAAGCGCTTCTTAGGAGGCAACCCAAGTTCTAAATATTTTATTTTTTCTTATTTTTTTAAATTTTTAGAGTATTTTATTATTATTAATTTCTTTTTACTTTGTTTTCTTTTGTAGTGACTACTCACCCAACTTGGACAAGCATAATGAGGTCTAAAAGGACACTAGAGCTTCTCCTGCTTTGCTTGCATCGATAGGGGAGTTTTCTTGTTATTGCTCTTTTTATTTCTAAACATTGAGGACAATGTTTGTTTTAAGTTTTGGGGTGTGTCTTTAGATTTATTTAAGTTTGTGTGATTGTTTAATTTTATTATTAGGAGTATAAAAGTTTAAAAAAAAAAATTTGATTTTGCTTGAGATATATTGCACTTAGTATAATGAAATCCTTATCCAATGATGAATTTTAGTTATTGATTTATCTTGATTCTTGGGAAAACATAGGCATGAGAAGAATTTGTGTTAAATTCTCTTGTTAGTTTCATGTTAGGATGTGATTTTCACAAATTGAGCACTTAATCTCTTGCTTAGATTTGCATTGCTTATTTAAAGACTGCTTATGATGATGTGAATTGCAATTATGTCCAGACCCTAGAATTTGTTTGATTCTCTTTCGAGTCGAAATCCTAGACGACACTAAGTGAGGAAGTGATTTAGGCCATCTTTGGATCGTTTGAGCTTTTCGAGCTTACCTTTATATATGATTATCCTTAGTCTACCTCTTTGTGCCTAATTGATATATCTATTTTCTTTGATTGCCATATTTTAGCCTCGCCAAATAAGAAAAACCATGATTAACCCTCACTACATAGGCATGTGATGATATTACAGGAAACAATTATGAGCCATGTTGAATTTGGGTGAATTGGTGGTGAAAAAAAAAAGAGTGAATAAATTGGTGAAGCAAAAAGGAAGTGTATTCAAAGAAAGAATGGAGAATGGAATTTGAGGAAAAGACTATGGCTCTCAAAAAATCCTGAAAAAAAAATGTAAAGTATCTATGGGTGACTTAAACCGAAATTTATCCTTTATCATACCTTGACCCTAGCCTTACATTACAAGCTTAATAAAGACCTACTTGATCCTTGATGAAGTGTTAGTCTACATTAGTGGAGAGAGAGATGAAAAGAAAACATATGAGAATCTAGTACTAATTCATATTTTGCATTGATATAAATTTATTTAGATTGCATGTGATTATTTGCAAAGAGATTATACACACACACACTGAAAATCCATTTAAGCATGAAGTTTACGATTGAATTGAATCGGATTATGTTTATGTTCTACTTTGAATCAGGATTTTGAGGTAACTTTTGAGGAAAATTAAGAAATCATTATTTGAGTGCATTTATCTTGAGTGATGTTTTGAGTCATTTTATTTATTTAGTTTTGTTTTGCTCGAAGACTAGCAAAATAATAATAAACCATCAATTAATCAATAAATGAATATATGCACCAAAATAACCAGAGAACAATTATAATATGTATACACATGAATATGGACATATTTAAAAATATTTTATTATTTTTGAAATTATCCTTTTTTTTTAAATGTGGGAATTAAAATTAAATACCAATTAAACCAACAAAACCGAGACTTTGATAACACACGACTAATTTTAGGCCTAACTCTCTAATAGTCTCCAGTGGAGTCGCAAGGCTGTCGCAACCTAAAAAATAACAAGTCTCATCGCAAAACTTTATTATTCGTTAAGCGTGACATTAAAAAAAAAACCGAGGAAAAGTCGACTTAATTCCTCTTGAAAAATGAAGGTTTTGAAAATGATCTTGAAAAAGATATGGAGTCGCCACCAATCTTTTTTAGCTAGGTGTGATCGGCCACCTATTAAAACCGGTTTTATAAAATATATTAAAATTAATTAAAACATTTTTAAAACCAATTTCAAGTCTGCATTTTAAACCAGGAAAATCAAAGAAGCGGCTTCGAGACTCGGTTACATGTGGGGAAGGATTAGAACCCCCACAACGCCCGTATAAAACGGTAGCTTATTAATCATGTGTTATCTCAAGTCTCGATAAAAAGTCGGTTTTAAATTTAGTATTACAAGTTAATTCCCAATTTAAAGAAAAATAATTCCATTTTTAATTGAAAATATTATCCAGAATTTATAAATTCAAAATTTTCCTATATTCCCCGACAAACGTGTCAAAATATAGAAATTTTTATTAATTTGAAAATTTTCTGAATCATTCTCATTTTAAAGAAGATATTTTGTTATTAATGATAATTGATGATATCCTCCCCAGCAAACCCGACAGAGAACTCATGAATTATTTTTAACTCGGGAATATCTTTATTTCATTGAAAATCATTACCTTTTTCAAGACATTTAAAAAATATATGAATATGAATATGTGTGACATAAATAAAATGACATAGTAAAGTCTAAATAATATAATACAACCTAAATGGTGTGACATAATTTAAATGTCTTAGCATATTCTAAATGAAATGAAAATATCCTAAGTTATATGATATATTCTAAATGAAATGAAATGACCTAGGAAACATGATATATTATATATAAAATGTAATAACCTAGGTAACGTAATATATTCTATATGAAATGAAATAATTTAAATGACATGGCAAATATAAATGATATGGCCTATAATCTAAATAACATGAAACATAAATAATGCTATCATATAATACGCATGGAAATAAAAATAATAATGCATGAACATAGTATATGCTAAATAATATGACAAAAATAACTAAATAAAAAAAAAACATAGGATATCATGAAATATTCAAAACCATATAACAAATAATATAATATCAAAAATTTAAATCCAAAATAATAACACCATCATGAAAATTAAACATAGCAAAAATTACATATTATATAATATGCATGAATATGGAAAATGCAATGCATGAGAATGTATTTTTTCCTTTAATTAAGAAAATCTGTATATCTAAAAAGATATCCGGCTACCTTAGGAAAATATATCAAATTAAATATTCTAAAACCAAAATACTTTGGGATTGTTTGAAAACAAATTTGAAAAAGCTTAGATTAAAAATAAAAACTTAGCTAAACCCTCTTTTAAATGGCTCTAATTTCCTAAGTTTAAAATCCCGGACTTGACCACCCTTAACCCGAGACTTAAAAAATCATTTTTAGAGTTTAAAAAGGTTTAGAAACTACCCTAAGTTAGTAGCTAAACTTCCTAATCAGCCCTTTAATTAAGGAAATCTGTATATCTAAAAAGATATCCGGCTACCTTAGGAAAATATATCAAATTAAATATTCTAAAACCAAAATACTTTGTGATTGTTTGAAAACAATTTTGAAAAAGCTTAGATTAAAAATAAAAACTTAGCTAAACCCTGTTTTAAATGGCTCTAATTTCCTAAGTTTAAAATCCCGGACTTGACTACCCTTAACCCGGAACTTAAAAAATCATTTTTAGAGTTTAAAAAGACTTAGAAACTACCCTAAGTTAGTAGCTAAACTTTCTAATCAGCCCTCTCTAAGTAACTTAACCAAAACAGAAAAATGATTTTCCTTCAAATTCAATTCTGCCTCTACTGTCCAGTTTTAAAGTATAATTTTTTACCCTATTTTTAAAAAATCAAAAACATCTAACAAAAATACTGGAGACTCAGGACACGTAGAACTACACAGAAAAAAATCGGCTTAATTTTCTGAGTAAAGATGACTATCCAGAAAAATCGGTAAAGTACGAGTATTGGGTGAAAAAACTGTTTTGCCAAAACACATTTTTTGCCTTTGATAAAATCATTTAAAAATCAAAGTAAAAATATTAGAGACTCTCTAAAAGACTCAAAAACAGTAGCTAACACTTTTGAAAAGTTAGGCAAAAATTGGCTAAAGTAAAAAAAATCATAAAGGTAGAATAATCAATTTGATAACTCTTTAATTTTCCACAAGTATGCTCAAGTGAGCATGACTTTGAGCCATTGATTGGCCTAAGTCATAAATCAAATGGCAAGAACATGAAATGCATGAAAAATACAGCAAATATGATGCATGAAATGCATGATTTAAAACCTAAATGACATGAAAAATGCATGGCATCAATAAAATGACCTAGACCTAAATGAACTTGCATGGCATTTAATGCAACCTAGGTCTAAAATGCATGAATATGCATGGCAAAGCAAACCAATCTTAAACTTAAAAAATGCATGGCAATAACACAAATATATGGCATGCTTAAACAAAATACTCAACCAAATATCATGAAAATGAAAACCTATCAACTAACATAACAAAAATGCACACACAAAGCATACAACATAGGGTGGCCGAATGGTCTCATGTTTAAAAATGAGCATGGCATTTTCACAAACACATGATTTACTAACATGCATAGCTAAAGAATAATGCTCAAATCATGCAAATATAAAGTAAAGGCATGAAAACCAATAGGCATTTTGACAAACACATGGATTACAAAATGTAAAAACATAAACAAACTTAAACATTTTGAAAACAAAAAATAAAAAATGCAAGAATAGTAAAATAAACATGATAATAGACTCAAAAATGGAAATAAGCAAGCAACCAAATTAAAACAAGCTTCATGTTTATGTATTAGAAGAAGATTTAAAGCATCAAAACTTATTAAATATCAAGAATAACATGAAATAACAAAGCAAAACAACAGCTCTAAAAATAATAGGCCATTTGGCCAACCCAACAATAAGAAGAAAAAAATTTCAAAAAAACTTTTTGCAAGATAGAATCAAGAAAGAACTTAAAGAAGAATATTAAAAAAACTTATTTAAAAAGGAAAATCAAAAGAAACTCACCAAATATTAAATGAAAATAGCAAATCAAGAATGGAAAATCAAAGAAAGTGCAAGCGTATGGTGCTTAAAGCAACCTCTAGAAGCTATCTTTCAAGCTTTTTCTCTTCTAACTTTCTTTTCTTTTCTAAACTTTTCTTTTTACCTTTCAACAATGGAGAGAAAAATCAGCAAAAACCAAGAGAGAATAGAGAGTGAATAGCTGAAAATGAAAGAGACAGTGACCCCTCCTTGTAGTGGCCAAATGGCCCTTATCCCCTAGGATGTTGTCATCTTTTCTTCAACCAATTTTCATCCAAAGGCTATTGATCCAAGATGTTTAACAAATGAAATTATCACCCTTAGATTAGGCCATCAGCTATCCACAATTACAGCTATTCAATAATCTTAAGCCATTATGTTGACACTCTTTCTCTTCATGCATTGGTCCATGTGGCTTATTTGCAAAAGCTTGATCAAAAAATAACTAACTTACTCTTCATTGTTGGCCTTTTGATTAAAATCAGAAAATGTCTACCCATTCTTGGGCCTTGCCCGCCAACCCTTTTTTTTCCAGCCCATGTTTCATTTTTTTTAAAAGGCAAGAAACGCCCTTTTCGGTTTCTTGGGTAAAATAACCTTTTTGCCCCCCCGAACATAAATAAATGGAAAACCGACTCCAAATTAAAATTTTCTTTTTTTAATAATTTCAAAATAATAAAAAATTGAATTCTGGAAGTTTTCAAAATTTTTCGAGTCCATTTGCTATTTATTTGGATTTTTTCTTCCAAAATTGCCCTTTTATGCTCCTAAACTTTACCATTTTTTAAACAAGCTCCAAATCCAAATTTTTATTCACCAATCTCTTCCAAATAACTTAAAAGCGTGATCTGGAAGTTTTCATAATTTTTGGAACTCATTTGGTATTTTTTCGAGATTTATCTGCTTAAATTACTACATAAGGGGCCCGGGATTTGGCCATTTTGCAAAAGAACTACGAATCCAGATTTTTTTCTCCAATATCTTCCAAATAATTTAAAAATGATATTTGCAAATTTTTAGAATTTTTGGAGTTCATTTTCTATTTTTTCGGGATTTATCTTCTTGAATTTCTACATAGGGGATCAAGGATTTGGCCATTTTGCAAACGAGCTCCTAATCAAGATTTTCTTTCGCCAATCTCTTCAAAATGATTTAAGAATGAGATCTGAAAATTTTCAGAATTTTTGGAGTTCATTTGCTATTTTTTCCAGATTTTTCAATTTTACCCTTTTGTCTCCGAAACCCGATTTTGCTCAAAACAAGTCCGATTTTCAGCTTTTCTTCAAACTGAGCTTTGGGCTATCCTTTTTAATCACTCCTCATCTATTAGGGGCTTTAGTCTTACCAGATCGGGTCATTTCTGTAATTCTTCCAAATTTCACCGAAATCCACTGAAAACCCTAATCCTCGGTTTTCTTCCGGATTGACTTTTCTTTCAGTTTTTCTTCCAAGTAGCTTCTCCATTACCCATAGTCAGTGCTTATCTTTCATTTGGAATCTTCAATTTCGACCAATTTGATCGTTTAAGCACTTTTCCTCAAATTTCTCGAACTAGGGTTTTCTTTCTACTAAATCTCCGTAACCCAACTTCAGAACTCCATATCTTTCAATGTAGACCTTGGATTATCAAAATTCTTTTACCATTTTTCAATTGAACTTCAAATCTTGATTTTGAAAGTGGGTTGACTTTTTCAATAGTTGACTTTTTGGGGTTGCCTCCTATGCAATAATTCAAGAAGATAAATCCCGGAAAAATAGCAAATGGACTCCAAAAATTATGAAAACTTCCAGATCATAGTTTTAAATTATTTGGAAGAGATTAGAAAAATCTTGATTTGGAGCTCGTTTAAAAAATAGTAAAATGTAGGGGAATAAAAGGGAATTTTTGGAAGAAAAAATCCAAATAAATAGCAAACGGACTCGGATAATTTTGAAAACTTCCAGAACTCAATGTTTTATTTTGAAAGTATTAAAAAAAGAAAATTCGAATTTGGAGTCCGTTTGATATTTATTTGCATCCGGGGGGCAAAACGGTCATTTCACCCAAGCAACCGAAAAGGGCTTTTTTGGGCCTTTCAAAAAATCAGACTTGGGCTGGAAAAGAGAAGTGTTGGCCTGCCAAGGCCCAAAGGAAGGAGGAAGCCTCTGATTTTTCAATCAAATGGCCAAGAATTAAGAGTTAGTTAGAGATTCTCTTTGATCAAGCCATGGTGATTAAGCCACATAGGCCAAGGGAGAGTGTCAACATTATTCTTGAACAGCTGTAATTTGGGACAGCTGATATGCTAATCTAAGGGTGATAATTTCATGATTTTTCACCTTGAATCACTAGCCCTTAGATGAAAATTGGTTACAAAAAAAATGACAACATCCTTGAGAATATTAGGGGAATTCGGCCAGCACTTATGGGAGGAGGGGAATTTCATTTTTCAACTTTATTTTTGCTGAGTTCTCTTTTTTTTTTTTTTACTTGGTTTTTCTCTCTTTGGTTGAAGGCAAAAAGAAAAAGTTTAGAAAAGAAAGGAAAGTTTGAAGAGATAAAGCTTGAAATATAGCTTCTTGAGGTTGCTCTTGAGCACCAACTCTTGCACTTTCTTGATTTTCCATTCTTGTTTTTTCTATTTTGATTACTATTTGGTGAGTTTCCTTTTTAAATAAATGTTTTTTATTGTTCTTCTTAAGTTCTTCCTTCATCTCTTTCTTAAATATTTTTTTTACAATTTTTTTACAATATTCTCACCATGGCCGACAGTTTTTGTTTAAGTTGCTGTTTTGGTTTATTTTATCATGTTATTGATGTTATTTTCTTTGATCTTGATGTTTTAAATGTTATTTTACTTCATATAATTGAGTTATATTTTAATTTGGTTGCTTTGTTTGTTGTCATTTATGATTTAAATATCATGTTCTTGCATTTTTAATTTTCTGTTTTCATGATGTTTAAATTTGAGCATGTTTTAGATTTAGTATACCAAGTGTTTGTGAAAATGCTTGTGTGATTTTTGCAAGATTTGAGTTTTATATTTTAGTTGAGCATGTTTTAGATTTAGTATATTAAGTGTTTGTGAAAATGCTTGTGTGGTTTTTGCATGATTTGAGTTTTATATTTTAGTTGAGCATGTTAGTATATCAAGTGTTTGTGAAAATGCCATGCTTGTTGGAGCTTGAGGCCATTCGGTTACTCCATGTGTTTTGCACTGTGTGTTGCATTTTTTCCATGTTAGTTGGTAGGTTTTTGCATTTGCATGACATTTGATTTAGTTTTGCATGCTAGTATACCAAGTATTTGTGAAAATGCCATGTTTTCTAGTCACATAGGCCATTCGGCCAATCCTTGAATTTTTGCATTATATGTGCATTCTTGCTATGTTAGTTGATAGGTTAGCATTTGCATGATATTTGGTTGAGTTTTTGGTTTAAGCATGATTTGTGTTTGTGAAAATGCCATGCATATTTTAGTTATTAAGTTAGGTTTATTTGCCATGCATGTTCATGCATTTTAGGTCTAGGTTGCATTAAATGCCATGCAAGTTCATTTAGGTCTAGCTCACTATATTGATGCCATGCATTTTTTCATGAAATTTAGGTTTAAACTCATGCATTTCATGCACTATGTTTGCTGTATTTTTTCATGCATTTCATGTTCATGCCACTTGAATAATGACTTAGGCCAACTAATGGTTCAAAGTCATGCTCTCTTGAGCACACTAGTGGAAAATTAAGTTTTGTCAAATTGATTATTCTACCTTTGTGATTTTTTTTACTTAGCCAATTTTTATCTAACTTTCAAAAAGTCCTAGCTACTGTTTGTGAGTCATTTTGTGAGTCTTAAATATTTTTACTTTGATTTTTAAATGATTTTATCAAAGGCAAAAATGTATTTTGGCAAACAGTTATTTTCACCTAGTACTCATACTTTCTCGATTTTTCTGGGAATTCATATTTAATCCAAAAATTAAGAGGATTTTTTCCCGTGTAGTTTTACATGTCCTGAGTTTCCAGTATTGTTTTTAGAATTTTTTGAATTTTTAAAAATAGGGTAAAAAATCGTGGCTTAAAACTGGACAGTGGAGTCAGAATTGAATTTAAAGAAAAATCATTTTTCTGTTTTGGTTAAGTTACTTAGAGGGGGCTGATTAGGAAGGTTAGCTACTGACTTAGGGTAGTTTCTAAGCCTTTTTAAACTCTAAAAATGATTTTTTAAGTCTCGGATTAAGGGTGGTCAAGTCCGGATTTTTAAACCTAGGAAATTAGAGCCATTTTAAAATTATTAGCCCAGTTTTTATTTTTAATTCAAGCTTTTCAAAATTGTTTTCAAACAATCACAAAGTATTTTGGTTTTAGAATATTTAATTTGACATATTTTTCTAAGATAGCCGGATATCTTCTTAGATATATGGATTTCCTTAATTAAAGGAAAAAATACATTTTCATGCATTGCATTTTTCATGTTCATGCATTTTATATAATATGTGACTTTTGCTATGATAATTTCTATGATATTGTTATGATTTTGAGTTATGTTATATTGTTTATTATATGTCTTGGAATATTTCATGATATCCTATGCTTTTTATTTAATTATTTTTTTTTGTTGGTATATTATTTAGCATAAGCTATGTTCATGCATTATTATTTTCATTCTTATTTCCATGCATATTATATGATAGTATTATTTTATATTCCATGTCATTTAGATTATTTGCCATATCATCCATATTTGCCATGTCATTTCATATAGAATATATTATGTTACCTAGGTTATTTTATTTCATATAGAATATACTATGTCACCTAGGTCATTTCATTTCATTTAGAATATATCATATGACTTAGGATATTACATTTCATTTAGAATATGTCATATAACTTAGGACATTTCATTTCATTTAGAATATGTCATATAACTTAGGACATTTCATTTCATTTAGAATATGCTAAGGCATTTAAATTATATTATATCATTTAGGATGCATTATATTATTTAGATTTTGCTATTTCATTTTATTTATGACATGCATATACATATTCATATCTTTTAAAAATGTTTTCAAAAGGATAATGATTTTTCAATAAAAAATAAAGATATTCCCGAGTTAAAATAATTCATGAGTTCTCTACCGGGTTTGCCGGAGGGAATATCATCAATTATCATTAATAAAGGAATATCTTTCTTTCATAAAACGAGAATGATTTGGAAAGTTTTCCAAACTAATAAAAATTTCTATATTTTGCCACGTTTGTTGGGGAATATAGGAAAATTTTGAATTTATGAATTCCGAATCAGTTTTAATTAAAAATGGAATTATTTTTCTTTAAATTGGGAATTAACTTGAAACACTAAATTTAAAACCAACTTTTTATCGAGACTTGAGATAACACACGATTAATAAGGTACCATTTTATACGGGCGTTGTCGGGGTGCTAATCCTTCCCCGCACGTAACCGAGTCCCGAACCCGTTTCTTTGATTTTTTTGGTTTAAACGCAGACTTGAAATTGGTTTTAAAAATGTTTTAATTAATTTTTAAAATATTTTATAAAATCGGTTTTAATAGGTGGCCGATCACACCTAGCTAAAAAAGATTGGTGGCGACTCCATGTCTTTTTCAAGGTCATTTTGAAAACCATCATTTTCTAGAGGAATTAAGTCGACTTTTCCTCTGTTTTTTTTTTAATGTCACGCTTAACGAATAATAAAGTCTTGCGATGAGCCTCGTTATTTTTTGAGGTTACGATAGCTTGGCAACTCCGCTGGGGACAATTAGAGAGTCAGGCCTAGAATTAGTCGTGTGTTATCAAAGTCTCGATTTTGTTGGTTTAATTGATATTTAATTTTAATTCCCATATTTTTAAAATAAAAGAGAATTTTGAAAATTAAAAAAAAATGTTTGAATATGTCCATATTCATGTGCATTCATATTATTATTTGTTCTCTAGTTATTTTGTTGCGTATATTTATATGTTTGCTTGACTGATGCTTTACATTGTTTGATTTTAGTGGGGTATTTAGAATAGAGGGTGTAGAATAGTGGTGACAGGTTTGTTTTGTTCCTCCGCACACACTTTATTTGCATTTGCATAACATGAACTCTCTACCCGGGTTCTGTTCTTTTAAGTGGGAGTAAAGTAACTACGCCTTCGTCATTGATCCTCCGTATGGGCTAGTGAAACACTTTCGGAGTATAAAGTACCTATTGCCTTCGTGATAATCCTCCGTACGGGCATAGAAAAATATACTCTAACGAATTGAACCCGCTTTTATCGGGGTGCCTTACTAGCCTTCACCGGCGACAGTGAGGAACAATTCGGGGCCTTAGAACCGATTCACCTTCATATTGTGAACCTAGGCGAAGCCATGCCGGATTTCTGTTAGATACCGAAGATAGGAACACATGGAGGGACATTTCTAAACCTTTTATTACCTATTTTATACTCTGAAGAAGTTTGGTAGATCGGGCAACGATGTACGTACATCGCCCGTAATAAATGTGATAATCCATCCCGAAGGCACCGTGATGCCTATATAAGTAGATATTGTTGGGGCAAGTGTTCACTAACCTTTTGAAATTCAAAAATACAAACATTCTTTTTCAAACATTTTTGCATTTTTTGCACATTTCATGTATGTGTGAATAGAGCATGTTAATTTTGGTTGTATTATTGATCTCGTTTTTGCAATAAATGGGTGGTAATAATTTTATTTGATGATTTCATAAAACCGGTAGTGTTACATGAACATTTTCATATTGTACCATAGTAGGATCCATTATTCCGAAATTCTTTTGAAAATAATATGTGTGGTTTTTCATAGAAAAAACATGTTTCAAAAAATTGTAGATTAAATTTAGAGGCAAATCTTGCATAATGAGATTTTTGAATAATCAAGATTTAGGTCCCACCAATTTCGTGTAATCGTTGGTTAATTTACTTGTATCATTTTGACATGATGTCACAATCCTAACATGCATGGTTATTCATAATAAAATACATTTGTGATATACATGGTCATTCTTTGTACCTACCTTTGTATTAATTTATTTATTCTTAGCATGTATCATTTTGACATCATAGCATGCATGGTTCTTCATTGTAGAATACATTTGTGATATACATGGTCATTCTTTGTACCTACCTTTGTATTAATTCATTTATTCTTAGCATGTATCATTTTGACACCATAGCATGCATGGTTCTTCATTGTAGAATACATTTGTGATATACATGGTCATTCTTTGTACCTACCTTTGTATTAATTCATTTATTCTCCGCATGTATCATTATGACATCATAGCATGCATGGTTATTCATTGTAGAATACATACATTTATACCTATGCATCAATTTATTCATTTTTTTAAATGCATCATGTTGGCATTAGATTGCGTCCATAGCATACATAGTCATCATAATTTCCCTGTATATGTTCATGCATTAATCATCAGTATATTCATGCACATAGGAATAGAGTATGTACATTCATAATTGTATTCTTAATCTCATGACATTTTCATTTGCATGAAAGGGGTTTGAGATATGAGGAATGAATCGGAGGAACGATTGGGTGCTTTGGAACGCAACCAAGAGGAATGTAGACATGAAATTCGGGAAATCAAAGAACAACTCACCATATTGTTGAAAATGTTTGAGGATGTGGGTAAGAGTAAAGGGGAACTTTCTCAGGTTTCTACATCGCCTTCGGATCAACCAAAACCATTAGGTCCAGAACATACAATCCTTGCTGGATCTTGCACTTGTCAACGCCACAAAGGTTGCAATCCTGATGAAATTGTGAACAAAATCGTGAAAATGATTAAACCTGAGAGCCTGATACCAAAGATAGAAACCTCGGATCCTGTACCATACCTACAAGTTGTTCTAGGTCCAAACCAGTATCCCCACCCTACCATGGTCCAATCGTCTATTGGGATGACCACTACGGGATTCCTGAATCCCACTCCATCACCACCAACCCCCAGTTCGTATTGCTTCCCTCATCAATCACCTTATCCTGCATCTGGGATAGGAACCTCGAGCTATGTACAACCTCCAAAGGCCCTGTGTCCAAATCCATACCCTTACCTTGTTGTTCCTCCATCAGCCTATGTAAACACTCCGGTTCGGACCTTAGTACCATCACCAAGTGCCCCAACTCCTAGGCCATGTGTGACTAAGAAACCACCCTAGGATAAGACCCAAAGGCCTTTTGATCATTTTCTAATCAGCTACCGAGAGCTTTTCCCTATACTGATCCAAAATCACATGGTTGCCTGTGTCCCATTGAAATCCCTGTTACCACCATATCCAAGGTGGTATAATCCAAATGCAAGATGTGATTATCACTGTGGAATTGTTGGCCATAGCATTGAAGACTGTATAGCATTCAAAAAGAAAGTGCAAACTCTTATAGATGCCAAGTGGTTGGATCCAATGAAACTGATTGATAGAGGACTGGGAAAGCGTCATTAGGATTGGGAGATTTACAACATTGAGGTGGAAAGACTTCGGTCTTATATGATATAATAGGATTTTACTTATTCAGTAGCAGGCTCTTATAGCCTTAGGATGCTAGGAAGAATAAAGTGCTTGTAAAGACAGTTTTAA
The DNA here is from genome assembly GCA_030761205.1 of Fremontodendron californicum. NCBI lineage: Eukaryota > Viridiplantae > Streptophyta > Magnoliopsida > Malvales > Malvaceae > Fremontodendron > Fremontodendron californicum. The sequence goes on along the minus strand of JAULJL010000018.1, from coordinate 22,243,167 downwards.
CTACTGCTCATATTTTGTAAAACATGGTTTATACCATTGTGAACATTGATATGGGAATGAATTGACTATGCTTCAAATTTATGAGATGTTGATGATTAAGTTCCTCCGATTCTTATTTCCTCCGTGATATCTTCCCTTTTTGCATTTTGCATCTGATCAATTATTGGTCATACCATACATTCATACATGTATCATGTTAGCATCAGGTTGCATTTATGCATTCATAATCAGCATGATTTTTCTGTATATATCCATGCATTAATTTGCTTATTTCATACATCATGTTAGCATTAGGTCGCATTCATGACACACATGGTTAGCATGATTTTCTTTGTATATGCTTTGTATCAATCATTCATTGTTTGCATGTATCATAATTGACACCGTGTTGCATTCATAGGGTATATGATCATTCATTAGGAAATATGCTAAAATATACATGATCATTCATTGCATATATCCATGTGTTGATTTGTTTATTCTTTGCTTGCAACATGATTGGCATCGTGATTGCATTTATTACATATATGGTTAGCATGTTTCCATTGTACATGTCCATACATCATATTGATTAGGCTTCAAATGCATCAAATTGCATTCATAGCTCATTCATCATGACATACATTTGGGGGAAATAAAACAGAAGTTGGCTTGGCTTTAAGAGTGTTTGAAAGAATTTCCATTTCAAATCAGAGGTATAAGAAGTACTGAGTACCCTTCTAATACAGGCTAGTGCTATGGAGGATGAACAAGTTGCTCGAATGGAAAAAATGGAAAGGGAACAGAAAGAATTGCGAGAACAGCTAGCAAAGTCTCAAGCAGAATCTAAGGATCAGATGACTAAATTGATGGAGCTAGTGTCTGCCGTAATCAAGGGAAAAGGATACACCGAAAACTTTGTCTCCAGGAAAGGGTTAGAGGCACAAAAGGGTTAGAATGAGGTCGTAATGATTGATGCCCAGAACACTATTAACCCCGTCAATGTCCTAAACTCATATGATCCAGCTGAACAGGCAAAGTTGAAAATGGTTGCAGTAAATGAGGTTGAGTTGGCAGATTCCCAAGGGAAATATCAGTTGTTAGATGAAAGGCTCCGGGTAGTAGAAAATACATATGCATTTGGGAGTTTAGATGCGAAAGAACGATGTTTGGTCTTCGATTTAGTCATTCCTCCCAAGTTTAAGATCCCTGACTTTGTGAAATATGACGGACGACCGATTCGTCAGCCCACATCAGTATGTTATGCCGAAAGATGACAAGTCATATAGATAATAATAAGCTTTTGATTCACTGCTTTTTGGATAGCCTCAGCGGATCCGCAATTAGGTGGTATAGTCAGTTGAGCAAGGATCAGATTCGCTCTTGGAATGACATGGCTAGGGTTTTTCTAAACCAGTACAAGCATATGACCGACATGGCGCCTGATGATAACTCGTATAATTATATAGTTTTTAGTTATGTTTTATTATTGTTTTGTGTCAAATACGAGTTATTATTGTTTAGTCTAATTGTGTTTATGATCTTTTATATTTTTATGTAATTTGGTGTTTTTCACAAGTTTCTTTGAGTGATTTCGGATTACTAGAATTAAGGGCAAATCCAGTTCAGTTCCAGTTCCGACACCTTTTGCCATATCAGCTATATCTGGAGTTTCACTGAAGCAATAAGGCTGAAATTTTAACCGTGCAAAGTTAAGAGGCATATCTATCTTTTTCATGTTTTACACTTCTTGAAACGGAGTCGTTTTCCCTAGCGAAATCAACCATCAATTTGGCTGATGTGCAATGACGTCTGTCCTGAGCAGTTTTCGCATTTTGACCATATCGTCCGATACACAGCAGCAAATGAGCTGATTCCAATGGCTATGGATCAATAACTGATAGGGTAACATTTGTCTAGAAGACCATGTGATCAGATAAAGCCTCCAATATTGAAGAAATCGACCATCAAGTTGGCTGATGTGCAATGATGTCTGTGCTGACCTGTTTTCGTATTTTGCCCATATCTTCTTCTCCACATCAGCAAATGAGCTGATTCCAAAGGCTATGAATCAAAAACTCATAGGGGAACATTTTTCTAGAAGACCATGTGATCAGATCAGGCCTCCAATATTGACAAAATCGACCATCAAGTTGGCTGATCAAAATGGTCATACAATGTGACGAAAATTGTTAGAAAAATGCACCCACCTATTATACCTACCTTTGAAATTTGTAAAGCTTGTATCTTGTCATTTAGCCCTCCAAAATGTGTATAAATAGAGGGCCTTGGATGATTGTAGAGGATGATATTGTACATAGGTAGGATATTAGCCATTTTAATAAAATTCTCTAAGTTTTCTTCTTCTTTCTTTTCTCTAGTTTTCTTTCTTTTCTCTAGTTTTCTTTTTCTTTAGAGAGAGCAAGAGGTTGGATAATTAATATTCTTCCTCTTCTTCTTTCTTTCTTTTATTTTCTTCTTAGATTTTCTTTAATTTTATGTTTATGTTTATAATGCCTATGCTAGGCTAAACTTCTATTTGGTTAAGGGTGATTTCAAAGCCCTAGACATGTTTTATGATTGATTTTCAGATTCTATCTATCATTAATTTTCTATCAAAGTTGCTTATGTTCTTCTACAAGAATTGTTCATGATGTTGTCTTGATTTGTTTAGGTGTACAACTAGATAGATCTTGATAATTATCTATTGCTAGTTTAGGAGTCTTGATCCGTGTAATTGTCTTGATTTCCTATTCATAAGTGGCAATTTGTGATTAATGATTATGGTCAAGTTTTCAATAATTGCAAAGTGGAACATAACCTAAGTTGAACAATCCGAGCTTATGTGTTTGTTGCTTAGATCAACCTATCTATCTCATCATAAAGCTGCCATTAAATTGAATCTAGAGAGCTTATTCTAGGTTGTTTGATGGTTAGAGATTAAATAGAGAGCTTGTTCTATTTAACGACAAACTAAGGAAAGATTGGGATAACAGAGCTTGTTGTTATCTACGGTTGTTAACTTTGATAGTTGGTTGATATTGATAGATCTGAAATTGATTCCTAATGATGTCTAGTGGTGGAGAATGAAACCTTAACCATATTTTTCATATTTGATTCTTCTTACTTACTTGTTTTCTTACTTTTCTAGTTTGCTTATTTTTAAAAGTATATTTATTTTTATTGGCTGGTTATACCGCCTAATTTGTATATTAACTTTGTTTTACTTTTATTGGCTGGTTATACCGCCTAATTTAGTATATATATTTTTATTGGCTGGTTATACCGCCTAATTTAGTATATATATTTTTATTGGCTGGTTATACCGCCTTGCATCTTCTTCTTATTATTTACTTTAGTTTAAATCTGGCTTCAAAAACCCCTTTTCTTTTATTGTTCTTGAATTTAAGTTTTAAACTATTAACTTATAAACTAAAACCCAATCCCTGAGGACTCGACCCTTGCTAACTACTATACTTACAATTTATCTTTTTAGTGCAAGGTTAAATAAGATACACTCTTTTGGGTGCATCAAATTTTTGGCGCCGTTGCCGGGGATTGTTTTCTTTAGTTTATTTGTTACTTGGTTTATTCTTATTTTCAGTTCTAATGAGTTTTATTTTCTTGTACATACGGGTTTTTCTTATCAAATTTTGAAAATATAAAAAAAATATAAAAAAATATAAAAAAAAAACGATGGAATTGAGCAATCTAACTCTTGAAGAGTTGGTGGCATACATGAACATGGAAAATCAACAAGCCAATCTCACCTACCCAGTTCAACAATTGGCCATGGGAGGATGTCAAAGCCATCAAGTGTTCCAAGACCAACAGTATGATCATTACTCAAACACTTACCATGAGGGATGGTGGGATCATACTAATTATGGCTACTCGAAAAATTACCAAGAAGTAGATCCTTATGCCAATTACACTCATCCATCTAGCTTCAATCAATCATGGTCCCAAGAACCAGATCTTTTTCAACCACCGCATATGACTCAAAACTCAGGTACTTCTTTAGAAGATATTGTCTATTCTCTTGTTACTGATACTTTGCAATTTCAACAGGAAACAAGGGCAAGCATCCAGAGTTTGGAAAAGCAAATGATCCAATTGACTAGTAGTATGGTGGGATGGGTAGCACAAAGATCTGAAGAACTCCCTGCCCAAACGATGATTAACCCAAAGGAGAATGCTACTATTGTGACCTTGAGGAATGAGGAACAAGATGAGGATGAGACAAAATTAGAGATGGATTCTATTCTTGAGGATAATGAAGCCACAAATCCAAATAAGAGTATTTCGGCACCTGAGGTAACGTTTAAGGTTCCACTTTTTACTAATGTTTCTTCTCCACCTTTTCCTAGTAGATTTGCAAAGTTCAAGGAGGAAGAACATGAACAACACATGCCAGAAACCTTAAACAGCTTGTTTGTGGATGCCATTAAAACAAGTACCAAAAGATACACCATTCCTCGATAAGATATGCACCACCAAGGATGATGGAATAATACTTGTAATGGAGAATGCATCCACTGTTGTGCAAAGAAAGCTTCCTCTCAAACGCATAAATTTGGGAAATTTCATGTATGAGCCTGACAAGCCTAAAAAGCCAAGAAGGGGTGTTGGTTAGATTCAAAACACTAACTCAAGTGTTAATTGGGAAGGCAGCCCAATTAAAGATGAAATTGCCAACCTTCCATATTCAGATTTGCTTTCTCTTTCTTTTCCTTTTTCTTTTATTATTTTTATTGTTTTTATTTTTATTTCTTATGTTTCTTTGTTAATTGTGTTTACTGTTTTTAAGTTCATTTAGGCTGCATAAGTTTCTTTTGTTTAATAGTTCTTTTCTCTTACATATAATTCTTGCATTGGGGGATAATAGCATTACATTAATGACAATGTAAGAATTATGTGTGGGGGGAAGAATTTAGGATTTTATTTAGAGTGTTTTGTTTTTGAGTCTTTTTATGTTGTTTTTCTTTCTGATCCTTGTTTTGAAAATAACTAGATGTAAATATAATTTTTTTTTAACCCCGGTTAAATGGCGGATAACGGTACTCCGTGATTATTTAAATCGGTTCCATCAGCTACCCACAAAACTGATATTGTATATAAATTTCTCTTTCAATTTCTCTTTCATTTTTTTCATTTTTTTTTCAGGATGGATGATATTCTCACAAGATTGCAGAAACGATTTCCTCCTTTTCCTCGAAATATTTTACTGAAGCTTTACCAAGTTCGACTTGAAAGATTAAGAATGCTTATGCACAAAGGGATTCCTGACGACATACGTTGGATAATTGAAGCCAAGGTACGTGAAGATGAATATCTTCCTGTTTTGCATTTACCAGGTACAGGTAGAAGCACTTTTGCAAAGAAGCGACGAGCAAAGCGCATGAGTTCAAATTGCCACAAATGTGCACGATGGACGTGTAACGGTAAATGTCGTTCTATTGGGATTCCGTCCTCTAATCGAGATGATAAAATTGAATTCATTAAGGATGGACTGAGTAAGGAGAATTTGGGTAATATCCAACTTTCTCTTGAGACGCATCCTAGTGGAGACGTACAAAGAGAAATTCTTGATTTATGGCCGCAATTCCAAAGGGAATGGAAACATCTTGGGAATCTGATGTTAAAAGACCCTGTTTGCCAGCTTGTAAGAAAACTGGATGGGAAGCATATCCTCGACTCATAGAAGGCGTTTAGGCCGTTTCTGGACGTAAAACCAGAGGAAGATGTGAGCCACAATCACAACTACAATAAATGACTTCTCAGCTTTTGGTTTGATTTGCAATAACTTTATTTTGTTTTAATTTACGTGTTGTTCGATTTGTGTAATTATTCTCGTTTTTTTTATTTGTCTTTTACGGTTGATTTTTTCTTCTCTTTTTGATTTTCTTCCTGAAATCACGCAAAAATCTTTTGTTAGGTTAACATTTTCTTCTGACAGGTCAGATACACTTTCGGCAACATTATTACTCTTGTCTGATTCACTACTGAGTCCTCTATATATTACACCATGTACTCATTCTCTTTCAGGCACTCGAAGAAAAAAAATGGCAAGTACTTCATCCCAGCGCATTAAAAAAATTTGTGTCTTTGGAGGTGCTTATCCAGGAAAAAATAACATATTCGCTGATGAAGCCATAAGAGTTGGAGTAATACTTGCCCAACAAAAGATCCACTTGATTTATGGAGGCGGTAGTACGGGTTTAATGGGAGCAGTCGCTACAGCAGCACACGCCGGAGGAAGTCCAGTTCTAGGAATCGTGCCAAAACTATTCACAAGTTTTTGTGGACCTACAGTGGGTAAGGAAATACAAGTCTGGAGTGTCCCTGAACGGATAACAATCATGTACCATTCTGCCGATGCGTTCATTGCTTTACCAGGAGGTCTGGGTACATTGGAAGAAATAGCTTGTGTGGCTTCTTGGTCATCTTTGGTCACAAATAAGAAACCCATTGGTTTGCTTAATATTAATGGTTATTTTAGTAATTTGCTTTTATATTTAGATAATGCTGTGGATAATGGATTCATGTTTTCAGAGGCAAGGAGAACCATAATTTCTGCTACAACCATTGAAGATTTACTCAAAAAGCTCCAAGCTTATGAGTGTTTATCTGGTACGGTTGTTTCGCAAACGCTCGGAAAAAGAAAAAGAGATATGGACGAGCAAGGAGTGGATTGCACTTTGTCTTTGTGACATTATCTAACATTTTGTTTGTTGTGTCTCAGTTATAATAAGTGGTTAGCAACCTCTACAGGTAATATCTCCTAAATCCTACCTTTAAAATTTGACATTGGGGACAATGTCATATTTTAGTATGGGGTAAGGGACATATTTTGCTAATTTAAAAAAAAAAAATTGTGTCGTTTTAAGCCATTTAGAAGTATTCATTCTGAACAAGGTCTGAGTAAGGGAGACTTGAGACATACCTTGTCAGTTTGATTTCTTCTTTTCAAAAAAAAAAAAAAAAAGTTTGTTGTGTTTTAAGCAATTTAGAAGTATTCATTCTGAACAAGGTCTGAGTAAGGGAGACTTGAGACATACCTTGTCAGTTTGATTTTAATCTTTTTATGTTTACTTGTTAATTTTTCTTTAGTATTTTAGGATTATTTAGGTTGCATGAGTTTGTTTTGTTTTGTTTTGAGTCTAGTTGTTCCTATTCTTATGTTATTAGTTCTTTTCTCTTACACATGATTCTTTCATTTGGGTTAATAGACTTACATTGAGGACAATGTAAGAATTAAGTGTGGGGGGAATGATTTAGGATTTCTTTTATTTTCGTCTACTATTTTTTTTTATGAGTCTTTATTATTATTATTTTTAGTGTGTTTTAGTTCCTTTTTAATACAATGATGAGATATGAATTGCATAGGTCTAAACTGGTTACTAGTGAGAAGATTTTCATGAGAATTAAGCTTGATACTAATTTTTATGAGCCAATGTTAATATGATATGTTGATTGAGAAAGAAGCATGTTTAGACTTAAAACTGACTTGTATAATCATCATTGTGAGTTTTTGAGCCTAAAATGATTAATGCATTATACAAATCAATCTAATTTCTTTCTTGAGTGCTCTTATGATTACATGATTCTCTAGAACTTGCTTTAAACCGTTTGAGACTATATTGATACATGTGACAACATGAATATGATAGAGGCATTAGGATTATAACCAGAGCCAAACAGCCATCCCTTATTGATGTTCCAAGAGAACACACCCTTAGTGAACCAGTTTGAGCCTACATTGAATAAGCTATCTCTTTGGTAACCATAACTTGTCCCTAACCTAAACATACTTATATCTTTACCTTTGTTCCAAAGATGAATTAGCATGATTTGAGACCAGTTGCAAAGACAAGGGATTTTTTTTGGTTAGAAACAAGAAATAAGTGTGGGGGGGAAAGAAAAGAAAAGTCAAGAGAAAAAGAAATGGAATACTGGAAAATACATTCCTATGTAAAAAAAATATATATATGAATCATCTCTTGAATTTGTGGAAAAAGAAAAAGATGTTACAAAGTTGTTTAGAATGAAGAAAAGGCCCAACATGAATATCCGGCCTAGGTGACTATGTACTTGTAAAGAGTTTTGAGAAGTTTCTTTGTATAATTTTTTTATGTCTCTAAACTTTATGAACTCTTTGGAACCTTTGTGATATCTTTATCCTTTTGTTCTTCAACCACATTACAAACCCCTTGGCCCCATTACAACCTTGATTAAAGACCTCTTGATTTATGAAGTTGCATGATCTTTTAGTGGAGAATAGGTGGACAAGCAAGCATATGGTAGAAGTGTTTTCATGAGATTGATTGAGTGTAAACACTTTACCACTACTTTAAAGAGTGAAAATCAAGAGAGTATCCCATGTGAGTAGTTGAGATTAAGTTTGAATATGCATTATTTTGATTGAAATATGTTATGTTAATATTGGCTTAACTCAAACTATTTACATTCAAGCAAGATTTTTTGTGAATTTCTTTAAGGTATTGATTAGTTTTTAAGACTTGTCCAATGATTATCTATAATTTATATTGGAAGGATTAGTTATAATTATTATTTTTAGTTTTTCTTATGTTTTCAATGTTTGTGGGTATCGTCCTAGTAAACCCTCACGAGACTAAACTCGTCCACTAGGGACACCTAGGGGTTTAAAGGCTTGTGTCACATGCTAAGTGCCACCGTGATTTCCTACGAAAATGGATTAGATTAGATTTTCTTATTTTATTTTTATTGAGTCGTTGCTAGGGACTAGCAACAATCTAAGTGTGGGGGTGTGATAACTCGTATAATTATATAGTTTTTAGTTATGTTTTATTATTGTTTTGTGTCAAATACGAGTTATTATTGTTTAGTCTAATTGTGTTTATGATCTTTTATATTTTTATGTAATTTGGTGTTTTTCACAAGTTTCTTTGAGTGATTTCGGATTACTAGAATTAAGGGCAAATCCAGTTCAGTTCCAGTTCCGACACCTTTTGCCATATCAGCTATATCTGGAGTTTCACTGAAGCAATAAGGCTGAAATTTTAACCGGCAAAGTTAAGAGGCATATCTATCTTTTTCATGTTTTACACTTCTTGAAACGGAGTCGTTTTCCCTAGCGAAATCAACCATCAATTTGGCTGATGTGCAATGACGTCTGTCCTGAGCAGTTTTCGCATTTTGACCATATCGTCCGATACACAGCAGCAAATGAGCTGATTCCAATGGCTATGGATCAATAACTGATAGGGTAACATTTGTCTAGAAGACCATGTGATCAGATAAAGCCTCCAATATTGAAGAAATCGACCATCAAGTTGGCTGATGTGCAATGATGTCTGTGCTGACCTGTTTTCGTATTTTGCCCATATCTTCTTCTCCACATCAGCAAATGAGCTGATTCCAAAGGCTATGAATCAACAACTCATAGGGGAACATTTTTCTAGAAGACCATGTGATCAGATCAGGCCTCCAATATTGACAAAATCGACCATCAAGTTGGCTGATCAAAATGGTCATACAATGTGACGAAAATTGTTAGAAAAATGCACCCACCTATTATACCTACCTTTGAAATTTGTAAAGCTTGTATCTTGTCATTTAGCCCTCCAAAATGTGTATAAATAGAGGGCCTTGGATGATTGTAGAGGATGATATTGTACATAGGTAGGATATTAGCCATTTTAATAAAATTCTCTAAGTTTTCTTCTTCTTTCTTTTCTCTAGTTTTCTTTCTTTTCTCTAGTTTTCTTTTTCTTTAGAGAGAGCAAGAGGTTGGATAATTAATATTCTTCCTCTTCTTCTTTCTTTCTTTTATTTTCTTCTTAGATTTTCTTTAATTTTATGTTTATGTTTATAATGCCTATGCTAGGCTAAACTTCTATTTGGTTAAGGGTGATTTCAAAGCCCTAGACATGTTTTATGATTGATTTTCAGATTCTATCTATCATTAATTTTCTATCAAAGTTGCTTATGTTCTTCTACAAGAATTGTTCATGATGTTGTCTTGATTTGTTTAGGTGTACAACTAGATAGATCTTGATAATTATCTATTGCTAGTTTAGGAGTCTTGATCCGTGTAATTGTCTTGATTTCCTATTCATAAGTGGCAATTTGTGATTAATGATTATGGTCAAGTTTTCAATAATTGCAAAGTGGAACATAACCTAAGTTGAACAATCCGAGCTTATGTGTTTGTTGCTTAGATCAACCTATCTATCTCATCATAAAGCTGCCATTAAATTGAATCTAGAGAGCTTATTCTAGGTTGTTTGATGGTTAGAGATTAAATAGAGAGCTTGTTCTATTTAACGACAAACTAAGGAAAGATTGGGATAACAGAGCTTGTTGTTATCTACGGTTGTTAACTTTGATAGTTGGTTGATATTGATAGATCTGAAATTGATTCCTAATGATGTCTAGTGGTGGAGAATGAAACCTTAACCATATTTTTCATATTTGATTCTTCTTACTTACTTGTTTTCTTACTTTTCTAGTTTGCTTATTTTTAAAAGTATATTTATTTTTATTGGCTGGTTATACCGCCTAATTTGTATATTAACTTTGTTTTACTTTTATTGGCTGGTTATACCGCCTAATTTAGTATATATATTTTTATTGGCTGGTTATACCGCCTAATTTAGTATATATATTTTTATTGGCTGGTTATACCGCCTTGCATCTTCTTCTTATTATTTACTTTAGTTTAAATCTGGCTTCAAAAACCCCTTTTCTTTTATTGTTCTTGAATTTAAGTTTTAAACTATTAACTTATAAACTAAAACCCAATCCCTGAGGACTCGACCCTTGCTAACTACTATACTTACAATTTATCTTTTTAGTGCAAGGTTAAATAAGATACACTCTTTTGGGTGCATCACCTGACCGTCTCACCTTGCAAAATATGAAGAAAAGAGCTACGGAAAGTTTCAAAGAATATGCGCAACGGTGGATGAGCCTGGCCGTCCAAGTACAACCGTCCTTAACTCATAAGGAAACCACTGTCATGTTTGTGAATACACTGCAGGCCCCATACTATGATATACTTGTCGGCAACACCGCGAAGAATTTTTCGGACATGGTAATTTCAGGGGAGATGATTGAGAATGCTATCAAGGATGGGAAAATTGAAGGAGAAAGAACATCCAATACCAAGAAAAAGGGGGCATCTGAAAAGAAAAAGAAAGATACCCAAGTCGTGGAAGACTTTGCCCCACCTCCCCAATTCTCCTCGTATCAGTCATTTTACTATACCCTGAACAATGTCTCTCAAGGTTTTTATCCATACCAACCAATGACTGCAACTACACCAAAATTTACATCTGTCTATCAATCGAACACCCTTAGGAATAATTGAAGGGGGCATAAAAAGCGAAAAAGAAATTAGAATGACCCGATTTCTGTGACATACAGTGAGCTATTACCTCAACTCATCCAGAATCACCTTGTGACACCCATGCAAATAGAGCCTCTGAAGCCCCTTTATCTGAGCTGGTATGATGCTAATGAGTGTTGTAGGTATCATTCTGGCAATCAAGGTCACTCAACAGAGAACTGCCCCGCTTTGCAGTACAAGGTCAGAGATCTCCTCAAGGCTGGTTCGATAAGTTTTGAAGATGGGGAAGCCAAGTGTCGTAAGAAACATTGTGCATGATCATATTAGGTTTTTGACGCATGTAGTTCTATACACTGTGATGATGAAAGCACTTGTCTCATGTTAACATCTACATGAATTAAATGAATTTTGAATTTTAAATGCTTTGTGTTTGTTGTGTTTTAACAATAACTTGAATTTGCAAAAACAAGCATTAAGGAATTTTTAATAATGGATAGTCTCAAGAAGATTGATGATCAGTGTTACAAATGACCCAATACCTTCTCCCTTCTCTTTAGGTTTTCCTAAGCCTAAATCTCTTAATCCAAGAACACTTGAAAGACCTAATGCTTCAAGGAATATGAATGATTTGACTTCATAAAACCATTGTCATCACAGAATAAGCAAAGACGTAGATCTTAGTCTAGGCTATGAACAAAGGAATGAACTTTTTGAAAAATTTCAAATTCCTTGAAATTCAAACAAATGAGACATTCTTTCAAGAATCTAGATTTTGATAATTTGGTGTGTGTCAATATTGTGCTAAAACCATTCATGACCTTTCCCAATGAACATAAAACTTAAATACCCAAACATCACTTCATGACTGACACCCTGGGGAACAATGACTAAACCAGATTATCCCATATCCTAGAGAAAACCCAATTTTAGGTCATATTTTCCTCGTCTCTTCAAAGAACTCAGATTTGAAATTCAGTCTTTTCAGTACAGACCTAGACTTGCTATGTTCCTCGTTGATACAAATTCTCATTGGTTAATCAAATTAGGGCATCATATGTGGAAATGATGGATACATGGTAAATAAGGATAGACTAACGCATGAATCATTGGGGCATACGATGAAAATGAAAAATGAAAAAATTTGTGATATCATGCATATGAGAATTCGGATGATTCCAAAGTGCAAAATGAAATTCTGAATATCTATTTCCCCTGGGGATTGCTTTTCAATTTGAATATTTGTGCTTGACATGAGAAATGGCCATCTTTCATATCCCTTTCACAAGAGAAAAATTATTATCCATAGTCACCCCTTTTGAGCCAAAAGAATTCTTTTTTCTTTAAACCCTGATCAAGGATTACCCTCTACACTGGGGGGCAAATGCGAGGAAAGATCTTTTTAAAGATCATTGAGAAATGAGTCCTGGCTCAAAGACATATGCAAAGCAAATGGATCCCCGAATAAATACGGGCTCACACTGTCAGAAAATAGGCAGCAAAATGAAAAAAATGTGAAAGACATGGCAAATTGAAAGCCAAAAACAAAGAAGAAAAGACGCAAAAGTCAAAAGGAATAAAAAGTCCAAAAGGGACAAATGCTTCAAAGAGAATCCTCCTCAAGAAATGATTCCTGATCTGATTACCCTCAAACACATATTTTGGGCCTATTTATCCTTTCTTTCTGAACCCTGAGCCATGGCCTACATTACGTGCTTTAAAGTCCATTTTGATCAAGCATGAATATTTAATTTGAAAGGTTTTTCCTCAGATTTTATCCCATCTCATCGAATTATCATTTCACTAAGGAAGAATTTAGAATTCTCAAGTGTATGGTAGAACGAAAAAAAAAGAAGGAAAGAATGGGACTCTAGGGCGAAAACCCAAAAATGGGCGGTCTAGAGTAAAATGAAAATTTTTTATGCCATCTATGAAAGTGCCGATACCACAAAAAGAAAAGGTTATCTTAAAAAAGTGGTCATCGAGGAACATCTAGGAATTCCTGAACCTCTCAAATTGACAGCTCTCATTCAGAGGATTGTCTTCAAAAACTGAATTTGTTTCCCCCCAAGATTAAACCTTCTAGTTTAAACAACTCGGCCAATCTTGACGCTTGTTAAAATGCCTTGGTATGGAAACTAAAAGAATGTTGAATTTGTTTGGTTCTCAATGAATTCATGATTTAAAAAACCTGTTCCATTTGTGAGCCTAGAAGGGATATACATTTTTGTCATGAAATTTTCCTGAAAAAGCTAGAATCTTGTTATACCAAGCCTTGCCAATCCCAGTTGAAAAAACCCAGATTGATACTTAGAGAAATTTCTAACAATGATCATCAGTCTTCAAAAGATTTATACATCACACATTGTGGGGTTAATATTTTTTGTTCAGAAGTTTTCAAGATGCGAAAACAAATAAAGAGATTTTTTGAAAATACCCATTTTGATGTTGACATGAGACAAGGATTTTTCTAACCCAAAGGTATAGAATTGCCAGGATAGGTCTTGACTTCCAGATATGAGAAGAAGAAATAGAACCCGGTTCAGATCTCTGTTGATGAAAGTTTGAAAACTGTTGGGGCAAAGAGAATAGCCAAAATGAATTGAAGATATACTCTGATTTGAAGAGGAAAAATGAATTTGAAAGGCTAAGCCAAAGTCTAGAAAAACAACTGGGGGCATTTGCATCACTCATGAGCAATCATCTCTTTATCAATCTTTTACATCTGCACAGTGTCGGCAAGCATTTGCATCATTCATGGGTATTTGCATTGGCATTATTCCATAAGCATCTGCATTTTACCTTTATATTTACATTCTTCACGGAATTCGCATTTGCGTCATCTCAAGCAATTGCATCATTTCTAGAATCATTGCATTTTCATTATTGTGTGGTAATTGTAGTTACAGCATTTATAAACCAGTTACATAAATACAATTAGTAGGGGCATCTGCATCATGAAACATGGGCATCAATCCAAGCCATTTGCATTTGCACTAAGAAACATTTACATCAATCCAAGCATTTACATTTGCACCATGAAGCATGAGCATCTTGTTAAAAGACATGTGCATCTGCATCATTTCTCAAAGCTTCTAGAGGAGTTACCCAGAATTTTACAATGAGCAAACCTTTGGTGGTGATAGCCAAAGCTTCTGGTGGGGATATCCAGAATTTTACAAATTTTAAATGTGAACAAGTCTTCGGTGGTGATAGTTGAAGCCTCTGGTGGAGATATACAGGGTTTTATAATTTTGAAAAATGAGAAATCTTCTTCTGGAGGAGTCACCCAGAATTTTACAATGAGCAAGTCTTTGGTGGTGATAGCCAAAGCTTCTGGAGGAGTTACCCAGAATTTTACAAAGAGCAAACCTTTGGTGGTGATAACCAAAGCTTCTGGTGGGGATATCTAGAATTTTACAAATTTTAAAAGTGAAAAAGTCTTCGGTGGTGATAGCTGAAGCCTCTGGTGGAGATATCCAGGGTTTTATAATTTTGAAAAATGAGAAATCTTCTTCTGGAGGAGTTACCCAGAATTTTACAATGAGCAAGTCTTTGGTGGTGATAGCCAAAGCTTCTGGAAGAGTTACCCAGAAATTTACAATGAGCAAACCTTTGGTGGTGATAGCCAAAGCTTCTGGTGGGGATATCCAAAATTTTACAGTTTTAAATAGTGAGAAAGTCTTCGGTGGTGATAACTGAAGCCTCTGGTGGAGATATCCAGGGTTTTATAATTTTGAAAAATTAGAAATCTTCTTCTGGAGGAGTTACCCAAAATTTTATTCAACATGTGCATCTACATCAAGAAGCATTTGCATCAATCTAAGTTATTTGAATCTGCATCAAGAAAATTTGCATCAAATCAAGTCATTTACATTTGCATCAAAGACATTTGCACTAGTCTAAGTCATTTGCATCTACATCAAGAAGTGTTTGCATCAATAAAGACATTTGCATTTGCATCATGAAGCATTTGCATCAACTCTTAAAACTTTCAGGTATAATCGAACTCATTTTGCTTTTCAAATGAGTCGAGCCCCAAGACCAACGTCGAGGTACTTTCTTTTATTTTGAACTTACCGAACCCATATGTTTAATGATGGAGACTCACTTAAGAGTTGTAAACCCAAGTGCAGGTTATGTTCAAGTAATAAATTCTCGGGTGTCCGAGGTCGAACCACAGGGAAGCGTATTAATAAGTATAAGTTTATAAATATATAAGACAAAGAAAGTAAACAAGATATTAGGGAATCAACAACAAAATAAGATAAACAAGATATTAGAAAACAAAATAAACAAAATAACATAAAAACAATTAAACAAGATATAAAAAAACAATAAGAAAGGATGTTGAGGTTAGAGACTCCACTCTTGGTGTTATGCTAAGATTAATCTTGTTTTATTACACAATTGAAATCCACACATAAGGGAGGTTCCAATCGGAAGGTTTAGCAATTCAGTCCAACGTCCATAGCATATGATATTATGTTCATTTGGTGTCCTCAAAACTCATAAAAAGAGTCCAAGCATTCCTTATGCCAAGGTATATGTCTACAACAAATCAAGGTTATGAAACCAAGCATTTACTGTGCCATTTTCATTGTCAATAATGAATCAAGATCTCTACTTTGCAAGTATGATTTTAAACCAAAAGAAAATATTATCTATACTAGTGTTTATAAATGATGATTCATTTTAGCTCATGTTTAAGAGACTAACCTTAGTATTTACCAAGAGCTTCACCTCATCACCTCAACAATATGATTAGCAACACATACTAGATATGAATAAAATGAAAAGAAATGTAAGAAGCATAAGTAAATAAAAAAAGAAAACTAGAGAAAGGAAAGAAGAAGAAAACTTAGAGAATTTTACTACAAAGGCTAATATCCTACCAATGTATAATGTATCCCAATACTCATCCAAGGCCCTCTATTTATACACATTTTGGAGGGCTAAATGACAAGAGACAAGCTTTACAAATTTCAAAGGTAGGTATAATAGGTGGGTGCATTTTTCTAACAATTTTCGTCATATTGTATGACAATTCTGATCAGCCAGCTTGATGGTCGATTTTGTCAATGTTGGAGGCTCGATCTGATAAAATGGTCTTCTAGAAAAATATACCCCTATCCGTTACGGATCCATAGCCGTTGGAATCAGATCATTTGCGCATGTGGATCGGAAGATATGGTCAAAATACCAAAACGGTGCAGAACAGACGTCATTGCACATCAGCCAACTTGATGGTCGATTTCGCTAGGGAAAACGACTCCGTTTCAAGACGTGTAAAACATGAAAAAGATAGATATGCCTCTTAGCTTTGCAGGGATACAAAGTTCAGCCTTATTGCTTCAGTGAAACTCGAGATATAGCTGATATGGCAAAAGGTGTCGGAACTGGAACTGAACTGGATTTGCCCTTAATTCTAGTAATCTGAAATCACTCAAAGAAACTTGTGAAAAACACCAAATTACATAAAAATATAAAAGATCATAAACACAATTAGACTAAACAATAATAACTCGTATTTGACACAAAACAATAATAAAACATAACTAAAAACTATATAATTATACGAGTTATCACACCCCCATACTTAGATTGTTGCTAGTCCCTAGCAACGACTCAATAAAATAAGAAAATCTAATCTAATCCATTTTCGTAGGAAATCACGGTGGCACTTAGCATGTGACACAAGCCTTTAAACCCCTAGGTGTCCCTAGTGGACGAGTTTAGTCTCGTGAGGGTTTACTAGGACGATACCCACAAACATTGAAGACATAAGAAAAACTAAAAATAATAATTATAACTAATCCTTCCAATATAAATTAGAGATAATCATTGGACAAGTCTTAAAAACTAATCAATAGCTTAAAGAAATTCACAAAAAAATCTTGCTTGAATGTAAATAGTTTGAGTTAAGCCAATATTAACATAACATATTTCAATCAAAATAGTGCATATTCAAACTTAATCTCAACTTCTCACATGGGATACTCTCTTGATTTTCACTCTTTAAAGTAGTGGTAAAGTGTTTACACTCAATCAATCTCATGAAAACACTTCTACCATATGCTTGCTTGTCCACCTATTCTCCACTATTTAGATCATACAACTTCATAAATCAAGAGGTCTTTATTCAAGGTTGTAATGGGGCCAAAGGGTTATAATGTGGTTAAAGAACAAAAGGATAAAGATATCACAAAGGTTCCAAAGAGTTCATAGATTTTAGAGACATAATAAGATCATACAAATAAAACTTCTCAAAACTCTTATAACGCACATAATAACATAGGCTAAATATTCATGTTGAGCCTTTGCATCATTCTAACCAACTTTGTAACATCTTTTTCTAGAAGTTCAAGAGAAGATTTTTTTTTTTTTTTTTTTTTTTTTTTTTAATATGGGAATGTATTTGACAATGATCCCTTTCTTTTTCTCTTGACTTTTTCTTTTCTTTTCTTCCCCCACACTTATCTTTTGTTTCTAACCCAAATTTTCAACTAAAAATATCCCTTGTTTTTTTGCAATATGTCTCAAAATATATAATCCATCTTTAGAACAAGGGTAAGGATATAAGTATATTTAGGCTAGGTGTAAGTTGTGGTTACCAATAAAACAGCATATTTAATGTAGGCTCAAATTGGCTCACTAGTGGGGATGTTCTCTTAGAACATTAATAATGGATGGCTGTTTGGCTCTGGTTATAATCCTAATGCCTCTATCATATTCATGTTGTCACATGTATCAATATAGTCTCAAACGGTTTAAAGCAAGTTCTAGAGAATCATGTAATCATAAGAGCACTCAAGAAAGAAATTAGATTGATTTGTATAATGCATCAATCATTATAGGCTCAAAAACTCACAAGGATGATTATACAAGTCAGATTAAGTCTAAACATGCTTCTTTCTCAATCAACATATCATATTAACATTGGCTCATAAAAAGGTTGACATCAAGCTCAATTCTCATGAAAATCTTCTCACTAATAAATCTGTTTTAGACTTATGCAATTCATATCTCATCATTGTATTGAAAGTAACTAAAAAAAAACACACTAAGTCTAAACATGCTTTTTTTTTTTTTTTTTTTTTGTATTTTTTTTTTTTGTTTTTTTGAAGAAGAAGATTAAATCAAAGTGACAAGGTATGTCTCAAGTCTCCCTTACTCAGACCTTGTTCAGAATGAATACTTCTAAATGTCTTAAAACACAACAATTTTTTTTTTTTTTTTTTTTTAGCAAAATATGTCCCTTACCCCCTACTAAAATATGACATTGTCCCCAATGTCAAATTTTAAAGGTAGAATTTAGGAGATATTACCTGCAGAGGTTGCTAACCACTTATTATAACTGAGACACAACAAGCAAAATGTTAGATAATGTCACAAAGACAAAGTGCAATCCACTCCTTGCTCGTCCATATCTCTTTTTCTTTTTCCGAGTGTTTGCGAAACAACCGTAGCAGATAAACACTCATAAGCTTGTAGCTTTTTGAGTAAATCTTCAATGGTTGTAGCAGAAATTATGGTTCTCCTTGCCTCTGAAAACATGAATCCGTTATCCACAGCATTATCTAAATATGAAAGTAAATTACTAAAATAACCATTAATATTAAGCAAACCAATGGGTTTCTTATTTGTGACCAAAGATGACCAAGAAGCCACGCAAGCTATTTCTTCCAATGTACCCAGACCTCCTGGTAAAGCAATGAATGCATCGGCAGAATGGTACATGATTGTTATCCGTTCAGGGATACTCCAGACTTGTATTTCCTTACCCACGGTAGGTCCACAAAAATCTGTGAATAGTTTTGGCACGATTCCTAGAACTGGACTTCCTCCGGCGTGTGCTGCTGTAGCGACTGCTCCCATTAAACCCGTACTACCGCCTCCATAAATCAAGTGGATCTTTTGTTGGGCAAGTATTACTCCAACTCTTATGGCTTCATCAGCGAATATGTTATTTTTCCCTGGATAAGCACCTCCAAAGACACAAATTTTTTTAATGCGCTGGGACGAAGTGCTTTCCATTTTTTTTTCTTTTTCGAGTGCCTGAAAGAGAATGAGTACATGGTGTAATATATAGAGGACTGAGTAGTGAATCAGACAAGAGTAATAATGTCGCCGAAAGTGTATTTGACCTGTCAGAAGAAAATGTTAACCTAACAAAAGATTTTTGCGTGATTTCAGGAAGAAAATCAAAAAGAGAAGAAAAATCAACCGTAAAAGTCAACAGTAATAATGTCGCCGAAAGTGTATTTGGCATCTTCCTCTGGTTTTACGTCCAGAAATGGCTTAAACGCCTTCTATGAGTCGAGGATATGCTTCCCATCCAGTTTTCTTACAAGCTGGCAAACAGGGTCTTTTATCATCAGATTCCCAAGATGTTGCCATTCCCTTTGGAATTGCGGCCATAAATCAAGAATTTCTCTTTGTACGTCTCCACTAGGATGCGTCTCAAGAGAAAGTTGGATATTACCCAAATTCTCCTTACTCAGTCCATCCTTAATGAATTCAATTTTATCATCTCGATTAGAGGACGGAATCCCAATAGAACGACATTTACCGTTACACGTCCATCGTGCACACTTGTGGCAATTTGAACTCATGCGCTTTGCTCGTCGCTTCTTTGCATAAGTGCTTCTACCTGTACCTGGTAAATGCAAAACAGGAAGATATTCATCTTCACGTACCTTGGCTTCAATTATCCAACGTATGTCTTCAGGAATCCTTTTGTTCATAAGCATTCTTAATCTTTCTAATCGAACTTGGTAAAGCTTCAGTAAAATATTCCGAGGAAAAGGAGGAAATCGTTTCTGCAATCTTTTGAGAATATCATCCATCCTGAAAAAAAATGAAATAAAATAAAATGAAAGAGAAATTTATATACAATATCAGTTTTGTGGGTAGCTGATGGAACCGACTTAAATAATCACGGAGTACCGTTATCCGCCATTTAACCAGGGTTAAAAAAAAAATTATATTTACATCTAGTTATTTTCAAAACAAGGATCAGAAAGAAAAACAACCTCTTCTTGAGTAACATGATTTTCCAAAAAGAGTTTGAGTCTTTGTCCATTTACCTTGAATACGTTACCATTTTGAGGATTTTCAATGTCAACTGCTCCATAATGATACACATGCTTAACCACAAATGGGCCAGTCCATCTTGATCTCAACTTACCAGGAAATATGTGAAGTCTAGAATTATAAAGTAGAACTTTTTGCCCAACATTAAATGTTTTTCTTGAAATTAACTTGTCATGAAAGGCTTTAGTTCTTTCTTTATGAATTTTAGAATTCTCATATGCATCATTTCTGAGTTCCTCAAGTTCATTGATTTGTAATTTTCGTAAATTAGAAGCGTCATCAAGGTTTGAGTTGAACATTTTAATGGCCCAATATGCTTTATGCTCAAGTTCCACAGGTAAATGACAAGGTTTTCCATAAACTAGCCTATAAGGAGACATGCCCAATGCTGTTTTAAAAGCTGTTCGATAGGCCCATAATGCATCGTTAAGTCTAAGAGACCAATCTTTGCGATTTGGATTAACTGTCTTTTCCAAAATTTGTTTAATCTCCCTATTTGCTAATTCTACCTGTCCATTTGTCTGCGGGTGATAAGGGGTTGCAACTTTGTGTGTAATGGCATATTTCTTCATTAATGTTTCAAAAACCTTGTTGCAAAAATGTGTTCCCCCATCGCTTATGATAGATCGAGGAATTCCAAATCGACTCAAAATATTTTCTTTTAAAAATTTAATCACTGTTTTGTGATCATTATTTCGACATGGAATTGCCTCTATCCACTTTGAAACATAATCTATTGCAACTAAAATGTATAAGAAACCAAAAGATGGTGGAAATGGTCCCATGAAATCAATACCCCAACAGTCAAAAATTTCAATTACAAGAATTGGGTTCAAAGGCATCATGTTTCTTTTCGAAATGGAACCTAATTTTTGACAACTTTCACATGACTTGCAAAAATTATGTGCATCTTTGAACAAAGTTGGCCAGTAAAATCCACACTGTAAAATTTTTGCAGCAGTTTTCTTTGATGAAAAATGACCACCACATGCCTCGGAATGACAAAACTTAATTACACTACTTACCTCATTGTCGGGAATGCATCTTCGAAAAATCTGATCAGGACAATATTTGAACAAGTAAGGGTCATCCCAATAGAACTTCTTTACCTCATTCAGAAACTTCCTTTTATCTTGTGTGCTCCATTGAGAAGGAATTTTTCCTGTAGCAAGAAAATTAGCAATGTCAGCAAACCAAGGTATCGTGGAGACAATTAGAAGTTGTTC
This sequence comes from Fremontodendron californicum, assembly GCA_030761205.1. Lineage (NCBI taxonomy): Eukaryota > Viridiplantae > Streptophyta > Magnoliopsida > Malvales > Malvaceae > Fremontodendron > Fremontodendron californicum. The sequence continues at coordinate 22,221,534 of JAULJL010000018.1, read as the reverse complement.
ATCAGGAAAAGTATCATTTATTGGTGAGGTTCCAAAAGATTCATCACAAACAAGTCTTGATAAATGATCAGCCACCACATTTTCTACTCCTTTTTTATCTCGAATGGTGATGTCAAATTCTTGCAGCAAAAGGATCCACCTCAGCAACCTAGGTTTTGCATCCTTCTTAGAGAGAAGATATTTTAAAGCTGCATGATCACTAAAGACAACAATTGATGATCCAACAAGGTAAGATCTGAATTTATCCAATGCAAAAACAACTGCAAGTAATTCCTTTTCTGTAGTGGAATAATTCATTTGGGCTCTATTTAAAGTTTTACTTGCATAGTAAATTACATGTGGTTTATTATCTTTCCTTTGTCCTAACACAGCACCAACAGCATAGTCACTAGCATCACACATTATTTCAAATGGTAAAGACCAATCAGGAGATCTCATAATAGGAGCAGTAGTGAGCATATTTTTGAGTTTTTCAAAAGCATCTTCACAATCTTTAGTCCATTCAAATGCAGTGTCTTTCATTAAAAGATTACATAGAGGTTTAGATATCGTGCTAAAATCTTTTATGAATCTTCTATAAAAACCTGCATGTCCCAAGAATGACCTAATGTCCTTTACTGTCTTTGGTGTGGGTAGATTAGCAATCAATTCAAGTTTTGACTTGTCTACCTCAATCCCTTTTGCAGAAACAATGTGACCTAGTACAATACCTTTAGTGACCATGAAATGACATTTTTCCCAATTAAGAACAAGATTTTTTTCTTCACACCTAATCAATACATTTTTCAAATTGGCTAAGCAATCATCAAATGAATCACCAGAGACAGAAAAATCATCCATGAAAATCTCAAGATTACGTTCAATCATGTCACTAAAAATGCTAAGCATGCATCTTTGAAATGTGGCAGGGGCGTTACATAATCCAAATGGCATTCTACGATATGCAAAAGTACCAAAAGGACATGTAAAAGTGGTTTTCTCTTGGTCCTCAAGTGCAATGGCAATTTGATTATACCCAGAATATCCATCTAGAAAACAATAAAACTCATGCCCTGCAACTCTTTCTAAGATTTGATCCATGAAAGGCAAAGGGAAATGATCTTTCCTCGTCACAGAGTTAAGTTTCCTATAGTCAATGCACATGCGCCAACCAGTAACAGTCCTAGCTGGAATTAATTCATTGTTTTCATTTTTAACTACAGTAACTCCAGATTTCTTAGGTACGACTTGAGTAGGACTTACCCATTTGCTATCAGAGATAGGATAAATGATTCCATTATCTAGAAGTTTAATGACTTCATTTCTCACTACTTCTTTCATATTAGGATTAAGCCTTCGTTGCATTTGTCTAGAGGGTTTAGCATTTTCCTCTAAATAAATATTATGTGTGCAGATTAATGGGCTTATTCCCTTTATGTCAGCTAAGGTCCATCCTAATGCATTTTTGTGCATCTTCAAAAGTTGTAACAACTTACCTTCTTGTAGTTCATCAAGATGTGAAGAAATTATGACTGGAAAAGTTTCACTCTCACCCAAAAAGGAATATTTTAGCTCGGATGGCAATGGTTTTAACTCCAGCTTGGGTGGTTCAATAGTTGATGGTACAGTGACATTTGTAAGTGATGGTAGTTCCTCAAACTTTTGTTTCCAACAATGCTTATCCTGAAAAGATTTTAACAAAGAATCAGTGTGTGAAATTTCTGAAGCATTATCAAACTCATATTCAATTAAATAAGCTTCTAAAGGATCATGGAATGTGGTAGTGGTGAGATGTTCATGAACAAGTTGTTCAATGAAATCCACTTCATGTACTTCTGAATTATCACCAGGTTGCTTGCAAATGTTGAACACATTTAATTCTAAAGTCATATTTCCAAAAGAAATGTTCAACATACCATTCCTGCAATTTATCAGAGCATTAGAAGTTGCAAGAAATGGACGGCCTAATATAACAGGAATTTGAACATTTGGATTTGAAACAGGATGTGTGTCCAAAACAATAAAATCAACAGGGAAGTAAAAATTATCAATTTGAACCAAAACATCTTCAACTATCCCTCGAGGAATTTTTACAGAACGATCAGCTAGTTGAAGTGTAACAGGTGTTTCCTTGAGTTCACCTAAACCTAACTGTTGATAAACAGAAAAAGGCAAAAGATTAACACTAGCACCAAGATCAAGCAATGCACGTTCTATTCTAGTGTTTCCAATGATGCATGAGATTGTTGGACATCCAGGATCTTTGAATTTTGGTGGAGTAAGGTGCTGAATGATTGAGCTCACACTTTCCGTCAAAAATGCTTTCTTTTGTACATTATGTTTCCTTTTAACTGTGCACATGTCCTTCAAAAATTTAGCATAAGATGGAACTTGTTTGATTGCATCCAATAAAGGAATGTTAATCTTAACTTGTTTGAAAAGTTCATAAATTTCTGCATTTTGATTCAAATTCTTTATTGTTTGCAACCTTTGAGGAAAAGGAGCAGGATGCATACCTTTTTCTTTGTCCAAATTTTCAAGAAGTTCAGACTTACCATCATCCTTACCATTACTTTTCGGAGGGGAAAGAGGATCTTGGTCTTTTGATGGAATCTTTTTGTCAATTGCCTTTCCACTTCGAAGAGTTGTGATAGAACTGGCATTTTCCTGTTGAGTTTCATTGGAGCAAGAAACAAGACATTGAGTAGAAGGGTTAGGCTGAGGTTGAGCAGGAAACTTACCTTTTTCTTGAGTGCGTAATGAAGCTGTCAATGTGGACAAAGTGTTTTTGATCTCATTGATGTCCTGTGAAGTCCGGTTATTCACATTTGCTTGTGTTTGCATTAATGCTTGCAATGTCTCTTCCAAGGTTTGTACACGTGAAGGTTGATAGGAAAAAGTGTTGCCCGGCTTTTGAGATTGTGGTACCTGAACATGATTATTATTCCGCCAACTGAAGTTGGGATGATTTCTCCATTCAGGGTTATACGTTTCAGAGTAAGGAGAAGGAAAAGGTTTTTTAAATGTGTTTATGGAATTTACTTGATCATGCAACGCTTCTTTAAGAATGGGAATGTTTGGACATTCAGAAGTGGGGTGTCCCATGATTTCACAAATTCCACAACTTTCTTCATTTTTAACCGTTTTGACTTCTTTTACTTCTCTAAGTTCCATGGCTTCAATCTTTCTAGCCAAATTAGCTACTTTAGCTTTTATCTCATCTTCTTGACTAAAATGATATTTTCCTCTGTTAGAAACAACATTAGATCTATTGGAACTTTCAGAGGAATTATCTGTGTGCCAGGCTTGAGAGTTATCTGCCAAATGGTCTAAGTAGTCAAAGGCTTCTTCAGGTTCTTTTTATAGAAACTCACCGTTACACATTGTTTCAACAAATTGTTTAGTTTCGGGAGTTAAACTTTCATAAAAGAAACTAATAAGACGCCATTTTTCAAAACCATGATGTGGACAAGAACTTAACAAATCTTTAAAACGATCCCAGCACTGAAAAAAATGCTTCATTTTGATTTTGATTGAAATTTTGAATCTGTCTTTTCAAAGCAGTAGTTTTATGTGCTGGGAAAAATTTCTTTAGAAACTCAGTTTGTAATTCTTGCCATGTGCCAATTGACCTTGGTTTTAAATTATGAAGCCAAATTTTTGCTTTATCTTTTAAAGAAAAAGGAAATAATTTTAGCTTGACAATTTCATTTGTACATTGTTGGTCATTAAAGGTGACACATACATCTTCGAAGTCTTTTAGAAACGAGTAAGCACTTTCCGATTCCAACCCATAGAAATTTGGAAGCAAAGCTATCATACCTGGTTTAAAACGAAAGTTGTTTGCATTGAGAGGAAAAATAAAACAAGAGGGTGATGAGCTTCGAGTTGGTTGCAAGTAGTCACGCATGGTGCGTACTTGTCTGTTCTCATCTTCAGCATGAACACTTTCATTGTCAGCCATGGTAGGAGTTGTATTAGAAAGATTACCTGAAAAAGTTTCACAATAAAATCTAACTAAACGACGAGATCTAAAATCACGTCGCCAAACAAGCATAAAACAAAGTTAATATACAAAATTAGGCGGTATAACCAGCCAATAAAAATAAATATAAACAAATTAGGCGGTATAACCAGCCAAAAAAAATAAATATACTTATAAACTTATATACTTAGTATTGCTTCCCCGGCAACGGCGCCAAAAACTTGATGGAGACTCACTTAAGAGTTGTAAACCCAAGTGCAGGTTATTTTCAAGTAATAAATTCTCGGGTGTCCGAGGTCGAACCACAGGGAAGCGTATTAATAAGTATAAGTTTATAAATATATAAGACAAAGAAAGTAAACAAGATATTAGGGAATCAACAACAAAATAAGATAAACAAGATATTAGAAAACAAAATAAACAAAATAACATAAAAACAATTAAACAAGATATAAAAAAACAATAAGAAAGGATGTTGAGGTTAGAGACTCCACTCTTGGTGTTATGCTAAGATTAATCTTGTTTTATTACACAATTGAAATCCACACATAAGGGAGGTTCCAATCGGAAGGTTTAGCAATTCAGTCCAACGTCCATAGCATATGATATTATGTTCATTTGGTGTCCTCAAAACTCATAAAAAGAGTCCAAGCATTCCTTATGCCAAGGTATATGTCTACAACAAATCAAGGTTATGAAACCAAGCATTTACTGTGCCATTTTCATTGTCAATAATGAATCAAGATCTCTACTTTGCAAGTATGATTTTAAACCAAAAGAAAATATTATCTATACTAGTGTTTATAAATGATGATTCATTTTAGCTCATGTTTAAGAGACTAACCTTAGTATTTACCAAGAGCTTCACCTCATCACCTCAACAATATGATTAGCAACACATACTAGATATGAATAAAATGAAAAGAAATGTAAGAAGCATAAGTAAATAAAAAAAGAAAACTAGAGAAAGGAAAGAAGAAGAAAACTTAGAGAATTTTACTACAAAGGCTAATATCCTACCAATGTATAATGTATCCCAATACTCATCCAAGGCCCTCTATTTATACACATTTTGGAGGGCTAAATGACAAGAGACAAGCTTTACAAATTTCAAAGGTAGGTATAATAGGTGGGTGCATTTTTCTAACAATTTTCGTCATATTGTATGACAATTCTGATCAGCCAGCTTGATGGTCGATTTTGTCAATGTTGGAGGCTCGATCTGATAAAATGGTCTTCTAGAAAAATATACCCCTATCAGTTACGGATCCATAGCCGTTGGAATCAGATCATTTGCGCATGTGGATCGGAAGATATGGTCAAAATACCAAAACGGTGCAGAACAGACGTCATTGCACATCAGCCAACTTGATGGTCGATTTCGCTAGGGAAAACGACTCCGTTTCAAGACGTGTAAAACATGAAAAAGATAGATATGCCTCTTAGCTTTGCAGGGATACAAAGTTCAGCCTTATTGCTTCAGTGAAACTCGAGATATAGCTGATATGGCAAAAGGTGTCCGAACTGGAACTGAACTGGATTTGCCCTTAATTCTAGTAATCTGAAATCACTCAAAGAAACTTGTGAAAAACACCAAATTACATAAAAATATAAAAGATCATAAACACAATTAGACTAAACAATAATAACTCGTATTTGACACAAAACAATAATAAAACATAACTAAAAACTATATAATTATACGAGTTATCATTTAACACATTTAAAAAAAAAAAAAAGTCTTCGGTAGTGATAGCTGAAGCTTCTGGAGGAGATACCCAGAATTTTTACAAATTTTAAAAAATGAAAGTCTTCGGTGGTGATAGCTGAAGCTTCTGGAGGAGATACCCAGAATTTTTACAAATTTTAAGCAGTGAGAAAGTCTTCGGTGGTGATAGCTAAAGCTTCTGGAGGAGATACCCAAAATTTTTACAAATTTTAAACAGTGAGAGTCATCGGTGGTGATAGCTGAAGCTTTTGGAGGAGATACCCAAAATTTTTTACAAATTTTAAACAGTGAGAAAGTCTTCGGTGGTGATAGCTGAAGCTTCTGGAGGAGATATCCAGAGTTTTAAAATCCTTTGAAAAGGTAGAAAGTCTTCGGTGGTGATAGCTGAAGCTTCTGGAGGTGATACCCAGAATTTTTACAGTTTTAAAAATGAGCAAGACTTTGGTGGTGACAGCCGAAGCTTCTGGAGGAGATACCCAGAATTTTAAACACAGCTGAGAACAAGACAGATTAAGACCCCGAGACCATCTTCGAGGTCATTAATTTTTTTTTTGCAAATCGAATTCGCTTCCTTAAGATGGGTTGAGCCTTGATTAGTCAAGGAATTCAATTTAAGGACAAAATCTTCAATTTACAGTTTAAAAAAAATAAAACTGAAAAAACTGAAAAAAAAAAGAAAGAAAAAAGGAAAAAATGATAGAAGAATGAAAAAGAAACCCCTTTCCCTTTCCTTCACATGTGATTTCACTGACCGTACAAAATTAGTGTTTGTTTACCTTTGCCTGATTCTCAGCAATAGCCAAAGAGGGGCAGCTGTAGACACCTAATTTTGCCCAGACCACTAAAACAGGTATGTTTTCGTCCTAAATTGATGTTTTCGAGTGTAAAAAGACTTTTTTCATCCTGCAGGTGGTACTCCAAGACTTAGTTTAAGAGGGCGAGCATAAAAAGTCAAACTCAAAAAAAGTCAACCCCAAAAAAAAGTCAACCCCAAAAAAGTCAACCCTAGAAAGTCAACTACTGAAAAAGTTAACCCACTTTCAAAATCAAGATTTTAAGTTCAATTGAAAAATGGCAAAAGAATTTTGATAATCCGAGGTCTACATTGAAAGATATGGAGTTCGGAAGTTGGGATTTGGAGATTTAGTAGAAAAGAAACCCTAATCCGAGAAATTTGGGGAAAAGTGCTTAAACGATCAAATTGGTCGAAATTGAAGGTTCCAAATAAAAGATAAGCACTGACTACGGGTAATGGAGAAGCCACTTGCAAGAAAAATCGAAAGAAAAGTCAATCTGGGAGAAAACCGAGAATCAGGGTTTTTAGTGGATTTTGGTGAAATCGGGAAGAACTACATAAATGGCCCGACTTGGTAAGACCAAAGCCCCCAATGGATGAGTAATGATTAAAAAGGGATAGACCAAGGCTCAACTTGAAGAAAATCTGAAAATCAGACTTCTTTTGAGCAAAACTAGGTTTCGGAAGCAAAAGGGCAAAATTGGAAAATTCGGGAAAAATAGCAAATGAACTTCGAAAATTTTGAAAATTTTAAAATCTCATTCTTAAACCATTTGAAAGAGATTGGAAAAATAAAATCTTGATTCGGAATTCGTTTGCAAAATGGCCAAATCCCGGGTCTCTTATGTAGTAATTCAAAAAGGAAAATCTCAAAAAAATAGCAAATGAACTCCAAATCTTCTGAAATTTTGCAAATATCATTTTTAAATTATTTTGAAGAGATTGGAAAAATAAAATCTTGATTCGGAGTTCGTTTGCAAAATGGCCAAATCCCGGGCCTCCTATGCTATAATTCAAGAAGATAAATCCCAGAAAAATAGCAAATGGACTCCAAAAATTCTAAAATTTTGCAAATCTCATTTGCAAATTATTTGGAAGAGATTGGAAAAGGAAAATCTTGATTCGGAGTTCGTTTGCAAAATGGCCAAATCCCGGGCCTCCTATGCAATAATACAAGAAGATAAATCCCGAAAAAATAGCAAATGGACTCCAAAAATTATGAAAACTTCCAGATCATACTTTTAAATTATTTTAAAGATATTGGAGAAGAAAAATATTGATTTGGATCTCGTTTAAAAAATAGTAAAATGTAGGGGCATAAAAGGGCATTTTTGGAAGACAAAATCCAAATAAATAGCAAACGGACTCGGATAATTTTGAAAACTTCCAGAACTCAATGTTTTATTATTTTGGAAGTATTAAAAAAATAAAATTCTAATTTGGAGTCCATTTGATATTTATTTGCATCCGGAGGGCAAAACGGTCATTTCACCCAAGCAATCGAAAAGGGCTTCTTTGGGCCTTTCAAAAAATCAGACTTGGGCTAGAAAAGAGAAGTGCTGGCCTTCCAAGGCCCAATGGAAGGAGGAAGCCTCTGATTTTTCAATCAAATGGCCAAGAATTAAGAGTTAGTTAGAGATTCTCTTTGATCAAGCCATGGTGATTAAGCCACATAGGCCAAGGGAGAGTGTCAACATTATTCTTGAACAGCTGTAATTTGGGACAGCTGATATGCTAATCTAAGGGTGATAATTTCATGATTTTTCACATTGAATCACTAGCCCTTGGATGAAAATTGGTTACAAAAAAAATGACAACATCCTTGAGAATATTAGGGGAATTCGGCCAGCACTTGTGGGAGAAGGAGAATTTCATTTTTCAGATTTATTTTTGCTGAGTTCTCTTGTTTTTTACTTGGTTTTTCTCTCTTTGGTTGAAGGCAAAAAGAAAAAGTTTAGAAAAGAAAGGAAAGTTTGAAGAGATAAAGCTTGAAATATAGCTTCTTGAGGTTGCTCTTGAGCACCAACTCTTGCACTTTCTTGATTTTCCATTCTTGTTTTTGCTATTTTGATTACTATTTGGTGAGATTCCTTTTTAAATAAATGTTCTTTATTGTTCTTCTTAAGTTCTTCCTTCATCTCTTTCTTAAATATTTTTTTACAATTTTTTTACAATATTCGCACCATGGCCGAATGGCCTACAGTTTTTGGTTAAGTTGCTATTTTGGTTTATTTTATCATGTTATTGATGTTATTTTCTTTGATCTTGATGTTTTAAATGTTATTTTACTTCATATACTTGAGTTATATTTTAATTTGGTTGCTTTGTTTGTTGTCATTTATGATTTAAATATCATGTTCTTGTATTTTTAATTTTCTGTTTTCATGATGTTTAAATTTGAGCATGTCTTAGATTTAGTATATCAAGTGTTTGTGAAAATGCTTGTGTGGTTTTTGCCTGATTTGAGTTTTATATTTTAGTTGAGCATGTTTTAGATTTAGTATATTAAGTGTTTGTGAAAAATGCTTGTGTGGTTTTTGCATGATTTGAGTTTTATATTTTAGTTGAGCATGTTAGTATATCAAGTGTTTGTGAAAATGCCATGCTTGTTGGAGCTTGAGGCCATTCGGCTACTCCATGTGTTTTGCATTGTGTGTTGCATTTTTGCCATGTTAGTTGGTAGGTTTTTGCATTTGCATGACATTTGATTTAGTTTTGCATTCTAGTATACCAAGTGTTTGTGAAAATGCCATGTTTGCTAGTCACATAGGCCATTCGGCCACTCCTTGAATTTTTGCATTATATGTGCATTCTTGCTATGTTAGTTGATAGGTTAGCATTTGCATGATATTTGGTTGAGTTTTTGGTTTAAGCAAGCTTTGTGTTTGTGAAAATTCCATGCATATTTCAGTTATTAAGTTAGGTTTATTTGCCATGCATGTTCATGCATTTTAGGTCTAGGTTGCATTAAATGCCATGCAAGTTCATTTAGGTCTAGGTCACTATATTGATGCCATGCATTTTTTCATGACATTTAGGTTTAAACTCATGCATTTCATGCACTATGTTTGCTATATTTTTTCATGCATTTCATGTTCATGCCACTTGAATAATGACTTAGGCCAACTAATGGTTCAAAGTCATGCTCTCTTGAGCACACTTGTGGAAAATTAAGTTTTGTCAAATTGATTATTCTACCTTTGTGATTTTTTTTGCTTAGCCAATTTTTATCTAACTTTCAAAAAGTCCTAGATACTGTTTGTGAGTCATTTTGTGAGTCTTAAATATTTTTATTTTGATTTTTAAATGATTTTATCAAAGGCAAAAATGTATTTTGGTTAAATAGTTTTTTTCACCCAGTACTTGTACTTTCTCAATTTTTCTGGGAATTCATCTTTAATCAGAAAATTAAGCGGACTTTTTCCTGTGTATTTTTACAAGTCCTGAGTTTCCAGTGTTTTTTTTTATAATTTTTTGAATTTTTGAAAATAGGGTAAAAAATCGTGGCTTAAAACTGGACAGTGGAGTCAGAATTGAATTTAAAGAAAAATCATTTTTCTGTTTTGGTTAAGTTACTCAGAGGGGGCTGATTAGGAAGGTTAGCTACTGACTTAGGGTAGTTTCTAAGCCTTTTTAAACTCTAAAAATGATTTTTTAAGTCTCGGGTTAAGGGTAGTCAAGTCCGAATTTTTAAACTTAGGAAATTAGAGCCATTCTAAAAAAATTAGCCCAGTTTTTATTTTTAATTCAAGCTTTTCAAAATTGTTTTCAAACAATCACAAAGTATTTTGGTTTTAGAATATTTAATTTGACATATTTTCCGAAGATAGCCGGATATCTTTTTAGATATACGGATTTCCTTAATTAAAGGAAAAAATACATTTTCATGCATTGCATTTTTCATGTTCATGCATTTTATATAATATGTGACTTTTGCTATGATAATTTCTATGTTATTGTTATGATTTTGAGATATGTTATATTTTTTTATTATATGTCTTGGAATATTTCATGCTATCCTATGCTTTTTATTTAATTATTTTTTTGTTGGTATATTATTTAGCATATGCTATGTTCATGCATTATTATTTTCATTCTTATTTCCATGCATATTATATGATAGTATTATTTTATATTCCATGTCATTTAGATTATATGCCATATCATCCATATTTGCCATGTCATTTCATATAGAATATATTATGTTACCTAGGTTATTTTATTTCATATAGAATATATTATGTCACCTAGGTCATTTCATTTAATTTAGAATATATCATATGACTTAGGATATTACATTTCATTTAGAATATGTCATATAACTTAGGACATTTCATTTCATTTAGAATATGTCATATAACTTAGGCCATTTCATTTCATTTAGAATATGCTAAGGCATTTAAATTATATTATATCATTTAGGATGCATTATATTATATAGATTTTGCTATGTCATTTTATTTATGTCATGCATATACATATTCATATCTTTTAAAATGTTTTCAAAAGGATAATGATTTTTCAATAAAAAATAAAGATATTCCCGAGTTAAAATAATTCATGAGTTCTCTACCGGGTTCGCTGGAGGGAATATCATCAATTATCATTAATAAAGGAATATCTTTCTTTCAAAAAACGAGAATGATTCGGAAAGTTTTCCAAACTAATAAAAATTTCTATATTTTGCCACGTTTGTTGGGGAATATAGGAAAATTTTGAATCTAAGAATTCCGAATCATTTTTAATTAAAAATGGAATTATTTTTCTTTAAATTGGGAATTAACTTGAAATACTAAATTTAAAACCAAATTTTTACCGAGACTTGAGATAACAAACGATTAATAAGGTATCGTTTTATACCTTCCCAGCACGTAACCGAGTCCCGAACCCGTTTCTTTGATTTCTCTGGTTTAAACGCAGACTTGAAATTGGTTTTAAAAATGTTTTAATTAATTTTTAAAATATTTTATAAAACCGGTTTTAATAGGTGGCCGATCATACCTAGCTAAAAAATATTGGTGGCGACTCCATGTCTTTTTCAAGGTCATTTTCAAAACCTTCATTTTTCTAGAGGAATTAAGTCGACTTTTCCTCGGTGTTTTTTTAATGTCACTCTTAACGAATAATAAAGTCTTGCGATGAGACTCGTTATTTTTTGAGGTTGCAACAATAATTGTCTTGAATTGATCTCGTACTTACGAGGGTCTTACAATTCTCCCCCTTAATAAAATTTGTCCTTGAATTTTGCATAAAGTCAACTTATATAAGAGTACAGGTACTATCTGCGGCTGTCTCACATGAAAATCGTTTGACATGAATCTTCACATCATAAGTACATGAAACACAGAGTGTACACCACTCATCTCAAGTGGCAGGTCTAACTCAATATCTGAAATGGTCCGATATACCTCGGACTCAGCTTGGCCTATCCGCCAAAGCTCATAACATTCTTGAATGGTGAAACTTTCAAGAATACTTAGTCACATGCTATCGGCATACGACTTCTGCCTACTCTAGCAGTTACTGATATATCTTTGATTAACTACACCTTTTTCTAGGTGTACCGCACCATATCTGAACTGAACAATTGATATCCTCTTGTCTCAAATCAACTGACAGGATATTGGCACATCTGGCCAGACAATGTCTCTATCCTAGTTTTGCAATGATCAACAATAAACAAACTCGGATCGCAATCCGAAATAGTCAATAAGATAAGCCCGAAACTAGATCAAAATACTAGAATAGGTATCATCTGCATACTGTACTAAAAATTGTTAATATATACAAACTCAATCAATGATAGGTATCGATCTCGATTCTCCTCAGAATCTAGTATATTAACACATAAAATGTCCTCAAGGACTAATCATCTATCCGTAAATGAAATACGGTACTAAATCGCAACTGTATTTCAGAAGCTACTTGGAATGATCTCCGAAATTTAATTGTAAACTTGATGTCTCAATCAAGCACAATAAACACGAAAACATCACAAAGACCCAATCTGGTCTAAATAGAGTCTAGCACACTGACTTATGTTATACGTAATTTTACCCGAGATCAAGTGTGCTAATTTAGTCAATCTATCGATAATCACTCAAATAAAATAACATTCCTTGCCTACCTTAAGCAAGCCTATATCTAGGCCCCATAATGACTTTATCTCAACCCCATTATTATGTATTCAACTTTATAACCTATTTGAATCTCATTATTGTATATTAAACTCTGTAGCATTACTGCTGGCTTCTGATGCTCAGCTTAAACTGCTACCACATTAAACATTTAATCACTGTAGACACCTAATTTTGTCCGGACCACTAAACAGGTATGTTTTCTTTCCATATTGATGTTTCCGAGTATAAAAAGACTGTTTTCATCCTGCAGATGGTACTCCAAGACTTAGTTTAAGAGGGCGAGCACAAAAAGACAAACTTGAAAAAAAGTCAACCCCGAAAAAGTCAACCCCAAAAAGTCAACTACTAAAAAAGTCAACCCACTTTCAAAATCAAGATTTTAAGTTCAATTGAAAAATGGCGAAAGAATTTTGATAATCCGAGGTCTACATTGAAAGATATGGAGTTCGGAGGTTTGGATTTGGAGATTCAGTAGAAAAGAAACCCTAATCCAAGAAATTTGGGGAAAAGTGCTTAAACGATCAAACTGGTCGAAATTGAAGGTTCCAAATGAAATATAAGCACTGACTACGGGTAATGGAGAAGTCACTTGCAAGAAAAACCGAAAGAAAAGTCAATCCGGGAGAAAACCGAGAATTAGGGTTTTTAGTGGATTTCGGTGAAATCGGGAAGAATCACAGAAATGGCCCGACTTGGTAAGACCAAAGCCCCCAATGGATGAAGAATGGTTAAAAAGGATGGCCCAAGGCTCAGATTGAAGAAAATCTGAAAATCGGATTTGTTTTGAGCAAAACCGGGTTTCGGAGGTAAAAGGGCAAAATTGGAAAAATTTGGGAAAAATAGCAAATGGACTCCGGAAATTCTGAAAAATTTGTCAATATCATTCTTAAATCATTTGAAAGAGATTGGTAAAAGAAAATCTTGATTCGGAGTTCGTTTGCAAAATGGCCAAATCCCGCGTTTCTTATGCAGTAATTCAAAAAGGAAAATCCCGGAAAAATAGCAAATGGACTCCAAAAATTCTGAAATTTTGCAAATCTAATTTTTAAATTATTTGGAAGAGATTGGCGAAAGAAAATCTTGATTCCGAGTTCGTTTGCAAAATGGCCAAATCCCGGGCCTCTTATGCAGTAATTCAAGCCGATAAATCCCGAAAAAATACCAAATGAGCTCCAAAAATCATGAAAACTTCCAGATCACACTTTTTAATTATTTTGAAGAGATTGGTGAAGAAAAATCTTGATTTGGAGCTCATTTAAAAAATGGTAAAAAGTAGGGGCATAAAAGGACATTTTGGGAAGAAAAAATCCAAATAAATAGCAAACGGACTCGAAAATTTTTGAAAACTTCCAGAACTCAATATTTTATTATTTTGGAAGTATTAAAAAAAGAAAAATTGAATTTGGAGTCCGTTTGATATTTATTTGCATCCGGGGGGGGCAAAATGGTCATTTCACCCAAGCAACCAAAAAGGGCTTCTTTGGGCCTTTCAAAAATCAGAGCTGGGCTGGAAAAGAGAAGTGCTGGCCTGCCCAAGCCCAAAGGAAGGAGGAAGCTTAGGATTTTTTCAATCAAGTGATTAAAAATCAAGAGTTAAGTTAGAGATTTTCATTTTTGAGCCTAAGTCCCAATCCCACATCCCTTTGTAATGTCAAGCCAAGGAGGTGCTCACCTTATAAATAAGGAGTCTTGGCCTTTGGTTGAAATCACTTACTACCCCTTGTGAGATAGTCTATACACTTGTATTAGGATTATCCGGGTGGTGAGTCATAGTGTTAATGTTGAGAGGGTTTGTAGCTTAATCCGTTCAAAAGCTACTCTGAGGGTTTGTAGCTTAATCCGTAGCTTAATCCGTTCAAAAGCTACTCTGAGGGTTTGTAGCTTAATCCGTTCAAAAGCTACTCTGAGGGTTTGTAGCTTAATCCGTTCAAAAGCTACTCTGAGGGTTTGTAGCTTAATCCGTTCAAAAGCTACTCTGAGGGTTTAAAGCTTAATCCGTTCAAAAGCTACTTGGTGAGTTTTCATTTTAAAATAATGTTTCTTGTTCTTCCTTCATTTCCTTTCTTAAGTATATTTTTCTTACATTTTGTTTTTACAATAAACTCACCATGGCCAAATGGCCTACATTATTTATTTTAAGTTGTTATTTTTGATTCATTTTACCATATTGTTTATGCTATTTTCTTTATTTTTGATGTTTTAAATATTATGTTATTTCATGTTCTTAAGTTATATTTAATTTGGTTGCTTTGTTTGTTGCCATTTATGTCTTAGATATCATGTTTTTACATTTTAATTTTCTGTTTTCATGTTGTTTAAATTTGAGCATGTTTTAGAGTTAGCATATTAAGTGTTTGTGAAAATGCTTGTGTGATTCTTTGCATGATTCTTGTTTTATATCTTAGTAAGCATGTTTTAGATTTGGTATATTAGGTGTTTGTGAAAATGCTTGTGTGATTTTTGTGTTATGACTTAGTTTTTCATGCTAGCATACCAAGTGTTTGTGAAAATGCCATGCTTGTTGGAGCTTGGGGCCATTTGGCTACTCCATGTGTTTTGCATTGTGTGTTGTATTTTTGTCATGCTAGTTGTTAGGTTTTTGCATTTGCATGATATTTGGTTGGATTTTTGAATTAAGCATACCTTGTGTTTGTGAAAATGCCATGCATGTCTTAGGTCTAGGTTACATTAAATGTCATGCAAGTTCATGTTAGGTCTAGGCCATATTATTTGTGTCATGCATTTTCCTTACATTTAGGTTTAGATCCATGCATTTCATGCATTATGTTTGCTGCATTGTTTCATGCATTTCATGTTCATGCCACTTGAATAATGACTTGAGCCAATTAATGGTTCAAGGTCATGTCTCTTGAGCACACTTGTGGAAAATTAATTTTGTCAAATTGATTATTCTACCTTTGTGATTTTTTTTACTTAGCCAATTTTTATCTAACTTTCAAAAAGCCCTAGCTACTGCTTTCAAGTCATTTTATGAGTTTCAAATATTTTTATTTTTATTTTTAAATGATTTTATCAAAGACAAAAAAATGTGTTGGCAAAACAGTTTTTTTTAGTTTTTTTTTTTTTTCAAAAAAACTCGTACATTTCTTATTTTTCTGGGAATTCATCTTTGATCAGAAAATTAAGCCGATTTTTTCTCGTGTATTTTTACATGTCCTAAGTCTCCAATAATTTTTTCAGAATTTTTGGAATTTTTAAAAATAGGGTAAAAAATCGTGGATTAAAACTGGACAGTGGTGTCAGAATTGAATTTAAAGAAAAACAAAGCAGTTTTTTTCTCCTCCAAAAACTCGTACATCTCTGGTTTTTCTGGGAATTCATCTTTGATCAAAAAATTAAGCCGATTTTTTTTTCATGTAGTTTTACATGTTGTGAGTCTCTAGTATTTTTTTAGAATATTTGGAATTTTTAAAAATAGGATAAAAAATCGTGGATTAAAACTGGACAGTGGTGTCAGAATTGAATTTAAAGAAAAACCATTTTTCTGTTTTGGTTAATTTACTTAGAGTGGGCTGATTAGGAGGGTTAGCTACTGACTTAGGGTGATTTCTAAGCCTTTTAAACTCTAAAAATGGTTTTTCAAATCCCGGGTTAAGTGTAGTCAAGTCCGGATTTTTTAAACTTAGGAAATTAGAACCATTTAAAAATTTTTAGCCCAGTTTTTATTGTTAATTCAAGCTTTTCAAAATTGTTTTCAAACAATCACAAAGTATTTTGGTTTTAGAATATTTAATTTGACATATTTTCCTAAGGTAGCCGGATATCTTTTTAGATATACGGATTTCCTTAATTAAAGGAAAAAAAAATACATTTCATGCATTGCATTTTTATTTTCGTGCATATTATATGATAGCATTATTTTATTCCATGTCATTTAAATTATATGCCATACCATTCATATTTGTCATGTCATTTAGGTTGCATTATATTATTTAGACTTTACTATGTCATTTTATTTATGTCATGCATATACATATTCATTTATCTTAAATGTTTGCAAAAGATAATGGTTTTCAATAAAAATAAAGATATTCCCGAGTTAAAATAATTCATAAGTTCTCTACCGGGTTTGCTGGAGGGAATATCATCAATTATCATTAATAAAGGAATATCTTTCTTTCAAAAAAGAGAATGATTCGGAAAGTTTTCCAAAACTAATAAAAATTTCTATATTTTGCCACGTTTGTTGGGGAATATAGGAAAATTTTGAATTTATAAATTCCGGATCATTTTCAATAAAAAATGGAATTATTTTTAAATTGGGAATTAACTTGAAATACTAAATTTAAAACAAACTTTTTACCGAGACTTGAGATAACGCACGATTAATAAGGTACCGATTTATACGGGCGTTGTGGGGGTGCTAATCCTTCCCCACACGTAACCGACTCCCGAACCCGCTTCTTTGATTTCTCTGGTTTAAAACGCAGACTTGAAATTGGTTTTTAAAATGTTTTAATTAATTTTTAAAATATTTTATAAAACCGGTTTTAATAGGTGGCCGATCACACCTAGCTAAAAAAGATTGGTGGCGACTCCATGTCTTTTTTAAGGTCATTTTCAAAACCTTCATTTTTCTAGAGGAATTAAGTCGACTTTTCCTCGGTTTTTTTGTTAATGTCACGCTTAACGAATAATAAAGTCTTGCGATGAGACTCGTCGTTATTTTTTAGGTTGCGACAGCTTGGCGACTCCACTGGGGACTATTAGAGAGTCAGGCCTAGAATTAGTCGTGTGTTATCAAAGTCTCGGTTTTGGTTGGTTTAATTGGTATTTAATTTTAATTCCCATATTTTTTTAATAAGGAGAATTTTGAAAATAATAAAATGTTTTTAAATCTGTTCATTCTCATGTGCATGCATTTTATTGTTGTTCTCTAGTTATTTAAGGTTCTGTATTATAATTGCTTGTCGGTTAATGCGTTACACTATTCTTGAATGTTTTAATTGCTAGGGCATTTAGAATAAGGTTTGTAGAATAGGTAGTGAAAGGTTTATTATTCCTCCACACACACTACACGTGCATTTGCATAACATGAATCCTATACCCGGGTTCCGTCCTTTTAAGTGGGAGTAAAGTAACTACGCCTTCGTGATGATCCTCCGTATGGGCTAGTGAAACACTTTCGGAGTATAAAGTACCTAATGCCTTCGTGATGATCCTCCGCATGGGCATAGGAAAATATACTCTAACGAATTGAACCCGCTTTTATCGGGGTGCCTTACTAGCCTTCACCGGTGACAGTGAGGAACAATTCGGGGCCTTAGAACCGATTCACCCTCATATAGTGAACCTAGGCGAAGCCATGCCGAATTTCCGTTAGACATACCGAAAATAGGAACACATGGAGGGACATTTCTAAACTTTTTGTTACCTATTTTACACTCCGAATAAGTGTGGTAGATCGGGCAACGATGTACGTACATCGCCCGTAATAAATGTGATACTCCGCCTCGATGGCATCGTGATGCCTAAATAAGCAGATATTGCTGGGGCAGATGTTCATTAGCTGTTTTTAAAAATAAAAAAAAAAAAAATCTTTTTTCAAGCATTTTTGCATGTTGCACATTTCATGCATGTGTGAATGGGGCATATACATTTTTGGTTGTATTATTGATCTCATTCTTTGCAATAAACAGTTGGTAATTTAATTTGATGATTTCATAAAACCGGTAGTGTCACATGAACATTTTGCATATTGTACCATAGTAAGATCCACCCTGAAATTCTTTTGAAAATGATGTGATTGGTTTATCAAAAAAAAAAATTGGAGGCAAATCTTGCATAATGAGATTTTTGAATAACCAAGATTTAGGTCCCACCAATTTCGTGTAATCATTGATTTCTTTGTATATACCTTTGTGTTAATTCATTTATTTTTGCATGTATCATTTTGACATCATGTTATAGTCATAGCATGCATGGTCATTCATTGTAAGATACGTTTATGACATGCATGGTCATTATTTGTATATACTTATGTATCAATTTATTCTTTCTTTACATGCATCATGTTGGCATCAAGTTGCATTCATGCATTCATAGTCAGCATGATTTTTTCTGTATATATCCATATATCAATTTATTCTTTCTTTACATGCATCATGTTGGCATCCAGTTGCATTCATGCATTCATAGTCAGCATGATTTTTCTGTATATATCCATTATCAATTTATTCTTTCTCTATATGCATCATGGTAGCATCAAGTTGCATTCATGCATTCATAGTCAGCATGATTTTTCTGTATCTATTCATATATCAATTTATTCTTTCTTTACATGCATCATGTTAGCATCAGGGTGCATTCATAGCATACATAGTCATCATAATATGCTCATGCATTAATTTGTCATATTGGCATCAAGTTGCGTTCATGACATACACGGCCAGCATGACTTTCTTTGTATATACTCTGTGTCAATCATTTATTCTTCACATGCATCATAATTGACATTGTGTGGCATTCATAGTGTATATGATCATTCATTGAGAAATGTATTTGGAACATACATGGTCATTCATTGCATATATCCATGCATTGGTTTTTCTTATTCTTTAAATGCATCATGTTGGCATCGTGTTGCATTTATAACATACATGGTCAACATGTTTCCACTGTATATGACCACACATAACTTTGTTTATCCTTCACATGCATCAAATTGCACTCATGACATTCATAGCTCATTCATCATGAAACACATTAATAAGATGAAATAGAAATTGGCTTAGCTTTGAAGAGTTTTCTTCGTCAGCTAAAAGCTATGACCCCAACAGCAAGTGCGAGTATCATATTGGGGCAATTGGGCATTCGACTAAAAATGCAGAAAACTGAAGGAAAGAATTGAGGGTCTTGTCCACAATGGCATTTGGATTCCAGAGCTTATCGAACATTGGAAATCTGTTTTACCATAGATTGATTTCCTCTTGAAGAATTTTGAGGATAAGATTTGTTATCTTTGAAAGCATGTCAATAGGAGCATTCTGATGCATATTTTTCTATACACTTTGATGATCAAAGCTCTTGTCTCATGATGACATCTACATGAAATAAATAAATTTTGAATTTTAATATTTTGTGTTCATTTTATTTTAGCAATAAATTTGAAATTGTAAAAAAAAAAAAAAAACAACAAATGAAACTTTGAGAAAATTTGTGGTACACAATAAATAAGTGGTTTTCACATGAAATAATGAACAATCTTGAGAATATTGATGATCATTGTTAGAAATGACCCAATATCTTTAGCCTTCTCTTTTAGGCTTTCCTAAGCCTAAATCTTTTGAACCGAGACCACTTGAAAGACCTAATGCTTCAAGGAATATGAATGATTTGACTTCATAAAACCATTGTCATCACAGAACAAGCAAGGATGTAAATCCTAATCTAGGCTATGAACAAAGGAATGAACTTTTTGAAATTTTTTTTGAATTCCTTGGAATTCAAACAAATAAGACATTCTTTCAAGAATCCAGATTTTGATAATTTGGTGTGTGTCAAGATTGTGCTAAAGCCATTCATGACCTTTCCCAATGACCACAAAACACTAATTGCCCAGACATCACTTCATGTTTGATACCCTGGGTCGCAATGATTAAAATAGATTATCCCTTGTCCCAGAGAAAACCTGTTTTTTGGGTCATATTTTCCTTGTCTCTTCAAAGAACTCAGATTTGGAATTCAACCTTTTCAGTACAGACCTAGACTTGCTATGTTCTTTGTTGATACAAATTTTCATTGGTTAATCAAATTGGGGCATCATATGTGGAAATGATGGATACATGGTGAATAAGGATGGACTAAACGCATGAATCATTGGGGCATGCGATGAAAAATGAAAAATTTGTGATATCATGCATATGAGAATTCAGATGATTCCAAAGTGCAAAATGAAATTCTGAATATCTATTTCCCCGGGGGATTGCTTTTCAAAGTGAATATTCGTGCTTGACATGAGGAATGGCCATCTTTCATATTCCCTTCACACAAAAAGAAATTATCCATAGTCACCCCTTTTGAGCCAAAAGAATTTTTTCTTTGAGCCCTGATCAAGGATTACCCTCTACACTGGGGGGCAAATGCGAGGAAAGATCTTTTCAAAGATCATTGAGAAATGAGTGACAGCTCAGGGACAGACACAAAGCAAATGGAGCCCCGAATAAATACGGGCGCACTCTGACAAAGAAAAAAGAAGTGGAAAAGATGACGAAATGAAAGCCAAGAAAAACAAACAAAAAACACAATAAAAAAATGTGTGTGAAAGACATGGCAAATTGAAAGCCAAAAGCAAGGAAGAAAAAGAGCAAAATCAAAAAGAAAGAAATGTCCAAGAAGAGACACATGCTTCAAAGAAAATCCTCTTCAAGAAAGGATCCTTGATCTGATTACCCTCAAACACATATTTTGGGCCTATTTATCCTTTCTTTCTGAACCCTGAGCCATGGCCTACATTACGTGCTTTAAAAGTCCATTTTGATCAAGCATGAATGTTTAATTTGAAGGGTTTTCCTCAGATTTTATCCCATCTCATCAAATTCTCTTTTCACTAAGGAAGAATTTAGAATTCTCAAGTGCATGGTAAAAAAAAAAAAAGAGAAAAATTGAAAAGAATGGGACTCTAGGGCGAAAACCCAAAAAAACGGACGGTCTAGAGTAGAATGGGAATTTTCGATGCCATCGATGATAGTGCCGATACCCCAAAAGAAAATATCTTATTAAAGGAGTGGTCATCGAGGAACATCTAGGAATTCCTGAACCCCCCAAATTGTCAACTCTCATTCGGAGGATTGTCTTCAAAAACTGAAACTTTGTTCCCAAGATTAAACTTTCCGGTTTAAACATCCCAGCCAATCTTGATGCTTGACAAAATGCCTTGATATGGAAACTAAAAGAATGTTGAATTTGTTTGGTTCTCAATGAATTCATGATTTATAAAACCTGTTCCATTTGTGAGCCTAGAAGGGATATACATTTTTGTCATGAAGTTTTCCTGGAAAAGCCAGAATCTTGTTATACCAAGCCTTGCCAATCCCAGTTGAAAAAACCCAGATTGATACTTAGAGAAATTTCTAACAATGATCATCAGTCTTCAAAAGATTTGTACATCACACATTGTGGGGTTAATATTTTTTGTTCAGAAGTTTTCAAAATGCGAAAACAAATAAAGAGATTTTTTTGAAATACCCATTTTGATGTTGGCATGAGACAAGGATTTTTCTAACTCAAAGGTGTAGAACTGCCAGGATAGGTCTTGACTTCCAGATATGAGAAGAAGAAATAGAACTCGGTTCAGATCTCTGTTGATGAAAGTTTGAAAAACTCTTGGGGCAAAGAGAATAGCCAAAATGAATTGAAGATATACTCTGATTTGAAGAGGAAAAATGAATTTGAAAGGCTAAGCCAAAGTCTAGAAAAACAGCCGGGGGCACTTGCATCACTCATGAGCACTCATCTCTTTATCGAGCTTTTGCATCTGCACAGTGTCGGCAAGCGTTTGCATCATTCATGGGTATTTGCATTGGCATTATTCCATAAGCATCTGTATTTTACCTTTACATTTACATTCTTCATGGAATTCGTATTTGTGTCATCTCAAGCAATTGCATCATTTCTAGAATCATTGCATTTTCATTACTGTGTGGTAATTGTAGTTACACCATTCATAAACCAGTTACATGAACACAATTAGTAGGGGCATCTGCATCATGAAACATGGGCATCAATCCAAGTCATTTACATTTGCATTAAAGACATTTGCACCAGTTTAAGTCATTTCGTGTCTTATTCAACACCTGCATCTGCATCAAAAAGCATTCGCATCTTCTCAAAATCGTTAGGGTAATTTTCAACAATTCTTCAAAGAACATTTTTAAGACCTCCGGGCATAATTTTTCAAATCACAGGTAAGACCTCCGGGCAATATCTTTAAGACCTCCGGGCAACATCTTTAAGACCTCCGGGCATAACTTTTTTCAGGGGTAAGGCCTCCGGGCACTATTCTTAAGACCTCCGGGCATCATTTTTAAAGTCGCATACAGCGCATTTTTTCCAAATTATGGGTAAGGCCTCCGGGCACCATTCTTAAGACCTCCGGGCATCATTTTTAAAGTCGCATACAGCGCATTTCTTCCAAATCACGGGTAAGGCCTCCGGGCACCATTCTTAAGACCTCCGGGCATCATTTTTAAAGTCGCATACAGCGCATTTCTTCCAAATTATGGGTAAGGCCTCCGGGCACCATTCTTAAGACCTCCGGGCATCATTTTAAAGTCGCATACAGCGCATTTCTTCCAAATCACGGGTAAGGCCTCCGGGCACCATTCTTAAGACCTCCGGGCATCATTTTAAAGTCGCATACAGCGCATTTTTTTCAAATCACGGGTAAGGCCTCCGGGCACCATTCTTAAGACCTCCGGGCATCATTTTTAAAGTCGCATACAGCGCATTTCTTTCAAATTATGGGTAAGGCCTCCGGGCACCATTCTTAAGACCTCCGGGCATCATTTTTAAAGTCGCATACAGCGCATTTCTTCCAAATCACGGGTATGGCCTCCGAGCACCATTCTTAAGACCTCCGGGCATCATTTTTAAAGTCGCATACAGCGCATTTCTTCCAAATCACGGGTAAGGCCTCCGAGCACCATTCTTAAGACCTCCGGGCATATTTTTAAAGTCGCATACAGCGCATTTCTTCCAAATCACGGGTAAGGCCTCCGGGCACCATTCTTAAGACCTCCAGGCATCATTTTAAAGTCGCATACAGCGTATTTTTTTCAAATAACGGGTAAGGCCTCCGGGCACCATTCTTAAGACCTCCGGGCATCATTTTTAAAGTCGCATACATCGCATTTCTTCCAAATTATGGGTAAGGCCTCCGGGCACCATTCTTAAGACCTCCGGGCATCATTTTTAAAGTCGCATAGAGCGCATTTCTTCCAAATCACGGGTAAGGCCTCCGGGCACCATTCTTAAGACCTCCGGGCATCATTTTTAAAGTCGCATACAGCCCATTTTTTTCAAATCACAGGTAAGGCCTCCGGGCACCATTCTTAAGACCTCCGGGCATCATTTTTAAAGTCGCATACAGCGCATAATTTTTCAAATCACAGGTAAGACCTCCGGGCAACATCTTTAAGACCTTCGGGCATAACTTTTTTTCAGGGGTAAAGCCTATGGGCACTATTTTTAAGACCTCTGGGCAACATCTTTAAGACCTCCGGGCACCAATTTTTAAGACCTCCGGGCACCATTTTAAGACCTTTGGGCACCAATTTTAAAGCCCTTCGAGCATAAATTTTTCTTTTGAAAATCGAATTCGTTTCCTTAAGACGAATCGAGCCTTGTTTAGGCAGGGAATTCAATTTAATGACAAAACCTTCAATTTATTGTTTAAAAAAAATAATAATAATAGTAATAATAATAAAAAAAAGAAAAAAAAGAAAATAGAAAAAAGAAAAAAAAAAGAAAAAAAAGAAGGAAAAAAAATGATGAAAAAAATGAAAAAAAAACCCCTTTCCCTTTCCTTCACATGTGATGTCACTGACCGTACAAAATTAGTGTTGGTTTATCTTTGCCTGATTCCTGATTCTCAGCAATAGCCAAAGAGGGGCAGCTGTAGACACCTAATTTTGTCCGGACCACTAAACAGGTATGTTTTCTTCCCATATTGATGTTTCCGAGTATAAAAAGACTGTTTTCATCCTGCAGATGGTACTCCGAGACTTAGTTTAAGAGGGCGAGCACAAAAAGACAAACTTGAAAAAAAGTCAACCCCGAAAAAGTCAACCCCAAAAAGTCAACTACTGAAAAAGTCAACCCACTTTCAAAATCAAGATTTTAAGTTCAATTGAAAAATGGCGAAAGAATTTTGATAATCCGAGGTCTACATTGAATGATATGGAGTTCGGAAGTTGGGATTTGGAGATTCAGTAGAAAAGAAACCCTAATCCAAGAAATTTGGGGAAAAGTGCTTAAACGATCAAACTGGTCGAAATTGAAGGTTCCAAATGAAATATAAGCACTGACTACGGGTAATGGAGAAGTCACTTGCAAGAAAAACCGAAAGAAAAGTCAATCCGGGAGAAAACCGAGAATTAGGGTTTTTAGTGGATTTCGGTGAAATCGGGAAGAATCACAGAAATGGCCCGACTTGGTAAGACCAAAGCCCCCAATGGATGAAGAATGGTTAAAAAGGATGGCCCAAGGCTCAGATTGAAGAAAATCTGAAAATCGGATTTGTTTTGAGCAAAATCGGGTTTCAGAGGTAAAAGGGCAAAATTGGAAAAATTTGGGAAAAATAGCAAATGGACTCCGGAAATTCTGAAAAATTTGTCAATATCATTCTTAAATCATTTGAAAGAGATTGGTAAAAGAAAATCTTGATTCGGAGTTCGTTTGCAAAATGGCCAAATCCCGCGTTTCTTATGCAGTAATTCAAAAAGGAAAATCCCGGAAAAATAGCAAATGGACTCCAAAAATTCTGAAATTTTGCAAATCTCATTTTTAAATTATTTGGAAGAGATTGGCGAAAGAAAATCTTGATTCCGAGTTCGTTTGCAAAATGGCCAAATCCCGGGCCTCTTATGCAGTAATTCAAGCCGATAAATCCCGAAAAAATACCAAATGAGCTCCAAAAATCATGAAAACTTCCAGATCACACTTTTTAATTATTTTGAAGAGATTGGTGAAGAAAAATCTTGATTTGGAGCTCGTTTAAAAAATGGTAAAAAGTAGGGGCATAAAAGGACATTTTGGGAAGAAAAAATCCAAATAAATAGCAAACGGACTCGGAAAATTTTGAATACTTCCAGAACTCAATATTTTATTATTTTGGAAGTATTAAAAAAAGAAAAATTGAATTTGGAGTCCGTTTGATATTTATTTGCATCCGGGGGGGGCAAAATGGTCATTTCACCCAAGCAACCGAAAAGGGCTTCTTTGGGCCTTTCAAAAATCAGAGCTGGGCTGGAAAAGAGAAGTGCTGGCCTGCCCAAGCCCAAAGGAAGGAGGAAGCTTAGGATTTTTTCAATCAAGTGATTAAAAATCAAGAGTTAAGTTAGAGATTTTCATTTTTGAGCCTAAGTCCCAATCCCACATCCCTTTGTAATGTCAAGCCAAGGAGGTGCTCACCTTATAAATAAGGAGTCTTGGCCTCTGGTTGAAATCACTTACTACCCCTTGTGAGATAGTCTATACACTTGTATTAGGATTATCCGGGTGGTGAGTCATAGTGTTAATGTTGAGAGGGTTTGTAGCTTAATCCGTTGATGCACCCAAAAGAGTGTATCTTATTTAACCTTGCACTAAAAAGATCAATTGTAAGTATAGTAGTTAGCAAGGGTCGAGTCCTCAGGGATTGGGTTTTAGTTTATAAGTTAATAGTTTAAAACTTAAATTCAAGAACAATAAAAGAAAAGGGGTTTTTGAAGCCAGATTTAAACTAAAGTAAATAATAAGAATAAGATGCAAGGCGGTATAACCAGCCAATAAAAATATATATACTAAATTAGGCGGTATAACCAGCCAATAAAAATAAAACAAAGTTAATATACAAATTAGGCGGTATAACCAGCCAATAAAAATAAATATACTAAGAAGAATCAAATATGAAACATATGGTTAAGGTTTCATTCTCCACCACTAGACATCATTAAGAATAAATTTCAGATCTATCAATATCAACCAACTATCAAAGTTAACAACCGTAGATAACAACAAGCTCTGTTATCCCAATCTTTCCTTAGTTTGTCGTTAAATAGAACAAGCTCTCTATTTAATATCTAACCATTAAACAACCTAGAATAAGCTCTCTAAATTCAATTTAATGGCAGCTTTATGATGAGAAAGATAGGTTGATCTAAGCAACAAACACATAAGCTCGGATTGTTCAACTTAGGTTATGTTCCACTTTGCAATTATTGAAAACTTGACCATAATCATTAATCACAAATTGCCACTTATGAATAGGAAATCAAGACAATTACACGGATCAAGACTCCTAGACTAGCAATAGATAATTATCAAGATCTATCTAGTTGTACACCTAAATAAATCAAGACAACATCATGAACAATTCTTGTAGAAGAACATAAGCAACTTTGATAGAAAATTAATGATAGATAGAATCTGAAAATCAATCACAAAACATGTCTAGGGCTTTGAAATCACCCTTAACCAAATAGAAGTTTAGCCTAGCATAGGCATTGTAAACATAAACATAAAATTAAAGAAAATCTAAGAAGAAAATAAAAGAAAGAAAGAAGAAGAGGAAGAATATTAATTATCCAACCTCTTGCTCTCTCTAAAGAAAAAGAAAACTAGAGAAAAGAAAGAAGAAGAAAACTTAGAGAATTTTATTAAAATGGCTAATATCCTACCTATGTACAATATGATCCCTTACAATCATCCAAGGCCCTCTATTTATACACATTTTGGAGGGCTAAATGACAAGAGATAAGCTTTACAAATTTCAAAGGTAGGTATAATAGGTGGGTGCATTTTCTAACAATTTTCGTCATACATGACGATTTTGATCAGCCAACTTGATGGTCGATTTTGTCAATTTTGGAGGCCTTATCTAATCACATGGTCTTCTAGAAAAATGTTACCCTATCAGTTACTGATCCATAGCCGTTGGAATCAGCTCATTTTCTGATGTGGAAAAGAAGATATGGGCAAAATACGAAAACAGGTCAGCACAGACGTCATTGCACATCAGCCAACTTCATGGTCGATTTCGCTAGGGAAAACGACTCCGTTTCAAGAAGTGTAAAACATGAAAAAGATAAATATGCCTCTTAGCTTTGCACGGCTACAAATTTCAGCCTTATTGCTTCAGTGAAACTCGAGATATAGCTGATATGGCAAAAGGTGTCGGAACTGGAACTGAACTGGATTTGCCCTTAATTCTAGTAATCTAAAATCACTCAAAGAAACTTGTGAAAAACACCAAAATACATAAAAATATAAAAGATCATAAACACAATTATACTAAACAATAATAACTCGTATTTGACACAAAACAATAATAAAACATAACTAAAAACTATATAATTATACGAGTTATCACACCCCCACACTTAGATTGTTGCTAGTCCCTAGCAACGACTCAATAAAAATAAAATAAGAAAATCTAATCCATTTTCGTAGGAAATCACGGTGGCACTTAGCATGTGACACAAGCCTTTAAACCCCTAGGTGTCCCTAGTGGACGAGTTTAGTCTCGTGAGGGTTTACTAGAACGATACCCACAAACATTGAAAAACTAAAATATAAATAAACTACATATACTAAAAATATTTACTCCTAATCCTTTCAATACAAATTAGAGACAATCTTTGAACAAGTCTTATAAACTAATCAATAGCTTAAAGAATTTCACAAAAAATCAAGCTTGAATGTAAATTGTTTGAGTTAAGCCAATATTAACATAACATATCTCAATCAAAATAGTGCATGTTCAAATTTAATCTCAACTTCTCACATGGGATACCCTCATGATTTTCACTCTTTAAAGTAGTGGTAAAGTGTTTACACTCAATCAATCTCATGAAAACAGTTCTACCATATTCTTGCTTGTCCACCTATTCTCCACTATTTAGATCATACAACTTCATGAATTAAGAGGTCTTTAATCAAGGTTGTAATGGGGCCAAGGGGTTTGTAATGTGGTTGAAGAACAAAAGGATAAAGATATCACAAAGGTTCCAAAGAGTTCATAAAGTTTAGAGACATAAAAAGATCATACAAAGAAACTTCTCAAAACTCTTTACAAGTACATAGTCACCTAGGCCGGATATTCATGTTGGGCCTTTTCTTCATTCTAAACAACTTTGTAAAATCTTTTTCTTTTTCCACAAATTCAAGAGATGATTCATATATTTTTTTTTTACATAGGAATGTATTTGCCCGTATTCCATTTCTTTTTCTCTTGACTTTTCTTTTCTTTTCCCCCCACACTTATTTCTTGTTTCTAACCCAAATTTTTAACTAAAAATATCACTTGTTTTTTTTTTGCAATATGTCTCAAAATATATAATCCATCTTTAGAACAAGGGTAAGGATATAAGTATATTTAGGCTAGGTGTAAGTTGTGGTTACCAATAAAACATCATATTTAATGTAGGCTCAAATTGGCTCACTAGTGGGGATGTTCTCTTAGAACATTAATAATGGATGGCTGTTTGGCTCTGGTTATAATCCTAATGCCTCTATCATATTCATGTTGTCACATGTATCAATATAGTCTCAAACGGTTTAAAGCAAGTTCTAGAGAATCATGTAATCATAAGAGCACTCAAGAAAGAAATTAGATTGATTTGTATAATGCATCATTCATTATAGGCTCAAAAACTCACAAGGATGATTATACAAGTCAGATTAAGTCTAAACATGCTTCTTTCTCAATCAACATATCATATTAACATTGGCTCATAAAAAGTGATATCAAGCTCAATTCTCATGAAAATCTTCTCACTAATAAATCTGTTTTAGACTTATGCAATTCATATCTCATCATTGTATTAAAAAGGAACTAAAACACACTAAAATAATAATAATAATAATAATAATAATAATAAAGACTCATAAAAAAAAATAGTAGACAAAAAGAAAAGAAATCCTAAATCATTCCCCCCACACTTAATTCTTACATTGTCCTCAATGTAAGTCTATTAACCCAAATGAAAGAATCATGTGTAAGAGAAAAGAACTAATAACATAAGAATAGGAACAACTAAGACTCAGAACAAAACAAATTCATGCAACCTAAATAATCTTAAAATACTAAACAAAAATTAACAAGTAAACATAAAAAGATTAAAATCAAACTGACAAGGTATGTCTCAAGTCTCCCTTACTCAGACCTTGTTCAGAATGAATGCTTCTAAATTGCTTAAAACACAACAAACTTTTTTTTTTTTTAAGAAGGTGAAATTTAGGAGATATTACCTGTAGAGGTTGCTAACCACTTATTATAACTGAGACACAACAAACAAAATGTTAGATAATGTCACAAAGACAAAGTGCAATCCACTCCTTGCTCGTCCATATCTCTTTTTCTTTTTCCGAGCGTTTGCGAAACAACCGTAGCAGATAAATACTCATAAGCTTGGAGCTTTTTGAGTAAATCTTCAATGGTTGTAGCAGAAATTATGGTTCTCCTTGCCTCTGAAAACATGAATCCATTATCCACAGCATTATCTAAATATGAAAGCAAATTATTAAAATAACCATTAATATTAAGCAAACCAATGGGTTTCTTATTTGTGACCAAAGATGACCAAGAAGCCACGCAAGCTATTTCTTCCAATATACCCAGACCTCCTGGTAAAGCAATGAATGCATCGGCAGAATGGTACATGATTGTTATCCGTTCAGGGACACTCCAGACTTGTATTTCCTTACCCACGGTAGGGTCCACAAAAACTTGTGAATAGTTTTGGCACGATTCCTAGAACTGGACTTCCTCCGGCGTGTGCTGCTGTAGCGACTGCTCCCATTAAACCCGTACTACCGCCTCCATAAATCAAGTGGATCTTTTGTTGGGCAAGTATTACTCCAACTCTTATGGCTTCATCAGCGAATATGTTATTTTTCCCTGGATAAGCACCTCCAAAGACACAATTTTTTTTAATGCGCTGGGATGAAGTACTTTCCATTTTTTTTTTTCGAGTGCCTGAAAGAGAATGAGTACATGGTGTAATATATAGAGGACTGAGTAGTGAATCAGAAAAGAGTAATAATGTCGCCGAAAGTGTATCTGACCTGTCAGAAGAAAATGTTAACCTAACAAAAGATTTTTGAGTGATTTCAGGAAGAAAATCAAAAAGTGAAGAAAAATCAACCGTAAAAAAACAAAAAAAAATGAGAATAATTACACAAATCGAAAAACACGTAAATTAAACCGAAGTAAAGTTATTGCAAATCAAACCAAAAGCTGAGAAGTCATTTATTGTAGTTGTGATTGTGGCTCACATCTTCCTCTGGTTTTACGTCCAGAAACGGCTTAAACACCTTCTATGAGTCGAGGATATGCTTCCCATCCAGTTTTCTTACAAGCTGGCAAACAGGGTCTTTTAACATCAGATTCCCAAGATGTTGCCATTCCCTTTGGAATTGCGGCCATAAATCAAGAATTTCTCTTTGTACGTCTCCACTAGGATGCGTCTCAAGAGAAAGTTGGATATTACCCAAATTCTCCTTACTCAGTCCATCCTTAATGAATTCAATTTTATCATCTCGATTAGAGGACAGAATCCCAATAGAACGACATTTACCATTACACGTCCATCGTGCACATTTGTGGCAATTTGAACTCATGCGCTTTGCTCGTCGCTTCTTTGCAAAAGTGCTTCTACCTGTACCTGGTAAATGCAAAATAGGAAGATATTCATCTTCACGTACCTTGGCTTCAATTATCCAACGTATGTCTTGAGGAATCCCTTTGTGCATAAGCATTCTTAATCTTTCAAATTGAACTTGGTAAAGCTTCAGTAAAATATTTCGAGGAAAAGGAGGAAATCGTTTCTGCAATCTTGTGAGAATATCATCCATCCTGAAAAAAAAATGAAAAAAAATTGAAAGAGAAATTGGAAGAGAAATTTATATACAATATCAGTTTTGTGGGTAGCTGATGGAACCGATTTAAATAATCACGGAGTACCGTTATCCGCCATTTAACCGGGGTTAAAAAAAATAAAAATTATATTTACATCTAGTTATTTTCAAAACAAGGATCAAAAAGAAAAAACAACATAAAAAGACTCAAAAATAAAACACTCTAAATAAAATCCTAAATTCTTCCCCCCACACATAATTCTTACATTGTCATTAATGTAATGCTATTATCCCCCAATGCAAGAATTATATGTAAGAGAAAAGAACTATTAAACAAAAGAAACTTATGCAGCCTAAATGAACTTAAAAATAGTAAACACAATTAACAAAGAAACATAAGAAATAAAAATAAAAACAATAAAAATAATAAAAGAAAAAGGAAAAGAAAGAGAAAGAGAAAGCAAATCTGAATATGGAAGGTTGGCAATTTCATCTTTAATTGGGCTGCCTTCCCAATTAACACTTGAGTTAGTGTTTTGAATCTAACCAACACCCCTTCTTGGCTTTTTAGGCTTGTCAGGCTCATACATGAAATTTCCCAAATTTATGCGTTTGAGAGGTAGCTTTCTTTGCACAACAGTGGATGTATTCTCCATTACAAGTATTATTCCATCATCCTTGGTGGTGCATATCTCATCGAGGAATGATGCATCTTTTGGTACTTGTTGAATGACATCCACAAACAAACTGTTTAAGGTTTCCAGCGTGTCTTGTTCATGTTCATCCTCCTTGAACTTTGCGAATCTACTAGGAAAAGGTGGAGAAGAAACATTAGTAAAAATTGGAATCTCAAACGTTACCTCAGGTGCTGAAATACTCTTATTTGGATCATTGGCTTCATTATCCTCAAGAATAGAATTCATCTCTAATTTTGTCTCATCCTCATCTTGTTCCTCATTCCTCAAGGTCACAATAGTAGCATTCTCCTTTGGGTTAATCATAGTTTGGGCAGAGAGTTCTTCAGATCTTTGTGCTACCCATCCCACCATACTACTAGCCAATTGGCTCATTTGCTTTTCCAAACTCTGGTTGCTTTCCCTTGTTTCCTGTTGGAATTGCAAAGTATCAGTAACAAGAGAATAGACAATATCTTCTAAAGAAGTACCTGAGTTTTGAGTCATATGTGATGGTTGAAAAAGATCTGGTTCTTGGGACCATGATTGATTGAAGCTAGATGGATGAGTGTAATTGGCATAAGGATCTACTTCTTGGTAATTTTTCGAGTAGCCATAATTAGTATGATCCCACCATCCCTCATGGTAAGTGTTTGAGTAATGATCATACTGTTGGTCTTGGAACACTTGATGGCCTTGACATCCTCCCATGGCAAATTGTTGAACTGGGAAGGTGAGATTGGCTTGTTGATTCTCCATGTTCATGTATGCCACCAACTCTTCAAGTGTTAGATTGCTTAATTCCATTGTTTTTTTTTTTTAATTTGAAAAGAAAAACTTGTATGTACAAGAAAATAAAACTAATTAGAACTGAAAATAAGAATAAACCAAGTAACAAATAAACTAAAGAAAGCAAACCCCGGCAACGGCGCCAAAAATTTGATGCACCCAAAAGAGTGTATCTTATTTAACCTTGCACTAAAAAGATCAATTGTAAGTATAGTAGTTAGCAAGGGTCGAGTCCTCAGGGATTGGGTTTTAGTTTATAAGTTAATAGTTTAAAACTTAAATTCAAGAACAATAAAAGAAAAGGGGTTTTTGAAGCCAGATTTAAACTAAAGTAAATAATAAGAATAAGATGCAAGGCGGTATAACCAGCCAATAAAAATATATATACTAAATTAGGCGGTATAACCAGCCAATAAAAATAAAACAAAGTTAATATACAAATTAGGCGGTATAACCAGCCAATAAAAATAAATATACTAAGAAGAATCAAATATGAAACATATGGTTAAGGTTTCATTCTCCACCACTAGACATCATTAAGAATAAATTTCAGATCTATCAATATCAACCAACTATCAAAGTTAACAACCGTAGATAACAACAAGCTCTGTTATCCCAATCTTTCCTTAGTTTGTCGTTAAATAGAACAAGCTCTCTATTTAATCTCTAACCATTAAACAACCTAGAATAAGCTCTCTAAATTCAATTTAATGGCAGCTTTATGATGAGAAAGATAGGTTGATCTAAGCAACAAACACATAAGCTCGGATTGTTCAACTTAGGTTATGTTCCACTTTGCAATTATAGAAAACTTGACCATAATCATTAATCACAAATTACCACTTATGAATAGGAAATCAAGACAATTACACGGATCAAGACTCCTAGACTAGCAATAGATAATTATCAAGATCTATCTAGTTGTACACCTAAATAAATCAAGACAACATCATGAACAATTCTTGTAGAAGAACATAAGCAACTTTGATAGAAAATTAATGATAGATAGAATCTGAAAATCAATCACAAAACATGTCTAGGGCTTTGAAATCACCCTTAACCAAATAGAAGTTTAGCCTAGCATAGGCATTGTAAACATAAACATAAAATTAAAGAAAATCTAAGAAGAAAATAAAAGAAAGAAAGAAGAAGAGGAAGAATATTAATTATCCAACCTCTTGCTCTCTCTAAAGAAAAAGAAAACTAGAGAAAAGAAAGAAGAAGAAAACTTAGAGAATTTTATTAAAATGGCTAATATCCTACCTATGTACAATATGATCCCTTACAATCATCCAAGACCCTCTATTTATACACATTTTGGAGGGCTAAATGACAAGAGATAAGCTTTACAAATTTCAAAGGTAGGTATAATAGGTGGGTGCATTTTCTAACAATTTTCGTCATACATTACGATTTTGATCAGCCAACTTGATGGTCGATTTTGTCAATTTTGGAGGCCTTATCTAATCACATGGTCTTCTAGAAAAATGTTACCCTATCAGTTACTGATCCATAGCCGTTGGAATCAGCTCATTTGCTGATGTGGAAAAGAAGATATGGGCAAAATACGAAAACAGGTCAGCACAGACGTCATTGCACATCAGCCAACTTCATGGTCGATTTCGCTAGAGAAAACGACTCCGTTTCAAGAAGTGTAAAACATGAAAAAGATAAATATGCCTCTTAGTTTTGCACGGCTACAAATTTCAGCCTTATTGCTTCAGTGAAACTCGAGATATAGCTGATATGGAAAAAGGTGTCGGAACTGGAACTGAACTGGATTTGCCCTTAATTCTAGTAATCTAAAATCACTCAAAGAAACTTGTGAAAAACACCAAAATACATAAAAATATAAAAGATCATAAACACAATTAGACTAAACAATGATAACTCGTATTTGACACAAAACAATAATAAAACATAACTAAAAACTATATAATTATACGAGTTATCATCCGTTCAAAAGCTACTCTGAGGGTTTGTAGCTTAATCCGTTCAAAAGCTACTCTGAGGGTTTGTAGCTTAATCCGTTCAAAAGCTACTCTGAGGGTTTGTAGCTTAATCCGTTCAAAAGCTACTCTGAGGGTTTATAGCTTAATCCGTTCAAAAGCTACTTGGTGAGTTTTCATTTTAAAATAATGTTTCTTGTTCTTCCTTCATTTCCTTTCTTAAGTATATTTTTCTTACATTTTGTTTTTACAATAAACTCACCATGGCCAAATGGCCTACATTATTTATTTTAAGTTGTTATTTTTGATTCATTTTACCATATTGTTTATGCTATTTTCTTTATTTTTGATGTTTTAAATATTATGTTATTTCATGTTCTTAAGTTATATTTAATTTGGTTGCTTTGTTTGTTGCCATTTATGTCTTAGATATCATGTTTTTACATTTTAATTTTCTGTTTTCATGTTGTTTAAATTTGAGCATGTTTTAGAGTTAGCATATTAAGTGTTTGTGAAAATGCTTGTGTGATTCTTTGCATGATTCTTGTTTTATATCTTAGTAAGCATGTTTTAGATTTGGTATATTAGGTGTTTGTGAAAATGCTTGTGTGATTTTTGTGTTATGACTTAGTTTTTCATGCTAGCATACCAAGTGTTTGTGAAAATGCCATGCTTGTTGGAGCTTGGGGCCATTTGGCTACTCCATGTGTTTTGCATTGTGTGTTGTATTTTTGTCATGCTAGTTGTTAGGTTTTTGCATTTGCATGATATTTGGTTGGATTTTTGAATTAAGCATGCCTTGTGTTTGTGAAAATGCCATGCATGTCTTAGGTCTAGGTTACATTAAATGTCATGCAAGTTCATGTTAGGTCTAGGCCATATTATTTGTGTCATGCATTTTCCTTACATTTAGGTTTAGATCCATGCATTTCATGCATTATGTTTGCTGCATTGTTTCATGCATTTCATGTTCATGCCACTTGAATAATGACTTGAGCCAATTAATGGTTCAAGGTCATGTCTCTTGAGCACACTTGTGGAAAATTAATTTTGTCAAATTGATTATTCTACCTTTGTGATTTTTTTTACTTTAGCCAATTTTTATCTAACTTTCAAAAAGCCCTAGCTACTGCTTTCAAGTCATTTTATGAGTTTCAAATATTTTTATTTTTATTTTTAAATGATTTTATCAAAGACAAAAAAATGTGTTGGCAAAACAGTTTTTTTTAGTTTTTTTTTTTTTTTTCAAAAAATCTCGTACATTTCTGATTTTTCTGGGAATTCATCTTTGATCAGAAAATTAAGCCGATTTTTTCTCGTGTATTTTTACATGTCCTGAGTCTCCAATAATTTTTTTCAGAATTTTTGGAATTTTTAAAAATAGGGTAAAAAATCGTGGATTAAAACTGGACAGTGGTGTCAGAATTGAATTTAAAGAAAAACAAAGCAGTTTTTTTCTCCTCCAAAAACTCGTACATCTCTGGTTTTTCTGGGAATTCATCTTTGATCAAAAAATTAAGCCGATTTTTTTTCATGTAGTTTTACATGTTGTGAGTCTCCAGTATTTTTTTAGAATATTTGGAATTTTTAAAAATAGGATAAAAAATCGTGGATTAAAACTGGACAGTGGTGTCAGAATTGAATTTAAAGAAAAACCATTTTTCTGTTTTGGTTAATTTACTTAGAGTGGGCTGATTAGGAGGGTTAGCTACTGACTTAGGGTGATTTCTAAGCCTTTTAAACTCTAAAAATGGTTTTTCAAATCCCGGGTTAAGTGTAGTCAAGTCCGGATTTTTTAAACTTAGGAAATTAGAACCATTTAAAAATTTTTAGCCCAGTTTTTATTGTTAATTCAAGCTTTTCAAAATTGTTTTCAAACAATCACAAAGTATTTTGGTTTTAGAATATTTAATTTGACATATTTTCCTAAGGTAGCCGGATATCTTTTTAGATATACGGATTTCCTTAGTTAAAGGAAAAAAAATACATTTCATGCATTGCATTTTTATTTTCGTGCATATTATATGATAGCATTATTTTATTCCATGTCATTTAAATTATATGCCATACCATTCATATTTGTCATGTCATTTAGGATGCATTATATTATTTAGACTTTACTATGTCATTTTATTTATGTCATGCATATACATATTCATTTATCTTAAATGTTTGCAAAAGATAATGGTTTTCAATAAAAATAAAGATATTCTCGAGTTAAAATAATTCATAAGTTCTCTACCGGGTTTGCTGGAGGGAATATCATCAATTATCATTAATAAAGGAATATCTTTCTTTCAAAAAAGAGAATGATTCGGAAAGTTTTCCAAAACTAATAAAAATTTCTATATTTTGCCACGTTTGTTGGGGAATATAGGAAAATTTTGAATTTATAAATTCCGGATCATTTTCAATAAAAAATGGAATTATTTTTAAATTGGGAATTAACTTGAAATACTAAATTTAAAACAAACTTTTTACCGAGACTTGAGATAACGCACGATTAATAAGGTACCGATTTATACGGGCGTTGTGGGGGTGCTAATCCTTCCCCACACGTAACCGACTCCCGAACCCGCTTCTTTGATTTCTCTGGTTTAAAACGCATACTTGAAATTGGTTTTTAAAATGTTTTAATTAATTTTTAAAATATTTTATAAAACCGGTTTTAATAGGTGGCCGATCACACCTAGCTAAAAAAGATTGGTGGCGACTCCATGTCTTTTTTAAGGTCATTTTCAAAACCTTCATTTTTCTAGAGGAATTAAGTCGACTTTTCCTCGGTTTTTTTTTTAATGTCACGCTTAACGAATAATAAAGTCTTGCGATGAGACTCGTCGTTATTTTTTAGGTTGCGACAATCACCACTCCGTGACAATGTGTTCCATACTCTGTCACTATTAGAACTATTTGAGCTCACGATAAATCATAAGAAAAATTGGGTGCCACTTCGAGGATTTTACCTCGAATACCTTCTATCTCGAGGACTACTAATTGATTATATAAATGGGGGGTTTCCCTTACTATTAACTATCAGTAATATTTTAAAACATTGCCACAATATTGGCTTTATCCAATGATAGAAAAATAATACACTCATAGTCTTTTAATATTTCCAACATCAATCCTGTTTCAATCAATTTTTCCTCTGATCACACTACACTTCCGCTGCATAGCTCTAACTCATTCTTTCAACTATACAAGCTTAATAAATAACATTGTGTCTCGTATGTTCACTATATTCATTCACTAAACCATTCCTTTATACCATATCAATAGATGTAATTTCAGACCAACACTATCATCAAATTATACTCAAGTACAATCCAAATACTAAATAACCGGTACTAGGGCAATATGTCTCAATCAAGTACAATAACCAGAAAACTCCATATTTCACATAGTCACGAGATTAATGTAATAATTCCTAATCAAATCCCTCGCATCTAGTTCCACGTGCTAGCACATAACTCGGACAAAGTCCGTGTGGTGATGATTTGCCAGGCATAGCCCCTCAAGTTATCTAAGATATATGATGATCTCCGCCTGTTAAGGCCCATCATCTTAAACTCAGGAACTAGTGCGAGAATGAAATCTCGAAACTCCCTGGTGCACAGGGGAAACATAAACATCCACATCTGTATATTTATCCGTCTAGATTACCACTAGGCAACAACAACCATATAATCAATATAACCCGCTTAGAAACTATACTAGGCTATCATGACTATACCATTAGTTTTATCTGCCTAGGTACTCTACTAGGCTAGCCACAATAAGTATACATCAATCTTATGGCATTGGCATCCATGCCAAATCATATTCTTATCTTGGTTACTTAGGATCTTCCAAGGCTATATATTTTCATTCAAGCATTAAA
Organism: Fremontodendron californicum; assembly: GCA_030761205.1. Lineage (NCBI taxonomy): Eukaryota > Viridiplantae > Streptophyta > Magnoliopsida > Malvales > Malvaceae > Fremontodendron > Fremontodendron californicum. The sequence continues at coordinate 22,183,034 of JAULJL010000018.1, read as the reverse complement.
TCAAACACCTTGTAGGCATAATAATCGCCTTCCTCCTAGGCATTTTCACAAGCACCTTGTGTGTGATTTATAATCCAACTTAAAATATATCCTTTAGCACTCAAACATTACCCAGCCTACAAGTTCATTTTAATATCCAACTACCACCATTTCACAACATCCTCAACATCAATAACAAATCTCGAAACTAGGTCGAAATACTTCAAAGTTCCTTGAAATACAACTCAATATATAGTGCTCAAATTAAATGAAATCAGGTTGCCATAACCATACTAAGGTTATACCTGTCACCATGGCAGTAGATGCAAAATCACGGGCTTGTCCTCTATTGCCCATAGTATGTTCTCTGCCCACAGACTGTTGTTCCCTACCCTGGGAACCCTGACCCATCTGTAGTGCTACTAACTATGCTGGTTGCCCTGGATATGCTGTAGTTGGATGTGGAGCTCGCACTGATGGGGATGAACCTGGACCTAATGGGCAATCTCTCTTTAAATGCCCTGGCCTGCCACATTGATAACTCGTATAATTATATAGTTTTTAGTTATGTTTTATTATTGTTTTGTGTCAAATACGAGTTATTATTGTTTAGTCTAATTGTGTTTATGATCTTTTATATTTTTATGTAATTTGGTGTTTTTCACAAGTTTCTTTGAGTGATTTCAGATTACTAGAATTAAGGGCAAATCCAGTTCAGTTCCAGTTCCGACACCTTTTGCCATATCAGCTATATCTGGAGTTTCACTGAAGCAATAAGGCTGAAATTTGTATCCGTGCAAAGCTAAGAGGCATATCTATCTTTTTCATGTTTTACACTTCTTGAAACGGAGTCGTTTTCCCTAGCGAAATCGACCATCAAGTTGGCTGATGTGCAATGACGTCTGTGCTGACCTGTTTTCGTATTTTGCCCATATATGCTTATCCACATCAGCAAATGAGCTGATTCCAATGGATATGGATCCGTAACTGATACGGGAACATTTTTCTAGAAGACCATATGATCAGATCAGGCCTCAAATATTGACGAAATCGACCATCAAGTTGGCTGATGTGCAATGATGTCTGTGCTGACCTGTTTTCGTATTTTGCCCATATCTGCTTATCCACATCAGAAAATGAGCGGATTCCAACGGCTATGGATCCGTAACTGATAGGGGAACCTTTTTCTAGAAGACCATGTGATCAGATAAGGCCTGCCAAATTGACAAAATCGACCATCAAGTTGGCTGATCAAAATCGTCATGTATGACGAAAATTGTTAGAAAATGCACCCACCTATTATACCTACCTTTGAAATTTGTAAAGCTTGTCTCTTGTCATTTAGCCCTCCAAAATGTGTATAAATAGAGGGCCTTGGATGATTGTAAGGGATCATATTGTACATAGGTAGGATATTAGCCATTGTAATAAAATTCTCTAAGTTTTCTTCTTCTTTCTTTTCTCTAGTTTTGTTTTTCTTTAGAAAGAGCAAGAGGTTGGATAATTAATATTCTTCTTCTTCTTCTTTCTTTCTTTTATTTTCTTCTTAGATTCTATTTAATTTTATGTTTATAATGCCTATGCTAGGCTAAACTTCTATTTGGTTAAGGGTGATTTCAAAGCCCTAGACATGTTTTGTGATTGATTTTCAGATTCTATCTATCATTAATTTTCTATCAAAGTTGCTTATGTTCTTCTACAAGAATTGTTCATGATGTTGTCTTGATTTATTTAGGTGTACAACTAGATAGATCTTGATAATTATCTATTGCTAGTTTAGGAGTCTTGATCCGTGTAATTGTCTTGATTTCCTATTCATAAGTGGCAATTTGTGATTAATGATTATGGTCAAGTTTTCAATAATTGCAAAGTGGAACATAACCTAAGTTGAACAATCCGAGCTTATGTGTTTGTTGCTTAGATCAACCTATCTTTCTCATCATAAAGCTGCCATTAAATTGAATTTAGAGAGCTTATTCTAGGTTGTTTAATGGTTAGAGATTAAATAGAGAGCTTGTTCTATTTAACGACAAACTAAGGAAAGATTGGGGTAACAGAGCTTGTTGTTATCTACGGTTGTTAACTTTGATAGTTGGTTGATATTGATAGATCTGAAATTGATTCTTAATGATGTCTAGTGGTGGAGAATGAAACCTTAACCATATTTTTCATATTTAATTCTTCTTACTTACTTGTTTTCTTACTTTTAGTTTGCTTATTTTTTATATTTATTTTTATTGGCTGGTTATACCGCCTAATTTGTATATTAACTTTGTTTTATTTTTATTGGCTGGTTATACCGCCTAATTTAGTATATATATTTTTATTGGCTGGTTATACCGCCTAATTTAGTATATATATTTTTATTGGCTGGTTATACCGCCTTGCATCTTATTCTTATTATTTACTTAGTTTAAATCTGGCTTCAAAAACCCCTTTTCTTTTATTGTTTTCTTTGAACGTAAGTTATAAACTAATAACTCATAAATTAAAACCCAATCCCTGAGGACTCGACCCTTGCTAATCATTATACTTACAATTGATCTTTTTAGTGCAAGGTTAAATAAGATACACTCTTTTGGGTGCATCAAATTTTTGGCGTCGTTGCCGGGGATTGCTTTCTTTAGTTTATTTGTTACTTGGTTTATTCTTATTTTCAGTTGTAATTAGTTTTATTTTCTTGTACATAGAAGTTTTTCTTATCAAATTTTCAAAAATAAAAAATAAAAAAACGATGGAATTGAGCAATCTAACACTTGAAGAGTTGGTGGCATACATGAACATGGAGAATCAACAAGCCAATCTCACTTCCTCAGTGCAACAATTGGCCATGGGAGGATGTCAAGGCCATCAATGGTTCCAAGACCAACCGCATGATCATTACTCCAACACTTACCATGAGGGATGGTGGGATCATACTAATTATGGCTACTCAGAAAATTACCAAGAAGTAGATCCTTATGCCAATTACACTCATCCATCTAGCTTCAATCAATCATGGTCTCAAGAACCAGATCTTCTTCAACCACCACATATGACTCAAAACTCAGGTACTTCTTTAGAAGATCTTGTCGATTCTCTTGTTACTAATACTTTGCAATTTCAACAGGAAACAAGGGCAAGTATCCAGAGTTTGGAAAGGCAAATGAGCCTATTGGCTAGTAGTATGGTGGTATGGGTAGCACAAAGATCTGAAGAACTCCCAGCCCAAACGATGATTAACCCAAAGGAGAATGCTACTATTGTGACCTTGAAGAATGAGGAACAAGATGAGGATGAGACAAAATTAGAGATGGATTCTATTCTTGAGGATAATGAAGCCAATGATCCAAATAAGAGTATTTCGGCACCTGAGTTTGTTTGTGGATGTCATTCAACAAGTACCAAAAGATGCACCATTCCTCGATGAGATATGCACCACCAATGATGATGGAATAATACTTGTAATGGAGAATGCATCCACTGTTGTGCAAAGAAAGCTTCCTCTCAAACGCATAAATTTGGGAAATTTCATGTATGAGCCTGACAAGCCTAAAAAGCCAAGAAGGGGTGTTGGTTAGATTCAAAACACTAACTCAAGTGTTAATTGGGAAGGCAGCCCAATTAAAGATGAAATTGCCAACCTTCCATATTCAGATTTGCTTTCTCTTTCTTTTCCTTTTTCTTTTATTATTTTTATTGTTTTTATTTTATTTCTTATGTTTCTTTGTTAATTGTGTTTACTGCTTTTAAGTTCATTTAGGCTGCATAAGTTTCTTTTGTTTAATAGTTCTTTTCTCTTACATATAATTCTTGCATTGGGGGATAATAGCATTACATTAATGACAATGTAAGAATTATGTGTGGGGGGGAGAATTTAGGATTTTATTTAGAGTGTTTTGTTTTTGAGTCTTTTTATGTTGTTTTTCTTTCTGATCCTTGTTTTGAAAAACACTAGATGTAAATATAATTTTTTTTAACCCCGGTTAAATGGCGGATAACGGTACTCCGTGATTATTTAAATCGGTTCTATCAGCTACCCACAAAACTGATATTGTATATAAATTTCTCTTTCATTTTTTTTTTTCAGGATGGATGATATTCTCACAAGATTGCAGAAACGATTTCCTCCTTTTCCTCGAAATATTTTACTGAAGCTTTACCAAGTTCGATTTGAAAGATTAAGAATGCTTATGCACAAAGGGATTCCTGACGACATACGTTGGATAATTGAAGCCAAGGTACGTGAAGATGAATATCTTCCTGTTTTGCATTTACCAGGTACAGGTAGAAGCACTTTTGCAAAGAAGCGACGAGCAAAGCGCATGAGTTCAAATTGCCACAAATGTGCACGATGGACGTGTAACGGTAAATGTCGTTCTATTGGGATTCCGTCCTCTAATCGAGATGATAAAATTGAATTCATTAAGGATGGACTGAGTAAGGAGAATTTGGGTAATATCCAACTTTCTCTTGAGACGCATCCTAGTGGAGACGTACAAAGAGAAATTCTTGATTTATGGCCGTAATTCCAAAGGGAATGGCAACATCTTGGGAATCTGATGTTAAAAGACCCTGTTTGCCAGCTTGTAAGAAAACTAGATGGGAAGCATATCCTCGACTCATAGAAGGCGTTTAAGCCGTTTCTGGACGTAAAACCAGAGGAAGATGTGAGCCACAATCACAACTACAATAAATAACTTCTCAGCTTTTGGTTTGATTTGCAATAACTTTATTTTGGTTTAATTTACGTGTTGTTCGATTTGTGTAATTATTCTCATTTTTTTATTTGTCTTTTACGGTTGATTTTTCTTCTCTTTTTGATTTTCTTCCTGAAATCACGCAAAAATCTTTTGTTAGGTTAACATTTTCTTCTGACAGGTCAAATACACTTTCGGCGACATTATTACTCTTGACTTTTACGGTTGATTTTTTCTTCTCTTTTTGATTTTCTTCCTGAAATCACGCAAAAATCTTTTGTTAGGTTAACATTTTCTTCTGACAGGTCAGATACACTTTCGGCGACATTATTACTCTTGTCTGATTCACTACTCAGTCCTCTATATATTACACCATGTACTCATTCTCTTTCAGGCACTCGAAAAAGAAAAAAAAAATGGAAAGTACTTCGTCCCAGCGCATAAAAAAAATTTGTGTCTTTGGAGGTGCTTATCCAGGGAAAAATAACATATTCGCTGATGAAGCCATAAGAGTTGGAGTAATACTTGCCCAACAAAAGATCCACTTGATTTATGGAGGCGGTAGTACGGGTTTAATGGGAGCAGTCGCTACAGCAGCACACGCCGGAGGAAGTCCAGTTCTAGGAATCGTGCCAAAACTATTCACAAGTTTTTGTGGACCTACCGTGGGTAAGGAAATACAAGTCTGGAGTGTCCCTGAACGGATAACAATCATGTACCATTCTGCCGATGCATTCATTGCTTTACCAGGAGGTCTGGGTATATTGGAAGAAATAGCTTGCGTGGCTTCTTGGTCATCTTTGGTCACAAATAAGAAACCCATTGGTTTGCTTAATATTAATGGTTATTTTAGTAATTTGCTTTCATATTTAGATAATGCTGTGGATAATGGATTCATGTTTTCAGAGGCAAGGAGAACCATAATTTCTGCTACAACCATTGAAGATTTACTCAAAAAGCTCCAAGCTTATGAGTGTTTATCTGCTACGGTTGTTTCGCAAACGGTCGGAAAAAGAAAAAGAGATATGGACGAGCAAGGAGTGGACTGCACTTTGTCTTTGTGACATTATCTAACATTTTGTTTGTTGTGTCTCAGTTATAATAAGTGGTTAGCAACCTCTGCAGGTAATATCTCCTAAATTCTACCTTTAAAATTTGACATTGGGGACAATGTCATATTTTAGTAGGGGGTAAGAGACATATTTTGCTAATTTTTTTAAAAAAAAAAAAAGTTTGTTGTGTTTTAAGCAATTTAGAAGTATTCATTCTGAACAAGGTCTGAGTAAGGGAGACTTGAGACATACCTTGTCAGTTTGATTTCTTCTTTTCAAAAAAAAAAAAAAAAGGTTTGTTGTATTTTACGCAATTTAGAAGTATTCATTCTGAACAAGGTCTGAGTAAGGGAGACTTGAGACATACCTTGTCAGTTTGATTTTAATCTTTTTATGTTCTTGTTAATTTTTGTTTAGTATTTTAGGATTATTTAGGTTGCATGAGTTTGTTTTGTTTTGAGTCTTAGTTGTTCCTATTCTTATGTTATTAGTTCTTTTCTCTTACACATGATTCTTTCATTTGGGTTAAGAGACTTACATTGAGGACAATGTAAGAATTAAGTGTGGGGGGAATGATTTAGGATTTCTTTTATTTTTGTCTGCTATTTTTTTATGAGTCTTTATTATTATTATTATTATTATTATAGTGTGTTTTAGTTCCTTTTTAATACAATGATGAGATATGAATTGCATAAGTCTAAAACAGATTTATTAGTGAGAAGATTTTCATGAGAATTGAGCTTGATGTCAACCTTTTTATGAGCCAATGTTAATATGATATGTTGATTGAGAAAGAAGCATGTTTAGACTTAATCTGACTTGTATAATCATCCTTGTGAGTTTTTGAGCCTATAATGATTGATGCATTATAGAAATCAATCTAATTTCTTTCTTGAGTGCTCTTATGATTACATGATTCTCTAGAACTTGCTTTAAACCGTTTGAGACTATATTGATGCATGTGACAACATGAATATGATAGAGGCATTAGGATTTTTAGCCAGGGCCAAACAGCCATCCCTTATTGATGTTCCAAGAGAACACACCCTTAGTGAACCAATTTGAGCCTACATTGAATAAGCTATCTCTTTGGTAACCATAACTTGTCCCTAACCTAAATATACTTATATCTTTACCTTTGTTCCAAAGAAGAATTAGCATGATTTGAGACAAGTAGCAAAGACAAGGGATATTTTTTGGTTAGAAACAAGAAATAAGTGTGGGGGGAAAAGAAAAGAAAAGTCAAGAGAAAAAGAAATGGAATACTGGCAAATACATTCCTATGTAAAAAAAAAAAATATGAATCATCTCTTGAATTTGTGGAAAAAGAAAAAGATATTACAAAGTTGTTTAGAATGAAGAAAAGGCCCAACATGAATATCCGGCCTAGGTGACTATGTACTTGTAAAGAGTTTTGAGAAGTTTCTTTGTATAATCTTTTTATGTCTCTAAACTTTATGAACTCTTTGGAACCTTTGTGATATCTTTATTCTTTTGTTCTTCAACCACATTACAAACCCCTTGGCCCCATTACAACCTTGATTAAAGACCTCTTGATTTATGAAGTTGCAAGATCTTTTAGTGGAGAATAGGTGGACAAGCAAGCATATGGTAGAAGTGTTTTCATGAGATTGATTGAGTGTAAACACTTTACCACTACATTAAAGAGTGAAAATCAAGGGAGTATCCCATGTGAGAAGTTGAGATTAAGTTTGAATATGCACTATTTTGATTGAAATATGTTATGTTAATATTGGCTTAACTCAAACTATTTACATTCAAGCAAGATTTTTTGTGAATTTCTTTAAGCTATTGATTAGTTTTTAAGACTTGTCCAATGATTATCTCAAATTTATATTGGAAGGATTAGTTATAATTATTATTTTTAGTTTTTCTTATGTTTTCAATGTTTGTGGGTATCGTCCTAGTAAACCCTCACGAGACTAAACTCGTCCACTAGGGACACCTAGGGGTTTAAAGGCTTGTGTCACATGCTAAGTGCCACCGTGATTTCCTACGAAAGTGGATTAGATTAGATTTTCTTATTTTATTTTTATTTGATTTTGCTCGAGGACTAGCAAAAAGCTAAGTGTGGGGGTGTGATAACTCGTATAATTATATAGTTTTTAGTTATGTTTTATTATTGTTTTGTGTCAAATACGAGTTATTATTGTTTAGTCTAATTGTGTTTATGATCTTTTATATTTTTATGTAATTTGGTGTTTTTCACAAGTTTCTTTGAGTGATTTCAGATTACTAGAATTAAGGGCAAATCCAGTTCAGTTCCAGTTCCGACACCTTTTGCCATATCAGCTATATCTGGAGTTTCACTGAAGCAATAAGGCTGAAATTTGTATCCGTGCAAAGCTAAGAGGCATATCTATCTTTTTCATGTTTTACACTTCTTGAAACGGAGTCGTTTTCCCTAGAGAAATCGACCATCAATTTGGCTGATGTGCAATGACGTCTGTGCTGACCTGTTTTCGTATTTTGCCCAGATATGCTTATCCACATCAGCAAATGAGCTGATTCCAATGGATATGGATCCGTAACTGATACGGGAACATTTGTCTAGAAGACCATATGATCAGATCAGGCCTCTAATATTGACGAAATCGACCATCAAGTTGGCTGATGTGCAATGACGTCTGTGCTGACCTGTTTTCGTATTTTGCCCATATCTGCTTATCCACATCAGAAAATGAGCGGATTCCAACGGCTATGGATCCGTAACTGATAGGGGAACCTTTTTCTAGAAGACCATGTGATCATATAAGGCCTGCCAAATTGACAAAATCGACCATCAAGTTGGCTGATCAAAATCGTCATGTATGACGAAAATTGTTAGAAAATGCACCCACCTATTATACCTACCTTTGAAATTTGTAAAGCTTGTCTCTTGTCATTTAGCCCTCCAAAATGTGTATAAATAGAGGGCCTTGGATGATTGTAAGGGATCATATTGTACATAGGTAGGATATTAGCCATTGTAATAAAATTCTCTAAGTTTTCTTCTTCTTTCTTTTCTCTAGTTTTGTTTTTCTTTAGAAAGAGCAAGAGGTTGGATAATTAATATTCTTCTTCTTCTTCTTTCTTTCTTTTATTTTCTTCTTAGATTCTATTTAATTTTATGTTTATAATGCCTATGCTAGGCTAAACTTCTATTTGGTTAAGGGTGATTTCAAAGCCCTAGACATGTTTTGTGATTGATTTTCAGATTCTATCTATCATTAATTTTCTATCAAAGTTGCTTATGTTCTTCTACAAGAATTGTTCATGATGTTGTCTTGATTTATTTAGGTGTACAACTAGATAGATCTTGATAATTATCTATTGCTAGTTTAGGAGTCTTGATCCGTGTAATTGTCTTGATTTCCTATTCATAAGTGGCAATTTGTGATTAATGATTATGGTCAAGTTTTCAATAATTGCAAAGTGGAACATAACCTAAGTTGAACAATCCGAGCTTATGTGTTTGTTGCTTAGATCAACCTATCTTTCTCATCATAAAGCTGCCATTAAATTGAATTTAGAGAGCTTATTCTAGGTTGTTTAATGGTTAGAGATTAAATAGAGAGCTTGTTCTATTTAACGACAAACTAAGGAAAGATTGGGGTAACAGAGCTTGTTGTTATCTACGGTTGTTAACTTTGATAGTTGGTTGATATTGATAGATCTGAAATTGATTCTTAATGATGTCTAGTGGTGGAGAATGAAACCTTAACCATATTTTTCATATTTAATTCTTCTTACTTACTTGTTTTCTTACTTTTAGTTTGCTTATTTTTTATATTTATTTTTATTGGCTGGTTATACCGCCTAATTTGTATATTAACTTTGTTTTATTTTTATTGGCTGGTTATACCGCCTAATTTAGTATATATATTTTTATTGGCTGGTTATACCGCCTAATTTAGTATATATATTTTTATTGGCTGGTTATACCGCCTTGCATCTTATTCTTATTATTTACTTAGTTTAAATCTGGCTTCAAAAACCCCTTTTCTTTTATTGTTTTCTTTGAACGTAAGTTATAAACTAATAACTCATAAATTAAAACCCAATCCCTGAGGACTCGACCCTTGCTAATCATTATACTTACAATTGATCTTTTTAGTGCAAGGTTAAATAAGATACACTCTTTTGGGTGCATCACACATCTATAACATACACCAGTCGATCTCCTCCTCCGACTACTGACTTCTCTATCCCTCCACATCCATGATTCTAGGGTTGTTCTAACCTTTAGTCCATATGGCCTTGTTTGCCTAGATGTTTGTCTTTCATATCTCACTCTCTCCCGTGACCTACCCTCGAATCGTCTAAACCTCTCTTATTCATGAATTCCTAAATCCCTTTCACTTTCTGGTAAAAATTCTCGAAGAAACTCAACACTAAATTCTAACCACTCGAGGGGAGGGTCATCAATCCGCCTTCTGGCTACTAAATAGATATACCATGCATGTGCCCTACCATACAGCTGAAATCTCACTAATTGTATGGCTCTAGTCGGCGAGCACCCTAAGCCTACACACCGTTGGCCGCACTCTTCTAAAAACCTTCTAGGATCAAAATCGGATTCCACCCCTGCAAAACTAGGTGGTAACGTTCCTCCAAAGTAGGTAAGGTTATATACTGATAGGGTGTATGTTGTCCCAACAACCACTCATTACTAACAGCACGTGGCTGAAGGAATTTGGTCGAACAGTCGTGGTTGTCATTGTTCTATCACCAACCCTACCAGGGCCTGAATATATTAATATGTTTTGTTTACTATATCCAACAACTATTCATATGTGTCGTCATCTAATACTACTCCAGCAATCCTATCTATTTCCCTAGTAGCAGACCTGCTACTACCCTCACTCTGGCCTCTGACCTCAGGGCCAATAAAAATATTATCTAGGACTTCAGTCTCTTGGTCCCCCGATACGTCTCTATATCTATGAGATCGTGATCGTGACAGCATTGTATTTAAAAATAAATAAACTGTCAGTAATTCCACAATATTCTCGACACAATTCTATATGTACTAGCTGGATTATAGATTACCCGATTTAATCGCATGTGACGATGGACATCTATAGGGGCAATACACTACTTACCGATACCCCAAGGTTACCTGTAAGCAATGTACTACTACCCTACCCCATTTGCAATCACTGACCTCTAGACCATGCTCTGATACCACCTTTGTCACACCCCAAATTCAGGGCATGTGACCGGCCAGAGACAAGGTATGCCCCTGCCTCCGAAGCCTGAATATACCCACGAAACCAAATCAAACAAAATTTCGGCATAATCTCGCCCTACATGGGGGTTTGCCGCTCAATCATCAACATTTGCAATGTAATAATCATCAACACATGACATCTCGGTTTGGACACCTCCGATAGGGAATAACCAAGATTCCCCGCAGCAGACTCAACCTTTATGACATCTTATATACAAACATACATTTATATTATATCATAACGACATAAGCGTCACCAGATCATACTAGGCCTTCGTGGCCGTTATACATCATACATCACTTAGATACATCAGTTTCCAAAATATAAAGTACATATACGTCATACACAAAGTGCATAAAACCTATGATACCCTAGTGACTGCAAAATGTATCCCACCATCGCCATTGCTTACCACGTCCTGGGTCAATCCGCTTACCACAAGTATACGAGCAGCTAGCTATCCGAAATCTGGGAAGAGCTGGGTCTAATCAGGATCTGAAAAAGAATGAAAATAAACGGAGAGAGCCGAAAGACTCAGTGTAGGAAGAGTACTTGGAAGATTCATGCTTCCTTTCTTAACCATTAAAGCATAAACAAGACATATCAAGTATGTTTAATTAACCAAAAAGTAATATTTAAAAATTATTCCGGGACATATAAAAATTATTTGTCCCATATGAAATCTTCTATGCTGAGCGCTGAATATAAATGGGTCATTGGCCAGCTAGAATCGATAGCCAAAAATATCTAACACTCGATTTTACGTGTATACCTCTATAATTATCATTTAGGAATTTTTCATGACTATAACATCAAAACTTCCCGGACTTATTTCAGTCCGTAATATTTGTCGTCCCATACTATCTTGTCCATATCATCCCGGACTCATCCGTCCGTATCATCCCAGACTCATCCTGTCCGTACCATCCCAGACACATCCTGTCCGTACCACAATAGCATTCCGGACATCATCCTGTCGGTAAAACAATAGCATCCCGGACATCACCTTGTCCGTACAATAATAGCATCCCGGACATCACCTTGTCCATATAATAATAGCATCCCGGACATCACCCTGTCCGTACAACAATAGCATCCTAGACATCACCCTGTCCGTACAACAATAGCATCCCGGACATCACCCTGTCCGTACAACAATAGCATGATGTATTAAATTTGTTTATCTTATTAAATGATTTATATAATATGCTAGGTAACAGCTTCTACACTAGCATATTTCTACTTATGTTTACAAGCATTACAATTTCACTTAAACATTTTATCAAACAACTTGTGTTCATAACATTTAATCTACAATGTCTAACTATCCTTAAATACTCAACCACCCTATACAATATCATTCATCAACCAATTTCACAAATTAGTAACCATAATGCCTCAAACACAATTCCATGCTATTGTTTCTTTAATCCGACAAGTACAACCATAATCCATACCTTGCCCAACATCTCAATTAAGCGTATCTGAGCATTTCAAAAAGCCCGTATTCATTATTATTAAACTCCACAACACTTACCTCGTGTAACCATATTAACACCACACTTACGCCTTTGATCCGCGTAAGGTTTGAAACTTACCATTTTCGTAATCCGAGCAATCTTTCATGTTTCAATATCCATATCAATCAACAATACATATAAAACAACAACTACCTCCTAAATTAACCTAAATACTCATTGTGTTGTTTCGAGTATGAAAGCGGCATTTTCATTACTTTGTCGCGATCCCTGGCGAACTCCACGATATGGGTACCTACGACATCGTCAGGATATCCTGTAAATATTTTACAACTACGGGACACTCAAATTCCCATTATTTATAATAGTTAGCTGCTATCCAAAAGTTTTCAACTTAAGAATGTTTACAAATAAATTTTTACACTTAGCTCAGATTAAAATTCGGAGCAACAATCAACTAGAAAGTTGCTCACACGATGACAACAAAGCTAACGGTGGCCTCGAACAACCAAGGAAGGTGGCGGCACCACCTCATGGGCAAGCTAGGGTTTCGGCCAATGATGCACCCAAAAGAGTGTATCTTATTTAACCTTGCACTAAAAAGATAAATTGTAAGTATAGTAGTTAGCAAGGGTCGAGTCCTCAGGGATTGGGTTTTAGTTTATAAGTTAATAGTTTAAAACTTAAATTCAAGAACAATAAAAGAAAAGGGGTTTTTGAAGCCAGATTTAAACTAAAGTAAATAATAAGAATAAGATGCAAGGCGGTATAACCAGCCAATAAAAATATATATACTAAATTAGGTGGTATAACCAGCCAATAAAAATATATATACTAAATTAGGCGGTATAACCAGCCAATAAAAATAAAACAAAGTTAATATACAAATTAGGCGGTATAACCAGCCAATAAAAATAAATATAAAAAATAAGCAAACTAAAAGTAAGAAAACAAATAAGTAAGAAGAATCAAATATGAAAAATATGGTTAAGGTTTCATTCTCCACCACTAGACATCATTAAGAATCAATTTCAGATCTATCAATATCAACCAACTATCAAAGTTAACAACCGTAGATAACAACAAGCTCTGTTACCCCAATCTTTCCTTAGTTTGTCGTTAAATAGAACAAGCTCTCTATTTAATCTCTAACCATTAAACAACCTAGAATAAGCTCTCTAAATTCAATTTAATGGCAGCTTTATGATGAGAAAGATAGGTTGATCTAAGCAACAAACACATAAGCTCGGATTGTTCAACTTAGGTTATGTTCCACTTTGCAATTATTGAAAACTTGACCATAATCATTAATCACAAATTGCCACTTATGAATAGGAAATCAAGACAATTACACGGATCAAGACTCCTAAACTAGCAATAGATAATTATCAAGATCTATCTAGTTGTACACCTAAATAAATCAAGACAACATCATGAACAATTCTTGTAGAAGAACATAAGCAACTTTGATAGAAAATTAATGATAGATAGAATCTGAAAATCAATCACAAAACATGTCTAGGGCTTTGAAATCACCCTTAACCAAATAGAAGTTTAGCCTAGCATAGGCATTATAAACATAAAATTAAATAGAATCTAAGAAGAAAATAAAAGAAAGAAAGAAGAAGAAGAAGAATATTAATTATCCAACCTCTTGCTCTTTCTAAAGAAAAAGAAAACTAGAGAAAAGAAAGAAGAAGAAAACTTAGAGAATTTTGTTAAAATGGCTAATATCCTACCAATCTCCAATATGATCCCTTACAATCATCCAAGGCCCTCTATTTATACACATTTTGGAGGGCTAAATGACAAGAGACAAGCTTTACAAATTTCAAAGGTAGGTATAATAGGTGGGTGCATTTTCTAACAATTTTCGTCATACATGACGATTTTGATCAGCCAACTTGATGGTCGATTTTGTCAATTTTGCAGGCCTTATCTGATCCCATGGTCTTCTAGAAAACTCTTACCCTATCAGTTACTGATCCATAGCCGTTGGAATCAGCTCATTTGCTGATGTGGATAAGAATATATGGGCAAAATACGAAAACAGGTCAGCACAGACGTCATTGCACATCAGCCAACTTCATGGTCGATTTCGCTAGGGAAAACGACTCCGTTTCAAGAAGTGTAAAACATGAAAAAGATAGATATGCCTCTTAGCTTTGCATGGATATAAATTTCAGCCTTATTTCTTCAGTGAAACTCGAGATATAGCTGATATGGAAAAAGGTGTCGGAACTGGAACTGAACTATATTTGCCCTTAATTCTAGTAATCTGAAATCACTCAAAGAAACTTGTGAAAAACACCAAAATACATAAAAATATAAAAGATCATAAACACAATTAGACTAAACAATAATAACTCGTATTTGACACAAAACAATAATAAAACATAACTAAAAACTATATAATTATACGAGTTATCACACCCCCACACTTAGATTGTTGCTAGTCCCTAGCAACGACTCAATAAAAATAAAATAAGAAAATCTAATCTAATCCATTTTCGTAGGAAATCACGGTGGCACTTAGCATGTGACACAAGCCTTTAAACCCCTAGGTGTCCCTAGTGGACGAGTTTAGTCTCGTGAGGGTTTACTAGAACGATACCCACAAACATTGAAAAACTAAAATATAAATAAACTACATATACTAAAAATATTTATTCCTAATCCTTTCAATACAAATTAGAGACAATCTTTGAACAAGTCTTATAAACTAATCAATAGCTTAAATAATTTCACAAAAAAACATGCTTGAATGTAAATTGTTTGAGTTAAGCCAATATTAACATAACATATCTCAATCAAAATACTGCAAGTTCAAATTTAATCTCAACTTCTCACATGGGATACCCTCATGATTTTCACTCTTTAAAGTAGTGGTGAAGTGTTTACACTCAATCAATCTCATGAAAACAGTTCTACCATATTCTTGCTTGTCCACCTATTCTCCACTATTTAGATCATACAACTTCATGAATCAAGAGGTCTTTAATCAAGGTTGTAATGGGGCCAAGGGGTTTGTAATGTGGTTGAAGAACAAAAGGATAACGATATCACAAAGGTTCCAAAGAGTTCATAAAGTTTAGAGACATAATAAGATCATACAAAGAAACTTATCAAAACTCTTTACAAGTACATAGTCACCTAGGCCGGATATTCATGTTGGGCCTTTTCTTCATTCTAAACAACTTTGTAACATCCTTTTCCTTTTCCACAAATTCAAGAGATGATTCATATTTTTTTTTTTTACATAGGAATATATTTGCCAGTAATCCATTTCTTTTTCTCTTGACTTTTCTTTTCTTTCCCCCCCACACTTATTTCTTGTTTCTAACCCAAATTTTTAACTAAAAATATCACTTGTTTTTTTTTTTTTTTTTTGCAATATGTCTCAAAATATATAATCCATCTTTAGAACAAGGGTAAGGATATAAGTATATTTAGGCTAGGTGTAAGTTGTGGTTACCAATAAAACATCATATTTAATGTAGGCTCAAATTGGCTCACTAGTGGGGATGTTCTCTTAGAACATTAATAATGGATGGCTGTTTGGCTCTGGTTATAATCCTAATGCCTCTATCATATTCATGTTGTCACATGTATCAATATAGTCTCAAACGGTTTAAAGCAAGTTCTAGAGAATCATGTAATCATAAGAGCACTCAAGAAAGAAATTAGATTGATTTGTATAATGCATCAATCATTATAGGCTCAAAAACTCACAAGGATGATTATACAAGTCAGATTAAGTCTAAACATGTTTCTTTCTCAATCAACATATTATATTAACATTGGCTCATAAAAAGGTTGACATCAAGCTCAATTCTCATGAAAATCTTCTCACAAATAAATCTGTTTTAGACTTATGCAATTCATATCTCATCATTGTATTAAAAAGGAACTAAAACTCACAAAAAAAAAATAATAATAATAATAAAGAAAAAAAAAATAGTAGACAAAAATAAAAGAAATCCTAAATCATTCCCCCCCACACTTAATTCTTACATTGTCCTCAATGTAAGTCTATTAACTCAAATGAAAGAATCATGTGTAAGAGAAAAGAACTAATAACATAAGAATAAGAACAACTAAGACTCAAAACAAAACAAAACCATGCAACCTAAATAATCCTAAAATACTAAACAAAAATTAACAAGTAAACATAAAAAGATTAAAATCAAACTGACAAGGTATGTCTCAAGTCTCCCTTACTCAGACCTTGTTCAGAATGAATACTTCTAAATTGCTTAAAACACAACAAACTCTTTTTTTTTTTTTTTGGAAAAGAAGAAATCAAACTGACAAGGTATGTCTCAAGTCTCCCTTACTCAGACCTTGTTCAGAATGAATACTTCTTAATTTTTTTTTTTTTTAAATTAGCAAAATATGTCCCTTACCCCCTACTAAAATATGACATTGTCCCCAATGTCAAATTTTAAAGGTAGAATTTAGGAGATATTACCTGCAGAGGTTGCTAACCACTTATTATAACTGAGACACAACAAGCAAAATGTTAGATAATGTCACAAAGACAAAGTGCAATCCACTCCTTGCTCGTCCATATCTCTTTTTCTTTTTCCGAGCGTTTGCGAAACAACCGTAGCAGATAAACACTCATAAGCTTGGAGCTTTTTAAGTAAATCTTCAATGGTTGTAGCAGAAATTATGGTTCTCCTTGCCTCTGAAAACATGAATCCATTATCCACAGCATTATCTAAATATAAAAGCAAATTACTAAAATAACCATTAATATTAAGCAAACCAATGGGTTTCTTATTTGTGACCAAAGATGACCAAGAAGCCACGCAAGCTATTTCTTCCAATGTACCCAGACCTCCGGGTAAAGCAATGAATGCATCGGCAGAATGGTACATGATTGTTATCCGTTCAGGGACACTCCAGACTTGTATTTCCTTACCCACGGTAGGTCCACAAAAACTTGTGAATAGTTTTGGCACGATTCCTAGAACTGGACTTCCTCCGGCGTGTGCTGCTGTAGCGACTGCTCCCATTAAACCCGTACTACCGCCTCCATAAATCAAGTGGATCTTTTGTTGGGCAAGTATTACTCCAACTCTTATGGCTTCATCAGCGAATATGTTGTTTTTCCCTGGATAAGCACCTCCAAAGACACAAATTTTTTTAATGCGCTGGGATGAAGTACTTTCCATTTTTTTTTTCTTCGAGTGCCTGAAAGAGAATGAGTACATGGTGTAATATATAGAGGACTGAGTAGTGAATCAGACAAGAGTAATAATGTCGCCGAAAGTGTATCTGACCTGTCAGAAGAAAATGTTAACCTAACAAAAGATTTTTGCGTGATTTCAGGAAGAAAATCAAAAAGAGAAGAAAAAATCAACCGTAAAAGACAAATAAAAAAAACGAGAATAATTACACAAATCGAACTACACGTAAATTAAACCAAAATAAAGTTATTGCAAATCAAACCAAAAGCTGAGAAGTCATTTATTGTAGTTGTGATTGTGGCTCACATCTTCCTCTGGTTTTACGTCCAGAAACGGCTTAAACGCCTTCTATGAGTCGAGGATATGCTTCCCATCCAGTTTTCTTACAAGCTGGCAAACAGGGTCTTTTAACATCAGATTCCCGAGATGTTGCCATTCCCTTTGGAATTGCGGCCATAAATCAAGAATTTCTCTTTGTACGTCTCCACTAGGATGCGTCTCAAGAGAAAGTTGGATATTACCCAAATTCTCCTTACTCAGTCCATCCTTAATGAATTCAATTTTATCATCTCGATTAGAGGACGGAATCCCAATAGAACGACATTTACCGTTACACGTCCATCGTGCACATTTGTGGCAATTTGAACTCATGCGCTTTGCTCGTCGCTTCTTTGCAAAAGTGCTTCTACCTGTACCTGGTAAATGCAAAACAGGAAGATATTCATCTTCACGTACCTTGGCTTCAATTATCCAACGTATGTCGTCAGGAATCCCTTTGTGCATAAGCATTCTTAATCTTTCAAGTCGAACTTGGTAAAGCTTCAGTAAAATATTTCGAGGAAAAGGAGGAAATCGTTTCTGCAATCTTGTGAGAATATCATCCATCCTGAAAAAAAGAATGAAAAAAAAATGAAAGAGAAATTGGAAGAGAAATTTATATACAATATCAGTTTTGTGGGTAGCTGATGGAACCGATTTAAATAATCACGGAGTACCGTTATCCGCCATTTAACCGGGGTTAAAAAAATATATATTTATATTTACATCTAGTTATTTTCAAAACAAGGATCAGAAAGAAAAACAACATAAAAAGACTCAAAAACAAAACACTCTAAATAAAATCCTAAATTCTTCCCCCCACACATAATTTTTACATTGTCCTCAATGTAATGCTATTATCCCCCAATGCAAGAATTATATGTAAGAGAAAAGAACTATTAAACAAAAGAAAAGAAAAACAATAAAAGATAGAATGATGGAGAGTAAGGAATATGCAAATCTGATATAATAGATGCTCTCCATCCTTTTGGGTTGCCTCTCCAAGAAGCGCTTGGTTTATTGTCCTCAGCTTGACTTAGACCCATGCCATTATTATTCAACATACTTTGGCTCAAAAAGTGGAAACTCCTCCACATCTTGTATTGGAAAGTTCTCATAGTAAGGCTTCAATCTATGACCATTCACTTTGAATGCCTTATCTGTTTTCGGGCTTTGGATTTCAACTGCACCATGAGTAAATACATTAGTAATAACAAAAGGTCCAACCCAACGAGAACGTAACTTACCTGGATATAACTTAAGGCGTGAATGGAAGAGAAGAACTTTTTGTCCAACAACAAATTCTTTTCTTGATATCATCTTGTCATGGAATGCCTTAGTCTTTTCCTTGTAAATCCTAGAATTCTGATAGGCATCATTCCTTATCTCCTCTAATTCTTGTAGGTCAAGTTTTCTTTTCTTTCCTATCTCATCCATCTCCATGTTGCATTGTTTGATAGCCCAATATGATTTATGTTCCAATTCAACAGGAAGATGACAAGGCTTACCATAAACAAGTCGATAAGGAGACATACCAATGGGTGTCTTATATGCTGTCCTATAAGCCCAAAGTGCATCATCAAGTCGTGAACTCCAATCCTTCCTATTTGGATTAACTGTCTTTTCAAGGATGGACTTAACTTCTCGGTTTGACACTTCAGCTTGCCCACTAGTTTGAGGATGATATGAGGTGGAGACCTTGTGTGTGATGTTATACTTCCTCAAAAGTGCTTCCATAGTCCTATTGCAAAAGTGAGTACCTCTATCGCTGATTATGGCCTTTGGCGTTCCAAACCTAGCCAAGATGTTAGTCTTGACAAAATCTGAAACAACTTTAGAGTCATTAGTCCTAGTGGATTTTGCTTCCACCCACTTTGAAACATAATCAACGGCAAGTAAAATATAAAGATTGCCAAAAGAAGGAGGAAAAGGTCCCATGAAATCCATGCCCCATACATCAAAAATTTCAACAATAAGTATTGGAGTTTGAGGCATTTGATTTCTAGGACCTAAGTTACCTGTTCTTTGGCAACGATCACATGACTTGCAAAAGAGGTATGCATCTTTGAATATGGTAGGCCAATAAAATCCAGAATCAAGAACTTTCATGGCTGTTCTTTTGGATCCAAAGTGTCCTCCACATGCATAAGAGTGACAAAAGGTGAGAATAGATTGAAATTCAGTTTCGAGTACACACCTTCTTATAATCTGATCGGAGCAATGCTTCCAAAGGTAAGGATCATCCCATATGTAGTATTTGGCATCACTCTTGATCTTATTTCTTTGAGCTTGTGTCAACTCTTGTGGCAACTTCTTGGTAACTAAGTAATTAACAATATCAGCATACCAAGGAGTTGTTGTACTTATAAAAAGAAGTTGCTCATCCGGAAAGTTCTCATTCAAGGGTAGTGCATCCTCTTCATGAACTAAACGGCTAAGATGGTCCGCAACCAGGTTGTCACTACCTCTCTTATCTTTTATCTCCAAATCAAACTCTTGTAAGAGAAGTATCCATCTAATCAACCTTGGTTTGGCCTCCTTTTTAGTGAGCAAGTACTTAAGGGCTGCATGGTCAGAATATACAATTACTTTAGTACCAATTAAATAAGATCGAAATTTTTCTAAAGCAAATACAACAGCCAAAAGTTCTTTTTCAGTAGTGGAATAGTTCAATTGAGCATCATTAAGAGTTCGGGAGGCATAATAAATGGCATGTGAGGCTTTGCCAACCCGTTGGCCCAAAACAGCTCCAATGGCATAGTCACTAGCATCACACATGATTTCAAAAGGTACATTCCAATCTGGTGGTTGGATGATAGGAGCTGATGTCAAGAGTCCCTTCAATGTTTCAAACGCCTCTTTGCATTTATCATCAAAGTGGAAAACCACATCTTTTTGTAGTAGCTTGCAAAGAGGTAATGTGATCTTTGAGAAGTCTTTGATAAATCTCCTATAGAAACCTGCATGTCCAAGAAAAGAACGAACCTCTCTCACATTTGTGGGAGGTGGTAAAGAATGCATAATATCTATTTTAGACTTATCAACCTCTATCCCTCTAGAAGAAATAACATGGCCCAAAACTATTCCTTGTTCTACCATAAAGTGGCATTTTTCCCAATTCAAAACAAGGTTAGTTTCCATGCATCTTTCAAGTACAAGTGTAAGGTTCTCTAGACATCTATCAAAAGAATCACCATAGACACTAAAATCATCCATAAATACTTCTATGATGTTCTCTACATAATCTGAAAATATGCTAACCATACACCTTTGGAATGTAGCTGGTGCATTACAAAGACCACATGGCATACGCCGGTATGCAAAAGTACCAAATGGACATGTGAATGTTGTTTTCTCTTGGTCCTCCGGAGCAATGGCTATCTGATTATAACCTGAAAAACCATCAAGAAAACAATAATGAGAATGGCCAGCTAACCTTTTAAGCATTTGATCAATAAAAGGTAAAGGAAAGTGGTCTTTGCGAGTTGTGGAATTAAGTTTACGATAATCAATACAAACTCGCCATCCTGTTTGAATCCTAGTAGGAACAAGTTCATTCTCATTATTTGTTACCACCGTTACACCTGATTTCTTTGGAACCACTTGGACCGGGCTCACCCATTTGCTATCCGAGATAGGATAGATCACTCCAACATCTAGGAGCTTCAGTATCTCCTTTTTCACAACCTCCATCATAGGAGGGTTCAATCTTCTTTGTGCTTCTCTTGTTGGTTTGGACCCTTCCTCTAACAAAATCCGGTGCATGCACATGGATGGGCTTATTCCCTTGATATCGGCAATTGTCCAACCAATTGCTGTTTTATGCTCTCTAAGCACCTGGATAAGTCGCTCTTCTTGCAAAGGTGTGAGCTCTTTGGCAATGATGATCGGTAGTGTGTCCTTTTTACCTAAGAACACATATTTCAAGTGGTTCGGTAGTGGTTTCAATTCTAAAGTTGGTGCCTGCAAAATGGAAGGTAGAAGTTTCTCATTAGATAAAGGCAAATCAATAAATGAAACATCAAACCTTGCATCTTTAGGTTGCAGCGAGTGTAAAGATTCTAGTGCCCCTTCCACCTGGTCACTCAAGGCTAGTTTAGCATTCCCCATTCCGAGATGGTTGCTAATGACTATTTCTACACTATCTTCACCATCTAGCTCATAAGCTTGCTGCACTAGTGAGTCAATTATATCAATATTAAAAACAGAATGCACATCACTAGGATATCTCATGGCCTCAAAAATGTTAAAGCGAATTATTTCACCATCAAATTCCATAGTTAAAGTGCCATCATGTACATCTATTTTAGTTCTTGCTGTTTTCAAGAATGGTCTCCCTAATAGAATAGGTGTGGGATTAGAAGACATCTCATCTTCCATCTCAATAACATAAAAGTCAGCGGGAAAAACCAATTCATTAACCTGTACAAGAACGTCTTCTACAACTCCTCTTGGATAAGTGTTAGAACGGTCAGCAAGTTGTATTATAACACCGGTTTCCTCTAATGGTCCTAGATTCAATGAAGCATAAATTGAATATGGCATGACATTAATAGATGCCCCTAGATCTAGCATAGCACGCTCAAACCTGGTGTTGCCTATCTTACAAGGAATGGTAAACATACCTGGATCCTTGCATTTAGGTGGGAGTTTCTTTTGAAGAACAGCTGACACATTCTCCCCCACACTTACCTTTTCATTCCATTTCAACTTCCGTTTAGATGTGCACAACTCTTTTAGGAACTTGGCATATCTTGGCACTTGCTTGATAGCATCTAGTAAAGGAATGTTCACCTCTACTTTCCGGAAGGTTTCCAAAATTTCCTTCTCTTGCTCCTCCTTCTTGGACTTTGCTAACCTGCTAGGAAAAGGTGGAGGAGTTATATAAGAAGGAAAGGATGGTTTAGGAATTACCTTTTTTAGTGGCTCGTTGGGATGTGAAGAGGATGCCATGGTATTGTTCTCCCCTTGAGCACTATCATTTTGTGGTGTCTCTAGCTGTTTCCCACTTCTTAAATTTATAGCATTGGCATTCTCTCTTGGATTCACTATGGTTTGGGAAGGTAATTTCCCAGAATCCCTTGCTTGCATTTGACTCATGGTTGTTGCCAATTGCCCTATTTGAGTCCCCAAATTTCGAATACTTGTCTTTGTTTCCTGTTGAAATTGAATTGTATTAGTGATGCACCCAAAAGAGTGTATCTTATTTAACCTTGCACTAAAAAGATAAATTGTAAGTATAGTAGTTAGCAAGGGTCGAGTCCTCAGGGATTGGGTTTTAGTTTATAAGTTAATAGTTTAAAACTTAAATTCAAGAACAATAAAAGAAAAGGGGTTTTTGAAGCCAGATTTAAACTAAAGTAAATAATAAGAATAAGATGCAAGGCGGTATAACCAGCCAATAAAAATATATATACTAAATTAGGCGGTATAACCAGCCAATAAAAATATATATACTAAATTAGGCGGTATAACCAGCCAATAAAAATAAAACAAAGTTAATATACAAATTAGGCGGTATAACCAGCCAATAAAAATAAATATACTTTTAAAAATAAACAAACTAGAAAAGTAAGAAAACAAGTAAGTAAGAAGAATCAAATATGAAAAATATGGTTAAGGTTTCATTCTCCACCACTAGACATCATTAAGAATCAATTTCAGATCTATCAATATCAACCAACTATCAAAGTTAACAACCGTAGATAACAACAAGCTCTGTTATCCCAATCTTTCCTTAGTTTGTCGTTAAATAGAACAAGCTCTCTATTTAATCTCTAACCATTAAACAACCTAGAATAAGCTCTCTAAATTCAATTTAATGGCAGCTTTATGATGAGAAAGATAGGTTGATCTAAGCAACAAACACATAAGCTCGGATTGTTCAACTTAGGTTATGTTCCACTTTGCAATTATTGAAAACTTGACCATAATCATTAATCACAAATTGCCACTTATGAATAGGAAATCAAGACAATTACACGGATCAAGACTCCTAGACTAGCAATAGATAATTATGAAGATCTATCTAGTTGTACACCTAAATAAATCAAGACAACATCATGAACAATTCTTGTAGAAGAACATAAGCAACTTTGATAGAAAATTAATGATAGATAGAATCTGAAAATCAATCACAAAACATGTCTAGGGCTTTGAAATCACCCTTAACCAAATAGAAGTTTAGCCTAGCATAGGCATAGGCATTATAAACATAAAATTAAATAGAATCTAAGAAGAAAATAAAAGAAAGAAAGAAGAAGAAGAAGAATATTAATTATCCAACCTCTTGCTCTTTCTAAAGAAAAAGAAAACTAGAGAAAAGAAAGAAGAAGAAAACTTAAAGAATTTTATTACAATGGCTAATATCCTACCTATGTACAATATGATCCTCTACAATAATCCAAGGCCCTCTATTTATACACATTTTGGAGGGCTAAATGACAAGAGACAAGCTTTACAAATTTCAAAGGTAGGTATAATAGGTGGGTGAATTTTTCTAACAATTTTCGTCATATTGTATGACAATTTTGATCAGCCAACTTGATGGTCGATTTTGTAAATGTTGGAGGCCTGATCTGATCACATGGTCTTCTTGAAAAAGGTTCCCCTATCAGTTACGGATTCATAGCCGTTGGAATCAGCTCATTTGCTGTTGTGGATAAGCAGATATGGGCAAAATACGAAAACATGTCAGCACAGACGTCATTGCACATCAGCCAACTTGATGGTCGATTTCGTCAATATTAGAGGCCTGATCTGATCATATGGTCTTCTAGACAAAGGTTCCCGTATCAGTTACGGATCCATAGCCATTGGAATCAGTTCATTTGCTGATGTGGATAAGCAGATATGGGCAAAATACGAAAACAGGTCAGCACAGACGTCATTGCACATCAGCCAACTTGATGGTCGATTTCGCTAGGGAAAACGACTCCATTTCAAGAAGTATAAAACATGAAAACGATAGATATGCCTCTTAGCTTTGCACGGCTACAAATTTCAGCCTTATTGCTTCAGTGAAACTCCAGATATAGCTGATATGGCAAAATGTGTCGGAACTGGAACTGAACTGGATTTGCCCTTAATTCTAGTAATCTGAAATCACTCAAAAGAAACTTGTGAAAAACACCAAATTACATAAAAATATAAAAGATCATAAACACAATTAGACTAAACAATAATAACTCGTATTTGACACAAAACAATAATAAAACATAACTAAAAACTATATAATTATACGAGTTATCACACCCCCACACTTAGCTTTTTGCTAGTCCTCGAGCAAAATCAAATAAAAATAAAATAAGAAAATATAATCTAATCCTCTTTCGTAGGAAATCACGGTGGCACTGAGCATGTGACACAAGCCTTTAAACCCCTAGGTGTCCCTAGTGGACGAGTTTAGTCTCGTGAGGGTTTACTAGAACGATACCCACAAACATTGAAAAACTAAAATATAAATAAACTACATATACTAAAAATATTTATTCCTAATCCTTTCAATACAAATTAGAGACAATATTTGAACAAGTCTTATAAACTAATCAATAGCTTAAAGAATTTCACAAAAAATCATGCTTGAATGTAAATTGTTTGAGTTAAGCCAATATTAACATAACATATCTCAATCAAAATAGTGCATGTTCAAATTTAATCTCAACTTCTCACATGGGATACCCTCATGATTTTCACTCTTTAAAGTAGTGGTGAAGTGTTTACATTCAATCAATCTCATGAAAACAGTTCTACCATATTCTTGCTTGTCCACCTATTCTCCACTATTTAGATCATACAACTTCATGAATCAAGAGGTCTTTAATCAAGGTTGTAATGGGGCCAAGGGGTTTGTAATGTGGTTGAAGAACAAAAGGATAACGATATCACAAAGGTTCCAAAGAGTTCATAAAGTTTAGAGACATAATAAGATCATACAAAGAAACTTATCAAAACTCTTAACAAGTACATAGTCACCTAGGCCGGATATTCATGTTGGGCCTTTTCTTCATTCTAAACAACTTTGTAACATCTTTTTCTTTTTCCACAAATTCAAGAGATGATTCATATTTTTTTTTTTTTACATAGGAATGTATTTGCCAGTATTCCATTTCTTTTTCTCTTGACTTTTCTTTTCTTTTCCCCCCACACTTATTTCTTATTTCTAACCCAAATTTTCAACTAAAAATATCCCTTGTTTTTTTGTAATATGTCTCAAAATATATAATCCATCTTTAGAACAAGGGTAAGGATATAAGTATATTTAGGCTAGGTGTAAGTTGTGGTTACCAATAAAACAGCATATTTAATGTAGGCTCAAATTGGCTCACTAGTGGGGATGTTCTCTTAGAACATTAATAATGGATGGCTGTTTGGCTCTGGTTATAATCCTAATGCCTCTATCATATTCATGTTGTCACATGTATCAATATAGTCTCAAACGGTTTAAAGCAAGTTCTAGAGAATCATGTAATCATAAGAGCACTCAAGAAAGAAATTAGATTGATTTGTATAATGCATCAATCATTATAGGCTCAAAAACTCACAAGGATGATTATACAAGTCAGATTAAGTCTAAACATGCTTCTTTCTCAATCAACATATCATATTAACATTGGCTCATAAAAAGGTTGACATCAAGCTCAATTCTCATGAAAATCTTCTCACTAATAAATATGTTTTAGACTTATGCAATTCATATCTCATCATTGTATTAAAAAGGAACTAAAACACACTAAAAAATAATAATAATAATAATAAAGACTCATAAAAAAAAATAGTAGACAAAAATAAAAGAAATCCTAAATCATTCCCCCCACACTTAATTCTTACATTGTCCTCAATGTAAGTCTATTAACCCAAATGAAAGAATCATGTGTAAGAGAAAATAACTAATAACATAAGAATAGGAACAACTAAGACTCAAAACAAAACAAACTCATGCAACCTAAATAATCCTAAAATACTAAACAAAAATTAACAAGTAAACATAAAAAGATTAAAATCAAACTGACAATGTATGTCTCAAGTCTCCCTTACTCAGACCTTGTTCAGAATGAATACTTCTAAATTGCTTAAAACACAACAAACTTTTTTTTTTTTTTGAAAAGAAGAAATCAAACTCACAAGGTATGTCTCAAGTCTCCCTTACTCAGACCTTGTTCAAAATGAATACTTCTAAATGGCTTAAAACACAACAAACTTTTTTTTTTTTAAATTAGCAAAATATGTCCCTTATCCCCTACTAAAATATGACATTATCCCCAATGTCAAATTTTAAAGGTAGAATTTAGGAGATATTACCTGCAGAGGTTGCTAACCACTTATTATAACTGAGACACAACAAACAAAATGTTAGATAATGTCACAAAGACAAAGTGCAATCCACTCCTTGCTCGTCCATATCTCTTTTTCTTTTTCCGAGCGTTTGCGAAACAACCGTAGCAGATAAACACTCATAAGCTTGGAGCTTTTTGAGTAAATCTTCAATGGTTGTAGCAGAAATTATGGTTCTCCTTGCCTCTGAAAACATGAATCCATTATCCACAGCATTATCTAAATATGAAAGCAAATTACTAAAATAACCATTAATATTAAGCAAACCAATGGGTTTCTTATTTGTGACCAAAGATGACCAAGAAGCCACGCAAGCTATTTCTTCCAATGTACCCAGACCTCCTGGTAAAGCAATGAATGCATCGGCAGAATGGTACATGATTGTTATTCGTTCAGGGACACTCCAGACTTGTATTTCCTTACCCACGGTAGGTCCACAAAAACTTGTGAATAGTTTTGGCACGATTCCTAGAACTGGACTTCCTCCGGCGTGTGCTGCTGTAGCGACTGCTCCCATTAAACCCGTACTACCGCCTCCATAAATCAAGTGGATCTTTTGTTGGGCAAGTATTACTCCAACTCTTATGGCTTCATCAGCGAATATGTTATTTTTCCCTGGATAAGCACCTCCAAAGACACAAATTTTTTTAATGCGCTGGGATGAAGTACTTTCCATTTTTTTTTTCTTTGAGTGCCTGAAAGAGAATGAGTACATGGTGTAATATATAGAGGACTGAGTAGTGAATCAGACAAGAGTAATAATGTCGCCGAAAGTGTATCTGACCTGTCAGAAGAAAATGTTAACCTAACAAAAGATTTTTGCGTGATTTCAGGAAGAAAATCAAAAAGAGAAGAAAAATCAACCGTAAAAGACAAATAAAAAAAAAGAATAATTACACAAATCGAACAACACGTAAATTAAACCAAAATGAAGTTATTGCAAATCAAACCAAAAGCTGAGAAGTCATTTATTATAGTTGTGATTGTGGCTCACATCTTCCTCTGGTTTTACGTCCAGAAACGGCTTAAACGCCTTCTATGAGTCGAGGATATGCTTCCCATCCAGTTTTCTTACAAGCTGGCAAACAGGGTCTTTTAACATCAGATTCCCAAGATGTTGCCATTCCCTTTGGAATTACGGCCATAAATCAAGAATTTCTCTTTGTACGTCTCCACTAGGATGCGTCTCAAGAGAAAGTTGGATATTACCCAAATTCTCCTTACTCAGTCCATCCTTAATGAATTCAATTTTATCATCTCGATTAGAGGACGGAATCCCAATAGAACGACATTTACCGTTACACGTCCATCGTGCACATTTGTGGCAGTTTGAACTCATGCGCTTTGCTCGTCGCTTCTTTGCAAAAGTGCTTCTACCTGTACCTGGTAAATGCAAAACAGGAAGATATTCATCTTCACGTACCTTGGCTTCAATTATCCAACGTATGTCTCCAGGAATCCCTTTGTGCATAAGCATTCTTAATCTTTCAAATCGAACTTGGTAAAGCTTCAGTAAAATATTTCGAGGAAAAGGAGGAAATCGTTTCTGCAATCTTGTGAGAATATCATCCATCCTGAAAAAAAAAATGAAAAAAATTGAAAGAGAAATTGGAAGAGAAATTTATATACAATATCAGTTTTGTGGGTAGCTGATGGAACCGATTTAAATAATCACGGAGTACCGTTATCCGCCATTTAACCGGGGTAAAAAAAAATAAAAATTATATTTACATCTAGTTATTTTCAAAACAAGGATCAGAAAGAAAAACAGCATAAGAAGACTCAAAAACAAAACACTCTAAATAAAATCCTAAATTCTTCCCCCCACACATAATTTTTACATTGTCATTAATGTAATGCTATTATCCCCCAATGCAAGAATTATATGTAAGAGAAAAGAACTATTAAACAAAAGAAACTTATGCAGCCTAAATGAACTTAAAAACAGTAAACACAATTAACAAAGAAACATAAGAAATAAAAATAAAAACAATAAAAATAATAAAAGAAAAAGGAAAAGGAAAAGAAAGAGAAAGCAAATCTGAATATGGAAGGTTGGCAATTTCATCTTTAACTGGGCTGCCTTCCCAATTAACACTTGAGTTAGTGTTTTGAATCTAACCAACACCCCTTCTTGGCTTTTTAGGCTTGTCAGGCTCATACATGAAATTTCCCAAATTTATGCGTTTGAGAGGAAGCTTTCTTTGCACAACAGTGGATGCATTCTCCATTACAAGTATTATTCCATCATCATTGGTGGTGCATATGTCATCGAGGAATGGAGCATATTTTGATACTTGTTGAATGACCTCCACAAACAAGTTGTTTAAGGTTTCCGGCATGTGTTGTTCATGTTCTTCCTCCTTGAACTTTGCAAATCTACTAGGAAAAGGTGGAGAAGAAACATTAGTAAAAAGTGAAACCTTAAACGTTACCTCAGGTGCCGAAATACTCTTATTTGGATCTTTGGCTTCATTATCCTCAAGAATAGAATCCATCTCTAATTTTGTTTCATCCTCATCTTGTTCCTCATTCTTCAAGGTCACAATAGTAGCATTCTCCTTTGGGTTAACCATCGTTTGGGCTGGGAGTTCTTCAGATCTTTGTGCTACCCATCCCACCATACTACTAGCCAATTGGCTCATTTGCTTTTCCAAACTCTGGATGCTTGCCCTTGTTTCCTGTTGAAATTGCAAAGAATCAGTAACAAGAGAATAGACAAGATCTTCTAAAAACGTACCTGAGTTTTGAGTCATATGTGGTGGTTGAAAAAGATCTGGTTCTTGAGACCATGATTGATTGAAGCTAGATGGATGAGTGTAATTGGCATAAGGATCTACTTCTTGGTAATTTTTCGAGTAGCCATAATTAGTATGATCCCACCATCCCTCATGGTAAGTGTTTGAGTAATGATCATACTGTTGGTCTTGGAACACTTGATGGCCTTGACATCCTCCCATGGCCAATTGTTGAACTGGGGAGGTGAGATTGGCTTGTTGATTCTCCATGTTCATGTATGCCACCAACTCTTCAAGTGTTAGATTGCTCAATTCCATTGTTTTTTTTTTTTTTTTTAAATTTGAAAAGAAAAACTTGTATGTACAAGAAAATAAAAATAATTAGAACTGAAAATAAGAATAAACCAAGTAACAAATAAACTAAAGAAAACAATCCCCGGCAACGGCGCCAAAAATTTGATGCACCCAAAAGAGTGTATCTTATTTAACCTTGCACTAAAAAGATAAATTGTAAGTATAGTAGTTAGCAAGGGTCGAGTCCTCAGGGATTGGGTTTTAGTTTATAAGTTAATAGTTTAAAACTTAAATTCAAGAACAATAAAAGAAAAGGGGTTTTTGAAACCAGATTTAAACTAAAGTAAATAATAAGAATAAGATGCAAGGCGGTATAACCAGCCAATAAAAATATATATACTAAATTAGGCGGTATAACCAGCCAATAAAAATATATATACTAAATTAGGCGGTATAACCAGCCAATAAAAATAAAACAAAGTTAATATACAAATTAGGCGGTATAACCAGCCAATAAAAATAAATATACTTTTAAAAATAAACAAACTAGAAAAGTAAGAAAACAAGTAAGTAAGAAGAATCAAATATGAAAAATATGGTTAAGGTTTCATTCTCCACCACTAGACATCATTAAGAATCAATTTCAGATCTATCAATATCAACCAACTATCAAAGTTAACAACCGTAGATAACAACAAGCTCTGTTATCCCAATCTTTCCTTAGTTTGTCGTTAAATAGAACAAGCTCTCTATTTAATCTCTAACCATTAAACAACCTAGAATAAGCTCTCTAAATTCAATTTAATGGCAGCTTTATGATGAGAAAGATAGGTTGATCTAAGCAACAAACACATAAGCTCGGATTGTTCAACTTAGGTTATGTTCCACTTTGCAATTATTGAAAACTTGACCATAATCATTAATCACAAATTGCCACTTATGAATAGGAAATCAAGACAATTACACAGATCAAGACTCCTAGACTAGCAATAGATAATTATGAAGATCTATCTAGTTGTACACCTAAATAAATCAAGACAACATCATGAACAATTCTTGTAGAAGAACATAAGCAACTTTGATAGAAAATTAATGATAGATAGAATCTGAAAATCAATCACAAAACATGTCTAGGGCTTTGAAATCACCCTTAACCAAATAGAAGTTTAGCCTAGCATAGGCATAGGCATTATAAACATAAAATTAAATAGAATCTAAGAAGAAAATAAAAGAAAGAAAGAAAGAAGAAGAAGAATATTAATTATCCAACCTCTTGCTCTTTCTAAAGAAAAAGAAAACTAGAGAAAAGAAAGAAGAAGAAAACTTAAAGAATTTTATTACAATGGCTAATATCCTACCTATGTACAATATGATCCTCTACAATCATCCAAGGCCCTCTATTTATACACATTTTGGAGGGCTAAATGACAAGAGACAAGCTTTACAAATTTCAAAGGTAGGTATAATAGGTGGGTGAATTTTTCTAACAATTTTCGTCATATTGTATGACAATTTTGATCAGCCAACTTGATGGTCGATTTTGTAAATGTTGGAGGCCTGATCTGATCACATGGTCTTCTAGAAAAAGGTTCCCCTATCAGTTACGGATCCATAGCCGTTGGAATCAGCTCATTTTCTGTTGTGGATAAGCAGATATGGGCAAAATACGAAAACATGTCAGCACAGACGTCATTGCACATCAGCCAACTTGATGGTCGATTTCGTCAATATTAGAGGCCTGATCTGATCATATGGTCTTCTAGACAAAGGTTCCCGTATCAGTTACGGATCCATAGCCATTGGAATCAGCTCATTTGCTGATGTGGATAAGCAGATATGGGCAAAATACGAAAACAGGTCAGCACAGACGTCATTGCACATCAGCCAACTTGATGGTCGATTTCTCTAGGGAAAACGACTCCATTTCAAGAAGTATAAAACATGAAAAAGATAGATATGCCTCTTAGCTTTGCACGGCTACAAATTTCAGCCTTATTGCTTCAGTGAAACTCCAGATATAGCTGATATGGCAAAATGTGTCGGAACTGGAACTGAACTGGATTTGCCCTTAATTCTAGTAATCTGAAATCACTCAAAAGAAACTTGTGAAAAACACCAAATTACATAAAAATATAAAAGATCATAAACACAATTAGACTAAACAATAATAACTCGTATTTGACACAAAACAATAATAAAACATAACTAAAAACTATATAATTATACGAGTTATCAATTAGTAGAAAGAGCTTTAACAAGATCTTCAAGAGAAGTACCTGAATTTTGGGTGGGTGGTAGTTGTTGTCGGGTTTGGTATGGTTGTTGCACTCTTTGCTGAAAACCCGGTGGCCTGTGGTCAAATGGTGGAGGAATAGTTGTGATTGGTTCCCTCCATAATTGAAGTTTGGATGATCCCTCCATCCTGGATTGTAAGTGTTTGAGTAGGGATCATATTTCCTTGATTGGTTCTGAAATCCACCCATGGCATTCACATGTTCATTGGTATCCTCTTGAAGTGTTGGACACATATCAGTTTGGTGCCCTATGTTTGAACATATGCCACAAGCCTTTATTTGTTGTATTTTACCTACAGCCAATTGTTGAACAAGAGAAGTCAGTTTATCAAATTTTTGTTCAAGGGATGATATACTTACCTCATTAACTCTCTTGGGTTGTGGTGGTGGATCTTGTCTCATTGAGAACTATTGAGAATTAGCTGCCATGTTGGAGATTAATGTTCTAGCAGCCCTGGGAGTCTTATCAACTAGAGCTCCCCCACTAGCGGCATCTATCATACTTCTCTCCATGGGCATGAGACCTTCATAGAAGTATTGGATGAGAAGTTGTTCACTTATCTGATGATGTGGACATGATGCACAAAGTTTCTTGAACCTCTCCCAATATTCATATAAGGACTCTCCGTTGTATTGCCGAATCCCACATATCTCTTTCCTAATGTTGGCAGCCTTAGATGCTGGGAAATACCTTTCCAAGAATGCTTTCTTCAAATCATTCCATGTAGTGATGGTCCCGGATGGTAGATAGTAGAGCCATTCCTTTGCTGAATCAGCTAGAGAGAATGGGAAGGCTCTCAACTTAACTTGCTCTTCCGTGACCCCTGTTGGTCTCATGCTTGAGCAAACTACATGGAATTCCTTGAGGTGCTTATTTGGATCCTCTCCTGCAAAACCATGAAAAGTTGGGAGAAGATGAATCAAACCAGATTTTAATTCAAAAGCTACCTCAAGATTAGCATATTCAATGCATAATGGTTGTTGACCCAAGTCCGGAGCGGCTAGCTCCTTGAGAGTTCGGTTGTCAGCTGCTGCCATCTCTCCTTGCTTCTCTTGGATGTTTTGGATCAACTCCTCGATTGGTTGTTGGTGAGAAGTTATAAATTCCCGAATTTTCCTAAGTCGTAAGTCTTCTTCGGGAGCTTGGAACATTCACTAAAAAAAAAAATAAGAAAGTAAATAATTAGAACAGAAAATAAGAATAAACCAATAAACTAATAAACTAAAGAAAGCAATCCCCGGCAACGGCGCCAAAAACTTTGATGCACCCAAAAGAGTGTATCTTATTTAACCTTGCACTAAAAAGATAAATTGTAAGTATAGTAGTTAGCAAGGGTCGAGTCCTCAGGGATTGGGTTTTAGTTTATAAGTTAATAGTTTAAAACTTAAATTCAAGAACAATAAAAGAAAAGGGGTTTTTGAAGCCAGATTTAAACTAAAGTAAATAATAAGAATAAGATGCAAGGCGGTATAACCAGCCAATAAAAATATATATACTAAATTAGGCGGTATAACCAGCCAATAAAAATATATATACTAAATTAGGCGGTATAACCAGCCAATAAAAATAAAACAAAGTTAATATACAAATTAGGCGGTATAACCAGCCAATAAAAATAAATATAAAAAATAAGCAAACTAAAAGTAAGAAAACAAATAAGTAAGAAGAATCAAATATGAAAAATATGGTTAAGGTTTCATTCTCCACCACTAGACATCATTAAGAATCAATTTCAGATCTATCAATATCAACCAACTATCAAAGTTAACAACCGTAGATAACAACAAGCTCTGTTACCCCAATCTTTCCTTAGTTTGTCGTTAAATAGAACAAGCTCTCTATTTAATCTCTAACCATTAAACAACCTAGAATAAGCTCTCTAAATTCAATTTAATGGCAGCTTTATGATGAGAAAGATAGGTTGATCTAAGCAACAAACACATAAGCTCGGATTGTTCAACTTAGGTTATGTTCCACTTTGCAATTATTGAAAACTTGACCATAATCATTAATCACAAATTGCCACTTATGAATAGGAAATCAAGACAATTACACGGATCAAGACTCCTAAACTAGCAATAGATAATTATCAAGATCTATCTAGTTGTACACCTAAATAAATCAAGACAACATCATGAACAATTCTTGTAGAAGAACATAAGCAACTTTGATAGAAAATTAATGATAGATAGAATCTGAAAATCAATCACAAAACATGTCTAGGGCTTTGAAATCACCCTTAACCAAATAGAAGTTTAGCCTAGCATAGGCATTATAAACATAAAATTAAATAGAATCTAAGAAGAAAATAAAAGAAAGAAAGAAGAAGAAGAAGAATATTAATTATCCAACCTCTTGCTCTTTCTAAAGAAAAAGAAAACTAGAGAAAAGAAAGAAGAAGAAAACTTAGAGAATTTTGTTAAAATGGCTAATATCCTACCAATCTCCAATATGATCCCTTACAATCATCCAAGGCCCTCTATTTATACACATTTTGGAGGGCTAAATGACAAGAGACAAGCTTTACAAATTTCAAAGGTAGGTATAATAGGTGGGTGCATTTTCTAACAATTTTCGTCATACATGACGATTTTGATCAGCCAACTTGATGGTCGATTTTGTCAATTTTGCAGGCCTTATCTGATCCCATGGTCTTCTAGAAAACTATTACCCTATCAGTTACTGATCCATAGCCGTTGGAATCAGCTCATTTGCTGATGTGGATAAGAATATATGGGCAAAATACGAAAACAGTTCAGCACAGACGTCATTGCACATCAGCCAACTTCATGGTCGATTTCGCTAGGGAAAACGACTCCGTTTCAAGAAGTGTAAAACATGAAAAAGATAGATATGCCTCTTAGCTTTGCATGGATATAAATTTCAGCCTTATTTCTTCAGTGAAACTCGAGATATAGCTGATATGGAAAAAGGTGTCGGAACTGGAACTGAACTGTATTTGCCCTTAATTCTAGTAATCTGAAATCACTCAAAGAAACTTGTGAAAAACACCAAAATACATAAAAATATAAAAGATCATAAACACAATTAGACTAAACAATAATAACTCGTATTTGACACAAAACAATAATAAAACATAACTAAAAACTATATAATTATACGAGTTATCAGCCAAACTTGTTTTAGCCTCTAAATTTTGATTCAAAGCTATCCGATACTAATTTATGGTTTAAGAAGACGAAGGAACACCTCCAGTGGCGGGAAAAAATGGTGGCAACATGGTGGTTCACCACCACCAATTTTAGCCCACATGGTTTCTCATAGTTAAAGGCAAAATCTTCAAAATATAACATCAAAATCAATCTTAGAACATGAAATTACCTTTGGGTTTGTGAAATCTTTGAAAATTTTGGTGATTTGCCTAATAAACGGATGAGAGAGAAAGCTTGGAAGCAAGCTTCCATGGCTTCCCCTCTTTCTTTCTCTCTTTTCTGGTTTTCACGTAAAAATGGGGGAGGAAGAAGTCTGATTTTTAGACTTAATAAGTAAGCCATGGTCAAATAACCATTTTGCCCCTGTTTTGTCTTTTAGTACCTTAGCAGGCCAACGTGTAATTTTAACGTTCGAAAGTCCGTTTTTCACTTTTCTTGACACGGATATGTTCCAAATATGATAATATACTGATTTGCATGTTCGGATAATTTTTTGATATTCTGAAACCCAAACCGGGCCTCGGAGCACCAACGGGTCAATATTTTGACTTTTTCGGTTTTATCTCTGATTTTTGTTCTGATTTCACCAGTAGCTTGATAACATCATTTTATGTCTATATTAATCCAATGATCCATTTAAAACCTTTTTCGGACCTTCCCACTGTCAGTTCTCGATTTTCATTCCTTTAGGTTACTTAAGGACGTATCTCGTTTCAACTCTATCTTTTATTTTTCTTGTCATATACATAATCCTCATATGTTATAACATATGTCCATGTGTTCGGATCAGTTCCGAAAATTCCCGAACCATGTTTTTACGGTAATTTACACCAACGTCAGTAAATGACGATTAGACAATTTTAGCTATCTGATTTGATTTTAATGTCCAATGTTTTATCTAAAAATCTTATTATGATCATATATGATCACTTAGTCTATTGGTACCATTTACGGATTAAAAACAAAATTTTTGGTAAAATAACCAAAATACCCCTGGTTCACATTTTATCATTTTTTCTGTCTATTCTTGTTCTGACTCCCAAATAATGTTATATCACATATCAACACTATGTGAAGTTAAATTATCATATTTTATAGACTTTCCCCTATCTCGACTTTTAGCCAATTTGGGGTTAAATCACTTAATCACTCGATTAAACCCCCAACTCTACAATTTATCATGCAACATGTGTACCACATGGTAGCCCATCCTTTCTATAGGCATTTCAAAGTTTAACCTCGAGCCATCCGCATGTTATAATTGTCTCGAATTGATCTCGTACTTACGAGGGTCTTACACCTTGTGCTTGCCTCACAATACACATCCTCCTCTTCTTATGTTTCTTGGTTAACCCCCAAACTCTATGAGTTTCTTTCTTGAGAAGAAAACAAGAAACATAATCATTTGATTATGATCTAAATAAGATCAACCTGCTAGCACTGGTGAATTTCCATGCCTTGGGAAAATTCCAGCATCTATTCGTGTGGATTACCGTTAGAGGGAGTAGACTTGTTCTCCTCGTAGCCTTGGAGGAATCTTGAAGTGACCATCCCGTTCTAGCGTTCGTGATAGGAATTACTCATTTAGGATTACGATATCTTAAGTAGGTATGATCTCCTTAAGATGTGTGAAAATTTAATTGTTAATCCAACCACATGTAAATCTCTACCTAAAAATCTTGATAGAATCAGGGTGTTTCTTTGTAAAATCTTCCGTTGCTTTACTTTGATTAATTATGTTTATTTTATGCCTATTGAGATATGTAGGAGCCTGGGATTCTAACATGAACCTCGGTTGAGTAAATCTTTTTGAATCCTGGTTGAGGGAATCTTTTCAAAATAAGATCTTAAACCTTGGCCACATACATCGGAGGAATTTTTCTTTTTAAAATTGATGAATCAATGAAGGAGTATTTTCTTTTAAAGTTGATGTCTCAATGGAAGAGCACCTTTTTCTCATTAAAAAAACCCATAAAAATGCTTTTAAACTCTTTCGACAAGTTAGACCTGGACGTAATGGTTGTCTATGTTTTTGCACTATTCTCGATTCTTAAAAAATGCGCAAAGAGAGACAACTGTAGATACTCAATTTTGTTCGGTGTCTTTGAACGTTATTTGAATTTAATTAATTTTACTATTTAAATTATTTTCTTTCAAGATATTTAAATCAAATACAATTTAATTCAATTTTAGGACTATAGTAGATTTTCAGATTTTTGGATATATTTATAAAGCCAATTTATAGTTTAATTTTAAGCTTTGAATTATTTTTTGAACTTTGATTCGAGTTATTTTTGGGCTTTAAATTTACTTTTGAGCTTTAAGTAAATATTGAGCCTTAATCTATTTTTTTGAACCTTTGAATGGGGATTGATTCTTAAATTTTTTAAAAGATTATTAGGCTTTGGAATCCAAAATCAGACCGACTTATATTCATATAATTTTTTTTTTCCTTTTATTTATTATCTTTTTCTTTCAGACACTCGATTTCTTTTCCAGTGCATATATCAAAAAGCAGCTTGTGACACTCAGCTTAATCCCAATCACTTCAATTTTTTTTTTTTTTTGCCAAAAGGTACTTTTGATAGTTCAATTCAATTTATGATTTTGCGGTGCTTTTACGATTTGCAATTTATGGTTTTGATAAAAAAAAATACCAAATATTTATGTAATTATTCACGTATGATAAAGTTATCCTTAATTTTACTTTTTTTATATTTTACTAGAATTAGGTTCCACTTCATCGAGTTTTTTTTAAAAAAAATTAAATTTTTTTACTTAATTAATAACAATAAATTAATTTTAAATTAAATTTTATTAAATAATAATTATTGATTTACATTTTTTTTTATTTTTAATTGTAATAATATTAATATTAATATAATTATATTTTATTAATTATGAAAATTAAATTTATGAAAATTATTTATTTATGAAGTATGTAATACAAATCATTTTCAAGTGTTATTTATATGATTTTTTAAAAATATTTAGATCTTACTGTATAGTGTATATTTTTATTTATAGGAGGTAAAAAATAAAAATAAAAATAAAAATGAAAAATAACAAAATAAAATTGTGCTTTATATTTTATTCTCTTATTGGATCGACTTTCTCACACAGGTTAGCAGCAAGTTCATTTTTTCCTTCTTCTTTTTTGTTAAATATTGAACTACTAACTCACTTTTATATTTTATTTTACATATTTAATTATTCAAATAAAAAATAACTAAAATAAAATTATGGTTTTTTTTTTTTTTTTTTTGAAAAGCAATGCTATTTTTATTGAATAATAAGAGAAGCACAAAGCTTATGAACATCCAAACAAAATCTGAAAACCCTAGATAAGAACTACCCATCAAACAAAATGTCTGAACCCTGATAATCCCGGAACATACAAAGCAAAAAGAAACTACCTAACATAACTACCCTTCAAGCGAAAGTGCTTGAAACCCCTTATGAACCCCATTGATCCTAATTCGTGAGCCAATATCCAGCTGTGTCAACATTTTCATTGTTAACCGAACCAACCAAAAGTTCAAAAGTCGACATGTCGTTGCTTGTCTGTTCTTCCAAAAAAACTAAGTTACAATCGCAACCATAATCTATTTTGGCAAAAGTCTGATGCAAATTTGAAATTGTAAGTTACCTGTCGTTTCTTCCATTGCATAACAATACAAATTACTCAAATGACCTAGTAAAATTTCTACCCCTCAAGCTTATAAAGGACTTGATTTCCCAAGTTCCTTTCCCTTGGAAAGTAAAAACACTAAAAGTCGAACAACCTGCAATCAGCATTAGAAATTCTCTAAGCTTAGTATAATATCTAACCCTCAAGTCAAACGAAGGACTTGAAACCCGGGGAGCCCTCCTAAGTAAAATTGTTATGACCAAGTACACATATAAGAAAGCCTAAAAATGGTCTACCCATCCATCCATAACTAAATTATAATTGTAATCAATCCCAAAGAATATATAACAATGAAGAAAACCTAATGAAAGATTACCCATTTTGCAAAAAATGTTGCAAACCCCCTTGTTCCCCAAAGCTTGGTCACTAAATAGGAAGAAAGCCGCCAAACAGAAAACAAAACAGTGAAACCTGCAAAATGAACAAAATGTTAGTAAATAAACATCTTCTTGTCACGTTATGCCTTCCACCGAAAATCACCCTTACAAATGTCACTCGTTGACCCATGCCAGAAGATCCATCGCTCTACTTACACCTTGTCGTGCTAAAGCATCCGCAAAAGAATTAGCGGTTCGCCCCTTGTGTACCACCCTATATTCCTTCAAGTTTCTCATTATCCTATCAATCACCATAAATAATGAGTTAAGGCGCCATGGCCTTATCTTGCTAGACTTACACCAAGCGACTACAGTCATTGAATCGCTCTCAACTTCTAAATTAATAGTTGAAAGCTGTTTGGATTCTACAATTTCAAAAGCTTCCTTTATGGCCCCCATTTCCACCTCATTTGAATCCATCACCCCAACGGACTTAGAGAACATGGGCAATACTATACCTCTATCATTTCTTAACATGCCTCCAATACCAGTTGGTCCCGGTTTCCCAATAACAGATGCATCTAAATTAAACTTCCACCAATTTAAATCCAGTGTTGTCCACTATAAAGAGCATTTGACTTTTTCCTTTTTATTGATAACAAAGGAATGCAGATTATGTATGAAATCCTCCATTGACTGGAAATCATTCGACCATTTTGCCCAACACCACCATGCAAATCTGCTTTTAATCAAGAATAACAAGGTGTTGATATCGAGTTCCTTCGCTTTAAAAACCATTCCATTCCTCCACAACCATATAGACCACAGCATATTTGCAAACAACATAAACCATACCTTCACATTAGCAGTTTTAGGTAGTAACCCCATCCATTGTAAGAACCAATCATTGATTGATTGAGGTTGCACTATGCTTATCCTCCACCATGCACAGATAAACAACCATAATAGCCATACACGTTTGCACTATAAAAATAAGTGATTTATTGTTTCCATATCATCCTTACACAGGGGACAGTGAAGATTATCTTCTGTTATAATGTTGCACCTAAACAAATACAAACAAACATGCAATCTGTTACGAAAAAAGAGTCCATAGAAAGATTTCTACTTTAGGAGGAATAAGACCTCTCCATTTGTAAGTGTCAAAGATTCCCGCTTCTAGAGCATTACCTTCAATAGCTCGTCTAAAAAGTATCATTTTATAGTGACCGTCCACAACAGGTTTCCAAATTAATCTGTCTTACATATTCACATCCAACTGGACACCATTAAGTAGACCAAGCAAACAATGCCACTGTGTAATTTCCCAGTCAAAAATGTCCCTTTGCTCCATCTCCACAAGTTTCCTTCCCACCACCCGAACTTGTTTAACACTGCACTTTTTATCACAAACAAAGCATATATCCTTGGAAACTGCTCTTTTAGTATCTCCCCGTTTAACCACCTGTCCTCCCAAAACAAAATGGATCCTTCGTTTCCTTGAAACAAACTAATATTTTCTGAGAAACAATTGTGAAATTTCTCCCCCTCTCGAATTGGATCCATAATGCCTTTCCATGTGGTAGATAAAGGAATCCGTTCCTGTAGTTTTGGAAATAGCTCACTAACATCCATTATGTATTTAGCACAAATAACCCGTTTCCAACTACTATCAAGTTCCTCTGAGAATCTGAATATCCATTTGTTAAGTAGCCCCCTATTTTGAATCTCTATTGGTATTATACCTAGTCCTCTACTATTGACACTCCTACACACTGTTGGCCATTTGACTAGAAGCAATTTTTGCTTGTCATTATTCCCTTTCCAAAAAGTCTCTTTGTAGCTTTTTGATCTTCTTGACAACAAATATTGGTGCTTTAAACAATGACATATAATACAAAGGCATACTAGACATCACCGATTTTATCAAAGTAAACGTCCTCCGAAAGATAAATATATTTTCTTCCAATGGCCCAATCTAGACTCAATTTTTTTAATCACAGGCTCCCATATTGTAGTGTTTCTTGAATCCACTCCAAGTGGCAATCCAAAGTACTTTAGCGGCCAATCCACAGTTCGACAAGCCAACATGTCACCCCCAGTCTTTTAATATTTTCGAATCAACATTGATGCCTACTAGACCACTTTTAGTGAAGTTTATTTGAAGGCCCGACATTAGCTCAAAACACCTGAGAGTGTGCTTTACATTTCTCAAAGATGGACCCACTGCCTCACAGAAAATTATCGTGTCATCAGCAAATTGTAAATGGGTAACTTCAATGCCTTGAGAACTGATCACTGGTCCCCTGAACAAATTCAACTCATTTGCTTTATGAAGAAGCACATTGAGGCTATCTGCCACAATATTAAAAAAGGAAGGGTGATACAACCTTGTCTTAAAACTCACTTCATGTCAAATTGAGCCATGGGTGATCCATTAACCAGAACAGACAATGGCACCGAGTATATGCACCCCTTCATCCATCTCCTCCATTTGTCACCGAAACCCATCCTACCCATAACATAATCAAGAAAGTCCTATTGCATACAATCATATGCCTTTGCAAAATCTAATTGCAAAACACAAGCTTTCTGCTTTGTTTTTCTAACCCAATCTACTTTTTCATTCGTTATAAGCGCACTATCGAGGATTTGGCGACCGCTTATAAACGCGGACTGTGATTCCCCAATTACTTCTGCCATAACTTGTCTCAATCTATTAGTCAGTATCTTTGCAACTATTTTATACAAGAAACCCACCAAACATATAGGCCTAAAATCTAATACCACAATAGGAGACTGCACTTTTGGAATTAAAGCAATGAA
This sequence comes from Fremontodendron californicum, assembly GCA_030761205.1. Lineage (NCBI taxonomy): Eukaryota > Viridiplantae > Streptophyta > Magnoliopsida > Malvales > Malvaceae > Fremontodendron > Fremontodendron californicum. The sequence continues at coordinate 22,140,432 of JAULJL010000018.1, read as the reverse complement.
AGATGCCTTTACACAACGAGACATGATTCCATTCCTCCAAAATTCAAACACAAAGTTGAGAATGTCTACCTTCACAATTTCCCATTTCTGTTTGATGAATCCCATATTAAAACCGTCTGGCCCATGCGCCTTCGAACTACCACAATTCTGTACTGCCGACCACACTTCTTCCTCAGTCACAGTAGTCTCCAAAAACCTCTAACTCTGAAGGGATAATTCTTTGAAAGCGCAACCTGGCATAGTAATTTGAAAATCTAAGGGACTAGAATTGAAATGATTAAAGAAGTGCTGAAACACTACCTGCCGAAGATCATGGTTTTCTGATACGAACTAACCATTATTCAATAATGTCTCTACATTGTTGTGCCTTTTCCTGATTCTTGTAGTTGCATGGAAGAATTTGGTGTTTTTATCCCCACATTGAAACGAGTTTAGCCTTGATTTATATTTCCACTGCATCTTTTCCATACTGAATAGCTTACACAACGTAGAGGTTAACAAGATCTTACTATCCTTATCAGCCTCTATAACCACCCCTTGAACCCACTTTGAATCGATCTCCGTTAATTCTCTCTCTACAATTTTGATGCGATCCTCTAGAGAGTTCAAAATTTTGCCCATGCACCACCCTCTTTTTCTTTTTCCCAAGCTTATGTTATTACCTTGTCAAAACCATCTTCCATAAACCAATGATCATAGAACCGAAAGGGTTTAGGACCCAAATCTTTGTGTTCTGACATCAGGCAAATTGCATTTTGGTCTGATAAGTAATTTGGCAACCTTTGTAAAGAAATGTCTAGAAAATAATGCAACAAGTCCGGAGTGAACAAAAACCTGTCTAGTTTGCTCCATGATATGCTCTCCCTGACTGAGAAACAGGTGAAGTTGCCTCCCCTCATAGGAACCTCAACCAACCCAGCTTGTGCTACAAAAGCTCGAAAATCAGACATCGCCCTTGTATTGCAACATAGTCCTGTATGTTCTTCAGTATTTAAAATTGCATTGAAATCACCCCCAAATAGCCATGGTCCAGATAAAGTTGCCATCAATCTCCGAAGTTCCTCCCACAGTTCCCTCTTCCCCTCATCCTGATTAGGCGTATAGATATTGACTACGGTCACCTTTGTATTCACCTGGGTCATATCCCCCAATAAAACCAAGAATCTGAACTTTTTTATTATCTCGAACACCACGAAAACCCTGTCATCCCAAAAAGTAATTAAATCTCACGAATTACCCTTTGAAGCCACAATCTCCAAAGACCCATTACCGTCATGCCATACTCGCCTTAACAGACTTTGCTCAAAGATAGATGTCACACCATTCTCACTTTTTCCTTCGTACCCAGACCCCTAACATTAAACGAGATGATCTTCATAACTAAAAAAAATGCACCCCTTTGTTAAAAATCCACCGATCGCCTAGACCACCTCTCTTCTACTAATCATCATCGCATCCCTCTCTTCCATTTCAGCCAACCTTCTTTCAAAGTCACTATCGTTCCCGTTACCATGAAGTCCAATTTTCTGCCCCTGCGACCATGTTAACTTACCCTCATTAATGGAATCACTCCCCCTCTGTTCTATTGCTTCACTATTGGAGAGACCCCTAGATCTTGTTCTTGGGTAAATCCTGTTGTCAACATTCATCGCCACCGATCCCAAAATTTTCCTCGGTCTACCTCTTTTCTTTGGTGCGATCATCACCTCTTGCTGCGTCTCTGCTTCATTCCCCCTAACCTCTACCGATTCCCGTGTCTCATTCTGACTAGTCATCTCATCCTCTCGTTGCTTACTATATTCTAACCCTCTATCATCACTTGTCTTGTCCATTCCACTTTCCCCTTCGGACTCACAATTAGTACTTTAAGTTGAGAGTGAATCCTTGGAAGCCACAATCCTATCTTCACTGATATTTTTGCCGCCATCTTCATCGCCACTATCAATCACTTCCCAAAACTGTTTAAAATTATCTTGCTACTGAATTGGTGATGAAAAGTCTCCCGAAATCTTTAATGTAACTTCTTCCCCATTTATAACACAAAGGCACGCCCCATTTAGAGCTAGTGGTTTTGAGCAAGAGATAAGAACTCTAGCCACATCGAATCTATCTATGGATAGTGTTTTCTTGTCAACCGCAATGAACGTCCCCCACTTTTCAGCAAGGATTTAAAAAAAATCCAAGTTCCAGTAAATCAAAGGCACCCTCTCATTCCGCAGCCAGACAAAATAATCATGAGCCACATCATGCGGTGCCCATGCCCGAACATCAATAAACCTATCATTCCTCCATTTGTGTTCATCAACAAGAAATTTACCAAAATTCTCCTTAGTTTCAAAAGAAATGAGGACTCTCTTAAGATCAACGATAGCCACCCTGCAACCAATAAATCCTTGACCACAGAAAAAATCCTCAAGTATTTTCGGGTTGGTTAAATCATGCATCACACAAATAACAGAAGTTTTTAACCATTCATCGATTTTAACAACATCACCTAGTTTAATTGGATATGTTGGTTTAGCAATACTCACAAAATCTGCCTTGGTTGCCCGAGACTTGTTTACTCTAAACTCTTCCTATGCCAGCCTTTCTCTCGCTGAATCCACTGTACCGACTGACCGACCAGATCGAGAGGTCCCTACTGCATCGGTTTGATTTGCACCAGAAAGGGGATGCGCAACTGCTTTGCACACATTGCCTGCTGGAGTTAAAACTGTAGATTTCTCACCATTGAATCCAAACTGTGATGGCCGGGTATTCTTTACAGTAGTGATGAATTGTGACTGTTCTGCTAGAATTATTGGCGCTGACGCAACTTGAGAGAGTCGCCTGCTATCATTGGATCCCCTAGCCTCCAGTTATTCTGTTGAGCCATCCTGATTTCAACAGATCGAGACTTTCCTACCAAACCATCATAATCCCCAACCGTCTTCACCGATAATACATGTTTGGCTGATCTAGTTTCTACATGCTTATTACTCGATAGTTTTCTACTCCTAACATGACTCCCACCTTCTGTTTTGTTGTCATCCTTATTGCGAGACATATTCGTAACAATCTGGACGTATGTTCTTTCATCCCTTACATTGTTGTTTACTGCTTTCGAAATCTGGCGTGGTTTTTCGACAAGCCCTCCCTCAATAGAGTCTCCCTTACGTGATCTCCTATCTTGCCCAAACCTTGCCCTAGAGAGAACCAGCCTTCTGCCCAATATGTACACTCCGCTGCATTTAATAATCAATCTTCTGGCACCAGCGCCACAACTCTTATGAAGCCAAAGAGATCTAATAGACGAGGTCCCCTCTTCTTCGATATGAACAAGTCATAAACTCTCACAACTCTTTCGAAAAAATCCAAAAGCAGCTTGTACTTCACCTTTGAATTGAGATTATCAATGAAAAGGGTGACAATCTCATTATCTTCAACATTCCGCACCTGATGAATCGGCTTGGAAACCATAGAACCATATATGCCAAAAGAAACCCTAGCAGACGTCTCACTCATTCTCTCCACTCTTTTTTTTATTCTAAAGATCATTAATTATGGTTTATATTTAATTCTCTCATTGGATCGGCTTCCTCACACTGACTAGTAGCAAGTTCTTTTTTTTTTTACATTTTTTCGAGAGGGTTTGGTATGGATCCTAAATCGACCTGCGAGTCAACGTGCGGACTAACCCCTTTAAATACATCATTTAAAAATAAAATAAAATAAATTAATATAAACTAAAAATAAAAAATAAAAAGCTCGCTCTAAGCAAATGAGCTTGACACTTGTGTCACATTGGTTAGTAGCAAATTCATTTTTTTTAATCTTTTTCTTAACTTTTTCTCGAGCGGGTCGAGTACGGATCTTAAATCGATTCGCGAGTTAACGTGCGAACTAATTCCTTTAAATACATCATTTAAAAATAAAATAATATAATATAAACTTAAAAAAAAAAAAAACTTAAAACTAAAAAAAAACTTAAAAAAAAAAAACTCGTTGTCAAGCAAAGGAGCTTGACATGTGTGTCACACTGATTAGCAGGAAGTTCATTTTTTTTTAACTTTTTTTCTCGAGCGGGTCCGATACTAATCCTAAATCGACCTGCGAGTCAACATGCTGATCAGCCCTTTTAAGTACATCATTTAAAAATAAAATAAAAATAAAACTAAAAATAATTAATAAAATAATTTTTTTTCGAGCGAGTCGGGTATGGATGATAAATCGACCTGCAAGTGAACGTGTGGATCAATCCCTTTAAATACATCATTTAAAAATAAAATAAAAAAAAACTTAGAAAGAAAAATAGCTCAACACATGTTAAGCAACGGAGCTTGTAATTAATAAAATAAATTTCTTTTTCCCAAGCGGATCGGGTATGGATCCTAAATCGACCTGCGAATGAACGTGTGGATCAATCCTTTTAAAATATATATATATAAAGATTAAAAAAATTAAAACTAAATAACTAAATAAAACATTATAAAACATTATAAAGAAAAGCAAACACATGTCAAGCAACGAAGCTTGTAATTAATAAAATAAATTTTTTTTTTCACGAGCGGATCGAGTATGGATCTTTAATCGACTTGCGAGTGAACGTGTGGATCAATCCTTTTAAATACATCATTTAAAGATAAAAAAAAAAGTAAAATCCAAATAAAACAAATAAAACGTTATAAAAAAAGCTTAACACATGTCAAGCAACGGAGCTTGACATATGTCCAGCTAGAACCGCATTTGGGGATTTTTTTAATTAGTAAGGTATAGATATGAGGTATATAAAATTATTTTTCTTTTTTGGATTTTATTTTAAATATATAGAATTATCATGTTTTGATATATTTAAATATTTTGAACTTAAAATAAAAATATATAGGAAATATAACTATTATTAACTTGAAATAATTTAAACTTTTAAGAAAATCTAAAAAATATATTTTTATAAATTTTTAAAATAAAATTTCATAATAAATTTTTTTATACATCTTAATATTAATTTACTCAAATAATACCAAAAATCAATTATTTTTTATTTTTCAACATCACTTTTTAAACATTTTAAATTTTCACAATACTTTTTTATAACAATACCAAACATTTTAAAAATCTCAAATCATAATTTTTCACAACAATTTTCAAATACAATTTTTTAACCTCAATACAATACCAAACTAAGCTTTAATATACTTTTAAAAAAATAGGTTTATTTAAAAAATGCGGCAGACGCTCTCTCCTAGAGACTTTCAGCGCAGCCATGCTTTTAGGGTTTCATGGTCGATCAAGCAAGCGTGGAGCATTGACAATAATGAGATTGTCACTATTTTCATTGATAATCTTAGCAAGAGGATTCAATTCAAACTTTTGTTGAATTATTTCGACAGAGTTGAGAGGGTTTTTGATCTCTTTATTTCAAAAAAGAGAAGGCCAAGGCGTGATGATTTGTTCGGGTTCATTCGCGTTGTAGGTGCTGATGCCAGGTGTTTGTTTATCAAATGCGATGGAGATGTTATTTTGGGTAGAAGGATCACCTTATCTAGGGCGAGATATGGTCCTGATAACAGACCAAAGAGGGAAGCGACAACCATGGTTAGGGTTCCTAACAAGATACAAGAGAAAAAACATGAGATCAAGCCTTCCTTGCGTGATGACAGGTCTTACATTTAGGTAGTTACGAACTTGTCTGGTGGGAAGGATATTGCAATTACACGGAATGAAAACCAAGTACTTTCATGCGATAATGGGACGAGGGAAGTGTGTTTAGGGTTCTAAGGTAGGAAGGACTCTTTCGGAAACAGATCCAGCCTATGAGAAGGAAACCAATCTGATCAGAAAAAACAGCCAAGGACATTTAGCTGATGAGGGGAAAGAGGTAGCCATCAATAAGTCTTTTTCGGAAGAAAGGTATTTTAAAGGTGATAACTCGGCACGTCCAAATGGGTTGGCGACTTATGCGGATCATAGAGGAAAGGAGGTGGAAAGGGAGCGTTCTTCCATTGGAGGAAGGATGTTTTCGAACAGTGTTCGGAACTGTACAGCGAACAATGGGAAGGAAAATTTAGTGGACAATTATCTATTGAAAAAACATGGCAACCGCAAGCTTCAAACTATGCATCACATAGTTTTGAACCCAAGTCGGATGGTTCAAAATGACGTGGTGGTGGAGTGTTCCATTCAGATGCAAGCAAAGACTACTCAAGAGGTAAAGGTCAGTAAATCACAGTCAGATGTTCATTGTATCGAATTAGGAGAGATAGCAAAATCTGATGAATGGCTTAAACAATCTGTTGTATGCTTATTACATGATTACACTAACCCGAAAATATTGGAATACTTTTTTTGTGGTCAAGGTTTTATTGGATGCAGGGTTGCCATCATCGATCTCAAGAGAGTTCTTATTTCTTTTGAAACTTATGAAGAGGTTGCGAAATTTTTAGAGGATGAGCACACATGGAGAAGCAACTGGTTTGTCGAGGCTCATGCATGGTCACCTCTTGATGTTGCTCAGGATTATTTTGTGTGGATCCGAGTTGAAAGGGTTCCACTAGCTTATTGGAATCTGGATTTCTTTAAAAAATTAGCAGACCAATGGGGGTGTTTCATTGCGGTAGATGAGAAGACGCTATCGAGAGAAAGGTTTGATTTGGCAAGGATTTTTATCTCTTGTTCGAAGTCGTTCTCTCTCAATGGGTTGTGTTCTTGTGTCATCAATGAGGATACATTTACTATACACATCTCGGGTGATTTCTCTGCATCACTCCAATGCCCGAATAATTTCAAACATTTCTAGGAAATCTTCGATAGTGATAATTCTATGAGAGAAGTGGCGAAAGAGGTTTACGGGGATTCAGTTTCTAATAAAAGTTGCTAAAGAGTAGAGAGAAGTAGGGAAGACCAAGATGTCATGACAAAGGAAACAAACCTCAATAATAGTTGTATGATGGGGTTGGGCTGTAAAGGAGATATGGCTGATTTCGTTGAGGATAGAGGAGATGAAACAGATGTCATGCGAGAAACGACAATCCAAGAAGAAGTGTTGATTACACCCAAAAAAGGAGGTCGACCGAGAAAACTTTTGGGATTGTTGACTTTGAATGTAGACAATAGAATTTACCCAAGAACCAGATCAAGAGGTCTCCTCAATAATGAAGCAAGAGTGTAGATGGAGGTAGTGAATTGTGTTTCTCCAGATGAGGGGAAGTTAACTTGGCAACAAGGGCAGCAAATGGGTCTTCATTGTAAAGGAAACAATAGTGAGATAGAACGGAGACTTACAGAATTGGAACAAAGGGATGCAGAGATGGTTAGCGAGAGAGGTGGAATTTAGCTTGGGAATCGACAGGTCAAAGGGGTATCTATTTTTTTATGAAGATAATTTCTTTTAATGTCAGAGGGTTGGGGAAAAAGGAAAAAGGTTCGTATGGTGAGGCGCGTGTGTAGCAAAAATAAGTCGTGGATACTTCTGCAAGAGACAAAGTTAGAGAATGTTGCGCAAAATATTTTGAGACGGATATGGTATGATGGGAATGGGTCGATGGAGATAGTGGCTTCAGAGGGCAGCTCGGGTGGATTGATAACACTGTGGCATGATAGGATCTTTGAGGTATCAGAAGTAATAAAAAGGGTTAGGTTCTTGATTTTAATTGGGGAACTATAACAGTTGAAGATAAGGGTGGCCATAGTGAATATTTATGCACCAAACAATGATGAGGGGAAAAGGGAATTATGGGAGGAACTTCAGAGCATGATGACAAATTTTACAGGCCCTTGGCTATTAGGGGGAGATTTTAATGCAATCTTGAACTATGACGAACACTTAGGGCTTCATCACATTGTGAGAGAAATGTTTGATTTTCAATCTTTTGTTACACAAGCTGGGTTGGTTGAGGTTCCTATGAAGGGAGGTAATTTCACTTGTTGTACTGTTCGAGAAAACACATCATGGAGCAAATTGGACAGGTTTCTATTCACACTAGATTGGTTGCACCACTTTCCGGATATTACTGTACAAAGGCTGCCAAATTACCTTTTAGATCATAATGCCATATGTTTGATGTCAGAAAACACGAATTGGGGCCCATTACCTTTTCGATTTTTTGACCACTGGTTCTTGGAGGATGGTTTTGACAAGGTAATAACAGATACATGAGAAAAAGAAAAAAAATAGGTAATGCTTGGGCAAAATTCAGAAACCTGAAGATGGTTATCAAGGACTGTCAGAGAGGCAAAACAAACACTATTGAGGATTGCATCAGATTAGTGGAGAAAGATTTAGCGGATATTGACGCGAAATGGGTTCAAGGGGTGATGTCCGAGGTTGACAAAGATAGAAGATTTCTACTAACCTCAGATCTATGGAGATTGTTCAGGATGGAGGAGATGCAATGGAAACAGAAATCGATATTGAATTGGTTCTAATGTGGGGATAAAAATACTATGTTTTTTCATGCAACTGCTAGAATTAGGAGAAGGCGTAACAATGTGGAGAAGTTGATGCACAACGACAGACTAGTCTCCGAAAAACAGGACATTCAGCAAATAGTGTTTGACCATTTCTGTAATCATTTTAGTTCAAGCACTACAGACATGCAAATAACAATGCCAGGTTGTGAGTTCAAAATGCTCTCTGCCGAGAGTAGATGGTTTTAGAGAATGATGTGACGGAGGATGAAGTGTGGTCGACAGTGCAAGATAGCGGCAGCTCAAAGGCGTCAGGGCCAGATGGTTTCAACATGGGTTTTATCAAACAGAAGTGGGAAATGCTGAAGGGGGACATACTCAATTTTGTTTTCGAGTTTTGGAGAACTGGCGTTATGTCTAGATGTGTAAAGGCATCTTTCATCGCCTTAATCCCTAAGGTACAATCTCCTACAATAGAGTCAGAATTTAGACCAATTTGCTTGGTGGGTTGTTTATACAAAATTGTTGCAAAAATTCTGGCTAATAGATTGAGATGTGTAATGGCGAAAATAATAGAGTAATCACAGTTCGCATTCATAGGGGGTCGACAGATTCTTGATAGTGTGCTAATTGCAAATGAAACAGTCGATTGGGTAAGAAAGGAGAAATAGAGAACATGTGTGATGCAGTTAGATTTCGCAAAAGCTTATGATTGTGCGCAATAGGATTTTCTAGATTACGTCATAGGCAGAATGGGTTTTGGTGATAAATGGAGGAGATGGATGAAGGGATGCATTCAATCGGTACCGCTGTCTGTTTTGGTCAATGGTTCACCGACGACACAGTTTGATATGAAGAGAGGACTAAAACAGGGATGTCCATTATCTCCATTCCTTTTTAATATGGTGGCAGAGAGTCTGAGTGTGCTATTACGCAAAGCTAACGAGCTGAATTTATTCAAAGGCCCAGTGATTGGTTCACAAGGCTGTGAAATCACTCATTTACAGTTTGCGGATGACACAATGATATTTTGTGAGGTTGTCGGAACATCATTGAGGAATGTTAAGCGAACACTTAGGTATTTTGAGCTTATGTTGGGACTTTGATGCACCCAAAAGAGTGTATCTTATTTAACCTTGCACTAAAAAGATAAATTGTAAGTATAGTAGTTAGCAAGGGTCGAGTCCTCAGGGATTGGGTTTTAGTTTATAAGTTAATAGTTTAAAACTTAAATTCAAGAACAATAAAAGAAAAGGGGTTTTTGAAGCCAGATTTAAACTAAAGTAAATAATAAGAATAAGATGCAAGGCGGTATAACCAGCCAATAAAAATATATATACTAAATTAGGCGGTATAACCAGCCAATAAAAATATATATACTAAATTAGGCGGTATAACCAGCCAATAAAAATAAAACAAAGTTAATATACAAATTAGGCGGTATAACCAGCCAATAAAAATAAATATAAAAAATAAGCAAACTAAAAGTAAGAAAACAAATAAGTAAGAAGAATCAAATATGAAAAATATGGTTAAGGTTTCATTCTCCACCACTAGACATCATTAAGAATCAATTTCAGATCTATCAATATCAACCAACTATCAAAGTTAACAACCGTAGATAACAACAAGCTCTGTTACCCCAATCTTTCCTTAGTTTGTCGTTAAATAGAACAAGCTCTCTATTTAATCTCTAACCATTAAACAACCTAGAATAAGCTCTCTAAATTCAATTTAATGGCAGCTTTATGATGAGAAAGATAGGTTGATCTAAGCAACAAACACATAAGCTCGGATTGTTCAACTTAGGTTATGTTCCACTTTGCAATTATTGAAAACTTGACCATAATCATTAATCACAAATTGCCACTTATGAATAGGAAATCAAGACAATTACACGGATCAAGACTCCTAAACTAGCAATAGATAATTATCAAGATCTATCTAGTTGTACACCTAAATAAATCTAGACAACATCATGAACAATTCTTGTAGAAGAACATAAGCAACTTTGATAGAAAATTAATGATAGATAGAATCTGAAAATCAATCACAAAACATGTCTAGGGCTTTGAAATCACCCTTAACCAAATAGAAGTTTAGCCTAGCATAGGCATTGTAAACATAAACATAAAATTAAAGAGAATCTAAGAAGAAAATAAAAGAAAGAAAGAAAGAAGAAGAAGAAGGATATTAATTATCCAACCTCTTGCTCTCTCTAAGGAAAAAGAAAACTAGAGAAAAGAAAGAAGAAGAAAACTTAGAGAATTTTATTATAATGGCTAATATCCTACCTATGTACAATATGATCCTCTACAATCATCCAAGGCCCTCTATTTATACACATTTTGGAAGGCTAAATGACAAGAGACAAGCTTTACAAATTTCAAAGGTAGGTATAATAGGTGGGTGAATTTTTCTAACAATTTTCGTCATATTGTATGACAATTTTGATCAGCCAACTTGATGGTCGATTTCGTCAATGTTGGAGGCCTGATATGATCACATGGTCTTCTAGAAAAAGGTTCCCCTATCAGTTACGGATCCATAGCCGTTGGAATCAGCTCATTTACTGATGTGGATAAGCAGATATGGGCAAAATACGAAAACATGTCAGCACAGACGTCATTGCACATCAGCCAACTTGATGGTCGATTTCGTCAATATTAGAGGCCTGATCTGATCATATGGTCTTCTAGACAAAGGTTCCCGTATCAGTTACGGATCCAGAGCCATTGGAATCAGCTCATTTGCTGATGTGGATAAGCAGATATGGGCAAAATACGAAAACAGGTCAGCACAGACGTCATTGCACATCAGCCAACTTGATGGTCGATTTCGCTAGGGAAAACGACTCCGTTTCAAGAAGTATAAAACATTAAAGAGATAGATATGCCTCTTAGCTTTGCACGGCTACAAATTTCAGCCTTATTGCTTCAGTGAAACTCCAGATATAGCTGATATGGCAAAATGTGTCGGAACTGGAACTGAACTGGATTTGCCCTTAATTCTAGTAATCTGAAATTACTCAAAGAAACTTGTGAAAAACACCAAATTACATAAAAATATAAAAGATCATAAACACAATTAGACTAAACAATAATAACTCGTATTTGACACAAAACAATAATAAAACATAACTAAAAACTATATAATTATACGAGTTATCACACCCCCACACTTAGATTGTTGCTAGTCCCTAGCAACGACTCAATAAAAATAAAATAAGAAAATCTAATCTAATCCACTTTCGTAGGAAATCACGGTGGCACTTAGCATGTGACACAAGCCTTTAAACCCCTAGGTGTCCCTAGTGGACGAGTTTAGTCTCGTGAGGGTTTACTAGAACGATACCCACAAACATTGAAAAATTAAAATATAAATAAACTACATATAAATAAACTACATATACTAAAAATATTTACTCCTAATCCTTTCAATACAAATTAGAGACAATATTTGAACAAGTCTTATAAACTAATCAATAGCTTAAAAAATTTCACAAAAAATCATGCTTGAATGTAAATTGTTTGAGTTAAGCCAATATTAGCATAACATATCTCAATCAAAATAGTGCATGTTCAAATTTAATCTCAACTTCTCACATGGGATACTCTCTTGATTTTCACTCTTTAAAGTAGTGGTAAAGTGTTTACACTCAATCAATCTCATGAAAACACTTCTACCATATGCTTGCTTGTCCACCTATTCTCCACTAAAAGATCATGCAACTTCATAAATCAAGAGGTCTTTAATCAAGGTTGTAATGGGGCCAAGGGGTTTGTAATGTGGTTGAAGAACAAAAGGATAAAGATATCACAAAGGTTCCAAAGAGTTCATAAAGTTTAGAGACATAAAAAGATTATACAAAGAAACTTCTCAAAACTCTTTACAAGTACATAGTCACCTAGGCCGGATATTCATGTTGGGCCTTTTCTTCATTCTAAACAACTTTGTAACATCTTTTTCTTTTTTCACAAATTCAAGAGATGATTCATTTTTTTTTATATAGGAATGTATTTGCCAGTATTCCATTTCTTTTTCTCTTGACTTTTCTTTTCTTTCCCCCCCACACTTATTTCTTGTTTCTAACCAAAAAATATCCCTTGTCTTTGCAACTTGTCTCAAATCATGCTAATTCATCTTTGGAACAAAGGTAAAGATATAAGTATATTTAGGTTAGGGACATGTTATGGTTACCAAAGAGATAGCTTATTCAATGTAGGCTCAAATTGGTTCACTAAGGGTGTGTTCTCTTGGAACATCAATAAGGGATGGTTGTTTGGCCCTGGCTAAAAATCCTAATGCCTCTATCATATTCATGTTGTCACATGCATCAATATAGTCTCAAACGGTTTAAAGCAAGTTCTAGAGAATCATGTAATCATAAGAGCACTCAAGAAAGAAATTAGATTGATTTGTATAATGCATCAATCATTTTAGGCTCAAAAACTCACAAGAATGATTATACAAGTCAGATTAAGTCTAAACATGCTTCTTTCTCAATCAACATATCATATTAACATTGGCTCATAAAAAGGTTGACATCAAGCTCAATTCTCATGAAAATCTTCTCACTAATAAATATGTTTTAGACTTATGCAATTCATATCTCATCATTGTATTAAAAAGGAACTAAAACACACTAAAAAATAATAATAATAATAATAATAAAGACTCATAAAAAAAAATAGTAGACAAAAATAAAAGAAATCCTAAATCATTCCCCCCACACTTAATTCTTACATTGTCCTCAATGTAAGTCTATTAACCCAAATGAAAGAATCATGTGTAAGAGAAAAGAACTAATAACATAAGAATAGGAATAACTAGACTCAAAACAAAACAAACTCATGCAACCTAAATAATCCTAAAATACTAAACAAAAATTAACAAGTAAACATAAAAAATAAAAATAAAAACAATAAAAATAAAAATAATAAAAGAAAAGAAAAAGGAAAAGAAAGAGAAAGCAAATCTGAATATGGAAGGTTGGCAATTTCATCTTTAATTGGGCTGCCTTCCCAATTAACACTTGAGTTAGTGTTTTGAATCTAACCAACACCCCTTCTTGGCTTTTTAGGCTTGTCAGGCTCATACATGAAATTTTCCAAATTTATGCGTTTGAGAGGAAGCTTTCTTTGCACAACAGTGGATGCATTCTCCATTACAAGTATTATTCCATCATCCTTTGTGGTGCATATCTCATCGAGGAATGGAGCATATTTTGATACTTGTTGAATGGCATCCACAAACAAACTGTTTAAGGTTTCCAGCGTGTCTTGTTCATGTTCATCCTCCTTGAACTTTGCGAATCTACTAGGAAAAGGTGGAGAAGAAACATTAGTAAAAATTGGAATCTCAAACGTTACCTCAGGTGCTGAAATACTCTTATTTGGATCATTGGCTTCATTATCCTCAAGAATAGAATTCATCTCTAATTTTGTCTCATCCTCATCTTGTTCCTCATTCCTCAAGGTCACAATAGTAGCATTCTCCTTTGGGTTAATCATCGTTTGGGCAGAGAGTTCTTCAGATCTTTGTGCTACCCATACCACCATACTACTAGCCAATAGGCTCATTTGCCTTTCCAAACTCTGGATACTTGCCCTTGTTTCCTGTTGAAATTGCAAAGTATTAGTAACAAGAGAATCGACAAGATCTTCTAAAGAAGTACCTGAGTTTTGAGTCATATGTAGTGGCTGAAAAAGATCTGGTTCTTGAGACCATGATTGATTAAACCTAGATGGATGAGTGTAATTGGCATAAGGATCTACTTCTTGGCAATTTTTCGAGTAGCCATAATTAGTATGATCCCACCATCCCTCATGGTAAGTGTTTGAGTAATGATCATACTGTTGGTCTTGGAACACTTGATGGCCTTGACATCCTCCCATGGCCAATTGTTGAACTGGGGAGGTGAGATTGGCTTGTTGATTCTCCATGTTCATGTATAACACCAACTCTTCAAGTGTTAGATTGCTCAATTCCATCGTTTTCTTTTTCTTTTTTCTTTTTTTTTTATAATTTGAAAAGAAAAACTTGTATGTACAAGAAAATAAAACTAATTAGAACTGAAAATAAGAATAAACCAAGTAACAAATAAACTAAAGAAAGCAATCCCCGGCAACGGCGCCAAAAATTTGATGCACCCAAAAGAGTGTATCTTATTTAACCTTGCACTAAAAAGATAAATTGTAAGTATAGTAGTTAGCAAGGGTCGAGTCCTCAGGGATTGGGTTTTAGTTTATAAGTTAATAGTTTAAAACTTAAATTCAAGAACAATAAAAGAAAAGGGGTTTTTGAAGCCAGATTTAAACTAAAGTAAATAATAAGAATAAGATGCAAGGCGGTATAACCAGCCAATAAAAATATATATACTAAATTAGGCGGTATAACCAGCCAATAAAAATATATATACTAAATTAGGCGGTATAACCAGCCAATAAAAATAAAACAAAGTTAATATACAAATTAGGCGGTATAACCAGCCAATAAAAATAAATATAAAAAATAAGCAAACTAAAAGTAAGAAAACAAATAAGTAAGAAGAATCAAATATGAAAAATATGGTTAAGGTTTCATTCTCCACCACTAGACATCATTAAGAATCAATTTCAGATCTATCAATATCAACCAACTATCAAAGTTAACAACCGTAGATAACAACAAGCTCTGTTTCCCCAATCTTTCCTTAGTTTGTCGTTAAATAGAACAAGCTCTCTATTTAATCTCTAACCATTAAACAACCTAGAATAAGCTCTCTAAATTCAATTTAATGGCAGCTTTATGATGAGAAAGATAGGTTGATCTAAGCAACAAACACATAAGCTCGGATTGTTCAACTTAGGTTATGTTCCACTTTGCAATTATTGAAAACTTGACCATAATCATTAATCACAAATTGCCACTTATGAATAGGAAATCAAGACAATTACACGGATCAAGACTCCTAAACTAGCAATAGATAATTATCAAGATCTATCTAGTTGTACACCTAAATAAATCTAGACAACATCATGAACAATTCTTGTAGAAGAACATAAGCAACTTTGATAGAAAATTAATGATAGATAGAATCTGAAAATCAATCACAAAACATGTCTAGGGCTTTGAAATCACCCTTAACCAAATAGAAGTTTAGCCTAGCATAGGCATTGTAAACATAAACATAAAATTAAAGAGAATCTAAGAAGAAAATAAAAGAAAGAAAGAAGAAGAAGAAGGATATTAATTATCCAACCTCTTGCTCTCTCTAAGGAAAAAGAAAACTAGAGAAAAGAAAGAAGAAGAAAACTTAGAGAATTTTATTATAATGGCTAATATCCTACCTATGTACAATATGATCCTCTACAATCATCCAAGGCCCTCTATTTATACACATTTTGGAAGGCTAAATGACAAGAGACAAGCTTTACAAATTTCAAAGGTAGGTATAATAGGTGGGTGAATTTTTCTAACAATTTTCGTCATATTGTATGACAATTTTGATCAGCCAACTTGATGGTCGATTTCGTCAATGTGGGAGGCCTGATATGATCACATGGTCTTCTAGAAAAAGGTTCCCCTATCAGTTACGGATCCATAGCCGTTGGAATCAGCTCATTTACTGATGTGGATAAGCAGATATGGGCAAAATACGAAAACATGTCAGCACAGACATCATTGCACATCAGCCAACTTGATGGTCGATTTCGTCAATATTAGAGGCCTGATCTGATCATATGGTCTTCTAGACAAAGGTTCCCGTATCAGTTACGGATCCATAGCCATTGGAATCAGCTCATTTGCTGATGTGGATAAGCAGATATGGGCAAAATACGAAAACAGGTCAGCACAGACGTCATTGCACATCAGCCAACTTGATGGTCGATTTCGCTAGGGAAAACGACTCCGTTTCAAGAAGTATAAAACATGAAAAAGATAGATATGCCTCTTAGCTTTGCACGGCTACAAATTTCAGCCTTATTGCTTCAGTGAAACTCCATCTATAGCTGATATGGCAAAATGTGTCGGAACTGGAACTGAACTGGATTTGCCCTTAATTCTAGTAATCTGAAATTACTCAAAGAAACTTGTGAAAAACACCAAATTACATAAAAATATAAAAGATCATAAACACAATTAGACTAAACAATAATAACTCGTATTTGACACAAAACAATAATAAAACATAACTAAAAACTATATAATTATACGAGTTATCAGACTTTCAATCAATTTCACAAAAAGCTGCATGGCAAGCATCAATGTTGAAACGATACTCTAAAAAGATGGGGAGACATGTTGGCTTGTCGAACCGTAGATTGGCCACTTAAATATCTGGGCTTGCCGCTAGGGATTGATACAAGGAATACAACAATGTGGGAGCCAGTGATCAAAAAAATAGAGACAAGATTGGGACATTGGAAGAAGAGATACTTATCCACTAGAGGGAGATTAACTTTGATAAAGTCGATAATGTCTAGTATGCCTCTGTATTTTATGTCATTGTTTAAAGCCCCAATAGTTGTTGTTAAGAGGATCGAGAAAATTCAAAGAGATCTCTTCTGGGATGGGAATCATGATAGGCATAAGCTACATTTAGTAAGTTGGCCCAAAGTATGTCGGAGTATTAGTAGTAGAGGTATGGGTGTCGACGTGTGATCCTCCAGGGAAGGAGAACCTGCTTGAGTGAGGGGAGAGGAAAAACAGGCAGTTGAAAAGACGACTTAATTCCTCTTAAGATTAAAGGTTAAGGGTATGAAAATGACCTCAAAAAAGAAATGGAATCGTCACCAATATTTTTTTGCTAGGTGTGATCGACCACCTATTAAAATCGGTTTTTATAAAATATTTTAAAATTAATTAAAACATTTTTAAAACCAATCTTGTAGTCTGCATTTTGAACCAAAGAAAAACAAGTGCAGGTTCGGGAGTCGGTTACGTGCGGGGAAAGGATTAGCACCCCTGCAACTCCCGTATAAAACGGTACCTTATTAGTTATGTGTTATCTTGAGTCTCGGTGAAAAGTCGATTTTAAAATTGGTCTTTGTAAATAATTCCCTTAAAAATTCATATTTTATTTGAAAATAATCCAGAATTTATTAGCATAAAATTTCTCATATTTTTTGACAAACTCGGCAAAATATGAAATTTTTCCTTGATTTTAAAATTCTCCGAGTCATCCTCATTTTAAAAAGAATATTCTGTTATTAATGATAATTGATGATATCCTCCCCGGCAGACCCAGCAGAGAATTCATGAATTATTTTAACTCGGGAATAGTCTTGATTTATAAAAAATATCACTTTGTTTTTCAATGTGTTCGAAAAAAAAAATCATAGAATATGACCATGAACATGCAAGAATGCTACTAAGATAAAAATTGAATAAGCATGTATATTTATCATGGTATGACAAACATTTTATTATATGGTAAGGGAAATTATGACACGCATGTTTGACATGGCAAAAGAATGAACGTCATGTGAATGTAATCGACATTGTAAACAAGATGACATGGCATATGAATGACATGGCATATGAATGACATGGCATAAGAATGAAATGTCATGTGAATAAAACCGACACGACATGCAAAATGATATGGCATATGAATATCATGCGAATGAAATCGACATGGCATGCAAAATGATATGGCATATGACATAGCATAAGAATGAATGTTATGTCAATGAAATCGACATGACATGTAAAATGATATGGCATATAAATAAATTTCATGTGAATGAAATCGACATGGCATGCAGAACGACATGTCATATGACATGGCATAAGAATGAAATGTCATGTGATGGCATGCAAAATTGATATGGCATATGACAGTGCATAGGAATGAATGTTATGTGAATGAAACCGACATGGAAAACAAAATGACATGGCATATAAATGACATGTGAATGAAATCGACATGGCAACCAAAATGACGTGGCATGAGAGTGGATGACGTAACATATACATGACCTAATTTATGTAGGACATGGCGTAAATGGCATGGCATGAACAAAGGGTGACATGGCATGGCATGAACAAAGGGTGACATGGCATGAATGACATGGCATACTAAATGAATGGTATGGCATGTGAATGGATTATATGACATATAAATGACATGGTATGAGAATGACATGACATAATCTAAGTGATATGACACATGAATGAATGGATTACATGACATATGAATGACATAGCATGAAAATGACATAACATATTCTAAGTGACATGGCACTTAAGTGAATGACATGTAAATGGATGGCATGGCATATGAATGTCATAGCATGAAAACGACATGACATATGAATGACATTATTTGAGAATGACTCGAAATTTATTAATACCAAAATCTTTTCATGTTCCCCGGCAAAACATAGAAAATTTTATTTATTTCAAAAAAAATCGAATCACCTTTGGTTTATAAAAGGATATTCCTTAATTAATAATAATTAATGATATCCTCCTCGGCAGACCCAGCAGAGAAAATCATGAATTATTTAATCTCGGGAATATTGCCTTATTTATTAAAAATGTTATGAATAGCAGAGCATGATAGTTATGTCATGTGAATGAAAATAACATGGCAAACCAAAGCTAGATAAGCATAATGACAAGGCAAACCAAGTGACATGACATGAGATATGGATGTGTCATGGAAATAGAATGACATGAAGGAAATGTCATGGTAGCCGAATGGTCATGGTAATGGCATGAATGGCGTGACATGCTTAATCATGGTATGAAATGAGCTCAAACACTAAATGACATGGAAAATGGCATGCTATATGAATGATATGGCATAAATGACATAAAACATGAATACAATGTCATGGTGGCCGAATAACATGTTGATGGCATGTGAATAACCGAATGCATGGTGATCGCACATGGATGGCCGAATGGCATGAAATGATAACATGACATGAATGACGTGGCATGAAAATGCACCTGAACCATAAATGACATGGCATGACATGTTATATGGATGACATGGCATAAGTGACATGGCATAAAATGATGACATGGCATGAAAGGGACCTAAACTTTAAATGACATGAAAAATGGAATGGCATGACAATGACATAACCTTAAATGACATGGCACATGACATGTTATAATGGATGACATGGCATAGGTGACATGGCATGAAATGAAATGAACCTAGACCTTAAATGACATGGAAAATGACTTAAGATGCATGACATAGACGTAACCTTAAATGACATGGCAAATGACATGTTATAATGGATGACATGTGATAACTCGTATAATTATATAGTTTTTAGTTATGTTTTATTATTGTTTTGTGTCAAATATGAGTTATCATTGCTTAGTCTAATCGTGTTTATGATTTTTTATATTTTTATGTAATTTGGTGTTTTTCACAAGTTTCTTTGAGTGATTTCAGATTACTAGAATTAAGGGCAAATCCAGTTCAGTTC
Organism: Fremontodendron californicum; assembly: GCA_030761205.1. NCBI lineage: Eukaryota > Viridiplantae > Streptophyta > Magnoliopsida > Malvales > Malvaceae > Fremontodendron > Fremontodendron californicum. Next base: position 22,120,609 of record JAULJL010000018.1, on the reverse strand, counting down.
CAGTTCCGATACCTTTTGCCATATCAGCTATATCTGGAGTTTCACTGAAGCAATAAGGCTGAAATATTAACCGTGCAAAGTTAAGAGGCATATCTATCTTTTTCATGTTTTACACTTCTTGAAACGGAGTCGTTTTCCCTAGCGAAATCAACCATCAAGTTGGCTGATGTGCAATGACGTCTGTCCTGAGCAGTTTTCGCATTTTGACCATATCGTCCGATACACATCAGTAAATGAGCTGATTCCAACGGCTATGGATCACTAACTGATAGGGGAACATTTGTCTAGAAGACCATGTGATCAGATAAAGCCTCCAATATTGAAGAAATCGACCATCAATTTGGCTGATGTGCAATGACGTCTGTGCTGACCTGTTTTCGTATTTTGCCCATCTCTTCTTCTCCACATCAGCAAATGAGCTGATTCCAACGGCTATGAATCAGTAACTCATAGGGGAACATTGTTCTAGAAGACCATGTGATCAGATCAGGCCTCCAAGATTGACAAAATCGACCATCAAGTCGGCTGATCAAAATGGTCATACAATATGACGAAAATTGTTAGAAAAATGCACCCACCTATTATACCTACCTTTGAAATTTGTAAAGCTTGTCTCTTGTCATTTAGCCCTCCAAAATGTGTATAAATAGAGGGCCTTGGATGATTGTAGAGGATCATATTGTACATAGGTAGGATATTAGCCATTTTAATAAAATTCTCTAAGTTTTCTTCTTCTTTCTTTTCTCTAGTTTTGTTTTTCTTTAGAGAGAGCAAGAGGTTGGATAATTAATATTCTTCCTCTTCTTCTTTCTTTCTTTTATTTTCTTCTTAGATTTTCTTTAATTTTATGTTTATGTTTACAATGTCTATGCTAGGCTAAACTTCTATTTGGTTAAGGGTGATTTCAAAGCCCTAGACATGTTTTATAATTGATTTTCAGATTCTATCTATCATTAATTTTCTATCAAAGTTGCTTATGTTCTTCTACAAGAATTGTTCATGATGTTGTCTTGATTTGTTTAGGTGTACAACTAGATAGATCTTGATAATTATCTATTGCTAGTTTAGGAGTCTTGATCCGTGTAATTGTCTTGATTTCCTATTCATAAGTGGCAATTTGTGATTAATGATTATGGTCAAGTTTTCAATAATTGCAAAGTGGAACATAACCTAAGTTGAACAATCCGAGCTTATGTGTTTGTTGCTTAGATCAACCTATCTTTCTCATCATAAAGCTGCCATTAAATTGAATCTAGAGAGCTTATTCTAGGTTGTTTGATGGTTAGAGATTAAATAGAGAGCTTGTTCTATTTAACGACAAACTAAGGAAAGATTGGGATAACAGAGCTTGTTGTTATCTACGGTTGTTAACTTTGATAGTTGGTTGATATTGATAGATCTGAAATTGATTCTTAATGATGTCTAGTGGTGGAGAATGAAACTTTAACCATATTTTTCATATTTGATTCTTCTTACTTACTTGTTTTCTTACTTTTCTAGTTTGCTTATTTTTAAAAGTATATTTATTTTTATTGGCTGGTTATACCGCCTAATTTGTATATTAACTTTGTTTTATTTTTATTGGCTGGTTATACCGCCTAATTTAGTATATATATTTCTATTGGCTGGTTATACCGCCTAATTTAGTATATATATTTTCATTGGCTGGTTATACCGCCTTGCATCTTATTCTTATTATTTACTTTAGTTTAAATCTGGCTTCAAAAACCCTTTTTCTTTTATTGTTTTCTTTGAACGTAAGTTATAAACTAATAACTCATAGATTAAAACCCAATCCCTGAGGACTCGACCCTTGCTAATCATTATACTTACAATTGATCTTTTTAGTGCAAGGTTAAATAAGATACACCTTTTTGGGTGCATCAAGTTTTTGGCGCCGTTGCCGGGGATTGTTTTCTTTAGTTTATTTGTTACTTGGTTTATTCTTATTTTCAGTTCTAATTAGTTCTATTTTCTTGTACATACAAGTTTTTCTTATCAAATTTTGAAAAAAAAAAAAAAACGATGGAATTGAGCAATCTAACACTTGAAGAGTTGGTGGCATACATGAACATGGAAAATCAACAAGCCAATCTCACCTACCCAGTTCAACAATTGGCCATGGGAGGATGTCAAGGCCATCAAGTGTTCCAAGACCAACAGTATGATCATTACTCAAACACTTACCATGAGGGATGGTGGGATCATACTAATTATGGCTACTCAGAAAATTACCAAGAAGTAGATCCTTATGCCAATTACACTCATCCATCTAGCTTCAATCAATCATGGTCTCAAGAACCAGATCTTCTTCAACCACCACATATGACTCAAAACTCAGGTACTTCTTTAGAAGATCTTGTCGATTCTCTTGTTACTAATACTTTGCAATTTCAACAGGAAACAAGGGCAAGCATCAAGAGTTTGGAAAAGCAAATGAGCCAATTGGCTAGTAGTATGGTGGTATGGGTAGCACAAAGATCTGAAGAACTCTCTGCCCAAACAATGATTAACCCAAAGGAGAATGCTACTATTGTGACCTTGAGGAATGAGGAACAAGATGAGGATGAGACAAAATTAGAGATGAATTCTATTCTTGAGGATAATGAAGCCAATGATCCAAATAAGAGTATTTCAGCACCTGAGGTAACGTTTGAGATTCCAATTTTTACTAATGTTTCTTCTCCACCTTTTCCTAGTAGATTCGCAAAGTTCAAGGAGGATGAACATGAACAAGACACGCTGGAAACCTTAAACAGTTTGTTTATGGATGTCATTCAACAAGTACCAAAAGATGCATCATTCCTCGATGAGATATGCACCACCAAGGATGATGGAATAATACTTGTAATGGAGAATGCATCAACTGTTGTGCAAAGAAAGCTACCTCTCAAACGCATAAATTTGGGAAATTTCATGTATGAGTCTGACAAGCCTAAAAAGCCAAGAAAGGGTGTTGGTTAGATTCAAAACACTAACTCAAGTGTTAATTGGGAAGGCAGCCCAGTTAAAGATGAAATTGCCAACCTTCCATATTCAGATTTGCTTTCTCTTTCTTTTCGTTTTTTCTTTTATTATTTTTATTGTTTTTATTTTTATTTCTTATGTTTCTTTGTTAATTGTGTTTACTGTTTTTAAGTTCATTTAGGCTGCATAAGTTTCTTTTGTTTAATAGTTCTTTTCTCTTACATATAATTCTTGCATTGGGGGATAATAGCATTACATTAATGACAATGTAAGAATTATGTGTGGGGGGAAGAATTTAGGATTTTATTTAGAGTGTTTTGTTTTTGAGTCTTTTTATGTTGTTTTTCTTTCTGATCCTGGTTTTGAAAATAACTAGATGTAAATATAATTTTTAATTTTTTACCCCGGTTAAATGGCGGATAACGGTACTCCGTGATTATTTAAATCGGTTCCATCAGCTACCCACAAAACTGATATTGTATATAAATTTCTCTTCCAATTTCTCTTTCATTTTTTTTCATTTTTTTCAGGATGGATGATATTCTCACAATATTGCAGAAACGATTTCCTCCTTTTCCTCGAAATATTTTACTGAAGCTTTACCAAGTTCGATTTGAAAGATTAAGAATGCTTATGCACAAAGGGATTCCTGGAGACATACGTTGGATAATTGAAGCCAAGGTACGTGAAGATGAATATCTTCCTGTTTTGCATTTACCAGGTACAGGTAGAAGCACTTTTGCAAAGAAGCGACGAGCAAAGCGCATGAGTTCAAATTGCCACAAATGTGCACGATGGACGTGTAACGGTAAATGTCATTCTATTGGGATTCCGTCCTCTAATCGAGATGATAAAATTGAATTCATTAAGGATGGACTGAGTAAGGAGAATTTGGGTAATATCCAACTTTCTCTTGAGACGCATCCTAGTGGAGACGTACAAAGAGAAATTCTTGATTTATGGCCGCAATTCCAAAGGGAATGGCAACATCTTGGGAATCTGATGTTAAAAGACCCTGTTTGCCAGCTTGTAAGAAAACTGGATGGGAAGCATATCCTCGACTCATAGAAGGCGTTTAAGCCGTTTCTGGACGTAAAACCAGAGGAAGATGTGAGCCACAATCACAACTACAATAAATGACTTCTCAGTTTTTGGTTTGATTTGCAATAACTTTATTTTGGTTTAATTTACGTGTTGTTCGATTTGTGTAATTATTCTCATTTTTTTTATTTGTCTTTTACGATTGATTTTTTCTTCTCTTTTTGATTTTCTTCCTGAAATCACGCAAAAATCTTTTGTTAGGTTAATATTTTCTTCTGACAGGTCAGATACACTTTCGGCGACATTATTACTCTTGTCTGATTCACTACTCAGTTCTTTATATATTACACCATGTACTCATTCTCTTTCAGGCACTCGAAGAAAAAAAAATGGAAAGTACTTCGTCCCAGCGCATTAAAAAAATTTGTGTCTTTGGAGGTGCTTATCCAGGGAAAAATAACATATTCGCTGATGAAGCCATAAGAGTTGGAGTAATACTTGCCCAACAAAAGATCCACTTGATTTATGGAGGCGGTAGTACGGGTTTAATGGGAGCAGTCGCTACAGCAGCACACGCCGGAGGAAGTCCAGTTCTAGGAATCGTGCCAAAACTATTCACAAGTTTTTGTGGACCTACCGTGGGTAAGGAAATACAAGTCTGGAATATCCCTGAACGGATAACAATCATGTACCATTCTGCCGATGCATTCATTGCTTTACCAGGAGGTCTGGGTACATTGGAAGAAATAGCTTGCGTGGCTTCTTGGTCATCTTTGGTCACAAATAAGAAACCCATTGGTTTGCTTAATATTAATGGTTATTTTAGTAATTTGCTTTCATATTTAGATAATGCTGTGGATAATGGATTCATGTTTTCAGAGGCAAGGAGAACCATAATTTCTGCTACAACCATTGAAGATTTACTCAAAAAGCGCCAAGCTTATGAGTATTTATCTGCTACGGTTGTTTCGCAAACGCTCGGAAAAAGAAAAAGAGATATGGACGAGCAAGGAGTGGATTGCACTTTGTCTTTGTGACATTATCTAACATTTTGTTTGTTGTGTCTCAGTTATAATAAGTGGTTAGCAACCTCTGCAGGTAATATGTCCCTTACCCCCTACTAAAAAAAAAAAAAATTTGTTGTGTTTTAAGACATTTAGAAGTATTCATTCTGAACAAGGTCTGAGTAAGGGAGACTTGAGACATACCTTGTCAGTTTGATTTAATCTTTTTAAAAAAAAAAAAATTGTGTTTTAAGCCATTTAGAAGTATTCATTCTGAACAAGGTCTGAGTAAGGGAGACTTGAGACATACCTTGTCAGTTTGATTTTAATCTTTTTATGTTTACTTGTTAATTTTTGTTTAGTATTTTAGGATTATTTAGGTTGCATGGGTTTGTTTTGTTTTGAGTCTTAGTTGTTCCTATTCTTATGTTATTAGTTCTTTTCTCTTACACATGATTCTTTCATTTGGGTTAATAGACTTACATTGAGGACAATGTAAGAATTAAGTGTGGGGGGAATGATTTAGGATTTCTTTTATTTTTGTCTACTCTTTTTTTTTTATGAGTCTTTATTATTATTATTATTTTTTAGTGTGTTTTAGTTCCTTTTTAATACAATGATGAGATATGAATTGCATAAGTCTAAAACAGATTTATTAGTGAGAAGATTTTCATGAGAATTGAGCTTGATGTCACCCTTTTTATGAGCCAATGTTAATATGATATGTTGATTGAGAAAGAAGCATGTTTAGACTTAATCTGACTTGTATAATCATCCTTGTGAGTTTTTGAGCCTATATGATTGATGCATTATACAAATCAATCTAATTTCTTTCTTGAGTGCTCTTATGATTACATGATTCTCTAGAACTTGCTTTAAACCGTTTGAGACTATATTGATACATGTGACAACATGAATATGATAGAGGCATTAGGATTATAACCAGAGCCAAACAGCCATCCCTTATTGATGTTCCAAGAGAACATCCCTCTAGTGAACCAATTTGAGCCTACATTGAATAAGCTATTTATTTGGTAACCACATCTTACACCTAGCCTAAACACATTTATATCTTTACCCTTGTTCTAAAGATGGACTAGAATGTTTGAGACATATTGCAAAAACAAGGGATACTTTTTGAAAATTTGGGTTAGAACAAAAGATAAGTGTGGGGGAGGAGAAAGGCAAAAGTCAAGAGAAAAATAGAGGGAATATTGCCAAATACATTCCCATGTGAAAAAAAAAAACAAATTTTTGAATAATCTCTTGAACTTCTAGTTAAAGAAAAGAAAAAGATGTTCGAAAGTTGGTTAGAATGAAGTAAAGGCTCAACATGAAATATTCAGCCTATGTGATTATGTACTTCTAAAGAATATTGAGAAAGTTTTATTTGCAAAATCTTTTTTGTCTCTAAATTCTATGAAGTCTTTGGAATGTTTGTGATATCTTTTCCTTTTTATTCTTTAACCACATTATTACCTCTTGGCCCCATTACAACCTTGATTAAAGACCTCTTGATTTATGAAGTTGCATGATCTTTTAGTGGAGAATAGGTAGACAAGCAAGCATATGGTAGAACTATTTTCATGAGATTGATTGAGTGTAAACACTTTACCACTACTTTAAATAGTGAAAATCATGAGAGTATCCCATGTGAGAAGTTGAGATTAAGTTTGAATATGCACTATTTTGATTGAAATATGTTATGTCAATATTGGCTTAACTCAAACTATTTACATTCAAGCAAGATTTTTTGTGAATTTCTTTAAGCTATTGATTAGTTTTTAAGACTTGTCCAATGATTATCTCAAATTTATATTGGAAGGATTAGTTATAATTATTATTTTTAGTTTTTCTTATGTTTTCAATGTTTGTGGGTATCGTTCTAGTAAACCCTCACGAGACTAAACTCGTCCACTAGGGACACCTAGGGGTTTAAAGGCTTGTGTCACATGCTAAGTGCCACCGTGATTTCCTACGAAAGTGGATTAGATTAGATTTTCTTATTTTATTTTTATGAGTCGTTGCTAGGGACTAGCAACAATCCAAGTGTGGGGGTGTGATAACTCGTATAATTATATAGTTTTTAGTTATGTTTTATTATTGTTTTGTGTCAAATATGAGTTATCATTGCTTAGTCTAATCGTGTTTATGATTTTTTATATTTTTATGTAATTTGGTGTTTTTCACAAGTTTCTTTGAGTGATTTCAGATTACTAGAATTAAGGGCAAATCCAGTTCAGTTCCAGTTCCGACACCTTTTGCCATATCAGCTATATCTGGAGTTTCACTAAAGCAATAAGGCTGAAATGTTAACCGTGCAAAGTTAAGAGGCATATCTATCTTTTTCATGTTTTACACTTCTTGAAACGGAGTCGTTTTCCCTAGCGAAATCAACCATCAAGTTGGCTGATGTGCAATGACGTCTGTCCTAGCAGTTTTCGCATTTTGACCATATCGTCCGATACACATCAGTAAATGAGCTGATTCCAACGGCTATGGATCACTAACTGATAGGGGAACATTTGTCTAGAAGACCATGTGATCAGATAAAGCCTCCAATATTGAAGAAATCGACCATCAATTTGGCTGATGTGCAATGACGTCTGTGCTGACCTGTTTTCGTATTTTGCCCATATCTTCTTCTCCACATCAGCAAATGAGCTGATTCCAACGGCTATGAATCAGTAACTCATAGGGGAACATTTTTCTAGAAGACCATGTGATCAGACCAGGCCTCCAAGATTGACAAAATCGACCATCAAGTTGGCTGATCAAAATGGTCATACAATATGACGAAAATTGTTAGAAAAATGCACCCACCTATTATACCTACCTTTGAAATTTGTAAAGCTTGTCTCTTGTCATTTAGCCCTCCAAAATGTGTATAAATAGAGGGCCTTGGATGATTGTAGAGGATCATATTGTACATAGGTAGGATATTAGCCATTTTAATAAAATTCTCTAAGTTTTCTTCTTCTTTCTTTTCTCTAGTTTTGTTTTTCTTTAGAGAGAGCAAGAGGTTGGATAATTAATATTCTTCCTCTTCTTCTTGCTTTCTTTTATTTTCTTCTTAGATTTTCTTTAATTTTATGTTTATGTTTACAATGTCTATGCTAGGCTAAACTTCTATTTGGTTAAGGGTGATTTCAAAGCCCTAGACATGTTTTATAATTGATTTTCAGATTCTATCTATCATTAATTTTCTATCAAAGTTGCTTATGTTCTTCTACAAGAATTGTTCATGATGTTGTCTTGATTTGTTTAGGTGTACAACTAGATAGATCTTGATAATTATCTATTGCTAGTTTAGGAGTCTTGATCCGTGTAATTGTCTTGATTTCCTATTCATAAGTGGCAATTTGTGATTAATGATTATGGTCAAGTTTTCAATAATTGCAATGTGGAACATAACCTAAGTTGAACAATCCGAGCTTATGTGTTTGTTGCTTAGATCAACCTATCTTTCTCATCATAAAGCTGCCATTAAATTGAATCTAGAGAGTTTATTCTAGGTTGTTTGATGGTTAGAGATTAAATAGAGAGCTTGTTCTATTTAACGACAAACTAAGGAAAGATTGGGATAACAGAGCTTGTTGTTATCTACGGTTGTTAACTTTGATAGTTGGTTGATATTGATAGATCTGAAATTGATTTTTAATGATGTCTAGTGGTAGAGAATGAAACTTTAACCATATTTTTCATATTTGATTCTTCTTACTTACTTGTTTTCTTACTTTTCTAGTTTGCTTATTTTTAAAAGTATATTTATTTTTATTGGCTGGTTATACCGCCTAATTTGTATATTAACTTTGTTTTATTTTTATTGGCTGGTTATACCGCCTAATTTAGTATATATATTTTTATTGGCTGGTTATACCGCCTAATTTAGTATATATATTTTCATTGGCTGGTTATACCGCCTTGCATCTTATTCTTATTATTTACTTTAGTTTAAATCTGGCTTCAAAAACCCTTTTTCTTTTATTGTTTTCTTTGAACGTAAGTTATAAACTAATAACTCATAGATTAAAACCCAATCCCTGAGGACTCGACCCTTGCTAATCATTATACTTACAATTGATCTTTTTAGTGCAAGGTTAAATAAGATACACCTTTTTGGGTGCATCAACATGGCATAAGTGACATGGCATAAAATAATGACATGGAAAATGACTTAAGATGCCTGACATAGCTACATGACCTAAGATGCATGACATAATCAAATATGATGCAAGACATGACATGAACCAAAATATACAAGGGCGAGCCGAATGGTGTAGGAAATGTCATAAACTCAAAATGCAAAATGACATAGCATAAGACCTAATAAGTATAACATGACTAAATATGATGCAATACATGGCATGAAATGAAAATACAAGGGCTGGCCGAATGGTGTAGGAAGTTAATATGATATGAAAATGATGCTAAAACTATTAAGGCATGAATGCAAAGAACATGACCCAAGATACATGGAAAAGCATGGAAGTAATAAAAATAAGCAAACACTGAACAAGGAAAGTGAGCTCCATGATTGGTACAATGGGCATAGCCCTTCCTTAACCATGATCACTTGAATTTTATCAAGATCATGAAGCTTTTCCATCTCAAAAATCAGAAAATAAACCAAGCAAACTAAAAAGTGGAGGTGAGCTCCATGGTTGGTACAATGGGCATAGCCCTCCCCTAACCATGGTCACTTGATTTTCATCAAGATCATGAAGCCTTTCAACCTCTTTTACTTCATTTATTTAAAATATATATATATATATAAAAAATAAATATACCTTCCACAATCATGTTTCCCACATCAAACATGCAAAAAAAAAAAAAAATCAAGGCAAGGCAAGCACAAGTAAGGTTCGGCCATGGTAAAAATTTGCAAACATTATTTTTTTCTTTTTTTGATGAAAAAGAAAGGATGAAAGCTTAAGAAAAACATTTCAAAACTTTTATTTTCACAAGAAAAAAAAGGTAGAAATCACATGGAAAACGAAGAACAAAGCATGGGAATGAAGAAGAAACAATGCAAGAGCAAGGTAGGAATGGCTACCTTCCTAGCTTTCTTAGACAACTCTCTCTTCCTTTTCTTTCAAAATTTTTTTCTTTCCAAATTAGCTACTGACCTCCTCTTTCAAATGACCAACCCACTTAAGGAAAAAATATCCTCTCTCATTCATGCTCTTGGCCGGTTGGCCTCTCCACCATTGGATGAATTATGCTAATTTTCTCCCACAATCTAAGCCATTGGATTAGGATATTTTCATGACAATAAAAATGTCATCTTCCATTTTGATCTTGGCCCTTGAAGGATGTACTCATCTTTTACAAAGCACCTAGGCCATTGGATGAAACAAGGACACTCTTTCATGCTCTTGGCTGAATGGCCTCCTCACCATTGGATGAATTGTGCTCATCTTTTCTCCAACAATCTAAGCCATTGGATGAGGATATTTTCATGAAAACAAAAATGTCATCTTGCAATTTGATCTTGGCCATTGAAGGATGTACTCATCTTTTTACAAAGCACCTAGGCCATTGGATGAGGAAGGACCACTTGTAAGACAATAAAAATGACATCTTGTAGCTTGATAGTGACCATTGGATGAAATAAATTAAATCTCCACCTTTATCCTATGCATGGCCGGCCAAGGGTCTGGAATATCCTAGAAATTCCTTCATCTTTCATATTTTTTTAATTGCAAATTGGCCCTTTTCAGTTTCTTCGATAAAATTACCTTTTTGCCCTCCAAACTTAATTTAATTGCAAATGAACCTCAATTTCAGATTTGTCTTCTCCAAATCATCCCATCCAATATAAAACTTGGTTTTGGAGGTTTTCACTTTTTTTGAGCTCATTCTCTATTTTTCTCTGATTTTTCTCTAAGATTTCGGTTTAGTGCCTCCCAAATTTAGCCTTTTTCATTTGACCTCCGATTCTGGATTTTTCTTCACCAATCTCTTCCAAAAATTATACAACTCAGATCTGGAAGTTTTCAAAATTTTTCGAGCTCGTTTGCTATTTTTCCCGAAATTATCTTTTGAATTTCGAGTTAGTGCACCCGAACTTTGCCATTTTTTAAATGAGCTTCGATTCTGGATTTTTCTTCACCAATCTCTTCCAAAAATTATAAAACTCAGATCTAGAAGTTTTCATAATTTTTCGAGCTCGTTTGCTATTTTTCCCAGAATTATCTTTTGGAGGGGTGTTGAGGGATGATAGAGGTATTATTTTGGCCATGTTTTCTAAGTCTGTGGGGGTGATGGATTCTAATGAAGCGAAAATAAGAGCCATAAAGGAAGCTTTCGAGATCATATAGTCAAAACAGCTTTCCTTTACCAATTTGGAAGTAGAGAGTGATTCAATGGCTGCAGTGGCATGGTGCAAGTCTAGTATGATAAGACCTTGGCGTCTTAACTCTCTCTCTCTTTTTTTTTTTTGTTATTGATCGGGTAATGAGAGAATTGCATGGATGTAGGGTTGTACATAAGGGGAGAGGTGCAAATTCTTTTGCGGACACCCTCGCAAGGAAATGAGTATACAGAGACAGATTTTATTTCTTGGATTAATGACTGACTGAGCTATTGGTGATGGCTGACGTTTTAACTAAGGATGACCAATAAAGTTTTTACTAACGTTTGCTTATTTTGCAAGTATAAGTGAATTTAGGGTCCATGGTTGAACTACTAGTCTCTAAATGACCAAGTGAATTTTAGGGATTTGGGTTCTTGCAAGTTTTTTGCAAGAGTGGGTAAGAACACTTTAGGCATCTTTCATGATAAATGTTTATTGGGGATGGTTAGGTAAAACACAATTTCTGCTTGTCGGGTAGACAATTGAAGGTCTTTTTTCTACTTATTTTACTTGGTCGTAGTCATCAAATCATAATGGAGGGAATTCGGGTTACAAGCCATTTTTAGGTCAGAGGGGTAATTCTAAAATAGATTGTGGGAATTTGTGATCACAAGATTGTGACTGGTATTGGTATGGCACATTTTTGCTAGTTGGTAGGACATGTATGGTTTTGGGCATTACCTCAGACTAATCACTTCTTGTTGATGCCTGAGGATAGTTTTGAGAAGGATTATTGAAGTGATTTACTAATGTTTGTTCATTTTGCAGGTTCATTTGAATTCAGTCAGTATGGTGTATTATTAGTCAATAATCGACCAAGTGAATTTTGGGTAATTTAGGATCTTGTATGTTTTTTGCAAGATTGGGTATAAACTTTCTAGGTATCTTTCATTTCACATATGTCTTGGGGATGGTGAGGCGAAGCATATTTTTTGCTTGACGGGTAGAAAATTGAAGGTTTCTTTCCATATTTGCACTTGGTCATATTTTTTATATTAATCATGGAGGGTTTCGGGATTTCAAGCTACCTTCAGGCTTGAGGGGTAGATTGATATATAGGTTGATTTTCTATGGTTCTTGATCTGATTTGCTAGTGATTGTTCCGATTCAGGTTGCTGTAATTAGGTCAATTATGGTATTGGTCATGCTTGTTGGTAAGACTTAGATCTAGATTGTGTTTTCTTTCAATATTGGTCAACATGGGATAGGATCTGCTTTTGGTCTCAATGTGATCAAAATCAGAGATTATGGTATTGCATATCGGGGATTGATAATGGTTGCAAGCCAATAACATGGATTTGGCGGACTCATCGTGCAATAGAGGATTCAGTGGTATCATCTCGCAATATAGGGGCTCTTTAGGGGATCAAGCTTCTTATGCTTGAAGGGTAGTTCGTAAGGATCACGTTTTTTCTTGTCATATTGCGTTGTATGTGGCTTAATAAGGCAGCTTTGGCTTATTTTTTGTATCAATGGGATTCATCGGGGTTTCATGCTAACGCTTGTAGGGTTGTTTAGGTAGAGTTCATTAGTGATCACTTTTCTAAAGGGATAAATTGGTTTCAGGTTTTTTGTTTTAAGGGTAGATTCATTATGTGATTTCAGATTTTGTTGGTTTTCCCAACTCTTGTCACTTTATTTTTACTTCAATAAAAGCACTGTTCAAAAAAAATAAAAAAAGGTTTAAATTCTACTTTCCTCGTTGGCAAAAAAAAATTTTAATTTCCTCCAAAATAAAAGGAAATGAAAAACTAAGTGGTCTTTTTTTTTTTTTTTGTGTTGGGATTAAAAAAAATATTTGGAGGTCAAGTTTGGGACAAAGAAAATCAAGAGACTCTATCAACAATTAAAATAAATAATAAGTAAATAATTGGAGGGTAAAAGTGCAAAATTCGGTAGAACAAAATGTAAGGCTTGGCGTTATTGGTCAGAAGTAGAAATGACGATTTTTGTATCGTGTTTGTGTTATATTTTTATATTATAATTATGTTTAAAATGTGATATATTTATATAAATTTTGACATGTTATTTAGATTTTGACATATTTTACAAAAAGAGATTTTGACACGTTTTTCGTATACATATCATATTTTTGTTATTTTTTGTATCGCATCGTATTTTAATTATTTTTCTTGTATCGTGTTTATATCGTATAATCGTGTAGCAAATCTATACTTTGAAGGATTCTTATAAATTTAATTGTTTCCTAATCGACTGAATCCTAATGACATTTTTCCTAGAGATAATAGCACCAATGGTCCTTAAACTTTAAGGTATATTTTATATTGGCCCCCAAACTTCAAAACGTATAAATCAGATCTTCGATCTTATAATTTTGTGTCAATGTGGTCCTTCTGTTAGCAAAACCGTTAGAGTAGACGTTAAATGAAAGATGACATGTGACGTATTAATTACAAAATGCCATCTGCTGATGTGGTTTTCTTTTTGTCTTCATCTTTATTCCTTATTTCTTTATTCTTTATTCTTTTTATTTTTCTTTTTTATAAATAAATACAAAAAATAAAAATAATTTATATTATAATTTAAATTAATTTTTTGAAAATATAATTAATTTATAAACATATAAACTATTTATTTAAATTAATTTTATAAAAACTATTTTCAAATTTTTTGTTTCTTTCCTTTTTTCTCTTTTATATTCTTTATAAATAAAATAAAACATAATACATAATTTAATTTTATAAATATTAAATAATTTATTAAAAATATAAAATATTTATTTAAATTAATTTTATAAAAATTATTTTAAGTTTGTTTTTACTTTTCCCTTTTTTCTTGTTAATAAATAAATATAAAGAAGAAGAAATAATAATTTATAATATAATTAAAATTAAATTTTATAAAAGTAAATAATTTATAAAAAAATATAAAATATTTATTTACATTAATTTATAAAAATAAAAGTTCTTTTTTTTATTTACTGTTATAAATAATTAAATAAAAATTAATTATTTTGTAATAATTAAATAATTTATAAAATAATATATTTATTTAAAAAGTTATTTTTCATTTTCTTCTTTCTTTTTTCTTTCCTTTTATAAATAAATTAATTTTGTAAAAAATTAAATAATTTATCAAATATAAATATTTATTTATAGTAATTTTTTTTTGTAAATATATTTTTTTTTTCTTTCCTTTTTTAATTTTTTTTCTTTTTATTCTCTCTACCTAACTCTCGTCGATCGAAAAACGGAAATTTGAATCTCCACCGCCAATTCCACCTTGCGAAGGATCAGACTGCCATTCATAACACTCGATAGGCATTGCAAGAAGCCAAATTTGATCCCTCGTGCTAGATCGAGGAGAGTTTGATTTGGCGCTTTATGATAGATTCGATCAAGATAGTTGTCGTCTCAATTTCAGCATTAGAGTCGACATAAAAATTATAAATTTTTAATTAAATGAATGTAAATAAATATTTTACATTTATAAATTATTTAATTTTTTATAAAATTAATTTATTTAGAAAAAGAAAAAGAAAATAAGAAAAAGGACAATAAAATTTATTTTTTATTATAAAATTAATGTAAATAAATATATTATACTTTTATAAATTATTTTTTTTGAAAATTTAATTTAAATTATAATATAAAATTATTTTTATTTTTATATATTTATAAAGAAGAAAAAGGGAAAAGGAAAGAAAAGAAAAAATAAAAAACTTAAAAATTATTTTTATAATATTAATACAAATAAATATTTTATATTTTTATAAAATTATTATTTTTTATAAAATTAGTTTAAATTATAATATAACTATTATTTTTTATTTTTTTATTTATAAGGAGGAGAAAAAAGAAAAATATAATAAAGAAAAAATAAATCTTTTTATTGTTACGTTTTTATAAAATTAATTTAACTAAATATTTTATATGTTTATAAATTAATCATATTTTTAAAAAAATAATTTAAATTATTATATAAATAATTTTTATTTTTTATATTTATTTATATAAAAAGAGAAAATAAAATATAAAATTTGAAAATGAATAAAAAATAAAGGAATAAAGAAAAAAGACAAAAAGAATGATCACATCAGTAGGGTGATATTTTTATAATTTACACGTCATATGCCATCTGTCATTTAACGTATATTCTAACGGTTTTGTTAACGGAACACTTTGATACAAAACTATAAAATCGAAAATCTGATTAATATATTTTAAAATTTAAAAATCAATATAAAATATAAAGATAATTTATGCTATTAACTCTTTTTCCTAAGAAATCAAAATTTCAACCAAATCTCCTAACCAAAAATATAACCATACTTAAAAAAAAAAAAAAAAAAAAAAAACCAAATCCAGTAATTACAGTATTCCTCCTAATTTACGCGGATTTCATCGTATTTGTAAAATCACAGCATATAATTTTCCTTTTAATACCATTATTATTATTATCATATTTCTTTTCTGATATTCAACTTCTTCGCCTTCTTCAAGGTAAAAATGAACTTCCTTATTTATTTATTTATTTAATATGAACTTCCTTATTTATTTATTAAATTTACCTCTTAATTACGATTAATTTTTGTTTGTAATTTGTTTGACAGGAACTTTAAGTCTCAATTCGATTGCCCCTCGAAGAATTGCAATTGGTTTCTTGTTGAAGGAGGGGATAACGGGTATTTCTTTAATTAATTAATTTCTTTTTTTCTATTCTGGGTTTTTTTTTTTTTTTTTTTCTCGAATTAAAATTGTGTTATCTGATAAAATTCATGTTCTTTTGTAAAGTTGATTTCAAATAAAAATTAGGGATTTTAGAAATGATGTATTAATTTTGCTGAATTGTTGATAAATATCTGATTAAAAGGGCAAAAGGAAAAAAAAAAAAAAATTGCTTTTAGGGAAAAAGTGGTTAAAGAAAATGATTTCTCTTTCTCAAATTTTGGTATTTCGAATTCTTATCTCGGTCGTTGTTCTATTGTGAATGCTGATGCATATGAGATAGCACTCTCATTAAGTTGCCATTGAATGCTAGTTGTTAAACGAGTCTTCCGCCTTCTTTGAGTCAGATTTGTATTACTATTTGATTTCTTTCACTAGTAATTTCGGTGTTTTTGAATGTTATGGATATTGACCTTCTAGAGGCATGTTGCTTCATAGAGATTGACTGGATTGGGTTAATGGATGAAATTTTACAAACATCTGCTTTATATTGAACTCGAAACCGATATTAACAATTGTAAATTGCTATTATTGTTATAATGAGGTTTTTGAAAAGCATCTTTTCATGGTTCTTTTCAATGATTGCAGATATGCAGAGCCAGCTTGTCTGTAGCGGGTGTAGGAGCATTCTTCTTTATCCTAGAGGGGCTACAAATGTTTGCTGCGCATTATGCAACACAATTACCCAAGTCCCTCCCCCTGGTAAACTTCATTTCTCATTCTTATTAATTGAAAATTTAAAACCATCCATTAGTTTTCTGAAGTTGTGAACAGTTGCTAGTTTGCAGTATCATTGTTGTCGGTTTTAATCACGCAAGTGCACGTTATCGCAAACAAGTTATAAAGTGAAAGTAGAGTGTCGATCCCATGAGGAATTGTTATTAATTTCGTTAACTACTAAAAATAAAACAACTTAATCTTTCCAAACAATAAATTAAAGGGTGTAAATTAAGAACTAATAAAAGAAAGCAAATTAAAATTGGAAGTTAAATCAATAGAGAAAAGCCTATAATTACAATTTCCCTCAACACTTCATATGAACTTATCTTACCCTTTTAACTTGATTAATGACAATGAATTGTTAACCTAGAGTTCTAATCTATTTATAAGTATCTGTCGATGGTCTTATAAAAATATATCTCTTAACCAATTAACTATATGTCTATGATAATTGAATTAAAGAGAAACTCATTAAGGTTAGATTCTAAACTTGGTTACACATGACACATAGGTATATTTCTATCCTACATGCAACTTAATTCATCATAATAAATGAATCTGAAACACATGTTATTCAATTCATGTCTAACACTAAACTCTTTTTGTCAAGTTGTATTAGGTTAACAAATCAATTTAATTGGTGATCAAGCAATTAAAAGCATTAAGCACAAGATTTAATAAACAACATCAAATATCATTAAATTAAGCTAGAGAGTAAAATAATCCAAACTACATGTTGGGTTCGATTGCAATCCTAGAAAGAGAAATTTAGTTCATGTTCAACATTGAAAACAATAAACAAGGGAGTTTCACCATCATAGAACAAGAGAATAAAAGAAGATTAAGGGAAAAGAGAAAACTAATGTTGTAGGACTTCAGTCTTCTAGTCTCTAAAACCACTCTTAGCTCTTTGCAAAATTGTGGTGGCTGCTCTCCTCTTTAGAAAATTAAAGCTAAGAGCTAAGAAGTTAAAAATTAAAGTCCTAAGGGTTCCTATTTATAGAGCTCTTAAATGCCTGAAGAAGGAAAACTTTGTGGTCAAATAACTGCTTCTAGCTTGGACTTTCCATATATGAGCTGATTCACTCCTTCTTGCTTTAGGATTTTACAAAGCTACAAAAGACATTAAATTAATAACTATATTAAATATAAAATAAAATAAATTAAATTAAAAATCTACTAAAAACAATTAATTAATAGTTTAAACTACAAGGACTTAGCTAATTTAAAAGCACAAAATATGGTAAAATAATTCTATTTCATAGAGTTATCAATCATCAACATGATTATTAATTTATTATTAGTTGAAACTCAAAGGAGATCTACTTCATAAAGTTGGTAAAATTTTCTTATGTTCTAAGTGGCCTTATCTATGATCTGTGAGTGGCATTGAGAACTACTTCCTGTAAGAAAGAATACCTGGGCTTAGTGGGTTCCTTTTTACCCTTTAATTTTTGACCTAGTGGATTCCTATGCATTAGGCCTTGCCTCCTTGAACAGTCCTCTTAGAAATTACCTGTACCTCTTCATTGACTAAATGATGACTTCGGTTATGAAGACCATAGAGATCCAACAGACCCCTTTTATACTCGTGCAAAAATCTAATTTGAAAATTTGCTGAATTTGCCCCCTGCTAACCATTGGTCATTGGTTTTATTACAAAATGTGGGCCTAAATGCTGAAATGAGCATTGAATTGAGTGGTAGAACAAATGGAGCTGGTTTTTTTGTCCTTATGGTGGATTTAGTCTGTCATTAGCTACACATAGTAGATATATTACAAGTTTGCTTAAATGCAATTTATCAATGTAGTAAGCCACAAGCATCATCCTTACCTTTTGTGCAGTTTGAGATCATATTGCCTTATAAGTTGACATATGTTTGGTATTATCACTGAGCTGTAGGCATGAAAATTGAGAATGCCTCAGTACTGACTTCTTCACTCTCTCACAGCCTATAAACGTTCAGAGTCGTACGATTCCTGATTCTGCTCTCTTCCTTTGTTCATGAATATTATACATTCACCTATTTTGTGAAATTGCCAACTTATTTGATTCCTGCCATTATTTTCTAGGACTTCTTGTTTTTCTCTTATCACTAAATGTTGTAGGATGTAAACATGTGATCAAGATCTTAATTTTTTAAGTTATCTTTAGGTTGTTACTTTTGCTATTTGCTTTTTGCTTTCAGAAGATAAAAAGCAAAAGCATATTTTGAAAAAATAAATACTCTGCAATCTTTAGATAACAAAATGCATGATTTTACATTTATGCAGACTAGAAAAGTTAGATTGGTGTTAGATTTTAGTCCTTTGTTCATTTTTTAATCAATTATGATTTGGCTTTTAACCATTTGCTTTTGCTTTATAGCAGCTTTTTAGAAGGTTTAGCGAAAAGCAAATAGAAAAAAGGAATTAACAAAAGCAAAGCAATTACCAGATGGCGCATAAGCTTTTTCTTTGCAAAACTTATAATGGTTGTGATTGCATTGGCTGCCCAAGTTGCTAACTCACTTGTTAAAAATTTTGAACTCAATACCATATTAAACAAGTTAACATGCAATATACCTCAACTTGGTATAGTTGAGTAATTTGACTTGTTAACTTTTGGAGTGAAGCGTTGGCTCAAGTAAACTCAATTCAACTTGATAATAAAACATAGTAAAATCAAACTTGTGACAATTTACTGCTATTTGTTTTAGAGATTTTGATGTTATGTTCTTGGGTGATTGTTGAATATATTTTTAGTTAGACATAAGTCGCTTTATTTTAGAGTTTCTTGCTTTTATAGTTACTTCTTTACGTGAACTTGATTTTATATCAGCTTGATAATAACTGAGTTCAAATTATATGAGCACTCCAAACAAATCTCTATTGGGTTATGCTACTCTCTGGCTCATGCTTAAACAAAATAATCAAAGTGCAGCGGAAGTAAACAAAGAAGCACCCCGAAGTACAACAGGATCTTAGGCCTATGTTTAGCATAGGTTTATAGCATTCAAAACCAGTGTTGTCAAGGGCGCAAGGCGCACTCTAGGCGCTAGAACCTTTATATTGCCTTAGGCGCAAGGCGCAAAAAAAGCGCTCGCCTGAGTGAAGTAAGGCACAATATGTATATGTGTGTTTTTGCATGTGTGTCTGTGTGTGTATATATATGTATATATATAATAAGCGTAAGATATATAATTATGATAATAAACTTTAAAGAGTGATCCAGTTTATCTACAAAACATGAAAAAAAAAATTTTTTGCCCAATATGCATGATTTCCTTATGGTCCCATATATGTTGTTGAATACTCAAATATTGAGAAGTGGAGAGTGATAACTCGTATAATTATATAGTTTTTAGTTATGTTTTATTATTGTTTTGAGTCAAATACGAGTTATTATTGTTTAGTCTAATTGTGTTTATGATCTTTTATATTTTTATGTAATTTGGTGTTTTTCACAAGTTTCTTTGAGTGATTTCAGATTACTAGAATTAAGGGCAAATTCAGTTCAGTTCCAGTTCCGACACCTTTTGCCATATCAGCTATATCTCGAGTTTCACTGAAGCAATAAGGCTGAAATTTGTAGCCGTGCAAAGCTAAGAGGCATATCTATCTTTTTCATGTTTTACACGTCTTGAAACGGAGTCGTTTTCCCTAGCGAAATCGACCATCAAGTTGGCTGATGTGCAATGACGTCTGTGCTGACCTGTTTCCGTATTTTGCCCATATCTTCTTATCCACATCAGAAAATGAGCTGATTTCAATGGCTATGGATCCGTAACTGATACGGGAACCTTTGTCTAGAAGACCATATGATCAGATCAGGCCTCCAATATTGACGAAATCGACCATCAAGTTGGCTGATGTGCAATGACGTCTGTGCTGACCTGTTTTCGTATTTTGCCCATATTTTCTTATCCACATCAGCAAATGAGCTGATTCCAACGGCTATGGATCCGTAACTGATAGGGGAACCTTTTTCTAGAAGACCATGTGATCAGATCAGGCTTCCATTATTGACAAAATTGACCATCAAGTTGGCTGATCAAAATTGTCATACAATATGACGAAAATTGTTAGAAAAATGCACCCACTATTATACCTACCTTTGAAATTTGTAAAGCTTGTCTCTTGTCATTTAGCCCTCCAAAATGTGTATAAATAGAGGGCCTTGGATGATTGTAAGGGATCATATTGTACATTGGTAGGATATTAGCCATTGTAATAAAATTTCTCTAAGTTTTCTTCTTCTTTTCTTTTCTCTAGTTTTCTTTTTCTTTAGAAAGAGCAAGAGGTTGGATAATTAATATTCTTCTTCTTCTTCTTTCTTTCTTTTATTTTCTTCTTAGATTCTCTTTAATTTTATGTTTATGTTTACAATGCCTATGCTAGGCTAAACTTCTATTTGGTTAAGGGTGATTTCAAAGCCCTAGACATGTTTTGTGATTGATTTTCAGATTCTATCTATCATTAATTTTCTATCAAAGTTGCTTATGTTCTTCTACAAGAATTGTTCATGATGTTGTCTTGATTTGTTTAGGTGTACAACTAGATAGATCTTGATAATTATCTATTGCTGGTTTAGGAGTCCTGATCCGTGTAATTGTCTTGATTTCCTATTCATAAGTGGCAATTTGTGATTAATGATTATAGTCAAGTTTTCAATAATTGCAAAGTGGAACATAACCTAAGTTGAACAATCCGAGCTTATGTGTTTGTTGCTTAGATCAACCTATCTTTCTCATCATAAAGCTGCCATTAAATTGAATTTAGAGAGCTTATTCTAGGTTGTTTAATGGTTAGAGATTAAATAGAGAGCTTGTTCTATTTAACGACAAACTAAGGAAAGATTGGGATAACAGAGCTTGTTGTTATCTACGGTTGTTAACTTTGATAGTTGGTTGATATTGATAGATCTGAAATTGATTCTTAATGATGTCTAGTGGTGGAGAATGAAACCTTAACCATATTTTTCATATTTGATTCTTCTTACTTACTTGTTTTCTTACTTTTCTAGTTTGCTTATTTTTAAAAGTATATTTATTTTTATTGACTGGTTATACCGCCTAATTTAGTATATATATTTTTATTGGCTGGTTATACCGCCTAATTTAGTATATATATTTATTGGCTGGTTATACCGCCTAATTTAGTATATATATTTTTATTGGCTGGTTATACCGCCTTGCATCTTATTCTTATTATTTACTTTAGTTTAAATCTAGCTTCAAAAAAACCCTGTTATTTTATTGTTTTCTTTGAACGTAAGTTATAAACAAATAACTCATAGATTAAAACCCAATCCCTGAGGACTCGACCCTTGCTAATCATTATACTTACAATTGATCTTTTTAGTGCAAGGTTAAATAAGATACACTCTTTTGGGTGCATCAAATTTTTGGCGCCGTTGCCGGGGATTGCTTTCTTTAGTTTTTTTGTTACTTGATTTATTCTTATTTTCAGTTCTAATTAGTTTTATTTTCTTATACATACAAGTTTTTCTTTTCAAATTTAAAAAAAAAAAAAACAATGGAATTGAGCAATCTAACACTTGAAGAGTTGGTGGCATACATGAACATAGAGAATCAACAAGCCAATCTCACCTCCCCAGTTCAACAATTGGCCATGGGAGGATGTCAAGGCCATCAAGTGTTCCAAGACCAACAGTATGATCATTACTCAAACACTTACCATGAGGGATGGTGGGATCATACTAATTATGGCTACTCGAAAAATTACCAAGAAGTAGATCCTTATGCCAATTACACTCATCCATCTAGCTTCAATCAATCATGGTCTCAAGAACCAGATCTTTTTCAACCACCACATATGACTCAAAACTCAGGTACTTCTTTAGAAGATCTTGTCTATTCTCTTGTTACTGATTCTTTGCAATTTCAACAGGAAACAAGGGCAAGTATCCAGAGTTTGGAAAGGCAAATGAGCCTATTGGCTAGTAGTATGGTGGTATGGGTAGCACAAAGATCTGAAGAACTCTCTGCCCAAACAATGATTAACCCAAAGGAGAATACTACTATTGTGACCTTGAGGAATGAGGAACAAGATGAGGATGAGACAAAATTAGAGATGAATTCTATTCTTGAGGATAATGAAGCCAATGATCCAAATAAGAGTATTTCGGCACCTGAGGTAACGTTTGAGATTCCAATTTTTACTAATGTTTCTTCTCCATCTTTTCCTAGTAGATTTGCAAAGTTCAAGGAGGATGAACATGAACAAGACACGCTGGAAACCTTAAACAGTTTGTTTGTGGATGTCATTCAACAAGTACCAAAAGATGCACCATTCCTCAATGAGATATGCACCACCAAGGATGATGGAATAATACTTGTAATGGAGAATGCATCCACTGTTGTGCAAAGAAAGCTTCCTCTCAAACGCATAAATTTGGGAAATTTCATGTATGAGCCTGACAAGCCTAAAAAGCCAAGAAAGGGTGTTGGTTAGATTCAAAACACTAACTCAAGTGTTAATTGGGAAGGCAGCCCAATGAAATTGCCAACCTTCCATATTCAGATTTGCTTTCTCTTTCT
Organism: Fremontodendron californicum; assembly: GCA_030761205.1. Classification (NCBI taxonomy): domain Eukaryota; kingdom Viridiplantae; phylum Streptophyta; class Magnoliopsida; order Malvales; family Malvaceae; genus Fremontodendron; species Fremontodendron californicum. The sequence continues at coordinate 22,097,289 of JAULJL010000018.1, read as the reverse complement.
TTTTCTTTTATTATTTTTATTGTTTTTATTTTTATTTCTTATGTTTCTTTGTTAATTGTGTTTACTGTTTTTAAGTTCATTTAGGCTGCATAAGTTTCTTTTGTTTAATAGTTCTTTTCTCTTACATATAATTATTGCATTGGGGGATAATAGCATTACATTAATGACAATGTAAGAATTATGTGTGGGGGGAAGAATTTAGGATTTTATTTTTGAGTTTTTTTTATGTTGTTTTTCTTTCTGATCCTTGTTTTGAAAATAACTAGATGTAAATATAATTTTTTTTAACCCCGGTTAAATGGCGGATAACGGTACTCCGTGATTATTTAAGTCGGTTCCATCAGCTACCCACAAAACTGATATTGTATATAAATTTCTCTTCCAATTTCTCTTTCATTTTTTTTCATTTTTTTTTCAGGATGGATGATATTCTCACAAGATTGCAGAAACGATTTCCTCCTTTTCCTCGAAATATTTTACTGAAGCTTTACCAAGTTCGATTTGAAAGATTAAGAATGCTTATGCACAAAGGGATTCCTGAAGACATACGTTGGATAATTGAAGCCAAGGTACGTGAAGATGAATATCTGCCTGTTTTGCATTTACCAGGTACAGGTAGAAGCACTTTTGCAAAGAAGCGACGAGCAAAGCGCATGAGTTCAAATTGCCACAAATGTGCATGATGGACGTGTAACGGTAAATGTCGTTCTATTAGGATTCCGTCCTCTAATCGAGATGATAAAATTGAATTCATTAAGGATGGACTGAGTAAGGAGAATTTGGGTAATATCCAACTTTCTCTTGAGACGCATCCTAGTGGAGACGTACAAAGAGAAATTCTTGATTTATGGTCGCAATTCCAAAGGGAATGGCAACATCTTGGGAATCTGATGTTAAAAGACCCTGTTTGCCAGCTTGTAAGAAAACTGGATGGGAAGCATATCCTCGACTCATAGAAGGCGTTTAAGCCGTTTCTGGACGTAAAACCAGAGGAAGATGTGAGCCACAATCACAACTACAATAAATGACTTCTCAGCTTTTGGTTTGATTTGCAATAACTTTATTTTGGTTTAATTTACGTGTTGTTCGATTTGTGTAATTATTCTCGTTTTTTATTTTTTCTTTTGTCTTTTACGATTGATTTTTCTTCTCTTTTTGATTTTCTTCCTGAAATCACGCAAAAATCTTTTGTTAGGTTAACATTTTCTTCTGACAGGTCAGATACACTTTCGGCAACATTATTACTCTTGTCTGATTCACTACTCAGTCCTCTATATATTACACCATGTACTCATTCTCTTTCAGGCACTCGAAGAAAAAAAAATGGAAAGTACTTCGTCCCAGCGCATTAAAAAAATTTGTGTCTTTGGAGGTGCTTATCCAGGGAAAAATAACATATTCGCTGATGAAGCCATAAGAGTTGGAGTAATACTTGCCCAACAAAAGATCCAGTTGATTTATGGAGGCGGTAGTACGGGTTTAATGGGAGCAGTCGCTACAGCAGCACACGCCGGAGGAAGTCCAGTTCTAGGAATCGTGCCAAAACTATTCACAAGTTTTTGTGGACCTACCGTGGGTAAGAAATACAAGTCTGGAGTATCCCTGAACGGATGACAATCATGTACCATTCTGCCAATGCATTCATTGCTTTACCAGGAGGTCTGGGTACATTGGAAGAAATAGCTTGCGTGGCTTCTTGGTCATCTTTGGTCACAAATAAGAAACCCATTGGTTTGCTTAATATTAATGGTTATTTTAGTAATTTGCTTTCATATTTAGATAATGCTGTGGATAATGGATTCATGTTTTCAGAGGCAAGGAGAACCATAATCTCTGCTACAACCATTGAAGATTTACTCAAAAAGCTCCAAGCTTATGAGTGTTTATCTGCTACGGTTGTTTCGCAAACGCTTGGAAAAAGAAAAAGAGATATGGACGAGCAAGGAGTGGATTGCACTTTGTCTTTGTGACATTATCTAACATTTTGTTTGTTGTGTCTCAGTTATAATAAGTGGTTAGCAACCTCTGCAGGTAATATCTCCTAAATTCTACCTTTAGTAGGGGGTAAGGGACATATTTTGCTAATTTAAAAAAAAAAAAAAAGTTTGTTGTGTTTTAAGCAATTTAGAAGTATTCATTCTGAACAAGGTCTGAGTAAGGGAGACTTGAGACATAACTTGTCAGTTTGATTTCTTCTTTTAAAAAAAAAAAAAAAAGGGTTTGTTATATTTTAAGCAATTTAGAAGTATTCATTCTGAACAAGGTCTGAGTAAGGGAGACTTGAGACATACCTTGTCAGTTTGATTTTAATCTTTTTATGTTTACTTGTTAATTTTTGTTTAGTATTTTAGGATTATTTAGGTTGCATGAGTTTGTTTTGTTTTGAGTCTTAGTTGTTCCTATTCTTATGTTATTAGTTCTTTTCTCTTACACATGATTCTTTCATTTGGGTTAATAGACTTACATTGAGGACAATGTAAGAATTAAGTGTGGGGGGAATGATTTAGGATTTCTTTTATTTTTGTCTACTTTTTTTTTTTTATGAGTCTTTATTATTATTATTATTATTATTTTAGTGTGTTTTAGTTCCTTTTTAATACAATGATGAGATATGAATTGCATAAGTCTAAAACAGATTTATTAGTGAGAAGATTTTCATGAGAATTGAGCTTGATGTCAACCTTTTTATGAGCCAATGTTAATATGATATGTTGATTGAGAAAGAAGCATGTTTAGACTTAATCTGACTTGTATAATCATCCTTGTGAGTTTTTGAGCCTATAATGATTGATGCATTATACAAATCAATCTAATTTCTTTCTTGAGTGCTCTTATGATTACATGATTCTCTAGAACTTGCTTTAAACCGTTTGAGACTATATTGATACATGTGACAACATGAATATGATAGAGGCATTAGGATTATAACCAGAGCCAAATAGCCATCCCTTATTGATGTTCCAAGAGAACACACCCTTAGTGAACCAATTTGAGCCTACATTGAATAAGCTATCTCTTTGGTAACCATAACTTGTCCCTAACCTAAATATACTTATATCTTTACCTTTGTTCTAAAGATGGATTATATATTTTGAGACATATTGCAAAAAAAAAAACAAGTGATATTTTTAGTTAAAAATTTGGGTTAGAAACAAGAAATAAGTGTGGGGGGAAAAGAAAAGAAAAGTCAAGAGAAAAAGAAATGGAATACGGGCAAATACATTCCTATGTAAAAAAAAAAATATGAATCATCTCTTGAATTTGTGGAAAAAGAAAAAGATGTTACAAAGTTGTTTAGAATGAAGAAAAGGCCCAACATGAATATCCGGCCTAGGTGACTATGTACTTGTAAAGAGTTTTGAGAAGTTTCTTTGTATGATCTTTTTATGTCTCTAAACTTTATGAACTCTTTGGAACCTTTGTGATATCTTTATCCTTTTGTTCTTCAATCACATTACAAACCCCTTGGCCCCATTACAACTTGATTAAAGACCTCTTGATTCATGAAGTTGTATGATCTAAATAGTGGAGAATAGGTGGACAAGCAAGAATATGGTAGAACTGTTTTCATGAGATTGATTGAGTGTAAACACTTCACCACTACTTTAAAGAGTGAAAATCATGAGGGTATCCCATGTGAGAACTTGAGATTAAATTTGAACATGCACTATTTTGATTGAAATATGTTATGCTAATATTGGCTTAACTCAAACAATTTACATTCAAGCATGATTTTTTGTGAAATTTTTTAAGCTATTGATTAGTTTATAAGACTTGTTCAAAGATTGTCTCTAATTTGTATTGAAAGGATTAGGAGTAAATATTTTTAGTATATGTAGTTTATTTATATTTTAGTTTTTCAATGTTTGTGGGTATCGTTCTAGTAAACCCTCACGAGACTAAACTCGTCCACTAGGGACACCTAGGGGTTTAAAGGCTTGTGTCACATGCTAAGTGCCACCGTGATTTCCTACGAAAATGGATTAGATTAGATTTTCTTATTTTATTTTTATTGAGTCGTTGCTAGGGACTAGCAACAATCTAAGTGTGGGGGTGTGATAACTCGTATAATTATATAGTTTTTAGTTATGTTTTATTATTGTTTTGTGTCAAATACGAGTTATTATTGTTTAGTCTAATTGTGTTTATGATCTTTTATATTTTTATGTAATTTGGTGTTTTTCACAAGTTTCTTTGAGTGATTTCAGATTACTAGAATTAAGGGCAAATTCAGTTCAGTTCCAGTTCCGACACCTTTTTCCATATCAGCTATATCTCGAGTTTCACTGAAGCAATAAGGCTGAAATTTGTAGCCGTGCAAAGCTAAGAGGCATATCTATCTTTTTCATGTTTTACACGTCTTGAAACGGAGTCGTTTTCCCTAGCGAAATCGACCATCAAGTTGGCTGATGTGCAATGACGTCTGTGCTGACCTGTTTCCGTATTTTGCCCATATCTTCTTATCCACATCAGAAAATGAGCTGATTTCAACGGCTATGGATCCGTAACTGATACGGAAACCTTTGTCTAGAAGACCATATGATCAGATCAGGCCTCCAATATTGACGAAATCGACCATCAAGTTGGCTGATGTGCAATGACATCTGTGCTGACCTGTTTTCGTATTTTGCCCATATTTTCTTATCCACATCAGCAAATGAGCTGATTCCAACGGCTATGGATCCGTAACTGATAGGGGAACCTTTTTCTAGAAGACCATGTGATCATATCAGGCTTCCAATATTGACAAAATTGACCATCAAGTTGGCTGATCAAAATTGTCATACAATATGACGAAAATTGTTAGAAAAATGCACCCACTATTATACCTACCCTTGAAATTTGTAAAGCATGTCTCTTGTCATTTAGCCCTCCAAAATGTGTATAAATAGAGGGCCTTGGATGATTGTAAGGGATCATATTGTACATTGGTAGGATATTAGCCATTGTAATAAAATTTCTCTAAGTTTTCTTCTTTTTTTCTTTTCTCTAGTTTTCTTTTTCTTTAGAAAGAGCAAGAGGTTGGATAATTAATATTCTTCTTCTTCTTCTTTCTTTCTTTTATTTTCTTCTTAGATTCTCTTTAATTTTATGTTTATGTTTACAATGCCTATGCTAGGCTAAACTTCTATTTGGTTAAGGGTGATTTCAAAGCCCTAGACATGTTTTGTGATTGATTTTCAGATTCTATCTATCATTAATTTTCTATCAAAGTTGCTTATGTTCTTCTACAAGAATTGTTCATGATGTTGTCTTGATTTGTTTAGGTGTACAACTAGATAGATCTTGATAATTATCTATTGCTAGTTTAGGAGTCCTGATCCGTGTAATTGTCTTGATTTCCTATTCATAAGTGGCAATTTGTGATTAATGATTATAGTCAAGTTTTCAATAATTGCAAAGTGGAACATAACCTAAGTTGAACAATCCGAGCTTATGTGTTTGTTGCTTAGATCAACCTATCTTTCTCATCATAAAGCTGCCATTAAATTGAATTTAGAGAGCTTATTCTAGGTTGTTTAATGGTTAGAGATTAAATAGAGAGCTTGTTCTATTTAACGACAAACTAAGGAAAGATTGGGATAACAGAGCTTGTTGTTATCTACGGTTGTTAACTTTGATAGTTGGTTGATATTGATAGATCTGAAATTGATTCTTAATGATGTCTAGTGGTGGAGAATGAAACCTTAACCATATTTTTCATATTTGATTCTTCTTACTTACTTGTTTTCTTACTTTTCTAGTTTGCTTATTTTTAAAAGTATATTTATTTTTATTGGCTGGTTATACCGCCTAATTTAGTATATATATTTTTATTGGCTGGTTATACCGCCTAATTTAGTATATATATTTATTGGCTGGTTATACCGCCTAATTTAGTATATATATTTTTATTGGCTGGTTATATCGCCTTGCATCTTATTCTTATTATTTACTTTAGTTTAAATCTAGCTTCAAAAAAACCCTTTTATTTTATTGTTTTCTTTGAACGTAAGTTATAAACTAATAACTCATAGATTAAAACCCAATCCCTGAGGACTCGACCCTTGCTAATCATTATACTTACAATTGATCTTTTTAGTGCAAGGTTAAATAAGATACACTCTTTTGGGTGCATCAGAGAGTTTGATACTATCCCTTTTCTTACTAGTAAAGGTACATCTAATGAAAAAAGTTAAAATAAAAGAAATTAAAGAGAATTTGAATCAAGCGAGCTTTTTTTACGCCTATCGCCTTACAAAAAAGCGCGCCTAGGCGCACCAGGCGTGCGCCTGATCAAATGAGCCTCGCTCGAAAAGGTCTGAGGCGCTTTTGTTATCTAACGCTAAGGCGCAAGGCGTAGGCGCGCCTAGGCGCACGCCTTGACAACACTGTTCAAAACAAATTAAATCACCCATATGATTTAGAATATACATACTTAAGATATCGTAACTTTAAGTTGCAGATCCAAATCACAAATTGCTCTCAAGTCCAAGATCCAATTCGAACAAGATCACAAGAAGTACAATTGTCCTTCCTCTAGAGCTAGTCCACACGAACAGCTGATGGGTCCTTTTCTAAGGTATGATGATTCACTTGTGCTAGCAAATTGATCCTAAGATCACAATCAAAAGATATATTTCTTGTGTTTGTCTCCCTAAATCAATCTCACTCAACAAGGAAGAGAAGCGGCGAGAACAACACCAAGAGAAAAAGGAATTGCGACAAGCACAATTCTTGCAGGGAGGTGGCGATATGTCTATTTTGCTAGGGTAGAGTTCTTTTATTGAAACCAACTCTCTCAAGCAAAAATCAAAATATCTCAAGTAGAATGAATGTCTCATATCGCGGCTACAGCATCTATATCTGATATATATGCTGGCGCAAACCTGACCCCTCTCCCTAAACTTGGCCGGCTAGTGTAACTTGTTGCACAAGATTTTCATTAATCCACTTGGACTTAAACTATTTAATTCTAAAATGGATCAATAGGCCCATTATATTATCTAATAATAATAATGGTCCAACAATCTTAATTCCTTAAGTTGGGCCAACCATTCTTAGTAGATAGTCTCAAATTAGAATAGTCTCTTTTGATCCATTCTAATTTATCATGCTTATTTATTAGATAGATTAATTTTTAAACGAAAGTAATTTAATTCTCAATTAAATTTCTTTCTCCTCAAGAACAATTCATGTCATTAATCTATTAATATCATCTCATGACATTATTCCAATATAGCATAGTCATTTGAAATTCACCTTGCACATCACTATGTCAAAGTCGACTATACTAGTTTATATAAGACTTCTTGATTCCTCTTATCTCATTAAGACATTGTGTTTGGATTTATCAAATCTCAATCATGTCTTAATCTTTTTTAATTAAACTTCTTCTAAGTCCTCAATATATATCTTTTATTCCATTAAGTTTTACCTTAATAGAATACCATGTTTAATTCATACATATTTATTCTTATGTGTGTGACCCTTTAGGTTTCCAATATGTTGGCAATGAACATAAGTTAATCTCATTAACTTGTTTTCATAGATCATGAGCGGGATCTAGCAACTCATCATGACCATCCAAATATTGTGAAGTCATCGTGACCTTTTTAGAAACCTTTCAGCAACAAGCCTGTCAGTGTAATACGGTCCTTTTACCATATATCCCGGATAGCTCATGAGCATGGTACAATGTCTACTCATGATCAATCTATAATAGTTCTTCGCAACTTATTATTAACATTATGAATTTAGAAGAACAACTTTCTCTTACATCCATCATGCTTTGGCCAAAGATTTAATCAAGTTAATCGTAGTCAAGAACAAACAAGATATGTCTCCATTATCACAGGGAGTGATGAATGCTCTCTAGATCACTCATTCATCTTCGTATGGTTCATGTCATACCCAATAACATCTTACCATCACTATCCTCTTTTTGGGACCCGTTCGTGATGGAATCTAAGTATGACACTCTCTATACAAGATGACTTGGTATCACAAGTCTGAAGATTAATTTACACGACTGGTACTAAGAAAACATTATCATAGACACTAGAGTGATATTACCAAATGAAGTTTTCTTGGCGGGCCATGTTCAGTGAACTTGTTTAACAGACAAACACCTATATGTTATCCCAAGTATCCCATACTTCAACCTGTATGAGATCGGTTGCTTATTTCATAAATAAGAAGGCTTAACATATACTAGTCTTTGAGCATTGTCAATGCCCCGTCTTAGCAATACGATGACCAGGAACAGTTTGAGGAACAAAGCTTTCATGCATAAGGATCTCATAATTATAACTTTTTATACTTCTTTTGCAAGGCTATTATGTTCCATGGGCTTTATCAGATTAGTACTTAATAACTCCTTATTGTACTAACATGAAGGAAAACCTTGTATCACTATCTTTATAGTGACGGGTATGCTTTATTGACTTTGTATCTCATGCTCAATCTGATTGCCTCTAGGGCATACACTAGCAATCTTCCACTTGCACTAAGCCAATCACTAACGCATCCAATGGCGAACTCTTTCGATTAGCAATTGTGTGTTTAGAAGGACATAGCTTAAGTGCATTGAGAATATGTTTTGTTATATTCATGATAATATTATTATCAAGGTTAATAATTCAGATCACAACGAGACCTAGATTCCATTCAAATGGTTTAGTTGTTACAACTATTGGAATCTACTTATTAGCAAGTAGCTAATGATCCAAATATAACTTCTTTTGCAAGCCAAAATAAAAGAGTTAGTCTTAAAAACCTTTAATATAAACGTGTAATCCTTTCAAGTTCGGAACGTTTTCAACTAATTGCATTTTAAAAAATGACAATTTATCATAACCTTTATCTTTCAAAGAGTTATTAATAGCTCCCATTAAATCTTACATATGTAGATGTTAAGGGATTAATTCAATAACAATTCGAATTCCATATCACTAAGCTAAATAGTATTTATAATACTTTGCAAGTTGTATTGATAACTCGTATAATTATATAGTTTTTAGTTATGTTTTATTATTGTTTTGTGTCAAATACGAGTTATTATTGTTTAGTCTAATTGTGTTTATGATCTTTTATATTTTTATGTAATTTGGTGTTTTTCACAAGTTTCTTTGAGTGATTTCAGATTACTAGAATTAAGGGCAAATCCAGTTCAGTTCCAGTTCCGACACCTTTTGCCATATCAGCTATATCTGGAGTTTCACTGAAGCAATAAGGCTGAAATTTTAACCGTGAAAAGTTAAGAGGCATATCTATCTTTTTCATGTTTTACACTTCTTGAAACGGAGTCGTTTTCCCTAGCGAAATCAACCATCAAGTTGGCTGATGTGCAATGACGTCTGTCCTGAGCAGTTTTCGCATTTTGACCATATCGTCCGATACACATCAGCAAATGAGCTGATTCCAACGGCTATGGATCAATAACTGATAGGGGAACATTTGTCTAGAAGACCATGTGATCAGATAAAGCCTCCAATATTGAAGAAATCGACCATCAAGTTGGCTGATGTGCAATGATGTCTGTGCTGACCTGTTTTCGTATTTTGCCCATATATTCTTATCCACATCAGCAAAGGAGCTGATTCCAACGGCTATGAATCAGTAACTCATAGAGGAACATTTTTCTAGAAGACCATGTGATCAGATAAGGCCTGCAAAATTGACAAAATCGACCATCAAGTTGGCTGATCAAAATCGTCATGTATGACGAAAATTGTTAGAAAATGCACCCACCTATTATACCTACCTTTGAAATTTGTAAAGCTTGTCTCTTGTCATTTAGCCCTCCAAATGTGTATAAATAGAGGGCCTTGGATGATTGTAAGGGATCATATTGTACATAGGTAGGATATTAGCCATTTTAATAAAATTCTCTAAGTTTTCTTCTTCTTTCTTTTCTCTAGTTTTCTTTCTTTTCTCTAGTTTTCTTTTTCTTTAGAGAGAGCAAGAGGTTGGATAATTAATATTCTTCTTCTTCTTCTTTCTTTCTTTTATTTTCTTCTTAGATTCTATTTAATTTTATGTTTATAATGCCTATGCTAGGCTAAACTTCTATTTGGTTAAGGGTGATTTCAAAGCCCTAGACATGTTTTGTGATTGATTTTCAGATTCTATCTATCATTAATTTTCTATCAAAGTTGCTTATGTTCTTCTACAAGAATTGTTCATGATGTTGTCTTGATTTATTTAGGTGTACAACTAGATAGATCTTGATAATTATCTATTGCTAGTTTAGGAGTCTTGATCCGTGTAATTGTCTTGATTTCCTATTCATAAGTGGCAATTTGTGATTAATGATTATAGTCAAGTTTTCAATAATTGCAAAGTGGAACATAACCTAAGTTGAACAATCCGAGCTTATGTGTTTGTTGCTTAGATCAACCTATCTTTCTCATCATAAAGCTGCCATTAAATTGAATTTAGAGAGCTTATTCTAGGTTGTTTAATGGTTAGAGATTAAATAGAGAGCTTGTTCTATTTAACGACAAACTAAGGAAAGATTGGGGTAACAGAGCTTGTTGTTATCTACGGTTGTTAACTTCGATAGTTGGTTGATATTGATAGATCTGAAATTGATTCTTAATGATGTCTAGTGGTGGAGAATGAAACCTTAACCATATTTTTCATATTTGATTCTTCTTACTTATTTGTTTTCTTACTTTTAGTTTGCTTATTTTTTATATTTATTTTTATTGGCTGGTTATACCGCCTAATTTGTATATTAACTTTGTTTTATTTTTATTGGCTGGTTATACCGCCTAATTTAGTATATATATTTTTATTGGCTGGTTATACCGCCTAATTTAGTATATATATTTTTATTGGCTGGTTATACCGCCTTGCATCTTATTCTTATTATTTACTTTAGTTTAAATCTGGCTTCAAAAACCCCTTTTCTTTTATTGTTCTTGAATTTAAGTTTTAAACTATTAACTTATAAACTAAAACCCAATCCCTGAGGACTCGACCCTTGCTAACTACTATACTTACAATTTATCTTTTTAGTGCAAGGTTAAATAAGATACACTCTTTTGGGTGCATCAAATTTTTGGCGCCGTTGCCGGGGATTGTTTTCTTTAGTTTATTTGTTACTTGGTTTATTCTTATTTTCAGTTCTAATTAGTTTTATTTTCTTGTACATACGGGTTTTTCTTATCAAATTTTGAAAAAAAAAAAAATAAAAAAAGAAACGATGGAATTGAGCAATCTAACACTTGAAGAGTTGGTGGCATACATGAACATGGAGAATCAACAAGCCAATCTCACCTTCCCAGTTCAACAATTTGCCATGGGAGGATGTCAAGGCCATCATGTGTTCCAAGACCAACAGTATGATCATTACTCAAACACTTACCATGAGGGATGGTGGGATCATACTAATTATGGCTACTCGAAAGATTACCAAGAAGTAGATCCTTATGCCAATTACACTCATCCATCTAGCTTCAATCAATCATGGTCCCAAGAACTAGATCTTTTTCAACCACCACATATAACTCAAAACTCAGGTACTTCTTTAGAAGATCTTGTCTATTCTCTTGTTACTGATACTTTGCAATTTCAACAGGAAACAAGGGCAAGCATCCAGAGTTTGGAAAAGCAAATAAGCCAATTGGCTAGTAGTATGGTGGGATGGGTAGCAGAAAGATTTGAAGAACTCCCTGCCCAAACGATGATTAACCCAAAGGAGGATGCTACTATTGTGACCTTGAGGAATGAGGAACAAGATGAGGATGAGACAAAATTAGAGATGGATTCTATTCTTGAGGATAATGAAGCCACAGATCCAAATAAGAGTATTTCGGCACTTGAGGTAACGTTTAAGATTCCAATTTTTACTAATGTTTCTTCTCCATCTTTTCCTAGTAGATTCGCAAAGTTCAAAGAGGAGGAACATGAACAAGACATGTTGGAAACCTTAAACAGTTTGTTTGTGGATTGATAACTCGTATAATTATATAGTTTTTAGTTATGTTTTATTATTGTTTTGTGTCAAATACGAGTTATTATTGTTTAGTCTAATTGTGTTTATGATCTTTTATATTTTTATTTAATTTGGTGTTTTTCACAAGTTTCTTTGAGTCATTTCAGATTACTAGAATTAAGGGCAAATCCAGTTCAGTTCCAGTTCCGACACCTTTTGCCATATCAGCTATATCTCGAGTTTCACTGAAGAAATAAGGCTGAAATTTGTAGCCATGCAAAGCTAAGAGGCATATCTATCTTTTTCATGTTTTACACTTCTTAAAACGGAGTCGTTTTCCCTAGCGAAATCGACCATCAAGTTGGCTGATGTGCAATGACGTCTGTGCTGACATGTTTTCGTATTATGCCCATATCTTCTTATCCACATCAGCAAATGAGCTGATTCCAACGGCTATGGTTCCGTAACTGATAGGGGAACCTTTGTCTAGAAGACCATGTGATCAGATCAGGCCTCCAATATTGAAGAAATCGACCATCAAGGTGGCTGATGTGCAATGACGTCTGTGCTGACATGATTTCGTATTTTGCCCATATCTGCTTAACCACATCAGCAAATGAGCTGATTCCAACGGCTATGGTTCCGTAACTGATAGGGGAACCTTTTTCTAGAAGACCATGTGATCAGATCAGGCCTCCAATATTGACGAAATCGACCATCAATTTGGCTGATCAAAATCGTCATATACCTACCTTTGAAATTTGTAAAGCTTGTCTCTTGTCATTTAGCCCTCCAAAATGTGTATAAATAGAGGGCCTTGGATGATTGTAAGGGATCATATTGTACATAGGTAGGATATTAGCCATTTTAATAAAATTCTCTAAGTTTTCTTCTTCTTTCTTTTCTCTAGTTTTCTTTCTTTTCTCTAGTTTTCTTTTTCTTTAGAGAGAGCAAGAGGTTGGATAATTAATATTCTTCCTCTTCTTCTTTCTTTCTTTTATTTTCTTCTTAGATTTTCTTTAATTTTATGTTTATGTTTATAATGCCTATGCTAGGCTAAACTTCTATTTGGTTAAGGGTGATTTCAAAGCCCTAGACATGTTTTATGATTGATTTTCAGATTCTATCTATCATTTATTTTCTATCAAAGTTGCTTATGTTCTTCTACAATAATTGTTCATGATGTTGTCTTGATTTGTTTAGGTGTACAACTAGATAGATCTTGATAATTATCTATTGCTAGTTTAGGAGCCTTGATCCGTGTAATTGTCTTGATTTCCTATTCATAAGTGGCAATTTGTGATTAATGATTATGGTCAAGTTTTCAATAATTGCAAAGTGGAACATAACCTAAGTTGAACAATCCGAGCTTATGTGTTTGTTGCTTAGATCAACCTATCTTTCTCATCATAAAGCTGCCATTAAATTGAATTTAGAGAGCTTATTCTAGGTTGTTTAATGGTTAGAGATTAAATAGAGAGCTTGTTCTATTTAACGACAAACTAAGGAAAGATTGGGATAACAGAGCTTGTTGTTATCTACGGTTGTTAACTTTGATAGTTGGTTGATATTGATAGATCTGAAATTGATTCTTAATGATGTCTAGTGGTGGAGAATGAAACCTTAACCATATTTTTCATATTTGATTCTTCTTACTTACTTGTTTTCTTACTTTTAGTTTGCTTATTTTTTATATTTATTTTTATTGGCTGGTTATACCGCCTCATTTGTATATTAACTTTGTTTTATTTTTATTGGCTGGTTATACCGCCTAATTTAGTATATATATTTTTATTGGCTGGTTATACCGCCTAATTTAGTATATATATTTTTATTGGCTGGTTATACCGCCTTGCATCTTATTCTTATTATTTACTTTAGTTTAAATCTGGCTTCAAAAACCCCTTTTCTTTTATTGTTTTCTTTGAATGTAAGTTATAAACTAATAACTCATAAACTAAAACCCAATCCCTGAGGACTCGACCCTTGCTAACTACTATACTTACAATTTATCTTTTTAGTGCAAGGTTAAATAAGATACACTCTTTTGGGTGCATCAAATTTTTGGCGCCGTTGCCGGGGATTGTTTTCTTTAGTTTATTTGTTACTTGGTTTATTCTTATTTTCAGTTCTAATGAGTTTTATTTTCTTGTACATACGGGTTTTTCTTATCAAATTTTGAAAAAATATAAAAAAATATAAAAAAAATATAAAAAAAAAAAAACGATGGAATTGAGCAATCTAACTCTTGAAGAGTTGGTGGCATACATGAACATGGAGAATCAACAAGCCAATCTCACCTCCCCAGTTCAACAATTGGCCATGGGAGGATGTCAAGGCCATCAAGTGTTCCAAGACCAACAGTATGATCATTACTCAAACACTTACCATGTGGGATGGTGGGATCATACTAATTATGGCTATTCGAAAAATTACCAAGAAGTAGATCCTTATGCCAATTACACTCATCCATCTAGCTTCAATCAATCATGGTCTCAAGAACCAGATCTTTTTCAACCACCACATATGACTCAAAACTCAGGTACTTCTTTAGAAGATCTTGTCTATTCTCTTGTTACTGATACATTGCAATTTCAACAGGAAACAAGGGCAAGCATCCAGAGTTTGGAAAAGCAAATGATCCAATTGACTAGTAGTATGGTGGGATGGGTAGCACAAAGATCTGAAGAACTCCCAGCCCAAACGATGGTTAACCCAAAGGAGAATGCTACTATTATGACCTTGAAGAATGAGGAACAAGATGAGGATGAAACAAAATTAGAGATGGATTCTATTCTTGAGGATAATGAAGCCAAAGATCCAAATAAGAGTATTTCGGCACCTGAGGTAACGTTTGAGATTCCAATTTTTACTAATGTTTCTTCTCCACTTTTTCCTAGTAGATTCGCAAAGTTCAAGGAGGATGAACATGAACAAGACACGCTGGAAACCTTAAACAGTTTGTTTGTGGATGTCATTCAACAAGTACCAAAAGATGCACCATTCCTCGATGAGATATGCACCACCAAGGATGATGGAATAATACTTGTAATGGAGAATGCATCCACTGTTGTGCAAAGAAAGCTTCCTCTCAAACGCATAAATTTGGGAAATTTCATGTATGAGCCTGACAAGCCTAAAAAGCCAAGAAAGGGTGTTGGTTAGATTCAAAACACTAACTCAAGTGTTAATTGGGAAGGCAACCCAATTAAAGAAGAAATTGCCAACCTTCCATATTCAGATTTGCTTTCTCTTTCTCTTTCTTTTCCTTTTTCTTTTCTTTTATTATTTTTATTTTTATTTTTATTGTTTTTATTTTTATTTTTTATGTTTACTTGTTAATTTTTGTTTAGTATTTTAGGATTATTTAGGTTGCATGAGTTTGTTTTGTTTCGAGTCTTAGTTGTTCCTATTCTTATGTTATTAGTTCTTTTCTCTTACACATGATTCTTTCATTTGGGTTAATAGACTTACATTGAGGACAATGTAAGAATTAAGTGTGGGGGGAATGATTTAGGATTTCTTTTATTTTTGTCTACTATTTTTTTTTTTATGAGTCTTTATTATTATTTTTGTGTGTTTTAGTTCCTTTTCAATACTACGATGAGATATGAATTGCATAAGTCTAAAACAGATTTATTAGTGAGAAGATTTTCATGAGAATTGAACTTAATATCAATCGTTTTATGAGCCAATGTTAATATGATATGTTGATTGAGAAAGAAGCATGTTTAGACTTAATCTGACTTGTATAATCATCCTTGTGAGTTTTTGAGCCTATAATGATTGATGCATTATACAAATCAATCTAATTTCTTTCTTGAGTGCTCTTATGATTACATGATTCTCTAGAACTTGCTTTAAACCGTTTGAGACTATATTGATACATGTGACAACATGAATATGATAGAGGCATTAGGATTATAACCAGAGCCAAACAGCCATCCCTTATTGATGTTCCAAGAGAACATCCCTCTAGTGAACCAATTTGAGCCTACATTGAATAAGCTATTTATTTGGTAACCACATCTTACACCTAGCCTAAACACATTTATATCTTTACCCTTGTTCTAAAGATGGACTAGAATGTTTGAGACATATTGCAAAAACAAGGGATATTTTTTGAAAATTTGGGTTAGAACAAAAGATAAGTGTGGGGGAGGAGAAAGGCAAAAGTCAAGAGAAAAATAGAGGGAATATTGGCAAATACATTCCCATGTGAAAAAAAAAAAAAAAATTTTTTGAATAATCTCTTGAACTTCTAGTTAAAGAAAAGAAAAAGATGTTCGAAAGTTGGTTAGAATGAAGTAAAGGCTCAACATGAAATATTCAGCCTATGTGATTATGTACTTCTAAAGAATATTGAGAAAGTTTTATTTGCAAAATCTTATTTTGTCTCTAAATTCTATGAAGTCTTTGGAATGTTTGTGATATCTTTTCCTTTTTATTCTTTAACCACATTATTACCTCTTGGCCCCACTACAACCTTGATTAAAGACCTCTTGATTTATGAAGTTGCATGATCTTTTAGTGGAGAATAGGTAGACAAGCAAGCATATGGTAGAACTATTTTCATGAGACTGATTGAGTGTAAACACTTTACCACTACTTTAAAGAGTGAAAATCATGAGAGTATCCCATGTGAGAAGTTGAGATTAAGTTTGAATGTGCACTATTTTGATTGAAATATGTTATGTTAATATTAGCTTAACTCAAACAATTTACATTCAAGCATGATTTTTTGTGAAATTCTTTAAGCTATTGATTAGTTTATAAGACTTGTTCAAAGATTGTCTCTAATTTATATTGAAAGGAATAGGAGTAAATATTTTTAGTATATGTGGTTTATTTATATTTTAGTTTTTCAATGTTTGTGGGTATCGTTCTAGTAAACCCTCACGAGACTAAACTCGTCCACTAGGGACACCTAGGGGTTTAAAGGCTTGTGTCACATGCTAAGTGCCACCGTGATTTCCTACGAAAATGGATTAGATTAGATTTTCTTATTTTATTTTTATTGAGTCGTTGCTAGGGAATAGTGGGGGTGTGATAACTCGTATAATTATATAGTTTTTAGTTATGTTTTATTATTGTTTTGTGTCAAATACGAGTTATTATTGTTTAGTCTAATTGTGTTTATGATCTTTTATATTTTTATTTAATTTGGTGTTTTTCACAAGTTTCTTTGAGTCATTTCAGATTACTAGAATTAAGGGCAAATCCAGTTCAGTTCCAGTTCCGACACCTTTTGCCATATCAGCTATATCTCGAGTTTCACTGAAGAAATAAGGCTGAAATTTGTAGCCATGCAAAGCTAAGAGGCATATCTATCTTTTTCATGTTTTACACTTCTTAAAACGGAGTCGTTTTCCCTAGCGAAATCGACCATCAAGTTGGCTGATGTGCAATGACGTCTGTGCTGACATGTTTTCGTATTATGCCCATATCTTCTTATCCACATCAGCAAATGAGCTGATTCCAACGGCTATGGTTCCGTAACTGATAGGGGAACCTTTGTCTAGAAGACCATGTGATCAGATCAGGCCTCCAATATTGAAGAAATCGACCATCAAGGTGGCTGATGTGCAATGACGTCTGTGCTGACATGTTTTCGTATTTTGCCCATATCTGCTTAACCACATCAGCAAATGAGCTGATTCCAACGGCTATGGTTCCGTAACTGATAGGGGAACCTTTTTCGAGAAGACCATGTGATCAGATCAGGCCTCCAATATTGACGAAATCGACCATCAATTTGGCTGATCAAAATCGTCATATACCTACCTTTGAAATTTGTAAAGCTTGTCTCTTGTCATTTAGCCCTCCAAAATGTGTATAAATAGAGGGCCTTGGATGATTGTAAGGGATCATATTGTACATAGGTAGGATATTAGCCATTTTAATAAAATTCTCTAAGTTTTCTTCTTCTTTCTTTTCTCTAGTTTTCTTTCTTTTCTCTAGTTTTCTTTTTCTTTAGAGAGAGCAAGAGGTTGGATAATTAATATTCTTCCTCTTCTTCTTTCTTTCTTTTATTTTCTTCTTAGATTTTCTTTAATTTTATGTTTATGTTTATAATGCCTATGCTAGGCTAAACTTCTATTTGGTTAAGGGTGATTTCAAAGCCCTAGACATGTTTTATGATTGATTTTCAGATTCTATCTATCATTAATTTTCTATCAAAGTTGCTTATGTTCTTCTACAATAATTGTTCATGATGTTGTCTTGATTTGTTTAGGTGTACAACTAGATAGATCTTGATAATTATCTATTGCTAGTTTAGGAGTCTTGATCCGTGTAATTGTCTTGATTTCCTATTCATAAGTGGCAATTTGTGATTAATGATTATGGTCAAGTTTTCAATAATTGCAAAGTGGAACATAACCTAAGTTGAACAATCCGAGCTTATGTGTTTGTTGCTTAGATCAACCTATCTTTCTCATCATAAAGCTGCCATTAAATTGAATTTAGAGAGCTTATTCTAGGTTGTTTAATGGTTAGAGATTAAATAGAGAGCTTGTTCTATTTAACGACAAACTAAGGAAAGATTGGGATAACAGAGCTTGTTGTTATCTACGGTTGTTAACTTTGATAGTTGGTTGATATTGATAGATCTGAAATTGATTCTTAATGATGTCTAGTGGTGGAGAATGAAACCTTAACCATATTTTTCATATTTGATTCTTCTTACTTACTTGTTTTCTTACTTTTAGTTTGCTTATTTTTTATATTTATTTTTATTGGCTGGTTATACCGCCTCATTTGTATATTAACTTTGTTTTATTTTTATTGGCTGGTTATACCGCCTAATTTAGTATATATATTTTTATTGGCTGGTTATACCGCCTAATTTAGTATATATATTTTTATTGGCTGGTTATACCGCCTTGCATCTTATTCTTATTATTTACTTTAGTTTAAATCTGGCTTCAAAAACCCCTTTTCTTTTATTGTTTTCTTTGAATGTAAGTTATAAACTAATAACTCATAAACTAAAACCCAATCCCTGAGGACTCGACCCTTGCTAACTACTATACTTACAATTTATCTTTTTAGTGCAAGGTTAAATAAGATACACTCTTTTGGGTGCATCATGGATGCCATTCAACAAGTATCAAAATATGCTCCATTCCTCGATGAGATATGCACCACAAAAGATGATGGAATAATACTTGTAATGGAGAATGCATCCACTTTTGTGCAAAGAAAGCTTCCTATCAAACGCTCAAATTCGAAAAGTTTCATGTATGAGCCTAACAAGCCTAAAAAGCCAAGAAGAGGTGTTGGTTAGGTTGGACAACATAAATCAAGTACTAATTGGGAAGGCAGCCCAATTAATGAAGAAATTACCAACCTGCCATACTCAGATTTGCTTTCTTTTCCTTTTCCTTTTTCCTTTTTCCTTTTATTATTTTTATTGCTTTTCTTTATTCATTTTTATGTTTATTTGTTAATTATTTGTTTAGTATTTTAGGATTATTTAGGTTGCATGAGTTTGTTTTGTTTTGAGTCTTAGTTGTTCCTATTCTTATGTTATTAGTTCTTTTCTCTTACACATGATTCTTTCATTTGGGTTAAGAGACTTACATTGAGGACAATGTAAGAATTAAGTGTGGGGGGAATGATTTAGGATTTCTTTTATTTTTGTCTACTATTTTCTTTTATGAGTCTTTATTATTATTTTTAGTGTGTTTTAGTTCCTTTTCAATACTATGATGAGATATGAATTGCATAAGTCTAAAACAGATTTATTAGTGAGAAAATTTTCATGAGAATTAAGCTTGATACTAATTTTTATGAGCCAATGTTAATATGATATGTTGATTGAGAAAGAAGCATGTTTAGACTTAATCTGACTTGTATAATCATCCTTGTGAGTTTTTGAGCCTATAATGATTGATGCATTATATAAATCAATCTAATTTCTTTCTTGAGTGCTCTTATGATTACATGATTCTCTAGAACTTGCTTTAGACCTTGTTGAGACTATATTGATGCATGTGACAACATGAATATGATAGAGGCATTAGGATTTTTAGCCAGGGCCAAACAGCCATCCCTTATTGATGTTCCAAGAGAACACACCCCTAGTGAGCCAATTTGAGCCTACATTGAATAAGCTATCTCTTTGGTAACCATAACTTGTCCCTAACCTAAATATACTTATATCCTTACCTTTGTTCCAAAGATGAATTAGCATGTTTTGAGACAAGTTGCAAAGACAAGGAAGATCTATTGAAAATTTGGGTTAGAAACAAGAAATAAGTGTGGGGGGGAAAGAAAAGAAAAGTCAAAAAAAAAAAAAGAAAGGGAATACTGGCAAATACATTCAAAAAAAAAAAATATGAATCATCTCTTGAATTTTGGGAAAAATAAAAAGATGTTACAAAGTTGTTTAGAATGAAGAAAAGGCCCAACATGAATATCCGGCCTAGGTGACTATGTACTTGTAAAGAGTTTTGAGAAGTTTCTTTGTATAATCTTTTTATGTCTCTAAACTTTATGAACTCTTTGGAACCTTTGTGATATCTTTATCCTTTTGTTCTTCAACCACATTACAAACCCCTTGGCCCCATTACAACCTTGATTAAAGACCTCTTGATTTATGAAGTTGCATGATCTTTTAGTGGAGAATAGGTGGACAAGCAAGCATATGGTAGAAGTGTTTTCATGAGATTGATTGAGTGTAAACACTTTACCACTACTTTAAAGAGTGAAAATCAAGGGAGTATCCCATGTGAGAAGTTGAGATTAAGTTTGAATATGCACTATTTTGATTGAAATATGTTATGTTAATATTGGCTTAACTCAAACTATTTACATTCAAGCAAGATTTTTGGTGAATTTCTTTAAGCTATTGATTAGTTTTTAAGACTTGTCCAATGATTATCTCTAATTTATATTGGAAGGATTAGTTATAATTATTATTTTTAGTTTCTCTTATGTCTTCAATGTTTGTGGGTATCGTCCTAGTAAACCCTCACGAGACTAAACTCGTCCACTAGGGACACCTAGGGGTTTAAAGGCTTGTGTCACATGCTAAGTGCCACCGTGATTTCCTACGAAAATGGATTAGATTAGATTTTCTTATTTTATTTTTATTGAGTCGTTGCTAGGGACTAGCAACAATCTAAGTGTGGGGGTGTGATAACTCGTATAATTATATAGTTTTTAGTTATGTTTTATTATTGTTTTGTGTCAAATACGAGTTATTATTGTTTAGTCTAATTGTGTTTATGATCTTTTATATTTTTATGTAATTTGGTGTTTTTCACAAGTTTCTTTGAGTGATTTCAGATTACTAGAATTAAGGGCAAATCCAGTTCAGTTCCAGTTCCGACACCTTTTGCCATATCAGCTATATCTGGCGTTTCACTGAAGCAATAAGGCTGAAATTTTAACCGTGAAAAGTTAAGAGGCATATCTATCTTTTTCATGTTTTACACTTCTTGAAACGGAGTCGTTTTCCCTAGCGAAATCAACCATCAAGTTGGCTGATGTGCAATGACGTCTGTCCTGAGCAGTTTTCGCATTTTGACCATATCGTCCGATACACATCAGCAAATGAGCTGATTCCAACGGCTATGGATCAATAACTGATAGGGGAACATTTGTCGAGAAGACCATGTGATCAGATAAAGCCTCCAATATTGAAGAAATCGACCATCAAGTTGGCTGATGTGCAATGATGTCTGTGCTGACCTGTTTTCGTATTTTGCCCATATATTCTTATCCACATCAGCAAAGGAGCTGATTCCAACGGCTATGAATCAGTAACTCATAGGGGAACATTTTTCTAGAAGACCATGTGATCAGATAAGGCCTGCAAAATTGACAAAATCGACCATCAAGTTGGCTGATCAAAATCGTCATGTATGACGAAAATTGTTAGAAAATGCACCCACCTATTATACCTACCTTTGAAATTTGTAAAGCTTGTCTCTTGTCATTTAGCCCTCCAAATGTGTATAAATAGAGGGCCTTGGATGATTGTAAGGGATCATATTGTACATAGGTAGGATATTAGCCATTTTAATAAAATTCTCTAAGTTTTCTTCTTCTTTCTTTTCTCTAGTTTTCTTTCTTTTCTCTAGTTTTCTTTTTCTTTAGAGAGAGCAAGAGGTTGGATAATTAATATTCTTCTTCTTCTTCTTTCTTTCTTTTATTTTCTTCTTAGATTCTATTTAATTTTATGTTTATAATGCCTATGCTAGGCTAAACTTCTATTTGGTTAAGGGTGATTTCAAAGCCCTAGACATGTTTTGTGATTGATTTTCAGATTCTATCTATCATTAATTTTCTATCAAAGTTGCTTATGTTCTTCTACAAGAATTGTTCATGATGTTGTCTTGATTTATTTAGGTGTACAACTAGATAGATCTTGATAATTATCTATTGCTAGTTTAGGAGTCTTGATCCGTGTAATTGTCTTGATTTCCTATTCATAAGTGGCAATTTGTGATTAATGATTATAGTCAAGTTTTCAATAATTGCAAAGTGGAACATAACCTAAGTTGA
This sequence comes from Fremontodendron californicum, assembly GCA_030761205.1. NCBI lineage: Eukaryota > Viridiplantae > Streptophyta > Magnoliopsida > Malvales > Malvaceae > Fremontodendron > Fremontodendron californicum. The sequence goes on along the minus strand of JAULJL010000018.1, from coordinate 22,074,851 downwards.
ACAATCCGAGCTTATGTGTTTGTTGCTTAGATCAACCTATCTTTCTCATCATAAAGCTGCCATTAAATTGAATTTAGAGAGCTTATTCTAGGTTGTTTAATGGTTAGAGATTAAATAGAGAGCTTGTTCTATTTAACGACAAACTAAGGAAAGATTGGGGTAACAGAGCTTGTTGTTATCTACGGTTGTTAACTTCGATAGTTGGTTGATATTGATAGATCTGAAATTGATTCTTAATGATGTCTAGTGGTGGAGAATGAAACCTTAACCATATTTTTCATATTTGATTCTTCTTACTTATTTGTTTTCTTACTTTTAGTTTGCTTATTTTTTATATTTATTTTTATTGGCTGGTTATACCGCCTAATTTGTATATTAACTTTGTTTTATTTTTATTGGCTGGTTATACCGCCTAATTTAGTATATATATTTTTATTGGCTGGTTATACCGCCTAATTTAGTATATATATTTTTATTGGCTGGTTATACCGCCTTGCATCTTATTCTTATTATTTACTTTAGTTTAAATCTGGCTTCAAAAACCCCTTTTCTTTTATTGTTCTTGAATTTAAGTTTTAAACTATTAACTTATAAACTAAAACCCAATCCCTGAGGACTCGACCCTTGCTAACTACTATACTTACAATTTATCTTTTTAGTGCAAGGTTAAATAAGATACACTCTTTTGGGTGCATCATGTATAATATAAGACTATGTTATAGAACAATTCTATAACTGATTTATTTAAAAGGAAATTAAATAAGCATGGCATCCCATGCCAGCAAAGCAATATGTTTCGAAAACATAAATTAAATATCCTCAATATTGGCCCATAATGGCAATAAAACATCAAATTGTTTCCAAATAAATCATAAATAAATGTCTTATTAAAAATCCATAAGATCGGCAAGCTCTGATGTAGTATCAAACTCGGTTGCCATCTTCATGGTCCAGCTTCACTGCTCCTTTCCTTTGGTCCCTGCAATATGTCATACATATTTAGTACCAAATTATAGGTATCATATACCAAGAGGAGTGAATCATATTATACCTGAAGTTGAAACTTCTTTAAGCTTCTTTCCCTTATTAGACTCAAGGTACTCCTTGCAATTGCGCCTCCAATAACCAGTTTTCCCACAATGAAAGCAAGTTTTGTTAGCATTATCCTTATCCTTTGCTTCCTTCATATTACCATCATCGGGCTTCAAACTCTTTAAAGCAGGAGGTACATCCCATCCAGTCTTTCTTTTCTTTTTATCTTTTGGTTTAGAGGAAGAGACTAAATGGACAGATGATTTGTCCTTAACAATGGTTTGCTCGGCCTGTGTGATCATATTCAGCAACCATAAAAGGTAGCCTCCAAGTGGTTCATGTTGAAGTTCAACACAAACTGCGAATAGCTTTCAGGTAGTGAAGTAAGGATTAGATCAATGCTTAGATCATGATCCATAACCCATCCAATCTGCTCCAAACGGGTAATATACCCTATCATCTTAAGCACATGAGGCCTCACTGCTTCCCTCTGATATCTTTGTTTGGAACAATTTTTTTGAGATGTCAAATCTCTCAGTGCGATTCTCCTTAGCGAATAGTTCTCTAAGGTTAAAGATGATATCTTGAGCATTCATGGCCTCATGCTGCTTTTGGAGATTGGGTGCCATACTAGCCAACATCAGACATGTTGCTTATACGAGATCATCTCTATGAGCTCTATAGGCCACCCTCTCCTCCTCAGTTGCATCAGCAGCAGGCTCATATGGAATGGGCTCATCAAGAACATAAGCCTTCTTTTTCCTGTGTTAAGACAATCTTGACATTGCGAAACCAATCAACGAAGTTTGGCCCGGTTAATTTATTAGCATCAAGTATGCTTTTCAGTGATAATGCATTTGCCATTTTAACGTTTACATCCTATATGAATCAAAACATTTAATAGTCAATAAATAGTAAGTAGTAATAATTTATGTCAGGCTTTAATACTAAAATGATTATTCTCATTATTTTAACAAAATAATAGCTCTCAACTACTATCTCGAGAAATTTAACTCTTAAACTTCTTAATGAGCTAGGACCCTTTTCATTCTAGCATAACCTTGAGTGACTCAACAAGCTATGTTGAAACTAATTGAGTAGGTAACTTAATTTACTAATTACATCTCTATGCAACTTCTATATCCACTTAGGTGACAACTCTTTGCCTAAACACATCATATGCATTTCGCCTAACTTTGCCTCTAAATGTCATGCGATCAAGTTTTAAAGCATCCGAATAACATAACACTTAGTTGAGTAAAACCCACCTTCAATAACTCAAACATGTTCATTTATTAGCATCAAGTATGCTTTTCAGTGATAATGCATTTGCCATTTTAACGTTTACATCCTATATGAATCAAAACATTTAATAGTCAATAAATAGTAAGTAGTAATAATTTATGTCAGGCTTTAATACTAAAATGATTATTCTCATTATTTTAACAAAATAATAGCTCTCAACTACTATCTCGAGAAATTTAACTCTTAAACTTCTTAATGAGCTAGGACCCTTTTCATTCTAGCATAACCTTGAGTGACTCAACAAGCTATGTTGAAACTAATTGAGTAGGTAACTTAATTTACTAATTACATCTCTATGCAACTTCTATATCCACTTAGGTGACAACTCTTTGCCTAAACACATCATATGCATTTCGCCTAACTTTGCCTCTAAATGTCATGCGATCAAGTTTTAAAGCATCCGAATAACATAACACTTAGTTGAGTAAAACCCACCTTCAATAACTCAAACATGTTCATTTATTAGCATCAAGTATGCTTTTCAGTGATAATGCATTTGCCATTTTAACGTTTACATCCTATATGAATCAAAACATTTAATAGTCAATAAATAGTAAGTAGTAATAATTTATGTCAGGCTTTAATACTAAAATGATTATTCTCATTATTTTAACAAAATAATAGCTCTCAACTACTATCTCGAGAAATTTAACTCTTAAACTTCTTAATGAGCTAGGACCCTTTTCATTCTAGCATAACCTTGAGTGACTCAACAAGCTATGTTGAAACTAATTGAGTAGGTAACTTAATTTACTAATTACATCTCTATGCAACTTCTATATCCACTTAGGTGACAACTCTTTGCCTAAACACATCATATGCATTTCGCCTAACTTTGCCTCTAAATGTCATGCGATCAAGTTTTAAAGCATCCGAATAACATAACACTTAGTTGAGTAAAACCCACCTTCAATAACTCAAACATGTTCATACATAAGTTTGACCTTGAGTGACTCAACAAGCTTCCGAATGGAAGAACTCTGGTTATCTTGTTATGATGGTGGAAGGCAACTTATCATGCGTAACATGGACTCAATATAATTTAATGATGGATTTCATTTAACTCTTATATAGGTCTCATTGATTTCATATTTGATTGGCATGCATAACATTCATTTAATTACATACATCACATATATACATAATTCAATATAAATCTATCACATGCAATCTACTAGGATGATTATGGACTTAATTCTAATCTAGTTTCCTTGAGCCATTAGGAAACTAGTTGGTCAAATTCCTAGGGGATACCATACATAGTCTTCGAAAGCTTTGTTGGTGATTTCCTTGATTACTTCTTCTTGGCGTCATATTTTCTTACAAACTTGGAATTTACATAAATTCTACTCCCTATCATATATCTAAATCTATAAAAAAATATAACAATTACATAGCTTTATCAGAAACCTCGAGTTACATTCGAGGGGAGTTAGATGAGAAGAAAATTTACAACTCCAGAATGAAAAAGAGAAAGCAGGGTGCGCAGACCCTATTTACAAATACCAATAAGAAAATTCAACCATACATTCCCTAGCCATACTAAGGTCTAGTCCGTAACCATCCTTCATGCATACATAATCAAATTATAAGCATGAATTAAAAACATGCATAGTCAATATCACCCGGTGATCTTGTGTACTATTTGCATAAATGTCACCAAATAAATTTGAGACAATTTATCAAATCATTCTAGCAATTTCGGTTCCACCTATTAAAATACTTTTAATAAAATCTTAACAGTTAAGAAAGCTATCTTGAAATCGGACTTTACCTAATTTTTAGGTTGCTTGTCTTAATTAGGACAAAACATTCTAGCATGCTTAAAATCCTAAACATTTTAGGACATTTCATTGTCTTATACCGAGTTTTTAAGTTTGCAATCCATCCTAACTCTTTAGGAACTTAAATCTCATTAGATAACTCTTACCTAATCATACTACAAGCCTCTCCTAACATCTAGGATTCACACTCCCACTAAGAAACAGTTTCCTTGTTGAAGTAGGACTTTAACTCTTAGTGTTCTAGGCGCAGACAATCTCTTTGGCCATTGAATGGCCGCTGCCAGCCTGTGATCAGATTATTGTATGCCATCTACTGTGGCTATTCGATGCCCTAAAAAGAACTTGCTGGCCGCCCTTTACAGCTGCATTCAATTCGGCAACAATTGCCTCATTGTTGCTACGGTTCGGCCTACTAGCATGTAGCAACAGTTGCTGCTTAATCCAGTCATGTTCCATGCCCAAACCAGCCATCATAGATGAATCATATTCACCTTAGACGCTGTTCAAAATTCTTAGCAAACATGTGGAACGTTTCCACACTAATACTCGAATTTTATGGCACGCAAACACCTACAAAACAGTTCAAAAAAATTTCAGTATTGTAGTAACAACGTTTCATGCCCAAAAACAATTTTTCTTAAACGTTTTAAGCTCAAATCAATTTTGTAACTTCAATGGCAGCATGTAATATAAAATTTTCAGATCTGGAACATCTAAAAAACTAATTTTATATCATCCCCAAATCAGCTTACAAAACTTGACTCAAAACTTGTCGGGTTTACTAAGACATGTCATGGCTTTAATCTTTATTGATAAAAACAATTTTAATCTACCGTTTAAATAATTTTAAACATGATTAAAGTCATTATATAGCTGCTGTTCAGATTTAACAAAATTAAAGAAAACAATTTTTCTTTTAAATCCATAGGAACTGAAATCATGCAAAAATCAATACACAACACAATAACTTATATATCACCAAGAATTGACATGCACAAATCTTATGTAAATAACAGAACCTTGGCTCTGATACCACTATTGGGTTATGCTACTCTTGGGCTCATGCTTAAACAAAATAATCAAAGTCCAGCGGAAGTAAACAAAGAAGCACCCGAAGTACAATAGGATCTTAGGCTTGTGTTTAGCATAGGTTTATAACATTCAAAACAAATTAAATCACCCATATGATTTAGAAGTTACATACTTAAGATAATGTAACTTCAAGTTGCAGATCCAAATCGCAAATTGCTCTCAAGTCCAAGATCCAATTCGAACAAGATCACAAAAAGCACAATTTTCCTTCCACTAGAGCTAATCCACACGAACAGCTGATGGATGCTTTTCTAAGGTATGGTGATTTACTTATGCTAGCAAGTTGATCCTAAGATCACAATCAAAAGATCTATTTCTTGTGTTTGTCTCCTTAAAACAATTTCACTCAACAAGGAAGAGAAGCGGCGAGAACAAAACCAAGAGAAAGAGGAATTGCGTCAAGCACAATTCTTGCAGGGAGGTGGCGATATGTCTATTTTGCTAGGGTAGGTTCTCTTCTTGAAACCAACTTTCTCTCAAGCAAAAATCAGAATATCTCAAGTAGAATGAATGTCTCATCTCACAGCTACAACCTCTATATCTAATAAATATGCTGGCGCAAACCCTCACCCCTCTCCCTAAACTTGGTCGGCTAGTGTAACTTGTTGCACAAGATTTTCATTAATCCATTTGGACTTAAACTATTTAATTTTAAGATGGATCAATAGGCCTATTATATTATCTAATAATAATGGTCCAACAATCTTAATGCTTTAAGTTGGGCCAACCATCCTTAGTAGACAGTCTCAAATTACAATAGTCTTTTTGGACCCATTCTAATTTATCATGCTTATTTATTGGATAGATTAATTTCTAAACGAAAGTAATTCTCAATTAAATTTCTTTCTCCTCATGAACAATTCATGTTATTAATCTATTAATATCATCTCATGACATTAATCCAATATAGCATAGTCATTCGAAATTCACCTTACACATCACTATGTCAAAGTCGACTATACTGTTTTATATAAGACTTCTTGATTCCTCTTATCTCATTAAGACATTGTGTTTGGATTTATCAAATCTCAATCATGTCTTAATCTTTCTTAATTGAACATCTTCTAAGTCCTCAATATAGATATTTTATTCCATTAAGTTTTACCTTAATAGAATACCATGTTTATTCCATACATATCTATTATTATGTGTGTGACCCTGTAGGTTTCCAATATGTTGCCAATGAACATAAGTTAATCTCATTAACTTATTTTCATAGATCATGAGCGGGATCTAGCAACCCATCATGACCACCCAAATATTGTGAAGTCATCGTGACCTTTTTAGAAACCTTTCAGCAACCAGCCTGTCAGTGTAATACGGTCCTTTCACCATATATCCTGGATAGCTCATGAGCATGGTATAGTGTCTATTCATGATCAATCCATAATAGTTCTTCGCAACTTACGATTAACCTTATGAATTTAGAGAAATAACTTTCTCCTAAATCAATCATTCTTTGGCCAAAGACTTAATCAAGTTAATCGTAGTCAAGAATAAACGAGATACGTCTCCATTATCACAGGCAGTGGTGAATCCTCTCTGGATCACTCATTCAACTTCGTATGGTTCATGTAATACCCAATAACATCCTACCATCAGCATCCTCTTGTTGGGACCCATTCGTGATGAAATCTAAGTATGACACTCTCCATACAAGATGACCTAGTATCACAAGTTTGAGGACTAATTTACATGACTGATACTAAGAGAACATTATCATAAACACTGGAGTGATATTACCAAATGAAGTTCTCTTGGCGGGCCATGTTTAGTGAACTTGTTCAACAGACAACATCTATATGTTATCCCAAGTATCTCATACTTCAACCTGTATGAGATCAATTGCTTACTTCATAAGTAAGAAGACTTAACATATACTAGTCTTTGAGCATTGCCAATGCCCCGTCTTGGCAATACGATGACTAGGAACAGTTTGAGGAACAAGGCTTTGATGCATAAGGATCTCAGAATTATAACTTTTTATAATTCCTTTGCGAGGCCATTATGTTCCATGGGCTTCATCCGATTAGTACTTAATAACTCTTTATTATTGTACTAACATGAAGGAAAATCTTGTATCATTATCTTCATAGTGAAGGGTATGCTTTATTGACTGTATCCCATGCTGAATCTGATTGGCTCTAGGGCATACACCAACAATCTCAACATTTTTTATGGTCCCTAAAACCATACTCCATCGGAACTGTTGGAATATGTGATTCCATCTTGGCAAGCTGCTTAAATTTACCATTCAACTTGGTTTGATTGTAGCTCGCCCATATCAAGGTTGTTACCTACAATCTTTGTGCATCTTGGCAACATTAACTTTCTACTATCTGGTACTTGGACATCAATGTGCAACTGGATTTTGGAACATAATATCCAAAGGTTTGGTTATCAAAACAACTTGGCAAGATTAGTGATGGCTTTCTTTAATTGCAGGGTGATAACCTGCCAAGTAGCGTGGTAGTGCTCTTGGCTCTATTTTTCCTGGTCTTTTTAACTGACATCTGATTGCAATGCCACTGTATTTTATATTCATATGAATTTTCTTTTTCCTTTTCCATGTTGGTTGCCTTGTTGATATATACTTTGAAACTATCTGGTAATGCTAATAATGATGTTGGTGTTATTTAGAATGTTCTATAGAAACGAAATAAATTTAAGGCGAAGAAAACATTAATGTGGGTTGGCCAGTAACATCTCTTATTTAGATATGTAAATAAGTCCAATATCTCATAAGAATCTTATGGCTTGATAACCCAAGTTTTTAAATTAACCCTGCAGGGATGGAAATGGCTCAACTCATATGTGGAGGATGTCGAACTTTGCTAATGTATACACATGGAGCAACAATTGTATAATGCTCTTGCTGATGGAGACTCAATTAAGAGTTGTAAACCCAAGTGCAGGTTATGTTCAAGTAATAAATTCTCGGGTGTCCGAGGTCGAACCACAGGGAAGCGTATTAATAAGTATAAGTTTATAAATATATAAGACAAAGAAAGTAAACAAGATATTAGGGAATCAACAACAAAATAAGATAAACAAGATATTAGAGAACAAAATAAACAAAATAACATAAAAACAATTAAACAAGATATAAAAAACAATAAGAAAGGATGTTGAGGTTAGAGACTCCACTCTTGGTGTTATGCTAAGATTAATCTTGTTTTATTACACAATTGAAATCCACACATAAGGGAGGTTCCAATCGGAAGGTTTAGCAATTCAGTCCAACGTCCATAGCATATGATATTATGTTCATTTGGTGTCCTCAAAACTCATAAAAAGAGTCCAAGCATTCCTTATGCCAAGGTATATGTCTACAACAAATCAAGGTTATGAAACCAAGCATTTACTGTGCCATTTTCATTGTCAATAATGAATCAAGATCTCTACTTTGCAAGTATGATTTTAAACCAAAAGAAAATATTATCTATACTAGTGTTTATAAATGATGATTCATTTTAGCTCATGTTTAAGAGACTAACCTTAGCATTTACCAAGAGCTTCACCTCATCACCTCAACAATATGATTAGCAACACATACTAGATATGAATAAAATGAAAAGAAATGTAAGAAGCATAAGTAAATAAAAAAGAAAACTAGAGAAAGGAAAGAAGAAGAAAACTTAGAGAATTTTACTACAAAGGCTAATATCCTACCAATGTATAATGTATCCCAATACTCATCCAAGGCCCTCTATTTATACACATTTTGGAGGGCTAAATGACAAGAGACAAGCTTTACAAATTTCAAAGGTAGGTATAATAGGTGGGTGCATTTTTCTAACAATTTTCGTCATATTGTATGACAATTCTGATCAGCCAGATTGATGGTCGATTTTGTCAATGTTGGAGGCTCGATCTGATAAAATGGTCTTCTAGAAAAATATACCCCTATCAGTTACGGATCCATAGCCGTTGGAATCAGATCATTTGCGCACGTGGATCGGAAGATATGGTCAAAATACCAAAACGGTGCAGAACAGACGTCATTGCACATCAGCCAACTTGATGGTCGATTTCGCTAGGGAAAACGACTCCGTTTCAAGAAGTGTAAAACATGAAAAAGATAGATATGCCTCTTAGCTTTGCAGGGATACAAAGTTCAGCCTTATTGCTTCAGTGAAACTCGAGATATAGCTGATATGGCAAAAGGTGTCGGAACTGGAACTGAACTGGATTTGCCCTTAATTCTAGTAATCTGAAATCACTCAAAGAAACTTGTGAAAAACACCAAATTACATAAAAATATAAAAGATCATAAACACAATTAGACTAAACAATAATAACTCGTATTTGACACAAAACAATAATAAAACATAACTAAAAACTATATAATTATACGAGTTATCACACCCCCATACTTAGATTGTTGCTAGTCCCTAGCAACGACTCAATAAAAAAAAAATAATAATAAAATAAGAAAATCTAATCTAATCCATTTTCGTAGGAAATCACGGTGGCACTTAGCATGTGACACAAGCCTTTAAACCCCTAGGTGTTCCTAGTGGACGAGTTTAGTCTCGTGAGGGTTTACTAGGATGATACCCACAAACATTGAAGACATAAGAAAAACTAAAAATAATAATTATAACTAATCCTTCCAATATAAATTAGAGATAATCATTGGATAAGTCTTAAAAACTAATCAATAGCTTAAAGAAATTCACAAAAGATCTTGCTTGAATGTAAATAGTTTGAGTTAAGCCAATAATAACATAACATATTTCAATCAAAATAGTGTATATTCAAACTTAATCTCAACTTCTCACATGGGATACTCTCTTGATTCTCACTCTTTAAAGTAGTGGTAAAGTGTTTACACTCAATCAATCTCATGAAAACACTTCTACCATATGCTTGCTTGTCCACCTATTCTCCACTATTTAGATCATACAACTTCATAAATCAAGAGGTCTTTATTCAAGGTTGTAATGGGGCCAAAAGGTTATAATGTGGTTAAAGAACAAAAGGATAAAGATATCACAAAGGTTCCAAAGAGTTCATAGATTTTAGAGACATAATAAGATCATACAAATAAAACTTCTCAAAACTCTTATAAAGCACATAATAACATAGGCTAAATATTCATGTTGAGCCTTTGCATCATTCTAACCAACTTTGTAACATCTTTTTCTAGAAGTTCAAGAGAAGATTTTTTTTTTTTTTTTTTTAATATGGGAATGTATTTGACAATGATCCCTTTCTTTTTCTCTTGACTTTTTCTTTTCTTTTCTTCCCCCACACTTATCTTTTGTTTCTAACCCAAATTTTCAAATAAAAATATCCCTTGTTTTTTTGCAATATGTCTCAAAATATAAAATTCATCTTTAGAACAAGGGTAAGGATATAAGCATATTTAGGCTAGGTGTAAGTTGTGGTTACCAATAAAACATCATATTTAATGTAGGCTCAAATTGGCTCACTAGTGGGGATGTTCTCGTAGAACATTAATAATGGATGGCTGTTTGGCTCTGGTTATAATCCTAATGCCTCTATCATATTCATGTTGTCACATGTATCAATATAGTCTCAAACGGTTTAAAGCAAGTTCTAGAGAATCATGTAATCATAAGAGCACTCAAGAAAGAAATTAGATTGATTTGTATAATGCATCAATCATTATAGGCTCAAAAACTCACAAAGATGATTATACAAGTCAGATTAAGTCTAAACATGCTTCTTTCTCAATCAACATATCATATTAACATTGGCTCATAAAAAGGTTGACATCAAGCTCAATTCTCATGAAAATCTTCTCACTAATAAATCTGTTTTAGACTTATGCAATTCATATCTCATCATTGTATTGAAAGTAACTAAAAAAAAAACACACTAAGTCTAAACATGCTTTTTTTTTTTTTTTTTTTTTTTTTTTTTTTTTTGAAGAAGATTAAATCAAACTGACAAGGTATGTCTCAAGTCTCCCTTACTCAGACCTTGTTCAGAATGAATACTTCTAAATGTCTTAAAACACAACAAATTGTTTTTTTTTTTTAGCAAAATATGTCCCTTACCCCCTACTAAAATATGACATTGTCCCCAATGTCAAATTTTAAAGGTAGAATTTAGGAGATATTACCTGCAGAGGTTGCTAACCACTTATTATAACTGAGACACAACAAACAAAATGTTAGATAATGTCACAAAGACAAAGTGCAATCCACTCCTTGCTCGTCCATATCTCTTTTTCTTTTTCCGAGCGTTTGCGAAACAACCGTAGCAGATAAACACTCATAAGCTTGTAGCTTTTTGAGTAAATCTTCAATGGTTGTAGCAGAAATTATGGTTCTCCTTGCCTCTGAAAACATGAATCCATTATCCACAGCATTATCTAAATATGAAAGTAAATTACTAAAATAACCATTAATATTAAGCAAACCAATGGGTTTCTTATTTGTGACCAAAGATGACCAAGAAGCCACGCAAGCTATTTCTTCCAATGTACCCAGACCTCCTGGTAAGGCAATGAATGCATCGGCAGAATGGTACATGATTGTTATCCGTTCAGGGATACTCCAGACTTGTATTTCCTTACCCACGGTAGGTCCACAAAAATCTGTGAATAGTTTTGGCACGATTCCTAGAACTGGACTTCCTCCGGCGTGTGCTGCTGTAGCGACTGCTCCCATTAAACCCGTACTACCGCCTCCATAAATCAAGTGGATCTTTTGTTGGGCAAGTATTACTCCAACTCTTATGGCTTCATCAGCGAATATGTTATTTTTCCCTGGATAAGCACCTCCAAAGACACAAATTTTTTTAATGCGCTGGGACGAAGTGCTTTCCATTTTTTTTTCTTTTTCGAGTGCCTGAAAGAGAATGAGTACATGGTGTAATATATAGAGGACTGAGTAGTGAATCAGACAAGAGTAATAATGTCGCCGAAAGTGTATTTGACCTGTCAGAAGAAAATGTTAACCTAACAAAAGATTTTTGCGTGATTTCAGGAAGAAAATCAAAAAGAGAAGAAAAATCAACCGTAAAAGACCAATGCAAAAAAAAAAGAGAATAATTACACAAATCGAACAACACGTAAACTAAACCGAAATAAAATTATTGCAAATCAAACCAAAAGCTGAGAAGTCATTTATTGTAGTTGTGATTGTGGCTCACATCTTCCTCTGGTTTTACGTCCAGAAACGGCTTAAACGCCTTCTATGAGTCGAGGATATGCTTCCCATCCAGTTTTCTTACAAGCTGGCAAACAGGGTCTTTTAACATCAGATTCCCAAGATGTTGCCATTCCCTTTGGAATTGCGGCCATAAATCAAGAATTTCTCTTTGTACGTCTCCACTAGGATGCGTCTCAAGAGAAAGTTGGATATTACCCAAATTCTCCTTACTCAGTCCATCCTTAATGAATTCAATTTTATCATCTCGATTAGAGGATGGAATCCCAATAGAACGACATTTACCGTTACACGTCCATCGTGCACACTTGTGGCAATTTGAACTCATGCGCTTTGCTCGTCGCTTCTTTGCATAAGTGCTTCTACCTGTACCTGGTAAATGCAAAACAGGAAGATATTCATCTTCACGTACCTTGGCTTCAATTATCCAACGTATGTCTTCAGGAATCCCTTTGTTCATAAGCATTCTTAATCTTTCTAATCGAACTTGGTAAAGCTTCAGTAAAATATTCCGAGGAAAAGGAGGAAATCGTTTCTGCAATCTTTTGAGAATATCATCCATCCTGAAAAAAAATGAAATAAAATAAAATGAAAGAGAAATTTATATACAATATCAGTTTTGTGGGTAGCTGATGGAACCGACTTAAATAATCACGGAGTACCGTTATCCGCCATTTAACCGGGGTAAAAAAAAATTATATTTACATCTAGTTATTTTCAAAACAAGGATCAGAAAGAAAAACAACCTCTTCTTGAGTAACATGATTTTCCAAAAAGAGTTTGAGTCTTTGTCCATTTACCTTGAATACGTTACCATTTTGAGGATTCTCAATGTCAACTGCTCCATAATGATACACATGCTTAACCACAAATGGGCCAGTCCATCTTGATCTCAACTTACCAGGAAATATGTGAAGTCTAGAATTATAAAGTAGAACTTTTTGCCCAACATCAAATGTTTTTCTTGAAATTAACTTGTCATGAAAGGCTTTAGTTCTTTCTTTATGAATTTTAGAATTCTCATATGCATCATTTCTGAGTTCCTCAAGTTCATTTATGACTGGAAAAGTTTCATTCTCACCCAAAAAGGAATATTTTAGCTCGGATGGCAATGGTTTTAAATCCAGCTTGGGTGGTTCAATAGTTGATGGTATAGTGACATTTGTGAGTGATGGAAGTTCCTCAAACTTTTGTTTCCAACAATGCTTAACCTGAAAAGAATTTAACAAAGAATCAGTGTGTGAAATTTCTGAAGCATTATCAAACTCACATTCAATTAAATAAGCTTCTAAAGGATCATGGAATGTGGTAGTGGTGAGATGTTCATGAACAAGTTCTTCAATGAAATCCACTTCATGTACTTCTGAATCATCACCAGGTTGCTTGCAAGTGTTGAACACATTTAATTCTAAAGTCATATTTCCAAAAGAAATGTTCAACATACCATTCCTGCAATTTATCAGAGCATTAGAAGTTGCAAGAAATGGACGGCCTAATATAACAGGAATTTGAACATTTGGATTTGAAACAGGATGTGTGTCCAAAACAATAAAATCAACAGGGAAGTAAAAATTATCAATTTGAACCAAAACATCTTCAACTATCCCTCGAGGAATTTTTACAGAACGATCAGCTAGTTGAAGTGTAACAGGTGTTTCCTTGAGTTCACCTAAACCTAACTGTTGATAAACAGAAAAAGGCAAAAGATTAACACTAGCACCAAGATCAAGCAATGCACGTTCTATTCTAGTGTTTCCAATGATGCATGAGATTGTTGGACATCCAGGATCTTTGAATTTTGGTGGAGTAAGGTGCTGAATGATTGAGCTCACACTTTCCGTCAGAAATGCTTTCTTTTGTACATTATGTTTCCTTTTAACTGTGCACATGTCCTTCAAAAATTTAGCATAAGATGGAACTTGTTTGATTGCATCCAATAAAGGAATGTTAATCTTAACTTGTTTGAAAAGTTCATAAATTTCTGCATTTTGATTCAAATTCTTTATTGTTTGCAACCTTTGAGGAAAAGGAGCAGGATGCATACCTTTTTCTTTGTCCAAATTTTCAAGAAGTTCAGACTTACCATCATCCTTACCATTACTTTTCGGAGGGGAAAGAGGATCTTGGTCTTTTGATGGAATCTTTTTTTCAATTGCCTTTCCACTTCGAAGAGTTGTGATAGAACTGGCATTTTCCTGTTGAATTTCATTGGAGCAAGAAACAAGACATTGAGTAGAAGGGTTAGGCTGAGGTTGAGCAGGAAACTTACCTTTTTCTTGAGTGCGTAATGAAGCTGTCAATGTGGACAAGGTGTTTTTGATCTCATTGATGTCCTGTGAAGTCCGGCTATTCACATTTGCTTGTGTTTGCATGAATGCTTGCAATGTCTCTTCCAAGGTTTGTACACGTGAAGGTTGATAGGAAAAAGTGTTGCCCGGCTTTTGAGATTGTGGTACCTGAACATGATTATTATTCCGCCAACTGAAGTTGGGATGATTTCTCCATTCAGGGTTATACGTTTCAGAGTAAGGAGAAGGAAAAGGCTTTTTAAATGTGTTTATGGAATTTACTTGATCATGCAACGCTTCTTTAAGAATGGGAATGTTTGGACATTCAGAAGTGGGGTGTCCCATGATTTCACAAATTCCACAACTTTCTTCATTTTTAACCGTTTTGACTTCTTTTACTTCTCTAAGTTCCATGGCTTCAATCTTTCTAGCCAAATTAGCTACTTTAGCTTTTATCTCATCTTCTTGACTAAAATGATATTTTCCTCTGTTAGAAACAAGATTAGATCTATTGGAACTTTCAGAGGAATTATCTGTGTGCCAGGCTTGAGAGTTATCTGCCAAATGGTCTAGGTAGTCAAAGGCTTCTTCAGGTTCTTTTTCTAGAAACTCACCGTTACACATTGTTTCAACAAATTGTTTAGTTTCGGGAGTTAAACTTTCATAAAAGAAACTAATAAGACGCCATTTTTCAAAACCATGATGTGGACAAGAACTTAACAAATCTTTAAAACGCTCCCAGCACTGAAAAAATGCTTCATTTTGATTTTGATTGAAATTTTGAATCTGTCTTTTCAAAGCAGTAGTTTTATGTGCTGGGAAAAATTTCTTTAGAAACTCAGTTTGTAATTCTTGCCATGTGCCAATTGACCTTGGTTTTAAATTATGAAGCCAAATTTTTGCTTTATCTTTTAAAGAAAAAGGAAATAATTTTAGCTTGACAATTTCATTTGTACATTGTTGGTCATTAAAGGTGACACATACATCTTCGAAGTCTTTTAGAAACGAGTAAGCACTTTCCGATTCCAACCCATAGAAATTTGGAAGCAAAGCTATCATACCTGGTTTAAAACGAAAGTTGTTTGCATTGAGAGGAAAAATAAAACAAGAGGGTGATGAGCTTCGAGTTGGTTGCAAGTAGTCACGCATGGTGCGTACTTGTCTGTTCTCATCTTCAGCATGAACACTTTCATTGTCAGCCATGGTAGGAGTTGTATTAGAAAGATTACCTGAAAAAGTTTCACAATAAAATCTAACTAAACGACGAGATCTAAAATCACGTCGCCAAACAAGCATAAAACAAAGTTAATATACAAAATTAGGCGGTATAACCAGCCAATAAAAATAAATATAAACAAATTAGGCGGTATAACCAGCCAAAAAAAAATAAATATACTTATAAACTTATATACTTAGTATTGCTTCCCCGGCAACGGCGCCAAAAACTTGATGGAGACTCAATTAAGAGTTGTAAACCCAAGTGCAGGTTATGTTCAAGTAATAAATTCTCGGGTGTCCGAGGTCGAACCACAGGGAAGCGTATTAATAAGTATAAGTTTATAAATATATAAGACAAAGAAAGTAAACAAGATATTAGGGAATCAACAACAAAATAAGATAAACAAGATATTAGAGAACAAAATAAACAAAATAACATAAAAACAATTAAACAAGATATAAAAAACAATAAGAAAGGATGTTGAGGTTAGAGACTCCACTCTTGGTGTTATGCTAAGATTAATCTTGTTTTATTACACAATTGAAATCCACACATAAGGGAGGTTCCAATCGGAAGGTTTAGCAATTCAGTCCAACGTCCATAGCATATGATATTATGTTCATTTGGTGTCCTCAAAACTCATAAAAAGAGTCCAAGCATTCCTTATGCCAAGGTATATGTCTACAACAAATCAAGGTTATGAAACCAAGCATTTACTGTGCCATTTTCATTGTCAATAATGAATCAAGATCTCTACTTTGCAAGTATGATTTTAAACCAAAAGAAAATATTATCTATACTAGTGTTTATAAATGATGATTCATTTTAGCTCATGTTTAAGAGACTAACCTTAGCATTTACCAAGAGCTTCACCTCATCACCTCAACAATATGATTAGCAACACATACTAGATATGAATAAAATGAAAAGAAATGTAAGAAGCATAAGTAAATAAAAAAGAAAACTAGAGAAAGGAAAGAAGAAGAAAACTTAGAGAATTTTACTACAAAGGCTAATATCCTACCAATGTATAATGTATCCCAATACTCATCCAAGGCCCTCTATTTATACACATTTTGGAGGGCTAAATGACAAGAGACAAGCTTTACAAATTTCAAAGGTAGGTATAATAGGTGGGTGCATTTTTCTAACAATTTTCGTCATATTGTATGACAATTCTGATCAGCCAGATTGATGGTCGATTTTGTCAATGTTGGAGGCTCGATCTGATAAAATGGTCTTCTAGAAAAATATACCCCTATCAGTTACGGATCCATAGCCGTTGGAATCAGATCATTTGCGCACGTGGATCGGAAGATATGGTCAAAATACCAAAACGGTGCAGAACAGACGTCATTGCACATCAGCCAACTTGATGGTCGATTTCGCTAGGGAAAACGACTCCGTTTCAAGAAGTGTAAAACATGAAAAAGATAGATATGCCTCTTAGCTTTGCAGGGATACAAAGTTCAGCCTTATTGCTTCAGTGAAACTCGAGATATAGCTGATATGGCAAAAGGTGTCGGAACTGGAACTGAACTGGATTTGCCCTTAATTCTAGTAATCTGAAATCACTCAAAGAAACTTGTGAAAAACACCAAATTACATAAAAATATAAAAGATCATAAACACAATTAGACTAAACAATAATAACTCGTATTTGACACAAAACAATAATAAAACATAACTAAAAACTATATAATTATACGAGTTATCACTTGCTGTCGCACCATTAACCTTGCACTAGGTACAATATACTGATTTTGTGCATGTGATGTAAATTTTTGGTTATAATGTTTGGAAATGCACAATTGTTGCAATTAAAGAAGAATGGAATTTCATTTTTGGGCTTTGAGGAAAGTTTAATGCTTGTGGATTGCATATCTGTTCCTTACTTCAACTTTTTCTGCACTGTAAACAAGTTTAAGGAGTGTGGTTCCGTTTTCTGAAAAAAGGGTAGTGTGGTTCTGTTTGCTGATTAGCTCTTCCCCATCTTGTATTTTGTTTTCAAGCATCACAATGCGTTCCTCATGGATGTCTTTCGTTACCATTGTATATTATCATTTTCTTTTAGTAGCAGTCTGAGCTACTTGGAGTAGTTAAAGATCTTAGAATGTTTCTAAATTTTGTCTACCATTTGGGTAATGGCTGGCCTGATCAAACTATGCACACATCTTATTTTTCATCTTCTAGCATGCACTTGCGTTTTTGTGTGTCTGTGGATCTTTTTTCTGTTGGAGCATGCACTTTTAGCATGTGTGTTTGTGGTTGTTAATCAGAGCTTTGTTTGCAGCAATTTAAGCTATTTCAATAACTAAAAGATCTTAGTATGCTTCTTTAGAGAAAGTAGCTTTGTCATTTTAGACTCTAGTTATGTCTTAAAAATTTTAGAAGTGGAACTTTTATTTTAAAAATTTTCGGCCTAGTAGTTAATTAAGTCTTGAAGTTTTAAGTACCAGCTCAGCCATTCCCCCTTTGTTGATGAAGATACTTGGATGTTTTTTTCCTGAAGTTATATACTCTTCTATGAACTTTGGGAGTGAGTACGAACCATACAGTATTTTCTTCTTTGGTTCCTCATTCAACCTTTTACACCATTGCATTTCCAGGTTTGGTTGTAGTTTTCTCTATATGTTGTACTTTTTTTCTTCCTCTCTCTTTCAATTTCATGGTCCCTATCTTGTTTACTGACTTTTTTTTTTCTTTCTTGGATCTCATTACCACAAAAAAGCATCCAACCAGATTGCTCACATCAACTGCGGGCACTGCCGTACAACATTAATGTATCCATATGGAGCTTCATCAGTCAAATGTGCTGTCTGTCAATATGTTACTAATGTTGGCGCAAGTGTATGATTCAATTGATACACCTTTTCATTAGTGCATCTGTCATTAACATATGAATATATTTCTAAGAATTTGCAGAGATTTAGAGATATAGAGATTTACTTACCTTTCACAGGAGGCTAAAGGAAGAGGGCCATATTAATTTATAAATTGCTTGATAGCAAAGATGTACGTGTTGGATCTCTTAGGTAGATTCAGGAATGGATAGGGCATTTTTTTGTTGGTACCCCTTTCATTTCCATGCTATTAATGGATTGGCTATTTACTTCTCAAATATGCAAAATTTTGCATCTTGTCACCCAGCGGAATAAGTTTTCTTAAACATCATGTTCACAAAGCAATATTTTTAAACATATTAATTAATGTTTCCATGATATTGAATGCCCATTGTCTAATATTCACGTTATGAATTCTGAGAAGCAGTTTTTGCTATATTTACCCTTTGGAAGTGAATTACATTATATTTAATCAGATGGATAAATATTTTTGAGCACCGGTGGCGTTGTGTGAGATATAGTATATACATTATTTATGTCTATAGAAGCTCTATCTATTTGGAGGTTTACCTATTCCTCACTCTCTATTTCTCATCTATGTTTCAGATGGGAAATGTAAGGGTTCCACTGCCAGGAAACAGACCTAATGGGAGAGCTGCCACAGGGACTATGCCGTCTACTTCGAGGGTAAGTTGTTGAAGTTTGTTATTATTATTATTATTTTAAAATGTAGATGGTTTTGACTTTTGAGTTATTAACTGTTACCTATCTAACCTTTTGGTCAATGCCTCATTCTCAGAGCCAAACAGTTGTAGTTGAGAATACCATGTCTGTTGATGAGAGTGGGAAATTGGTAAATATAGTTGAACTGCATATCTACATTATGTGTTTTTTCATTTTTCTTGAGTTTTTATATTATTATATAATAAAAGTTGAAATGGGTGGGCAAGAAAAAGGGATGGCTGATAAAATGATGAATGATTGCTGGCTGCAGGTGAGCAATGTGGTGGTTGGCGTAACAACTGACAAAAAAAATGATCCAATGATATGTGTTTTTGAGTTTGATTTGAGGGAGAATGCAAACAATCATTGTTATGATTGCAGCAGGGAAATGAGTTTTGTATATTATGTTGAAAATGGAAAAACCATTAACATTTGTTCAAGGAACACTGTGTCCATGTCCATGATTTTGTACATTTTGTGTATGAGAGAGATGGAAAGTATAATTAATTATATGATTTGTGAAAGTGAAATAAATAATGTTTGCTCATATGTAGTTTAGCAGGCTGACTGAATGTGTTCATCATCTACTTACTACTACATATTTTCTCCCCTCTCTCTCTCCCCCCTTAACTATATTTTGTACAAGGATTTTTATCATTGTTTTTTTAAGTTTATTATATTCATGCTTCTTTTGGTTTGTCATTTTTGTTTTCTTTTTTTCTTTTTTTGTATTTTGGTTGGTTTCAGCTCTCTCTGTATATTTTTCTAATAAACAATTGCACACCATTATAATAAATTAAAACCGTAAGGCCATTTATTTGTTGTCCTGGATAACCCAGACCCAGTCCACTACTTTTTGGACTGACCTTACTGGGGCTGGGCTCACACTTCTGGCGTTTCTTTTCTTGCCACTAGCCATTAGGGATGATAACGGTTTGATTCGGTGTTGGACAAAAAAATTACGGTTAATGAGTTTTATAATTTTAAAAATACTGAATTGAAGAGTCAAAAACCGAATCGACTTGAAACGAATTTCATCGGTTCGGATTGATTCATTGGTTTTTTAACATTTTAAAAATTATTCTTTTTATAGTATTTTAAGTTTTTTTACTAATTTAAAAATAAAATATTTATTTTATATTATAAAAATAAAAAATAATTAAAAAATAAAATTTGGTTTGAATAATTATAGTTTTTTAATTTATAAACCGAATCAAACCAAATAAATTTAATTATTATCCGAATTGAATTCGAATCGAATTTAATAAAAATTGAATTGAAACTGAACCGATTATTACGGTTCAAATCGATTTTCGATTTTTTCGAGCCCTACTTGCCACAGCATAGCAAATGCGTCAGGCAGGCAGAGCTGGGGAAGAATGGGAATTCTCATGTTTAATTTGTTTGCTCATAGAAAAAAAATTACTAAACTCAATCTATTCTTGTGTCGACATTGATTATGTTGTCATAGTGAGTTTGTCTCACTTGAAGTTTAAGATAAATATAAGAGATTTATATTATGAAGTATTAGATAATGCCCGCGCTTCGCTGCGACATATTATTAAATTTAAATTAATATTTTATAATAAATTTAAAAGGTAACGTAAGAGTAAAGACAATTTAGAAAAATAATAATTCCTATCCTTAAATGACACCGGGCATAAAATTGAAAGTTATTTGAATATGATCAATTAGATCCGACAATTTCAAATACAACATAATTATATGATACGAACATAACATGAAAAAAATAATTAAAACACGACATGACATGAAAAATAACATGAACACGATACAAATATACGAATGTGTCAAAATCTATATAAAACGAATTATTAACGCGTCAAAATTTATATAAATATACAATACCTTAAATACGATTATGACAGTAAAAATAACATGAACATAACGACATGCAACACAAAATTGAAAGTTATTTGATAGTGTCAATTAGACTTGGCAATTTTGAACACAACATGATTATACGACATGAACACAACATGAAAAAAATAATTAAAACACGATACGAAAAATAACATGAACACGACACAAAGACACGAACATGTCAAAATCTACATAAAACGAATTATTAATGTGTAAAAATTTATATAAATTTATAATACTTTAAACACACGATAAAATATCACGAATATATTACGAACATACAATTTTTTTCTCTAAATTCAATCATTATAATATGGGATGAATTGAGATATGACACGAACACATAAAACTTTTTCTAAATTGAATCACCATGACAAACTATGCAAAATATTTGGATGAATTGAAAAACCAAACAAACACATGAAAAAAATAATTAAAATACTTCACAAAGCGAAAATAACATGAACACAACACAAATACATGAACGTATCAAAATCTACATAAAACGAATAATCAACATGTAAAATATTATATAAATTTATAATACTTTGAACACACGAAAAAATAACACGAACACGACACAAAAATAACATGAACACGATACGAATGCACGAACGTATCAAAATTTATATAAAATGAATTATTAACGTGTCAAAATTATATAAATTTATAATATTTTGAACACACGAAAAAATAACACGAATACGAATACTTTGAACACACAAAAAATAACACAAACACGATACGAATACACCAACGTGTCAAGATCTACATAAAATAAATTATTAACGTGTAAAAATTATATAAATTTAAAATATTTTGAATACACAAAAAATCACACGAACACAAAAATAACACAAAAATATAATTTTTTTCTCTATCCTTTCTTCTCTCTTTCTTTTTTGAGTTAATAGCATCAATGGTCCCCAAACTATAGGGCAAATTTTATATTGGTTCATAAACTTCAAAACGTATCAATGAGGTCCCCAATGTTTAGCTTTGTATCAATGTAGTCCTTTCGTTACTGAGACCGTCAGAAATGACATTAAATGACAGTTTTATTTCACGTGTGAATAAATAAAATTTCTTATGCTGATGCTAGATATTACATAAAAATTAAAACAAAAAAAATACTACGTGGCAAAAAACAAAAGAAAGCTGATGAAATATAGCTTTTAACACAAAAGCAAAAACTACTTTACCAGAACCAATCGTCGGTCAGTGGGGGTTAGGGTTAAAATAGAAAGAAAAACAAAATTGAAAAAAGAAAGAGAGAGAGATGGGTTTAGGGTTAAAACACAAATAAAAAATCGATTTGGGATCATTGGGACCAGAGAGAAGGCTGACCACCACCATCAAACTTGTAGGACCAGATAATTCCTTCACCTTGAAGCAAAAGAAATCGATTTGGGAAAGGGAAATTGAAAATTGGGATTTCAAATCAACAAGGGAACGAAAGCTCGAGAATCTTCAATAGAAATGAGTTGGCAGTTGAGAAGTCAAGATGGAGGTCTTGTTGTTTACGGTTAGTGTTTTGTTATTTAAATATATTTAATTTTTTATTCATTTTCAGATCGATAATTTCTTACATTTTAATTCATTTTTAATTTTTTATTCATTTTACGGTTAGTGTTATAAAAAGTGGTAAAAAATTTATATTTTTCATAATTTTCAAATTTATTTGTGTTTTACGTTTGTCTTAGCCTTTCTCTATTAACATAAGTCTTAGTCTTTCTATGATAGCATCAAAGATCCACGTTATGCATATATTTAAATAACTTTTCATTAAATGAATATTATATGAATAATTCATTCAATAATTTTCATTAAATTCTTGTACAGACATGGTGCCCCTCCACGTGCTATAGCAACGGTTGAGCCCATGTTCCATTGAGATTTTCTCACAAGTTTGATGCTTACAAGTGTGTTATTTGGGTAGATAAATAAAGGAATCTTACATATGCTTTTATCTTTTATATAAAATGGGTTGGCGTTCGGGCATGTTAAAACAATGAAGCTTTTAAATGCAATGGCTAGTTTTCCCCAGCATATTTTCACCATGTTCACAAATGTATGTTTTGACTTTGAAGTTTGACCATATATTAATAATAGGATTTTTACGCTATATCATCTCTTTTGAAATGGTGTTCTATTCTATCCTATCCTATCATGCTGGAGTTAGTAAAATCTATGAACGTTGACATTATTAAAAATGCACACTGATGTTATTTGTATAAATATGCATAAGGAGATTGAATGGGCTATCATACTACGTGGTGCACGTGTTGTGGTTTTAAAATATTGTTTATGGATATATTATATAATATTGCAGTGCACATGTTGTGATTTATGTTATTATATTGCATATATTCTATTCTTTTCCATAGTTGTATATTGTACATCTTAGCCTAGAAACATTTTTTTTATTTATGACAGATGATTCTTCTGAATATTTCACTATTGCTGTACATCATGGGGGATATTTTTCTAGCATGCCTAACAGACAATATATACAAGGGGAGATTGATTTTTTTGACTTGTGTGAGGGTGATAGGATGTCTTTAGTAGAACTTGATTGTATGGCAAGAATGTTAGGACATGTTGGGCTTATAGAGTTTTATTGGAAAATCCCTGATAGAGATTTAGCAGATGGTTTAGTTAGGATAAAGAGTGAAGATGATGTTATGCTGATGTGTAATAATGTGCCTCTAACTAGGTTTGTGTCTGTTTACCTAAACTATAAGACAAGTGATGGTTCAAATGTACATGGTAGTAGTAATAATGTAATTATTGAGAATGTTAATGAGATTGAAGGGTTTGAGAATGAAGGTAATGATATGGGTGACGGAGAGTTTGATGAAGATGGGTATGATGAGAATGAAGGTAATGATATGGGTGAGGGAGAGTTTGATGAAGATGACAGTGATAGTGATTTTAGAGACAGTAAGTATGAGATGGATGAAGATGATGATGAAATATTTGTTGAAGCTGTAGACCCTAATATTGAGAGGGATGGTGGTGATACATAATCTAATATTGGAATGAAAGGTAAAAGAAGAATGGAAGGTTGCAGCAAGGGTAGTAGTGCAGTGGAAGATAGAGTAGAAGATGATATTGAAGTTGAGTAGAGCATTGGTGGATATGTTTCTTACTCTAATGATTTATATAGTATTGATGGATCTGACAGTGACAAAGTAGATAAACCCAAAAAGAAATGGACTGAATTTAATGCCGTAGCTAACATGAATAACCCTATTTTTTCTGTTGGCATGATATTTGCTGATAAAAAGAAATTAAAAGATGCTATCAAGAATGCTAGCATTAAAGATAGGGTGAATATAGTATTTAAGAAAAATGACAAAATCAGGCTTAGGGTTGTCTGCAAACAAAGGTGTGATTGGACATTATATGGTAGGAAGTTAAACAAAGATCCAAATGATCCGACCTTCCAGATAAGCACTTACAAGTCCAAGCATACATGCTGCAAAGATTATGTGAACAGGAATATGGATTACAAGTGGCTCTGCAATAAGTATATGCATTGTTTTCTTGCTGATCCTAATTTTTCCTTGTCTTCATTTGAGAATCTGGTCTATAAGGAATATGTTTTGATTGTGCCAAGGATGAAGTTATGGAGGGCAAAACAGCTGGCTTTGGAAAGACTTCATGGAAATTACATTGATCAGTATTCTAAGGTTGGGAGGTATGCTGAAGAGATAAGAAACACTAATCCTGGATCTAGTGTTCTGTGTAAGCTAGATGTTGGTTTATTCCAAAGGATGCATGTGTGTTTGAAAGCATGTGTCGTCGGATTCCAACATTGCAGGCCATTGATCAGTATTGATGGTTGCCATCTGAAAGAAAAGTATGGAGGACAATTATTGACTGCTGTTGGTATTAATGCTAATGACTGTATATATCCAATTGCTTTTGCTGTGGTGGAAACTGAATGTACATACATGTGGACTTGGTTCATTAACCTTTTGAGTGAAGATGTCAATATTGAAAATCAATATAGTTGGACATGGATGTCTAACAAACGAAAGGTAAATTTAGTGTAATTTCTTTATTTTGTATGTTTATTTCTTTATTTATGTAATAGAAATTAACAATTCTGTTTTGAGTTGTAGGGATTGAAATCTGCACTGAGAAGCTTGTTTCCTGAATCAGAGCATAGATGTTGTGTGAGACACCTTCATAACAATTTCAAAACTGATGGCCACCGAGGCAAGAGCTTAAAGGATGCTCTGTGGGCTGCAGCAAGAGCAAGCAACATGGCAGACTTCAGGACTTGCATGGATGAGTTGAAAGCAAAGAATCGAAATGCATATGAGTGGCTTTTAGAAAAACTAGCATAAGAATGGTCCAAGTCTCATTTCAGCACCCTTCCAAAGTGTGATATGCTTTTCAACAACTTGTGTGAGTGCTTCAACAAGTACATATTGGATGCAAGGGACCAGCCGATATTGACTATGGTTGAAACAATCAGATGCAAGTTGTGTTGGGATTATGGACTACTTCGGGCTCATGCTTGAACATAATAATCAAAGTGCAGCGAAAATAAACAAAGAAGCACCCGAAGTACAACAGGATCTTAGGCTTGTGTTTAGCATAGGTTTATGACATTCAAAACTAATTAAATCACCCATATGATTTAGAAGTTACCTACTTAAGATATTGAAACCTTAAGTTGCAGATACTAATCTCGAATCCAAGATCTACAAAGCTTCAACTCGTTCAAGACCACAAGAAGCACAATTGTCCTTTCTCTAGAGCTAGTCCACACGAACAGCTAATGGATCCTTCTCTAAGGTATGGCGATTCACTTGTGCTAGCAAGTTGATCATAAGATCACAATCAAAAGGTCTATATTCTTGTATCTTTCTCCTTTAATCAATCTCACTCAACTAGGTGAAGAAGCGGCAAGAAGAACACCAAGATAGGAGGAATTACGGCAAGCTTTAGGGAGCTTAGGGAGGCTGCGATTTCAGCTTTTTGCTAAGTTAGAGTTCTCTTCTTGAAACCAAACTTTTTCTTAAGCAAAACCAGAATATCACAAGTAGAATAGAGCTAGCTTGGGTGGCTAAAACCTCTAAATATCATTATATAATGGCGCACACCCTAATCCCTATCTCCCTATGCTTGGCCGGCCATGTGTTACTTGTTGCACAAGATTTTCATTAATCCACTTGGACTTAAACTATTTAATTCTAGGATGGATCAATAGGCCCATTATATTATCTAATAATAATAATGGTCCAAGAATCTTAAAGCCTTAAGTTGGGCCAACCATCCTTAGTGGACATTCCTAAATTAGAATAGTCGCTTTGGACCCTTTCTAATTTTGTCATGCTTATTTATTGGATAGATTAATTTCTAAATGAAAGTAATTTAATTCTCAATTAAATTTCTTTCTCCTCATGAATCAGTTCATGTCATTAATCTATTAATATCATCTCATGATATTATTCCAATATAGTATAGTCAATCGCAATTCACTTTGCACATCTATATGTCAAAGTCGACTACTACACTAGATAAGACTTCTTGATTCCTCTTATCTCATTAAGACATTGTCCTTGGATTTCTCAATCTCAATTATGTCTTAATTAATCTCAATTGAACTTCTTCGATTGAGTCCTTAATATAGAACTTTTATTGCATTAAGTTTTACCTTAATAGAATACCATGTTTAATCCATTCATACCTGTTCTTATGTGTGTGACCCTCTAGGTTCCCAATATGTTGGCAATGATTATAAGTTAATCACATTAACTTGTTTCATAGATCAAGATCGGGATCTAGCCACCCATCAGGACCACCCAAATGTTGTGAAGTCAGCGTGACCTTTTAGAACCTTTCAGCAACCAGCCTGTCGATGTAATACAGTCTTTTCACCATATATCTCGGATATCGCATGAGCATGGTGTAGTGTCTACTCATGATCAATCCATATTAGTTCTTTGCAACTTATGATTAACCTTATGAATTTAGAGAAAAAACTTTCTCCTAAATCCATTATGCTTTGGCCAAAGACTTAATCAAGTTAATCGTAGTCAAGAACAAACGAGATATGTCTCCAATATCACAGGGAGTGGTGAATCCTCTCTGGATCACTCATTCATCTTCGCATGGTTCATGTCATACCCAATAACATGCTACTTTAAGCATCCTCGTGATTGGGACCCATTCGTGATGAAATCGAAGTATGACACTCTCCATACAAGATGACCTGGTATCACAAGTCTGAGGACTAATTTACACGAATGGTACTAAGAGAACATTATCATAGACACTAGAGTGATATATTACCAAATGAAGTTCTCTTTCCGGGCCATGTTCAGTGAACTTGTTCAACAGACAAGCACCTATATGTTATCCCAAGTATCCTATACTTCAACCTGTATGAGATCGGTTGCTTACTTCACAAGTAAGAAGGCTTAACATATACTAGTCTTTGAGCATTGCTAATGCCCCTTCTTGGCAATATGATGACCAGGAACAGTTTGAGGAACAAGGCTTTGATGCATAAGGATCTCATAATTATAACTCTTTGTAATTCCTTTGCAAGGCCATTATGTTCCATGGGCTTCATCGATTAGTACTTAATATCTCCTTATTATTGTACTAACATGAAGGAAAACCTTGTATCACTATAATCATAGTGAAGGGTATGCTTTATTGCCTGTGTATCCCAAGCTCAATCTGATTGGCTTTAAGGCATACACCAACAATCTCCTACTTGCACTAAGCCAATGACTAACGCATCCAATGCCGAACTCTTTCGTTTAGTAATTGTGTCTCTACAAGGACATAGCTTAAGTGCATTGAGAATATGCTTTGTCATATACATGATAATCTCATTATCAAGGTTAATAATTCGGATCACAACGAGACCTAGATTCCATTCATGTGGCTCAGTTGTATTTAAAACAACTATTGGAATCTACTTGTTAGCTTGTAGCTAGTAATCCAAATATAACTCCTTTTGCAAGCCAAAACAAAAGAGTTAGTCTTACAAACCTTTAATATAAACGTGCAATCTTTTCAAGTATGGAACGATTCCTACTAATTGCATTTTTCAAAAATGACAATTTATCATAACATTTAATTATTCAAAAAGTTATTAATAGCTCCCCCTAAATCCTACATATGTAGATGTTAAGGGATTAATTCAATAACAATTCGGATTCCATATCACTAAGCTAAATGGTATTCAAAATACTTTGCAAGTTGTATAATTTATAAGACTAAGTTATAGAGCTATTCTATAACTGGTTTATTTAAGAGGAAGCTAAATAAGCTTGGCATCTTATGCCAGCAAAACAATATGTCTTGAAAACATAAATAAAATATCCTCAACATTGGCTTATAATGCCAATGAAAACATCAAATGTTTCTAAATAAATCCTAACTAAATAGTCTTATTTGAAAACCCATAAGATCGGCAAGCTCTGATGTAGCATCAAACTCGGTAGCCATCTTCATGGTCCAGCTTCACTACTCTTTCCTTTGGTCCCTACAATATGTCATACATATTTAATACCAAATTATATGTATCATATACCAAGAGAAGTGAATCAAATTATACCTGAAGTTGAAACTCCTTTTAGCTTATTTCCCTTGTTAGACTCAAGGTACTCCTTGCAATTGCGCCTCCAACGACTAGTTTTTCCACAATGGAAGCAAGCTTTATTAGCATTAGCATTATCCTTATCCTTTGCTTTGCAACACCATCATCAAGGCTTCAAACTTTTTGAAGCAGGAGGTACATCCCATCTAGTTTTCCTTTTCTTCTTACCTTTTGGTTTAGAGAAAGAGACTAAATGGACAGATGACTTGTCCTTAACAATGGTTTGCTCAACCTTTGTGAGCATATTCAATAACCTAGAAAGGGTTGCCTTTAAATGGTTCATGTTGAAGTTCAACACAAATTGGGAATAGCTCTCAGGTAATGAAGAAAGAATTAGATCAATGCTTAGATCATGATCCATAACCCATCCTATCTGCTCCAATCGGGTAATATACCCTATCATCTTAAGCACATGTGGCCTCACTGGGCTTCCCTCTGACATTTTTGTTTGGAAAAATTCCTTTGAGATGTCAAATCTCTCAGTGCGATTCTCTTTAGCGAACAGTTCTCGAAGGTTAAGGATGATATCCTCAGCATTCATAGCCTCATGCTGCTTTTGGAGATCGGGTGCCATGCTAGCCAACATCACACATGTTGCTTGTACGAGATCATCTCTATGAACTCTATAGGCCACCCTCTCCTCCTCAATTGCATTAGCAGCATGCTCATCTGGGATGGGCTCATCAAGAACATAAGCTTTCTTTTCCTATGTCAAGACAATCTTACCATTGCGAAACCAAATCAACGAAGTTCAGTCTAGTTAACTTATTAGCATCAAGTATGCTTCTCAATGATAATGCTATTGCCATTTTAGCGTTTATATCCTATATGTATAAAAAACAATTAACAATCAATAAATAGCAAGCAGTAATCATTTATGCCAGGCTTTAATACTTAAATGATTATTCTCATTATTTTAACAAAATAATAGCCCTCTACTACTATTTCGAGAAATTTAACTTTTGAACTTCTTAATAAGCTAGGACCCCTTTCATTACAGCATAACCTCGAGTGACTCAACAAGCTATGTTGAAACTAATTGAGTAGGTAACTTAATTTACCAATTACATCTCTATGCAACTCCTAGATCCAGTTAGGTGAGAACTCTTTGCCTAAATACATCATATGCATTTCGCCTAACTTTTCCTCTAAATGTCATGCGATCAAGTTTTAAAGCATCTGGATAACATAACACCTAGTTGAGTAAGACCCACCTTCAATAACTCAAAAATGTTCGTACATAAGTTTCACCCTGTGTGACTCAACAAGCCTCCGAATGGAAGAACTCTGGTTATCTTGTTATGATGGTGGAAGGCAACTTATCATGCGTAACATGGACTTAATATAATTTAATGTGGGATTTCATTTAACTTTTATATAGGTCTCATTGATTTCATACTTGATTAACATGCATAGCATTCATTCAATTACATACATCACATATATATAATTCAAAATAAATCTATCACATGCAATCTACTAGGATGATTATGGACTTAATTCTAATCTAGTTTCCTTGAGCCATTAGGAAACTAGTTGGTCAAATTCCTAGGGGATACCATACATAGTCTTCAAAAGCTTTGTTGGTAATCTCCTTGGTTGCTTCTTATTGGCGCCATTTCTCCTTACAAACTTGGAATCTACATAAATTCTACTTCCTATCCTAAATCTAAATCTATAAAGAATATAACGGTTACATTGCTTTATCAAAAACCTCGAGTTACATTCGAGGGGAGTTAGATGAAAGAGAATTTACAACTCTGGAATGAAAAAGAGAAGGCAGGATGCGCAGACCCTATTTATAAAATGCCAATAAGAAAATTCAACCATACATTCCCTAGTCATACTAAGTTCTAGTCCATAACCATCCTTCATGCATGCATAATCATATTATAAGCATAAAATATAAACATGCATAGTCAATATCACCTGGTGAACTTGTGTACTATCTGCATAAAATGTCACCAAATAAATCTGAGACAATTTATCAAATCATTCTAGCAATTTCGATTCTAACTATTAAAACACTTTTAATAACATCTTAACAATTAAGAAGGCTATCTTGAAATCGGACTTTACCTAACTTTTAGGTTGCTTGTCTTAATTAGGACAAAACATTCTAGCATGCTCAAAATCCTAAACCTTTTAGGACTTCTATTTTTGTCTTATACCAAATCTTTAAGTTTGCAATTCATCCTAACTCTTTAGGAACTTAAAGTCTCATTAGGTAACTCTTACCTAATCATACTACATGTTTCTCCTAACCTTTAGGATTCACACTGCCACTAGGAAACAGTTTCCTTGTTAGAGCAGGACTCTAACTCTTATCCTAGGCGTAGGCAATATCTTTGGCCATAGAATGGCCGTTGTCAGCCTATGATCAGACTATTGTATGCCATATTCATGTGGCTACTGGATGCTCGAAAGAGCCTGATAATCGCCCCGTATAATTGTACTCAATTCGGCAACAATTGCCTTCTTAGTGTTTTGGTTCGGCCTTACTAGCATGTAGCAACAATTGCCACCTTTCCAATCATGTTCCATGCCTAAACCAGCCATCATAGATGAATCATATTCACCTTAGATGTTGTCCGAAACTCCTAGCAAACATGTGGAACCCACACTCATGCTCGAATTTTATGGCATGTAAACACCTATAAAATAGTCCAAAATATTTCAGCATTGTAGTAACATCGTTTCATGTCCAAAAACAACTTTGCTTCAAGGTTTTAAGCTCAAATCAATTTTGTAACTTCAATGGCAGCATATAATATAAAATTTACAGATCTAATATATCTATAAAATCAATTTTATATTATCTCCAAACCAACTTACAAAACTTGACTCAAAACTATGTTTTTGACATCAAAACTTGTCGGGTTTACTAAGACATGTCATGGCTTTAATTGATGCACCCAAAAGAGTGTATCTTTATTTAACCTTGCACTAAAAAGATCAATTGTAAGTATAGTAGTTAGCAAGGGTCGAGTCCTCAGGGATTGGGTTTTAGTTTAAAATTACTAGTCTAAAACCTAAATTCAAAGAAAACAAAATAAAAGGAAAGGTTTTTAAAATCAATTTAAACTAAAGACTTATAATCAAAGAAGAAAGCAAGTAAATAAGAAGTAATCAAATATAAGAAAAATATGGTTAAGGTTTCATTGTCCACCACTAGACATCATTAAGAATCAATTTCATATCTATCAACTTTAATTAGCTATCAAAGTTAACAACCGTAGATAACAACAAGCTCTGTTACCCCAATCTTTCCTTAGTTTGTCGTTAAATAGAACAAGCTCTCTATTTAATCTCTAACTATCAAACAACCTAGAATAAGCTCTCGATGTTCAGTTTAATAACATCTTTATGATGAGAAAGATAGGTTGATCTAAGCAACAAACACATAAGCTCAGATTGTTCAACTTAGGTTATATTCCACTTTGCAATTATTGAAAACTTGACCATAATCATTAATCACAAATTGCTACTTATGAATAGAAAATCAAGACAATTACACGGATCAAGACTCCTAAACTAGTATTAGACAATTATCAAGATTTATCTAGTTGGCCACCTAAACAAATCAAAACATCATCATGAACAATTTTAATGGAAGAACATAAGCAACTTTGATAGAAAACAATGATAGATAGATTCTGAAAATTAATTACATAACATGTCTAGGGCTTTGAAATCACCCTTAACCAAATAAAATTTTAGCCTAGCATAAGCATTGTAAACATAAACATAAAATTAAAGAGAATCTAAGAAGAAAATAAAAGAAAGAAAGAAGAAGAAGAAGAAGAAGAAGAAGAATATTAATTATCCAGCCTCTTGCTCTCTCAAAAACAAAGAAACAAAGAAGAAATCAGAACTTTGATGCTTGGGGAAGTGTAAATTTCGTTTGCCCCCTTGATCTCTATTTATAGGCAATAGCTAGGGCATCAAATAAGTGCATTTCAGCTCTCTCCCTTCAATAAATGCTGACTTGTGGCTAAAGTTAAGAAAAAGTGGTTGACTTTTATGTTTTAAGGAAAGATATAAGCCTTGGCAGCCAAGTTTGAATAAAGTAGGAAAGTTTTAGTCAAAGCACTCTTTAATGAAGGGAGATTACAAACTTGCAGGCAAAGTAAGTGTAAGGAAGGAAAGTCTTGGCTGATTTAATTCTCCTACTTTGACTATGATTAGCTTTAAGGAAAGATATTTGCAATTAATGCAAGTTGACAGCCACTAATCCTTCTTTGGCAAGGATAAACATAAATGTCAGCTAGGGTATTAAGAAAAAGATGTGATTTGCGGCTAGGGTTTTTTTCTGCCATTAGGGTTTTTAGGGAGATATTCCAATGCTGATTTGGATGACCATTTCTTATCCGATTTAGGCCCATGACCAATCGTTGGAAAGGTAATCAAGTGATATTAAAAAGTCAAGAAGGAAGTTTTTTCGAATAAAGAGTCTAACATCATGTTTTCTTTGCAACAAGCTCCGGAGGTCAAATCTGTCTTCTTGCTTTGCACCAAGAATTTGATGTTTTTGACTCCCAACTTTTTTTCCATCTTGTGATTGTGATTTTGTAAGCTATTTAATATCCTAGTTGACATGTTTTGAATTCATCTCTTCCAAAATAACTACAAAGCATAAAAACCTAGTAAAATGTCAAGGAACTTAAGAATCAAAACACAAAGTATAAGGAAATTCAATAGGAAAATGTATGAAATTAAGCACTTATCAAACTGCCCCACACTTAATCTTTTGCTAGTCCTCAAGCAAAATCAAATAGAGACAAAGTAATAAACCTAATCTAATCCTCTTTCAATACAAATTAGAGACAATCATTGAACAAGTCTTATAAACTAATCAATAGCTTAAAGAGTTTCACAAAAAATCATGCTTGATAGTAAATGGTTTGAGTTTAGCTAAAATTAACATAACATATCTCAATCAAAATAGTGCATGTTCAAACTTAATCTCAACTTCTCAAATGGGATACCCTCATGATTTTCACTCTTTAAAGAAGTGGTGAAGTGTTTACACTTAATCAATCTCATGAAAGCAGTTTCTACCATATGCTTGCTTGTCCACCTATTCTCCACTACTTAGATCATCCAACTTCATGAATCAAGAGGTCTTTATGCAAGGTTATAATAGGGCCAAGGGGTAATAATGTGGCTAAAGAATAAAAGATAAAGGATATTACAAACGTTCCAAAGATTTTATAGAGTTTAGAGACATAATAAGATTCATACAAAGAAACTTCTCAAAACTCTTTACAAGTACATAATCACATAGGCCGAATATTCATGTTGGGCCTTTTCTTCATTCTAAACAACTTTCTAACATCTTTTTCTTTTCTTTAACTAGAAGTTCAAGAGATTATTCAATTTTTTTTTTCACATGGGAATGTATTTGGCAATATTCCCTCTATTTTTCTCTTGACTTTTGCCTTTCTCCTCACCCACACCTAGTTCTTGTTTCTAACCCAAATTTTCAATAGATCTTCCTTGTCTATGCAACATGTCTCAAAACATGCTAATTAATCTTTGGAACAAGGGTAAAGATATAAATAAGTATATTTAGGTTAGGGACAAGTTATGGTTACCAAAGAAATAGCTTATTCATTGTAGGCTCAAATTGGTTCACTAAGGGGGATGTTCTCTTGGAACATCAATAAGGGATGACTGTTTGGCCTTGGTTAAAAATCCTAATGCCTCTATCATATTCATGTTGTCACATGCATCAATATAGTCTCAACAAGGTTTAAAGCAAGTTCTAGAGAATCATGTAATCATAAGAGCACTCAACAAAGAAATTAGATTGATATGTATAATGCATCAATCATATAGGCTAAAAAACTCACAAGGATGATTATACAAGTCAGAGTTCAGTCTAAACATGCTTCTTTCTCAATCAACATATCATATTAACATTGTCTAAAAAAAATGACATCAAGCTCAATTCAAATGAAAATCTTATCACTAATAAATCAGTTTTAGACTTATGCAATTCATATCTCATCATAGTATTGAAAGTAACTAAAGCACACTAAAAACAACATAAAAAGAATCAAAAACAAAACACACTAAAGAAAATCCTAAATTCTTCCCCCCACACTTAATTTTTACATTGTCCCCAATGTAATGCTATTATCCCCAATGCAAGAATTATATGTAAGAGAAAAGAACTACTAAACAAAACAAACTAAAGAAAAACAAGAAAAGATAGAATTATGGAGAGTATGGAATATGCAAATCTGATTATAATGGATGCTCTCCATCCTTTTGGGTTGCCTCCCAAGAAGCGCTTGGTTTATTGTCCTCAGCCTGACTTAGACCCATGCCATTATTATTCAACATAATTTGGCTCAAAAAGTGGTAACTCCTCCACATCTTGTATTGGAAAGTTCTCATAGTAAGGCTTCAATCTATGACCATTCACTTTGAATGCCTTATCTATTTTTGGACTTTGGATTTCAACTGCACCATGAGTAAATACATTAGTAATAACAAAAGGTCCAACCCAACGAGAACGTAACTTACCTGGAAATAATTTAAGGCGTGAATGGAAGAGAAGAACTTTTTGTCCAACAACAAAGTCCTTTCTTGATATCATCTTCTCATGGAATGCCTTAGTCTTTTCCTTGTAAATCCTAGAATTCTCATAGGCATCATTCCTTATCTCCTCTAGTTCTTGTAGGTCAAGTTTTCTTTGCTTACCTGTCTCATCCATCTCCATGTTGCATTGTTTGATAGCCCAATATGATTTATGTTCCAATTCAACCGAAAGATGACAAGGCTTACCATAAACAAGTCGATAAGGAGACATACCAATTAGTGTCTTATATGCTGTCCTATAAGCCCAAAGTGCACCATCAAGTCGTGAACTCCAATCCTTCCTATTAGGGTTAACTGTCTTTTCAAGGATAGACTTTACTTCTCGATTTGACACTTCAGCTTGCCCTAGTTTGAGAATGGTATGAGGTGGAGACCTTGTGTGTGATGTTATACTTCCTCAAAAGTGCTTCCACAGTCCTATTGCAAACGTGAGTACCTCTATCGCTGATTATGGCCTTTGGTGTTCCAAACCTAGCAAAGATGTTAGTCTTGAAAAAATCTGAAACAACTTTAGAGTCATTAGTCCTAGTGGCTTTTGCTTCCACCCACTTCGAAACATAATCAACGGCAAGTAAAATATAAAGATTACCAAAAGAAGAAGGACAAGGTCCCATGAAATCCATGCCCCATACATCAAAAATTTCAAGAATAAGTATTGGAGTTTGAGGCATTTGATTTCTAGCACCTAAGTTACCTGTTCTTTGACAACGATCACATGACTTGCAAAAGAGGTATGCATATTTGAATATAGTAGGCCAATAAAATCTAGAATCAAGAACTTTCATGGCTGTCCTTTTGGATCCAAAGTATCCTCTACATGCATAAGAGTGACAAAAGGTGAGAATAGATTAAAATTCAGGTTCGAGTACACACCTTCTTATAATCTGATCGGAGCAATGCTTCCAAAGGTAAGGATCATCCCATATGTAGTATTTGGCATCACTCTTGATCTTATTTCTTTGAGCTTGTGTCAACTCTTGTGGCAACTTCTTGGTAACTAAGTAATTAACAATATCGGCATACCAAGGAGTTGTTGTACTTATAAAAAGAAGTTGCTCATCCGGAAAGTTCTCATTCAAGGGTAGTGCATCCTCTTCATGAACTAAACGGCTAAGATGGTCCGCAACCAAGTTGTCACAACCTCTCTTATCTTTTATCTCTAAATCAAACTCTTGTAAGAGAAGTATCCATCTAATCAACCTTGGTTTGGCCTCCTTCTTAGTGAGTAAGTACCTAAGGGCTCCATGGTCAGAAAATACAATTACTTTAGTACCAATTAAATAAGATCAAAATTTTTCTAAAGTAAATAAACAGCCAAAAGTATTTTTTTTTAAGTAGTGGAATAGTTTAATTGAGCATCATTAAGAGTTCGGGAGGCATAATAAATGGCATGTGAGGCTTTGCCAACCCTTTGGCCCAAAACAGCTCCAATGGCATAGTCACTAGCATCACACATGATTTCAAAAGGTACATTCCAATCTGGTGGTTGCATGATAGGAGCTGATGTCAAGAGTCCATTCAATGTCTCAAACGCCTCTTTGCATTTATCATCAAAGTGGAAAACCACATCTTTTTGTAGTAGCTTGTAAAGAGGTAATGTGATCTCTGAGAAGTCTTTAATAAATCTCCTATAGAAACCTGCATGTCCAAGAAAAGAACGAACCTCTCTCACATTTGTGGGAGGTGGTAAAGAATGCATAATATCTATTATTTATCAACCTCTATCCCTCTAGAAGAAATAACATGGCCCAAAACTATTCCTTGTTCTACCATAAAGTGACATTTTTCCCAATTCAAAACAAGGTTAGTTTCCATGCATCTTTCAAGTACAAGTGTAAGGTTCTCTAGACATCTATCAAAAGATTCTAGTGCCCCTTCCACATGGTCACTCAAGGCTAGTTCCCCTTTAGCATTCCCCATTCCGAGATGTTTGCTAAGGACTATCTCCACACTGTCTTCACCATCTAGCTCATAAGCTTGCTGCACTAGTGAGTCAATTATATCAATATTAAAAATAGAATGCACATCACTTGGATATCTCATGGCCTCAAAAATGTTAAAGCGAATTATTTCACCATCAAATTCCATTGTTAAAGAGCCATCATGTACATCTATTTTAGTTCTTGCTATTTTCAAGAATGGTCTCCCTAATAGAATAGGTGTGGGATTAGAAGACATCTCATCTTCCATCTCAATAACATAAAAGTCAGCGGGAAAAACCAATTCATTAACCTGTACAAGAACGTCTTCTACAACTCCTCTTGGATAAGTGTTAGAAAGGTCAGCAAGTTGTATTATAACACCGGTTTCCTCTAATGGTCCTAGATTCAATGAAGCATAAATTGAATATGGCATGACATTAATAGATGCCCCTAGATCTAGCATAGCACGCTCAAACCTGGTGTTGCCTATCTTACAAGGAATGGTAAACATACCTGGATCCTTGCATTTAGGTGGGAGTTTCTTTTGAAGAACAGCTGACACATTCTCCTCCACACTTACCTTTTCATTCCATTTCAATTTCCGTTTAGATGTGCACAACTCTTTTAGGAACTTGGCATATCTTGGCACTTGCTTGATAGCATCTAGTAAAGGAATGTTCACCTCTATTTTTTGGAAGGTTTCCAAAATTTCCTTCTCTTGCTCCTCCTTCTTGGACTTTGCTAACCTGCTAGGAAAAGGTAGAGGAGTTATATAAGAAGGAAAGGATGGTTTAGGAGCTACCTTTTGTAATGGCTCATTGGGATGTGAAGATGATGCCATGGTGTTGTCCTCCCCTTGAGCACTATCCTTTTGTGGTGTCTCAAGCAGTTTCCCACTTCTTAGAGTTATAGCATTGGCATTCTCTCTTGGATTCACTATGGTTTGGGAAGGTAATTTCCCGGAATCCCTTGCTTGCATTTGACTCATGGTTGTTGCCAATTGCCCAATTTGAGTCTCCAAATTTCGGATACATGTCTGTGTTTCCTGTTGAAATTGAATTGTATTAGTAGAGAGAGCTTTAACAAGATCTTCAAGAGAAGTACCTGAATTTTGGGTGGGTGGCACTTGTTGTCGGGTTTGGTATGGTTGTTGCACTCTTTGTTGAAAACCCGGTGGTCTGTTGTCAAATGGTGGAGGAATAGTTTGTGGTTGGTTCCCTCCATAATTGAAGTTTGGATGATCCCTCCATCCTGGATTGTATGTGTTTGAGTAGGGATCATATTTCCTTGATTGGTTCTGAATCCACCCATGGCATTCACATGTTCATTGGTGTCCTCTTGAAGTGTTGGACACATATCGGTTTGGTGCCCCATGTTTGAACATATGCCACAAGCCTTTATTTGCTGTATATTACCTACAGCCAGTTGTTGAACAAGAGAAGTCAGTTTATCAAATTTTTGTTCAAGGGATGATATACTTACCTCATTAACTCTCTTGGGTTGTGGTGGTGGATCTTGTCTCATTGAGAATTGTTGAGAATTGGCTGCCATGTTGGAGATTAGAGTTCTAGCAGCCCCGAGAGTCTTATCAACTGGAGCTCCCCCACTAGCGGCATCTATCATACTTCTCTCCATGGGCATGAGACCTTCATAGAAGTATTGGATGAGAAGTTGTTCACTTATCTGATGGTGTGGACATGATGCACAAAGTTGCTTGAACCTCTCCCAATATTCATATAAGGACTCTCCATTGTATTGTCGAATCCCACATGAATGTTGGCAGCCTTAGATGCTGGGAAATACCTTTCCAAGAATGCTTTCTTCATTTTATTCCATGTAGTGATGGTCGTGGATGGTAGATAGTAGAGCCATTCCTTTGCTGAATCAGCTATAGAGAATGGGAAGGCTCTCAGCTTAACTTGCTCTTCCGTAACCCCTGTTGGTCTCATGCTTGAGTAAACTACATGGAATTCCTTGAGGTGCTTATTTGGATCCTCTCCTGCAAAACCATGAAAACTTGGGAGAAGATTAATCAAACCAGATTTTAATTCAAAAGCTACCTCAAGATTAGCATATTCAATGCATAATGGTTGTTGACCCAAGTCCGGAGTGGCTAGCTCCTTGAGAGTTCGGTTGTCAGCTGTTGCCATCTCTCCTTGCTTCTCTTGGATGTTTTGGATCAACTCCTCGATTGGTTGTTGGTGAGAATTTATAAATTTTTGAATTCGCCTAAGTCTTAAGTCTTCTTAGGAATCTTGGAACATTCACTAATAAAAAAAAAAGTAAATAATTAGAACAAAAAATAAGAATAAACCAATAAACTAGTAAACTAAAGAAAGCAATCCCCGACAACGGTGCCAAAAACTTGATGCACCAAAAAGAGTGTATCTTTATTTAACCTTGCACTAAAAAGATCAATTGTAAGTATAGTAGTTAGCAAGGGTCGAGTCCTCAAGGATTGGGTTTTAGTTTAAAATTATTAGTCTAAAACCTAAATTCAAAGAAAACAAAATAAAAGGGAAGGTTTTAAAATCAATTAAACTAAAGACTTATAATCTAAGAAGAAAGAAAGTAAATAAGAAGTTATCAAATATGAGAAAAATATGGTTAAGGTTTCATTCTCCACCACTATACATCATTAAGAATCAATTTCATATCTATCAACATTAATTAGCTATCAAAGTTAACAACTGTAGATAACAACAAGCTCTGTTACCCCAATCTTTCCTTAGTTTGTCGTTAAATAGAACAAGCTCTCTAATTAATCTCTAACTATCAAACAACCTAGAATAAGCTCTCTAAGTTCAATTTAATAACAGATTTATGATGAGAAAAATAGGTTGATCTAAGCAACAAACACATAAGCTCAGATTGTTCAACTTAGGTTATGTTCCACTTTGCAATTATTGAAAACTTGACCATAATCATTAATCACAAATTGCTACTTATGAATAGGAAATCAAGACAATTACACGGATCAAGACTCCTAAACTAGCATTAGACAATTATCAAGATTTATCTAGTTGGCCACCTAAACGAATCAAAACATCATCATGAACATTTTAATGGAAGAACATAAGCAAATTTAATAGAAAACAATGATAGATAGATTCTGAAAATTAATTACATAACATGTCTAGGGCTTTGAAGTCACCCTTAACCAAATAAAAGTTTAGCCTAGCATAGGCATTGTAAACATAAACATAAAATTAAAGAGAATCTAAGAAGAAAATAAAAGAAAGAAAGAAGAAGAATATTAATTATCCAGCATCTTGCTCTCTCAAAAACAAATAAACAAAGAAGAAAATAGAACTTTGATGCTTGGGGAAGTGTAAATTTCGTTTGCCCCCTTGATATCTATTTATAGGCAATAGCTAGGGCATCAAACAAGTGAATTTCAGCTCTCTCCCTTCAATAAATGCTGACTTGTGGCTAAAGTTAAGGAAAAGTGGCTAACTTTTATGTTTTAAGGAAAGATATAAGCCTTGGGAGCCAAGTTTGAATAAAGTAGGAAAGTTTTAGTCAAATCACTCTTTAATGAAGGGAGATTACAAACTTGCAGGCAAAGTAAGTGTAAGGAAGGAAAGTCTTGGCTGATTTAATTCTCCTACTTTGACTAGGATTAGCTTTAAGGAAAGATACTTGCAATTAATGCAAGTTGACAGCCACTAATCTTTCTTTGGCAAGGATAAACATAAATGTCAGCTAGGGTATTAAGAAAAAGATGTGATTTGCGACTAGGGTTTTTTCTGCCACTAGGGTTTTTAGGGAGATATTCCAATGCCGATTTGGATGACCAGTTCTTATCCGATTTAGGCCCATGACCAACGGTGGGAAAGCTAATCAAGTGATCTTCAAAAGTCAAGAAGGAAGTTTCTTCGAATAAAGAGTCTAACATCATGTTTTCTTTGCAACAAGCTCCGGAGGTCAAATCTATCTTCTTGCTTTGCACCAAGAATTTGATGTTTTTGACTCCCAACTCTTTTTCCATCTTGTGATTGTGATTTTGTAAGCTTTTTAATATCCTAGTTGACATGTTTTGACTTCATATCTTCCAAAATACCTACAAAGCATAACAACCTAGTAAAATGTCAAGGAACTTAAGAATCAAAACACAAAGTATAAGGAAATTCAATAGGAAAATGTATGAAATTAAGCACTTATAATTAATCCTTGTTGATTTAAACAATTTTAATCTACCGTTTAAACAATTTTAAACATGATTAAAGTCATTATATATCTACTGTCCAGATTGCATAGATGTACCCCCGGGAACACAGGCGATATCCATTCCTCCTTACCGTATGGCTCCATTGGAGCTAATGGAACTAAATGTTCAGTTACAGGATCTTCTTGATAAGGGCTTTATACGCCCGAGTACTTCTCCTTGGGGTGCTCCGGTTTTATTTGTTAAGAAGAAGGATGGATCGCTACGAGTGTGTATTGATTACAGGCAGCTGAATAAGGTGACGACGAAGAATAAGTATCCGTTGCCTAGGATCGATAATTTATTTGATTAGCTGTAGGGAGCTCAGTACTTTTTTAAGATAGATCTTAGATCCGAGTACCATCAGCTTCGCATCAAGACGGAAGATATTCCCAAAACGACCTTTCGCACTCGATATGGACATTATGAGTTTTTGGTCGTGTCGTTTGTACTGACAAATGTACTGGCAGCGTTCATGGATTTGATGAACAGGGTGTTCAAACCCTTCCTTGACAAGTTTGTGATTGTGTTCATTGATGATATCTTGGTGTATTCGCAAGGCGAGAAGGAACATAGGGAACACCTCCGCATAGTCCTCGAGACTCTTTGAGCACACAAACTGTTTGCCAAGTTCTCCAAGTGTGAGTTTTGGCTATCTAGTGTGAGCTTTCTTGGCCATATAGTTTCGAGGGAAGGTATTTCTGTAGATCCCAGGAAGATTGAGGCAGTACGAGACTGGGAGAGGTCGACTACAGTAATAGAGATCAGAAGTTTCTTAGGGTTAGCTGGATATTATAGGAGGTTCGTGGAGAACTTCTCGAGGATAGCCGCACCACTAACCAGGTTAACACAGAAGAATGTTAAGTTTGTTTGGTCAGATGAGTGCGAAAAGAGCTTTAATGAACTTAAAGAGCTCTTGACTTCAGCACCAGTGTTAGCATTTCCAAATGAGACAGATGGCTTTGTGGTGTATTGTGATGCTTCTCGCAAAGTTTGGGTTGCATATTGATGTAGAAGAACATGGTTATTGCCTATGCGTCGAGACAGTTGAAAAGGCATGAGCAGAATTACCCCACGCATGACTTGGAACTAGCAGCCATTATTTTCGCATTAAAGATATGATGACACTATTTGTACGGCCGTTCATGCGAGATATATACAGACCACAAGAGTCTCAAGTATATATTTGATCAGCGGGAGCTGAATTTGAGACAGAGGAGGTGGTTGGAATTACTCAAGGATTATGATTGTACCATCATTTATCATCTCGGCAAGGCCAATGTTGGTGCAGATGCCTTTAGTAGAAAGTCCATGGGTAGCTTAGCCCATATAGCAGTACAGAGGAGACATATGGTCTGGAAAGTGAGGAATTTCCTCAATGATGGTGTGGTACTTAGTGTTACCGACATGCGGGAGATGTTAGCCCACGTGCAAGTACGGTCATCACTAGTGGAGGAGGTAAAACGATAGAAACATGATGATGATTTTTGCATAGGAAAGAAAGCCCAGGTTGGACAAGGATTGTGCGAGGTGTTTCGTATAGATGATGATGGAACTTTATGGTTACATGACCGCCTCGTGGTACCGTTGGCAGGAGATATTCGACATAGACTCCTCGAGGCAGCTCATAGCTCATCATACACTATGCACCCTGGGTCCACCAAGATGTATCATGATCTACGAGCACATTATTGGTGGGAAGGCATGAAGAAGGATGTAGCCAACTTTGTGGCTAGATGCTTGGTGTGCCAACAGGTTAAGGCCGAACATCAGAAATCTCCAGGTACACTTCAGAGTTTGGATATCCCTGAATGGAAATGGGACAAGGTTACGATGGATTTTGTCACGGGGT
This sequence comes from Fremontodendron californicum, assembly GCA_030761205.1. NCBI lineage: Eukaryota > Viridiplantae > Streptophyta > Magnoliopsida > Malvales > Malvaceae > Fremontodendron > Fremontodendron californicum. The sequence goes on along the minus strand of JAULJL010000018.1, from coordinate 22,031,313 downwards.
GGCCTAAGTCAACCAAAGGATTCGACTCGGTATGGGTGATTGTCGATAGATTGACCAAGTTCGCGCCTTTCTTGCCGGTGCGCACTATATATACAGCAGTCCAGTATGCTAGAATATATTTGAACCCGATAGTGCCTTTGCATGGAGTGCCTATTTCTATTGTGTCAGATAAAGGCACACAGTTCACATCGAGGCACACAGTTCACATTGAGGTTTTGGGAATCATTCCAGAGAGCCTTGGGTACTCAGTTGAGGTTCAGTACTGCGTTCCATCCCTAAACCGATGGTCAATCTGAAAGGACCATCCAGACTTTAGAGGATATGCTACGGGCATGTGTTTTAGATTTTGAGGGTAGTTGGGATCAGCACTTGTCTTTGATTGAGTTCACATATAATAACAGTTATCAGAGTACCATACAAATGGCACCATATGAAGCATTATATGGCTGAAAATATAGATCTCTAGTGGGATGGTTCGAGGTGGGTGATTGTCCATTGTTAGGTCTAGATATGGTTCGAGAAGCATTGAGAAATGTGGAGTTGATCCGTGACAAAATGCGAGCGGCACAGAGTCGGTAAAAGTCTTATGCCGATAATAGACATCGGGAACTAGAGTTTGATGTGGGGGATCATGTGTTCTTGAAAGTGTCTCCGTTTAAGGGTGTCATGAGATTCGACAAGAGAGGAAAGCTGAGTCCAAGGTACATTGGACCGTTTGAGATACTTCAACGACATAGGGCAGTAGCATATTATTTGGTCCTTCCTCCCGAGTTAGCCACTGTACGCCCGGTGTTTTATGTGTCGATGCTTCAAAAATACCTCCCCGATGAGTCCCATGTGTTGCAACCGCATGCGGTAGAGGTAGACCCCTACATGTCATATGTAGAAGAACCCATAGCCATAGTAGAACGACAGGTACGGAAGCTACGATCGAAGGAGATTCCTTCGGTGAAGGTTGTATAGAATCATCATGGGAAAGCGGAAGCTACTTGGGAACTTGAAAGAGACATGAGAGGAGACAGTACCCCCAGTTATTCCGGGAGTAGGTACGTAACTCTTTAAATGAATTATTCAATAAGTTCACAATTAGGAAAATTCGAGGACGAATTTTATTAAGGGGGGAGAATTGTAAGACCTTCGTAAGACAGAGATCGACGTGGGTCTCTTTAAATGATTCATAGACGGTGGATCAGGTTTATGTATGCTTGTAGACAAAGCACACTACCATCTGGTCTTATAGTTATATTAATAATTTTTAGAATAAGGGGTTTAATCGGCTATTTGAGAGATTTAGCCTTAAATTGACCATGAGTCAGGAATCGAAATCGGGACAACGTAAAATTTGGTATTTTAACTTCACATAGTGTTAAAATATGATATATTACTAATCAGGAGTTTTGGAAAATCTAATCGGCACAAAATCGGTAAAATATGAACCAGGGGTATTTTGGTCATTTAATCCAAAATTTTATTTTTTTGTTCGAATATGGTACCAATAGACTCCGTGATCATAGAGGATCTTAATATGGTGCTTAGATTGAAAATTTGACATTTTTTTAAAACTCAAAAATTAATTGGAAATCTAGTACGTCCTTAATTAGCTTAAAAAAGTGAAATATCGGAACTGGTCGCGGGAAGGTCCGGAAAAAGTTTTAAGTGAATAAATGGATTCATACAAACATAAAAATAATATTTATAAAGTTATTGTTTATGTACTAGGAGCGTGGATTAGCTGAGTCCGTGGTTGGAAGAACTTCGGAGCATGAGGATCCAATTTCTCCTGCTTAACGCATTGTGAGTAAACGTGTAGCGATAGACGTAGGATCGTTAGATTATGTTACGACATACTGACTATGATTGTATGAATGTATCGATGATGGATTATAATGCACTTGAGTTGGTAAATAGTAGTGTGCGTGACATAGAACTACCTTATGGTATCGAATTCTCGTAAAGACGTGAGAAAAAGGTCCAAGGAATGGACAAGTAATGATTATGTAATAATCCAGGATTGACGCATGAGTGGTCGACTTTATGGCGCCACATTGTTTCCTTACTTGTATGCTTATTTAAATGTCATTTGCTGTATGTTTACTATAATGTTAAGCTATGCTTGAATTTGTAGGCTGCCATTGTGCCCTACCGGATTTGTAGGCTACCATTGTGCCTTACCGAATTTGTAGGCAGCCATTGTGCCTTACTAGATTTGTAGGTTGCCATTGTGCCCTACTGGATTCGTAGACTGCCATTGTCCCCTACCGTATTTGTAGGCTGCCATTGTGCCCTACCAATTTTGTAGGAGCTTTCGAGCCCTATCGGTTTGTAGGAGTCTACGGACCCTATCGGATGTTATAGTTATTTGTGATGTTGGATAGGAACATCAAGGTGATATTAGTTAATATGACTTGCGAGTCTTTTCCATAGACTTTACTAATTATGTATTTGCTCATTGAGTCCTTATTACTCACCCTTTAGTTATTTTTCTTTTTCAGATACTGATCGACCCGATCCCTCATCTACCCCGCTAGCTTGCTTGTGACCGATAGTCGGAGTGCATGATATACCGTTTTGACGAGGTGATCCATTGCTTGATGGAGGAGCCGTGTACAGTCACCTAGGGATGTCATATATTATTTTGTTTAAATATGTTGTATTATGTGTCATGCAGTTATCCGGTCAGAGACTGAGATTGTTGTTTACATTTTTGGCATTGTATATTTATGTACATTATGGTTCACCTTGCGCGTCTACTGCAGGACATCTCGGTTACTCCCTAGTTGGAGGTGTCCTAACCGGGATGTCATGTGTTATTATTGTTATTATTATTATTATTATGCATGTTTTGCAAGTCCGATAAACCCCCATATTGGGCGGGGTCATGCCGAAATTTTGTTAGGTAGATGAATGGTTAACGCTTCGGAGACAAGGGCATGTACTTGTCTCTGGCCGGTCACACTCCCGGACTTGAGATATGACAAGTTCTCTAAGGTTTAGGGCAATATCCTAAACATTCATAGCCTCATGCTGCTTTTGGAGATCAGGTGCCATACTAGCCAACATCACACATGTGGCTTGAACGAGATCATCTTATGAACTCTATAGGCAACCCTTATCTCCTCAGTTGCATCTTTAGCGGGCTCATCTGAAATGGGCTCATCAAGAACATAAGCCTTCTTTTCCCGTGTCAAGACAATCTTGATATTTCTAAACCAGTCACTGAAGTTCGACCCAGTCAATTTGTTAGCATCAAGTGTGCTTCTCAGTGAAAGACTGTTTGCCGTTTTGCGTTTATATCCGTTGTCAGATTTCACTACGCAAGTGCATGTATAGCAAACAAGTAATAAAGTGGAAGTAAAGAGTCAAACCCACGAGGAATTGCTACTAAATTTGCTAAATACTAAAATTAACACACTCAATCTTATATAAAGAATTAAATAGAGATGGTAATTAAAAACTAAATTAAAAGAAACTAATATTAAAAGCAAATAAATTAAAAAGGGTGAATTCAATTAATTATAAAAGGCTAGTCAGATTTCACTAATTTTGTCCGGACCATTAAAACAGGTATGTTTTCTTCCTAAATTGATGTTTCAGAATGTAAAAAAGACTTTTTTCATCTTGCAGGTGGTACTCCGAGACTTAGTTTAAAAGGACGAGCCTAAAAAGTCAAACTTGAAAAAAGTCAACCTTGAAAAGTCATCCCCGAAAAGTCAACTACTGAAAAAGTCAATCCACTTTCAAAATCAAGATTTGAAGTTCAATTGAAAAATGGCGAAAGAATTTTGATAATCCGAGGTCTACATCGAAAGATATAGAGTTCGAAAGTTGGGTTATGGAGATTCAGTAGAAAGGAAACCCTAACCCGGGAAATTTGGGGAAAAGTGCTTAAACGATCGAATTGGTCAAAATTGAAGGTTCCAAATGAAAGATAAGCACTGACTACGGGTAATGGAGAAGCCACTTGAAAGAAAAACTGAAAGAAAAGTCAATCCGGGAGAAAATCGAGAATTAGGGTTTTTGGTGGATTTCGGTGAAATTGGGAAGAACTACAGAAATGGCCCGACTTGGTAAGACCAAAGCCCCTAATGGATGAGGAATGATTAAAAAGGGATAGCCCAAGGCTTAATTTGAAGAAAATCTGAAAATTAGACTTGTTTTGGGCAAAACCGGGTTTCGGAGGCAAAAGGGCAAAATTGGAAATTTTGGGAAAAGTAGCAAATGAACTCTAAAAATTCTGAAAAATTGCAAATCTCATTCTTAAATCATTTGAAAGAGATTGGCAAAAGAAAATCTTGATTCGGAGTTCGTTTGCAAAATGGCAAAATCCCGGGTTTCTTATGCAAGAATTCAAGAAGATAAATCCCGAAAAAATAGCAAATGGACTCCAAAAATTCTGAAATTTTGCAAATATCATTATTTAATTATTTGGAAGATATTGGAGAAAAAAATCTTGATTCAGAGTTCGTTTGCAAAATGGCCAAATCCCGAGCCTCCTATGCAGTAATTCAAGCAGATAAATCCCGAAAAAATACCAAATGAGTTCCAAAAGTTATGAAAGCTACCAGATCAAACTTTTAAATTATTTTTAAGCGATTGGTGAAGAAAAATCTTGATTTGGAGCTCGTTTAAAAAATGGTAAAATGTGGGGGCATAAAAGGGCATTTTTGGAAAAAAAAAATCCAAATAAATAGCAAACGGACTCGGAAAATTTCAAAAACTTCCAGAATTCAATATTGTATTATTTTGAACGTATTAAAAAATAAAATTTGAATTTGAAGTCCGTTTTCCATTTATTTGCATCTGCAGGGCAAAACGGTCATTTTACCCAAGCAACCGAAAAGGGCTTTTCTTGACTTTCAAAAAAATCAATCTTGGGCTGGAAGAAGGTGTGCTGGCCGACCAAGGCGCAAAGGAGGGAAGGAGTTTCTGATTTTTCAATAAAAGGGCCAAAAATTAAGAGTTGGTTAGTGATTTTTTTGATCAAGCCATTGCAAATAAGCCACATGGGCCAATGCATGAAGAGGGAGAGTGTCAACATTATTCTTGAACAACTATAATTATGGACAGCTGATGGCCTAATCTAAGGGTGATAATTTCATGTTTTTTCACCTTGAATCACTAGCCCTTGGATGGAAATTGGTTGGAGGAAAAATGACAACATCCTAGGAGAGGAGAGAGGCAAGTTTCGGCCAGCGTAAGAGGAGTCAGATTTTTTATTTTTCAGCACTTCATTTTTCATTTTCTCTCTTGTTTTGGTTGAGTTTTCTCTCTATTGTTGCAAAGCAAAAAGAAAAGTTTAGAAAAAAAAAAGAAAGTTTGAAGAGAAAAAGCTTGAAAGATAGCTTCTAGAGGTTGCTTTTAGCACCAACTCTTGCACTTTCTTGATTTTCCATTCTTGTTTTAGCTATTTTTGATTACTATTTTGGTGAGTTTTTTTTTTTTTTTTTAATAAGTGTTTTTTTTTTGTTTTTTTTTAAGTTCTTTCTTCATTTTTTTCTTAAACAAGTTCTTACAATTTTTTTTCTTATTTTCTTACCATGGCCGAATATTGTTGCTGTTTTGCTTGGATTTATCATGTTATTTTTGTTATTTTTTTAGTCTTGATGCTTTAAATCTTCTTCTACAACATATACTTGAAGCTTGTTTTAATTTGGTTGCTTGTTTGTTGCCATTTATGAGTTTATTATCAGGTTCTTGCATTTTTAATTTTCTGTTTTCATAATGTTTAAATTTGTTGATGTTTTATGTTTTGTAATCCATGTGTTTGTGAAAATGCTTGTTAGTTTTAATACCTGTACTTTGTATTTGCATGATTTGAGTGTTATATTTTAGTTGAGCATGTTAGTATATCAAGTGTTTTGAAAATGCAAAGCTCATTTGGAACTTGAGGCCATTCGGCCACCTCACCTCACTTCCTTTGCTTTGTGTGTGCATTTTTGCTATGTTAGCTGATAGGTTTGCATTTGCATGACATTTGATTAAGTATTTAATTTAAGTATACCAAGTGTTTGTGAAAATGCCATGCTTGTTTGGAGCTTGAGGCCATTCGGCCACCTCATGTATTTTGCTTTAAATGTGCATTTTTGTTATGTTAGATGATAGGTTTGCATTTTCATGACATTTGGTTGAGTTTTTGGTTTAAGCATGCCTTGTGTTTGTGTTATTTCCATGCATATTTTAGATGTTAGGTTTGGTTTATTTTGCCATGCATGTCCATGCATTTTAGACCTAGGTTGCATTAAATGCCATGCAAGTTCATTTAGGTCTAGGTCACTATATTGATGCCATGCATTTTTTCATGACATTTAGGTTTAAAACCATGCATTTTTCATGCATCATATTGGCTGTATTTTTTTCATGCATTTCATGTCCATGCCACTTGACTAATGACTTAGGCCAATTAATGGTTCAAAGTCATGCTCTCTTGAGCATACTTGTGGAAAATTAAGGTTTGTCAAATTGATTATTCTACCTTTGTGATTTTTTTTTACTTAGCCAATTTTTGTCTAACTTTTCAAAAGTCCTAGATATTGTTTGTGAGTCATTTTGTGAGTCTTAAATATTTTTACTTTGATTTTTAAATGATTTTATAAAAGGCAAAAAAATGTGTTTTGGCAAAACAGTTTTTTCACCAGTACTCGTACTTTCCCCATTTTTCTGGGCATTCATCTTTAATAAAAAAATTAAGTCGATTTTTTCCCGTATAGTTTTACATGTCCTGAGTCTCCAGTACTTTTTTTTTTTTTTTAGAATTTTTAAAAATAGGGTAAAAAATCGTGGCTTAAAACTGGATAGTGGAGTCAGAATTGAATTTGAAGGAAAATCATTTTTCTGTTTTGGTTAAGTTACCTAGAGGGGGCTGATTGGGAGATTTAGCTACTAACTTAGGATAGTTTCTAAGCCTTTTTAAACTCTAAAAATTATTTTTTAAGTCTCGGGTTAAGGGTGGTCAAGTCCGAGATTTTAAACTTAGGAAATTAGAGTCATTTAAAAAAGGGTTTAGCCAAGTTTTTACTTTTAATCTAAGCTTTTCAAAATTGTTTTCAAACAATCACTAAGTATTTTGGTTTTAGAATATTTAATTTGACATATTTTCCTAAGGTAGCCGGATATCTTTTTAGATATACAGATTTCCTTGATTAAAGGAAAAAATACATTTTCATACATTGCATTTTCCATATTCATGCATTTTATATAATATGTGATTTTTTGCTATGATAATTTCTATGGTATTGTTATTATTTTGATTTATATTTTTTGATGTTATATTATTTTATTATATGGTTTTGAATATTTCATGATATACTATGTTTTTTATTTAGTTATTTTTTTGTTATATTATTTAGCATATACTATGTTCATGCATTATTATTTTCATTTTTATTTCCATGCATATTATATGATAGCATTATTTTATATTCCATGTCATTTAAATTATATGCCATATCATTCATATTTGCCATGTCATTCAAATTATTTCATTTCATATAGAATCTGTTATGTTACTTAGGCCATTTCATGTAGAATATATTATGTTACCTAGGTCATTTCATTTCATTTAGGATATATTATGTCATTTAGGATATTTTATTTCATTTAGAATATATCATATAACTTAGGATATTTCATTTCATTTAGAATATGCTAAAGCATTTAAATTATATCATATTATTTAGGTTGCATTATATTATTTAGATTTTGCTATGTCATTTTATTTATGTCATGCATATACATATTCATTTCTTTTAAATGTTTTCAAAAAAGGTAATGATTTTCAATAAAATAAAGATATTCCCAAGTTAAAATAATTCATGAGTTCTCTGTCGGGTTTGCTGGGGAGGATATCATCAATTATTATTAATAACAGAATATCTTCTTTAAAATGAGAATGATTCGGAAAGTTTTCCAAATCAATAAAAATTTCTATATTTTGCCATGTTTGTTGGGGAATATAGGAAAATTTTGAATTTATAAATTCCGGATCATTTTCAATTAAAAAATGGAATTATTTTTCTTTAAATTGGGAATTAACTTGAAATACTAAATTTAAAATCGACTTTTTTACCGAGACTTGAGATAACACATGATTAATAAGGTACCGTTTTATATGGGCGTTCTGGGGGTGCTAATCCTTCCCCGCACGTAACCGAGTCCCGAACCCGTTTCTTTGATTTCTCTGGTTTAAAACGTAGACTTGAAATTGATTTTAAATATGTTTTAATTAATTTTTAAAATATTTTATAAAACCGATTTTAATAGGTGGCCGATCACACCTAGCTAAAAAAAGATTGGTGGCGACTCCATGCTTTTTCAAGGTCATTTTCAAAACCTTCATTTTTTCTAGAGGAATTAAGTCAACTTTTCCTCGGGTTTTTTAATGTCACGCTTAACGAATAATAAAGTCTTGCGATGAGACTTGTTATTTTTTAGGTTGCCACAGCTTGGCGACTCTGCTGGGGACTATTAGAGAGTCAGGCCTAGAATTAGTCGTGTGTTATCAAAGTCTCGGTTTTGTAGGTTTAATTGGTATTTAATTTTAATTCTCACATTTTTTTAAGGATAATTTCAAAAATAATAAAATGTTTTTAATATGTCCATATTCATGTGCATACATATTATAATTGTTCTCTGGTTATTTTGGTGCATATATTCATTTATTGATTAATTGATGATTTACGTTGTTAATCTTGTTGGGGCATTCAGAATAAGGGATATAGAATAGGTGGTGAAAGGTTTGTTATTTCTCCTTACATACTACACGTGCATTTGCATATTATGAATCCTATACCCGGGTTCCGTCCTTTTAGGTGGGAGCAAAGTAACTAAGCCTTCGTGATTAACAATCCGCATGGGCTAGTGAAACACTTTCGGAGTACTAAATTACCTAAGCCTTCGTGATTAACAATCCGCATGGGCTAGGGAAATAGTCTCTAACGAATTGAACCCGCTTTTATCGGGATGCCTCACTAGCCTTCACCGACGACAGTGAGGAACAATTCAGGGCTTTTAGAACTAATTCACCTTCATATTGTAAACCTAGGTGAAGCCATGCCGGATTTCCAATTAAATATCCCGAAGTTAAGAACACATGGAGAAATATTCCCAATCATTTTACCTTCTATTCTACTTTCCGAATAAGTTTATTTTTGAAAATCCGACAATGATGAACGTACATCACAATGCCGGTAATAAGTGTTGATATTTCATCCTAGAGATGTTATAATGCCGAAATTTTGTTGGCATCCTCAGGGATAATTATTGTTTTGAATTATATGTTTTCGTATTATTCGTATTTATTCCCGTTACTAATTCATTTTCTTTTTGTTGTTGTTTTTGTTGTTTTTTTTGTTGCATTCTTGTCATCATTTTTGCACATTTGAAGGTTATTGGTCTCGAGATGTTATTCAACCAAAAGGGCTTTCATGGAGGGTAAGAGTGTCTCAGTGGTCGAGAAACATTTAGAGGTTAGGAAACAGTTCGAGAAAGATCAGTAGGATAATGGGGATTGTTTGAAGATGGGATATGTGTCAGCATTGCCAACCGAGGTTGATCTTACTATCAAGCAAAATGATCTCCGGGAATTGATGGATATATGGAATCAGTGGAACATATCAGAAAAGGAAGCCTTCACTCAGACTTATGGGGACATAGCACTGTTAGTTCAGGTTAAGGTCAGTGGTGAAGTGATCCAGGCTATGGTGCAATTATGGAATCCAGCTTATCGGTGTTTTACCTTCAACCGAGAGAATATGACTCCAACCATAGAGGAATATTCTACCTTGCTACATATTGAGAATATTATTCCTGGCCGTATTTATTTGAAGGATACAAAGACGCCAGGTTTCAAGAAAAATGTGTCTAAAATTCTAGAAGTGGAAAGAAATTGGGTCGAAAGCCATGTTGTCCGAAAAGGGGTAAACTACTGTATATCATGGGACACTTTACGGACCTTAATCTATAGCCATTCTAGTAAGGAGACAGTTAGGAATATTTTTGCTTTGGCTATCTATGGTTTAGTTATCTTTCCGAAGACATTAGGGTATGTGGATGTGGCGATATTTGATGTTTTGAGAGGCTTGAGTAAAAGATAAACCCAGCCCCGGCAATTATAGCATAAACAATCCGATCTATGAATTTCTGCAGACAGGAAGGAAAAGGGCGTTTTCTAGGTTGTATACAACTCCTTTACATATGGGTTCAGAGTCATTTTTGTAAACAAGAGAATTTCCCTCTTCGCTCATACTGGAAATCTTTTGCACCAATTGGTGAATTTCTTAGAAGGGATTGGCTTGAAAGTAGGACTGAGGAACAATGGATCAACATATTCCGAAATATCAGGGCTGAGATGATAATTTGGAAAGCTCCATGGATAGCTCCTATGCCGACATTATACAAATGCGGAGATAAAGCTTCCGTTCCATTATTGGGAGTATGGGGAGGAGTGAGCTATGCACCACTGCTAGTACTGAGGCAATCAGAATCCCGTCAGTTTACTTCTATGACCCATGACCTTAGTCATTTGGAATTTGCTTATGGAGAAAATGGGTATTCGGGAAAGGTCCGTGAGATTGTGGTAGCATGGAAGGAAACTCATCGAGTGGAGGTAGCTAGATATACCGACATCGTCACACCTGATTACCTAACATGGAGGGAATTGAGGGTTAATGATAGGTTGTTGATATCAGATGGGGAAGAAGTTCAGCATTTGAGTTCTCTGCCCAAGGAAGCACCATCGGAGTTAGAAATCGCAAAGGCAGAATTTGAAAAGGAAAAGGCCCAAATGAGCAAAGAAATTTCCCGATTGCAAGAAGAGCTTGAAGATATGAAAAATAGGGAATCAGCCCGAGAAAGAGAAAAGGAAAAGATCAAGAGAGAGCGGGACACTGTTCAAAGCGATCTTCAGGAATTACACTTGGAGAACAGGAGGTACCGTTTCGAGCTCAAATTCGAGGGGACTCTCAAGACTTCCGGGGAATGGGAACAAGAAGTCAGAAACCTCAAGAAAGAGAAGAACTATTAGGTAGAAAAAGCAAAACATGAGGAAGCCCGAGCAAATCAGTTGGAGAAAAAAGTTAGGGAAAGCTTACACGGTGATGCTTCTGCTGACACGTCAAAGGGTTGTGAACAAGTAAGGATCAGATGGAAGAGCAAGGCAGTCAAAAGAGGACAGTGAAGAAGGTCCAGGATCCGAGGGAGTTACTATAGGACCAGTATTTTGTAATAGCATTTTTTTTAGGAGAGACAGATTATCATATTGTCTTAAGCAGGGATCTTTTCTTTGATGTATTTAGTTCCAGGAAATCAATGAAAGATCGTTTGGTTTGAATTATCCCGGGGCCAATACTTTTAAATGCATTCATCATTCATTTGTTCTTTCTTTTATATATTTTATTTTATTTGTTCATTTATTTATATTCATAATCATTCATTCATTTATTCTTTATAAATTGTTCATACACTTAGTCATCTATTTATTTGTCCATTCATTTATTCTTTATAAATTAGTCATTTAAGTTCATACACTTAGTCATTTAATTATTTGTTCAATTCATTAACATTTGTTCATTCATTCATTTTTTATAAAATAAAATAAGAACTGTGTCAATAATTTCTAATCCATGGTTTTTAAAACTAAAGGTACAATTGGTCGCACTCAAAAAGAATCAGACTTTCGACACCCTTACAATACTCGATCTCAAGCAAGAGCTATGGTGAACGATCAGCTTGCCAGAATTGAAAGGATGGAAAAAATTCAGAAAGAACTGCAGGAACAGTTAACTAAGTCTCAAGAGGAGAGACGAGAATAAATGACAAAACTCATAGAGATGATGAGTACCATGATGAGGCAGAAGTGGCCAGGAGAAAATTCAGTTACCGGAATGGGGGCAGTGAATCAGGAAGATCGACCAGAAGTGGTACAGAATGGCCAGACATCCCAACCTGTGGGAAATATACTTCCAACTGGGGCAGCATCCTATATTTACATCCAACCAGCAGCCGAAGCACAAAATTTCGATCCTAAAAGGGGTAATATCGGAATTGATCCAATTGATGTCGAAGTTCAAGACTTTGAAGAAATGGCTGAAAAAGAAAGGGCAAAAATGATTGAATTAAAGAGGGTTGAAACTGCTAAATCCCAGAAAAAGTATCAGCTGCTGGAGGAAAGGTTAAGGGTAGTTGAAGGGGCAGAATTATTTGGCAGTCTGGATGCCAAAGAGATGAGCTTAATACACGATCTAGTAATCCCTCCAAAGTTCAAAGTACCAGACTTTGAAAAGTATAATGGGACCACCAACCCATCAGCTCATCTGACCATTTATTGCAGAAGTATGACGGGGCATGATGATAATGAGAAACTTCTTATTCATTGCTTCCAAGATAGCTTAACAGGGTCAGCAACCCGATGGTACAATCAACTGAGTCGTACTAAGATTCGTTCATGGATAGATTTTGACAGGGCTTTCATGGAATATTATAAGCATGTGTCTGACATGGTACCTGATAGGTTGTCGCTACAAAATATGGAAAAGAGGTCCAATGAGAGCTTCAAAGAATACTCGCAGAGATGGAGGGATCTGGCCACACAAGTGCAACCCCTTTTAACTAGCAAATAAACCACAGTTCTTTTCATCAACACCTTGAAAGGACCTTATTATGACAATTGGTGGGAAGCGCCACCAAGGACTTTGCAGATATGGTAATATCTGGGGAGATGATAGAGTCCGCTATTAAGAATGGAAAGATGGAAAGGGGTGAGTCTGCTACCCCGAAGAGAGTTTTTCCTGCAAAGAAGAAGGAGGAAACACATGCAGTAAGTTTCAATCAATACCACTATACACATCCTACACCATACACACCACCAAGGCCTTATACTCCTATCGCATCTTATGCACCTCCGACTCCTTACACACCTTTCCCGGGGTATAATCCTTACTACCCCAATGTGAACCACCTTACCCAAAATCCATTCCCCTATACCAATATATCACAACAGCCATTCCCCTCAAATAACCCTTCCTCGAAATACTATCCCAAACAATCAAGGTCCCGCGCGCAATGACCAACGTTCACCAAGGAACAATAAAAAACCCAAATTTGATCCGATTCCTACTACTAATGGTGAGCTATATCCTAAACTATTACAGGGTCAACTTGTTGCACTCGTGTACCTCAAACCTCTGACACCTCCATAACCAAGATGGTACAATGCAAACACTAACTGTGCATACCATGCAGGAATTCAAGGACATTCAACTGAAGATTGCCTGGCCTTTAAAAAGAAAGTCGAAAGCCTGATCAATGCCGGAGTTGTGAAGTTTGGGTCAAAAAATGGGCCAAATATAGCAGGAAACCCATTGCCCGATCATGCTAGGAATCGGGTAAATGCAGTATTGACAGGGGAAGCTAGAAGGTTAAAAAGGGATGTCAAGGAAATCAAGACTCCGATGTTGACAGTATGGGTTGAGATGGTCAAGATAGGAATGGTGGAAGATATGGACAGTCTAAAAATGGTGGCAAAGAGGGTGTAGAATTGGTGCCTGTTCCATAAGTGTGAAGGTCATATCATACAAGACTGCGGAGACTTTCTGGTTAAAGTCCAAAAGATGATGGATAATGGGGAAGCCAAGTTCTACGAAAAGATAGAGGAGGAAATAGATGTTATTGAAAATACAGCTGGTTACGGGATAGGAAGACCCTTGATCATCTATTATGATAACCAGAGGAGAAGGTCATGCCAGTCATTGAGGAAAGTACACCCAAGTTAATCATTGAGTTGCCTATTTCCTTTTCATACAAGGAAAACAAAGCTGCACCATGGAAATACGATTGCAGCATGGTTATGCCTGGGTTTTCGAGTCAGCAGGATATCACAGGTGTGGGGCATTTAACTCGAAGCGGAAGGTGTTATGCTCTATAGGCTGCTGAATAGGGGTTAATAGGGAAAGACAGAGAAGCAGACAAAGGGAAAAAAGTAATTGAACCAATCCATATTGAGATGGATTTGTCAAAAGAAACAGAAAGAGGATCAACCTCGGTTAACAAAATAAAAGAATCGATATGTGAGAAGGAAGCCTGTGAGTTCTTAAAATTCATAAAGCACGGTGAGTATAGCATGGTTGAACAACTGCAACGTCAACCAGCTAGAATTTCAATCTTATCTTTGCTTTTGAATTCAGAACCACACAGAAATACCCTGTTAAGAGTATTGAATCGGGCATACATGGCTAATAATATATCAGTAGAAAAGTTGGACAGGCTAGTGGGAAACATCGCAGCGGACGACTATATATTTTTCAGCTATGAGGAGATACTACCCAATGGTATTGGGTCAACAAAAGCTCTCCATATAACTTCCACTTGTAAGGGGTACATATTACCAAGGGTCCTTTTGGACAATGGTTCTTCATTAAATGTGATGCCCTTAGCAACCCTATCCAAGTTGCCAGTGGATATATCTTATATGATACCGAGTTGCACAGTGGTCAGGGCTTTCGATGGAACAAGAAGAGAGGTTATGAGAACTATTGAAGTTCCTCTGGAGATAGGCCCATGCACTTATACGGTGAACTTCCAGGTCATGGATATTAATCCATCTTATACTTGTTTGTTAGGAAGGCCATTGATACATTCAGTTGGGGCTGCACCCTCGTCTCTCCACCAAAAGCTGAAATTTATGGTGGAAGGTCGTTTGATCACTGTATCAGGAGAAGAAGACATAATAGCCTCCGCATATACTGAATCTCCTTATGTCGAGCCCAATGAAGATGCCGTAGAATGTTACTTTCGGTCTTTGGAATTCGTAAATGCAGTTTTCGTCGCTGAAGGACGAAAAATTCCAAAGCCAAGGTTGTCTGATGCACCCAAAAGAGTGTATCTTATTTAACCTTGCACTAAAAAGATCAATTGTAAGTATAATGATTAGCAAGGGTCGAGTCCTCAGGGATTGGGTTTTAATCTATGAGTTATTAGTTTATAACTTACGTTCAAAGAAAACAATAAAAGAAAAGGGGTTTTTGAAGCCAGATTTAAACTAAAGTAAATAATAAGAATAAGATGCAAGGCGGTATAACCAGCCAATAAAAATATATATACTAAATTAGGCGGTATAACCAGCCAATAAAAATATATATACTAAATTAGGCGGTATAACCAGCCAATAAAAATAAAACAAAGTTAATATACAAATTAGGCGGTATAACCAGCCAATAAAAATAAATATACTTTTAAAAATAAGGAAACTAGAAAAGTAAGAAAACAAATAAGTAAGAAGAATCAAATATGAAAAATATGGTTAAGGTTTCATTCTCCACCACTAGACATCATTAAGAATCAATTTCAGATCTATCAATATCAACCAACTATCAAAGTTAACAACCGTAGATAACAACAAGCTCTGTTACCCCAATCTTTCTTTAGTTTGTCGTTAAATAGAACAAGCTCTCTATTTAATCTCTAACCATTAAACAACCTAGAATAAGCTTTCTAAATTCAATTTAATGGCAGCTTTATGATGAGAAAGATAGGTTGATCTAAGCAACAAACACATAAGCTCGGATTGTTCAACTTAGGTTATGTTCCACTTTGCAATTATTGAAAACTTGACCATAATCATTAATCACAAATTGCCACTTATGAATAGGAAATCAAGACAATTACACGGATCAAGACTCCTAGACTAGCAATAGATAATTATCAAGATCTATCTAGTTGTACACCTAAATAAATCAAGACAACATCATGAACAATTCTTGTAGAAGAACATAAGCAACTTTGATAGAAAATTAATGATAGATAGAATCTGAAAATCAATCACAAAACATGTCTAGGGCTTTGAAATCACCCTTAACGAAATAGAAGTTTAGCCTAGCATAGGCATTATAAACATAAACATAAAATTAAAGAGAATCTAAGAGGGAGATAAAAGAAAGAAAGAAGAAGAAGAAGAATATTAATTATCCAACCTCTTGCTCTTTCTAAAGAAAAAGAAAACTAGAGAATAGAAAGAAGAAGAAAACTTAGAGAATTTTATTACAATGGCTAATATCCTACCTATGTACAATATGATCCTCTACAATCATCCAAGGCCCTCTATTTATACACATTTTGGAGGGCTAAATGACAAGAGACAAGCTTTACAAATTTCAAAGGTAGGTATAATAGGTGGGTGCATTTTTCTAACAATTTTCGTCATATTGTATGACCATTTTGATCAGCCAACTTGATGGTCGATTTTGTCAATCTGGAAGGCCTGATCTGATCACATGGTCTTCTAGAAAAATGTTCCCCTATAAGTTACTGATTCATAGCCGTTGGAATCAGCTCATTTGCTGATGTGGAGAACAAGATATGAGCACAATACGAAAACAGGTCAGCACAGACGTCATTGCACATCAGCCAACTTGATGGTCGATTTCTTCAATATTGGAGGCTTTATCTGATCACATGGTCTTCTAGACAAATGTTCCCCTATCAGTTATTGATCCATAGCCGTTAAAATCAGCTCATTTTCTGATGTGTATCGGACGATATGGTCAAAATGCGAAAACTGCTCAGGACAGAAGTCATTGCACATCAGCCAACTTGATGGTTGATTTCGCTAGGGACAACGACTCCGTTTCAAGAAGTGTAAAACATGAAAAAGCTAGATATGCCTCTTAACTTTGCATGGTTAAAAATTCAGCCTTATTGGTTCAGTGAAACTCCAGATATAGCTGATATGGCAAAAGGTGTCGGAACTGGAACTGAACTGGATTTGCCCTTAATTCTAGTAATCTGAAATCACTCAAAGAAACTTGTGAAAAACACCAAATTACATAAAAATATAAAAGATCATAAACACAATTAGACTAAACAATAATAACTCGTATTTGACACAAAACAATAATAAAACATAACAAAAAACTATATAATTATACGAGTTATCACACCCCCACACTTAGATTGTTGCTAGTCCCTAGCAACGACTCAATAAAAATAAAATAAGAAAATCTAATCTAATCCATTTTCGTAGGAAATCACGGTGGCACTTAGCATGTGACACAAGCCTTTAAACCCCTAGGTGTCCCTAGTGGACGAGTTTAGTCTCGTGAGGGTTTACTAGGACGATACCCACAAACATTGAAAACATAAGAAAAACTAAAAATAATAATTATAACTAATCCTTCCAATATAAATTTGAGATAATCATTGGACAAGTCTTAAAAACTAATCAATAGCTTAAAGAAATTCACAAAAAATCTTGCTTGAATGTAAATAGTTTGAGTTAAGCCAATATTAACATAACATATTTCAATCAAAATAGTGCATATTCAAACTTAATCTCAACTTCTCACATGGGATACTCTCTTGATTTTCACTCTTTAAAGTAGTGGTAAAGTGTTTACACTCAATCAATCTCATGAAAACACTTCTACCATATGCTTGCTTGTCCACCTATTCTCCACTAAAAGATCATGCAACTTCATAAATCAAGAGGTCTTTAATCAAGGTTGTAATGGGGCCAAGGGGTTTGTAATGTGGTTGAAGAACAAAAAGATAAAGATATCACAAAGGTTCCAAATAGTTCATAAAGTTTAGAGACATAAAAAAATTATACAAAGAAACTTCTCAAAACTCTTTACAAGCACATAGTCACCTAGGCCGGATATTCATGTTGGGCCTTTTCTTCATTCTAAACAACTTTGTAACATCTTTTTCTTTTTCCACAAATTCAAGAGATGATTCATATATATATATATATTTTTTTTTACATAGGAATGTATTTTCCAGTATTCCATTTCTTTTTCTCTTGACTTTTCTTTTCTTTTCCCCCCACACTTATTTCTTGTTTCTAACCAAAAAATATCCCTTGTCTTTGCAACTTGTCTCAAAACATGCTAATTCATCTTTGGAACAAAGGTAAAGATATAAGTATATTTAGGTTAGGGACAAGTTATGGTTACCAAAGAGATAGCTTATTCAATGTAGGCTCAAATTGGTTCACTAAGGGTGTGTTCTCTTGGAACATCAATAAGGGATGGTTGTTTGGTCCTGGCTAAAAATCCTAATGCCTCTATCATATTCATGTTGTCACATGTATCAATATAGTCTCAAACGGTTTAAAGCAAGTTCTAGAGAATCATGTAATCATAAGAGCACTCAAGAAAGAAATTAGATTGATTTGTATAATGCATCAATCATTTTAGGCTCAAAAACTCACAATGATGATTATACAAGTCAGTTTTAAGTCTAAACATGCTTCTTTCTCAATCAACATATCATATTAACATTGGCTCATAAAAATTAGTATCAAGCTTAATTCTCATGAAAATCTTCTCACTAGTAACCAGTTTAGACCTATGCAATTCATATCTCATCATTGTATTAAAAAGGAACTAAAACACACTAAAAATAATAATAATAAAGACTCATAAAAAAAAATAGTAGACGAAAATAAAAGAAATCCTAAATCATTCCCCCCACACTTAATTCTTACATTGTCCTCAATGTAAGTCTATTAACCCAAATGAAAGAATCATGTGTAAGAGAAAAGAACTAATAACATAAGAATAGGAACAACTAGACTCAAAACAAAACAAAACAAACTCATGCAACCTAAATAATCCTAAAATACTAAAGAAAAATTAACAAGTAAACATAAAAAGATTAAAATCAAACTGACAAGGTATGTCTCAAGTCTCCCTTACTCAGACGTTGTTCAGAATGAATACTTCTAAATTGCTTAAAACACAACAAACTTTTTTTTTTTTTTTTCAAAAGAAGAAATCAAACTGACAAGGTATGTCTCAAGTCTCCCTTACTCAGACCTTGTTCAGAATGAATACTTCTAAATGGCTTAAAACACAACAAATTTTTTTTTTTTTTAAATTAGCAAAATATGTCCCTTACCCCATACTAAAATATGACATTGTCCCCAATGTCAAATTTTAAAGGTAGGATTTAGGAGATATTACCTGCAGAGGTTGCTAACCACTTATTATAACTGAGACACAACAAACAAAATGTTAGATAATGTCACAAAGACAAAGTGCAATCCACTCCTTGCTCGTCCATATCTCTTTTTCTTTTTCCGAGCGTTTGCGAAACAACCGTAGCAGATAAATACTCATAAGCTTGGAGCTTTTTGAGTAAATCTTCAATTGTTGTAGCAGAAATTATGGTTCTCCTTGCCTCTGAAAACATGAATCCATTTTCCAGAGCATTATCTAAATATGAAAGCAAATTACTAAAATAACCATTAATATTAAGCAAACCAATGGGTTTCTTATTTGTGACCAAAGATGACCAAGAAGCCGCGCAAGCTATTTCTTCCAATGTACCCAGACCTCCTGGTAAAGCAATGAATGCATCGGCAGAATGGTACATGATTGTTATCCGTTCAGGGATACTCCAGACTTGTATTTCCTTACCCACGGTAGGTCCACAAAAACCTGTGAATAGTTTTGGCACGACTCCTAGAACTGGACTTCCTCCGGCGTGTGCTGCTGTAGCGACTGATCCCATTAAACCCGTACTACCGCCTCCATAAATCAAGTGGATCTTTTGTTGGGCAAGTATTACTCTAACTCTTATGGCTTCATCAGCGAATATGTTATTTTTCCCTGGATAAGCACCTCCAAAGACACAAATTTTTTTAATGCGCTGGGACGAAGTACTTTCCATTTTTTTTCTTCGAGTGCCTGAAAGAGAATGAGTACATGGTGTAATATATAAAGGACTGAGTAGTGAATCAGACAAGAGTAATAATGTCGCCGAAAGTGTATCTGACCTGTCAGAAGAAAATGTTAACCTAACAAAAGATTTTTGCGTGATTTCAGGAAGAAAATCAAAAAGAGAAGAAAAAATCAACCGTAAAAGACAAATAAAAAAAAACGAGAATAATTACACAAATCGAACAACACGTAAATTAAACCAAAATAAAGTTATTGCAAATCAAACCAAAAACTGAGAAGTCATTTATTGTAGTTGTGATTGTGGCTCACATCTTCCTCTGGTTTTACGTCCAGAAACGGCTTAAACGCCTTCTATGAGTCGAGGATATGCTTCCCATCCAGTTTTCTTACAAGCTGGCAAACAGGGTCTTTTAACATCAGATTCCCAAGATGTTGCCATTCCCTTTGGAATTGCGGCCATAAATCAAGAATTTCTCTTTATACGTCTCCACTAGGATGCGTCTCAAGAGAAAGTTGGATATTACCCAAATTCTCCTTACTCAGTCCATCCTTAATGAATTCAATTTTATCATCTCGATTAGAGGACGGAATCCCAATAGAACGACATTTACCGTTACACGTCCATCGTGCACATTTGTGGCAATTTGAACTCATGCGCTTTGCTCGTCGCTTCTTTGCAAAAGTGCTTCTACCTGTACCTGGTAAATGCAAAACAGGAAGATATTCATCTTCACGTACCTTGGCTTCAATTATCCAACGTATGTCTCCAGGAATCCCTTTGTGCATAAGCATTCTTAATCTTTCAAATCGAACTTGGTAAAGCTTCAGTAAAATATTTCGAGGAAAAGGAGGAAATTGTTTCTGCAATCTTGTGAGAATATCATCCATCCTGAAAAAAAATGAAAAAAAATGAAAGAGAAATTGGAAGAGAAATTTATATACAATATCAGTTTTGTGGGTAGCTGATGGAACCGATTTAAATAATCACGGAGTACCGTTATCCGCCATTTAACCGGGGTTAAAAAAAATTAAAAATTATATTTACATCTAGTTATTTTCAAAACAAGGATCAGAAAGAAAAACAACATAAAAAGACTCAAAAACAAAACACTCTAAATAAAATCCTAAATTCTTCCCCCCACACATAATTCTTACATTGTCATTAATGTAATGCTATTAATCCCAAATGAAAGAATTATATGTAAGAGAAAAGAACTATTAAACAAAAGAAACTTATGCAGCCTAAATGAACTTAAAAACAGTAAACACGATTAACAAAGAAACATAAGAAATAAAAATAAAAACAATAAAAATAAAAATAATAAAAGAAAAAGGAAAAGGAAAAGAAAGAGAAAAAGAAAGCAAATCAGAATATGGAAGGTTGGCAATTTCATCTTTAATTGGGCTGCCTTCCCAATTAACACTTGAGTTAGTGTTTTGAATCTAACCAACACCCCTTCTTGGCTTTTTAGGCTTGTCAGGCTCATACATGAAATTTCCCAAATTTATGCGTTTGAGAGGAAGCTTTCTTTGCACAACAGTGGATGCATTCTCCATTACAAGTATTATTCCATCATCCTTGGTGGTGCATATCTCATCGAGGAATGGTGCATCTTTTGGTACTTGTTGAATGACATCCACAAACAAACTGTTTAAGGTTTCCAGCGTGTCTTGTTCATGTTCATCCTCCTTGAACTTTGCGAATCTACTAGGAAAAGGTGGAGAAGAAACATTAGTAAAAATTGGAATCTCAAACGTTACCTCAGGTGCCGAAATACTCTTATTTGGGTCATTAGCTTCATTATCCTCAAGAATAGAATTCATCTCTAATTTTGTCTCATCCTCATCTTGTTCCTCATTCCTCAAGGTCACAATAGTAGTATTCTCCTTTGGGTTAATCATTGTTTGGGCAGGGAGTTCTTCAGATCTTTGTGCTACCCATCCCACCATACTACTAGTCAATTGGATCATTTGCTTTTCCAAACTCTGGATGCTTGCCCTTGTTTCCTGTTGAAATTGCAATGTATCAGTAACAAGAGAATAGATAAGATCTTCTAAAGAAGTACCTGAGTTTTGAGTCATATGTGGTGGTTGAAAAAGATCTGGTTCTTGGGACCATGATTGATTGAAGCTAGATGGATGAGTGTAATTGGCATAAGGATCTACTTCTTGGTAATTTTTCGAGTAGCCATAATTAGTATGATCCCACCATCCCTCATGGTAAGTGTTTGAGTAATGATCATACTGTTGGTCTTGGAACACTTGATGGCCTTGACATCCTCCCATGGCCAATTGTTGAACTGGGAAGGTGAGATTGGCTTGTTGATTCTCCATGTTCATGTATGCCACCAACTCTTCAAGTGTTAGATTGCTCAATTCCATCGTTTGTTTATTTTTTATTTTTTTTATTTTTTTTTCAAAATTTGATCAGAAAAACCCGTATGTACAAGAAAATAAAACTCATTAGAACTGAAAATAAGAATAAACCAAGTAACAAATAAACTAAAGAAAACAATCCCCGGCAACGGCGCCAAAAATTTGATGCACCCAAAAGAGTGTATCTTATTTAACCTTGCACTAAAAAGATCAATTGTAAGTATAATGATTAGCAAGGGTCGAGTCCTCAGGGATTGGGTTTTAATCTATGAGTTATTAGTTTATAACTTACGTTCAAAGAAAACAATAAAAGAAAAGGGGTTTTTGAAGCCAGATTTAAACTAAAGTAAATAATAAGAATAAGATGCAAGACGGTATAACCAGCCAATAAAAATATATATACTAAATTAGGCGGTATAACCAGCCAATAAAAATATATATACTAAATTAGGCGGTATAACCAGCCAATAAAAATAAAACAAAGTTAATATACAAATTAGGCGGTATAACCAGCCAATAAAAATAAATATACTTTTAAAAATAAGGAAACTAGAAAAGTAAGAAAACAAATAAGTAAGAAGAATCAAATATGAAAAATATGGTTAAGGTTTCATTCTCCACCACTAGACATCATTAAGAATCAATTTCAGATCTATCAATATCAACCAACTATCAAAGTTAACAACCGTAGATAACAACAAGCTCTGTTACCCCAATCTTTCCTTAGTTTGTCGTTAAATAGAACAAGCTCTCTATTTAATCTCTAACCATTAAACAACCTAGAATAAGCTTTCTAAATTCAATTTAATGGCAGCTTTATGATGAGAAAGATAGGTTGATCTAAGCAACAAACACATAAGCTCGGATTGTTCAACTTAGGTTATGTTCCACTTTGCAATTATTGAAAACTTGACCATAATCATTAATCACAAATTGCCACTTATGAATAGGAAATCAAGACAATTACACGGATCAAGACTCCTAGACTAGCAATAGATAATTATCAAGATCTATCTAGTTGTACACCTAAATAAATCAAGACAACATCATGAACAATTCTTGTAGAAGAACATAAGCAACTTTGATAGAAAATTAATGATAGATAGAATCTGAAAATCAATCACAAAACATGTCTAGGGCTTTGAAATCACCCTTAACCAAATAGAAGTTTAGCCTAGCATAGGCATTATAAACATAAACATAAAATTAAAGAGAATCTAAGAGGGAGATAAAATAAAGAAAGAAGAAGAAGAAGAATATTAATTATCCAACCTCTTGCTCTTTCTAAAGAAAAAGAAAACTAGAGAATAGAAAGAAGAAGAAAACTTAGAGAATTTTATTACAATGGCTAATATCCTACCTATGTACAATATGATCCTCTACAATCATCCAAGGCCCTCTATTTATACACATTTTGGAGGGCTAAATGACAAGAGACAAGCTTTACAAATTTCAAAGGTAGGTATAATAGGTGGGTGCATTTTTCTAACAATTTTCGTCATATTGTATGACCATTTTGATCAGCCAACTTGATGGTCGATTTTGCAATCTTGGAGGCCTGATCTGATCACATGGTCTTCTAGAAAAATGTTCCCCTATAAGTTACTGATTCATAGACGTTGGAATCAGCTCATTTTCTGATGTGGAGAAGAAGATATGAGCAAAATACGAAAACAGGTCAGCACAGACGTCATTGCACATCAGCCAACTTGATGGTCGATTTCTTCAATATTGGAGGCTTTATCGGATCACATGGTCTTCTAGACAAATGTTCCCCTATCAGTTATTGATCCATAGCCGTTAAAATCAGCTCATTTTCTGATGTGTATCGGACGATATGGTCAAAATGCGAAAACTGCTCAGGACAGACGTCATTGCACATCAGCCAACTTGATGGTTGATTTCGCTAGGGAAAACGACTCCGTTTCAAGAAGTGTAAAACATGAAAAAGCTAGATATGCCTCTTAACTTTGCATGGTTAAAAATTCAGCCTTATTGGTTCAGTGAAACTCCAGATATAGCTGATATGGCAAAAGGTGTCGGAACTGGAACTGAACTGGATTTGCCCTTAATTCTAGTAATCTGAAATCACTCAAAGAAACTTGTGAAAAACACCAAATTACATAAAAATATAAAAGATCATAAACACAATTAGACTAAACAATAATAACTCGTATTTGACACAAAACAATAATAAAACATAACTAAAAACTATATAATTATACGAGTTATCATTGTCCAAGAACACAAGGCTGGGAGTAAGAACCACAGTGGGAAAGGGCTACAGGGCTGGAAAAGGTTTGAGGAAATATCTTCAAGGGATAGCTCGAGCAGTGGAAGCAGTGGGAAAGAAAAATCGGTTGATTAGGGTATCTTCCGAAAGCCCATGAGAAGCGAAAACAGGTTGAAAGGAACAGACAAAGGAGAATGGCCCGTCTCACAGGTATGGATATTGAATGGGAACCCATGACTTTCCCACCAATCCGTCATAACTTCCGCTCTGCTGGTTTCCTATTCGGAGAAAAGAATTGAAAGGATGTGCTTGTAATGATCGAGCAAGCTTTTGAAAAATTCCATGTGAATAAAGGGGGCAGATTCAGGATATGTTGATTTGCATGATCGGGAAAGAAGGGATGGAAAGTGACAGTGCGAACTGGATGGTGCGACCTTGTCCACCAGGATATAGACTAACCAATTGGAGTGCGATTGAGTTGCCCATAGTTTTTAAGTCTATTTCAACGTAATACTTTTAAAAAGTAATCTTAATTATCTTTACCCAGAGATATTAAGAGTTTTTTTTTTCTATAATGGGCCTTTTGTTTAAACATTTTCATTCAATAAATAACAAGCACAATGCATTTTATCCATATTGATGTGTCCATATTCTTTCATTTTTTTTATTTATTTTGTTTTCATTATATATTTTCCTATATTATTTCTTCTCTCCACCTATTTACAGGTGCACAGATGCGGAATATGAGGACCTTCCTGTCAGTAATTTGAGATTGATTTTGAATATGGTCTACCTCCGGATCTATTAAGGAAAATAGAACAAGAGGAGAAACAAGTACTTTCTCATAAGGAATTATTGGAAATGATAAATCTGGGAGATGGTGAAGAGATAAAGGAAGTCAAAATCAGGACTTCATTGTCATCATCAATAAAGGATGAATTGATAGCCTTGCTCCAAGAATATATGGATGTATTTGCATGGTCTTACCAAGACATGCCAGAGTTGGACCCGAATATTGTGGTTTATAAGCTCCCTTTAAGGCCAGAATGCAAGCCAATTCAGCAAAAGTTGAGAAGAATAAGGCCACACATGCTGTTGAAGATAAAAGAGGAGGTGAAGAAGCAATTTGATGCTAGGTTCTTAGAGGTGGCAAAATATCCAGAAAGGGTGACAAATATTGTTCCAGTACCAAAGAAAGATGGCAAAGTGTGGATGTGCGTTGATTACCGAGATTTAAACAAGGCCAGCCCTAAAGATAATTTCCCTTTGCCCCATATTGATACTCTGGTGGATAATACAACGAAAAGTTCTTTATTTTCTTTCATGGACGGATTCTCAGGATACAATCAGATCAAGATGGCACCAGAAGATATGGAGAAAACCACATTTGTTACAATGTGGGGAACCTTCTGCTACAAGGTAATGCCATTTGGGTTGAAGAATGCTGGGGCAACGTACCAAAGAGCCATGGTGACCTTGTTTCATGATATGATGCATAAGGGAATTGAGGTCTATATTGATGATATGATCGCAAAGTCACAAGGAGAAGAGGAGCACATTGCGAATCTTCAGAAGCTCTTTGAACGACTAAGGAAGTTTAGACTCAAGCTAAATCCGGCAA
The DNA here is from genome assembly GCA_030761205.1 of Fremontodendron californicum. Classification (NCBI taxonomy): domain Eukaryota; kingdom Viridiplantae; phylum Streptophyta; class Magnoliopsida; order Malvales; family Malvaceae; genus Fremontodendron; species Fremontodendron californicum. Next base: position 22,005,410 of record JAULJL010000018.1, on the reverse strand, counting down.
AATGCACTTTTGGAGTCACCTCGGGGAAATTGTTGGGTTTTGTCGTCAGCAAAAGAGGAATTGAGATTGACCCAGATAAAGTGAAGGCCATTCAGAATTTGCCACCACCTCGTACTCAAAAAAAAGTAAGAGGCTTTCTGGGGAGATTGAATTACATTGCTCAGTTTATTTCACAATTAATCGATAAATGTGATCCAATATTTAAGTTACTTCGAAAATGTGATCCAGGAGAGTGGGATGAAGGTTGTCAGATTGCATTTGAAAAGGTTAAACATTTTCCATCCAACCCACCAGTATTAATGCTACATATTTCGGATAAACCAATAATACTGTATTTATCAGTATTTAAGAGATCCATGGGTTGTGTTTTGGGGTAGTTTGATGAAACTGGAAAGAAAGAATAGGCAGTTTACTACCTCAGCAAGAAGTTCACAGATTATGAGTTGAAATATTCGTCGGTAGAAAAGTTATGTTGTGCCTTAGCTTGGACTGCTCGAAGACTCAGACAGTACATGTTGTACCATACAACGTGGTTGATTGCCAAGCTGGATCCAGTCAAGTACATGTTGGAAGCACCTTCTCTGTCAGGGAGGATGGCAAGATGGCAGGTTTTATTGTCAGAATACGACATTGTATATGTAAGTCAAAAAGCTATCAAGGGCAGTGCAATGGCTGAATTCTTAGCAAGTCGGGCAGTGGAAGATTATGAGCCGTTGAACTTTGACTTCCCAGATGAAGATTTGATGTATGTGTCGCAAGCAGATGAGATTTCCTTGAAGAAGAAAGTATGGAAATTTACTTTGATGGCGCATCTAATGCCATGGGGCATGGAATCGGTGCAGTGCTTATATCCCCAGAAGAAGATTATTATCCTTTCACTACCAGATTGGATTTTGATTGTACAAACAATACTGCCGAGTATGAAACATGTACTATGGGCCTTCGTGCTGCAGTGGACAGAAAGATCAAAGTATTGGAAGTTTTCGGAGACTCAGCCTTAGTGATTTACTAGTTACGAGGAGAATGGGAAACCCGTGATACAAAGCTAATCCGATATCGAGAACTCATACTAAGTTTATTGGAGGAGTTTGAAGAAGTGAATTTCAACTACTTTCCTCGAGAAAAAAATCGAATGGCAGATGCTCTGGCTACTTTGTCATCAATGTTTAAAGTGAATGAAGGGGCTGAAGTTATACCAATAAAGATGAGTATATATGAGTCTCCTGCCCGCTGTCTGAGTATTAAAGAAGAAGCAGATGGCCTTTCTTGGTATAACGACATTTTGCAGTACATCAAGAGTCAACAGTATCCAAAACAAGCAACAGAGAATGACAAGAGATCTCTGAGAAAGCTAGCAATGGGTTTTGTTCTAGACAGTGAGATTCTTTACAAGAAAGGAAAAGACCAAGTCTTATTGAGATGTGTCGGATCTGCTGAAGCTCAGAGAATTATAGAAGAGGTCATGAAGGGATATGTGGCACTCATGCTAATGGTCACATGCTTACTAAACAGATTATGAGGGCAGGGTACTATTGGTTGACGATGGAAGGAGATTGCATCAGTTATTCTCGAAAGTGCCATAAATGCCAGATATATGCAGATAAGATTCATGTGTCGCCATCGCCATTACATGTCATGACTGCACCGCATCCTTTTTCAATGTGGGGAATGGATATGATAGGGCCTATTACCTCGAAAGCTTCAAATGGACATCATTTCATCTTGGTGGCCATAGATTATTTCACAAAGTGGGTAGAAGCTGAGTGCTATGTGAATGTAACAAAGTCGGTGGTATGCAGATTCGTTAAGAAAGAAATCATATGCTGTTACGGGTTGCCAGCAAGAATTATTTCGGATAATGCTCTCAATTTGAACAATAAGATGATGAGAGAAGTGTGTACTCAATTCAAGATCACACATCATAATTCGGCACCTTATCGTCCGAAGATGAATGGGGCAGTAGAAGTAGCTAACAAGAACATCAAGAAGATTGTTGAGAAGATGACCAATGTGTACAAAGATTGGCATGAGATTTTGCCTTTTGCTCTTCATGCATATCGTACTTCAATCCGCACATCTACAGGGGCAACACCGTTTTCTTTAGTATACGGGATGGAAGCAGTGCTACCTATGGAAGTTGAGATCCCTTCACTCCGGGTTTTGATGGAAGTTGGCCTAGAGGAAGCAGAATGGGTTAGAACTCGTTATGAACAGTTGAATCTCATCGAGGAGAAAAGGTTGAAAGCAATTTTTCACGGGCAGTTGTATCAGAAAAGGATGATTCGAGCCCAAAACAACAAAGTTCGTCCTAGACAGTTCCGAGAGGGGGAGTTGGTACTGAGGAAACTTCTCCCTATAGTGAAGGACCCGAGAGGAAAATGGGCTCCGAATTTGGAAGGACCCTATGTGATAAAAAGAGCTTTTCTAGAGGAGCATTGATTTTAACTAGAATGGACGGGGAAGATTTCAGAAATCCCATGAATGCTGATGAACTGAAGAAGTATTATGCTTGAAAACACCCCAAAAAAATGTGTGATGCTGTGCACATGGAAATTCGAATGATTCCAAGTGTAAAAATGGAAATTCTATATATCTATCTCCCCTGAGAATTGCTTTTCAAAGAAAATATTCATGCTTGATATGATGAATGGCCATCTTTCATATTCCTTTCACTAAAAATAAATTATCCTTAGTCACCCTTTGAGCCTTAAGAATTATTTCTTTCTTTAAACCTTGATCAAGGATCACCCTCTATACTGGAGGGCAAATGCGAGGAAAAATAATCAAAAAATCATGGCAAAAAGAAAGCCATCGAAAAATGTGGCAAATGAAAGCCAACAAAAAAAAAAAAAAAAGAAAGTCCAAAAAAGGGACAAATGTTTCAAGAATGATTCTCCTCAGAAAATGATCCTTGATCCAATTACCTTTAAACACACTTTGGGCCTATTTTATCCTTTCTTTCTAAACCTAAACTTTGACCTACATTACATGCTTTAAAAGCCCATTTTGATCAAGCATGGATATTTAATTTGAAAGGTTATTCTCAGAATTCATCCCATCTTTTGGATCGATATTTTTACTTTGGAAGCATTTAGAATTCTCAAATGCATGGTAAAAAAAAATTGGAAATAAAAAAAGAATGTAAAAGGAGAGGTTTAAGCCAAAAACTCGCAAAGGGCGACTTAATACCGAATGGAGGACACTTGAGTTGAAAACCCGCAAAGGGCGGCTCAAGTACTAATCAAAGTTTGAATCAATGCTCCGTGTAAAGGGGGAGAAAGTATCTGACAATCAGAGAAAAGGGGAATAACTCAGTCTGACGTAACTACGGAAGCTAAAAGGTTACCCAAGTAAATTGCTCGTTCAAGAGAAATTTCAGATGGTTTGAAAAAGGAGGGGTCCAAGATATTCCGCATCCGGGGCATCTACAACATATAACCTTACATTAGTTTCTTATATCCTTGATATTTATTTTTACTATTATAAAACATTTCTTGCAATAAATTCTTGTTATCCTTTTCATGACAACTTTTGCTTGATTCATGTTTTCATTCATACATTTTTGAGATGCATTATGATTGTTATTAAATTGAATGATGATTAGTAATAAAAAAATCTTTAACTAAAAAGATTTCAAAGTATTACTAAGCAATAGATTTAAATCTTGGGAAAGGTTTGGAAAGTTCACCAAGAAAAGAAAACAGTGAACGTGATGGAGATTTCATCACAAAGTCAAAAAAATCTGTGAATTTCAGCGAAAGCTAGAAACTGAGACTGATTGACAAGATATCTTGAGTGGGGCATCAATGAACAAATTGAAGACTCTGTCATGAAGTCGGATAATCTGTGAACCTCAACAAAAAGAAAAAAACATGGATTAGAAATCACGACACAATCATTTGATTGCATTTATTCTTAGGATACATACAAGCATTTACAAAGCATGTCATTCTCATCATTGCATTTAGCTAACAGTGCAGAAATCAGGAAAACTTGGACTTCCCCAAAATGAACTCGTTCTATTTTTCAAATGAGTTGAGCCCCGAGATAACCGTCGAGGTACGTTTCCAAATCGAACTCATTTTTCTCCTCAAATAAGTCGAGCCCCGAGACCGTCGTTGAGGTATGTTCCTTTCATTTTCAAGTTAAATTTATTCTTTTCCAAATGAACCAAACCCAGATGCATTCTTGGTATTTTATTTTGTTTTAAATCGAATTCATTCTGTTTTATCAAATGATTCGAGCCTTGAGACCTTCGTCGAGGTATTCCTTTTGTTCTAAATCGAATTCATTCTGTTTTATTAAATGAGTCGAGCCTTGAGACCTTCGTCGAGGTATTTCTTTTCGTTTTAAATCGAATTTTTTCTGTTTTATCAAATGAGTCTAGCCTTGAGACCTCCGTCAAGGTATTTCCTTTTGTTTTAAAACGAATTCATTCTGTTTTATCAAATGAGTCGAGCCTTGAGACCTCCGTCGAGGTATTTCTTTTTGTTTTAAATCGAATTCATTCTGTTTTACCAAATGAGTCGAGCCTTGAGACCTCCATCGAGGTATTTCCTTTTGTTTTAAATCGAATTCATTCCGTTTTATCAAATCAGTCGAGCCTTGAGACCGTTGTAAAGGTATTTTAATCATGGGTAAGGCCTACGGGCACCATTTTTTAAGACCTCCGGGCACCATTTTAAGACCTCTAGCATAATTTTTTCAAATCACGGGTAAGGCCTCCGGGCACCATTCTATGACGTCTGAGCATAATTTTTTTGCATTACGGGTAAGGCCTACGGGCACCATTTTTAAGACCTCCAGGCATAATATTTTTTTTCAAATCACGGGTAAGGCCTACGGGCACCATTTTTAAGACCTCCGGGCACCATTTTAAGACCTTTGGGCATAATTTTTTCAAATCAAAGGTAAGGCCTACGGGCACCATTTTTAAGACCTCTAGGCACCATTTTAAGACCTCCGAGCATAATTTTTTCAAATCACGGGTAAGGCCTACGGGCACCATTTTTAAGACCTCCGGGCACCATCTTAAGACCTCCGGGCATAATTTTTTTCAAATCACGGGTAAGGCCTCCGGGCACCATTCTTAAGACCTCCGGGCATAACTTTTTTCTTTTGAAAATCGAACCCGTTTCCTTAAGAAGGGTCGAGCCTTGATTAGTCAGGAAATTCAATTTAAGGACAAAATCTTCAATTTACAGCTTTTTCAAAAAAAAAAAGAAAAAAAAATGAAAAAAGATGAAAAAGAAAAAAGAAAACCCCTTTCCCTTTCCTTCACATATGATTTCACTAACCGTACAAAATTAGTGTTTGTTTATCTTTGCCTGATTCCTGATTCTCAGCAATAGCCAAAGAGGGGCAGCTGTAGACAGCTAATTTTGTCCGGACCACTAAAACATGTATGTTTTCTTCCTAAATTGATGTTTCAGAATGTAAAAAGACTTTTTTCATCTTGCAGGTGGTACTCCGAGACTTAGTTTAAGAAAGCGAGCATAAAAAGTCAAACTTAAAAAAAGTCAACCCCAGAAAAGTCATCCTCGAAAAGTCAACTACTGAAAAAGTCAACCCACATTCAAAATCAAGATTTGAAGTTCAATTGAAAAATGGCGAAAGAATTTTGATAATCCAAGGTCTACATCGAAAGATATGGAGTTCGAAAGTTGGGTTATGGAGATTCAATAGAAAGGAAAACCTAATCAGGGAAATTTGGGGAAAAGTGCTTAAACGATCGAATTGGTCAAAATTTAAAGTTCCAAATGAAAGATAAGCACTGACTACAGGTAATGGAGAAGCCACCTGAAAGAAAAACTGAAAGAAAAGTCAATCCGGGAGAAAACCGAGAATTAGGGTTTTTGGTGGATTTTAGTGAAATTGGGAAGAACTATAGAAATGGCTCGACTTGGTAAGACCAAAGCCCCTAATGGATGAGGAATGGTTAAAAAGGGATAGTCCAAGGCTCAATTTGAAGAAAATCTAAAAATCGGACTTGTTTTGGGCAAAACCGAATTTCGGAGAGAAAAGGGCAAAATTGGAAAATTTGGGAAAAATACCAAATGAACTCCAAAAATTCTGAAAATTTTCAAATCTCATTCTTAAATCATTTGAAAGATATTGGCGAAATAAAATATTGATTCGGAGTTTGTTTGCAAAATGGCCAAATCTCGGGTATCTTATGCAATAATTCAATAAGATAAATCTCGAAAAATAGCAAATGGACTCCAAAAATTCTGAAATTTTTCAAATCTCATTTTTTAATTATTTGGAAGATATTGGTGAAATAAAATCTTGATTTGGAGTTCGTTTGCAAAATGGCCAAATCCCGAGCCTCCTATGTAGTAATTCAAGCAGATAAATCCCGAAAAAATACCAAATGAGTTCCAAAAGTTATGAAAAATTTCAGATCACACTTTTAAATTATTTTGAAGGGATTGGTGAAGAAAAATCTTGATTTGGAGCTCGTTTAAAAAATGGTAAAATGTGGGGGCATAAAAGGGCATTTTTGGAAGAAAAAATTGAAATAAATAGCAAACGGACTCAAAAAATTTTGAAAACATCCAGAACTCAATATTTTATTATTTTGAAAGTATTAAAAAAAATAAAATTTGAATTTGGAGTCCGTTTGCCATTTATTTTCATCCGGAGAGCAAAACGGTCATTTTACCCAAGCAACCGAAAAAGGCTTTTCTTGCCTTTCAAAAAAATCAATCTTGGGCTGGAAGAAGGTGTGTTGGCTGGCCAAGGCCCAAAGGAGGGAAGGATTTTTTGATTTTTCAATCAAAAGGCCAAAAATTAAGAGTTGGTTAGTAATTTTTTTGATCAAGCCATTGCAAATAAGCCACATGGGCCAATGCATGAAGAGGGAGAGTGTCAACATTATTCTTGAACAGCTATAATTATGGACAGCTGATGACCTAATCTAAGGGTGATAATTTCATGTTTTTTCACCTTGAATCACTAGCCATTGGATGGAAATTGGTTGGAGAAAAAATGACAACATCCTAGGAGAGGAGAGAGGTAAGTTTCAGCCAGCATAAGGGGAGTCAGATTTTTTCACATTCTTGCAATTGTTGCAAAGCAAAAACAAAAGTTTAGAAAAGAAAAGAAAGTTTGAAGAGAAAAAGCTTGAAAGATAGCTTCTAAAGGTTGCTTTTAGCACCAACTCTTGCACTTTCTTAATTTTCCATTCTTGTTTTTGCTATTTTGATTATTATTTTTGTGATTTTTCTTTTTTAAATAAGTGTTTTTTTTTTTTTTTAAGTTCTTTCTTCATCTTTTTCTTAAACAAGTTCTTACAATTTTTTTTCTTATTTTCTTACCATGGCCGAATGGCCTATATTTTTTATTGTTGCTATTTGGCTTGCATTTATCATGATTTTTTTTGTTATTTTTTTAGTCTTGATGCTTTAAATCTTCTTATACTACATATACTTGAAGCTTGTTTTAATTTGGTTGCTTGTTTTTTGCCATTTATGAGTTTATTATCATGTTCTTGCATTTTTAATTTAATGTTTTCATAATGTTTAAATTTGTTGATGTTTTATGTTTTGTAATCCATGTGTTTGTGAAAGTGCTTGTTAGTTTTAATACCTCTACTTTGTATTTGCATGATTTAAGTGTTATATTTTAGATGAGCATGTTAGTATATCAAGTGTTTGTGAAAATGCCAAGCTCATTTAGAACTTGAGGCCATTCGGCCACCTCACTTCCTTTGCTTTGTATGTGCATTTTTGCTATGTTAGTTGAAAGTTTGCATTTGCATGACATTTTATTGAGTATTTAGTTTAAGTATACCAAGTGTTTGTGAAAATGCCATGCTTGTTGGAGCTTGACGCCATTCGGTCACCTCATGTATTTTGCTTTAAATGTGCATTTTTGTTATGTTAGATGATAGGTTCGCATTTTCATGACATTTGGTTGAGTTTTTGGTATAAGCATGCCTTGTGTTTGTGTTATTTCCATGCATATTTTAGATGTTAGGTTTGGTTTATTTTGCCATGCATGTCCATGCATTTTAGACCTAGGTTGCATTAAATGCCATGCAAGTTCATTTAGGTCTAGGTCACTATATTGATGCCATGCATTTTTTTCATGACATTTAGGTTTAAACCATGCATTTCATGCATCATATTGGCTGTATTTTTTTCATGCATTTCATGTCCATGCCACTTGACTAATGACTTAGGCCAATTAATGGTTCAAAGTCATGCTCTCTTGAGCATACTTGTGGAAAATTAAGGTTTGTCAAATTGATTATTCTACCTTTGTGATTTTTTTTACTTAGCCAATTTTTGCCTAACTTTTCAAAAGTCCTAGCCTCTGTTTGTGAGTCATTTTGTGAGTCTTAAATATTTTTACTTTGATTTTTAAATGATTTTATCAAAGGCAAAAAAATGTGTTTTGGCAAAACAGTTTTTTCACCCAGTACTCGTACTTTCCCCATTTTTCTGGGCATTCATCTTTAATTAAAAAATTAAGCCGATTTTTTCCCGTGTATTTTTACATGTGTTGAGTGTTCAGTATTTCTTTTATATGTTTTAGAATTTTTAAAAATAGGTTAAAAAATCATGGCTTAAAACTGGACAGTGAAGTCAGAATTGAATTTGAAGGAAAATCATTTTTCTGTTTTAGTTAAGTTACCTATAGGGGGCTGATTGGGAGATTTAGCTACTGACTTAGGAAATTTTCTAAGCCTTTTGAACTCTAAAAATAATTTATTAAGTCTCTGGTTAAGGGTGGTCAAGTCCGGGATTTTAAACTTAGGAAATTAGAGCCATTTAAAAAAGGGTTTAGCCAAGTTTTTACTTTTAATCTTAGCTTTTCAAAATTGTTTTCAAACAATCACAAAGTATTTTCGTTTTAGAATATTTAATTTGACATATTTTCCTAAGGTAGTCGGATATCCTTTTAGATATACAGATTTCCTTGATTAAAGGAAAAAAATACATTTTCATGCATTGCATTTTCCATATTCATGTATTTTATATAATATGTGATTTTTTGCTATGATAATTTATATGGTATTTTTATTATTTTGATTTTTATTTTTTGATGTTATATTATTTTATTATATGGTTTTGAATATTTCATGATATACTATGTTTTTTATTTAGTTATTCTTTTTGTTATATTATTTAGCATATACTATGTTCATGCATTATAATTTTCATTTTTATTTCCATGCATATTATATGATAGCATTATTTTATATTCCATGCCATTTAAATTATATGCCATATCATTCATATTTGCCATGTCATTCAAATTATTTCATTTCATATAGAATATGTTATGTTACTTAGGTCATTTCATGTAGAATATATTATGTTACCTAGGTCATTTCATTTCATTTAGGATATATTATGTCATTTAGGATATTTTATTTCATTTAGATTATATCATATAACTTAGGATATTTCATTTCATTTAGAATATGCTAAAGCATTTAAATTATATCATATTATTTAGGTTGCATTATATTATTTAGATTTTGCTATGTCATTTTATTTATGTCAGCATATACATATTCATTTCTTTTAAATGTTTTCAAAAAAGGTAATGATTTTCAATAAAATAAAGATATTCCCGAGTTAAAATAATTCATGAGTTCTCTGCCGGGTTTACTGAGGAGGATATCATCAATTATCATTAATAATAGAATATCTTCTTTAAAATGAGAATGATTCGGAAAGTTTTCCAAATTAATAAAAATTTCTATATTTTGCCACGTTTGTTGGGGAATATAGGAAAATTTTGAATTTATAAATTCCGGATCATTTTCAATTGAAAAATGGAATTATTTTTCTTTAAATTGGGAATTAACTTGAAATACTAAATTTAAAACTGATTTTTTTTACCGAGACTTGAGATAACACATGATTAATAAGGTACCGTTTTATACGGGCGTTGTGGGGGTGCTAATCCTTCCCCGCACGTAACCGAGTCCTGAACCCGTTTCTTTGATTTCTCTGGTTTAAAACGCTGACTTGAAATTGGTTTTAAAGATGTTTTAATTAATTGTTAAAATATTTTATAAAACCGATTTTATTTGGTGGCCGATCACACCTAGCAAAAAAAAAAGATTAGTGGCAACTCCATGTCTTTTTCAAGGTCATTTTCAAAACCTTCATTTTTTCTAGAGGAATTAACTCGACTTTTCCTCAGGTTTTTTAATGTCACGCTTAATGAAAAAGAAAGTCTTGCGATGAGACTTGTTATTTTTTAGGTTGCAACACCTAGGATTACAACTTCCCTCAACACTTCGCTTGAATCTCTCTCTACCTCTTCACTTGATTAATGATCCTGAGTTGTTAACCTAGAGTTCTATCTTATTTATAAGTATCTGTCGATGGTCTTATAAAAATATCTTTCCTAACCAATTAACTATATGTCTATAATAATTGAATTAAAGAAGAACTCACTAAATCTGGGCTCTAACAATGGTTACACAAATGACGAGTAAGTATATTTCTACCCTACCTGCAGATCAATTCATCCTAATAAATGAATATAAAACATGTGTCATTCAATCCATGTCTAACACTAAACTCCCTATGTCTAGTTTTATTTAGGTTAACAAATCAATCTAATTGGTGGCCAATCAATTAGAAGCATTAAGAACAAGATTGAACAAACAACTCAACAAACCATTAAATCAAGCTAGAGAGAGAAAGTAAATTCAAACTATGTGTTGAGTTCCATTGAAATTCTAGTAAAAGGGATTTAGTTTATGATAATTAATGAAAACAAATAATCAAATAGTTTCACCATCATCAACCACACAAGAAAAATAAAGAAGAAAAAAGAGAAACTAAGAGTTGTCAGTTCTTGAATCTTGAATCTTGAATCTTCAAATATTCCAATCTTCTTGAGAGAATTTGATGGCGACTATATTCTTGAGAGAGACTTAGGTTTCTAGGTATCCAATCCCTTTTATTCTAACCTAAAAGAGTCCTATTTAAAGTGTCCAAGGCCTCTTGGAGTCCCAAACTTTGCGGCCGAGCAAACAGGTAAGTTATTCAAAATTTGTGTTTTTTCTCTTTTTTATGTGGTTACTGTTCATGACCCTGGTGTCGCGGCATCACTGCTATTGCCCCTTCAGCGCGGCGGCGCCAACTCTCTGTCTGCCCTGGGTTGGTTCTGCTATTTTCTCACACTTCATTAGCTGTTTTGACTAGGCAAACCTCATCCAATTTTGACGAGTCATACACCGTTGGAAAGGTATAGAAGTCAGATTCAAAAGTAAAGTAGGGAGTTTTCTCAAATGAAGTGTTTAAGATAAATTTTTTCTTGAAAGAATCTCCGGAGGTCGAATCTGCCTGCTCATTGCTTTGCACCATTTTTCATCGTTTTGCATCTCGAAGCTCCAGATCACCTTGGACCTATAAAAACACATAAATAATAACTAAATAACTATTTTAAACATAAAATAAATAAATAAAATAAATATAAAAACATATAAAACTAATCAAATCCTAATAAAAGCCTCAAAGACTTAGCCGATTTAAATGCATAAAAGGTGGCAAAATAGCTATATTTCCTAGAGTTATCAATATCCTATATGAATCAATAGATTTTAATAGTTAATTTAAAAGCATATAGTAATCATTAAAGTCTGGTTTTATTACTCTAATGATTATTCTCATTATTTTATCAAAATAATAGCCCTCATCTACTATTTCGAGAAATTTAATGTCGCAACCTAAAAATAACAAGTCTCATCGCGAGAGATTTTACTCGTTAAGTGTGACATTGAGGAAAACAGAGAAATAGACGACTTAATTCCTCTTGAAATAAAATGAGCGTTTGAAAACAACCTCAAAAAAGAAATGGAGTCGCCGCCAATCTTTTTTGCTAGGTGTGATCAACCACCTATTAAAACTGGTTTTGTAAAACATTTTAAAATTAATTAAGATATTTTTAAAACCAATTTCAAAGTCTGCGCTATTAAACCAGAGAAATCAAAGATGCGAGTTCGGGAGTCAGTTACGTGCGGGGAAGGATTAGCACCCCCACAACGCCCATATAAAATGGTACCTTACTAATCGTGTGTTATCTCAAGTCTCGGTAAAAGTTGGTTTTAGATTTGGCATTTTAAAATAATTCCCAATTTAAAGAAAAATAATTCTATTTTTAATTGAAAATGATCCGAAATTCATTAATTCAAATTTTTCCTATATTCCCCGACAAACTCGGCAAAATATAGAAATTTTTATTTATTTGGAAAATCTTCAAATCGTTTTTATTTTTTAAAGAAAGATATTCCTTTATTAATGATAATTGATAATATCCTCCCTAGCAAACCTGGCAGAGAACTCATGAATTATTTTAACTCAGAAATATCTTTATTTTTTATTGAAAATCATTATCTTTATTAAAAACATTTTTAAAAAGATGGATATGAACATGTATAACATGACAAAAGATGACATAGCAAAATCTAGATGACATAGCATAATCTAAATAACATGGTAGAATCTAAATGACATGATATAATCTAAATGACATGACAAAATCTAAATGACATGGCATAATCTAAATGACATAGCAATAGAATTAATAACATGACATGATATGATATGATATGAAACATAAAATAACATTATCATAAAATATGCATGTAAATAAAAAAACAATGCATGAACATAATAGACTGATAACTCGTATAATTTATAGTTTTTAGTTATGTTTTATTATTGTTTTGTGTCAAATACGAGTTATTATTGTTTAGTCTAATTGTGTTTATGATCTTTTATATTTTTATGTAATTTGGTGTTTTTCACAAGTTTCTTTGAGTGATTTCAGATTACTAGAATTAAGGGCAAATCCAGTTCAGTTCCAGTTCCGACACCTTTTTCCATATCAGCTATATCTCGAGTTTCACTGAAGCAATAAGGCTGAAATTTGTAGCCGTGCAAAGCTAAGAGGCATATTTATCTTTTTCATGTTTTACACTTCTTGAAACGGAGTCGTTTTCCCTAGCGAAATCGACCATGAAGTTGGCTGATGTGCAATGACGTCTGTGCTGACCTATTTTCGTATTTTGCCCATATCTTCTTATCCACATCAGAAAATGAGCTGATTCGAACGGCTATGGATCAGTAACTGATAGGGTAACATTTTTCTAGAAGACCATGTGATCAGATAAGGCCTCCAAAATTGACAAAATCGACCATCAAGTTGGCTGATCAAAATCGTCATGTATGACGAAAATTGTTAGAAAATGCACCCACCTATTATACCTACCTTTGAAATTTGTAAAGCTTGTCTCTTGTCATTTAGCCCTCCAAAATGTGTATAAATAGAGGGCCTTGGATGATTGTAAGGGATCATATTGTACATAGGTAGGATATTAGCCATTGTAATAAAATTCTCTAAGTTTTCTTCTTCTTTCTTTTCTCTAGTTTTGTTTTTCTTTAGAAAGAGCAAGAGGTTGGATAATTAATATTCTTCTTCTTCTTCTTCTTTCTTTCTTTTATTTTCTTCTTAGATTCTATTTAATTTTATGTTTATAATGCCTATGCTAGGCTAAACTTCTATTTGGTTAAGGGTGATTTCAAAGCCCTAGACATGTTTTGTGATTGATTTTCAGATTCTATCTATCATTAATTTTCTATCAAAGTTGCTTATGTTCTTCTACAAGAATTGTTCATGATGTTGTCTTGATTTATTTAGGTGTACAACTAGATAGATCTTGATAATTATCTATTGCTAGTTTAGGAGTCTTGATCCGTGTAATTGTCTTGATTTCCTATTCATAAGTGGCAATTTGTGATTAATGATTATGGTCAAGTTTTCAATAATTGCAAAGTGGAACATAACCTAAGTTGAACAATCCGAGCTTATGTGTTTGTTGCTTAGATCAACCTATCTTTCTCATCATAAAGCTGCCATTAAATTGAATTTAGAGAGCTTATTCTAGGTTGTTTAATGGTTAGAGATTAAATAGAGAGCTTGTTCTATTTAACGACAAACTAAGGAAAGATTGGGGTAACAGAGCTTGTTGTTATCTACGGTTGTTAACTTTGATAGTTGGTTGATATTGATGGATCTGAAATTGATTCTTAATGATGTCTAGTGGTGGAGAATGAAACCTTAACCATATTTTTCATATTTAATTCTTCTTACTTACTTGTTTTCTTACTTTTAGTTTGCTTATTTTTTATATTTATTTTTATTGGCTGGTTATACCGCCTAATTTGTATATTAACTTTGTTTTATTTTTATTGGCTGGTTATACCGCCTAATTTAGTATATATATTTTTATTGGCTGGTTATACCGCCTAATTTAGTATATATATTTTTATTGGCTGGTTATACCGCCTTGCATCTTATTCTTATTATTTACTTAGTTTAAATCTGGCTTCAAAAACCCCTTTTCTTTTATTGTTTTCTTTGAACGTAAGTTATAAACTAATAACTCATAAATTAAAACCCAATCCCTGAGGACTCGACCCTTGCTAATCATTATACTTACAATTGATCTTTTTAGTGCAAGGTTAAATAAGATACACTCATTTGGGTGCATCAAGTTTTTGGCGCCGTTGCCGGGGATTGCTTTGTTTAGTTTATTTGTTACTTAGTTTATTCTTATTTTCAGTTCTAATTAGTTTTATTTTCTTGTACATACAAGTTTTTCTTTTCAAATTTAAAAAAAAAAAAAACAGAAAAAAAAAATGGAATTGAGCAATCTAACACTTGAAGAGTTGGTGGCATACATGAACATGGAGAATCAACAAGCCAATCTCACCTCCCCAGTTCAACAATTGGCCATGGGAGGATGTCAAGGCCATCAAGTGTTCCAAGACCAACAGTATGATCATTACTCAAACACTTACCATGAGGGATGGTGGGATCATACTAATTATGGCTACTCGAAAAATTACCAAGAAGTAGATCCTTATGCCAATTACACTCATCCATCTAGCTTCAATCAATCATGGTCTCAAGAACCAGATCTTTTTCAACCACCACATATGACTCAAAACTCAGGTACTTCTTTAGAAGATCTTGTCTATTCTCTTGTTACTGATTCTTTGCAATTTCAACAGGAAACAAGGGCAAGCATCCAGAGTTTGGAAAAGCAAATGAGCCAATTGGCTAGTAGTATGGTGGGATGGGTAGCACAAAGATCTGAAGAACTCTCAGCCCAAACGATGGTTAACCCAAAGGAGAATGCTACTATTGTGACCTTGAAGAATGAGGAACAAGATGAGGATGAAACAAAATTAGAGATGGATTCTATTCTTGAGGATAATGAAGCCAAAGATCCAAATAAGAGTATTTCGGCACCTGAGGTAACGTTTAAGGTTTCACTTTTTACTAATGTTTCTTCTCCACCTTTTCCTAGTAGATTTGCAAAGTTCAAGGAGGAAGAACATGAACAACACATGCCGGAAACCTTAAACAACTTGTTTGTGGAGGTCATTCAACAAGTATCAAAATATGCTCCATTCCTCGATGACATATGCACCACAAAGGATGATGGAATAATACTTGTAATGGAGAATGCATCCACTGTTGTGCAAAGAAAGCTTCCTCTCAAACGCATAAATTTGGGAAATTTCATGTATGAGCCTGACAAGCCTAAAATGCCAAGAAGGGGTGTTGGTTAGGTTCAAAACACTAAATCAAGTGCTAATTGGGGGAGGCGGCCTAATTAGTGAAAGCATTGCCAAACTACCATCCTCAGATTTGCTCTCTTTTTCTTTATCTTTTTCTTATGTTTCTTTGCTAATTGTGTTTAGTGTTTCTAAGTTCATTTAGGCTGCATAAGTTTATTTTGTTTATTAGTTCTTTATACTTACACATGATTCTTTCATTTGGGATTAATAGCATTACATTAATGACAATGTAAGAATTATGTGTGGGGGGAAGAATTTAGGATTTTATTTAGAGTGTTTTGTTTTTGAGTCTTTTTATGTTGTTTTTGTTTCTGATCCTTGTTTTGAAAATAACTAGATGTAAATATAATTTTTATTTTTTTAACCCCGGTTAAATGGCGGATAACGGTACTCCGTGATTATTTAAATCGGTTCCATCAGCTACCCACAAAACTGATATTGTATATAAATTTCTCTTCCAATTTCTCTTTCAATTTTTTTTCATTTTTTTTTCAGGATGGATGATATTCTCACAAGATTGCAGAAACGATTTCCTCCTTTTCCTCGAAATATTTTACTGAAGCTTTACCAAGTTCGATTTGAAAGATTAAGAATGCTTATGCACAAAGGGATTCCTGCAGACATACGTTGGATAATTGAAGCCAAGGTACGTGAAGATGAAAATCTTCCTGTTTTGCATTTACCAGGTACAGGAAGCACTTTTGCAAAGAAGCGACGAGCAAAGCGCATGAGTTCAAATTGCCACAAATGTGCACGATGGACGTGTAACGGTAAATGTCATTCTATTGGGATTCCGCCCTCTAATCGAGATGATAAAATTGAATTCATTAAGGATGGACTGAGTAAGGAGAATTTGGATAATATCCGACTTTCTCTTGAGACGCATCCTAGTGGAGACGTACAAAGAGAAATTCTTGATTTATGGCCGCAATTCCAAAGGGAATGGCAACATCTTGGGAATCTGATGTTAAAAGACCCTGTTTGCCAGCTTGTAAGAAAACTGGATGGGAAGCATATCCTCGACTCATAGAAGGCGTTTAAGCCGTTTCTGGACGTAAAACCAGAGGAAGATGTGAGCCACAATCACAACTACAATAAATAACTTCTCAGCTTTTGGTTTGATTTGCAATAACTTTATTTTGGTTTAATTTACGTGTTGTTCGATTTGTGTAATTATTCTCATTTTTTTATTTGTCTTTTACGGTTGATTTTTCTTCTCTTTTTGATTTTCTTCCTGAAATCACGCAAAAATCTTTTGTTAGGTTAACATTTTCTTCTGACAGGTCAAATACACTTTCGGCGACATTATTACTCTTGACTTTTACGGTCGATTTTTCTTCTCTTTTTGATTTTCTTCCTGAAATCACGCAAAAATCTTTTGTTAGATTAACATTTTCTTCTGACAGGTCGGATACACTTTCGGCGACATTATTACTCTTGTCTGATTCACTACTCAGTCCTCTATATATTACACCATGTACTCATTCTCTTTCAGGCACTCGAAAAAAAAAAATGGAAAGTACTTCGTCCCAACGCATTAAAAAAATTTGTGTCTTTGGAGGTGCTTATCCAGGGAAAAATAACATATTCGCTGATGAAGCCATAAGAGTTGGAGTAATACTTGCCCAACAAAAGATCCAGTTGATTTATGGAGGCGGTAGTACGGGTTTAATGGGAGCAGTCGCTACAGCAGCACACGCCGGAGGAAGTCCAGTTCTAGGAATCGTGCCAAAACTATTCACAAGTTTTTGTGGACCTACCGTGGGTAAGGAAATACAAGTCTGGAGTGTCTCTGAACGGATAACAATCATGTACCATTCTGCCGATGCATTCATTGCTTTACCAGGAGGTCTGGGTACATTGGAAGAAATAGCTTGCGTGACTTCTTGGTCATCTTTGGTCACAAATAAGAAACCCATTGGTTTGCTTAATATTAATGGTTATTTTAGTAATTTTCTTTCATATTTAGATAATGCTGTGGATAATGGATTCATGTTTTCAGAGGCAAGGAGAACCATAATTTCTGCTACAACCATTGAAGATTTACTCAAAAAGCTCCAAGCTTATGAGTATTTATCTGCTACGGTTGTTTCGCAAACGCTCGGAAAAAGAAAAAGAGATATGGACAAGCAAGGAGTGGATTGCACTTTGTCTTTGTGACATTATCTAACATTTTGTTTGTTGTGTCTCAGTTATAATAAGTGGTTAGCAACCTCTGCAGGTAATATCTCCTAAATCCTACCTTTAAAATTTGACATTGGGGACAATGTCATATTTTAGTATGGGGTAAGGGACATATTTTGCTAATTTAAAAAAAAAAAAAAATTTGTTGTGTTTTAAGCCATTTAGAAGTATTCATTCTGAACAAGGTCTGAGTAAGGGAGACTTGAGACATACCTTGTCAGTTTGATTTTAATCTTTTTATGTTTACTTGTTAATTTTTGTTTAGTATTTTAGGATTATTTAAGTTGCATGAGTTTGTTTTGTTTTGAGTCTTAGTTGTTCCTATTCTTATGTTATTAGTTCTTTTCTCTTACACATGATTCTTTCATTTGGGTTAATAGACTTACATTGAGGACAATGTAAGAATTAAGTGTGGGGGGAATGATTTAGGATTTCTTTTATTTTTGTCTACTATTTTTTTTTTTTTTTAGTCTTTATTATTATTATTTTTAGTGTGTTTTAGTTCCTTTTTAATACAATGATGAGATATGAATTGCATAGGTCTAAATTGGTTACTAGTGAGAAGATTTTCATGAGAATTAAGCTTGATACTAATTTTTATGAGCCAATGTTAATATGATATGTTGATTGAGAAAGAAGCATGTTTAGACTTAAAACTGACTTGTATAATCATCATTGTGAGTTTTTGAGCCTAAAATGATTGATGCATTATACAAATCAATCTAATTTCTTTCTTGAGTGCTCTTATGATTACATGATTCTCTAGAACTTGCTTTAAACCATTTGAGACTATATTGATGCATGTGACAACATGAATATGATAGAGGCATTAGGATTTTTAGCCAGGGCCAAACAACCATCCCTTATTGATGTTCCAAGAGAACACACCCTTAGTGAACCAATTTGAGCCTACATTGAATAAGCTATCTCTTTGGTAACCATAACTTGTCCCTAACCTAAATATACTTATATCTTTACCTTTGTTCCAAAGATGAATTAGCATGTTTTGAGACAAGTTGCAAAGAAAAGGAAGATCTATTGAAAATTTGGGTTAGAAACAAGAAATAAGTGTGGGGGGGAAAGAAAAGAAAAGTCAAGAGAAAAGGAAATGGAATACTGGCAAATACATTCCTATGTAAAAATAAAATAAAATATGAATCATCTCTTGAATTTGTGGAAAAGGAAAAAGATGTTACAAAGTTGTTTAGAATGAAGAAAAGGCCCAACATGAATATCCGGCCTAGGTGACTATGTACTTGTAAAAAATTTTGAGAAGTTTCTTTGTATGATCTTTTTATGTCTCTAAACTTTATGAACTCTTTGGAACCTTTGTGATATCTTTATCCTTTTGTTCTTCAACCACATTACAAACCCCTTGGCCCCATTACAACCTTCATTAAAGACCTCTTGATTCATGAAGTTGTATGATCTAAATAGTGGAGAATAGGTGGACAAGCAAGAATATGGTAGAACTATTTTCATGAGATTGATTGAGTGTAAACACTTCACCACTACTTTAAAGAGTGAAAATCATGAGGGTATCCCATGTGAGAAGTTGAGATTAAATTTGAACATGCACTACTTTGATTGAGATATGTTATGTTAATATTGGCTTAACTCAAACAATTTACATTCAAGCTTGATTTTTTGTGAAATTCTTTAAGCTATTGATTAGTTTATAAGACTTGTTCAAAGATTGTCTCTAATCTGTATTGAAAGGATTAGGAGTAAATATTTTTAGTATATGTAGTTTATTTATATTTTAGTTTTTCAATGTTTGTGGGTATCGTTCTAGTAAACCCTCACGAGACTAAACTCGTCCACTAGGGACACCTAGGGGTTTAAAGGCTTGTGTCACATGCTAAGTGCCACCGTGATTTCCTACGAAAATGGATTAGATTAGATTTTCTTATTTTATTTTTATTGAGTCGTTGCTAGGGACTAGCAACAATCTAAGTGTGGGGGTGTGATAACTCGTATAATTATATAGTTTTTAGTTATGTTTTATTATTGTTTTGTGTCAAATACGAGTTATTATTGTTTAGTCTAATTGTGTTTATGATCTTTGATATTTTTATGTAATTTGGTGTTTTTCACAAGTTTCTTTGAGTGATTTCAGATTACTAGAATTAAGGGCAAATCCAGTTCAGTTCCAGTTCCGACACCTTTTGCCATATCAGCTATATCTCGAGTTTCACTGAAGCAATAAGGCTGAAATTTGTAGCCTGCAAAGCTAAGAGGCATATTTATCTTTTTCATGTTTTACACTTCTTGAAACGGAGTCGTTTTCCCTAGCGAAATCGACCATGAAGTTGGCTGATGTGCAATGACGTCTGTGCTGACCTGTTTTCGTATTTTGCCCATTTCTTCTTATCCACATCAGCAAATGAGCTGATTCCAACGGCTATGGATCAGTAACTGATAGGGTAACATTTTTCTAGAAGACCATGTGATCAGATAAGGCCTCCAAAATTGACAAAATCGACCATCAAGTTGGCTGATCAAAATCGTCATGTATGACGAAAATTGTTAGAAAATGCACCCACCTATTATACCTACCTTTGAAATTTGTAAAGCTTGTCTCTTGTCATTTAGCCCTCCAAAATGTGTATAAATAGAGGGCCTTGGATGATTGTAAGGGATCATATTGTACATAGGTAGGATATTAGCCATTGTAATAAAATTCTCTAAGTTTTCTTCTTCTTTCTTTTCTCTAGTTTTGTTTTTCTTTAGAAAGAGCAAGAGGTTGGATAATTAATATTCTTCTTCTTCTTCTTCTTTCTTTCTTTTATTTTCTTCTTAGATTCTATTTAATTTTATGTTTATAATGCCTATGCTAGGCTAAACTTCTATTTGGTTAAGGGTGATTTCAAAGCCCTAGACATGTTTTGTGATTGATTTTCAGATTCTATCTATCATTAATTTTCTATCAAAGTTGCTTATGTTCTTCTACAAGAATTGTTCATGATGTTGTCTTGATTTATTTAGGTGTACAACTAGATAGATCTTGATAATTATCTATTGCTAGTTTAGGAGTCTTGATCCGTGTAATTGTCTTGATTTCCTATTCATAAGTGGCAATTTGTGATTAATGATTATGGTCAAGTTTTCAATAATTGCAAAGTGGAACATAACCTAAGTTGAACAATCCGAGCTTATGTGTTTGTTGCTTAGATCAACCTATCTTTCTCATCATAAAGCTGCCATTAAATTGAATTTAGAGAGCTTATTCTAGGTTGTTTAATGGTTAGAGATTAAATAGAGAGCTTGTTCTATTTAACGACAAACTAAGGAAAGATTGGGGTAACAGAGCTTGTTGTTATCTACGGTTGTTAACTTTAATAGTTGGTTGATATTGATAGATCTGAAATTGATTCTTAATGATGTCTAGTGGTGGAGAATGAAACCTTAACCATATTTTTCATATTTAATTCTTCTTACTTACTTGTTTTCTTACTTTTAGTTTGCTTATTTTTTATATTTATTTTTATTGGCTGGTTATACCGCCTAATTTGTATATTAACTTTGTTTTATTTTTATTGGCTGGTTATACCGCCTAATTTAGTATATATATTTTTATTGGCTGGTTATACCGCCTAATTTAGTATATATATTTTTATTGGCTGGTTATACCGCCTTGCATCTTATTCTTATTATTTACTTAGTTTAAATCTGGCTTCAAAAACCCCTTTTCTTTTATTGTTTTCTTTGAACGTAAGTTATAAACTAATAACTCATAAATTAAAACCCAATCCCTGAGGACTCGACCATTCACTTTTTGCCTCTCCAAAAAGTGGAAACTCCTCCACATCTTGTATTGGAAAGTTCTCATAGTAAGGCTTCAATCTATGACCATTCACTTTGAATGCCTTATCTGTTTTCGGGCTTTGGATTTCAATGCATTCAAAGTGAATGGTCATAGATTGAAGCCTTACTATGAGAACTTTCCAATACAAGATGTGGAGGAGTTTCCACTTTTTGAGCCAAAGTATGTTGAATAATAATGGCATGGGTCTAAGTCAGGCTGAGGACAATAAACCAAGCGCTTCTTGGAGAGGCAACCCAAAAGGATGGAGAGCATCTATTATATCAGATTTGCATATTCCTTACTCTCCATCATTCTATCTTTTATTGTTTTTCTTTTCTTTTGTTTAATAGTTCTTTTCTCTTACATATAATTCTTGCATTGGGGGATAATAGCATTACATTGAGGACAATGTAAAAATTATGTGTGGGGGGAAGAATTTAGGATTTTATTTAGAGTGTTTTTTTTTGAGTATTTTTATGTTGTTTTTCTTTCTGATCCTTGTTTTGAAAATAACTAGATGTAAATATAATTTTTTTTTAACCCCAGTTAAATGGCGGATAACGGTACTCCGTGATTATTTAAATCGGTTCCATCAGCTACCCACAAAACTGATATTGTATATAAATTTCTCTTCCAATTTCTCTTTCAATTTTTTTCATTTTTTTTTTCAGGATGGATGATATTCTCACAAGATTGCAGAAACGATTTCCTCTTTTTCCTCGAAATATTTTACTGAAGCTTTACCAAGTCGACTTGAAAGATTAAGAATGCTTATGCACAAAGGGATTCCTGACGACATACGTTGGATAATTGAAGCCAAGATACGTGAAGATGAATATCTTCCTGTTTTGCATTTACCAGGTACAGGTAGAAGCACTTTTGCAAAGAAGCGACGAGCAAAGCGCATGAGTTCAAATTGCCACAAATGTGCACGATGGACGTGTAACGGTAAATGTCGTTCTATTGGGATTCCGTCCTCTAATCGAGATGATAAAATTGAATTCATTAAGGATGGACTGAGTAAGGAGAATTTGGGTAATATCCAACTTTCTCTTGAGATGCATCCTAGTGGAGACGTACAAAGAGAAATTCTTGATTTATGGCCGCAATTCCAAAGGGAATGGCAACATCTTGGGAATCTGATGTTAAAAGACCCTGTTTGCCAGCTTGTAAGAAAACTGGATGGGAAGCATATCCTCGACTCATAGAAGGCGTTTAAGCCGTTTCTGGACGTAAAACCAGAGAAAGATGTGAGCCACAATCACAACTACAATAAATGACTTCTCAGCTTTTGGTTTGATTTGCAATAACTTTATTTTTGTTTAATTTAAGTGTAGTTCGATTTGTGTAATTATTCTCGTTTTTTTTTATTTGTCTTTTACGGTTGATTTTTTCTTCTCTTTTTGATTTTCTTCCTGAAATCACGCAAAAATCTTTTGTTAGGTTAACATTTTCTTCTGACAGGTCAGATACACTTTCGGCGACATTATTACTCTTGTCTGATTCACTACTCAGTCCTCTATATATTACACCATGTACTCATTCTCTTTCAGGCACTCGAAGAAAAAAAAATCGAAAGTACTTCATCCCAGCACATTAAAAAAATTTGTGTCTTTGGAGGTGCTTATCCAGGGAAAAATAACATATTCGCTGATGAAGCCATAAGAGTTGGAGTAATACTTGCCCAACAAAAGATCCAGTTGATTTATGGAGGCGGTAGTACGGGTTTAATGGGAGCAGTCGCTACAGCAGCACACGCCGGAGGAAGTCCAGTTCTAGGAATCGTGCGAAAACTATTCACAAGTTTTTGTGGACCTACCGTGGGTAAGGAAATACAAGTCTGGAGTGTCTCTGAACGGATAACAATCATGTACCATTCTGCCGATGCATTCATTGCTTTACCAGGAGGTCTGGGTACATTGGAAGAAATAGCTTGCGTGGCTTCTTGGTCATCTTTGGTCACAAATAAGAAACCCATTGGTTTGCTTAATATTAATGGTTATTTTAGTAATTTGCTTTCATATTTAGATAATGCTGTGCATAATGGATTCGTGTTTTCAGAGGCAAGGAGAACCATAATTTCTGCTACAACCATTGAAGATTTACTCAAAAAGCTCCAAGCTTATGAGTGTTTATCTGCTACGGTTGTTTCGCAAACGCTCGGAAAAAGAAAAAGAGATATGGACGAGCAAAGAGTGGATTGCACTTTGTCTTTGTGACATTATCTAACATTTTGCTTGTTGTGTCTCAGTTATAATAAGTGGTTAGCAACCTCTGCAGGTAATATCTCCTAAATTCTACCTTTAAAATTTGACATTGGGGACAATGTCATATTTTAGTAGGAGGTAAGGGACATATTTTTCTAATTAAAAAAAAAAAAAAAATTGTTGTGTTTTAAGCCATTTAGAAGTATTCATTCTGAACAAGGTCTGAGTAAGGGAGACTTGAGACATATCTTGTCAGTTTGATTTCTTCTTTTAAAAAAAAAAAAAAAAATAGTTTGTTGTGTTTTAAGCAATTTAGAAGTATTCATTCTGAACAAGGTCTGAGTAAGGGAGACTTGAGACACACCTTGTCAGTTTGATTTTAATCTTTTTATGTTTACTTGTTAATTTTTGTTTAGTATTTTAAGATTATTCAGGTTGCATGAGTTTGTTTTGTTTTGAGTCTTAGCTTTTCCTATTCTTATGTTATTAGTTCTTTTCTCTTACACATGATTCTTTCATTTGAGTTAATAGACTTACATTGAGGACAATGTAAGAATTAAGTGTGGGGGGAATGATTTAGGATTTCTTTTATTTTGTCTACTATATTTTTTTTTTATGAGTCTTTATTATTATTATTATTATATATATATTTTTTTGAGTTTTAGTTCCTTTTTAATACAATGATGAGATATGAATTGCATAAGTCTAAAACAGATTTATTAGTGAGAAGATTTTCATGAGAATTGAGCTTGATGTCAACCTTTTTATGAGCCAATGTTAATATGATATGTTGATTGAGAAAGAAGCATGTTTAGACTTAATCTGACTTGTATAATCATCCTTGTGAGTTTTTGAGCCTATAATGATTGATGCATTATACAAATCAATCTAATTTCTTTCTTGAGTGCTCTTATGATTACATGATTCTCTAGAACTTGCTTTAAACCGTTTGAGACTATATTGATACATGTGACAACATGAATATGATAGAGGCATTAGGATTATAACCAGAGCCAAACAGTCATCCATTATTAATGTTCCAAGAGAACACACCCTTAGTGAACCAATTTGAGCCTACATTGAATAAGCTATCTCTTTGGTAACCATAACTTGTCCCTAACCTAAATATACTTATATCTTTACCTTTGTTCCAAAGATGAATTAGCATGTTTTGAGACAAGTTGCAAAGACAAGGAAGATTTATTGAAAATTTGGGTTAGAAACAAGAAATAAGTGTGGGGGGAAAAGAAAGAAAAAAGTCAAGAGAAAAAGAAAGGGATCATTGTCAAATACATTCCCATATTAAAAAAAAAAAAAAAAACTTCTCTTGAACTTCTAGTTAAAGTAAAAAGAAAAAGATGTTACAAAGTTGGTTAGAATGATGCAAAGGCTCAACATGAATATTTAGCCTATGTTATTATGTGCTTTATAAGAGTTTTGAGAAGTTTTACTTGTATGATCTTTTTATGTCTCTAAACTTTATGAACTCTTTAGAACCTTTGTGATATCTTTATCCTTTTGTTCTTCAACCACATTACAAACCCCTTGGCCCCATTACAACCTTGATTAAAGACCTCTTGATTCATGAAGTTGTATGATCTAAATAGTGGAGAATAGGTGGACAAGCAAGAATATGGTAGAACTGTTTTCATGAGATTGATTGAGTGTAAACACTTCACCACTACTTTAAAGAGTGAAAATCATGAGGGTATCCCATGTGAGTAGTTGAGATTAAGTTTGAATATGCACTATTTTGATTGAAATATGTTATGTTAATATTGGCTTAACTCAAACAATTTACATTCAAGCATGATTTTTTGTGAAATTCTTTAAGCTATTGATTAGTTTATAAGACTTGTTCAAAGATTGTCTCTAATTTGTATTGAAAGGATTAGGAGTAAATATTTTTAGTATATGTAGTTTATTTATATTTTAGTTTTTCAATGTTTGTGGGTATCATTCTAGTAAACCCTCACGAGACTAAACTCGTCCACTAGGGACACCTAGGGGTTTAAAGGCTTGTGTCACATTCTAAGTGCCACCGTGATTTCCTACGAAAGTGGATTAGATTAGATTTTCTTATTTTATTTTTATTGAGTCGTTGCTAGGGACTAGCAACAATCTAAGTGTGGGGGTGTGATAACTCGTATAATTATATAGTTTTTAGTTATGTTTTATTATTTTTTTGTGTCAAATACGAGTTATTATTGTTTAGTCTAATTGTGTTTATGATCTTTATGTATTTTGGTGTTTTTCACAAGTTTCTTTGAGTGATTTCAGATTACTAGAATTAAGGGTAAATCCAGTTCAGTTCCAGTTCCGACACCTTTTGCCATATCAGCTATATCTCGAGTTTCACTGAAGCAATAAGGCTGAAATTTGTAGCCGTGCAAAGCTAAGAGGCATATTTATCTTTTTCATGTTTTACACTTCTTGAAACGGAGTCATTTTCCCTAGAGAAATCGACCATGAAGTTGGCTGATGTGCAATGACGTCTGTGCTGACCTGTTTTCGTATTTTGCCCATATCTTCTTATCCACATCAGAAAATGAGCTGATTCCAACGGCTATGGGTCAGCAACTGATAGGGTAACATTTTTCTAGAAGACCATGTGATCAGATAAGGCCTGAAAAATTGACAAAATCGACCATCAAGTTGGCTGATCAAAATCGTCATGTATGACGAAAATTGTTAGAAAATGCACCCACCTATTATACCTACCTTTGAAATTTGTAAATCTTGTCTCTTGTCATTTAGCCCTCCAAAATGTGTATAAATAGAGGGCCTTGGATGATTGTAAGGGATCATATTGTACATTGGTAGGATATTAGCCATAATAAATAAATTCTCTAAGTTTTCTTCTTCTTTCCTTTCTCTAGTTTTCTTTTTCTTTATTTTCTTCTTCTTCTTTCTTTCTTTTATTTCCTTCTTAGATTCTATTTAATTTTATGTTTATAATGCCTATGCTAGGCTAAACTTCTATTTGGTTAAGGGTGATTTCAAAGCCCTAAACATGTTTTGTGATTGATTTTCAGATTCTATCTATCATTAATTTTCTATCAAAGTTGCTTATGTTCTTCTACAATAATTGTTCATGATGTTGTCTTGATTTATTTAGGTGTACAACTAGATAGATCTTGATAATTATCTATTGCTAGTCTAGGAGTCTTGATCCGTGTAATTGTCTTGATTTCCTATTCATAAGTGGCAATTTGTGATAAATGATTATGGTCAAGTTTTCAATAATTGCAAAGTGGAACATAACCTAAGTTGAACAATCCGAGCTTATGTGTTTGTTGCTTAGACCAACCTATCTTTCTCATCATAAAGCTGCCATTAAATTGAATTTAGAGAGCTTATTCTAGGTTGTTTAAGAGATTAAATAAAGAGCTTGTTCTATTTAACGACAAACTAAGGAAAGATTGGGATAACAGAGCTTGTTGTTATCTACGGTTGTTAACTTTGATAGTTGGTTGATATTGATAGATCTGAAATTGATTCTTAATGATGTCTAGTGGTGGAGAATGAAACCTTAACCATATTTTTCATATTTGATTCTTCTTACTTACTTGTTTTCTTACTTTTCTAGTTTGCTTATTTTTAAAAATATATTTATTTTTATTGGCTGGTTATACCGCCTAATTTGTATATTAACTTTGTTTTATTTTTATTGGTTGGTTATACCGCCTAATTTAGTATATATATTTTTATTGGCTGGTTATACCGCCTAATTTAGTATATATATTTTTATTGGCTGGTTATACCGTCTTGCATCTTATTCTTATTATTTACTTTAGTTTAAATCTGGCTTCAAAAACCCCTTTTCTTTTATTATTTTCTTTGAACGTAAGTTATAAACTAATAACTCATAGATTAAAACCCAATCCCTGAGGACTCGACCCTTGCTAATCATTATACTTACAATTGATCTTTTTAGTGCAAGGTTAAATAAGATACACTCTTTTGGGTGCATCAAATTTTTGAAAATAATGTATGCCACCAATTGAATTCTCCATGTTTATGTATGTACAAGAAAATAATACTAATTAGAACTGAAAATAAGAATAAACCAAGTAACAAATAAACTAAAGAAAACAATCCCCGGCAACGGCGCCAAAAATTTGATGCACCCAAAAGAGTGTATCTTATTTAACCTTGCACTAAAAAGATCAATTGTAAGTATAATGATTAGCAAGGGTCGAGTCCTCAGGGATTGGGTTTTAATCTATGAGTTATTAGTTTATAACTTACGTTCAAAGAAAACAATAAAAGAAAAGGGGTTTTTGAAGCCAGATTTAAACTAAAGTAAATAATAAGAATAAGATGCAAGGCGGTATAACCAGCCAATAAAAATATATATACTAAATTAGGCGGTATAACCAGCCAATAAAAATATATATACTAAATTAGGCGGTATAACCAACCAATAAAAATAAAACAAAGTTAATATACAAATTAGGCGGTATAACCAGCCAATAAAAATAAATATATTTTTAAAAATAAGCAAACTAGAAAAGTAAGAAAACAAGTAAGTAAGAAGAATCAAATATGAAAAATATGGTTAAGGTTTCATTCTCCACCACTAGACATCATTAAGAATCAATTTCAGATCTATCAATATCAACCAACTATCAAAGTTAACAACCGTAGATAACAACAAGCTCTGTTATCCCAATCTTTCCTTAGTTTGTCGTTAAATAGAACAAGCTCTCTATTTAATCTCTAACCATTAAACAACCTAGAATAAGCTCTCTAAATTCAATTTAATGGCAGCTTTATGATGAGAAAGATAGGTTGGTCTAAGCAACAAACACATAAGCTCGGATTGTTCAACTTAGGTTATGTTCCACTTTGCAATTATTGAAAACTTGACCATAATCATTAATCACAAATTGCCACTTATGAATAGGAAATCAAGACAATTACACGGATCAAGACTCCTAGACTAGCAATAGATAATTATCAAGATCTATCTAGTTGTACACCTAAATAAATCAAGACAACATCATGAACAATTCTTGTAGAAGAACATAAGCAACTTTGATAGAAAATTAATGATAGATAGAATCTGAAAATCAATCACAAAACATGTTTAGGGCTTTGAAATCACCCTTAACCAAATAGAATTTTAGCCTAGCATAGGCATTATAAACATAAAATTAAATAGAATCTAAGAAGGAAATAAAAGAAAGAAAGAAGAAGAAGAAAATAAAGAAAAAGAAAACTAGAGAAAGGAAAGAAGAAGAAAACTTAGAGAATTTATTTATTATGGCTAATATCCTACCAATGTACAATTTGATCCTCTACAATCATCCAAGGCCCTCTATTTATACACATTTTGGAGGGCTAAATGACAAGAGACAAGCTTTACAAATTTCAAAGGTAGGTATAATAGGTGGGTGCATTTTTCTAACAATTTTCGTCATATTGTATGACCATTTTGATCAGCCAACTTGATGGTCGATTTTGTCAATCTTGGAGGCCTGATCTGATCACATGGTCTTCTAGAAAAATGTTCCCCTATGCGTTACTGATTCATAGCCGTTGGAATCAGCTCATTTTCTGATGTGGAGAAGAAGATATGAGCAAAATACGAAAACAGGTCAGCACAGACGTCATTGCACATCAGCCAACTTGATGGTCGATTTCTTCAATATTGGCGGCTTTATCTGATCACATGGTCTTCTAGACAAATGTTCCCCTATCAGTTAGTGATCCATAGCCGTTAGAATCAGCTCATTTTCTGATGTGTATCGGACGATATGGTCAAAATGCGAAAACTGCTCAGGACAGACGTCATTGCACATCAGCCAACTTTATGGTTGATTTCGCTAGGGAAAACGACTCCGTTTCAAGAAGTGTAAAACATGAAAAAGATAGATATGCCTCTTAACTTTGCACGGTTAAAATTTAAGCCTTATTGCTTCAGTGAAACTCCAGATATAGCTGATATGGCAAAAGGTGTCGGAACTGGAACTGAACTGGATTTGCCCTTATTTCTAGTAATATGAAATCACTCAAAGAAACTTGTGAAAAACACCAAATTACATAAAAATATAAAAGATCATAAACACAATTAGACTAAACAATAATAACTCGTATTTGACACAAAACAATAATAAAACATAACTAAAAACTATATAATTATACGAGTTATCACACCCCCACACTTAGATTGTTGCTAGTCCCTAGCAACGACTCAATAAAAATAAAATAAGAAAATCTAATCTAATCCATTTTCGTAGGAAATCACGGTGGCACTTAGCATGTGACACAAGCCTTTAAACCCCTAGGTGTCCCTAGTGGACGAGTTTAGTCTCGTGAGGGTTTACTAGGACGATACCCACAAACATTGAAAACATAAGAAAAACTAAAAATAATAATTATAACTAATCCTTCCAATATAAATTTGAGATAATCATTGGACAAGTCTTAAAAACTAATCAATAGCTTAAAGAAATTCACAAAAAATCTTGCTTGAATGTAAATAGTTTGAGTTAAGCCAATATTAACATAACATATTTCAATCAAAATAGTGCATATTCAAACTTAATCTCAACTTCTCACATGGGATACTCTCTTGATTTTCACTCTTTAAAGTAGTGGTAAAGTGTTTACACTCAATCAATCTCATGAAAACACTTCTACCATATGCTTGCTTGTCCACCTATTCTCCACTAAAAGATCATGCAACTTCATAAATCAAGAGGTCTTTAATCAAGGTTGTAATGGGGCCAAGGGGTTTGTAATGTGGTTGAAGAACAAAAGGATAAAGATATCACAAAGGTTCCAAAGAGTTCATAAAGTTTAGAGACATAAAAAAATTATACAAAGAAACTTCTCAAAACTCTTTACAAGTACATAGTCACCTAGGCCGGATATTCATGTTGGGCCTTTTCTTCATTCTAAACAACTTTGTAACATCTTTTTCTTTTTCCACAAATTCAAGAGATGATTCATATACATATATATATATATATATTTTTTTACATAGGAATGTATTTTCCAGTATTCCATTTCTTTTTCTCTTGACTTTTCTTTTCTTTTCCCCCCACACTTATTTCTTGTTTCTAACCAAAAAAATCCCTTGTCTTTGCAACTTGTCTCAAATCATGCTAATTCATCTTTGGAACAAAGGTAAAGATATAAGTATATTTAGGTTAGGGACAAGTTATGGTTACCAAAGAGATAGCTTATTCAATGTAGGCTCAAATTGGTTCACTAAGGGTGTGTTCTCTTGGAACATCAATAAGGGATGGTTGTTTGGCCCTGGCTAAAAATCCTAATGCCTCTATCATATTCATGTTGTCACATGCATCAATATAGTCTCAAACGGTTTAAAGCAAGTTCTAGAGAATCATGTAATCATAAGAGCACTCAAGAAAGAAATTAGATTGATTTGTATAATGCATCAATCATTTTAGGCTCAAAAACTCACAAGAATGATTATACAAGTCAGATTAAGTCTAAACATGCTTCTTTCTCAATCAACATATCATATTAACATTGGCTCATAAAAAGGTTGACATCAAGCTCAATTCTCATGAAAATCTTCTCACTAATAAATATGTTTTAGACTTATGCAATTCATATCTCATCATTGTATTAAAAAGGAACTAAAACACACTAAAAAATAATAATAATAATAAAGACTCATAATAAAAAAAAATAGTAGACAAAAATAAAAGAAATCCTAAATCATTCCCCCCAAACTTAATTCTTACATTGTCCTCAATGTAAGTCTATTAACCCAAATGAAAGAATCATGTGTAAGAGAAAAGAACTAATAACATAAGAATAGGAATAACTAGACTCAAAACAAAACAAACTCATGCAACCTAAATAATCCTAAAATACTAAACAAAAATTAACAAGTAAACGTAAAAAGATTAAAATCAAACTGACAAGCTATGTCTCAAGTCTCCCTTACTCAGACCTTGTTCAGAATGAATACTTCTAAATTGCTTAAAACACAACAAACTCTTTTTTTTTTGAAAAGAAGAAATCAAACTGACAAGGTATGTCTCAAGTCTCCCTTACTCAGACCTTGTTCAGAATGAATACTTCTAAATTGCTTAAAACACAACAAACTTTTTTTTTTTTTTAAGAAGGTAAAATTTAGGAGATATTACCTGTAGAGGTTGCTAACCACTTATTATAACTGAGACACAACAAACAAAATGTTAGATAATGTCACAAAGACAAAGTGCAATCCACTCCTTGCTCGTCCATATCTCTTTTTCTTTTTCCGAGCGTTTGCGAAACAACCGTAGCAGATAAATACTCATAAGCTTGGAGCTTTTTGAGTAAATCTTCAATGGTTGTAGCAGAAATTATGGTTCTCCTTGCCTCTGAAAACATGAATCCATTATCCACAGCATTATCTAAATATGAAAGCAAATTACTAAAATAACCATTAATATTAAGCAAACCAATGGGTTTCTTATTTGTGACCAAAGATGACCAAGAAGCCACGCAAGCTATTTCTTCCAATGTACCCAGACCTCCTGGTAAAGCAATGAATGCATCGGCAGAATGGTACATGATTGTTATCCGTTCAGGGATACTCCAGACTTGTATTTCCTTACCCAAGGTAGGTCCACAAAAATCTGTGAATAGTTTTGGCACGATTCCTAGAACTGGACTTCCTCCGGCGTGTGCTGCTGTAGCGACTGCTCCCATTAAACCCGTACTACCGCCTCCATAAATCAACTGGATCTTTTGTTGGGCAAGTATTACTCCAACTCTTATGGCTTCATCAGCGAATATGTTATTTTTCCCTGGATAAGCACCTCCAAAAACACAAATTTTTTTAATGCGTTGGGACGAAGTACTTTCCATTTTTTTTTTCTTTTTTTTTCTTTTTTTCGAGTGCCTGAAAGACAATGAGTACATGGTGTAATATATAGAGGACTGAGTAGTGAATCAGACAAGAGTAATAATGTCGCCGAAAGTGTATCTGACCTGTCAGAAGAAAATGTTAACCTAACAAAAGATTTTTGCGTGATTTCATGAAGAAAATCAAAAAGAGAAGAAAAATCAACCGTAAAAGTCAAGAGTAATAATGTCGCCGAAAGTGTATTTGACCTGTCAGAAGAAAATGTTAACCTAACAAAAGATTTTTGCGTGATTTCAGGAAGAAAATAAAAAAGAGAAGAAAAATCAATCGTAAAAGACAAATAAAAAAAATGAGAATAATTACACAAATCGAATAACACGTAAATTAAACCGAAATAAAGTTATTGCAAATCAAACCAAAAGCTGAGAAGTCATTTATTGTAGTTGTGATTGTGGCTCACATCTTCCTCTGGTTTTACGTCCAGAAACGGCTTAAACGCCTTCTATGAGTCGAGGATATGCTTCCCATCCAGTTTTCTTACAAGCTGGCAAACAGGGTCTTTTAACATCAGATTCCCAAGATGTTGCCATTCCCTTTTGAATTGCGGCCATAAATCAAGAATTTCTCTTTGTACGTCTCCACTAGGATGCGTCTCAAGAGAAAGTTGGATATTACCCAAATTCTCCTTACTCAGTCCATCCTTAATGAATTCAATTTTATCATCTCGATTAGAGGACGGAATCCCAATAGAACGACATTTACCGTTACACGTCCATCGTGCACATTTGTGGCAATTTGAACTCATGCGCTTTGCTCGTCGCTTCTTTGCAGAAGTGCTTCTACCTGTACCTGGTAAATGCAAAACAGGAAGATATTCATCTTCACGTACCTTGGCTTCAATTATCCAACGTATGTCTCCAGGAATCCCTTTGTGCATAAGCATTCTTAATCTTTCAAATCGAACTTGGTAAAGCTTCAGTAAAATATTTCGAGAAAAAGGAGGAAATCGTTTCTGCAATCTTGTGAGAATATCATCCATCCTGAAAAAAAAATGAAAAAAAAAAATGAAAGAGAAATTGAAAGAGAAATTTATATACAATATCAGTTTTGTGGGTAGCTGATGGAACCGATTTAAATAATCACGGAGTACCATTATCCGCCATTTAACCGGGGTTAAAAAAATAAAAATTATATTTACATCTAGTTATTTTCAAAACAAGGATCAGAAAGAAAAACAACATAAAAAGACTCAAAAACAAAACACTCTAAATAAAATCCTAAATTCTTCCCCCCACACTTAATTCTTACATTGTCATTAATGTAATGCTATTATCCCCCAATGCAAGAATTATATGTAAGAGAAAAGAACTATTAAACAAAAGAAACTTATGTAGCCTAAATGAACTTAAAAGCAGTAAAAACAATTAACAAAGAAACATAAGAAATAAGATAAAGAAAAAGAGAGCAAATCTGAGGATGGCAGTTTGGCAATGCTTTCACTAATTAGGCTGCCTCCCCCAATTAGCACTTGATTGATTGTTTTCAGCCTAGCCAATTCCCCTTCTTGGCTTTTTAGGATCTTTTGGCTTAGACATGAAACTTCTCGGATTTTTGCGTTTTGGAGAAAGTTTTCTTTGCAAAACAGCCAATGCCTTCTCCCCCACACGTATTATTTCATCATTCTTGGTGGGGTATAGCTCTTTGAGGAATTGTGCATATCTTGGTACTTGTCTAATGGCATCCACAAGCAAGCTGTTTAAGGTTTCCAAAAATTGTTGTTCATGTTCCTCCTTCTTGGACTTTGCAAATCTGCTAGGAAAAAGTGGAGAAGGAACATTAGTAGAAATAAGAACCTTAAAAGCTACCTGAGGTGTCAAAGTACTCTCAATTTGAATGGTGGCTTCATTATCCTCAAGAAGTGAATCCATCTTTGGTTTTGTTTCATCCTCATCTTGTTCCTCATTTCTCAAGGTCACAATAGTAGCATTCTCCTTTGGGTTAATCACCGTTTGGGAAGGGAGTGCTAGAGATCTTTCTGCTACTAATTCCACCGTACTACTAGCCAATAGGCTCATTTGCCTTTCCAAACTCTGGATGCTTGCCCTTGTTTCCTGTTGAAATTGCAAAGTATCAGTAACAAGAGAATATACAAGATCTTCTAAAGAAGTACCTGAGTTTTGAGTCATATGTGGTGGTTGAAAAAGATCTGGTTCTTGAGACCATGATTGATTGAAGCTAGATGGATGAGTGTAATTGGCATAAGGATCTACTTCTTGGTAATTTTTCGAGTAGCCATAATTAGTATGATCCCACCATCCCTCATGGTAAGTGTTGGAGTAATGATCATGCGGTTGGTCTTGGAACCATTGATGGCCTTGACATCCTCCCATGGCCAATTGTTGAACTGAGGAAGTGAGATTGGCTTGTTGATTCTCCAAGTTTATGTATGCCACCAACTCTTCAAGTGTTAGATTGCTTAATTCCATCTTCTTTTTTTTTTTTTTTTTCAAAATTTGAAAAGAAAAACATGTATGTACAAGAAAATAATACTAATTAGAACTGAAAATAAGAATAAACCAAGTAACAAATAAACTAAAGAAAACAATCCCCGGCAACGGCGCCAAAAATTTGATGCACCCAAAAGAGTGTATCTTATTTAACCTTGCACTAAAAAGATCAATTGTAAGTATAATGATTAGCAAGGGTCGAGTCCTCAGGGATTGGGTTTTAATCTATGAGTTATTAGTTTATAACTTACGTTGAAAGAAAACAATAAAAGAAAAGGGGTTTTTGAAGCCAGATTTAAACTAAAGTAAATAATAAGAATAAGATGCAAGGCGGTATAACCAGCCAATTAAATATATGGCAAAATAATTAATGACTAAGCAAAAAGTATAGAATAACATAGAATATCCACAACCATGTAACCACCATGACAACACCATGAAATATAAATAAAAAAATAACATCACTATAGAATATTCATAGCAAAAATTATATATCATAGAATATGCATGAACATGGAAAATGCAATGCATGAAAGTGTAATTTTTTCCTTTTAATAAGGACATCCATATACCTAAAAAGATATCTGACTACCTTAGGAAAAGACTTAAATCAGATTTTTCTAAATCAAAAACACTTTGTGATTGGATTGAAAACAATTTAAAAATTTTTGGATAAAAATGGCACTATGGCCGAAATCCCCTTTTAAAAAGGCTCTATTTTCCTAACTTTGAAAATCCGAGTTTGACCACCCTTGACCTGACTTTTTTAAAATCAAATTCTATGATTAAAATGACTTAGAAATTCACCTAAGATAGTAGCTATGTTTCTAAATCAGCCCCCTCTTAATGCCTTAACCAAAACAGAAAATTATTTTCTTCTTGAAAACAAATTTGACTTTTCTGACTAGTTTAAAACGTGATTTTTTTACCCATTTAAAAAAGTTCAAAAAAATCTGAAAAACTAATGTGAGACTTAGAACATGCTGACCTCTATGGGAAAAATCAGCTTAATTTTTGGACTAAGGATGACTTACCCGAAAATTCATGAAAGACAGAACACTAGGTAAAAAACTGTTTAACTAAAAAGCATTTTTAAACCTTTGATAAAAACATCCAAAAATGAGAATAAAAATATTAGAAACTCCTCTAAGATCCTATAACCAGTGGTAAAAATTTCTAAAAATTTGGACAAGGATTGATTAATGAAAAAAAAAATCACAAAGGTAGAAAATCCAATTTGTACAAATCTTAATTTTCCACAAGAATGCTCATGAGAGCTTGGCTTTGAGCCATTGATTGGCTTAAGTCAAAAATCAAGTGGGATGAAATGAAATGCATGAACAAACAGAAAGTTAAATGCATGAAATGCATGACCTAATGCCTAAATGACATAGAAAACATGCATGGCATAAAAGATGACCTAATGCCTAACATGAGATAGAAACATGCATGGCAATAAATGATAACCTAAGACCTAATATGAGATAGAAATATGCATGGCAATAAATGATAACCTAAGACCTAATGAACATGAAAATATGCATGGAAATACAAGATGACCTAAGACCTAATAAACATGAAAATATGCATGGCATACAAAGCTGACTTAATTCCTAAAAGGTCATAAGAATATTCATGGCAATATAATATGACCTAATGCCTAATATGACATAAATATGCATGGAAGTAACATGAACATATAATGACCAAATGAACATAAAAATAATGCAAGCATATGGCAAAGCAAATACACAATGACATGGCATAATGATGCAAAGCATGAAAGCATGGTAGCCAAACAATCATGACGAAAATGCAAATACACAAGGCAAAAAAACATGGCAGCCGAATGGTCATAAGAATATGTGAGATTATGGCAAGGCAATAACACAAACATATGGCATGGCAAATATGCAAAACATGAATGAAAGCATGGTAGCCAAATTATCATGATGAAAATGCAAAGATATGGCTAAGAAAATACACAAACATATGGCATGGCAATAATGCAAAACATGAATGACTTTGATATTAGAAAAACAAAAAAATTAAAGTTAGTAAATAAAACAAGTAGACATGAAAATAAATGATAAAAACAGAAAAATAAAAGTAAGTAAAGAAACTAGAAATGAGCTCCATATTTTGATTATTGAATCATTAAAACAAACTAACTACCACAACCAACATAGGAATAAAATCAAACACAAGATCACACACAAGAGGGGGCATTCGGCCACTTTAAGAAATGTAGTGAAAAAATGTTTTTGATATTATTTATGAAAACACAAAATAGGAGCCTTAAAAGAAAGCTTTAAAACCTTTATTTCATAAGAAAATAACAAGGAATCACATGGAAAATAAGCAAATCAGCATAGATAAAGAAAGAAAAATGCAAAAGGTAGGTGCCAAAAGGCTACCTTTCAAAGCTATCTTTCAAGCTTGCTTCTCTTCAAAAAATTTCTTTGCTTTTCTACCACTTTAGCAATTTCTCATTCGTGAAATAACTCAGCCAAAAAACCTCCTAAAATCTGAAAGCCCCCTCCCATTTATAGGCTAGCTGAATGGTCACAATGTTGTCATTTTTTTTTTCTAGATAGCTAAAAAAACCTACTAATCAAAGATAATAAAAATGTGAATTTGCAACCATAGGATGAAGTGATCAGCTCCTAACCATAACCAGCTATCCACGAATCCTAACCATAATGTGCTCATCCTTTCTCTTCATCCATTTGGCCACTTGGCAAGATCACAAGGGCTCAATAAAAAAAATACCATCTTACTATCCAATTTTGGCCCTTGGATGAGAGAAATCAGCCATTCCTTCCCCTCTTCATGGGCTGGCTGAATGGCCTTTCAATTTCCAACAGCTTCTCTATTTTTTTTAAATTACAAAAATGGCCCTTTTTGGTTTCTTCGGTAAAATTGCTCTTTAGCTTCTAAACTCAATTAAATTTCAAACAGACCCCAAATCTGGATTTTCTTTTTCCAATACTTCCTAATCAATATAAAACTCAGTTCTGGAAGTTTTCAAAAAATTTCGAGCTCGTTTCCTATTTTTCTCAAAATTTTCTTTAAAAGTGCGGATTAGTGCCTCCCAAATTTTGTCATTTTTCATTTGAGCTTCGATTTTGGATTTTTCTTCACCAATCTCTTCCAAATAATATAAAATTGAGATCTGAAAGTTTTCACAATTTTTTGAGCTCGTTTCCTATTTTTCCCAGAATTGGGATTTTAGCTTAGTGCACCTGAACTTTGCCATTTTTCAAATGAGCTCTGATTCTGGATTTTTATTCACCAATACCTTCCAAATAATATAAAAGTGAGATCTGGAAGTTTTGGAAATTTTCTGAGCTCGTTTCCTATTTTTCTAAGAATTTTCTTTTGGAATTTCGGTCTATTACACCCAAACCTTGTCATTTTTCATTTGAACTCCGATTTCGGATTTTTCTTCACCAATCTATTTCAAATGACATAAAACTAAGATCTGGAGGTTTTCATAATTTTTCAAGCTCGTTTCCTATTTTTCTCATATTTTCCAAGATTGTCCTTTAACCCCCTAAACCTCGGTTTTACTCAAAACAGGTCCGATTTGCATATTTTATTTTTCCATTGCCTTTGTTATATATTGAATTGGAGTTAGTCCGAAAATGCCCAATTTTTACGATCAAATTTCTCTCCGATTTGATTTTTCCTTTTTCCAATAGCGAGAATTTCCTCGTTTTTTCATTTTTCCTCCAATCGGCTCTTTTCTCAAAATTATTTCAAACTGAGCCTTGGTCTATCTTTGTTTACTCACTCTTCATCAATTAGGGGGCTTCAATTTTAACGAATCGGGCCATCTCTGCAGTTTTCCCTAATTCTGCAAAATTCACCAAAAACCCTAATTTTCGGTTTTCCTTCCAAATTGACTCTTCCTTTGGTTCTGCTTCCAATTGACCCTTCTAATACCCGTAGTCATTGATTATATTCCATTTGGAACCTCCAACTTCGCCCACTTTGATCGTTTAAGCATTTTTCCCTATATTTACCGAATTAGGGTTCTTTTTTCATTGAATTTTCATAACTTATCTTCTTAACTCCACATCTCTTGTTTTAGACCTCGAATTATCAAAGTTCTTTCACCATTGTTCAATTAAACCTTGAATCTTGATTTTGACTGAGGGTTGACTTTTTCAATGGTTGACTTTTTTGGGTTGAATTTTTTAGTGGTTGACTTTTTGGGGTTGAATTTCCACGTTGACCTCATAAACAAAGTCTTAGAGTACCATCTGCAGGTTGAGAAGAGATTTTTTGCATTCTAAAAAGCACAAGGAAGAATTTACCTGGTTTAGGGGCCCGGACAAAATTAGGTGTCTACAGTTGCCCCTCTTTGGCGATTACTGAGAATCAGGAATCAGGCAAAGATAAATAAACACTAATTTTGTCTGATTAGTGAAATCACATGTAAACAAAAGGAAAGAGTTTTCTTCATTTTCATTTTTTCATTTTTTTCATTTTTTTTCTTCTAAAAAAGCTGTAAATAGAAGATTTTGTCCTTAAATTGAGTTCTCTGACTAATCAAGGCTCGACCCATCTTAAGGAAACGAGTTCGATTTGCAAGAGAAGAAAATACCTCGATGGTGGTCTCGGGGCCCTATCTTGTATTGGTGTCAGCTGTGTTTAAAATTCTGGGTATCTCCTCCAGAAGCTTCGGCTATCACCACCAAAGACTTGCTCATTTTTAAAACTGTAAAATCCTGGATATCTCCACCAGAGGCTTCGGCTATCACCACCAAAGACTTGCTCAATTTTTTAAAACTGTAAAACTCTGGATATCTCCACAAGAGGCTTCAGCTATCACCACCGAAGACTTGCTCACTTTTAAAATTTGTAAAATTCTGGATATCTCCTCCAGAAGCTTTAGCTATCACCACCAAAGGCTTGTTCACTTTTAAACTTTGTAAAATTTTGGATATCTCCTCCAGAAGCTTCAGCTATCACCACCAAAGGCCTGTTCACTTTTAAAATTGTAAAATTATGGATATCTCCTCCAAAAGCTTCGGCTATCACCACCAAAGGCTTATTCACTTTTAAAATTGTAAAATTCTAGATATCTCCTTCAAAAGCTTCGGCTATCACCACCAAATGCTTGTTCACTTTTAAAATTGTAAAATTCTTGATATCTCCTCCAGAAGCTTCGACTATCACCACCAAAGGCTTGTCCATTTTTAAAATTGTAAAATTCTGGATATCTCCTCCAAAAGCTTCGGCTATCACTACCAAAGGCTTGTTCACTTTTAAAATTGTAAAATTCTGGATATCTCCTCCAGAAGCTTCGGCTATCACCACCAAAGGCTTGTTCACTTTTAAAAACATGTTGAAAATTATACCCGAAAGCTTTGAGAGAGGATGCAAATACTTCATGATGCAGATGCAAATGTATTTAACAAGATACACATGCTTCATGGTGCAAATGTAAATGGCTTGTATTGATGCAAATGCTTTTTGGTACAAGTGCAGATATTGAATAAGATGCAGATGCCTCATGGTGCAAATGCAAATGGCTTAGATTGATGCAAATGTTTCTTGATGCAGATGCAGATGTTGAATAAGATGCAGCTGGTTCATGGTGCAAATGCAAATGACTTGGATTGATACAAATTCTTCTTGGTGCAGATGCAGATATTGAATAAGATGAAAATGCTTCAAGATGCAAATGCAAACTGATGCACCCAAAAGAGTGTATCTTATTTAACCTTGCACTTAAAAAAAATCAATTGTAGAGTATAGTGATTAGCAAGGGTCGAGTCCTCAGGGATTGGGTTTTAGTTTATAAGTTAATAGTTTATCACTTAAAAACAAGTGAACAAAAGTAAAGGGGATTTTGAAATCAGATTTAAACTAAAGTTAACAATAAGAAAGAGAAAACAAGTAATTAAGAAGAATCAAATATGAAAAATATGGTTAAGGTTTCATTCATACCACTAGACATCATTAAGAATAAATTTCATATCTATCAACATTAATTAGCTATCAAAGTTAACAACCGTAGATAACAACAAGCTCTGTTACCCCAATCTTTCCATAGTTCATCGTTAACTAGAACAAGCTCTCTAT
This sequence comes from Fremontodendron californicum, assembly GCA_030761205.1. Lineage (NCBI taxonomy): Eukaryota > Viridiplantae > Streptophyta > Magnoliopsida > Malvales > Malvaceae > Fremontodendron > Fremontodendron californicum. Next base: position 21,964,146 of record JAULJL010000018.1, on the reverse strand, counting down.
TTAATCTCTAACTATCAAACAACCTAGAATAAGCTCTCTAAGTTCAATTTAATAGCAGCTTTATAATGAGAAAGATAGGTTGATCTAAGCAACAAACACATAAGCTCGGATTGTTCAACTTAGGTTATGTTCCATTTTGCAATTATTGAAAACTTGACCATAATCATTAATCACAAATTGCCAATTATGAATAGGAAATCAAGACAATTACATGGATCAAGACTCCTAAACTAGCATTAGACAATTATCAAGATTTATCTAGTTGGCCACCTAAACAAATCAAAACATCATCATGAACAATTTTAATGGAAGAACATAAGCAACTTTGATAGAACACAATGATAGATATATTCTGAGAATTAATTACATAACATGTCTAGGGCTTTGAAATCACCCTTAACCAAATAAAAGTTTAGCCTAGCATAGGCATAGACAATATATACATAAAACTAAAAAGAAAATAAAATAATGGAGAAGAAGAAGAAAAAGAAGAAGAAGAATAATGATAATCCTTGAGTCTCCTTAAAAGATGTCTAGTTTGTGGCTCAAAAGATGGTATTTATAGAGCTTTAAAACTCTGAGAATAAGTCATTGCCGCACAAGTAAGCCTGGAGGTGCAAAAATCACGTCTTTGCCTTTTTTTTTTTTTTTTTTTTCAGATTTGCGATTAGGGTTTTTATGGCCTTAGGGTTATTTAGGGAGATCTTCTAGCGCCATTTGAATGCCCATTTCTTATTCAATTTGGGCCCATAAAATATCGTTGGAAAGATAATCAAGTCAAATTTAAAATTCAAGGAGGAAGTTTCTTCAAATAAATAATCTAACATCATATTTTACTTGCAACAAGATCCGAAGGTCAAATCTACCTGATTGCTTTTTCAACCAGAAATTGATATTTTTGACTCCCAAGAGTGATTATGATTTTGTAAGCTCTTTACCATCATTATTGACATCTTTTGACTTCATTCTCCTTATTGTACCTAAAATTCAAAAACATATTATAAGTAAACAAGGTAAAGATCGAAAACATAACAAAAACTAAAAGTAGAAAGGCAGAAAATGTATATTTTATGAGCTTATCAAATACCCCCACACTTAGATTTTTGCTAGTCCTCGAGCAAAACAAAATAAAATAAGAAAATCTAATCTAATCCACTTTCGTAGGAAACCATGGTGGCACTTAGCATGTGACACAAGCCTTTAAACCCCTAAGTTCCCTAGTGGACGAGTTTAGTCTCGTGAGGGTTTACTAGGACGATACCCACAAACATTGAAGACATAAGAAAAACTAAAAATAATTAATAATAATAATAATAATTACAACTAATCCTTGCAATACAAATTAGAGATAATCATTGGACAAGTCTTATAAACTAATCAATAGCTTAAAGAAATTCACAAAAAATCTTGCTTGAATGTAAATAGTTTGAGTTAAGTCAATATTAACATAACATATTTCAATCAAAATAGTGCATATTCAAACTTAATCTCAACTTCTCACTATACTCTCATGATTTTCACTCCTTAAAGTAGTGGTAAAGTGTTTATACTCAATCAATCTCATGAAAACAGTTCTACCATATGCTTGCTTGTCCACCTATTATCTACTATTTAGATCATGCAACTTCATAAATCAAAAGGTCTTTATTCAAGGTTGTAATGGGGCCAAGGGGTTATAATGTGGTTAAAGAATAAAAGATTAAAGATATTACAAAGGAAGACTTCATAGATTTTAGAGACAAAATAAGATTTTGCAAATAAAACTTTCTCAATATTCCTTGGAAGTACATAATCACATAGGCTGAATATTTTATGTTAAGCCTTTTCTTCATTCTAACCAACCTTGTAACATTCTTTTTCTTTTCTTTAACTAGAAGTTCAAGAGATGATTCAATTTTTTTTTTTCATTTTTTTTCCATGGGAATGTATTTTTACAATGTTCGTTTTTCTTTTTCTCTTGACTTTTACCTTTCTCCTCCCCACACTTATCTTTTGTTCTAAACCAAATTTAGAAAGTATCATTTGCTTTGAAATATGTCTCAAACATTCTAGTCCATCTTTAGAACAAGGGTAAAGATATAAATGTGTTTAGGCTAGGTGTAAGATGTGGTTACCAAATAAATAGCTTATTCAATGTAGGCTCAAATTGGCTCACTAAGGGGATATTCTCTTGGAACACCAATAATGGATGGCTTATTTGGCCCTGGTTATAATCCTAAAGCCTCTATCATTTTCATGTTATCACATGTATCAATGTAGTCTCAAACGGTTTAAAGCAAGTTCTAGAGAATCATGTAATCATAAGAGCACTCAAGAAGGAAATTAGATTGATATGTATAATGCATCAATTATATAGGCTCAAAACTCACAAGGATGATTATACAAGTCAATTTTAAGTCTGAACATGCTTCTTTCTCAATCAACATATCATATTAACATTGGCTCCATGAAAAATGATATCAAGCTTAATTCTCATGAAAAATCTTCTCACTACTAAACTAGTTTTAGACCTATGCAATTCATATCTCATCATTGTATTAAAAACACACTAATAATAATAACATTAATATTAATATTAAAGACTCATAAAAAAATAATAGACAAAAATAAAAGAAATCCTAAATCCTTCCCTCCACACTTAATTCTTACATTGTCCTCAATGTAATGCTATTAACCCAAATGAAAGAATCATGTGTAAGAGAAAAGAACTAATAACATAAGAATAGGAACAACTAAGACTCAAAACAAAACAAACTCATGCAACCTAAATAATCCTAAAATATTAAATAATAAATTAACAAATAAACATAAAAAATAAAAATAAAAACAATAAAAATAATAAAAGGAAAAGGAAAAGGAAAAGGAAAAGGAAAAGAAAGAGAAAGAGAAAGCAAATCTGAATATAGCAGGTTGGCAATTTCTTCTTTAATTGAGCTGCCTTCCCAATTAACACTTGAGTTAGTGTTTTGAACCTAACCAACACCCCTTCTTGGCTTTTTAGGCTTGTCAGGCTCATACATGAAATTTCTCAAATTTATGCGTTTGATAGGAAGCTTTCTTTGCACAACAGTGGATGCATTCTCCATTACAAGTATTATTTCATCATCCTTTGTGGTGCATATCTCATCGAGGAATGGAGCATATTTTGATACTTGTTGAATAGCATCCACAAACAAATTGTTTAAGATTTCCGGCATATGTTGTTCATGTTCCTCCTCCTTGAATTTGCAAATCTACTAGGAAAAGGTGGAGAAGAAACATTAGTAAAAATTGGAATCTTAAACGTTACCTCAGGTGCTGAAATACTCTTATTTGGATTTGTGGCTTCATTATCCTCAAGAATAGAATCCATCTCTAATTTTGTCTCATCCTCATCTTGTTTCTCATTCCTCAAGGTCACAATAGTACAATTCTCCTTTAGGTTAATCATCGTTTGGGCAGGGAGTTCTTCAGATCTTTGTGCTACCCATCCCACCATACTACTAGCCAATTGGCTCATTTGCTTCTCCAAACTCTGGATGCTTGCCTTTGTTTCCTGTTGAAATTGCAAAGTATCTGTAACAAGAGAATAGACAAGATCTTCTAAAGAAGTACCTTAGTTTTGAGTCATGTGTGATGGCTGAAAAAGATCTGGTTCTTGAGACCATGATTGATTGAAGCTAGATGGATGAGTGTATTTGGCATAAGGATCTACTTCTTGGAAATTTTTCGAGTAGCCATAATTAGTATGATCCCACCATCCCTCATGGTAAGTGTTTGAGTACTGATCATGCAGTTGGTCTTGGAACCATTGAAGGCTCCCATGGCCAATTGTTGAACTGGGGAGGTGAGATTGGCTTGTTGATTCTCCATGTTCATGTATGCCACCAACTCTTCAAGTGTTAGATTGCTCAATTCCATCGTTTTTTTTTTTCAAAATTCGAAAAGAAAAACCTGTATATACAAGAAAATAAAACTAATTAGAACTGAAAATAAGAATAAACCAAGTACCAAATAAACTAAAGAAAGCAGTCCCCGGCAACGGCGCCAAAAATTTGATGCACCCAAAAGAGTGTATCTTATTTAACCTTGCACATAAAAAAATCAATTGCAGAGTATAGTGATTAGCAAGGGTCGAGTCCTCAGGGATTGGGTTTTAGTTTATAAGTTAATAGTTTATCACTTAAAAACAAGTGAACAAAAGTAAAAGGGATTTTGAAATCAGATTTAAACTAAATTTAACAATAAGAATGAGAAAACAAGTAATTAAGAAGAATCAAATATGAAAAATATGGTTAAGGTTTCATTCTCCACCACTAGACATCATTAAGAATAAATTTCATATCTATCAACATTAATTAGCTATCAAAGTTAACAACCGTAGATAACAACAAGCTCTGTTACCCCAATCTTTCCTTAGTTCGTCGTTAAATAGAACAAGCTCTCTATTTAATCTCTAACTATCAAACAACCTAGAATAAGCTCTCTAAGTTCAATTTAATAGCAGCTTTATGATGAGAAAGATAGGTTGATCTAAGCAACAAACACATAAGCTCGGATTGTTCAACTTAGGTTATGTTCCACTTTGTAATTATTGGAAACTTGACCATAATCATTAATCACAAATTGCCACTTATGAATAGGAAATCAAGACAATTACACGGATCAAGACTCCTAAACTAGCATTAGACAATTATCAAGATTTATCTAGTTGGCCACCTAAACAAATCAAAACATCATCATGAACAATTTTAATGGAAGAACATAAGCAACTTTGATAGAAAACAATGATAGATAGATTCTGAAAATTAATTACATAACATGTCTAGGTCTTTGAAATCACCCTTAACCAAATAAAAGTTTAGCCTAGCATAGGCATAGACAATATATACATAAAACTAAAAAGAAAATAAAAGAATGGAGAAGAAGACGAAGAAGAAGAAGAACAATGATGATCCTTGAGTCTCCTCAAAAGATGTCTAGTTTGTGGCTCAAAAGATGGTATTTATAGAGCTTTAAAACTCTGAGAATAAGTCATTGCCGCACAAGTAAGCCTGGAGGTGCAAAAATCACGTTTTTGCCTTTTTTTCAGATTTGCGATTACGGTTTTTTTTGGCCATAGGGTTATTTAGGGAGATCTTCTAGCGCCATTTTGATTGCCCATTTATTATCCGATTTGGACCCATAATATATCGTTGGAAAGATAATCAAGTCAACTTTAAAACTCAAGAGGAAGTTTCTTCAAATAAAGATTCTAACATCATGTTTTCCTTGCAACAAGCTCCGGAGGTCAAATCTGCCTGATTGCTTTTTCAACCAGAAATTGATATTTTTGACTCCCAAGTCTTCTTCCATCTTGTGATTATGATTTTGTAAGCTCTTTACCATCATTATTGACATCTTTTGACTTCATTCTCCTTATTGTACCTAAAATTCAAGAACATATTATAAGTAAACAAGATAAAGATCGAAAACATAACAAAAACTAAAGGTAGAAAGGCATAAAATGTATATTTTATGAGCTTATTACAAACAACTTGGATTGATGCAAATGCTTCTTGGTGCAGATGCAGAGATAAGATGCAAATGCTTCATGGTGCAAATGCAAATGACTTGGACTGATGCAAATGCTTCTTGGTGCAGATGCAGATGTTGACTAAGATGCAAATGCTTCATAATGCAAATGCAAACGACTTGGATGGATGCAAATGCTTCTTGGTGCAGATGCAGATGTTGAATAAGATGCAGATGCTTCATGGTGCAAAGCTCAATAAAGAGATGAGTGTTCATGAGTAATGCAAATGCCCCCGATCATTTTTTTCTAGACTTTAGCATAGCCTTTTCAATTCATTTTTCCTCATCAAATTAGAGTATATCTTGAACCCTCGTGCCCTATAAGAGATCATTTCCTTTTCAATCCTTATCTCTTTGCCCCAACATTTTTCAAACTCTTATTGACAGAAATCTGTTTGCCGAGTTCTATTTCTTTTTCTCATATCTGGAAGTCAAGGTCAACCCTAGTAGTTCCATACCTTTAGGTTAGAAAGACCCTTGTCTCATGTCAACATAAAAAATGGTTATTTCAAAAATATTTGTACTTGTTTTCCCATTTTAGAAAGAATTTAATGAAAACTTATGAGTCAAAAATATTAACCCTACAGTGTGTGATGTACGAATCTCTTGAAGACTGATGATCACTATTATAAATTTTCTGAATGTCAATTTGGGGTTTTCAACTTCAATTGAAAGGCTTGATACTACAGGATTTTGGTTCATCGAAGAAAACTTCACAACAAAAATATATGTCCCTTCTAGGCTCACAAATGGAACAGATTTTATAAACCATGAATTCATTCAGAACCAAACAAATTCAACATTCTTTTACTTTCCATATCAAGGCATTTTGACAAGTATCAAAATTGGTCGGGATGTTTTAACTAGAAAGTTTAATCTTGGAGGAAAAAAACTTCAGTTTTTGGAATCAATCCTTTAAGTGGGAGTTGACAGTTTAGGAGGTTCGAGAATTCCTAGATGTTCCTCGATTTCGTCAAGATGACCTTCTCTTTTATGGCATCGGCACTAACATAGATGGCATTGAAATTTCCCATTTTACTCTAGACCGCCCATTTTTGGGTTTTCGCCCTAAAGTCCCATTCTTTCCATTTTCTTTCCTTTTCTATTGTTCCATCATGCATTTGAGAATTCTAAATTCTTCCTTAGTCAAATGATAATTCGATGAGATGGGATAAAATCTGAGGAAAAACCCTTCAAGTTGAATATTTATGCTTGATCAAAATGGACTTTTAAAGCACGTAATGTAGGCCATGGTTTTGGGCTCAGAAAGAAAGGATAAATAGGCCGAAAATATGTTTTTGAAAGTAATCAGATCAAGGATCATTTCTTGAGGAGGATTCTCTTTGAAGCATTTGTCCCTTTTAGACTTTTTTTTTCCTTCTTTTGACTTTTTCTCATTTTCTTCCTTGTTTTTCATTTGCCGTACTTTTTCACACTTTTCTTTTTTCACTCTTCATTTTGACAGAGTGAGCCCGTATTTATTTGGAAGCTCAATTTGCTTTGTATCTGTCTTTGAGTTAGGACTCATTTCTCCATGATCTTTGAGAAAACCTTTCCTCGCATTTGCCTCCCAGTGTAGAGGGTGATTCTTGATCAGGGTTCAAAGAAGAAAGAATTCTTTCGGCTCAAAAGGGGTGACTATGGATAATTTCTTTTTGTGAAAGGGATATGAAAGATGGCCATTTCTCATATCAAGTACAAATATTCTCATTGAAAAGCAATGCCCAGGGGGAATAGATAATCAGTGTAGACACCTAATTTTGTCCGAACCACTAAACATGTATGTTTTCTTCCTAAATTGATGTTTCTGAGTGTAAAAAGACTTTTTTCATCCTGCAGGTGGTACTCCGAGACTTATTTTAAGGGGGCGAAGCATAAAAAGTCAAACTTGAAAAAAGTCAACCTCGAAAAAAATAAACCCCGAAAAAGTCAACCCCAAAAAGTCAACTACTGAAAAAATCAACCCACTTTCAAAATCAAGATTTTAAACTCAATTGAAAAATGGCAAAAGAATTTTGATAACCCGGGGTCTACATCGAAATATATGGAGTTCGAAAGTTGGGATTTGGAGATTTAGTAGAAAGGAAACCCTAATTCGAGAAATTTGGGGAAAAGTGCTTAAACGATCAAATTGGTCAAAATTGAAGGTTCCAAATGAATGATAAGCAATGACTACGGGTAATGGAGAAGCCACTTGCAAGAAAAACCGAAAGAAAAGTCAATCCGGGAGAAAACTGAGAATTAGGGTTTTTAATAGATTTCGGTGAAATCGGAAAGAATCACAAAAAAGGCCCAACTTGGTAGGACGAAAGCCACCAATGGATAAGGAATGATTAAAAAGGGATAGCCCAAGGCTCAGTTTGAAGAAAATCTGAAAATCGGACTTGTTTTGAGCAAAACCGGGTCTCGGAGGCAAAAGGGTAAAATTGGAAAATTTGGAAAAATAGTAAATGGACTCCGAAAATTCTGAAAATTTGCAAATCCCATTTTTAAATCATTTGAAAGAGATTGGCAAAAGAAAATCTTGATTCGGAGTTTCGTTTGCAAAATGGCCAAATCCCGGGCTTCTTATGTAGTAATTCAAAAAGGAAAATCTCAGAAAAATAGCAAATGAGCTCCAAATCTTCTGAAATTTTGCAAATATCATTTCTAAATTATTTTTAAGATATTGGCGAAAGGAAATATTGATTCGAAGTTCGTTTGCAAAATGGCCAAATCTTGGGCCTTCTATGCAATAATTCAAGAAGATAAATCCCGAAAAAATAGCAAATGGACTCCAAAAATTCTGAAATTTTGCAAATCTCATTTTTAAATTATTTGGAAGAGATTGGCGAAAGAAAATCTTGATTCAGAGTTCGTTTTCAAAATGGCCAAATCCCGAGCCTCCTATGCGGTAATTCAAGTCAATAAATCCCCTAAAAATACCAAATGAGCTCCAAAAATTATGAAAACTTCCAGATCACACTTTTAAATTATTTGGAAGATATTGGTGAAGAAAAATCTTGATTTGGAGCTCATTTAAAAAATGGTAAAATATAGGGGCATAAAAGGGCATTTTTAGGAGAAAAAATCCAAATAAATAGCAAACGGACTCGGATAATTTTGAAAACTTCCAGAACTCAATGTTTTAATATTTTGGAATTATTAAAAAAAGAAAAATTGAATTTGGAGTCCGTTTGATATTTATTTGCATTCGGGGGGCAAAACGGTCATTTCACCCAAACAACCGAAAATGGCTTCTTTGGGCCTTTCAAAATATCAGACTTGGGCTGGAAAAGAGAAGTGCTGACCTGCCAAGGCCCAAAGGAAAGAGGAAGTTTCTGATTTTTCAATCAAATGGCCAATAATTAAAAGTTAGTTAGAGATTCCTTTTGATCAAGCCAATGTGATTAAGCCACATAGGCCAAGAGAGAGTGTCAACATTATTCTTGAATAGCTGTAATTTGGGACAGCTGAGATGCTAATCTAAAGGTGATAATTTCATGATTTTTTCACCATGAATTATAAGCCATTTGATGGAAAATTGGTTACAAAAAAATGACAACATCCTTGAGCATTTAGAGGGGGTTTCGGCCAGCATGTAAGAGAGTCAGAATTTCATTTTTTACATTTTATTTTTGCTGAGTTCTCTTAGTTTTTCTTGGTTTTTCTCTCTTTGGTTGGAAGCAAAAAGAAAAAGTTTAGAAAAGAAAGGAAAGTTTGAAGAGATAAAGCTTGAAATATAGCTTCTTGAGGTTGCTCTTGAGCACCAACTCTTGCACTTTCTTGATTTTCCATTCTTGTTTTTGCTATTTTGATTACTATTTGGTGAGTTTCCTTTTTAAATAAATGTTTTTTTTATTATTCTTCTTAAGTTCTTTCTTCATTTCTTTCTTAAATATATTTTTTTATAATTTTTTTTTTACAATTTCTCACCATGGCCGAATGGCCTACATTCTTCATTTAAGTTGCTGTTTTGTTTATTTTATCATGTTGTTTATGTTATTTTCTTTGATCTTGATGTTTTAATTGTTGTTCTACTTCATATACTTGAGTTATATTTTAATTTGATTGCTTTGTTTGTTGTCATTTATGTTTTAAATATCATGTTTTTGCATTTTTAATTTTCTGTTTTCATAATGTTTAAATTTGTTGGTGTTTTAGATTTAGTATCATCAAGTGTTTGTGAAAATGCTTGTGTGGAGTTTGCATGATTTGAGTTTTATATTTTAGTTGAGCATGTTAGTATATCAAGTGTTTGTGAAAATGCTTGTTTGGTTTTAGTATTTCTACTTTGTGTTTGCATGTTTTGAATGCTATATTTTAGTTGAGCATGTTAGTATATCAAGTGTTTGTAAAAATGCCATGCTTGTTGGAGCTTGAGGCCATTTGGCTAGTCCATGTGTTTTGCATTGTGTGTTGCATTTTTGCCATGTTAGTTGGTAGGTTTTTGCATTTGCATGACATTTGATTTAGTTTTGCATGTTAGTATACCAAGTGTTTGTGAAAATGCCATGTTTGCTAGTTACATAGGCTATTCGTCCGCTCCTTGAATTTTTGCATTGTATGTGCATTCTTGCCATGTTAGTTGATAGGTTAGCATTTGCATGATATTTGTTTGAGTTTTTGGTTTAAGCAAGCTTTGTGTTTGTGAAAATGCCATGCATATTTTAGTTATTAAGTTTGGTTTATTTGCCATGCATGTTCATGCATTTTAGGTCTAGGTTGCATTAAATTCCATGCAAATTCATTTAGGTTTAAGTCACTGTATGAATGCCATGCATTTTTTCATGACATTTAGGTTTAAACTCATGCATTTCATGCACTATACTCGCTGTATTTTTTTCATGCATTTCATGTTCATGCCACTTGAATAATGACTTAGGCAATTAATGGTTCAAAGTCATGCTCTCTTGAGCACACTTGTGGAAAATTACAGTTTGTCAAATTGATTATTCTACCTTTGTGATTTTTTTACTTAGCCAATTTTTATCTAACTTTCAAAAAGTCCTAGCTACTGTTTGTGAGCCATTTTATGAGTTTTAAATATTTTTACTTTGATTTTTAAATTATTTTATCAAAGGCAAAAAAATGTGTTTTGACAAAACAGTTTTTTGACACAGTACTCGTACTTTTCCGATTTTTCTGGGAATTCATCTTTAACCATAAAATTAAGCCAATTTTTTTCCGTGTAGATTTACATGTCATGAGTCTCCAGTATTTTCTTCAGAAGTTTTTGAATTTTGAAAAATAGGATAAAAAATCATGGCTTAAAACTGGACAGTGGAGTCAGAATTTAATTTAAAGAAAAATTATTTTTCTGTTTTGGTTAAGTTACTTAGAGGGGGTTGATTAGGAAGGTTAGCTACTGACTTAGGATAGTTTCTAAGCCTTTTTAAACTCTAAAAATAATTTTTTAACTCTCGGGTTAAGGGTGATAAAGTCCGGGATTTTTAAACTTAGGGAATTAGAGCCATTTTAAAAAAAATTAGCCCAGTTTTTTGTTTTTAATTCAAGCTTTTCAAAATTGTTTTCAAACAATCACAAAGTATTTTGGTTTTAGAATATTTAATTTGACATATTTTCCTAAGGTAGCCGGATATCTTTTTAGATATACGGATTTTCTTAATTAATGGAAAAAATACATTTTCATGCATTGCATTTTCCATATTCATGCATTTTATATGTGATTTTTGCTATGATAATTTCTATGTTATTGTTATGATTTTGAGTTATGTTATATTGTTTATTGTATGATTTGGAATATTTCATGATATCCTATGTTTTTTATTTAGTTATTTTTTTATATTATTTGGCATATCTTATGTTCATGCATTATTATTTTTATTTTCATGCATATTATATGATAGTATTATTTGATATTCCATGTCATTTAAATTATATGCCATATCATTCATATTTGTCATGACATTTAAGTCATTTCATTTCATATAGAATATGTATGTTACTTAGGTCATTTCATTTCATGTAGAATATATTATATTACCTAGGTCATTTCATTTCATTTAGAATATATCATATGACTTAGGATATTACATTTCATATAGAATATATTATGTTACCTAGGTCATTTCATTTAGAATATATCATATAACTTAGGATATTTCATTTCATTTAGAATATGCTAAGGCATTCAAATCATGTCATATTATTTAGGTTGCATTATTTTATTTAGATTTTGCTATGTCATTTTATTTTATGTCATGCATATACATTTCTTTTAAATGTTTTCAAAAAAGGATAATGATTTTCAATAAAATAAAGATATTCCCGAGTTAAAATAATTCATGAGTTCTCTGCCGGGTTTGCTGGGGAGGATATCATCAATTATCATTAATAATGGAATATCTTCTTTGAAAAGAGAATGATTCGGGAAGTTTTCCAAAACTAATAAAAATTTATATATTTTGCCACGTTTGTTGGGGAATATAGGAAAATTTTGAATTTATAAATTCCGGATCATTTTCAATTAAAAATGGAATTATTTTTCTTTAAATTGGGAATTAACTTGAAATACTAAATTTAAAACCGATTTTTTACCGAGACTTGAGATAACACACGATTAGTAAGGTACCGATTTATACGGGCGTTGTGGGGGTGCTAATCCTTCCCCGCACGTAACCGACTCCCGAACCCGCTTCTTTGATTTCTCTGGTTTTAAAACGCAGACTTGAAATTGGTTTTTAAAATGTTTAATTAATTTTTAAAATATTTTATAAAACCGATTTTAATAGGTGGTCGATCACACCTAGCTAAAAAAGATTGGTGGCGACTCCATGACTTTTTCAAGGTCATTTTCAAAACCTTCATTTTCTAGAGGAATTAAGTCGACTTTTCCTCGATTTTTTTAATGTCACGCTTAACGAATAAAAAAGTCTTGCGATGAGACTCGTTATTTTTTAGGTTGCGACAGCTTGGTGGCTCCGCTGGGGAAAATTAGAGAGTCAGGCCTAGAATTAGTCGTGTGTTATCAAAGTCTCAGTTTTGTTGGTTTAATTGGTATTTAATTTTAATTCCCACATTTTTTTTAGTAAGGAGAATTTTGAAAATAATAAAATGTTCACTCATGTGCATGCATTTTATCATTGTTCTCTAGTTATTTAAGGTTGTATATTATAATTGCTTGTTGGTTAATGCATTACACTATTCGTGAATGTTCTTTTATTTGCTAGGGCATTTAGAATAAGGTTTGTAGAATAAGTGGTGAAAGGTTTGTTATTCCTCCACACACACTACACGTGCATTTGCATATCATGAATCCTATACCCGGGTTCCGTCCTTTTAGGTGGGAGCAAAGTAACTAAGCCCGCATGGGCTAGTGAAACACTTCCGGAGTACTAAATTACCTAAGCCTTCTTGATTAACAATCCGCATGGGCTAGGGAAATAGAATCTAACGAATTGGACCCGTTTTTATCGGGGTGCCGTACTAGCCTTCACCGGCGACAGTGAGGAACTATTTGGGGCCTTAGAACCGATTCACCTTCATATAGTGAACCTAGACGAAGCCATGCCGGATTTTCGTTAAGATATACCGAAGATAGAAACACATGGAGGGACATTTCTAAACCTTATGTTACCTATTTTACACTTTGAAGAAGTTTTGTAGATCGGGCAACGATGTACGTACATCGCCCGTAATAAATGTGTTAATCCGTCCCAAAGGCACTGTGATACCTATATAAGTAGATATTTGTCGGGGCAAAATATTCATTAATTGTTTTAAAAAATAAAAATCCTTTTTCAAGCATTTTTGCATTTTGCACATTTCATACATGTGTGAATAGAGCATGTACATTTTTTGGTTGTGTTATTAATCTCATTCTTTACAATAAACAGTTGGCAATAATAATTTCATTTGATGATTTCATAAAATCGGTAGTGTCACATGAACATTTCGATATTGTACTATAGAAGGATCCACTACCCCGAAATTCTTTTGAAAACAATATGATTGATTTTTCATAAAAAAAAACATGTTTCAAAAAAATCAGAAATTTGGAGGCAAATCTTGCATAATGAGATTTTTGAATAATAAAGATTTAGGTCCCACCAATTTCGTGTAAACTTTGGTTAATTTATTTGTATCATTTTGACATCAAGTCACAGTCCTAACATGCATGGTTATTCATTGTAGAATACATTTGTGATATACATGGTCACTATTTGTACCTACCTTTGTATTAATTCATTTATTCTCCGCATGTATCATTTTGACATCATAGCATGCATGGTCATTCATTGTAGAATACATACATGGTCATTATTTGTATATACTTATGCATCAATTTATTCATTTTTTAAATGCATCATGTTGGCATTAGATTGCATCCATAGCATACATAGTCATCATAATTTCTCTGTATATGTTCATGCATTAATCATCAGTATATTCATGCACATAGGAATATAGCATGTACATTCACAATTGTATTTTTAATCTCATGACATTTTCATTTGCATGAAAGGGGTTCAAGATATGAGGAAGGAATCGGAGGAACGATTGGGTGCTTTGGAACGCAATCAAGAGGAATGTGGACATGAAATCCGAGAGGTGAAGGAACAGCTGGCCAAATTGCTGAAAATGGTAGAGGATATGGGTAAAAGTAAAGAGGAACTTTCTCAGGGCTCTGCATCGCCTTCAGATCAACCAAAACCATTAGGTCCAGAACATATAATCCTTGCTGGATCCTGCACTTTTCAATGCCACAAAGGTTGCAATCTTGATGAAATTCTGGACAAAATGATTAAACCTGAGAGCCTGATACCAAGGATAGAAACCTCGGATCCTATACCATACCTGCAAATTGTTCTAGCTCCAAACCAATATCCCCACCCTACTATGGTCCAATCGTCCATTAGGATGACCACTATGGGATTCCTGAATCCCACTCTATCACCACCAACTCCCAGTTCATATTGCTTCCCTCATCAATCACCTTATCCAGCATCTGGGATAGGAACCTCGAGCTATGTACAACCTCCAAAGGCCCTGTGTTCAAATCCATACCCTGACCATGCTGTTCCGCCACATCTCCATGTAAACACTCTGGTTCGGACCTTATTGCCACCACCAAATGCCCCAACTCCTAAGCCATGTGTGACTAAGAAATGACCCCAGGATAAGACCCAAAGGCCTTTTGATCCCCTTCCAATTAGCTACCGAGAGCTTCTCCCTATACTGATCCAAAATCACATGGTTGCCTGTGTCCCATTGAAACCCCTGTTACCACCATAAACAAGGTGGTATAATCCAAATGCAAGATGTGATTATCATTGTGGAATTGTTGGCCATAGCATCGAAGACTGTATGGCATTCAAAAAGAAAGTGCAAACTCTTATAGATGCCAAGTGGTTGGATCCAACGACACTGATTGATAGAGGATTGGGAAAGCGTCATTAGAATTGGGAGATTTACATCATTGAGGTGGAAAGACTTCGGTCTTATATGATGTAGTAGGATTTCACTTATTCAGTAGCCGACTCTTATAGCCTTAGGATGTTAGGAAGAATAAAGTGCTTGTAAAGACAGTTTTAACTACTGCTCAGATTTTGTAAAACATGGTTTATACCATTGTGAACATTGATATGGGAATGAATTGACTATGCTTCAAATTTATGAGATGTTGATGATTAAGTTCCTCCGATTCTTATTTCCTCTGGGATATCTTCCCCTTTTGCATTTTGCATCCGATCAATTATTTGTCATACCATACATTCATACATGTATCATGTTAGCATCAGGTTGCATTCATGCATTCATAATTAGCATGATATATCCACGCATGAATTTGTTTATTCGTTACATGCATCATGTTAACTTTGGGTTGCATTCATGACGAACATAGTCAGCATGATTTCTCTATATATGCTCATGCATTAATCTGTCATATTAACATTAGGATGCATTCATGACATACATGGTTAGCATGATTTTCTTTGTATATACTCTGTATCAATAATTCATTGTTTGCATGTATCATAATTGACATCGTGTTGCATTCAAAGGGTAAATGATCATTCATTGGGAAATATGCTAAAATGTACATGATCATTCATTGCATATATCCATGCGTTGATTTGTTTTTTCTTTTCTTGCAACATGTTGGCATCGTGATTGCATTTATTACATACATGGTCAGCATGTTTCCACTATATATGTCCATACATCATTTTTTATTCTTCACATGCATCAAATAACAATCATGGCTCATTCATCATGACACGCACTTTGGGGGAATAAAATAGAGATTGGCTTGGCTTTAAGAGTCTTTGAAAGAATTTCCATTTCAAATCAGAGGTATAAGAAGTACTGAGTACCTTTTTAATACAGGCTAGTGCTATGGCGGATGAACAAGTTGCCCGAATGGAAAAAATGGAAAGGGAACAGAAAGAATTGCGAGAACAGCTAGCAAAGTCTCAAGCAGAATCTAAGGATCATATGACTAAATTGATGGAGCTGATGTTCGCGGTAATCAGGGGAAAAGGATACACCAAAAACTTTGCCACCAAGAAAGGGTTAGAGGCACAAAAGGGTCAGAATAAGGTCGAAATGATTGATGCCCAGAACACTGTTAACCCCGTCAATGTCCTAAACTCAGATGATCCAGCTGAACAGGCAAAGTTGAAAATGGTTGCAGTAAATGAGGTTGAGTTGGCAGATTCCCAAGGGAAATATCAGTTGTTAGATGAAAGGCTCCGGGCAGTAGAAACTACAGATGTATTTGGGAGTTTAGATGCGAAAGAACGATGTTTGGTCCTCGATTTAGTCATTCGTCCTAAGTTCATGATCCCTGACTTTGTGAAATATGACGGGACGACCGATCCGTCAGCCCACATCACTATGTTCTGTCGGAAGATGACAAGTCATATAGATAATGATAAGCTTTTGATTCACTGCTTTCAGGATAGCCTCAGCGGATCCACAATTAGGTGGTATAGTCAGTTGAGCAAGGATCATATTCGCTCTTGGAATGACCTAGCTAGGGTTTTTCTAAACCAGTACAAGCATATGACCGACATAGCGCCTGACCGTCTCACCTTGCAAAATATGAAGAAAAGAGCTACTGAGAGCTTCAAAGAATATGCGCAACGGTGGATGAGCCTGGCCGCCCAAGTACAACCGCCCTTAACTCCGAAGGAAACCACTGTCATTTTTGTGAATACACTTCAGGGCCCGTACTATGATATACTTGTCGGCAACACCACGAAGAATTTTTCGGACATGGTAATTTCAGGGGAGATGATTGAGAATGCTATCAAGGATGGGAAAATTGAAGGAGAAATAACATCCAATACCAAGAAAAAGGGGGCATCTGAAAAGAAAAAGGAAGATACCCAAGTCGTGGAAAGCTTTGCCCCACACTCCCAATTCTCCTCTATCAGCCATTTTACTCTACCCTGAACAATGTCTCTCAAAGAGAAGTGCTGGCTTCCCAAGGCCCAAAGGAAAGAGGAAGTTTTTGATTTTTCAATCAAATGGCCAAGAATTAAAAGTTAGTTAGAGATTTCTTTTGATCAAGCCATTGTGATTAAGCCACATAGGCCAAGAGAGAGTGTTAACATTATTCTTGAATAGCTGTAATTTGGGACAACTGAGATGCTAATCTAAGGGTGATAATTTCATGATTTTGTCACCTTAAATTGTTAGCCATTTGATTGAAAATTGGTTAAAAAAAATGACAACATCCTTGAGCATTTAAAGGGGGTTTCGGCCAGCATGTAAGAGAGTCAGAATTTCATTTTTTACATTTTATTTTTGCTGAGTTCTCTTAGTTTTTCATGGTTTTTCTCTCTTTGGTTGGAAGCAAAAAGAAAAAGTTTAGAAAAGAAAGGAAAGTTTGAAGAGATAAAACTTGAAATATAGCTTCTTGAGGTTGCTCTTGAGCACCAACTCTTGCACTTTCTTGATTTTCCGTTCTTGTTTTTGCTATTTTGATTACTATTTGGTGAGTTTCCTTTTTAAATAAATGTTTTTTTTATTATTCTTCTTAAGTTCTTTCTTCATCTCTTTTTTAAATATATTTTTTTACAATTTTTTTTACAATTTCTCACCATGGCCGAATGGCCTACATTGTTTATCTAAGTTGCTGTTTTGTTTATTTTATCATGTTGTTTATGTTATTTTCTTTGATCTTGATGTTTTAAGTGTTGTTCTACTTCATATACTTGATTTATATTTTAATTTGGTTGCTTTGTTTGTTGCCATTTATGTTTTAAATATCATGTTTTTGCATTTTTAATTTTTTGCTTTCATAATGTTTAAATTTGTTGGTGTTTTAGATTTAGTATATCAAGTGTTTGTGAAAATGCTTGTGTGGAGTTTGCATGATTTGAGTTTTATATTTTAGTTGAGCATGTTAGTATATCAAGTGTTTGTGAAAATGCTTGTTTGGTTTTAGTATTTCTACTTTGTGTTTGCATGTTTTGAATGTTATATTTTAGTTGAGCATGTTAGTATATCAAGTGTTTGTAAAAATGCCATGCTTGTTGGAGCTTGAGGCCATTTGGCTACTCCATGTGTTTTGCATTGTGTGTTGCATTTTTGCCATGTTAGTTGGTAGGTTTTTGCATTTGCATGACATTTGATTTAGTTTTGCATGTTAGTATACCAAGTGTTTGTGAAAATGCCATGTTTGCTAGTTACATAGGCTATTCGGCCACTCCTTGAATTTTTACATTGTGTGTGCATTCTTGCCATGTTAGTTGATAGGTTAGTATTTGCATGATATTTGTTTGAGTTTTTGGTTTAAGCATGCTTTGTGTTTGTGAAAATGCCATGCATATTTTAGTTATTAAGTTTGGTTTATTTGCCATGCATGTTCATGCATTTTAGGTCTAGGTTGCATTAAATGCCATGCAAATTCATTTAGGTCTAAGTCACAATATGAATGCCATGCATTTTTTCATGACATTTAGGTTTAAACTCATGCATTTCATGCACTATACTTGCTGTATTTTTTTCATGCATTTCATGTTCATGCCACTTGAATAATGACTTAGGCCAATTAATGATTCAAAGTCATGCTCTCTTGAGCACACTTGTGGAAAATTAAAGTTTGTCAAATTGATTATTCTACCTTCGTGATTTTTTTACTTAGCCAATTTTTATCTAACTTTCAAAAAGTCCTAGCTACTGTTTGTGAGCCATTTTATGAGTTTCCAATATTTTTACTTTGAGTTTTAAATGATTTTATCAAAGGCAAAAAAATGTGTTTTGACAAAACAGTTTTTTCACCCAGTACTCGTACTTTTCCGATTTTTCTGGGAATTCATCTTTAATCATAAAATTAAGCAGATTTTTTCAGTGTAGTTTACATGTCCTGAGTCTCCAGTATTTTTTTCAGAATTTTTTGAATTTTTAAAAATAGGATAAAAAATCGTGGCTTAAAACTGGACAGTGGAGTCAGAATTGAATTTAAAGAAAAATCATTTTTCTATTTTGGTTAAGTTACTTAGAGGGGGCTGATTAGGAAGGTTAGCTACTGACTTAGGGTAGTTTCTAAGCATTTTTAAACTCTAAAAATGATTTTTTAACTCTCGGGTTAAGGGTGATCATGTCCGGGATTTTTAAACTTAGGGAATTAGAGCCATTTTAAAAAAAAAAAATTAGCCCAGTTTTTGTTTTTAATTCAAGATTTTCAAAATTGTTTTCAAACAATCACAAAGTATTTTGGTTTTAGAATATTTAATTTGACATATTTTCCTAAGGTAGCCGGATATCTTTTTAGATATACGGATTTCCTTAATTAAAGGAAAAAATACATTTTCATGCATTGCATTTTCCATATTCATGCATTTTATATGTGATTTTTGCTATGATAATTTCTATAATATTGTTATGATTTTGAGTTATGTTATATTGTTTATTGTATGATTTGGAATATTTCATGATATACTATGCTTTTTATTTAGTTATTTTTTTATATTATTTAGCATATGTTATGTTCATGCATTATTATTTTTATTTTTATTTTCATGCATATTATATGATAGCATTATTTTATATTCCATGTCATTTAAATTATATGCCATATCATTCATATTTGTCATGACATTTAAATCATTTCATTTCATATAGAATATGTATGTTACTTAGGTCATTTCATTTCATGTAGAATATATTATATTACCTAGGTCATTTCATTTCATTTAGAATATATCATATGACTTAGGATATTACATTTCATATAGAATATATTATGTTACCTAGGTCATTTCATTTGGAATATATCATATAACTTAGGATATTTCATTTCATTTAGAATATGCTAAGGCATTCAAATCATGTCATATCATTTAGGTTGCATTATATTATTTAGATTTTGCTATGTCATTTTATTTATGTCATGCATACATATTTCTTTTAAATGTTTTCAAAAAAGGATAATGATTTTCAATAAAATAAAGATATTACCGAGTTAAAATAATTCATGAGTTCACTGCCGGGTTTGCTGGGGAGGATATCATCAATTATCATTAATAACGGAATATCTTCTTTGAAAAGAGAATGATTCGGGAAGTTTTCCAAAACTAATAAAATTTCTATATTTTGCCACGTTTGTTGGGGAATATAGGAAAATTTTGAATTTATAAATTCCGGATCGTTTTCAATTAAAAATGGAATTATTTTTCTTTAAATTGGGAATTAACATGAAATACTAAATTTAAAACCGATTTTTTACCGAGACTTGAGATAACACACGATTAATAAGGTACCGATTTATACGGGCATTGTGGGGGTGCTAATCATTCCCCGCACGTAACCGACTCCCGAACCCGCTTCTTTGATTTCTCTAGTTTTAAAACACAGACTTGAAATTGGTTTTTAAAATGTTTTAATTAATTTTTAAAATATTTTATAAAACCGATTTTAATAGGTGGCCGATCATACCTAGCTAAAAAAGATTGGTGGCGACTCCATGTCTTTTTCAAGGTCATTTTCAAAACCTTCATTTTCTAGAGGAATTAAGTCGACTTTTCCTCAGTTTTTTTATTGTCATGCTTAACGAATAATAAAGTCTTGCGATGAGACTCGTTATTTTTTAGGTTGCGACAATCAGAATTTTATTTTGCACTTCAGAATCATCCGAATTTTCATATGCATGATATCACAATTTTTCTTCTTTTTTCTTTCTTTCTTTTTTTGTCGCATGCCCCAATGATTCATGCGTTAATCCATCCTTATTTACCACGTATTCATCATTTTTACATATGATGCCCCAATTTGATTAACCATGAGAATGAGGAAAATCGAAAGTCTAAGTCTATACTGAAAAGGTTGAGTTTTAGTCTTGGGTTTGTTTGAAATGAATATAACCCAAAAATTGGTTTTCTCTGGGACATGAGATAATCTGGTTTAGTCATTGTGCCGTGAGGTGTCAATCATGAAGTGATGTTTGGGCAATTGGTGTTTTATTAGAAAAGCTGTGAATGGTTTTAGCACAACCTTGACACATACCAAATTTCCATGATCTAGATTCTTGAAAGAATGTCTTATTTGTTCGGGTTTCCAAAGAGCTTGAAAAATTTTCAAAAATTTTGTTCTTTGCTCATAGCCTAAACTCGGATCTACATCTTTGCTTCTTTTGTAGTGGAAATGGTTTATGAAGTTCAATCATTCATATTCCTTGAAGCATTAGGTTTTTCAAATGGTCTTGGTTCAAGGGATTTAGGCATAGGAAAGCCCAAAAGAGAGAGGGAAGGTATTGGGTCATTTCTAACAATGATCATCAATATTCGCAAAACTGCCCATTACTTCATGTGAAAACCCCTTATTATTGTTTACCACAAATTTTCTCAAAGTTTCATTTGTTTTTGCAAATTCAAATTATTACTAAAATATGATGAACACAAAATATTTAAATTCAAAATTTATTTATTTCATTTAGATGTCAACATGAGACAAGTGCTTATGATCACAGTGTATAGAACTACATGCATCAGAAATCCTAATATGATCATGCACCATGTTTCTTATGACACTTGGCTTTCCCATCTTCAAAACTTATCGAACCAGCCTTGATAAGATCTCTAACCTTGTACTTCAAAGCGGGGCAGTTCTCCATTGAGTGGTCTTGATTGCCAGAATGATAATCGCAACACTCATTAGCATTATACCAACTCGGATAAGGGGGATTCAGAGGCTCCAATTGCATGGGTGTCACAAGGTGATTCTGGACGAGTTGAGGTAGTAGCTCACTGTATGACACAGGAATCGGGTCAACCTGATTTCTTCCTCGCTTTTTATGCCCTCTTCGATTATTCCCAAGGGTGTTTGATTGATAGACAAATGTAAATGCTGGCGTGGTTGCAGGCATTGGTTGGTAAGGATCAACACCTTGAGAGACATTGTTCAAGATAGGGTAGGATGGCTGATACGAGGAGAATTAGGGAGATGGGGCAAAGCCTTCCATGACTTGGGCATCTTTCTCTTTTTTTTGGATGCCCTATTTCTCTCGGCATTGGATGTTCTTTCTCCTTCAAGTGTCCTATCCACAAAATTCTTTGTGGCATTGTCGATGAGTCTATCGTAGTACGGGGCCCGTAGTGTAATTACAAAAAGGATGGTGATTTCCTTCTGTGTCAAAGGTGGTCGTACTTGGGCAGCCATGTCAATCCACTGCTGAGCATATTCTTTGAAGCTCTCAGTAGCTCTTGATAACTCTAGGAAATATAGTTATTTTGCCACCTTTTATGCTTTTGAATCGGCTAAGTCCTTGAGGATTTTATTAGGATTTGATTAGTTTTAGAGGTTTTTATATTTATTTTATTTATCCATTTTATGTTTAAAATAGTTATTTAGTTGTTATTTATGTGTTTTTATAGGTCCAAGGTGATCTGGAGCTTTGAGGTGCAAAACGATGAAAAACGGTGCATTCCAATGAGCAGGCAGATTCGACCTCCAAAGCTTATTTCAAGAAAAAACTTGATCTTAAAGACTTCATTTGAGAAAACTCCCAGCTGACTTCCATACTTTTCCAACGGTGTAAGGCTAGTCAAAATCGGACAAGATTTGCTGAGTCAAAATAGCTGACGAAGTATGAGAAGACGGCAGGAACCAATTCGAACAAACAGAGGTGAAACACAAAGGAGGCAGAATAGGTGGTGCTGCGGCGTCCAAAGCTGGCGCCGCAGCGCCAATGATGAACAGCAAAGTTGAAAAAAAAACGTAAAAAAAACTGATTTTGAAGCCGTTGCTTGGGCACGAAGTTTCGGACTCCAGGAGGCCTTGGATGCCTTAAATAGGACTCTTTTAGGTCAGAATAAAGAGGATTGGATACGTAGAAACCTAATTCTCTCTCAAGAAGATAGTTGCCATCAAATTCTCTCAAGAATATTGGAAGATTGAAGATTGAAGACTCAAGAATTGACAACTCTTAGTTTTCTCTTTTCTCTTCTTTATTTTTCTTGTGATGTTGATGATGGTGAAACTATTTGAATATTTGTTTTCATTAATTATCATGAACTAATTTTATTTTACTAGGATTTCAATGGAACTCAACACATAGTTTGAATTTACTTTCTCTCTTTAGCTTGATTTAATGGTTTGTTGAGTTGTTTGTTCATTCTTGGTCTTAATGCTTCTAATTGCTTGATCACCAATTAGATTGATTTGTTAACCTAAATACAACTTGGAAAAGGGAGTTTAGTGTTAGACATGGATTGAATGACACATGTTTCATATTCATTTATTAGGATGAATTGATCTGCAGGTAGGGTAGGAATACACTTACTTGTCATGTGTAACCATTGTTAGAGCCTAAGCTTAATGAGTTCTTCTTTAATTCAATTATCATAGGAATATAGTTAATTGGTTAAGAAGGAAATTTTTATGAGACCATTGGAAGATCCTTATAAATAAGATAGAACTCTAAGTTAACAATTCAGGGTCATTAATCAAGTGAAAAGGTAGAGAGAGATTCAAGCGAAGTGTTGAGGGAAGTTGTAATCCTAGGCTTTTATAATTAATTGAATTTCATCTTTTAATTTACTTGCTTTTAATATTAGTTTCTTTTAATATTAGTTTTTTTTTATCATCTTTATTTAGTTGTTTAGATAAGATCAAGTTGTGTTAATTTTAGTACTTAGCAAATCTAGTGACAATTCCTCATGGGTTTGACTCTTTACTTTTCATTATATTACTTGTTACGATACGTGCACTTGCGTGATTAAAATCGACAACAGCTCTTTTCTCCATATTTTGTAAGGTGAGACGGTCAGGCACCATATCAGACACATGCTTGTATTGACTTAAAAATGCATTAGCCAAATCAATCCAAGAGTGAATCCGATCCTTGCTCAATTGGTTATACCACTAACTGCGGACTCGCTGAGGCTATCCCTAAAGAAGTGGATCAAAAGTTTATCATCATTATCTGTATGGCCTGTCATCATTCGGCAAAACATAGTGATATGGGCTAACAAATCTGTTGTCCCATCATATTTCTCAAAGTTTGGAACCTTAAATTTAGGAGGAATGATTAAATTAGGGACCAAACAATGTTCGTTTGCAACTACACTCTCAAATACATCTGTGCTTTCTACTGCCTGGAGCCTTTCCTCTAACAGCTGATACTTCCTTTAGGAATCTACCGATTCAGCCCCATTTAACTCGACCATTTTCAGTTTTGCTTGTTCAGCTGGATCATCTAAGTTCAGGATGTTAATGGGATTAACTATTTTCTAAAAAGACTGGGCATCTAATATTACGACCTTATTCTAACCCTTTTGTGCCTCTGTTCCTTCTCTGGCGGTCAAGTTTTCAGTGTATCCCTTTCCTTTGATCGCAATGGACTCCAGTTTCATCAGTTTAGTCATCTGATCTCTAAATTCTGCTTGAGATTTTGCTAGCCGTTTTTGCAAGTCTTCCTGTGCCTTTTCCATTCTTTCAATTTGGACAACTTGTTCATTCTCCATAGCTCTGGCCTGTATTATAAAGGTGCTCAGTATTTATTATACCTCTGATTTGAAAAAGAAATTTCTTCAACAACTCTTAAAACCAAGCCAATTCTGTTTTATTCCCCCAAGTGTGGGTCATGATGAATGAGCCATGAATGTCATTTGATGCACGTGAAGAATAAAAAAAGTGATGTATGGACATATACAGTGGAAACATGCTGACCATGTATGTAATAAATACAATCACGATGCGAACATGATGCAAGCAAAGAATAAACAAATCAACGCATGGATATATGCAATGAATGACCATGTGTGTTCCAAATGCATTTTCCCAATGAATGATCCTATATACTATGAATGCAACACGATATCAATATGATGCATGTAAAGAATAGACAAATTAATTCATGTATATAGATAAATCATGCTGATTATGTTTGTCATGAATGCAACCTGATGCTAACGTGATGCATGTAAAGAATGAAAAAATCCATGCATGGAAAACATATAGAGAAATCATGTTGATTATGTATGCCACGAGTGTAACCTGATGCCAACATGATGCATGTAAATAATAAGCAAATGAACATATACAAAGAAATCATGCTGACTATGTATGTCATGAATGCAACTTGATGCCAACAAGATGCATGTATGAATGAAATGTATGGTATGACAAATAATTGATCGGATGCAAAATGCGAATACCATGGAGGAAATAAGAATCGGAGGAACTTAATCATCATCATCTCATAAATTTGAAGCATAACCAATTCATTCCCATGTCAATGTTCACAAGGTATAAACCATGTTTACAAAATCTGAGCAGTGGTTAGAACTGTCTTTACAAGCACTTTATTTTTCCTAGCATCCTAAGGCTATAAGTGCCGGCTACTGAAAAGATGAAATTCTATTACATCGTTAATTTACCGACCCTAATTAGCCTTCCCCAGTCCTCTATCAATCAGTGTCATTGGATCGATCCACTTGACATCTATAAGTGACTGCACTTTTCTTTTGAAGGCTTCACAGTCTTCAATGCTATGCCCAGCAATTTCGCAGTGATAATCACATCTTGCATTGGGTTATACCACTTGGGGTACCGTGGTAGCAGGGGTTTCAACGGGACACATGCAACCAGGTGATCTTGTACCAATATAGGGAGAAGCTCTTGGTAAATGATTGGAATGGAGTCATAATGCCTTTGGGTCTTGTTCTTGGATTGTTTCTTGGTCACACATGGCCTAGGGGTTGGGGCATTTGATGGTGGCACAAAGACTCGAACCGAAGTGTTTGCATGGAGAGGCGGCTGAACAGCATGATAAGGGTATGGATTTGGACACGGGACCCTTGGAGTTTGTACATAGTTCGAGGTTCTTATCCCGGATACTTGATAAGGTGCTTGATGAAGGAAGCAGTACGAACTGCCAATTGGTGGTGATGGAGTGGGACCCGAGAATCCCATAGTGGTCATCCCAGTGGACCATTGGACCATAATAGAGTGAGGACACTGGTTTGGACCTAGGTCAAATTGTAAGGATTGTTTAGGATCTGACATTTATCATGGCCAACCACCATAAAGGAATTAGTAATGTAGTTAGTAATTGCATTGTAACTCCCTTTTAAACATTAACTATTACTCTTTAAATTACCAAGTATCGGCCAACTACTAACTTTTAGTATGCTTAGCCGAATACATCCTTTATACTGTAGACACCTAATTTTGTCCAGGCCCCCTAAACCAGGTAAGTTCCTCATTATACTTCTCAGAATGCAAAGAAACTCCCCTCATCCCACAGTTGGTTCTCCAAGACTTGTGATTCGGAGTTCAACACGAAAAATCAACTCAGAAAAAGTTAACTCCGAAAAAGTCAACCCCAAAAAGTCAACCACTAAAAAAGTCAACTCTCAGTCAAAATCAAGATTCAAGTTTAATTAAACAATGGTGAAAGAATTTTGATAATTCAAGGTTTACAATGAAAGATATAGAGTTCGGAAGATGGGTTACGGAAATTCAGTGTAGGGGAATACCTAATTCAGAAAATTTGGAGAAAACTACAGAGATGGCTCAATTCGGTAAAATTGAAGCCCCAGTTGATGAAGAATGAATAAAAAATGGCCTAAGGCTCAGTTTGAAGTAGATCCCAAAGAGGAGCCGGTAAGAGGAAAAACTAAAAAACGAGAAAATTCCCAACATTGAGGAAAAAGGGAAAACCAAATTGAAGAGGAAATTGTAAAAATTGGGCGTTTTCGGACCAACTCCAATTCAATATATAACAAAGGCAGTGGAAAAAGAAAATCTGGAAATCAGACCCGTTTTGAGTAAAATCGAGGTTTCGAGGTTTAAGGGCAATCTTGGAAAATCCGAGAAAAATAGAACCCGAGCTCAGAAAATTATGAAAACATCCAGATCTAAATTTTATATTGTATGGAAAGGATCAGTGAAGAAAAATCCAAAATCGGAGCTCAAATGAAAAATGGTGAATTTCGGGTGCACTAACAGGGAAAATCCAATAGAAAATTTTGAGAAAAATAACAAACGAGCTCGTAAAATTATGAAAACTTCCAGATCTGAGTTTTATATTTTTTGGAAGAGATTGGTGAAGAAAATTTGGAATTAGAGCTCAAATGAAAAAAGCTAAATTTTGGGTGCACTAACCCAAAATTTCAAGAGAAAATTTTGGGAAAATAGGAAACGAGCTCGAAAAATTATGAAAACTTCTAGAACTAAGTTTTATATTGATTTGGAGGTAATGGAAAATAAAAATCTTAAATTGGAGCTGATTTGAAAAAAGGCAAAGTTCGTGGAGGCCTAATCCGCAATTTTAATGAAAAATCTGGAAAAATGGAAAACGAGCTCCAAAAATAATGAAAATCTCTAGAACTTAATATTACATTTATTTGGAGGGATTGGAGAAATAAAATTCAGAATTGGGGTATGTTTGCAATTAAATTAAGTTCGGGGGCTAAAATGCAATTTTATCGAAGAAATTGAAAGGGCCATATTGCAAATTAAAAATGAGGAAGTTGCTCGAACATGCCAGGACATTCAGCCAGCTCATGATGGAATGAAGGCTAATATTTTATCAATTTTATTTAATGGCCAAGATTAAGTTGCAAGAAGACATTTTTAATCTTTGGTTAGTTCCTTTGTGATTAAGCCAAGTGGCCAAGATTTTTTGTAAAAGGATGAGCATATTCTTAGCTATCATTTTCAGCCAGCTCATGAAGGGAAGACTGATCAATTTATTCAATGGCCAAGATGAGGTTGCAGGATGACATTTTTATTTTCTTTGGCTAGTATACCTTGTGTTGATGCCACATGGCTTGGAGAAAGAAAAAAATGAGCACATCCTCTCATCCAAGGGGGGGTTCGGCCAGCCCTATCTGAGAGAGGAGGACTTCATTTTGGGGGAAGTTATTCATTTTACAAGAGGGAGGCAATAGCTATTCTTGAGAGAAAAAGGAAAAAGAGAAAGAAAAGAGAAGAGAAGAGAGAAATTTGGCAACCTTGATTTGGAAAGCAATAGCTAGGTAGCTATCATCTCCTTTCATCTTCTTTAATACTGTTCTTTGATGTTGTGATTTCTTTTCCCCTCCTTCTGTTCATATGATTTGTAAATTTTTTGATGAATAAAAGGGTTTTCAAAAGTAAATTTTAAAGATTTTCTATCCTTTTTTCTTCATTCTTTATCAAATAACCAAGTTGATAGAATTTTTATACATGTTTCTTGCCATAGCCGATTTATACCTTGATGATTTTGTGCTTGTTCTTGCTTGATATTGCTTGCTTGCTTGGTTGTGTTTATATTTTTCACTCATGATTTATCTATTGTCATATGATTGTAGGCTGTCATACCATGCATTTCATGACATTTTGGCCAAGATCAACCAATGATTTCAAGCCAAAAATCCTTTGTCTATGATAGTTGAGAGAATGATATTTTAGATTGGGTATTCTTACTTTGATTTCTTTTACTACACATAGATGGTGAAAGTAAATTGACTTTTTTACCACATGCAGTAGTCATTTAGAGGATGCCATGATATTTTTTTCATGATTTTTAGATTTTTTTCATGGTTGAAAAAATGCTTTTTAACAAAGCAGTTTTAGCTCATTGTCTTGACTTTGGTAAAATTTCGGTCATAGTACCTTTGCTCCAAAAATTAAGCTGATTTTTTCCCATGAAGATCAAAATGTTTTAGGTTTTCCATAATTTTTTGATAATTTTTTGAAATTTTTTAGAAGGGTAAAAAAATCGGGTTTCAAAGCTGCCAATGGGAGTCAAATTTGTTTTTAAGAAATAGTCATTTTCTGATTTGGTTAGGATATTAAGAAGGGGCTGATTTGGGACATTAGTTACTGTCTTAGGTCAATTTCCAAGTCATTTCAATCATAAATTTTGATTTTACAAAAGTCAGGTCAAGGATAGTCAACCCGGATTTCAAAACTAGGAAATAGAGCCTTTTAAAGGGGAGATTTCGGCCATGAGGCCATTTTCATCCAAAAATTCCAATTTTTTTAAAATCCGAGCCCAAAGTCTTTCGATTTTGAAAATACAATTTAAGTCTCTTCCAATGATAGTCGGATACCTTTTTAGGTATACGGATGTCCTTACTCTAAGGAAGAAATACATCTCCATGCATTGCATTTTTAAAATGTTTTAAATTTTAATTTGACATAAAATGTGTGTATTGATTTCCTAAACATTTGGCGAGAATTAGTTCTTAATCTTTGCCAGGTTGCCGGGGAGGTTAGGAAATTCTTCAACGCACGTGTTTATGAAATTAAAAGATATTGGATTTTGTTTTATTCGAAATCATATAAATATCATAACAAAGAAATATTTTTCGATCTTTACCGGGTTTGTCAGGGAGTGTGGTAATATTTTCCGATATATTCTATTTGTATGATTCCTCACATGAAAATTCTATGTCCATGAATATTCCATGTTGATGTCATTTTATATTCATGTTGCCATAATTAGATTTTGCCATGTCATTCAATCATTTTCGATGTCATTCATCCATATGTCATGTCATTTAGTTTATGCCATGTCATTTTTCATTATGCCATGTCATTTTCTATGTCATTTAGGCATTAGGTCATTTTTCACATGCCATATCATTTTTTATATGCCATGACATTTTCTATGTCATTTAAATATTAGGTCATTTTCCATGACATTTAGATATTAGGTTATTTTTCATATGCCATGACATTTTCCATGTCATTTAAATATTAGGTAATTTTTCATATGACATGTCATTTTCCATGATATTTAGATATTAGGTTATTTTCATATGCCATGACATTTTCTATGTCATTTAAATATTAGGTCATTTTTCATATGACATGTCATTTTCCATGACATTTAGATATTAGGTCATTTTTCATATGACATGTCATTTTCCATGACATTTAGATATTAGGTTATTTTCATATGTCATGACATTTTCTATGTCATTTAACTATTAGGTCATTTTTCATATGACATGTCATTTTCCATGACATTCAGATATTATGTTATTTTCATATGCCATGACATTTTTCTATGTCATTTAAATATTAGGTCACTTTTCATATGACATGTCATTTTCTATGACATTTAGATATTAGGTTATTTTCATATGCCATGACATTTTCTATGTCATCTAAATATTAGGTCATTTTTCATATGACATGTCATTTTCCATGACATTTAGATATTAGGTTATTTTCATATGCCATGACATTTTCTTTGTCATTTAAATATTAGGTCATTTTTCATGACATTTAGATATTAGGTTATTTTCATATGCCATGACATTTTCTATGTCATTTAAATATTAGGTCATTTTTCATATGACATGTCATTTTCCATGACATTTAGATATTAGGTTATTTTCATATGCCATGACATTTTCTGTGCCATTTAAATATCAGGTCATTTTTCATATGGCATGTCATTTTCCATGACATTTAGATATTAGGTTTTTTCATATGCCATGACATTTTCTATGTTATTTAAATATTAGGTCATTTTTCATATGACATGTCATTTTCCATGACATTTAGATATTAGGTTATTTTTATTATGCCATGACATTTTTCATGTCATTTAGACTTTAGGCATGTTTCATATGACATGTCATTTTCCATGACATTTAGACATTTTTATGTGCTATGTTTTTTTTCCATGTCATTTAGCATTCTAGGTTATTTTTCTATGTCACTTAGAACCTAGGTCATGCATATGCCATGCCACTTATTTCATGCATTTTTCTTGCTGGTTTTTCATGCATTTCTACATTCCCCACTTGATTTTTTGACTTAAGCCAATCAATGGCTCAAAGCCAAGCTCTTTTGAGCATGCTTATGGAAAATTAAAGGTTGCACTAGTTGGATTTTATTACTTTAGGAATTAGGTCTCTTCCAAAGGTAGTCGGATACCTTTTTAGGTATACAGATGTCCTTGCTTCATGGGAGAAATACATTTCCATGCATTGCATTTTCCATGTTCACGCATATTCCATAATATCTAATTTTTTGGATATTCTATGATAATGTCATTTTGTGTTTTTTGCCTTGTCATCATTTCTTTTGCCATGTCATCTAGATTTTGCCATGTCAAGCATGCCATGTCATTAATTCTTTTTGTCTTGTCATTCACTCTTTTGCCATGTCATTAGTAATGATTTGCATATTCATAACCATCTTTTTAAAATGATTTCTAATGCAATAAAAGATATTCAATAAAATAAAGTTATTCTCAAGTTAAAATAATTCATGAGTTCTCTGCCGGATTGTCGGGGAGGATATCATCAATATTCATTAGCAACGAAATATCTTTCTTTCAAAAATGAGAATGATTTGAAGATTTTCTAAATAAATAAAATTTTCTATGTTTTGCCGGGGAATATGGGAATATTTTGAGTTGATAAATTTCGAATCATTTTTTAACTAGAAATGGGATTGTTTTTTTTTTTTAAATGAGAATTCTTTTAAATGCCAATTTCAAAACCGATTTTTACCAAGATTCGAGATAACACACTATTAATAAGGTATCATTTTATACGAGCGTTGTAGGGGTGCTAATCCTTCCTCGCATGTAATCGACTCCCAAACCCGCTTCTTTGATTTCTCTGGTTTAAAAGCACATATTTCAAAATTGGTTCGTAAAAAATGTTTTAATTAATTTTAAAATATTTTACAAAACCGATTTTAATAGGTGACCTATCACACCTAGCCAAAAAAGATTGGTGGCGACTCCATTTTTTTTTTCGAGGTTGTTTTCAAACCCTTATTTTATTTCAAGAGGAATTAAGTCATCTTTTCCTCTGTTTCCCCCAATGAACACTTAACAAGTAATGTCTCACGATGGGACTTGTTATTTTTTAGGTTGCGACAGCCTGGCAACTCCGCTGGGGACACTTAGAGAGTCAGGCCTAGAATTAGTTGTGTGTTATCAAAAGTCTCGGTTTGTCGATTTTATTGGTATTTAATTTTAATTCCCACATTTTAATTAAAATATGGTGAATTTTAAGAGTAATAAAATGTTTTAAATATGTTCATATTCATTCACATGCATTTATTATTGTTCTCTAGTTATTTAATGTTGTATATTATAATTGCTTCTTGGTTAATGTTCTTTTAATAAATTGTTGGGGCATTTAGAATACGGGTTATAGAATAGGTGGTGGAAGGTTTGTTGTTCCTCCTCACACACTACACTTGCATTTGCATATTATGAGCCCTATACTCGGGTTCCGTCCTTTTAAGTGGAAGTAAAGTACCTACGCTTCGTGTTGCAATAGCCTCCGCATAAGCTAGCGAAACACTTTCGGAGTGTCAGATTACCTATGCTTTGTGTGGCAATAGCCTCTGCATAAGTCAGGGAAATGTACTTTAACGAATTGAACCCGCTTTAATCGGGGTGCCTTACTAGCCTTTACCGATGACAGTAAGGAACAATTTCGGGGCTTTAGAACTGATTCACCCTCATATAGTGAACTTAGGTGAAACCATGCCAGATTGCCGATTAGATATACCGAAGTTAGGAACACATGGAGGGACGTTTCTAACCCTTTTATCCCCTAATTCTATATTCCGAATAAGTTTCATAAACCGAGCAAAGATGAACGTACATCACCCGTAATAAGGTTAATACTCAGCTCCAAAAGGCACCGTGATGCCTAAACAAGTTGATATTCTTGGGGCACACATTCATTAATTTTCTTACTTTGCATTGATTATTCCACTCCTTTACTGTTTTATTCCTTTTTCCATGTATCATTTGTAATCATACCGGAAAGTAGTATCTTTGGGCTATTTTAAAAATTTTCTTTTACACTTATACCTTTGTAGGAATTTAAAAAAATAGAAAAGATGATAGAGAAATATTTCCTCTTTGAAAAATGAAAAAATGAAAAAAAGTGAGAAGAAAATGATGAAAAAGTTCTTTTGTAGTGGAGTAGTGATGTAAAAATCTCCTTTTAGTTTTAGACTTTTGAGAAAATGAGAAAATAAAAAAGGTCAAAAATAGTTGTCAAGAAAATTCAAAAAAAATAGAAAGAAGGAAAAAAAAAGAGTGATGTTAGGATCTTCTTTTACTTGATCTTTTCATTTGCATTTTTGCATAACATGCAAGCAGTTGTAAATATGAAAATTCATCTCCTCAAACATCTTCGCATCTTGTACATTTCATGCATCAATCATCATCACATTCATGCATATGTGAATAGAGCATGTACATTTATTTGCATTTTCGTCTTGTGACAATAATGTCAATTTCATTTGCATGAAAGGGGTTTGAGATATGAGGAATGAATTGGAGGAACGAGTGGATGCTTTGTAGCGTAATCAAGAGGAATATGGACATGGTCTTTCATGATGAAATAGGACTTTGGTCTTTTCAGTAGCTGACTCTTATAGCCTTAGGATGCTAGGAAAAAATAAAATACTTGTAAAGACAGTTTTAACCACTTATCAATATGTGTAAATATGGTTTATGTCTATTGAACATTAGAACGGGAATGAATTGGTTATGCTTTAAATTTATGCGATATTGATGATTAAGTTCCTTCGATTCTTATTTCCTCTGTGGCATCTTCCCCTACATTGGCATTCAATCAATTATTTGCCATATCATACGTTTCATTCATCCATGCATTGGCATTGAGTTTATTTACGCCTAGCAATGGCTCTATCAATGCCAATGATAGAGAAGTCAATATTGTCATCGATAATTTCTGATCTTTAAAGGCAAATAAAAGGGGTTTCCCTCAAACCCCTAAAATAAAGAGCCATGATAGAGTTCATGCCTAAAAGATAGCCTTGGTTTTTTTTTTTACAGGAAAGTAAAATGGGAGAGGATTATACTACCCAATTGGAAAAAATAGAACAAGTGTAGATTGAGACATCTAAACAGGTCGCACAGGGGATTCAGATGACTTAGGCAAATAATGGACAATGGATAGAAACTATGGGAGAACACTTTACACAGAAAAGTAATTAACTTCAAGAGCATGGCAATCTGGGTAAGAATATTCAAGGCCAGATTTTTGATCAAGTCCTTTCACAGTAAGTTCTGAGCCAAAAGGCAGAGATACAACAAGAATATAACCTATTGGAGGAAAGGATTTGAGCTGTTGAAGGTAGAGATGAAGTAAGTGTAAGGGAGTTTCTTTTGATCCATGATGTGGTCATCCCGCCAAAATTCAAGGTTTCAAAATTCAAAAAGTATGATGGACTTAAATGCCCTAAAACACACTTGTTTGCATAATTGTAATAAGATGACGGGGCACACGCATGATGAGAAACTGGTTATTCATGTTTTTCAAGACAGTCTGACAGAGGGAGCATCTAAATGGTATTATCAGCTGAAAAAAGGCCAAGTGCGTACGTGGAGAGACTTAGCCCGGGCATTCCTGAAACAATACAAGCACATGTTGGAAATGGCTCTAGATTGATTGACACTCCAGAACATGAAAAAGTGGCCCAACAAGAACTACAAAGAATATGCTCATAGATGGAAAGATGTAGCCTTGCAAGTCCAACCACCTCTTACTGATAGAGAAATGAATGCTTTATTTGTGGATACACTCCTGCATCCATACTATGACAAGTTGATCGATAATGTTTTTTCAGAATTTGCAGATATATTGTTTACAGTGGATAGGATTGAGGACGAGATAAAAAAAAGGCAAAATTGTGGATACTAATGTCGGAATGTTTTTCGAGAAGAAAGATGATGTTGCTAAGGGGCACGTCCAAGACGTAAATGTTGAAGGCGAAAACAAAAGAGGGTTTAGTGCAATGCAAGTCGATTCTTTTGGTGGTTATTTACATCCCCGACCCTATGTCGATCATTGGCTTCAGTACGGTCATCATCATGCTTCAAGGCCTTTCACATCACCTCAAGGTTTCGTCATGCTAAATGATCTGGAGGTTAATTCATTCTGTTCTCAGAGCAATAAGAGAAAGAAAGCAAAGGTGTACCATTCAATTCCGATGACCTACACAGAACTTCTTCCATTGCTTGTCCAAAACCATATGATCTCAATTGTACTTGCAAAGCCCAAGAAATCTCCTTACCCGAAATGGTATGATCCTAATGCCACATGCGAGTATCATAGCGGGGTTAAGGGGCATTCCACCGAGAATTGCACTGCATTTAAGGACAAAGTTCAAGCCTTAATTGATGCAAACTCGACAAAGTTCAAAGAGCTCATGGATGCTTCTCAAGGACGACGGGGCTAAATGTCATTTGTTCCCAGGGTAGCATGCCAATCAGGGGCAATCCTTAACCTTGTTTTAAGTTTATACATATTTTCACTTTGTTTGAAATGAATGAACTTTAAATTGCAAGCATTATACATCATATCTCATTTGAGGTTTTAGATTCTTCTCGAGCTTTGTTTTTATGATTTTTGAAAAAAAACACAACAAAAAGGGTTGAAAATAAAAGTCCATACGGATATTTTCACGTTTTGAAAATAAAAAGATATCCTTTGAAAAGTGAAATGAGTTTTGAAAGAATTGGTGATCATCATAGGGGGATGAATTTCTAGGAAACACCTTATCTCTACATGTACCTAGATATAAACCAGTTGAATAAATACCACTCAAAAGACGCAAAGAATAACCTTTATCGAGGCCATGAGTAATGAAAATTTGAAAAATTCTTTCGTGGATTTCTTGAAAGTCAAGCAAACATGACAATCTTCCAAAAGATCTAGATTTGGTAGCTTGATACGTGTTAAAGTTATGCCATACTGCTAATCATAGTGGAAGCTTCCAAAAAGACTCAAAACCTCCCGAATCACTTTGAAAGAATCCAAATGCCAAATCTCTAGGCCTTTTCCAAGACCTTGATTTATGAGCACATAAACCAAAGAATGAACTAGAACACTTTTCTTTTCTCTCCCCGTGTGTTGGAAACACTTTGAAGAAATTGAAACCCCAAATGAGCTTACTTAGCGAAAGGCTTAAAAATAAAACATGAGATGTTCCTTCACAGCAAGATTCCCACAAACCAATGGATCTTCACTTGAATGGCAAATCAAAATGAGGCATCATTTGTGATTTGAGATGAATCATGCATGAATTTTTAGGGCATGCAGCAAAAAAGGAAAAAAAAGAAAAAAGAAAATTATGATATCATGCGCATGAGAATTCGAATGATTCCGGATGCAAAATGAAATTCTGATTATCTATTCCCCCTGAGGATTGCTTTTCAATGAGAATATTTGTGCTTGATATGAGAAATGGCCATCTTTGATATCTCTTTCACTAAGAAGAAATTATCCATAGTCACCTCTTTTGAGCTTAAAGAATTCTTTCTTTTTTGAACCCTGATCAAGGATCACCCTCTACACTGGGGGCAAATGCGAGGAAAGATCTTCTCAAAGATCACGAAGAAATGAGTCCTAACTGAAAGACAGATGCAAAGCAAATTGGGCTCCTAAATAAAAATGGGCTCACTCTGTCGAAATGAAGATTGCAAAATGAAAAGAAAAATGTAGAAAAGA
Organism: Fremontodendron californicum; assembly: GCA_030761205.1. Taxonomy (NCBI): domain Eukaryota; kingdom Viridiplantae; phylum Streptophyta; class Magnoliopsida; order Malvales; family Malvaceae; genus Fremontodendron; species Fremontodendron californicum. The sequence continues at coordinate 21,927,679 of JAULJL010000018.1, read as the reverse complement.
TGGCGAAATGAAAGCCAAAAACAAAAAAAAAGAAGAAAAAAACACACAAGAAAATGTGTGAAAAAAGATGGCAAAATGAAAGCTAAAAACAAAGAAGAAAAGAAGCAAAAGTCAAAAGAAAGAGAGAAAAGTCCAAAAGGGACAAATGCTTCAAAGGGAATCCTCCTCAAGAAATGATCCTGGATCTGATTACCCTCAAACACATATTTTGAGCCTACTTATCCTTTCTTCCTAAACCTCGAATCATGGCCTACGTTATATGCTTTAAAAAGTCCATTTTGATCAAGCATGTATATTTGACTTGAAGAGGTTTTTCCTCAGATTTTATCCCATCTTATCGAATTATCATTTCATTATGGAAGAATTTAGAATTCTCAAATGCATGGTGGAACAATAAAAAAAAAAAAAAGAGAATAAAGATAAAAAAGGAAGCTCTAGGGTGAAAACCCAAAAATGGGCAGTCTAGAGCAGAACAAGAAGAAATTCTAATGCCACACATTGATATTGCCAAAGCCATCCGTTTGAGGAATATAAGGAGCCTCAAAGATCTCCTGGACATACCAAAAGGACAGCCTTTTCTTCGGAATTGATTTTGAAAGCTAAACATTTTTTCCTTCCAAATTGACCTTCCAACATTGAACCTATCATGGCTAAGCTTGACACTTATCAAAATGCCATATTTAGGGATTGGATGATTGTTGAGATTTAAAACTTTTTACAAAAAAAAATTGGTTTCAAGAAATTCATGTTTTGAGAAAACTTACTCATGAGCCGAGACAAAAGGACATTCACCTTCTCCTCTTTGTCCAGTTGAAAAGCTTTCCTAGACAAATCTGGACCTTATTGCATCAGCCCATTGACCTTGTTCCATTAAGCCATTCAAATCACTTGAAAAAGTGAGGCTGATTTCCCATTTCACTTAGAAATGTCTCTAATGGTGATCACCAATTTCTGAAAGACTTAAATTTCATCTATTTTGGAAGAAATGAAATGACATGACTTAGGAAGAACAAACTAAAATTGAGATATGGATATGCTCTAGCAAAACGTTCATATTGTTCGGGGCCTGAAATTTTGAGTTTGAATGAAGTTTGACTCTGTATTTTGGTTCTGACCAGGAAACCAAAAAGAAAGAATCTGTTAGGGCAAGGACAAATTGGGAATACAAAACCATGCAATTTCTTCCAACAAGATGAATTGGAAAATATAGACAAGGGGTAGGAATCATTCCCTCCAACAGGACAAAATAGCAAGGAATGAGGAAACCTCACCAAGACACGAGGAAAAAGGGAGATGATCAACCCTCTTAACATTCTCTTAATATGAAATGGTGTCATAAGTATTCATGCATCATGTAATGAACATGTGCATCTGCATCTTCATAGGTTACATTGGCTTTTGCATCCATACAATTGATCATTGCATTCGCCAAACATTGAAAAGATGAAAAGGAAAAGAAGATAGGTTTCCTAAAAAGGGAAAGGTCTTCTTTAGATTTAGAGGAAAGAACATGTTGAATAAAAGAAGAAAAAACAAAAGTTTGTTTGAAAAGAAAATATGTGAGTATTGAGATATTTTGGGACGATGAAATCGAGAAAGTATTAAAAAATCCCCAGATGATGAAAATTTTTGAAAAATGAAAATGATTTTTAGATGAGATATTTTTAAAGTTGTAGAGCCTCGAAACAGGAGTTTCTCAAAAGAAAGATTTGGTTAAGCCCAATAAAGCTGGCACAAAAGGAAATAAGCCCAGTAAAGTTGGCATCATAGATTTTAAGCACAATGTAGCTGGCACAAAAGTGATTAAGCCCACTGAAGTTGGCATTTTGTATTTGGTTAAGCCCAATGAAGTTGGCACAAAAGGAAGTAAGCCCAATGAAATTGGCACTTTAGATTTGTTTAAGCCCAATGTAAGCTGACAGTTATGGTTAAAGCCCAGTTGAAGTTGGCACTTTAGATGTGATTAAGCCTGACGTAGCTGTCACAAAAAGAAGTAAGCCCAGTGAAATTGGCACTTTAGATTTGTTTAAGCCTAATGTAAGCTGGCAGTTATGGTTTAACCCAGTTGAAGTTGGCACTTTAGATGTGATTAAGCCCGACGTAGTTGGCACAAAAGGAAGTGAGCCCAGTGAAGTTGCCATTTTAAATTTGGTTAAGCCCAATGTAAGCTGGCAGATATGATTTAAGCCCAGCTAAAGTTGTCACGTTAGATGAGATTCAGCCCAATGAAAATTGGCATAGTAGATGAGTTTAAGCCCAGTGAAATTGGCATAATAGGTGATATAAGGCTAGTGAAGTTGGTAGAAGATAAGATAAAGTCCCAAGACTTACGTCGAGGTACCTTTTATTTTAAGCCGAATCTGTTTTTTTGATAAGTGCTTAATTTCATACATTTTCCTATTTAATTTCTTTATACTTTGTGCTTTGATTCTTACTTCCTTGACATTTTACTAGGTTTTTATGCTTTGTAGGTATTTTGGAGGAGGTGAAGTCAAAACATGTCAATTAGGATGTTAAAGACCTTACAAAATCACAATCACAAGATGGAAAAAGAGTTGGGAGTCAAAAAGATCAAATTCTTGGTGCAAAGCAAGATGACAGATTTGACCTCCGGAGCTTGTTGCTAAGAAAACATGATGTTAGACTCTTTATTCGAAGAAACTTCCTTCTTGACTTTTGAATATCACTTGATTACCTTTCCAACGGCTGGTTGTGGGCCTAAATCGGATAAGAAATGGTCATCCAAATCGGCATTGGAATATCTCCCTAAAAACCCTAGTGGCAGAAAAAAACCCTAGCCGTAAATGACAACTTTTTCTTAATACCCTAGTTGACATTTAAGTTTATCCTTGCCAAAGAAGGATTAGTGGCTGTCAACTTGCATTAATTGCATTAATTGCAAGTATCTTTCCTTAAAGCTAATCCTAGTCAAAGTAGGAGAATTAAATCAGCCTAGACTTTCCTTCCTTACACTTACTTTGGCTGCAAGAATATAATCTCTCTTCATTAAAGAGTGCTTTGACTAAAACTTTCCTACTTTATTCAAAGTTGGCTTCCAAGGCTTATATCTTTCCTTAAAACACAAAAGTCAGCCAAAATTCCTTAACTTTAGCCACAAGTCAGCATTTATTGAAGGGAGAGAGCTGAAATTCACTTGTTTGATGCCCTAGCTATTGCCTATAAATAGAGACCAAGGGGGCATATGAAATTGACACTTCCCCAAGCATCAAATTCTGATTTCTTCTTTGTTTCTTTGTTTTTGAGAGAGCAAGAGGCTGGATAATTAATATTATTCTTCTTCTTCTTTCTTTCTTTTATTTTCTTCTTAGATTCTCTTTAATTTTATGTTTATGTTTACAATGTCTATGCTAGGCTAAACTTTTATTTGGTTAAGGGTGATTTCAAAGCCCTAGACATGTTATGTAATTAATTTTCAGAATCTATCTATCATTCTTTTCTATCAAAGTTGCTTATGTTCTTCCATAAAAATTGTTCATGGTGATGTTTTGATTTGTTTAGGTGGCCAACTAGATAAATCTTGATAATTGTCTAATGCTAGTTTAGGAGTCTTGATCCGTGTAATTGTCTTGATTTCCTATTCATAAGTAGCAATTTGTGATTAATGATTATGGTCAAGTTTTCAATAATTGCAAAGTGGAATATAACCTAAGCTGAACAATCCGAGCTTATGTGTTTGTTGCTTAGATCAACCTATCTTTCTCATCATAAAGCTGCCATTAAATTGAATTTAGAGAGCTTATTCTAGGTTGCTTGATGGTTAGAGATTAAATAGAGAGCTTGTTCTATTTAACGACGAACTAAGGAAAGATTGGGGTAACAGAGCTTGTTGTTATCTACGGTTGTTAACTTTGATAGCTAATTAATGTTGATAGATATGAAATTGATTCTTAATGATGTCTAGTGGTGGAGAATGAAACCTTAACCATATTCTTCATATTTGATTCTTCTTAATTACTTGTTTTCTCATTCTTATTGTTAACTTTAGTTTAAATCTGATTTCAAAATCCCCTTTACTTTTGTTTACTTGTTTTTAAGTTTTAAACTATTAACTTATAAACTAAAACCCAATCCCTGTGGACTCGACCCTTGCTAATCACTATACTCTACAATTGATTTTTTTCTTAGTGCAAGGTTAAATAAGATACACTCTTCTGGGTGCATCAAGCTTTTGGCGCCGTTGCCGGGGATTGCTTTCTTTAGTTTATTAGTTTATTGGTTTATTCATATTTTCAGTTCTAATTATTTACTTTCTTATTATTATTATTTTTTTTATTAGTGAATGTTCCAAGCTCCTGAAGAAGACTTAAGACTTAGGAGAATTCGGGAATTTATAACTTCTCACCAACAACCAATCGAGGAGTTGATCCAAAACATCCAAGGGGAGCAAGGAGAGATGGCAGCAGCTGACAACCAAACTCTCAAGGAGCTAGCCGCTCCGGACTTGGATCAACAACCATTATGCATTGAATATGCTAATCTTGAGGTAGCTTTTGAATTAAAATTTGGTTTGATTCATCTTCTCCCAACTTTTCATGGTTTTGCAGGAGAGGATCCAAATAAGCACCTCAAGGAATTCCATGTAGTTTGCTCAAGCATGAGACCAACAGGAGTCACGGAAGAGCAAGTTAAGTTGAGAGCCTTCCCATTCTCTCTAGCTGATTCAGCAAAGGAATGACTCTACTATCTACCATCCGGGACCATCACTACATGGAATGACATGAAGAAAGCATTCTTGGAAAGGTATTTCCCAGCATCTAAGGCTGCCAACATTAGAAAAGAGATATGTGGGATTCGGCAATACAATGGAGAGTCCTTATATGAATATTGGGAGAGGTTCAAGAAACTCTGTGCATCATGTCCACACCATCAGATAAGTGAACAACTTCTCATCCAATACTTTTATGAAGATCTCATGCCCATGGAGAGAAGTATGATAGATGCCGCTAGTGGGGGAGCTCTAGTTGATAAGACTCTCGGGGCTGCTAGAACTCTAATCTCCAACACGACAGCCAATTCTCAACAATTCTCAATGAGACAAGATCCACCACCACAACCCAAGAGAGTTAATGAGGTAAGTATATCATCCCTTGAACAAAAATTTGATAAACTGACTTCTCTTGTTCAACAAATGGCTGTAGGTAATATACAGCAAATAAAGGCTTGTGGCATATGTTCAAACATGGGGCACCAAACTGATATGTGTCCAACACTTCAAGAGGACACCAATGAACATGTGAATGCAATGGGTGGATTTCAGAACCAATCAAGGTAATATGATCCCTACTCAAACACTTACAATCCAGGATGGAGGGATCATCCAAACTTCAATTATGGAGGGAACCAATCACAAACTATTCCTCCACCATTTGACAACAGGCCACCGGGTTTTTAGCAAAGAGTGCAACAACCATACCAAACCCGACAACAACTGCCACCCACCCAAAATTCAGGTACTTCTCTTGAAGATCTTGTTAAAGCTCTTTCTATTAATACAATTCAATTTCAACAGGAAACAAAGACAAGTATTCGAAATTTGGAGACTCAAATTGGGCAATTGGCAACAACCATGAGTCAAATGCAAGCAAGGGATTCTGGGAAATTACCTTCCCAAACCATAGTGAATCCAAGAGAGAATGCCAATGCTATAACTTTAAGAAGTGGGAAACAGCTAGAGACACCACAAAATGATAGTGCTCAAGGGGAAACAACACCATGGCATCCTCTTCACATCCCAACGAGCCACTAAAAAAGGTAATTCCTAAACCATCCTTTCCTTCTTATATAACTCCTCCACCTTTTCCTAGCAGGTTAGCAAAGTCCAAGAAGAAGGAGCAAGAAAAGGAAATTTTGGAAACCTTCCGGAAAGTAGAGGTGAACATTCCTTTACTAGATGCTATCAAGCAAGTGCCAAGATATGCCAAGTTCCTAAAAGAGTTGTGCCCATCTAAACGGAAGTTGAAATGGAATGAAAAGGTAAGTGTAGGGGAGAATGTGTCAGTTGTTCTTCAAAAGAAACTCCCACCTAAATGCAAGGATCCAGGTATGTTTACCATTCCTTGTAAGATAGGCAACACCAGGTTTGAGCGTGCTATGCTAGATCTAGGGGCATCTATTAATGTCATGCCATATTCAATTTATGCTTCATTGAATCTAGGACCATTAGAGGAAACCGGTGTTATAATACAACTTGCTGACCGTTCTAACACTTACCCAAGAGGAGTTGTAGAAGACGTTCTTGTACAGGTTAATGAATTGGTTTTTCCCGCTGACTTTTATGTTATTGAGATGGAAGATGAGATGTCTTCTAATCCCACACCTATTCTATTAGGGAGACCATTCTTAAAAACAGCAAGAACTAAAATAGATGTACATGATGGCACTTTAACTATGGAATTTGATGGTGAAATAATTCGCTTTAACATTTTTGAGGCCATGAGATATCCTAGTGATGTGCATTCTGTTTTTAATATTGATATAATTGACTCACTAGTGCAGCAAGCTTATGAGCTAGATGGTGAAGAAAGTGTGGAAATAGTCCTTAGCAAACATCTCAGAATGGGGAATGCTAAAGGGGAACTAGCCTTGAGTGACCATGTGGAAGGGGCACTAGAATCTTTACACTCGCTGCCACCTAAAGATGCAAGGTTTGATGTTTCATTTATTGATTTGCCTTTATCTAATGAGAAACTTCTACCTTCCATTTTGCAGGCACCAACTTTAGAGTTGAAACCACTACCGAACCACTTGAAATATGTGTTCTTAGGTGAAAAGGACACACTACCAGTCATCATTTCCAAAGAGCTCACACCTTTGCAAGAAGAGCGAGTTATCCGGGTGCTTAGAGAGCATAAAACAGCAATTGGTTGGACAATTGCCGATATCAAGGGAATAAGCCCATCTATGTGCATGCACCGGATTTTGTTAGAGGAGGCGTCCAAACCAATAAGAGAAGCACAAAGAAGATTGAACCCTCCTATGATGGAGGTTGTGAAAAAGGAGATACTGAAGCTCCTAGATGTTGGAGTGATCTATCATATCTCGGATAGCAAATGGGTGAGCCCGGTCCAAGTGGTTCCAAAGAAATCAGGTGTAACGATGGTAACAAATAATGAGAATGAACTTGTTCCTACTAGGATTCAAACAGGGTGGCGAGTTTGTATTGATTATCGAAAACTTAATTCCACAACTCGCAAAGACCACTTTCCTTTACCTTTTATTGATCAAATGCTTGAAAGGTTAGCTGGCCATTCTCATTATTGTTTTCTTGATGGTTTTTCAGGTTATAATCAGATTGCCATTGCTCCGGAGGACCAAGAGAAAACAACATTCACTTGTCCATTTGGTACTTTTGCATACCGGCGTATGCCATTTGGTCTTTGTAATGCACCAGCTACATTCCAAAGGTGTATGGTTAGCATATTTTCAGATTATGTAGAGAATATCATAGAAGTGTTTATGGATGATTTTAGTGTCTATGGTGATTCTTTTGATAGATGTCTAGAGAACCTTACACTTGTATTTGATAGATGCATGGAAACTAACCTTGTTTTGAATTGGGAAAAATGTCACTTTATGGTAGAACAAGGAATAGTTTTGGGCCATGTTATTTCTTCTAGAGGGATAGAGGTTGATAAATCTAAAATAGATATTATGTATTCTTTACCACCTCCCACAAATGTGAGAGAGGTTCGTTCTTTTCTTGGACATGCAGGTTTCTATAGGAGATTTATCAAAGACTTCTCAAAGATCACATTACCTCTTTGCAAGCTACTACAAAAAGATGTGGTTTTCCACTTTGATGACAAATGCAAAGAGGCGTTTGAAACATTGAAGGGACTCTTGACATCAGCTCCTATCATGCAACCACCAGATTGGAATGTACCTTTTGAAATCATGTGTGATGCTAGTGACTATGCCATTGGAGCTGTTTTGGGCCAACGGGTTGGCAAAGCCTCACATGCCATTTATTATGCCTCCCGAACTCTTAATGATGCTCAATTGAACTATTCCACTACTGAAAAAGAACTTTTGGCTGTTGTATTTGCTTTAGAAAAATTTCGATCTTATTTAATTGGTACTAAAGTAATTGTATATTCTGACCTTGCAGCCCTTAGGTACTTACTCACTAAGAAGGAGGCCAAACCAAGGTTGATTAGATGGATACTTCTCTTACAAGAGTTTGATTTGGAGATAAAAGATAAGAGAGGTAGTGACAACCTGGTTGCGGACCATCTTAGCCGTTTAGTTCATGAAGAGGATGCACTACCCTTGAATGAGAACTTTCCGGATGAGCAACTTCTTTTTATAAGTACAACAACTCCTTGGTATGCCGATATTGTTAATTACATAGTTACCAAGAAGTTGCCACCAGAGTTGACACAAGCTCAAATAAATAAGATCAAGAGTGATGCCAAATACTTCATATGGGATGATCCTTACCTTTGGAAGCATTGCTCCGATCAGATTATAAGAAGGTGTGTACTTGAATCTGAATTTCAATCTATTCTCACCTTTTGTCACTCTTATGCATGTGGAGGACACTTTGGATCCAAAAGAACAGCCATGAAAGTTCTTGATTCTGGATTTTATTGGCCTACTATATTCAAAGACGCATACCTCTTTTGCAAGTCATGTGATCGTTGCCAAAGAACAGGTAACTTAGGTGCTAGAAATCAAATGCCTCAAACTCCAATATTTATTGTTGAAATTTTTGATGTATGGGGCATGGATTTCATGGGACCTTTTCCTTCTTCTTTTGGTAATCTTTATATTTTACTTGCCGTTGATTATGTTTCAAAGTGGGTGGAAGCAAAATCCACTAGGACTAATGACTCTAAAGTTGTTTCAGATTTTGTCAAGACTAACATTTTTGCTAGGTTTGGAACGCCAAAGGCCATAATCAGCGATAGAGGTACTCACTTTTGCAATAGGACTATGGAAGCACTTTTGAGGAAGTATAACATCACACACAAGGTCTCCACCTCATATCATCCTCAAACTAGTGGGCAAGCTGAAGTGTCAAACCGAGAAGTTAAGTCCATCCTTGAAAAGATAGTTAATCCAAATAGGAAGGATTGGAGTTCACGACTTGATGATGCACTTTGGGCTTATAGGACAGCATATAAGACACCCATTGGTATGTCTTCTTATCGACTTGTTTATGGTAAGCCTTGTCATCTTCCGGTTGAGTTGGAACATAAATCATATTGGGCTATCAAACAATGCAACATGGAGATGGATGAGACAGGTAAGCAAAGAAAACTTGACCTACAAGAATTAGAGGAGATAAGGAATGATGCCTATGAGAATTCTAGGATTTACAAGGAAAAGACTAAGGCATTCCATGACAAGATGATATCAAGAAAGGACTTTGTTGTTGGACAAAAAGTTCTTCTCTTCCATTCACGCCTTAAGTTATTTCTAGGTAAGTTACGTTCTCGTTGGGTTGGACCTTTTGTTATTACTAATGTATTTACTCATGGTGCAGTTGAAATCCAAAGCCCAAAAACAAATAAGGCATTCAAAGTGAATGGTCATAGATTGAAGCCTTACTATGAGAACTTTCCAATACAAGATGTGGAGGAGTTACCACTTTTTGAGCCGAATTATGTTGAATAATAATGGCATGGGTCTAAGTCAGGCTGAGGACAATAAACCAAGCGCTTCTTGGGAGGCAACCCAAAAGGATGGAGAGCATTTATTATATCAGATTTGCATTCCTTACTCTCCATCATTCTATCTTTTATTGTTTTTCTTTTGTTTTGTTTAGTAGTTCTTTTCTCTTACATATAATTCTTGCATTGGGGATAATAGCATTACATTGAGGACAATGTAAAAATTAAGTGTGGGGGGGAAAATATAGGATTTTCTTTAGTGTGTTTTGTTTTTTTTATTCTTTTTATGTTGTTTTTAGTGTGTTTTAGTTACTTTCAATACTATGATGAGATATGAATTGCATAAGTCTAAAATAGATTTATTAGTGAGAAGATTTTCATGAGAATTGAGCTTGATATCAACTTTTTTATGAGCCAATGTTAATATGATATTATGATTGAGAAAGAAGCATGTTTAGACTTAAATCTGACTTGTATAATTATCCTTGTGAGTTTTCGAGCCTATATGATTGATGAGAAGATTTTCATGAGAATTGAGCTTCATATCAACTTTTTTATGAGCCAATGTTAATATGATATGTTGATTGAGAAAGAAGCATGTTTAGACTTAAATCTGACTTGTATAATCATCCTTGTGAGTTTTCGAGCCTATATGATTGATGCATTATACATATCAATCTAATTTCTTTCTTGAGTGCTCTTATGATTACAAGATTCTCTAGAACTTGCTTTAAACCTTGTTGAGACTATATTGATGCATGTGACAACATGAATATGATAGAAGCATTAGGATTTTTAACCAGGGCCAAACAGCCATCCCTTATTGATGTTCCAAGAGAACATCCCCCTTAGTGAACCAATTTGAGCCTACAATGAATAAGCTATTTCTTTGGTAACCATAACTTGTCCCTAACCTAAATATACTTATTTATATCCTTACCCTTGTTCTAAAGATGAATTAGCATGTTTTGAGACATATTGCAAAGACAAGGAAGATCTATTCAAATTTTGGGTTAGAAACAAGAAATAAGTGTGGGGGAGGAGAAAGGCAAAAGTCAAGAGAAAAATAGAGGGAATATTGCCAAATACAATCCCATGTGAAAAAAAAAAATTGAATAATCTCTTGAACTTCTAGTTAAAGAAAAGAAAAAGATGTTCGAAAGTTGTTTAGAATGAAGAAAAGGCCCAACATGAATATTCGGCCTACGTGATTATGTACTTGTAAAGAGTTTTGAGAAGTTTCTTTGTATGAATCTTATTATGTCTCTAAACTCTATAAAATCTTTGGAACTTTTGTAATATCCTTTATCTTTTATTCTTTAGCTACATTATTACCCCTTGGCCCCATTATAACCTTGCATAAAGACCTCTTGATTCATGAAGTTGCATGATCTAAGTAGTGGAGAATAGGTGGACAAGCAAGCATATGGTAGAAACTGTTTTCATGAGATTGATTGAGTGTAAACACTTCACCACTACTTTAAAGAGTGAAAATCATGAGGGTATCCCATTTGAGAAGTTGAGATTAAGTTTGAACATGCACTATTTTGATTGAGATATGTTATGTTAATTTTAGCTTAACTTAAACCATTTACTATCAAGCATGATTTTTTGTGAAACTCTTTAAGCTATTGATTAGTTTATAAGACTTGTTCAATGATTATCTATAAGTTGTATTGAAAGTGAACTAGATTCGGTTTTCTTACCTTGTGTCTATTTGATTTTGCTCGAGGACTAGCAAAAGATTAAGTGTGGGGGAATTTGATAAGTGCTTAATTTCATACATTTTCCTATTTAATTTCTTTATACTTTGTGCTTTGATTCTTACTTCCTTGACATTTTACTAGGTTTTTATGCTTTGTAGGTATTTTGGAGGAGATGAAGTCAAAACATGTCAATTAGGATGTTAAAGACCTTACAAAATCACAATCACAAGATGGAAAAAGAGTTGGGAGTCAAAAAGATCAAATTCTTGGTGCAAAGCAAGAAGACAGATTTGACCTCCGGAGCTTGTTGCTAAGAAAAGATGATGTTAGACTCTTTATTCGAAGAAACCTCCTTCTTGACTTTTGAAGATCACTTGATTACCTTTCCAGCGGCTGGTTATGGGCCTAAATCGGATAAGAAATGGTCATCCAAATCGGCATTGGAATATCTCCCTAAAAACCCTAGTGGTAGAAAAAAACCCTAGCCGTAAATGACAACTTTTTCTTAATACCCTAGTTGACATTTAAGTTTATCCTTGCCAAAGAAGGATTAGTGGCCGTCAACTTGCATTAATTGCATTAATTGCAAGTATCTTTCCTTAAAGCTAATCCTAGTCAAAGTAGGAGAATTAAATCAGCCTAGACTTTCCTTCCTTACACTTATTTTGGCTGCAAGAATATAATCTCTCTTCATTAAAGAGTGCTTTGACTAAAACTTTCCTACTTTATTCAAACTTGGCTGCCAAGGCTTATATTTTTCCTTAAAACACAAAAGTCAGCCACTTTTCCTTAACTTTAGCCACAAGTCAGCATTTATTGAAGGGAGAGAGCTGAAATTCACTTGTTTGATGCCCTAGCTATTGCCTATAAATAGAGACCAAGGGGGCATACGAAATTGACACTTCCCCAAGCATCAAATTCTGATTTCTTCTTTGTTTCTTTGTTTTTGAGAGAGCAAGAGGCTGGATAATTAATATTATTCTTCTTCTTCTTTCTTTCTTTTATTTTCTTCTTAGATTCTCTTTAATTTTATGTTTATGTTTACAATGCCTATGCTAGGCTAAACTTTTATTTGGTTAAGGGTGATTTCAAAGCCCTAGACATGTTATGTAATTAATTTTCAGAATCTATCTATCATTCTTTTCTATCAAAGTTGCTTATGTTCTTCCATAAAAATTGTTCATGGTGATGTTTTGATTTGTTTAGGTGGCCAACTAGATAAATCTTGATAATTGTCTAATGCTAGTTCAGGAGTCTTGATCCGTGTAATTGTCTTGATTTCCTATTCATAAGTAGCAATTTGTGATTAATGATTATGGTCAAGTTTTCAATAATTGCAAAGTGGAATATAACCTAAGCTGAACAATCCGAGCTTATGTGTTTGTTGCTTAGATCAACCTATCTTTCTCATCATAAAGCTGCCATTAAATTGAATTTAGAGAGCTTATTCTAGGTTGTTTGATGGTTAGAAATTAAATAGAGAGCTTGTTCTATTTAACGACGAACTAAGGAAAGATTGGGGTAACAGAGCTTGTTGTTATCTACGGTTGTTAACTTTGATAGCTAATTAATGTTGATAGATATGAAATTGATTCTTAATGATGTCTAGTGGTGGAGAATGAAACCTTAACCATATTCTTCATATTTGATTCTTCTTAATTACTTGTTTTCTCATTCTTATTGTTAACTTTAGTTTAAATCTGATTTCAAAATCCCCTTCACTTTTGTTTACTTGTTTTTAAGTTTTAAACTATTAACTTATAAACTAAAACCCAATCCCTGTGGACTCGACCCTTGCTAATCACTATACTCTACAATTGATTTTTTTTTAGTGCAAGGTTAAATAAGACACACTCTTTTGGGTGCATCATTTTTCTAAATGGATAAAGCCCCGAGACTTACGTCGAAGTATCTTTCATTTTAAATCGAATCCATTTTTTCTAAATGGGTCTTTGAGGTATCTTTCGATTTAAGTCGAATCCATTTTTTCTAAATGGATAAAGCCCCGAGACTTACGTCAAAGTATCTTTCGTTTTGAATCGAATCCATTTTTTCTAAAATGGATAAAGCCCCGAGACTTATGTTGAAGTATCTTTCGTTCTAAATCGAATTTGTTTTTTCTAAATCAGTCATCGAGGTATCTGTCGTTTTAAGCCGAAACCATTTTTTCTAAATGGATAAAGCCTCGAGACTTACGTCGAAGTATCTTTCATTTTAAATCGAATTCGTTTTTTCTAAACAGGTCGTCGAGGTATCTTTCGTTTTCAGCCGAATCCGTTTTTTCTAAATGGATAAAACCTCGAGACTTATGTTGAAGTATCTTTCGTTTTAAATCGAAATTCGTTTTTTTCTAAATGGCTCGTTGAGGTATCTTTCGTTTTAAGCCGAATCCTTTTTTCTTATTGGATAAAGCCCAAGACCTATGTTGAAGTATCTTTCATTTTAAATTGAATCCGTTTTTTCTAAATAGGTCGAAGCCCCGAGACTTACGTCGAGGTATTTTCATTTTAAATCGAATTCGTTTTTTCTAAATGGGTATAAGCAAGTATCTTTCGTTTTAAATCGAATCCGTTTTTTCTAAATGGGTCGAAGCCTCAAGACTTACGTCGAGGTATTTTTGTTTTAAATCGAATCCATTTTTTCTAAATGGGTCGAAGCAGGTATCTTTCATTTTAAATCAGATCGTTTTTTTCTAAATGTGTCGAAGCTTCGAGAATTACATCGAGGTATTTTCACTTTTAAATCTCTTCTTTTAAAAAAAAATAAAAAAATGAAAATAAAAAAATAAAAAAAATATCTTCTTTACGTAGATGACCTCCACACCCAGACAAAATGGTAGTCTAATAGTCTTTGCATTATTCCTGATTCTCAACAATAGTCAAAGAGGGGCAGCTGTTGATAACTCGTATAATTATATAGTTTTTAGTTATGTTTTATTATTGTTTTGTGTCAAATACGAGTTATTATTGTTTAGTCTAATTGTGTTTATGATCTTTTATATTTTTATGTAATTTGGTGTTTTTCACAAGTTTATTTGAGTGATTTCAGATTACTAGAATTAAGGGCAAATCCAGTTCAGTTCCAGTTCCGACACCGTTTACCATATCAGCTATATCTCGAGTTTCACTGAAGCAATAAGGCTGAAATTTGTAGCCGTGCAAAGCTAAGAGGCATATCTATCTTTTTCATGTTTTACACTTCTTGAAACGGAGTCGTTTTCCCTAGTGAAATCGACCATCAAGTTGGCTGATGTGCAATGACGTCTGTGCTGACCTGTTTTCGTATTTTGCCCATATCTTCTTATCCACATGAGCAAATGATCTGATTCTAACGGCTATGGATCCGTAACTGATAGGGGTATATTTTTCTAGAAGACAATTTTATCAGATCGAGCCTCCAACATTGACAAAATCGACCATCAAGCTGGCTGATCAGAATTGTCATACAATATGACGAAAATTGTTAGAAAAATGCACCCACCTATTATACCTACCTTTGAAATTTGTAAAGCTTGTCTCTTGTCATTTAGCCCTCCAAAATGTGTATAAATAGAGGGCCTTGGATGAGTATTGGGATACATTATACATTGGTAGGATATTAGCCATTGTAATAAAATTCTCTAAGTTTTCTTCTTCTTTCCTTTCTCTAGTTTTCTTTTTTTATTTACTTATGCTTCTTACATTTCTTTTCATTTTATTCATATCTAGTATGTGTTGCTAATCATATTGTTGAGGTGATGAGGTGAAGCTCTTGGTAAATGCTAAGGTTAGTCTCTTAAACATGAGCTAAAATGAATCATCATTTATAAACACTAGTATAGATAATATTTTCTTTTGGTTTAAAATCATACTTGCAAAGTAGAGATCTTGATTCATTATTGACAATGAAAATGGCACAGTAAATGCTTGGTTTCATAACCTTGATTTGTTGTAGACATATACCTTGGCATAAGGAATGCTTGGACTCTTTTTATGAGTTTTGAGGACACCAAATGAACATAATATCATATGCTATGGACGTTGGACAATTTGGACTGAATTGCTAAACCTTCCGATTGGAACCTCCCTTATGTGTGGATTTCAATTGTGTAATAAAACAAGATTAATCTTAGCATAACACCAAGAGTGGATTCTCTAACCTCAACATCCTTTCTTATTGTTTTTTATATCTTGTTTAATTTCTTTTATGTTATTTTGTTTATTTTGTTCTCTAATATTTTGTTTATCTTGTTTTGTTGTTGATTCCCTAATATCTTGTTTACTTTCTTTTTCTTATATATTTATAAACTTATACTTACTAATACGCTTCCCTGTGGTTCGACCTCGGACACCCGAGAATTTATTACTTGAACATAACCTGCACTTGGGTTTACAACTCTTAATTGAGTCTCCATCAAGTTTTTGGCGCCGTTGCCGGGGAGGCAATACTAAGTATATAAGTTTATAAGTATATTTATTTTTATTGGCTGGTTATACCACCTATATTTATTTTTATTGGCTGGTTATACCGCCTAATTTTCTATATATTTATATTTATATTTATATTGTATATTAACTTTGTTTTATGCTTGTTTGGCGACGTGATTTTAGATCTCGTCGTTTAGTTAGATTTTATTGTGAAACTTTTTCAGGTAATCTTTCTAATACAACTCCTACCATGGCTGACAATGAAAGTGTTCATGCTGAAGATGAGAACAGACAAGTACGCACCATGCGTGACTACTTGCAACCAACTCGAAGCTCATCACCCTCTTGTTTTATTTTTCCTCTCAATGCAAACAACTTTCGTTTTAAACCAGGTATGATAGCTTTGCTTCCAAATTTCCATGGGTTAGAATCGGAAAGTGCTTACTCGTTTCTAAAAGACTTCGAAGATGTATGTGTCACCTTTAATGACCAACAATGTACAAATGAAATTGTCAAGCTAAAATTATTTCCTTTTTCTTTAAAAGATAAAGCAAAAATTTGGCTTCATAATTTAAAACCAAGGTCAATTGGCACATGGCAAGAATTACAAACTGAGTTTCTAAAGAAATTTTTTCCAGCACATAAAACTACTGCTTTGAAAAGGCAGATTCAAAATTTCAATCAAAATCAAAATGAAGCATTTTTTCAGTGCTGGGTGTCGCAACCTAAAAAATAACGACGAGTCTCATCGCAAGACTTTATTATTCGTTAAGCGTGACATTAAAAAAAAACGAGGAAAAGTTGACTTAATTCCTCTAGAAAAATGAAGGTTTTGAAAATGACCTTAAAAAAGACATGGAGTCGCCACCAATCTTTTTTAGCTAGGTGTGATCGGCCACCTATTAAAACCGGTTTTATAAAAATATTTTAAAAATTAATTAAAATATTTTAAAAACCAATTTCAAGTCTGCGTTAAAACCAGAGAAATCAAAGAAACGGGTTCGGGAGTCGGTTACGTGCGGGGAAGGATTAGCACCCCCACAACGCCCGTATAAATCGGTACCTTTTTAACCGTGTGTTATCTCAAGTCTCGGTAAAAATTGGTTTTAAATTTAGTATTTCAAATTAATTCCCAATTTAAAGAAAAATAATTCCATTTTTTATTGAAAATGACCCGGAATTTATAAATTCAAAATTTTCCTATATTCCCCAACAAACGTGGCAAAATATAGAAATTTTTATTAGTTTTGGAAAACTTTCCGAATCATTCTCTTTTTTGAAAGAAAGATATTCCTTTATTAATGATAATTGATGATATTCCCTCCAGCAAACCCGGTAGAGAACTCATGAATTATTTTAACTCGGGAATATCTTTATATTTTTTTTTATTGAAAACCATTATCTTTTTTTGGAAACATTTAAAAGAAATGAATATGTATATGCATGACATAAATAAAATGACACAGTACAGTCTAAATAATATAATGCAACCTAAATGACATGACAAATATGAATGGTATGGCATATAATTTAAATGACATGGAATAAAATAATGCTATCATATAATATGCATGAAAATAAAAATGCAATGCATGAAATGTATTTTTTTCCTTTTATTAAGGAAATCCGTATATCTAAAAAGATATCCGGCTACCTTAGGAAAATTTGTCAAATTAAATATTCTAAAACCAAAATACTTTGTGATTGTTTGAAAACAATTTTGAGAAGCTTGAATAAAAACTGGGCTAAAATTTTTTAAATGGCTCTAATTTCCTAAGTTTAAAAATCCGGACTTGATTACCCTTAACCCGAGACTTGAAAAATCATTTTTAGAGTTTAAAAAGGCTTAGAAACTACCCTAAGTCAGTAGCTAACCCTCCTAATCAGCCCACTCTAAGTAAATTAACCAAAACAGAAAAATGGTTTCTCTTTAAATTCAATTCTGACTCCACTGTCCAGTTTTAATCCACGATTTTTTACCCTATTTTTAAAAATTCCAAAAATTCTAAAAAAAATACTGGAGACTCAGGACATATAAAACTATACGAGAAAAGATCGGCTTAATTGTTTGATCAAAGATGAATTCCCAGAAAAACCAGAGATGTACGAGTTTTTGGAGGAGAAAAAACTGCTTTGTTTTTCTTTAAATTCAATTCTGACTCCACTGTCCAGTTTTAATCCACGATTTTTTATACTATTTTTAAAAATTCCAAAAATTCTAAAACAAATACTGGAGACTCAGGACATGTAAAACTACACGAAAAAAAATCGGGTTAATTTTCTGATCAAAGATGAATTCCCAGAAAAATCATAGATGTACGAGTTTTTGGAGGAGAAAAAAAAAACTGTTTTGTTTTTCTTTAAATTCAATTCTGACTCCACTGTCCAGTTTTAATACACGATTTTTTACCCAATTTTTAAAACTTCCAAAAATTCTAAAAAAAATACTGGAGACTCAGGACATGTAAAACTACATGAAAACAAATTTGCTTAATTTTCTGATCAAAGATGAATTCCCATAAAAATCATAGATGTACGAGTTTTTGGAGGAGAAAAAAACTGCTTTGCCAACACATTTTTGCTTTTGATAAAATCATTTAAAAACCAAAGTAAAAATATTTGAAACTCATAAAATGACTTGAAAGCAGTAGCTAGGACTCTTTGAAAGTTAGATAAAAATTGGCTAAATAAAAAAAATCACAAAGGTAGAGTAATCAATTTGACAAACTTAATTTTCCACAAGTGTGCTCAAGAGAGCATGATCTTGAACCATTAATTGGCTCAAGTCATTATTCAAGTGGCATGAACATGAAATGCATGAAATAATGCAGCAAACATAATGCATGAAATGCATGGATTTAAACCTAAAGATAAGGAAAATGCATGACATAAATAATATGGCCTAGACCTAACATGAACTTGCATGGCAATAAATGCAACATAGACCTAAGATATGCATGGCATTTTCACAAACACAAGGCATGCTTAATTCAAAAATCCAACCAAATATCATGCAAATGCAAAAACCTAACAACTAGCATGACAAAAAATGCAACACACAATGCAAAACACATGGAGTAGCCAAATGGCCTCAAGCTCCAACAAGCATGGCATTTTCTCAAACACTTGGCATACTAGCATGAAAAACTAAGTCATAACACAAAAATCACACAAGCATTTTCACAAACACTTAATATGCTAAATCTAAAACATGCTCAACTAAGATATAAAACAAGAATCATGCAAAGAATCACACAAGCATTTTCACAAACACTTAATATGCTAACTTTAAAACATGCTCAAATTTAAACAACATGAAAATAGAAAATTAAAAATGCAAAAACATGATATCTAAGACATAAATGGCAACAAACAAAGCAACCAAATTAAAATATAACTCAAGAACATGAAATAACATAACATTTAAAACATCAAAAACAAAGAAAATAGCATAAACAATATGGTAAAATGAATCGAAACAACAACTTAAAATAAATAATGTAGGCCATTTGGCCATGGTGAGTTTATTGTAAAAACAAAATGTAAAAAAAAAATACTTAAGAAGGGAAATGAAGGAAGAACAAGAAACATTATTTTAAAATGAAAACTCACCAAGTAGAGATTAAAATAGCAAAAAATAAGAATAGAAAATGAAAGTGCAAGAGTTGGTGCTCAAGAGCAACCTCAAGAAGCTAATATTTGAAGCTTTTCTCTTCAAACTTTCCTTTTTTTCTAAACTTTCCTTTTTTTGCTCTCAACCAAGAAGATAAAAACTAAGAAAAACTAAGAGAAATCAGCCAAAATGGAAAAGAAAAAACAAAATCTGCCTCCCTCCTCTAGGGCTGGCAGAAAATGATGCTTATATGGACTCCAAGATGTTGTCATTTTTGTGTAACCTAATTTCCATCAAATGGCCAATAATTCAAGATGAAAAGTCATGAAATTACCACCCTTAGATTAGCATCTCAGCCCTCTCAAATTACAGCTGTCCAAGAAAAATGTTGACATCTTTTTTCCAGCCCAACTCTGATTTTTTGAAGGGCCCAAAAAGCCCTTTTCGGTTGCTTGGGTGAAATGACCATTTTGCCCCCCCCCGGATGCAAAATAAATATCAAACGGGCTCCAAATTCAATTTTTATTTTTTTAATACTTCCAAAATAATAAAATATTGAGTTCTGGAAGTTTTCAAAATTATCCGAGTCCGTTTGCTATTTATTTGGATTTTTTCTTCCCAAAATATCGTTTTATGCCCCTACTTTTTACCATTTTTTAAACGAGCTCCAAATCAAGATTTTTCTTCACCAATCTCTTCAAAATAATTAAAAAGTGTGATCTGGAAGTTTTCATAATTTTTGGAGCTCATTTGGTATTTTTTCGGGATTTATCGGCTTGAATTACTGCATAGGAAGCTCGGGATTTAGCCATTTTGCAAACGAACTCGGAATCAAGATTTTCTTTTACCAATCTCTTTAAAATGATTTAAGAATGAGATTGACAAATTTTCCATAATTTTCGGAGTCCATTTGTTATTTTCCCAAATTTTTCCAATTTTGCCCTTTAACCTCCGAAACCCGGTTTTGCTCAAAACAAGTCCGATTTTCAGATTTTCTTCAATCTGAGTCTTGGGCCATCCTTTTTAATCATTCCTCATCCATTGG
Source organism: Fremontodendron californicum (assembly GCA_030761205.1). Lineage (NCBI taxonomy): Eukaryota > Viridiplantae > Streptophyta > Magnoliopsida > Malvales > Malvaceae > Fremontodendron > Fremontodendron californicum. The sequence goes on along the minus strand of JAULJL010000018.1, from coordinate 21,907,274 downwards.
GGGCTTTGGTCTTACCAAGTCGGGCCATTTCTGTGATTCTTCCCGATTTCACCGAAATCCACTAAAACCCTAATTCTCGGTTTTCTCCCGGATTGACTTTTCTTTCAGTTTTTCTTGCAAGTGACTTCTCCATTACCCGTAGTCAGTGCTTATCTTTCATTTGGAACCTTCAATTTCGACCAGTTTGATCGTTTAAGCACTTTTCCCCAAATTTCTCGGATTAGGGTTTCTTTTTTACTGAATCTCAAAATCCCAACTTCCGAACTCCATATCTTTCAATGTAGACCTCAGATTATCAAAATTCTTTCTCCATTTTTCAATTGAACTTAAAATCTTGATTTTGAAAGTGGGTTGACTTTTTCAATAGTTGACTTTCTTGGGTTGACTTTTTCGGGGTTGACTTTTTTTTCAAGTTTGACTTTTTATGCTCGCCCTCTTAAACTAAGTCTCGGAGTACCACCTGCAGGATGAAAACAGTCTTTTTATACTCGGAAACATCAATATGGGAAGAAAGCATACCTGTTTAGTGGCCCGGATAAAATTAGGTGTCTACAGCTGCCCCTCTTTGGCTATTGCTGAGAATCAGGAATCAGGCAAAGATAAACCAACACTAATTTTGTACGGTCAGTGAAATCACATGGAAAGGAAAGGGGTTTTCTTTTTCATTTCTTCATTCATTTTTGCATTTTCCATTTTTTATTTTCTTTTTTTATTTTCTATTTTTTTTATTTTTTCTCTTTTTTTTTTCTTTTTTTTTTTCAATTTTTTTTTTTGAAAACAGTAAATTGAAGATTTGTCCTTAAATTGAATTCCCTGACTAATCAAGGCTCGATTCGTCTTAAGGAAACGAATTCGATTTGCAAGAAAGGAAACGACCTCGACGATGTTCTCGGGGCCTTAACCTTTCTTGTTGTCAGCTGTGTTTAAAATTCTGGATATCTCCTCCAGAAGCTTCGGCTATCACCACCAAAGTCTTGCTCATTTTTTAAAATGTAAAAATTCTGGGTATCACCTCCAGAAGCTTCAGCTATCACCACCGAAGATTTTCTATCTTTTCAAAGGATTTTAAAACTCTGGATATCTCCACCAGAGGCTTCAGCTATCACCACCGAAGTCTTGCTCATTTTTAAAACTGTAAAATTCTGGGTATCATCTCCAGAAGCTTCAGCTATCACCACCGAAGACTTTCTATCTTTTCAAAGGATTTTAAAACTCTGGATATCTCCACCAGAGCCTTCAGCTATCACCACCGAAGTCTTGCTCATTTTTAAAACTGTAAAATTCTGGGTATCATCTCCAGAAGCTTCAGCTATCACCACCGAAGACTTTCTAACTTTTCAAAGGACTTTAAAAAAAACTCTGGATATCTCCACCAGAGGCTTCAGCTATCACCACCGAAGACTTGTTCATAAATAAAAAAAGTACCTCGACGATGATTTCGGGGCTCGACTCGCCTTAAGAAAACGAAATCGATTCTACCTGAAAGCTTTAAGAGATGATGCAAATGCTTCATGATGCAAATGCAAATGTCTTTTGTTGATGCAAACGCTTCTTGATGTAGATGCAAATGACTTAGATTGGTGCAAATGTCTTTGATGCAAATGTAAATGACTTGATTTGATGCAAACTTTCTTGATGCAGATTTAACTAACTTGATGCAAATGCTTCTTGATGTAGATGCACATGTTGAAAAAAAATTCTGGATAACTCTTTCAAAAGAAGATTTCTCATTTTTACAAAATTATAAAACCCTGGATATCTCCACCAGAGGCTTCAGCTATCACCACCGAGGACTTCTTCATTTTTAAAACTGTAAAATTCTGGATATCTCCACCAGAAGCTTTGGCTATCACCACCAAAGACTTGCTCAATATAAAATTCTAGATAACTCATCTAGAAGAAGATTTCTCATGTTTCAAAATTATAAAACCCTGGATATCTCCACCAGAGGCTTCAGCTATCACCACTGAAGACTTGTTCACTTTTAAAACTGCAAAATTCTGGATATCACCACCAGAAGACTTGCTCATTGTAAAATTCTGGGTAACTCCTTCAGAATAAAATTTCTCATGTTTTCAAAATTATAAAACCCTGGATATCTCCACCAGAGGCTTCAGCTATCACCACTGAAGACTTGTTCACTTTTAAAACTGCAAAATTCTGGATATCCCCACCAGAAGCTTTGGCTATCACCACCAAAGACTTGCTCATTGTAAAATTCTGGGTAACTCCTTCAGAATAAAATTTCTCATTTTTCAAAATTATAAAACCCTGGATATCTCCACTAGAGGCTTCAGCTATCACCACTGAAGACTTGTTCATTTTTAAAACTGCAAAATTCTGGATATCACCACCAGAAGCTTTGGCTATCACCACCAAAGACTTTCTCATTGTAAAATTCTGGGTAACTTCTTCAGAAGAAGATTTCTCATGTTTCAAAATTATAAAACCCTGGATATCTCCACCAGAGGCTTCAGCTATCACCACCGAAGACTTGTTCACTTTTAAAAACTGTAAAATTCTGGATATCCCCACCAGAAGCTTTGAGAAATGATGCAGATGCACATGTCTTTTAACAAGGTACTCATGCTTCGTGGTGCAAATGTAAAATATTTCTTAGTGCAAATGCAAATGGCCTGGATTGATGCCCATGTTTCAGATGCAGATGCCCCTACTAATTGTGTTCATGTAACTGGTTTATGAATGGTGTAACTACAATTACCACACAATAATGAAATGCAATGATTCTAGAAATGATGCAATTGCTTGAGATGACACAAATACGAATTCCATGAAGAATGTAAATGTAAAGGTAAAATGCAGATGCTTATGGAATAATGCCAATGCAAATACCCATGAATGAAGCAAATGCTTGCCGACACTGTGCAGATGCAAAAGCTCGATAAAGAGATGAGTGCTCATGAGTGATGTAAATGCCCCCGATTGTTTTTCTAGACTTTGGCTTAGCCTTTCAAATTCATTTTTCCTCTTCAAATCAGAGTATACCTTCAAATCATTTTGGCTATTCTCTTTGCCCCAAAAGTTTTCAAACTTTCATCAATAGAGATCTGAACTGAGTTCGATTTCTTCTTCTCATATCTGGAAGTCAGGACCTATTCTGGCAATTCTATACCTTTGAATTAGAAAAATCCTTATCTCATGTCAACATCAAAATGGGTATTTCAAAAATATATTTATTTGTTTTCTTATTTTGAAAACTTCTGAACAAAAAATATTAACCCCACAATGTGTGATGTACAAATCTTTTGAAGACTGATGATCATTGTTAGAAATTTCTCTAAGTATCAATCTGTTTTTTTTTTTCAACTGGGATTGGCAAGGCTTGGTATAACAAGATTCTGGCTTTTCCAGGAAAACTTCATGACAAAAATGTATATCCCTTCTAGGCTCACAAATGGAACAGTTTTTATAAATCATGAATTCATTGAGAACCAAACAAATTCAACATTCTTTTAGTTTCCATATCAAGGCATTTTGACAAGCGTCAAGATTGGCCGGGATGTTTAAACTGGAAAGTTGATTTTGGAGGAAAAAAGTTTCAGTTTTTGAAGACAATCTTCTGAATGAGAACTGACAATTTGGGGGGTTCAGGAATTCCTAGATGTTCCTCGATGACCACTCCTTTAATAAGATCTTTTCTTTTGGGGTATCGGCATTATCATAGATGGCATCGAAAATTTCCAAATTTACTCTAGACCGCCCATTTTTGGGTTTTCACCCTAGAGTCCCATTCTTTCCATTTTTTTTTGTTCATTGTTTTACCATGCACTTGAGAATTCTAAATTCTTCCTTAGTGAAATGATAATTCGATGAAATGGGATAAAATCTGAGGAAAAACCTTTCAAATTAAATATTCATGCTTGATCAAAATGGACTTTTAAAGCATATAATGTAGGCCATAGCTCAGGGTTCAGAAAGAAAGGATAAATAGGCCCAAAATATGTGTTTGAGGGTAATCAGATCAAGGATCATTTCTTGAGGAGGATTCTCTTTGAAGCATTTGTCCCTTCTTGGACATTTCTTTCCTTTTGACTTTTGTGTCTTTCTTTCCTCATTCTTGGCTTTCAATTTGCCATGTCTTTCACACATTTTGTTTTCTTTTTTATTGTGTTTTTTTTGTTTTTCTTGGCTTTTATTTCGCCGTCTTTTCCTCTTCTTTTTTCTTTGACAGAGTGCGCCCGTATTTATTCGGGGCTCCATTTGCTTTGTGTCTATCCTTGAGCTGTCACTCATTTCTCAATGATCTTTGAAAAGACCTTTCCTCGCATTTTCCCCCCAGTGTAGAGGGTAATCCTTGATCAGGGTTCAAAGAAGAAAGAATTCTTTTGGCTCAAAAGGGGTGACTATGGATAATAAATTTTTTTTTTTGAAAGGGATATGAAAGATGGCCATTTCTCATGTCAAGCACAAATATTCACATTGAAAAGCAATCCCCAGGGGAAATAGATATTCAGAATTTCATTTTGCACTTTGGAATCATCCGAATTCTCACATGCATGATATCACGATTTTTCTTTTTTTTTTTTCGTCGCATCCCCCCAATGATTCATGCATTAGCCCATCCTTCTTTACCATGTGTCCATCATTTCCATATATGATGCCCCAATTTGATTAACCATGAGAATCTGTATCAACGAGGAACATATCAAGTCTAGGTCTATTTTGAAAAGGCTGAGTTTCCAATCTGAGTTTTTTTTGAAGAGATAAGGAAAATATGACCCAAAAACGGGTTTTCTCTGGGACAAGGGATAATCTAGTTTAATCATTGTGCCCCAGGATGTCAATCATGAAGTGATTTTTGGGCAATTAGTGTTTTGTGGTTATTGGGAAAGGTCATGAATGGTTTTAGCACAATCTTGACACACACCAAATTATCAAAATCTAGACTCTTGAAAGAATGTCTCATTTGTTTGATTTTCAAGGAATTCGAAAAATTTCAAAAAGTTTGTTCCTTTGTTCATAGCCTAGACTAGGATTTACATCCTTGCTTATTCTGCAATGACAATACATCTCTTTTTTTTCATTCATTTTTCCTTGAAGCATTAGGTCTTTCAAGTGCTCTTGGTTTAAGAGATTTAGGCTTAGGAAAACCTAAAGAGAATGGAGAAGGTATTGGGTCATTTGTAACACTGATCATCAATCTTCTTGAGACTATCCATCACTAAAAATTCCTTAATGCTTGTTTTTGCAAATTCAAGTTATTGTTGAAACACAACAAACACAAAGCATTTAAAATTCAAAATTCATTTAATTCATGTAGATGTTAACATGAGACAAGTGCTTTTATCATCACAGTGTATAGAACTACATGCGTCAAAAACCTAATATGATCATGCACAATGTTTCTTATGACACTTGGCTTCCCCATCTTCAAAACTTATCGAACCAGCCTTGATGAGATCTCTGACCTTGTATTTCCAAGCAGGGCAGTTCTCTGTTGAGTGACCTTGATTTCCAGAATGGTACCCACAACACTCATTAGCATCATACCAGCTCGGATAAGGGGGCTTCAGAGGCGCTATTTGCATGGGTGTCACAAGGTGATTCTGGATGAGTTGAGGTAGTAGCTCACTGTATGTCACAAGAATCGGGTCAACCTGATTTATTTTTCGCTTTTTATGCCCCCTTCGATTATTCCCGAGGATGTTCGATTGATAGACAGATGTAAATTCTGGTGTAGTTGCAGTCATTGGTTGGTAGGGATAAAAACCTTGAGAGACATTGTTCAGGGTAGAGTTAAATGGCTGATACGAGGAGAATTGGGGAGATGGGGCAAAGTCTTCCACGACTTGGGTATCTTCCTTTTTATTTTTAGATGCCCTGTTCTTGGTATTAGATGTTCTTTCTCCTTCAATTTTCCCATCCTTGATAGCATTCTCAATCATCTCCCCTGAAATTACCATGTCCGAAAAATTCTTCATGGTGTTGCCGACAAGTCTATCGTAGTATGGGGCTTGTAGTGTATTCACAAAAAGGACAGTGGTTTCCTTCTGAGTTAAAGGCGGTTGTACTTGGACGACCAGGCTCATCCACCGTTGCACATATTCTTTGAAGCTCTCAGTAGCTCTTTTCTTCATATTTTGCAAGGTGAGACGGTCAGGCGCCATGTCAGTCATATGCTTGTACTGGTTTAGAAAAACCCTAGCCAGGTCATTCCAAGAGTGAATCTGATCCTTGCTCAACTGACTATACCACCTAATTGCGGACCCGCTGAGGCTATCCTGAAAGCAGTGAATTAAAAGCTTATCATTATCTATCTGACTTGTCATCTTTCGGCAGAACATAGTGATGTGGGCTGATGGATCGGTCGTCCCGTCATATTTCACAAAGTCAGGGATCTTGAACTTAGGAGGAATGACTAAATCGAGGACCAAGCATCGTTCTTTCGCCTCCACACTCCCGAATACATCTGTTCTTTCTATTGCCCGGAGCCTTTCATCTAACAACTGATATTTCCCTTGGGAATCTGCCAACTCAACCTCATTTACTGCAACCCTTTTCAACTTTGCCTGTTCAGCTGGATCATCTGAGTTTAGGACATTGACGGGGTTAACAGTGTTCTGGGCATCACTTATTGCGACCTCATCTTGGCCCTTTTGTACCTCTAACCCTTCTCCGGCGATAAAGTTTTCGGTGTATCCTTTTCCCTTGATTACAGCAGACATTAGCTCCATCAGTTTAGTCATCTGATCCTTAGATTCTGCTTGAGATTTTGCTAGCTGTTCTCGCAATTCTCTCTGTTCCCTTTCCATTTTTTCCATTCGAGCAACTTGTTCATCCTCCATAGCACCAGCCTGTATTAAAAGTGTACTCAGTACTTCTTCTGATTTGAAATGGAAATTCTTTCAGACTCCTAAAGCCAAGCCAACTTCTATTTTATTTCCCCCAAATGTATGTCATGATGAATGAGCCATGAATGCAATTTGATGCATGTGAAGCCTAAACAATATGATGTATGGATATGTACAATGGAAACATGCTGACCATATATGTGATAAATGCAATCACAATGCCAACATGTTGCAAACAAAGAATAAACAGATCAACACATGAATATATGCAATGATTGATCATGTATTTTAGCATGTTTCCCAATGAATGATCACATACACTATGAATGCAACACGGTGTCAATTATGATACATGCAAACAATGAATGATTGATATAGAGTATATACAAAGAAAATCATGCTAACCATGTGTGTCATGAATGCGACCTGATGCCAGTATGACAAATTAATGCATGAGCATATCATGATGACTGTGTATGCCATGAATGCACCCTGATGCCAACATGATGCATGTAAAAAATAAGCAAATTAATGCATGGATATATACAATGAATGACCATGTATGTTCTAAATGCATTTCTCAATGAATGATCATATACACTATCAATGCCACACAATGTCAATTATGATGCATGTGAAGAATAAATGATTGACACAGAGTATATACAAAGAAAATCATGCTGACCTTGTATGTCATGAATGCAACTTGATGCCAATATGACAAATTAATGCATGAGCATATCATGATGTGTACGTATGCCATGAATGCAACCTGATGCCAACATGATGCATGTAAAGAAAGAATAAATTGATATATACAGAAAAATCATGCTGACTATGAATGCATGAATGCAACTTGATGCCAACATGATGCATGTAAAGAAAGAATAAATTGATACATAAGTATATACAAATAATGACCATGCATGTCATAAACGTATCTTACAATAAATGACCATGCATGCTATGACTATAACATGATGTCAAAATGATACATGCAAAAAATAAATGAATTAACACAAAGGTATATACAAAGAAATCAATGATTACACGAAATTGGTGGGACCTAAAAAAAAAATCTCATTATGCAAGATTGCCTCCAAATTTATGATTTTTTTTACATGCTCTTTTTTGTGTTTTTTTTTTTTATTTATGAAAAACCAATCACATTATTTTCAAAAGAATTTCAGGGTGGATCCCACTATGGTACCATATGCAAATGTTCATGTGACACTACCGGTTTTATGAAATCATCAAATGAAATTACCAACTGTTTATTGCAAAGAATGAGATCAATAACACAACCAAAAATGTACATGCTCTATTCACACATGCATGAAATGTGCAACATGCAAAATGCTTGAAAAAGATTTTTTTTTTTTTTAAAAAACAGCTAATGAACATCTGCCCCAACAATATCTTCTTATTTAGGCATCACGATGCCTTCGAGGCGGAGTATCACATTTATTACGGGCGATGTACATACATCGTTGCCCGATCTACCACACTTATTCGGAGTGTAAAATAGGTAACAAAAGGTTTAGAACTGTCCCTCCATGTGTTCCTATTTTCGGTATATCTAACGGGAATTCGGCATGGCTTCGCCTAGGTTCACTATATGAGGGTGAATCGGTTCTAAGGCCCCGAATTGTTCCTCACTGTCGCCAGTGAAGGCTAGTAAGGCACCCCGATAAAAGCGGGTTCAATTCGTTAGAGTATATTTTCCTATGCCCATGCGGAGGACCATCACGAAGGCATTAGGTACTTTATACTCCGGAAGTGTTTCACTAGCCCATACGGAGGATCAATCACGAAGGCGTAGTTACTTTACTTCCACTTAAAAGGACGGAATCCGGGTAGAGGATTCATGTTATGCAAATGCACGTGTAGTGTGTGTGGAGGAATATCAAACCTTCTCTACCTATTCTACAAACCTTATTCTAAATGCCCTAGCAATTAAAACATTCAAGAATAGTGTAACGCATTAACCGACAAGCAATTATAATATACAACCTTAAATAACTAGAGAACAAAAATAAAATGCATGCACATGAGTATGAACATATTTAAAAACGTTTTATTATTTTCAAAATTCTCCTTATTAACAAAAATATGGGAATTAAAATTAAATACCAATAAAACCAACAAAACCGAGACTTTGATAACACACGACTAATTCCAGGCCTGACTCTCTAATAGTCCCCAGTGGAGTCGCCAAGCTGTCGCAACCTAAAAAATAACGACGAGTCTCATCGCAAGACTTTATTATTCGTTAAGCGTGACATTAAAAAAAAACGAGGAAAAGTTGACTTAATTCCTCTAGAAAAATGAAGGTTTTGAAAATGACCTTAAAAAAGACATGGAGTCGCCACCAATCTTTTTTAGCTAGGTGTGATCGGCCACCTATTAAAACCGGTTTTATAAAAATATTTTAAAAATTAATTAAAATATTTTAAAAACCAATTTCAAGTCTGCGTTAAAACCAGAGAAATCAAAGAAACGGGTTCGGGAGTCGGTTACGTGCGGGGAAGGATTAGCACCCCCACAACGCCCGTATAAATCGGTACCTTATTAACCGTGTGTTATCTCAAGTCTCGGTAAAAATTGGTTTTAAATTTAGTATTTCAAATTAATTCCCAATTTAAAGAAAAATAATTCCATTTTTTATTGAAAATGACCCGGAATTTATAAATTCAAAATTTTCCTATATTCCCCAACAAACGTGGCAAAATATAGAAATTTTTATTAGTTTTGGAAAACTTTCCGAATCATTCTCTTTTTTGAAAGAAAAATATTCCTTTATTAATGATAATTGATGATATTCCCTCCAGCAAACCCGGTAGAGAACTCATGAATTATTTTAACTCGGGAATATCTTTATATTTTTTTTTATTGAAAACCATTATCTTTTTTTGGAAACATTTAAAAGAAATGAATATGTATATGCATGACATAAATAAAATGACACAGTACAGTCTAAATAATATAATGCAACCTAAATGACATGACAAATATGAATGGTATGGCATATAATTTAAATGACATGGAATAAAATAATGCTATCATATAATATGCATGAAAATAAAAATGCAATGCATGAAATGTATTTTTTTCCTTTTATTAAGGAAATCCGTATATCTAAAAAGATATCCGGCTACCTTAGGAAAATTTGTCAAATTAAATATTCTAAAACCAAAATACTTTGTGATTGTTTGAAAACAATTTTGAGAAGCTTGAATAAAAACTGGGCTAAAATTTTTTAAATGGCTCTAATTTCCTAAGTTTAAAAATCCGGACTTGATTACCCTTAACCCGAGACTTGAAAAATCATTTTTAGAGTTTAAAAAGGCTTAGAAACTACCCTAAGTCAGTAGCTAACCCTCCTAATCAGCCCACTCTAAGTAAATTAACCAAAACAGAAAAATGGTTTCTCTTTAAATTCAATTCTGACTCCACTGTCCAGTTTTAATCCACGATTTTTTACCCTATTTTTAAAAATTCCAAAAATTCTAAACAAAATACTGGAGACTCAGGACATATAAAACTATACGAGAAAAGATCGGCTTAATTTTTTGATCAAAGATGAATTCCCAGAAAAACCAGAGATGTACGAGTTTTTGGAGGAGAAAAAACTGCTTTGTTTTTCTTTAAATTCAATTCTGACTCCACTGTCCAGTTTTAATCCACGATTTTTTATCCTATTTTTAAAAATTCCAAAAATTCTAAAAAAAATACTGGAGACTCAGGACATGTAAAACTACACGAAAAAAAATCGGGTTAATTTTCTGATCAAAGATGAATTCCCAGAAAAATCATAGATGTACGAGTTTTTGGAGGAGAAAAAAAAACTGTTTTGTTTTTCTTTAAATTCAATTCTGACTCCACTGTCCAGTTTTAATACACGATTTTTTACCCAATTTTTAAAACTTCCAAAAATTCTAAAAACAATACTGGAGACTCAGGACATGTAAAACTACATGAAAACAAATTTGCTTAATTTTCTGATCAAAGATGAATTCCCAGAAAAATCATAGATGTACGAGTTTTTGGAGGAGAAAAAAACTGCTTTGCCAACACATTTTTGCTTTTGATAAAATCATTTAAAAACCAAAGTAAAAATATTTGAAACTCATAAAATGACTTGAAAGCAGTAGCTAGGACTCTTTGAAAGTTAGATAAAAATTGGCTAAATAAAAAAAATCACAAAGGTAGAGTAATCAATTTGACAAACTTAATTTTCCACAAGTGTGCTCAAGAGAGCATGATCTTGAACCATTAATTGGCTCAAGTCATTATTCAAGTGGCATGAACATGAAATGCATGAAATAATGCAGCAAACATAATGCATGTTATGCATGGATTTAAACCTAAAGATAAGGAAAATGCATGACATAAATAATATGGCCTAGACCTAACATGAACTTGCATGGCAATAAATGCAACATAGACCTAAGATATGCATGGCATTTTCACAAACACAAGGCATGCTTAATTCAAAAATCCAACCAAATATCATGCAAATGCAAAAACCTAACAACTAGCATGACAAAAAATGCAACACACAATGCAAAACACATGGAGTAGCCAAATGGCCTCAAGCTCCAACAAGCATGGCATTTTCTCAAACACTTGGCATACTAGCATGAAAAACTAAGTCATAACACAAAAATCACACAAGCATTTTCACAAACACTTAATATGCTAAATCTAAAACATGCTCAACTAAGATATAAAACAAGAATCATGCAAAGAATCACACAAGCATTTTCACAAACACTTAATATGCTAACTTTAAAACATGCTCAAATTTAAACAACATGAAAATAGAAAATTAAAAATGCAAAAACATGATATCTAAGACATAAATGGCAACAAACAAAGCAACCAAATTAAAATATAACTCAAGAACATGAAATAACATAACATTTAAAACATCAAAAACAAAGAAAATAGCATAAACAATATGGTAAAATGAATCGAAACAACAACTTAAAATAAATAATGTAGGCCATTTGGCCATGGTGAGTTTATTGTAAAAACAAAATGTAAAAAAAAAATACTTAAGAAGGGAAATGAAGGAAGAACAAGAAACATTATTTTAAAATGAAAACTCACCAAGTAGAGATTAAAATAGCAAAAAATAAGAATAGAAAATGAAAGTGCAAGAGTTGGTGCTCAAGAGCAACCTCAAGAAGCTAATATTTCAAGCTTTTCTCTTCAAACTTTCCTTTTTTTCTAAACTTTCCTTTTTTTGCTCTCAACCAAGAAGATAAAAACTAAGAAAAACTAAGAGAAATCAGCCAAAATGGAAAAGAAAAAACAAAATCTGCCTCCCTCCTCTAGGGCTGGCAGAAAATGATGCTTATATGGACTCCAAGATGTTGTCATTTTTGTGTAACCTAATTTCCATCAAATGGCCAATAATTCAAGATGAAAAGTCATGAAATTACCACCCTTAGATTAGCATCTCAGCCCTCTCAAATTACAGCTGTCCAAGAAAAATGTTGACATCTTTTTTCCAGCCCAACTCTGATTTTTTGAAGGGCCCAAAAAGCCCTTTTCGGTTGCTTGGGTGAAATGACCATTTTGCCCCCCCCGGATGCAAAATAAATATCAAACGGGCTCCAAATTCAATTTTTATTTTTTTAATACTTCCAAAATAATAAAATATTGAGTTCTGGAAGTTTTCAAAATTATCCGAGTCCGTTTGCTATTTATTTGGATTTTTTCTTCCCAAAATGTCCTTTTATGCCCCTACTTTTTACCATTTTTTAAACGAGCTCCAAATCAAGATTTTTCTTCACCAATCTCTTCAAAATAATTAAAAAGTGTGATCTGGAAGTTGTCATAATTTTTGGAGCTCATTTGGTATTTTTTCGGGATTTATCGGCTTGAATTACTGCATAGGAAGCTCGGGATTTAGCCATTTTGCAAACGAACTCGGAATCAAGATTTTCTTTTACCAATCTCTTTAAAATGATTTAAGAATGAGATTGACAAATTTTCCATAATTTTCGGAGTCCATTTGCTATTTTCCCAAATTTTTCCAATTTTGCCCTTTAACCTCCGAAACCCGGTTTTGCTCAAAACAAGTCCGATTTTCAGATTTTCTTCAATCTGAGTCTTGGGCCATCCTTTTTAATCATTCCTCATCCATTGGGGGCTTTGGTCTTACCAAGTCGGGCCATTTCTGTGATTCTTCCCGATTTCACCGAAATCCACTAAAAACCCTAATTCTCGGTTTTCTCCCGGATTGACTTTTCTTTCGGTTTTTCTTGCAAGTGACTTCTCCATTACCCGTAGTCAGTGCTTATCTTTCATTTGGAACCTTCAATTTCGACCAATTTGATCGTTTAAGCACTTTTCCCCAAATTTCTCGGATTAGGGTTTCTTTTCTACTGAATCTCAAAATCCCAACTTCCGAACTCCATATCTTTCAATGTAGACCTCGGATTATCAAAATTCTTTCTCCATTTTTCAATTGAACTTAAAATCTTGATTTTGAAAGTGGGTTGACTTTTTCAATAGTTGACTTTCTTGGGTTGACTTTTTCGGGGTTGACTTTTTTTTCAAGTTTGACTTTTTATGCTCGCCCTCTTAAACTAAGTCTCGGAGTACCACCTGCAGGATGAAAACAGTCTTTTTATACTCGGAAACATCAATATGGGAAGAAAGCATACCTGTTTAGTGGCCCGGACAAAATTAGGTGTCTACACTGGGAACGTTTTAAAGATTTGTTAAGTTCTTGTCCACATCATGGTTTTGAAAAATGGCATCGTATTAGTTTCTTTTATGAAAGTTTAACTCCCGAAACTAAACAATTTGTTGAAACAATGTGTAATGGTGAGTTTCTAGAAAAAGAACCTGAAGAAGCCTTTGACTACCTAGACCATTTGGCAGATAACTCTCAAGCCTGGCACACAGATAATTCCTCTGAAAGTTCCAATAGATCTAATCTTGTTTCTAACAGAGGTAAATATCATTTTAGTCAAGAAGATGAGATAAAAGCTAAAGTAGCTAATTTGGCTAGAAAGATTGAAGCCATGAAACTTAGAGAAGTAAAAGAAGTCAAAACGGTTAAAAATGAAGAAAGTTGTGGAATTTGTGAAATCATGGGACATCCCACTTCTGAATGTCCAAACATTCCCATTCTTAAAGAAGCGTTGCATGATCAAGTAAATTCCATAAACACATTTAAAAAGCCTTTTCCTTCTCCTTACTCTGAAACGTATAACCTTGAATGGAGAAATCATCCCAACTTCAGTTGGCGGAATAATAATCATGTTCAGGTACCACAATCTCAAAAGCCGGGCAACACTTTTTCCTATCAACCTTCACGTGTACAAACCTTGGAAGAGACATTGCAAGCATTCATGCAAACACAAGCAAATGTGAATAACCGGACTTCACAGGACATCAATGAGATCAAAAACACCTTGTCCACATTGACAGCTTCATTACGCACTCAAGAAAAAGGTAAGTTTCCTGCTCAACCTCAGCCTAACCCTTCTACTCAATGTCTTGTTTCTTGCTCCAATGAAACTCAACAGGAAAATGCCAGTTCTATCACAACTCTTCGAAGTGGAAAGGCAATTGACAAAAACATTCCATCAAAAGACCAAGATCCTCTTTCCCCTCCGAAAAGTAATGGTAAGGATGATGGTAAGTCTGAACTTCTTGAAAATTTGGACAAAGAAAAAGGTATGCATCCTGCTCCTTTTCCTCAAAGGTTGCAAACAATAAAGAATTTGAATCAAAATGCAGAAATTTATGAACTTTTCAAACAAGTTAAGATTAACATTCCTTTATTGGATGCAATCAAACAAGTTCCATCTTATGCTAAATTTTTTAAGGACATGTGCACAGTTAAAAGGAAACATAATGTACAAAAGAAAGCATTTTTGACGGAAAGTGTGAGCTCAATCATTCAGCACCTTACTCCACCAAAATTCAAAGATCCTGGATGTCCAACAATCTCATGCATCATTGGAAACACTAGAATAGAACGTGCATTTCTTGATCTTGGTGCTAGTGTTAATCTTTTGCCTTTTTCTGTTTATCAACAGTTAGGTTTAGGTGAACTCAAGGAAACACCTGTTACACTTCAACTAGCTGATCGTTCTGTAAAAATTCCTCGAGGGATAGTTGAAGATGTTTTGGTTCAAATTGATAATTTTTACTTCCCTGTTGATTTTATTGTTTTGGACACACATCCTGTTTCAAATCCAAATGTTCAAATTCCTGTTATATTAGGCCGTCCATTTCTTGCAACTTCTAATGCTCTGATAAATTGCAGGAATGGTATTTTGAACATTTCTTTTGGAAATATGACTTTAGAATTAAATGTGTTCAACACTTGCAAGCAACCTGGTGATGATTCAGAAGTACATGAAGTGGATTTCATTGAAGAACTTGTTCATGAACATCTCACCACTACCACATTCCATGATCCTTTAAAAGCTTATTTAATTGAATGTGAGTTTGATAATGCTTCAGAAATTTCACACACTGATTCTTTGTTAAATTCTTTTCAGGTTAAGCATTGTTGGAAACAAAAGTTTGAGGAACTTCCATCACTCACAAATGTCACTGTACCATCAACTATTGAACCACCCAAGCTGGATTTAAAACCATTGCCATCCGAGCTAAAATATTCCTTTTTGGGTGAGAATGAAACTTTTCCAGTCATAAATGAACTTGAGGAACTCAGAAATGATGCATATGAGAATTCTAAAATTCAAAAAGAAAGAACTAAAGCCTTTCATGACAAGTTAATTTCAAGAAAAACATTTGATGTTGGGCAAAAAGTTCTACTTTATAATTCTAGACTTCACATATTTCCTGGTAAGTTGAGATCAAGATGGACTGGCCCATTTGTGGTTAAGCATGTGTATCATTATGGAGCAGTTGACATTGAGAATCCTCAAAATGGTAACGTATTCAAGGTAAATGGACAAAGACTCAAACTCTTTTTGGAAAATCATGTTACTCAAGAAGAGGTTGTTTTTCTTTCTGATCCTTGTTTTGAAAATAACTAGATGTAAATATAATTTTTACTAATCTTCAAAAAAAAAAAAATCATTTTTTTTCCCGGTTAAATGGCGGATAACGGTACTCCGTGATTATTTATGTCGGTCCCATCAGCTACCCACAAAACTGATATTGTATATAAATTTCTCTTTCAATTTCTTTTTCATTTTTTTCAGGATGGATGATATTCTCAAAAGATTGCAGAAACGATTTCCTCCTTTTCCTCGAAATATTTTACTGAAGCTTTACCAAGTTCGATTTGAAAGATTAAGAATGCTTATGCACAAAGGGATTCCTGAAGACATACGTTGGATAATTGAAGCCAAGGTACGTGAAGATGAATATCTTCCTGTTTTGCATTTACCAGGTACAGGTAGAAGCACTTATGCAAAGAAGCGACGAGCAAAGCGCATGAGTTCAAATTGCCACAAATGTGCATGATGGACGTGTAACGGTAAATGTCGTTCTATTGGGATTTCGTCCTCTAATCGAGATGATAAAATTGAATTCATTAAGGATGGACTGAGTAAGGAGAATTTGGGTAATATCCAACTTTCTCTTGAGACGCATCCTAGTGGAGACGTACAAAGAGAAATTCTTGATTTATGGTCGCAATTCCAAAAGGAATGGCAACATCTTGGGAATCTGATGTTAAAAGACCCTGTTTGCCAGCTTGTAAGAAAACTGGATGGGAAGCATATCCTCGACTCATAGAAGGCGTTTAAGCCGTTTCTGGACGTAAAACCAGAGGAAGATGTGAGCCACAATCACAACTACAATAAATGACTTCTCAACTTTTGGTTTGATTTGCAATAATTTCATTTCGGTTTAATTTACGTGTTGTTCGATTTAATTATTCTCGTATTTTTTGCATTGGTCTTTTACGGTTGATTTTTCTTCTCTTTTTGATTTTCTTCCTGAAATCACGCAAAAATCTTTTGTTAGGTTAACATTTTCTTCTGACAGGTCAAATACACTTTCGGCGACATTATCTAACATTTTGTTTGTTGTGTCTCAGTTATAATAAGTGGTTAGCAACCTCTGCAGGTAATATCTCCTAAATTCTACCTTTAAAATTTGACATTGGGGAGAATGTCATATTTTAGTAGGGGGTAAGGGACATATTTTGCTAATTTAAAAAAAAAAAAATTGTTGTGTTTTAAGCAATTTAGAAGTATTCATTCTGAACAAGGTCTGAGTAAGGGAGACTTGAGACATACCTTGTCAGTTTGATTTAATCTTCTTCTTCTTCAAAAAAAAAAAAAAAGCATGTTTAGACTTAGTGTGTTTTTTTAGTTACTTTCAATACTATAATGAGATATGAATTGCATAAGTCTAAAACAGATTTATTAGTGAGAAGATTTTCATGAGAATTGAGCTTGATGTCAACCTTTTTATGAGCCAATGTTAATATGATATGTTGATTGAGAAAGAAACATGTTTAGACTTAATCTGACTTGTATAATCATCCTTGTGAGTTTTTGAGCCTATAATGATTGATGCATTATACAAATCAATCTAATTTCTTTCGTGAGTGCTCTTATGATTACATGATTCTCTAGAACTTGCTTTAAACCGTTTGATACTATATTGATACATGTGACAACATGAATATGATAGAGGTATTAGGATTATAACCAGAGCCAAACAGCCATCCCTTATTAATGTTCTAAGAGAACATCCCCACTAGTGAACCAATTTGAGCCTACATTAAATATGCTGTTTTATTGGTAACCACAACTTACACCTAGCCTAAATATACTTATATCCTTACCCTTGTTCTAAAGATGGATTTTTTGAGACATATTGCAAAAAACAAGGGATATTTTTAGTTGAAAATTTGGGTTAGAAACAAAAGATAAGTGTGGGGAAAGAAAAGAAAAAGTCAAGAGAAAAAGAAAGGGATCATTGTCAAATACATTCCCATATTAAAAAAAAAAAAAAAGAAAAAAGAATCTTCTCTTGAACTTCTAGAAAAAGATGTTACAAAGTTGGTTAGAATGATGCAAAGGCTCAACATGAATATTTAGCCTATGTTATTATGTTCTTTATAAGAGTTTTGAGAAGTTTTATTTGTATGATCTTATTATGTCTCTAAAATCTATGAACTCTTTGGAACCTTTGTGATATCTTTATCCTTTTGTTCTTTAACCACATTATAACCCTTTGGCCCCATTACAACCTTGAATAAAGACCTCTTGATTTATGAAGTTGTATGATCTAAATAGTGGAGAATAGGTGGACAAGCAAGCATATGGTAGAAGTGTTTTCATGAGATTGATTGAGTGTAAACACTTTACCACTACTTTAAAGAGTGAAAATCAAGAGAGTATCCCATGTGAGAAGTTGAGATTAAGTTTGAATATGCACTATTTTGATTGAAATATGTTATGTTAATATTGGCTTAACTCATTTATTTACATTCAAGCAAGATTTTTTGTGAATTTCTTTAAGCTATTGATTAGTTTTTAAGACTTGTCCAATGATTATCTCTAATTTATATTGGAAGGATTAGTTATAATTATTATTTTTAGTTTTTCTTATGTCTTCAATGTTTGTGGGTATCGTCCTAGTAAACACTCACGAGACTAAACTCGTCCACTAGGGACACCTAGGGGTTTAAAGGCTTGTGTCACATGCTAAGTGCCACCGTGATTTCCTACGAAAATGGATTAGATTTTCTTATTTTATTTTTATTGAGTCGTTGCTAGGGACTAGCAACAATCTAAGTGTGGGGGTGTGATAACTCGTATAATTATATAGTTTTTAGTTATGTTTTATTATTGTTTTGTGTCAAATACGAGTTATTATTGTTTAGTCTAATTGTGTTTATGATCTTTTATATTTTTATGTAATTTGGTGTTTTTCACAAGTTTATTTGAGTGATTTCAGATTACTAGAATTAAGGGCAAATCCAGTTCAGTTCCAGTTCCGACACCGTTTACCATATCAGCTATATCTCGAGTTTCACTGAAGCAATAAGGCTGAAATTTGTAGCCGTGCAAAGCTAAGAGGCATATCTATCTTTTTCATGTTTTACACTTCTTGAAACGGAGTCGTTTTCCCTAGTGAAATCGACCATCAATTTGGCTGATGTGCAATGACGTCTGTGCTGACCTGTTTTCGTATTTTGCCCATATCTTCTTATCCACATGAGCAAATGATCTGATTCCAACGGCTATGGATCCGTAACTGATAGGGGTATATTTTTCTAGAAGACAATTTTATCAGATAGAGCCTCCAACATTGACAAAATCGACCATCAAACTGGCTGATCAGAATTGTCATACAATATGACGAAAATTGTTAGAAAAATGCACCCACCTATTATACCTACCTTTGAAATTTGTAAAGCTTGTCTCTTGTCATTTAGCCCTCCAAAATGTGTATAAATAGAGGGCCTTGGATGAGTATTGGGATACATTATACATTGGTAGGATATTAGCCATTGTAATAAAATTCTCTAAGTTTTCTTCTTCTTTCCTTTCTCTAGTTTTCTTTTTTTATTTACTTATGCTTCTTACATTTCTTTTCATTTTATTCATATCTAGTATGTGTTGCTAATCATATTGTTGAGGTGATGAGGTGAAGCTCTTGGTAAATGCTAAGGTTAGTCTCTTAAACATGAGCTAAAATGAATCATCATTTATAAACACTAGTATAGATAATATTTTCTTTTGGTTTAAAATCATACTTGCAAAGTAGAGATCTTGATTCATTATTGACAATGAAAATGGCACAGTAAATGCTTGGTTTCATAACCTTGATTTGTTGTAGACATATACCTTGGCATAAGGAATGCTTGGACTCTTTTTATGAGTTTTGAGGACACCAAATGAACATAATATCATATGCTATGGACGTTGGACAATTTGGACTGAATTGCTAAACCTTCCGATTGGAACCTCCCTTATGTGTGGATTTCAATTGTGTAATAAAACAAGATTAATCTTAGCATAACACCAAGAGTGGATTCTCTAACCTCAACATCCTTTCTTATTGTTTTTTATATCTTGTTTAATTGCTTTTATGTTATTTTGTTTATTTTGTTCTCTAATATCTTGTTTACTTTCTTTGTTATTGATTCCCTAATATCTTGTTTATTTTCTTTTTCTTATATATTTATAAACTTATACTTACTAATACGCTTCCCTGTGGTTCGACCTCGGACACCCGAGAATTTATTACTTGAACATAACCTGCACTTGGGTTTACAACTCTTAATTGAGTCTCCATCAGCTGTTGACACCTAATTTTGTCCCGGCCCCCTGAACCAGGTAAGTTCCTCCTTTTACTTCTCAGAATGCAAAGAAACTCCCTTCATCCCACAGATGGTTCTCCAAGACTTGTGATTCAGAGTTCAACACGAAAAGTCAACTTGGAAAAAGTCAACTCCAAAAAAGTCAACTCTAAAAAAAGTCAATCTCGAAAAGTCAACCACTAAAAAAGTCAACTCTCAGACAAAATCAAGATTCAAGTTTTAATTGAACAATGGTGAAATAATTTTGATAATCCGAGGTCTACAATGAAAGATATAGAGTTCGGAAGATGGGTTACGAAAATTCATTGTAGGGGAATACCTAATTCAGCAAATTTGGGGAAAACTGCAAAGATGGCCCGATTCGGTAAAATTGAAGCCCCCAGTTGATGAAGAATGAATAAACAAAATAGCCCAAGGCTCAGTTTGAAGTGGATCCTGAAGAAGAGCCGGTTAGAGGAAAAATGGAAAAACGAGAAAATTCCCAATATTGAGGAAAAAGGAAAAACCAAATTGAAGAGGAATTCCATCGTAAAAATTGGGCGTTTTTGGACCAACTCCAATTCAACATATAACAAAGGCAGTGGAAAAAGAAAATCTAGAAATCGGACCCGTTTTGAGTAAAATCGAGGTTTCGGGGTTAAAGGGCAATCTTGGAAAATATGAGAAAAATAGAACCCGAGCTCAAAAAATTATGAAAACCTCCAGATTTAAATTTTATATTGTATGGAAGGGATCGGTGAAGAAAAATCCTGAATCGGAGTTCAAATGAAAAATGGCAAATTTTGGGTGCACTAACCCGAAAAAATCCAAAAGAAAATTCCAGGAAAAATAGCAAACGAGCTCGTAAAATTATGAAAACCTCCAAATATGAAAAATTATATTTTCTGGAAGAGATTGGTGAAGAAAAATCTGGAATTAAAGCTCAAATGAAAAAGGCTAAATTTGAGGTGCACTAACCCAAAATTCCGAGAGAAAATTCTGAGAAAAATACGAAACGAGCTCGAAAAATTGTGAAAACTTCTAGAACTGAGTTTTATATTGATTTGGAGGTAGTGGAAAAGAAAAATCTCAAATTGGAGCTGATTTGAAAAAAGGCAAAGTTCGGGGAGGCCTAATCCACAATTTTAATGAAAAATCCGACAAAAATGGAAACGAGCTCCAAAAATTATGAAAATCTCCATAACTGAATTTTACATTTATTTTGAAGGATTAAAGAAAGAAAATTTGGAATTGGGGTCTGTTTGTAATTAAATTAAGTAGCCGAATGCAACACACAATGCAACACACATGGAGTAGCCGAATGGCCTCAAGCTCCAACAAGCATGGCATTTTCACAAACACTTGATATACTAACATGCTCAACTAAAATATAAAACTCAAATCATGCAAACACAACACAAGCATTTTCACAAACACTTGATATACTAACATGCTCAACTAAAATATAAAACTCAAATCATGCAAAAACCACCCAAGCATTTTCACAAACACTTGATATACTAAATCTAAAACACCAACAAATTTAAACATTATGAAAACATAAAATTAAAAATGCAAGAACATGATATTTAAATCATAAATGGCAACAAACAAAGCAACCAAATTAAAAATAACTCAAGTATGAAGTAGAATAACACTTAAAACATCAAGATCAAAGAAATTAACATAAACAACATGATAAAATAAACAAAACAGCAACTTAAATAAAGAATGTAGGCCATTCGGCCATGGTGAGAAATTGTAAAAAAATTGTAAAAAACATATTTAAGAAAGAGATGAAGAAAGAACTTAAGAAGAACAATAAAAGGAACATTTATTTAAAAAGGAAACTCACCAAATAGTAATCAAAATAGCAAAAACAAGAATAGAAAATCAAGAAAGTGCAAGAGTTGGTGCTCAAGAGCGACCTCAAGAAGCTATATTTCAAGCTTTATCTCTTCAAACTTTCCTTTCTTTTCTAAACTTTTTCTTTTTGCTTTCAACCAAAGAGAGAAAAACCAAGTAAAAACCAAGAGAAATCAGCAAAAATGAAGTGTCAAAAAATGAATTCTGCCCCCCTATTAGAGCTGGCAGAAACCCCCTCTCTCATGCAAAAGTGTTGTCATTTTTTCCCAACTAATTTTCCATCAAATGGCTAATAATTCAAGGTGAAAAAATCATGAAATTATCACCCTTAGATTAGCATATCAGCTGTCCCAAATTACAACTGTTCAAGAATAATGTTGACATCTCTCTTGGCCTATGTGGCTTAATCACCATGGCTTGATCAAAGAGAATCTCTAACTAACTTTTAATTCTTGGCCATTTGATTGAAAAATCAGAAACTTCCTCCTTCCTTTGGGCCTTGGCAAGACAGCACTTCTCTTTTACAGCCCAAGTCTGATTTTTTGAAAGGCCCAAAGAAGCCCTTTCGGTTGCTTGGGTGAAATGACCGTTTTGCCCCCGGATGCAAATAAATATCAAACGGAATCCAAATTCAAATTTCATTTTTTTAATACTTCCAAAATAATAAAACATTGAGTTCTGGAAGTTTACAAAATTATTCGAGTCCGTTTGCTATTTATTTGGATTTTTTCTTCCAAAAATGCCCTTTTATGCCCCCACATTTTACCATTTTTTAAACGAGCTCCAAATCAAGATTTTTCTTTAGAAATCTTTTCCAAATAATTTAAAAGTGTGATCTGGAAGTTTTCATAATTTTTGGAGCTCATTTGGTATTTTTTCGGGATTTATAAGCTTGAATTACTACATAGGAGGCCCGGGATTTGGCCATTTTGCAAACGAACTCCGAATCAAGATTTTCTTTCACCAATCTCTTCCAAATAATTTAAAAATGGGAATTGAAAAATTTCAGAATTTTTGGAGTCCATTTGGTATTTTTCCGGGATTTATTTTCTTGAATTATTGCAAAGGAGGCCCGGTATTTGGCCATTTTGCAAACGAACTCCGAATCAAGATTTAATTTTTCCAATATCTTCCAAATAATTTAAAAATGAGATTTGAAAAATTTCAGAAGATTTGGAGCTCATTTACTATTTTTTTCAGGATTTTCCTTTTTGAATTAATACATAAGAAGCCCGGGATTTGGCCATTTTGGAAACGAACTCCGAATCAAGATTTTATTTCGCCAATCTCTTCCAAATAATTTAAAAATGATATTTGCAAAATTTCAAAAGTTTTGGAGTTCATTTGCTATTTTTCCAGGATTTTCCTTCTTGAATTACTATATAAGAGACCTGAGATTTGGCCATTTTGCAAACGAACTCCGAATCAAGATTTTCTTTCTCCAATTTCTTTCAAATGATTTAAGATTGAGATTTGAAAATTTTCAGAATTTTTGGAGTCCATTTGCTATTTTTCGCAAATTTTCCAATTTTGCCTTTTTACCTCCGAAACTCGGTTTTGCTCAAAACAAGTCCGATTTTCAGATTTTCTTCAATCTGAGTCTTGGGCTATCCCTTTTTAATCATTATTCATCCATTGGGGGCTTTGGTCTTACCAAATTGGGCTATTTCTGTAATTCTTCCCGATTTCATCGAAATCCACTAAAAACCCTAATTCTCAGTTTTCTCCCGGATTGACTTTTCTTTCGATTTTTCTTGCAAGTGGCTTCTCCATTACCCGTAGTCAGTGCTTATATTTCATTTGGAACCTTCAATTTTGACCAATTTGATCGTTTAAGCACTTTTCCCCAAATTTCTCGGATTAGGGTTTCTTTTCTACTAAATCTCCAAATCCCAACTTTCGAACTCCATATCTTTCAATGTAGACCTCGGATTATCAAAATTCTTTCACCATTTTTCAATTGAACTTAAAATCTTGATTTTGAAAATGGGTTGACTTTTTTGGGGTTGACTTTTTCTGAGATTGACTTTTTCGAGTTTGACTTTTTATGCTCGTCCTCTTAAACTAAGTCTTGGAGTACCACCTGCAGGATGAAAAAAAATCTTTTTTACATTCGAAAACATCAATTTAGGAAGAAAACATACCTGTTTTAGTGGTCCGGACAAATTTAAGTGTCTACAGCTGCCCCTCTTTGGCTATTGCTGAAAATCAGGAATCAGGCAAAGATAAACAAACACTAATTTTCTACGGTTAGTGAAATCACATGTGAAGGAAAGGGAAAGGGGTTTCTTCTTCATTCTTCTATCATTTTTTCACACTTTTTTTTTTTGAAAAAGCTGTAAATTGAAGATTTTGTCCTTAAATTGAATTCCCTAACTAATCAAGGCTCGACCCGTCTTAATGAAACGGATTCGATTTTCAAAAGAAAAATTATGCCCGAAGATCTAAAAAATGGTGCCCGAAGGTCTTTAAAATAGTGCCCTGAGGTCTTTAAAACTGGTGCCCGAAAGTCTTTAAAACTGGTGCCTGAAGGTCTTTAAAATTGGTGCCCGAAGGTCTTAAATAAAACTGGTGCCCGAAGGTCTTTAAAAAAACTGGTGCCCGAAGGTCTTTAAAAAACTGGTGCCGAAGGTCTTTAAAAAACTGGTGCCCGAAGGTCTGTAAAACTGGTGCCCGAAGGTCTTTAAAACTGGTGCCCGAAGGTCTTTAGAATTGGTGTCCGAAGGTCTTTAAAATTGGTGCTCGAAGGTCTTTAAAACTAGTGTCTGAAGGTCTTTAAAATTGGTGTCCGATGGTTTTTTAAAACAGGTGCCGAAGGTCTTTAAAATTGGTGCCCGAAGATCTTTAAAACTGGTGCCCGAAGGTCTTTAAAACTAGTGCCCGAAGGTTTTTGAAAACAGGTGCCCGAAGGTCTTTAAAACTGGTGCCCGAAGGTTTTTAAACCAGGTGCCCGAAGGTCTTTAAAACAGGATTTTTAAAATATCTTGACGACGATCTCAAGGTTCAACTCGTCTGATAAACAAAATGAATTCGATTTAAAATAGAAAGAAATACCTTGATGGTGATCTCGGAGTCTGAATCTTTTGAGAAGCAACACGAGTTCTCTTTGGGGAAGTCCAAGTTTTTCTGATTTCTGCACTGTTAGCTAAATGCAATGATGAGAATGTCATGCTTTGCAAATGCTTGTATGTTTCCTAAAAATAAATGCAATCAAATGATTGTGCCATGATTTCTAATCCATGGTTTCTTTGAGGTTCACAAATTATCTGACTTCATGACAGAGTCTTCAATTGTTCATTGATGCCCCACTTAAGGAATTCTTCACTCAAGATATCTTGTCAAACGGTCTCAGTTTCTGTCTCTCACTGAAGTTCACAGATTTTCTGACTTCGTGATGGAGTTGCCACCACGTTCACTGTTTTCTTTTCTTGGTGAACTTTCCAAACCTTTCCCAAGATTTAAATCTATTCCTTAGTAATACTTTGAAATCCCTTTATTTAAAGAGTTTTATTACTAATCATCATTCAATTTAATAACAACCATAATGCATCTCAAAAGTATATGAAAGAAAATATGAATCAAGCAAAAATTATAATGAAAAGGATAATAAGAATTTATTGCAAGAAATGTTTTAAAATAGTAAACATAAATATCAAGGATATAAGAAACAAATGTAAGGTTATATGCTGTAGATGCGGAATATCTTGGACCCCTCCTTTTTCAAACCATTTGAAATTTCTCTTGAACGAGCAATTCACTTGGGTAACCTCTTAGCTTCTGTAGTTACATCAGACTGAGTTGTTCCCCTTTTCTCTGATTGTCATATACTTTCTCCCCCTTTACACGGAGCATTGATTCAAACTTTGATTAGTACTTGAGCCGTCCTTTGTGGGTTTTCAACTCAATTGTCCTCCATTCGGTATTAAGTTGCCCTTTGCGGGTTTTCGACTTAAACCTCTCCTTTTACATTATTTTTTTCATTTCTATTTTTTTTTTATTCTATCATGCATCTGAGAATTCTAACTGCTTCCAAGGTAAAAATATCAATTCAAAAGATGGGATGAAGTCTGAGAATAACCTTTAAAATTAAATATCCATGCTTGATCAAAATGGGCTTTTAAAGCACATAATGTAGGCCAAGGTTTTGGTTTAGAAAGAAAGGATAAAATAGGCCCAAAGTGTGTTTAGGGGTGATTGGATCAAGGATCATTTCCTGAGGAGAACTTTTTCTTGAAACATCTGTCCTTTTTTGGACTTTTTTTTTTTTTGCTTTGTTGGCTTTCATTTGCCACATTTCCCGATGGCTTTCTTTTTGCCATGATTTTTTATTATCTTTCCTCGCATTTGCCCTCCAGTGTAGAGGGCGATGCTTGATCGAGGTTTAAAGAAAGAAATAATTCCTAAGGCTCAAAGGGGTGACTAAGGATATTTTCTTCTTAGTGGAAGGAATATGAAAGACGGCCATTCATCATATCAAGCCTGACTATTCTCTTTGAAAAGCAATTCTCAGGGAAAATGGATATATAGAATTTCTATTTTTACACTTGGAATCATTCAAATTTCCATGTGCACAGCATCACATATTTTTTTTTTCAAGCATAATACTTCTTCAGTTCATCAGCATTTACGGGATTTCTGAAATCCTCCCCGTCCATTCTAGTTAAAATCAATGCTCCTCCAGAAAAAGCTCTTTTTACCATATAGGGTCACTATAGGGAAAATTTTCCTCAGTACCAACTCCCCCTCTCGAAACTGTCTAGGACGAACTTTCTTGTTGTGGGCTCGAATCATCCTTTTCTGATACAACTGCCCATGAAAATTGCTTTCAATCTTTTCTCCTCGATGAGATTCAATTGTTCATAACGAGCTCTAACCCATTCTGCTTTCTCTAGGCCAACTTCCATCAAAATCCGAAGTGAAGGGATCTCAACTTCAATAGGTAGCACTGCTTCCATCCCGTATACCAAAGAAAATGGTGTTGCCCCTGTAGATGTGCGGACCGAAGTACGATATGCATGAAGAGCAAATGACAAGATCTCATGCCAATCCTTGTACACATTAGTCATCTTCTCGACAATCTTCTTGATATTCTTGTTAGCTGCTTCTACTGCTCCATTCATCTTTGGATGGTAAGGTGCCGAATTATGATGTGTGATCTTGAATTGAGTACACACTTCTCTCATCATCTTATTGTTCAAATTGAGAGCATTATCCGAAATAATTATTGTTGGCAACCCGTAACGGCATATGATTTCTTTCTTGACGAATCTGCATACCACCGACTTTGTTACATTCGCATAGGAAGCAGCTTCTACCCACTTGAAATAATCTATGGCCACCAAGATGAAACGATGTCCATTTGAAGCTTTCGGGGTAATAGGCCCGATCATATCCATTCCCCACATTGAAAAAGGCCATGGTGCAGTCATGACATGTAATGGCAATGGCGACACATGAATCTTATCTGCGTAGATCTGGCATTTATGGCATTTCCGGGATTAACTGATGCAATCTCCTTCCATCGTCAGCCAATAGTACCCTGCCCTCATAATCTGTTTAGCAAGCATGTGACCATTAGCATGGGTGCCACATATCCCTTCATGGACCTCTTCTATGATTCTTCGAGCTTTGGCAGACCCGACACATCTCAATAGGATTTGATCTTTCCCTTTCTTGTAGAGAATCTCACTGTCTAGAACAAAACCCATTGCTAGCCATCTCAAAGTCCTCTTGTTATTCTCTGTTGCTTGTTCTGGATACTGTTGACTCTTGATGTACTGCAAGATGTCGTTATACCAAGGGAGACCCTCTGCTTCTTCTTCGATACTCAAACAGTGGACAGGAGACTCATATATGCTTATCTTGATCGGCACAACTTTTGCCCCTTCATTCACTTTAAACATTGATGAAAAAGTAGCCAGAGCATCGTCCATTCGGTTTTCTTCTCGACGAAAGTAATTGAAATTCACTTCTTCAAACTCTTCCAATAAACTCAATATGAGTTCTCGATATCGGATTAGTTTTGTATCTCGGGTTTCCCATTCTCTTCGTAGCTAGTAAATCACTAAGGCTGAGTCTCCGAAAACTTCCAATACTTTGATCTTTCTGTCCACTGCAGCACGAAGGCCCATAGTACATGCTTCATACTCGGCAGCATTGTTTATACAATCAAAATCCAATATAGCAGTGAAAGGATAACAATCTTCTTCTGGGGACATAAGCACTGCACCAATTTCATGCCCCATGGCGTTAGATGTGCCATCAAAGTACATTTTCCATACTTTCTTCTTCAAGGGAATCTCATCTGCTTACGACACATACATCAAATCTTTATTCGAGAAGTCAAAGTTCAACGGCTCATATTCTTCCACTGCCTGACTTGCTAAGAATTCAGCCACTGCACTGCCCTTGATAGCTTTTTGACTTACATATACAATGTCGTACTCTGACAATAAAACCTGCCATCTTGCCGTCCTCCTTGACAAAGAAGGTGCTTCCAACATGTACTTGACTGGATCCAGCTTGGCAATCAGCCACGTTGTGTGATACAACATATACTGTCTGAGTCTTCGAGCAGTCCAAGCTAAGGCGCAATACAACTTCTCTACTGATGAATATTTCAACTCATAATCTGTGAACTTCTCGCTGAGGTAGTAAACTGCCTGTTCTTTCTTTCCAGTTTCATCAAGCTACCCCAAAACACAACCCATGGATCTTTCAAATACTGATAAATGCAGTATCATTGGTTTATCCGGTATAGGTGGCATTAATACTGGTGGGTTGGATAGATAATGTTTAACCTTTTCAAATGCAATCTGACAACCTTCATCCCATTCTCCTGGATCACATTTTCGAAGTAACTTAAATATTCGATCACATTTGTCGGTTAACTGTGAAATAAACCGAGCAATGTAATTCAACCTCCCCAGAAAGCCTCTTACTTCCTTTTGAGTGCGAGGTGGTGGCAGATTCTGAATAGCCTTCACTTTATCCGGGTCAATCTCAATTCCTCTTTTGCTGACGACAAAACCCAACAAATTCCCCAAGGTGAATCCAAAACTGCATTTTGCCGGATTTAGCTTGAGTCTAAACTACCTTAGTCGTTCAAAGAGCTTCTTAAGATTCGCAATATGCTACTCTTCTCCTTGTGACTTTGCGATCATATCATCAACGTAGACCTCAATTCCCTTATGCATCATATCATGAAACAAGGTCACCATGGCTCTTTGATATGTTGCCCCAGCATTATTCAACCCAAATGGCATTACTTTGTAGCAAAAGGTTCCCCACATTGTAACAAATATGGTTTTCTCCATATCTTCCGGTGCCATCTTGATCTGATTGTATCCTGAGAACCTTCCATGAAAGAAAATAAAGAACTTTTCGCCGTATTATCCACCAGAGTATCAATTTGGGGCAATGGGAAATTATCTTTAGGGCTGGCCTTGTTCAAATCTCGGTAGTCAACGCACATTCGCACCTTGCCATCCTTCTTTGGCACTGGAACAATATTTGCCACCCATTCTAGATATTTTGCCGCCTCTAAGAATCCAGCATCAAATTGCTTTTTTACCTCCTCCTTTATCTTTAACAGCATATCAGGCCTCATTCTTCTCAACTTCTGTTGAATTGGCTTGCATTCTGGCTTTAAAGGGAGCTTATGAACCACAATATCTGGATCTAACCTTGGCATGTCCTGGTAAGACCATGCAAATACATCCACATACTCCTGGAGCAAAGCTATCAATTCACCTTTTATTGATAATGACAATGAAGTTCCGATTATGACTTCTTTTATCTCTTCACCATTTCCCAGATTTATCGTCTCCAATAACTCCTTATGAGGAAGTACTTGTTTCTCCTCTTGTTTTATTTTCCTCAATAAATTCGAAGGTAGACCATAATCCTCAGTATCTTCATTAGCCTCAAAATCACCCGTGCAAATAGGTCTTTCAAAATCAATTTCAGAATTACTGATAGGAAAGTCCTCATATTCCGCATCCGTACACCTGTAAATAGGTGGAGAAGAAACAATATAGGAAAATATATAATGAAAACAAAATAAATAACAAAAAATGAAAGACTATGGACATATCAATATGGATAGAATGCATTGTACTTGTTATTTATTGAATGAAAATGCTTAAAAAACCCATTACAGAAAAAACTCCTAATATCTCTGGGTAAAGATAATTAAGATTGCTTTTTAAAAAGTATTACTTTGGAATAGACTTACAAACTATGGGCAACTCAGTTGCACTCCAGTTGGTTAGTTTATATCCTGGTGGACAAGGTCGCACCATCCAGCTAGCACTCTCTCTTTCGATTCTGTCTTTCTCAGTCGTGTAGATCTCCACATCATACATCTGCTCATCCCTATTCACCTGGAATCTCTCGAAGGCTTATCATTACGAGCACATCATCAGAATTCTTTTCTCCGAACACAGAACCGGCTGAGCGGAAACTGTGAAGGATAAGTGGGAATGTCATAGGCTCCAATTCAATATCCATACCCATAAGACGGGCCATCCTCCTTTGTCGGTTCCTTTCAACTTGTTTCCTTTTCTCATGGGCCTTCGGAAGATACCCTAGGCCAAACCGGTCTTTCTTTCCTTTTACTTCTATTGCACGAGCCATCCCCTGAAGATATTTCCCGAGACCTTTTCCAGCCCTGCAGCCTTTTCCCACAGTAGTTTTTACCCCAAGCCTTGTGATGAGAACCAAGCTGGTATTGGACTTCAAGATCCATTGCATGTTCCTATTGGGCCTATTACAAGGTTAAGATCCAAGAAGCTCAAGGAAGCTATGCAAGGATTGGTAAAAAGGACTTGGGAAGAATCTACAAGTCTTTTAAGCAATGTCAATCCATTCAAGTTGGGCTGCTTGAATGAGGAAGACCAAGAATTGGTCCATGTGATCCAAGCTTCACATGATGGGCCATAGAGGAATTCAAGGGGGCGGCAATCTTAATGAATTAGTGGGCATGTTTTTAGTTCATTATCTAATATGAAGTGGGGTCCAATTCATTGGTCCAATTCATTAATGTTGTTGTGTCTAAATTAGAACCTTTAGTTGAGTCTTTTAATTACTTAGGCTTTTGGGCTTGATTTATGTATTATGTCCATTAGGCTTAAGGGGTCTATCTTTATTAAACTTGTTGAACATCTTTTAATTATTTAGGTTTGGGCTTGAGTATGTTCAGCCAATATTTTATATATTATTACTTAGTAGATTAGGGTTTTTGTAGGGAGGCTATAAATATATGTCTTAGCCGCCTACTTCAATTATCTTTTGATCAATTAAGTCTGATTTTATTCAGTGAGAGTTTTCTCTTTTTAGTTCTTGAAAGAACTTAGGAACTTATCAAAGAATTCCTTCTTTGTGGCGTTCAACCTATCAAACTTAGGTTCTTGAAACGAGAGTTCTTAGGGTTTAGATTACATGCTTAATCTAGGTTCTTTGAAACAGGCTTTTAAGGGTTTAAGTTTTCTTTGCCTGAATCTTGGCTTTTCTGGGTTAGGTATTTCAATTTGTTAGTGGGTTCAAAGGGTTTAACCCCTAGGGTTCACATCAGTTGGTATCAGAGCTTAGGAACCAATCAGGTCAAATATTTTTATCTTCTAAACCATAGGGTATTGGAGTTTTTCTCAACTTTTTTTTGTTTTGGGGTTTCAGACATACTTGTCATAGAGGTTATAGCTTTAGGCTTTCTTTGTCTAATAGTTATAGTTTTTAGGCAGTTTAGTTTGGGGTTTCATTATGAGAGTTGGTTTAAATCAAGATTTCGTTTATTGAATTGTTGATTTATTAAAATTTCTTCTTATTGATTCTTGATCCGAATCTTGAAAAAAAAAATCCAAGAATTCAGAGGGGCATTCGAACAGTCCCAAGAAAGAAAAAAGAAGTTCATCAACAATATCACGGTAAAGTATCGTCATCCCATTCCTAGATTAGATGATATGCTAGATGAATTGTATGGATCTTGTGTTTTTAGTAAGATAGATCTTAAAAGTGGTTACCATCAGATTAGGATGAAAGAAGGTGATGAATGGAAAACAGCTTTTAAGACTAAATATGGGTTGTATGAATGGTTAGTCATGCCATTTGGACTTACTAATGCACCTAGTACTTTTATGAGACTAATGAATCATGTTTTAAGAGAGTTTCTAGGTAAATTTGTAGTAGTCTACTTTGATAACATTTTAGTGTACAGCAAAAGCTTAGATGAACATGTTGAACATTTGCGATTTGTGTTTAATGTGTTGAAAACTGAAAAGTTGTATGCTAATTTTAAGAAGTGTACCTTTTGCATGGATAGAGTTATATTTCTTGGATATGTTGTTAGCTCAAAAGGTATTGAGATGGATGAAGAGAAAGTCAAGGCCATCAAGGACTGGCCGACGCCTAAAGGGGTAAGTGAGGTAAGAAGCTTTTATGGTTTAGCTAGTTTTTATAGGCGTTTTGTTAAAGACTTTAGCACTATTGCTGCACCACTTACTGAAGTTATTAAAAAGAATGTTGGTTTTCATTGGGGCAATGTGATAACTCGTATAATTATATAGTTTTTAGTTATGTTTTATTATTGTTTTGTGTCAAATACGAGTTATTATTGTTTAGTCTAATTGTGTTTATGATCTTTTATATTTTTATGTAATTTGGTGTTTTTCACAAGTTTCTTTGAGTGATTTCAGATTACTAGAATTAAGGGCAAATCCAGTTCAGTTCCAGTTCCGACACCTTTTGCCATATCAGCTATATCTGGAGTTTCACTGAAGCAATAAGGCTGAAATTTGTAGCCGTGCAAAGATAAGAGGCATATCTATCTTTTTCATGTTTTACACTTCTTGAAACGGAGTCGTTTTCCCTAGCGAAATCGACCATCAAGTTGGCTGATGTGCAATGACGTCTGTGCTGACCTGTTTTCGTATTTTGCCCATATCTGCTTATCCACATCAGCAAATGAGCTGATTCCAATGGCTATGGATCCGTAACTGATACGGGAACCTTTGTCTAGAAGACCATATGATCAGATCAGGCGTCTAATATTGACGAAATCGACCATCAAGTTGGCTGATGTGCAATGACGTCTGTGCTGACCTGTTTTCGTATTTTGCCCATATCTTCTTATCCACATCAGCAAATGAGCTGATTCCAACGGCTATGGATCCGTAACTGGTAGGGGAACCTTTTTCTAGAAGACCATGTGATCAGATCAGGCCTCCAACATTGACGAAATCGACCATCAAGTTGGCTGATCAAAATTGTCATACAATATGACGAAAATTGTTAGAAAAATTCACCCACCTATTATACCTACCTTTGAAATTTGTAAAGCTTGTCTCTTGTCATTTAGCCCTCCAAAATGTGTATAAATAGAGGGCCTTGGATGATTGTAGAGGATCATATTGTACATAGGTAGGATATTAGCCATTGTAATAAAATTCTCTAAGTTTTCTTCTTCTTTCTTTTCTCTAGTTTTCTTTTTCTTTAGAAAGAGCAAGAGGTTGGATAATTAATATTCTTCTTCTTCTTCTTTCTTTCTTTTATTTTCTTCTTAGATTCTCTTTAATTTTATGTTTATGTTTACAATGCCTATGCTAGGCTAAACTTCTCTTTGGTTAAGGGTGATTTCAAAGCCCTAGACATGTTTTATAATTGATTTTCAGATTCTATCTATCATTAATTTTCTATCAAAGTTGCTTATGTTCTTCTACAAGAATTGTTCATGATGTTGTCTTGATTTGTTTAGGTGTACAACTAGATAGATCTTGATAATTATCTATTGCTAGTTTAGGAGTCTTGATCCGTGTAATTGTCTTGATTTCCTATTCATAAGTGGCAATTTGTGATTAATGATTATGGTCAAGTTTTCAATAATTGCAAAGTGGAACATAACCTAAGTTGAACAATCCGAGCTTATGTGTTTGTTGCTTAGATCAACCTATCTTTCTCATCATAAAGCTGCCATTAAATTGAACTTAGAGAGCTTATTCTAGGTTGTTTAATGGTTAGAGATTAAATAGAGAGCTTGTTCTATTTAACGACAAACTAAGGAAAGATTGGGATAACAGAGCTTGTTGTTATCTACGGTTGTTAACTTTGATAGTTGGTTTTTATTGATAGATCTGAAATTGATTCTTAATGATGTCTAGTGGTGGAGAATGAAACCTTAACCATATTTTTCATATTTGATTCTTCTTACTTACTTGTTTTCTTACCTTTCTAGTTTGCTTATTTTTAAAAGTATATTTATTTTTATTGGCTGGTTATACCGCCTAATTTGTATATTAACTTTGTTTTATTTTTATTGGCTGGTTATACCGCCTAATTTAGTATATATATTGGCTGGTTATACCGCCTAATTTAGTATATATATTTTTATTGGCTGGTTATACCGCCTTGCATCTTATTCTTATTATTTACTTTAGTTTAAATCTGGCTTCAAAAACCCCTTTTCTTTTATTATTCTTGAATTTAAGTTTTAAACTATTAACTTATAAACTAAAACCCAATCCCTGAGGACTCGACCCTTGCTAACTACTATACTTACAATTTATCTTTTTAGTGCAAGGTTAAATAAGATACACTCTTTTGGGTGCATCAAATTTTTGGCGCCGTTGCCGGGGATTGTTTTCTTTAGTTTATTTGTTACTTGGTTTATTCTTATTTTCAGTTCTAATGAGTTTTATTTTCTTGTACATACGGGTTTTTCTGATCAAATTTTGAAAAAAAAAAAAAAAAAAAAAAAAAACGATGGAATTGAGCAATCTAACACTTGAAGAGTTGGTGGCATACATGAACATGGAGAATCAACAAGCCAATCTCACCTTCCCAGTTCAACAATTGGCCATGGGAGGATGTCAAGGCCATCAAGTGTTCCAAGACCAACAGTATGATCATTACTCAAACACTTACCATGAGGGATGGTGGGATCATACTAATTATGGCTACTCGAAAAATTACCAAGATGTAGATCCTTATGCCAATTACACTCATCCATCTAGCTTCAATCAATCATGGTCCCAAGAACCAGATCTTTTTCAACCACCACATATGACTCAAAACTCAGGTACTTCTTTAGAAGATCTTGTCTATTCTCTTGTTACTGATACATTGCAATTTCAACAGGAAACAAGGGCAAGCATCCAGAGTTTGGAAAAGCAAATGATCCAATTGACTAGTAGTATGGTGGGATGGGTAGCACAAAGATCTGAAGAACTCCCTGCCCAAACAATGATTAACCCAAAGGAGAATACTACTATTGTGACCTTGAGGAATGAGGAACAAGATGAGGATGAGACAAAATTAGAGATGAATTCTATTCTTGAGGATAATGAAGCCAATGATCCAAATAAGAGTATTTCGGCACCTCAGGTAACGTTTGAGATTCCAATTTTTACTAATGTTTCTTCTCCACCTTTTCCTAGTAGATTCGCAAAGTTCAAGGAGGATGAACATGAACAAGACACGCTGGAAACCTTAAACAGTTTGTTTGTGGATGTCATTCAACAAGTACCAAAAGATGCACCATTCCTCGATGAGATATGCACCACCAAGGATGATGGAATAATACTTGTAATGGAGAATGCATCCACTGTTGTGCAAAGAAAGCTTCCTCTCAAACGCATAAATTTGGGAAATTTCATGCATGAGCCTGACAAGCCTAAAAAGCCAAGAAGGGGTGTTGGTTAGATTCAAAACACTAACTCAAGTGTTAATTGGGAAGGCAGCCCAATTAAAGATGAAATTGCCAACCTTCCATATTCAGATTTGCTTTCTCTTTCTTTTCCTTTTTCTTTTATTATTTTTATTGTTTTTATTTTTATTTCTTATGTTTCTTTGTTAATTGTGTTTACTGTTTTTAAGTTCATTTAGGCTGCATAAGTTTCTTTTGTTTAATAGTTCTTTTCTCTTACATATAATTCTTGCATTGGGGGATAATAGCATTACATTAATGACAATGTAAGAATTATGTGTGGGGGGAAGAATTTAGGATTTTATTTAGAGTGTTTTGTTTTTGAGTCTTTTTATGTTGTTTTTCTTTCTGATCCTTGTTTTGAAAATAACTAGATGTAAATATAAATTTTTTTTTTTTATTTTTAACCCCGGTTAAATGGCGGATAACGGTACTCCGTGATTATTTAAATCGGTTCCATCAGCTACCCACAAAACTGATATTGTATATAAATTTCTCTATCAATTTCTCTTTCATTTTTTTTTTCATTTTTTTTCAGGATGGATGATATTCTCACAAGATTGCAGAAACGATTTCCTCCTTTTCCTCGAAATATTTTACTGAAGCTTTACCAAGTTTGACTTGAAAGATTAAGAATGCTTATGCACAAAGGGATTCCTGACGACATACGTTGGATAATTGAAGCCAAGGTACGTGAAGATGAATATCTTCCTGTTTTGCATTTACCAGGTACAGGTAGAAGCACTTTTGCAAAGAAGCGACGAGCAAAGCGCATGAGTTCAAATTGCCACAAATGTGCACGATGGACGTGTAACGGTAAATGTCGTTCTATTGGGATTCTGTCCTCTAATCGAGATGATAAAATTGAATTCATTAAGGATGGACTGAGTAAGGAGAATTTGGGTAATATCCAACTTTCTCTTGAGACGCATCCTAGTGGAGACGTACAAAGAGAAATTCTTGATTTATGGCCGCAATTCCAAAGGGAATGGCAACATCTTGGGAATCTGATGTTAAAAGACCCTGTTTGCCAGCTTGTAAGAAAACTGGATGGGAAGCATATCCTCGACTCATAGAAGGCGTTTAAGCCGTTTCTGGACGTAAAACCAGAGGAAGATGTGAGCCACAATCACAACTACAATAAATGACTTCTCAGTTTTTGGTTTGATTTGCAATAACTTTATTTTGGTTTAATTTAAGTGTAGTTCGATTTGTGTAATTATTCTCGTTTTTTTTTATTTGTCTTTTACGGTTGATTTTTTCTTCTCTTTTTGATTTTCTTCCTGAAATCACGCAAAAATCTTTTGTTAGGTTAACATTTTCTTCTGACAGGTCAGATACACTTTCGGCGACATTATTACTCTTGTCTGATTCACTACTCAGTCCTCTATATATTACACCATGTACTCATTCTCTTTCAGGCACTCGAAGAAAAAAAAATGGAAAGTACTTCATCCCAGCACATAAAAAAAATTTGTGTCTTTGGAGGTGCTTATCCAGGGAAAAATAACATATTCGCTGATGAAGCCATAAGAGTTGGAGTAATACTTGCCCAACAAAAGATCGAGTTGATTTATGGAGGCGGTAGTACGGGTTTAATGGGAGCAGTCGCTACAGCAGCACACGCCGGAGGAAGTCCAGTTCTAGGAATCGTGCCAAAACTATTCACAGATTTTTGTGGACCTACCGTGGGTAAGGAAATACAAGTCTGGAGTATCCCTGAACGGATGACAATCATGTACCATTCTGCCGATGCATTCATTGCTTTACCAGGAGGTCTGGGTACATTGGAAGAAATAGCTTGCGTGGCTTCTTGGTCATCTTTGGTCACAAATAAGAAACCCATTGGTTTGCTTAATATTAATGGTTATTTTAGTAATTTGCTTTCATATTTAGATAATGCTGTGGATAATGGATTCATGTTTTCAGAGGCAAGGAGAACCATAATTTCTGCTACAACCATTGAAGATTTACTCAAAAAGCTCAAAGCTTATGAATGTTTATCTGCTACGGTTGTTTCGCAAACGCTCGGAAAAAGAAAAAGAGATATGGACGAGCAAGGAGTGGATTGCACTTTGTCTTTGTGACATTATCTAACATTTTGTTTGTTGTGTCTGAGTTATAATAAGTGGTTAGCAACCTCTACAGGTAATATCTCCTAAATTTTACCTTCAAAAAAAAAAAAAAAAAAAAGAAAGAAATTTGTGTTTTAAGCCATTTAAAAGTATTCATTCTGAACAAGGTCTGAGTAAGGGAGACTTGAGACATACCTTGTCAGTTTGATTTTAATCTTTTTATGTTTACTTGTTAATTTTTGTTTAGTATTTTAGGATTATTTAGGTTGCATGGTTTTGTTTTGTTTTGAGTCTTAGTTGTTCCTATTCTTATGTTATTAGTTCTTTTCTCTTACACATGATTCTTTCATTTGAGTTAATAGACTTACATTGAGGACAATGTAAGAATTAAGTGTGGGGGGAATGATTTAGGATTTCTTTTATTTTGTCTACTATTTTTTTTTTTATGAGTCTTTATTATTATTATTATTATTTTGTGAGTTTTAGTTCCTTTTTAATACAATGATGAGATATGAATTGCATAAGTCTAAAACAGATTTATTAGTGAGAAGATTTTCATGAGAATTGAGCTTGATGTCAACCTTTTTATGAGCCAATGTTAATATGATATGTTGATTGAGAAAGAAGCATGTTTAGACTTAATCTGACTTGTATAATCATCCTTGTGAGTTTTTGAGCCTATAATGATTGATGCATTATACAAATCAATCTAATTTCTTTCTTGAGTGCTCTTATGATTACATGATTCTCTAGAACTTGCTTTAAACCGTTTGAGACTATATTGATACATGTGACAACATGAATATGATAGAGGCATTAGGATTATAACCAGAGCCAAACAGCCATCCATTATTAATGTTCCAAGAGAACACACCCTTAGTGAACCAATTTGAGCCTACATTGAATAAGTTATCTCTTTGGTAACCATAACTTGTCCCTAACCTAAATATACTTATATCTTTACCTTTGTTCCAAAGATGAATTAGCATGTTTTGAGACAAGTTGCAAAGACAAGGAAGATCTATTGAAAATTTGGGTTAGAAACAAGAAATAAGTGTGGGGGGAAAGAAAAGAAAAATCAAGAGAAAAAGAAATGGAATACTGGCAAATACATTCCTATGTAAAAAAATATGAATCATCTCTTGAATTTGTGGAAAAAGAAAAAGATATTACAAATTTGTTTAGAATGAAGAAAATGACCAACATGAATATCCGGCCTAGGTGACTATGTACTTGTAAAGAGTTTTGAGAAGTTTCTTTGTATGATCTTTTTATGTCTCTAAACTTTATGAACTCTTTGGAACCTTTGTGATATCTTTATCCTTTTGTTCTTCAACCACATTACAAACCCCTTGGCCCCATTACAACCTTGATTAAAGACCTCTTGATTCATGAAGTTGTATGATCTAAATAGTGGAGAATAGGTGGACAAGCAAGAATATGGTAGAACTGTTTTCATGAGATTGATTGAGTGTAAACACTTCACCACTACTTTAAAGAGTGAAAATCATGAGGGTATCCCATGTGAGTAGTTGAGATTAAGTTTGAATATGCACTATTTTGATTGAAATATGTTATGTTAATATTGGCTTAACTCAAACAATTTACATTCAAGCATGATTTTTTGTGAAATTCTTTAAGCTACTGATTAGTTTATAAGACTTGTTCAAAGATTGTCTCTAATTTGTATTGAAAGGATTAGGAGTAAATATTTTTAGTGTATGTAGTTTATTTATATGTAGTTTATTTATATTTTAATTTTTCAATGTTTGTGGGTATCGTTCTAGTAAACCCTCACGAGACTAAACTCGTCCACTAGGGACACCTAGGGGTTTAAAGGCTTGTGTCACATGCTAAGTGCCACCGTGATTTCCTACGAAAGTGGATTAGATTAGATTTTCTTATTTTATTTGATTTTGCTCGAGGACTAGCAAAAAGCTAAGTGTGGGGGTGTGATAACTCGTATAATTATATAGTTTTTAGTTATGTTTTATTATTGTTTTGTGTCAAATACGAGTTATTATTGTTTAGTCTAATTGTGTTTATGATCTTTTATATTTTTATGTAATTTGGTGTTTTTCACAAGTTTCTTTGAGTGATTTCAGATTACTAGAATTAAGGGCAAATCCAGTTCAGTTCCAGTTCCGACACCGTTTGCCATATCAGCTATATCTGGAGTTT
This sequence comes from Fremontodendron californicum, assembly GCA_030761205.1. Lineage (NCBI taxonomy): Eukaryota > Viridiplantae > Streptophyta > Magnoliopsida > Malvales > Malvaceae > Fremontodendron > Fremontodendron californicum. Next base: position 21,867,374 of record JAULJL010000018.1, on the reverse strand, counting down.
CACTGAAGCAATAAGGCTGAAATTTGTAGCCGTGCAAAGATAAGAGGCATATCTATCTTTTTCATGTTTTACACTTCTTGAAACGGAGTCGTTTTCCCTAGCAAAATCGACCATCAAGTTGGCTGATGTGCAATGACGTCTGTGCTGACCTGTTTTCGTATTTTGCCCATATCTGCTTATCCACATCAGAAAATGAGCTGATTCCAATGGCTATGGATCCGTAACTGATACGGGAACCTTTGTCTAGAAGACCATATGATCAGATCAGGCGTCTAATATTGACGAAATCGACCATCAAGTTGGCTGATGTGCAATGACGTCTGTGCTGACCTGTTTTCGTATTTTGCCCATATCTTCTTATCCACATCAGCCAATGAGCTGATTCCAACGGCTATGGATCCGTAACTGGTAGGGGAACCTTTTTCTAGAAGACCATGTGATCAGATCAGGCCTCCAACATTGACGAAATCGACCATCAAGTTGGCTGATCAAAATTGTCATACAATATGACGAAAATTGTTAGAAAAATTCACCCACCTATTATACCTACCTTTGAAATTTGTAAAGCTTGTCTCTTGTCATTTAGCCCTCCAAAATGTGTATAAATAGAGGGCCTTGGATGATTGTAGAGGATCATATTGTACATAGGTAGGATATTAGCCATTGTAATAAAATTCTCTAAGTTTTCTTCTTCTTTCTTTTCTCTAGTTTTCTTTTTCTTTAGAAAGAGCAAGAGGTTGGATAATTAATATTCTTCTTCTTTCTTTCTTTTATTTTCTTCTTAGATTCTCTTTAATTTTATGTTTATGTTTACAATGCCTATGCTAGGCTAAACTTCTCTTTGGTTAAGGGTGATTTCAAAGCCCTAGACATGTTTTATAATTGATTTTCAGATTCTATCTATCATTAATTTTCTATCAAAGTTGCTTATGTTCTTCTACAAGAATTGTTCATGATGTTGTCTTGATTTGTTTAGGTGTACAACTAGATAGATCTTGATAATTATCTATTGCTAGTTTAGGAGTATTGATCCGTGTAATTGTCTTGATTTCCTATTCATAAGTGGCAATTTGTGATTAATGATTATGGTCAAGTTTTCAATAATTGCAAAGTGGAACATAACCTAAGTTGAACAATCCGAGCTTATGTGTTTGTTGCTTAGATCAACCTATCTTTCTCATCATAAAGCTGCCATTAAATTGAACTTAGAGAGCTTATTCTAGGTTGTTTAATGGTTAGAGATTAAATAGAGAGCTTGTTCTATTTAACGACAAACTAAGGAAAGATTGGGATAACAGAGCTTGTTGTTATCTACGGTTGTTAACTTTGATAGTTGGTTTTTATTGATAGATCTGAAATTGATTCTTAATGATGTCTAGTGGTGGAGAATGAAACCTTAACCATATTTTTCATATTTGATTCTTCTTACTTACTTGTTTTCTTACTTTTCTAGTTTGCTTATTTTTAAAAGTATATTTATTTTTATTGGCTGGTTATACCGCCTAATTTGTATATTAACTTTGTTTTATTTTTATTGGCTGGTTATACCGCCTAATTTAGTATATATTGGCTGGTTATACCGCCTAATTTAGTATATATATTTTTATTGGCTGGTTATACCGCCTTGCATCTTATTCTTATTATTTACTTTAGTTTAAATCTGGCTTCAAAAACCCCTTTTCTTTTATTATTCTTGAATTTAAGTTTTAAACTATTAACTTATAAACTAAAACCCAATCCCTGAGGACTCGACCCTTGCTAACTACTATACTTACAATTTATCTTTTTAGTGCAAGGTTAAATAAGATACACTCTTTTGGGTGCATCACAATGAACAAGAAAAAGCATTTGTTAATCTTAAAGATAGGTTATCTTCAGCACCTGTTTTAACATTACCTAACTTTGACAAAGCTTTTGAGATTGAATGTGATGCCTCAGGAATAGGAATTGGAGCTGTTTTAATGCAGGAAAAGCGTCCAATCGCATTCTTCAGTGAGAAGCTTAGTGGAGCGGCCTTGAACTATCCAACTTATGACAAGGAGCTCTATGCACTTGTTAGAGCTTTGGAGACATGGCATCATTACTTATGGCCTAAGGAATTTGTGATACATACTGATCATGAGTCATTGAAACATCTCAAGGGTCAAGGTAAATTGAATAAGAGACATGCTAGGTGGATGGAATACATAGAGACCTTTCCTTATGTCATTAAATATAAGCAAGGTAAGGAAAATATTGTGGCTGATGCTTTATCTAGGAGGTATGTATTTCTCACATCTATGAATGCTAAGATGCTTGGATTTGAATATATAAAGGATGAATATGCTAATGATGCTGATTTTTGTGATGTATACATAGCATGTGATAAGACAGCATTTGGTAAATTTTACAAGCATGATGGTTTTTTGTTTAGACAAGATAAACTATGTGTGCCTAATTGTTCTATGAGAGAGTTATTAGTGCGTGAGGCACATGGTGGTGGTTTAATGGGACACTTTGGTGTCAAGAAGACCTTAGAAATATTGTATGAACATTTCTTTTGGCCTAAAATGAAAAGGGATGTTATTCGCATATGTAATAGATGCATTACATGTAGAAAGGCCAAATCTAAGGTTTTACCTCATGGGTTGTATACACCCTTACCAGTTCCTAGTGAACCATGGGTAGACATATCTATGGACTTTGTATTGGGTTTACCTAGGACGACAAGGGGTAGGGATTCAATTTTTGTGGTAGTGGATAGGTTTAGCAAGATGGCACATTTTATCCCATGCCATAAAACTGATGATGCAACTCACATTGCTGACTTGTTCTTTAGGGAGATAGTGCGCCTACATGGTGTTCCTAGAAGCATTGTATCTGATAGAGATGTTAAGTTCCTTAGTTACTTTTGGAAGGTTTTGTGGGGGAAATTGGGTACTAAACTTTTGTTTTCTACTACTTGTCATCCACAAACTGATGGGCAAACTGAAGTAGTTAATAGGACTTTAACACAACTTTTGCGCACTGTTATACAAAAGAACTTGAAAACTTGGGAAGAATGTTTGCCATTCATAGAGTTTGCATATAATAGGACTGTGCATTCTACTACTTCTTATTCTCCATTTGAGATTGTTTATGGTTTTAATCCATTAACTCCCTTAGATTTAATGCCTTTACCTGTTGATGCAAGGAATAGTTTGAATGGGAGTAAGAAAGCTGAATTGGTGAAGTCTCTTCATGAAAAAGTAAAGCTTCAAATTGAGAAAAAGAATGCAAAAGTTGCTTCACAAGCAAACAAAGGCAGGAGGCGAGTTACTTTCGAACCAGGTGATTGGGTCTGGGTTCATATGCGCAAGGAAAGATTTCCAGCCCATAGGAGAACCAAGTTGCATCCTCGAGGAGATGGGCCTTTCCAAATCCTTGAGAAAATTAATGACAATGCTTACAAAGTAGACTTACCAGGTGAGTATAACGTTTCTGCTTCATTTAACGTTTCTGATCTTTCCCTTTATGATGTAGGTGATGATTCGAGGTCGAATCCTTTTGAGGAAAGGGGGAATGATGAGAACCAAGCTGGTATTGGACTTCAAGATCCATTGCATGTTCCTATTGGGCCTATTACAAGGTTAAGATCCAAGAAGCTCAAGGAAGCTATGCAAGGATTGGTAAAAAGGACTTGGGAAGAATCTACAAGTCTTTTAAGCAATGTCAATCCATTCAAGTTGGGCTGCTTGAATGAGGAAGACCAAGAATTGGTCCATGTGATCCAAGCTTCACATGATGGGCCATAGAGGAATTCAAGGGGGCGGCAATCTTAATGAATTAGTGGGCATGTTTTTAGTTCATTATCTAATATGAAGTGGGGTCCAATTCATTGGTCCAATTCATTAATGTTGTGGTGTCTAAATTAGAACCTTTAGTTGAGTCTTTTAATTACTTAGGCTTTTGGGCTTGATTTATGTATTATGTCCATTAGGCTTAAGGGGTCTATCTTTATTAAACTTGTTGAACATCTTTTAATTATTTAGGTTTGGGCTTGAGTATGTTCAGCCAATATTTTATATATTATTACTTAGTAGATTAGGGTTTTTGTAGGGAGGCTATAAATATATGTCTTAGCCGCCTACTTCAATTATCTTTTGATCAATTAAGTCTGATTTTATTCAGTGAGAGTTTTCTCTTTTTAGTTCTTGAAAGAACTTAGGAACTTATCAAAGAATTCCTTCTTTGTGGCGTTCAACCTATCAAACTTAGGTTCTTGGAACGAGAGTTCTTAGGGTTTAGATTATATGCTTAATCTAGGTTCTTTGAAACAGGCTTTTAAGGGTTTAAGTTTTCTTTGCCTGAATCTTGGCTTTTCTGGGTTAGGTATTTCAATTTGTTAGTGGGTTCAAAGGGTTTAACCCTTAGGGTTCACATCACCTTGTGTTCTTGGATAGCCTCGGTTTCAGAATTTTTCGTCCTTCAGCGACGAAAACTACATTTACAAATTCCAAAGACCGGAAAGAGCACTCTACGACCTCTTCATTGGGCTCCACATAAGGAGATTCAGTAGATGCAGAGGCTATTATATCTTTCTCTCCTGATACTGTGATCAACCGCCCTCCATCACAAATTTCAGTTTTTGGTGAAGAGACGAGGGTACAGCCCCAGCTGAATGTATCCACGGCCTTCCCAACAAGAAATTTTAAGATGGATTAATATCCATGACCCTGAAGTTCACTGTATAAATGCACGAGCCTATCTCCAGAGGAACTTCAATGGTTCCCATAACCTCTCTCCTTGTTCCATCAAAAGCCCTGACCACCGTGCAACTTGGTATCATATAGGATATATCCACTGGCAATTTGGATAAGGTTGCTAAAGGCATCACATTTAGTTAAGAACCATTATCCAAAAGGACCCTCGATAATATGTGCCCCTTACAAGTGGTAGTTATATGGAGAGCTTTCGTTGATCCAATACCGTTGGGTGGTATCTTCTCATAACTGAAAAATATGTAGTCATCTGCTGCGATGTTTCCCACCAACCTATCCAGCTTTTCCACTGATATAATATTAGCCACGTATGCCTGTTTTAATACTCTTAACAGGGCATTTCTGCGTGGTTCTAAATTCGAAAGCAAGGATAAGATTGAGATCCTAGCTGGTTGACGTTGCAGTTGTTCAACCACGCTATACTCACTATGCTTTATAAATTTCAAGAACTTACAGGCTTCCTTCTCACATACTGGTTCTTTCATTCTGTTAACCGAGGCTGATCCCCTCTCTGTTTCTTTTGGCAAATCCATCTCAATATGGATTGGCTCGACTACCTTCTTCCCTTTATCAGTTCCTCTGTCTTTCTCTGCTAACCCTTGTTCAACCGCCTCCGGAGCATAACACCTCCCACTTCGGGTTAAATACCCCACACCTGTGATATCCTATTGGCTTGAAGACCCGGGCATAACCATGTTGCAGTTATATTTCCATGGTGTAGCCTTGTTTTCCTTGTATGAAAAGGAAACAGGTAGATCAATGATTAATTTTGACGCATTTTCTTCAATTACTGGCATAACGTTTTCCTCCGGTTCATCATAATAGATGATCAGGGGTCTTCGTATCCCATAGCTACTTGCATTTTCAATGACTTCTATCTCCCCCTCTATCTCCTTGTAGAATTGGGCTACCCCACTATCCATCATTTTTTGGACTTTAACCCGAAAGTCCCCGCAATTCTGTATGTCATGGTCTCCACCCTTTTGGAACGGGCACCAATTATGCACCCTTTTTGCAACCATTTTTAGACTGTCTGAATCTTCCACCAATCCTACCTTGACCATTTTAACCCATACTATCAGCATCAGAGTCTTAACCTCCACAATATCCCTTTTTAATCTTCTACCCTCTTCGGTCAATATTGCATTTACCTGATTCCCAGCATGATTAGGCAATGGGTTTCCAGCTACGTTCGGCCCATTTTTTGATCCAAACTTCACAACCCCAGCATTAATCAGGCTTTGGACTTTCTTTTTGAAGGCCAAACAATCTTCAATTGAATGTCCTTGGATTCCCGCATGGTATGCACAGTTAGTGTTTGCATTGTACCACCTTGGATATGGAGGTGTCAAAGGTTTTAGGTACACGGGTGCAACAAGTTGACCTTGCAATAGTTTTGGATATAGCTCACCGTAGGTAGTGGGAATCGGATCAAATTGGGCTTTTTGATCATTCCTTGGTGAACGTTGGTCATTACGTGCAGGCCCTTGTGTGTTTGGAACAGTATTTCTAGGAAGGGTGATTTGAGGGGATATGCTAGTTGGGAATGGCTGTTGTGGTATATTGGTGTAGGGGAACGGGTTTTGGGTAAGGTGGTTGACATTGGGGTAATAAGGATTATACCCCGGGTATGGTGTGTATGGCGTAGTAGGCGCATAAGGTGTGGTAGGAGTATAGGGCCTTGGTGGTGTGTATGGTGTAGGAGGTGTATAAGGGTATTGGTTGAAGCTTACTGCATGGGTTTCCTCCTTCTTCTTTGCAAGAAAAGCTCTCTTTGGGGTAGCAGACTCACCCCCTTCCATCTTTCCATTCTTAATAGTTGATTCAATCATTCCCCCAGATATTACCATATCTGCAAAATCCTTGGTAGCGCTTCCCACCAATTTGTCATAATAGGGTGCTTTCAATGTGTTGATGAAAAACACCATGGTTTCTTTGCTACTTATAAGGGGTTGCACTTGTGTGGCCAGATCCCTCCACCTCTGCGAATACTCCTTGAAGGTCTCATTGGACCTCTTTTCCATATTTTGTAATGACAGCCTATCCGGTACCATGTCGGAAACATGCTTATAATATTCCATAAAAGCCCTGGCCAAATCCGTCCATGAATGAATCTTGGTACGACTCAGTTGATTGTCCCATCGGGTGGCTGACCTTGTTAAGCTGTCTTGGAAGCAATGAATAAGCAATTTCTCATTATCTTCATGCCCTGTCATCCTTCTACAGTACATGGTCAGATGAGCTGATGGGTTGGTGGTCCCATTATACTTTTCAAAGTCTGGTACTTTGAACTTCGGTTGAATTACTAGATCATGTACCAAACTCATCTCCTTGGCATCTAGACTGCCAAATAACTCTGCTCCTTCCACTGCTCTTAGCCTTTCTTCCAACAACTAATATTTCTTCTGAGATTCAGCGGTTTCGACCCTATTCAGTTCAGTCATTTTGGCCCTTTCTTTTTCTGCCATTTTTTCGAAATATGGAACCTCAACCTCAATTGGATCAACTTCGATGTTACCCCTTTTAGGACCGAAGTTTTGTGCTTCGGCTGCTGGTTGGATATAGATGTAGGATGCTGCCCCAGTTGGGATTTCATTTCCGACAGGTTGGGATGTCTGTCCATTTCTCTGTACTACTTCTGGTCGATCCTCCTGATTCACTGCCCCTATTCTAGTAACTGAATCTCTCCGGGCCACTTCTGCTTCATCATAGTGCTCATCATCTCCATGAGCTTTGTCATCTGTTCTCGTGTCTCCTCTTGAGACTTAGTCAACTGTTCTTGTAGTTCTTTCTGGATTCTTTCCATTCTCTCAATTCTGGCAAGCTGACCGTTTTCCATGGCTTTTGTTCGAGATCGAGTATTGTAAGGGTGTTGGAAATCTGGTACTTTCTGAGTGCGACCAATTGTACCTTTAGTTTTAAAAACCATGGATTAGAAATTATTCACACATTTCTTATTTTATTTTATAAAAATGAATAAATGAATGAATGAATGAGTGAATCAGTCTTAATGAATGAACAACTAAGTAAATGACTAAGTGTATGAACAATTTATAAAGAATAAATGAATGAATGATTATGAACAAATAAAATATATAAAAGAAAGAACTAGTGAATGATGAATGTATTTAAAGTATTGGCCCCGGGATAATTCCAACCAAACGGTCTTTCATTGATTTCCTGGAACTAAATACATCAAAGAAAAGATCCCTGCTTAAGACAACATGATAATCTGTCTCTCCTAAAAAAATATTACAAGATACTAGTCCTATAATAACTCCCTCGGATCCTGGACCTTCTTCAATGTCCTCTTTTAACTGCCTTGCTCTTCCATCTGATCCCTACTTGTTCGTGACCCTTTGACGTGTCAGCAGAAGCATTGCCCTGTAAACTTTCCCTAGCTTGTTTCTCAAGTTGATTTGCTCGGGCTTCCTCGTGTTTTGCCTTTTCTGCCCAATAGTTCTTCTCCTTTTTGAGGTTTTTGAGAGTTCCCTCGAATTTGAGCTCGAAACGGTACCTCTTATTCTCCAAGTCTAATTCCTGAAGATCACTTTGAACAGTGTCCCGCTCTCTCTTGATCTTTTCCTTTTCTTTTTCTCGGGCTACCTCCCGATCTTTCATGTCCTCAAGTTCTTCTTGCAGTCGGGCAATCTCCTTGTTCATCCGGGCCTTTTCTTTTTCAAATTTTGCCCTTGCAATTTCTAACTCTTATGGCGCTTCCTTGGGAGGCGAACTCAAATTCCGAACTTTTTCCCCATCCGATGTCAACAACCTATCATTAACCCTTGATTTCCTCCATGTCAGGTAGTTAGGTGTGACGATATCAACATATCTAGCTACCTCAACCCGATGAGTTTCCTTCCATGCCACCACAATCTCATGGACCTTTCCCGAATATCCATCTTCTCCGTAAGCAAATTCCAAATTACCAAGGTCATGGGTCATTGGAGTAAACTGACGAGATTTTGATTGCCTCAGTACGAGCAGTGGTGCATAGCTCACTCCTCTCCATACTCCCAATAATGGAACAGAGGCTTTATCTCCGCATTAATTCAATGTCGATATAGGAGCTATCCATGGAGCTCTCCAAACTATCATCTCAGCCCTGATGTTCCGGAATATATTGATCCATTGCTCTTCAGTGCTATTCTCAAGCCAATCCCTTTTAAGAAATTCACCAATTGGTGCAAAAGATTTCCAATATGAACGAAGAGGGAAATTCTCCTGTTTACAGAAATGGCTCTGAACCCATATGTAGAGGAGCTGTATAAAACCAAGAAAACGACCTTTTCCTTCCCGTTTACATAAATTCAGGGATCGGATTGTTTCTACTATGATTGTCGGGGCTGGGTTTATCCTTTGCTCAAGCCTCTCGAAAACATCAAATATCACCACATCCACATATCCTAATGTTTTCGGGAAGATAACTAAACCATAGATAGCCAAAGCAAAAATATTCCTAACTGTCTCCCTGCTTGAATGGCTATGGATTAAAGCCCGTAAAATGTCCCATGATATGCAGTAGCTTACCCCTTTTCGGACAACATGGCTTTCTACCCAATTTCTTTCCACTCCCAAAATCTTCGACACCTTTTTCTTGAAACCCGACATCTTTGTATCCTTCAAATAAATACGATTGGGAATAACATTCTCAATATGCAGCAAGGTCGAATACTCCTCTATGGTTGGAGTAATATCCTTTCGGTTGAAAGTAAAACATCGATAAATGGGATTCCAGAATTGTACCACAGCCCGAATCACCTCACCACTAACCTTAACCTGAGCTAACAGAGCTATGTCCCCATATGTCTGAGTGAAGGCTTCTTTTTCCGATATATTCCACTGATTCCATATATCAATCAAATCCCAAAGATCATTTTGCTTGATAATAAGATCAACCTCGACTGGCAATGCTGACACATATCCCATTTTCAAACAATCCCCATTATCCTGCTGAACTTTCTCGGACTGTTTCCTAACCTCTAAATGTTTCTCGACCACTGAGACACTCTGACCCTCCATGAAAGCCCTTTTGATTGAATAATATCCCGAGACCAATAACCTTCAAATGTGCAGAAATAATGGCAAGAATGCAAAAAAGAAACAAAAAAAAAAACAACAACAAAAACAAAATGAATTAGTAACGGGAATAAATATGAATAATACAAAAAAAACATATAATTCAAAGCAATAATTATCCCTGAGGATGCCAACAAAATTTCAGCATTATAACACCCCGGGGATGAAATATCAACATTTATTACGGGGATTGTGATGAACGTTCATCATTGTCCGAAAAAATAAACTTATTCGGAAAGTAGAATAGAAGGTAAAAGGATTGGAAATATTTCAACATGTGTTCTTAACTTCGGGATATCTAATTGGAAATCCGGCATGGCTTCACCTAGGTTTACTATATGAAGGTGAATGAATTCTAAAAAGCCCCGAATTGTTCCTCACTGTCATCGGTGAAGGCTAGTAAGGCACCCCGATAAAAGCGGGTTCAATTCGTTTTAGTCTATTTCCCTAGCCCATGCGGATTGTTAATCACGAAGGCTTAGTTACTTTGCTCCAACCTAAAAGGACGAAACCCGGGTATAGGATTCATGATATGCAAATGCACGTGTAGTGTGTGAGGAGAAATAACAAACCTTTCACCACCTATTCTATATCCCTTATTCTAAATGCCCCAACAAGATTAAACAACATAAATCATCAATAAATAAATATATGCACCAAAATAACCAAAGGACAAATATAATATGTATGCACATGAAATATGGACATAATTAAAAACATTTTATTATTTTTTTTGAAATTATCTTTATTTTTTTTTAAATCTGGGAATTAAAATTAAATACCAATTAAACCAACAAAACCGAGACTTTGATAACACACGACCAATTCTATGCCTGACTCTCTAATAGTCCCCAGTGGAGTCGCCAAGTTGTCGCAACCTAAAAAATAACAAATCTCATCGCAAGACTTTATTATTCGTTAAGTGTGACATTAAAAAACCGAGGAAAAGTCGACTTAATTCCTCTACAAAAAATGAAGGTTTTGAAAATGACCTTGAAAAAGACATGGAGTCACCACCAATCTTATTTTGCTAGGTGTGATCGACCACCTATTAAAACCGGTTTTATAAAATATTTTAAAAATTAATTAAAACATTTTAAAAACCAATTTCAAGTCTACGTTTAAAACCAGAGAAATCAAAGGAATGGGTTCGGGACTCAATTACGTATGGGGAAGGATTAGCACCCCCAAAAGGCCCATATAAAACGGTACCTTATTAATCGTGTGTTATCTCTAATCTCGATATAAAGTTGGTTTTGAATTTAGTATTTCAAGTTAATTCCCAATTTGAAGAAGAATAATTCCATTTTTAATTGAAAACAATCCGGAATTTATAAATTCAAAATTTTCCTATATTCCCCAACAAACGTGGCAAAATATAGAAATTTTTATTAATTTTGGAAAACTTTCCGAATCATTCTCCATTTAAAGAACATATTCCGTTATTAATAATAATTGATGATATCCTCCCCAGCAAACCCGGCAGAGAACTCATGAATTATTTTAACTCGAGAATATCTTTATTTTATTGAAAATCATTATCCTTTTTTGAAAACATTTAAAAGAAATGAATATGTATATGCATGACATAAATAAAATGACATAGCAAAATCTAAATAATAAAATGCACCCTAAATGATATGATATGATTTAAATGTCTTAGCATATTCTAAATGAAATGAAATATCCTAAGTTATATGATATATTCTAAATGAAATTAAATGACCTATGTAACATAATACATTCTATATGAAATGCAATATCCTAAGTCATATGATATAATCTAAATGAAATAAAATATTCTAGATGACATAATATATCCTAAATGAAATGAAATGACCTAGGTAATATAATATATTCTACATGAAATGAAATGACCTAAGCCATATGATCTAATCTAAATGAAATAAAATAAAATATTCTAGATGACATAATATATCCTAAATGAAATGAAATGACCTAAGTAATATAATATATTCTACATGAAATGAAATGACCTAAGTAACATACAAATTCTATATGAAATGAAATGATTTAAATGACATGACAAATATGAATGATATGGCATATAATTTAAATGACATGGAATATAAAATAATGCTATCATATAATATGCATGAAAATAAAAATAATAATGCATGAACATAACATATGCTAAATAATATAAAAATAACTAAAAAAAAAGCATAGGATATCATGAAATATTCAAAACCATAGAATAAACCATATAACATCAAAAAAATATAAATCAAAATAATAACAATACCATAGGAATTATCATAGCAAAAATCACATATTACATAAAATGCATGAACATGGAAAATGTAATGCATGAAATGTATTTTTTCCTTTAATTAAGGAAATCCGTATATCTAAAAAAAGATATCCGGCTACCTTAGGAAAATATGTCAAATTAAATATTCCAAAACAAAATAATTTGTGATTGTTTGAAAACAATTTTGAAAAGCTTAGATTAAAAAAAAAAAAAAAAAACTGCGTTAAACCCTTTTTAAATGGCTCTAATTTCCTAAATTTAAAATCCCGGACTTGACCACCCTTAATCCGAGAGTTAAAAAATCATTTTTAGGGTTTAAAAAGGCTTAGAAAATACCCTAAGTCAGTAGCTAACCTTCCTAATCAGCCCCCTCTAAGTAACTTAACAAAAATAGAAAAATGATTTTTCTTTAAATTCAATTCTGACTCTACTGCCCAGTTTTAAGCCACGATTTTTTACCCTATTTTTAAAAATTCAAAAATTTCTAAAAAGAATATTGGAGACTCAGGACATGTAAAACTACAAGAAAAAAAATCAGCTTAATTTTCTGATTAAAGATGAACTCCCAGAAAAATCGAAAAAGTATGAGTACCGGGTGAAAAAACTTTTTTGCCAAAATACATTTTTGCCTTTGATAAAATCATTTAAAAATCAAAGTAAAAATATTTAAGACTCACAAAATGACTCACAAACAGTAGCTAGGACTTTTTGAAAGTTAGATAAAAATTGGCTAAGTAAAAAAAAAATCACAAAGGTAGAATAATCAATTTGATAAAATTTAATTTTCCACAAGTGTGCTCAAGAGAGCATGACTTTGAACCATTAATTGGCCTAAGTCATTATTCAAGTGGCATGAACTTGAAATGCATGAAAAATTACAGCAAACATAGTGCATGAAATGCATGAGTTTAAACCAAAATGTCATGAAAAAATGCATGGCATCAATATAGTGACCTAGACCTAAATGAACATGCATGGCATTTAATGCAACCTAAACCTAAGATGCATGAACATGCATGGCAAATAAACCAAACTTAGTAACTACAATATGCATGGCATTTTCACAAACACAAAGCATGCTTAAACCAAAAACTCAAACAAATATCATGCAAATGCTAACCTATCAACTAACATGGCAAGAATGCACATACAATGCAAAGATTCAAGGAGTGGCCGAATGGCCTACGTAACTAGCAAACATGGCATTTTCACAAACACTTGGTATACTAACATGCAAAACTAAATCAAATGTCATGCAAATGCAAAAACCTATCAACTAACATGGCAAAAATGCAACACAAAATGCAAAACACATGGAGTAGCCGAATGACCTCAAGCTCCAACAAGCATGGCATTTTTACAAACACTTGATATACTAACATGCTCAACTAAATTATAAAACTCAAATCATGCAAACACAACACAAGCATTTTCACAAACACTTGATATACTAACATGCTCAACTAAAATATAAAACTCAAATCATGCAAAAACCACCCAAGCATTTTCACAAACACTTGATATACTAAATCTAAAACACCAACAAATTTAAACATTATGAAAACAGAAAATTAAAAATGCAAGAACATGATATTTAAATCATAAATGGCAACAAACAAAGCAACCAAATTAAAATATGACTCAAGTATGAAGTAGAATAACACTTAAAACATCAAGATCAAAGAAAATAACATAAACAACATGATAAAATAAACAAAACAACAACTTAAATAAAGAATGTAGGCCATTCGGCCATGGTGAGAAATTGTAAAAAAAAATTGTAAAAAACATATTTAAGAAAGAGATGAAGAAAGAACTTAAGAAGAACAATAAAAAAAAACATCTATTTAAAAAGGAAACTCACCAAATAGTAATCAAAATAGCAAAAACAAGAATGGAAAATCAAGAAGGTGCAAGAGTTGGTGCTCAAGAGCAACCTCAAGAAGCTATATTTCAAGCTTTATCTCTTCAAACTTTCCTTTCTTTTCTAAACTTTTTCTTTTTGCTTTCAACCAAAGAGAGAAAAAACAAGTAAAAACCAAGAGAAATCAGCAAAAATGAAGTGTCAAAAAATGAATTCTGCCCCCCTATTAGAGCTGGCCGAAACCCCCCTCTCTCATGCAAAAGTGTTGTCATTTTTTCCCAACTAATTTTCCATCAAATGGATAATAATTCAAGGTGAAAAAATCATGAAATTATCACCCTTAGATTAGCATATGAGCTGTCCCAAATTACAGCTGTTCAAGAATAATGTTGACATCTCTCTTGGCCTATGTGGCTTAATCACCATGGCTTGATCAAAGAGAATCTCTAACTAACTCTTAATTCTTGGCCATTTGATTGAAAAATCAGAAGCTTCCCCCTTCCTTTGGGCCTTGGAAAGCCATCACTTCTCTTTTCCAGCCCAAGTCTGATTTTTTGAAAGGCCCAAAGAAGCCATTTTCAGTTGCTTGGGTGAAATGACCATTTTGCCCCCGGATGCAAATAAATATCAAACGGACTCCAAATTCAAATTTTATTTTTTTAATACTTCAAAAATAATAAAAAATTGAGTTATGGATGTTTTCAAAATTATCCGAGTCTGTTTTCTATTTATTTGGATTTTTCTTCCAAAAATGCCCTTTTATGCCCCCGCATTTTACCATTTTTTAAACGAGCTGCAAATCAAGATTTTTCTTTAGCAATATCTTCCAAATAATTTAAAAGTGTGATCTGGAAGTCTTCATAATTTTTGGAGCTCATTTGGTATTTTTTCGGGATTTATCGGCTTGAATTACTACAAAAGAGGCCCGGGATTTGGTCATTTTGCAAACGAACTCCGAATCAAGAATTTCTTTCCCCAATCTCTTCCAAATAATTTTAAAATGGGATTTGCAACATTTCAGAATTTTTGGAGTCCATTTGGTATTTTTCCAGGATTTATCTTCTTGAATTATTGCATAGGAGGCCCGGGATTTGGCCATTTTGCAAACGAACTTCGAATCAAGATTTTCTTTCGTCAATCTCTTCCAAATAATTTAAAAATGAGATTTGCAAAATTTCAGAAGATTTGGAGCTCATTTACTATTTTTTTCGGGATTTTTCTTTTTGAATTACTACATAAGAAGCCCGGGATTTGGCCATTTTGCAAACGAACTCCGAATCAAGAATTTCTTTCGCCAATCTCTTCAAAATAATTTAAAAATCAGATTTACAAAATTTCAGAAGATTTGGAGTTCATTTGCTATTTTTTTGGGATTTTCCTTCTTGAATTACTACAAAGAGACCCGGGATTTGGCCATTTTGCAAACGAACTCCGAATCAAGATTTTCTTTTGCCAATATCTTTCAAATGATTTAAGAATGATATTTGCAAATTTTCAGAATTTTTGGAGTCCATTTGCTAATTTTCCCAAAATTTCCAATTTTGCCCTTTTACCTCCGAAACCCGGTTTTGCTCAAAACAAGTCCGATTTTCAGATTTTCTTCAAGCTGAGTCTTGGGATATCCCTTTTTTATCATTCTTCATCCATTGGGGCTTTGGTCTTACCAAATCGGGCCATTTCTGTGATTCTTCCTGATTTCACCGAAATCCACTAAAAACCCTAATTCTCGATTTTCTCCCGGATTGACTTTTCTTTCGGTTTTTCTTGCAAGTGGCTTCTCCATTACCCGTAGTCAGTGCTTATCTTTCATTTGGAACCTTCAATTTTTACCAATTTGATCGTTTAAGCACTTTTCCCCAAATTTCTCGGATTAGGGTTTATTTTCTATTGAATCTCCAAATCCTAACTTCCGAACTCCATATCTTTCAATGTAGACCTTGGATTTTCAAAATTCTTTCGCCATTTTTCAATTGAACTTGAAATCTTGATTTTGAAAGTGGGTTGAGTTTTTGGGGTTGACTTTTTTTGGGGTTGACTTTTTTCGAGTTTGACTTTTTATGCTCGCCCTCTTAAACTAAGTCTCGGAGTACCACCTGCAGGATGAAAAAAATCTTTTTTACGTTCGAAAACATCAATTTAGGAAGAAAAATACATGTTTTAGTGGTCCGGATAAAATTAGGTGTCTACAACATGCTATTAGTAAGGTACCGTTTTATATGGTCGTTGTGGGGTGCTAATCCTTTCCCACACGTAACCGACTCCCGAACCCGCTTCTTTGTTTTCTCTGTTTTAAAAGCGCAAACTTCGAAATTGGTTTTTAAAAAATGTTTTAATTAATTTTAAAATGTTTTACAAAACCGGTTCTAATAGGTGGCTGATCACACCTAGCCAAAAAAGATTAGTGGCGACTCCATTTCTTTTTCGAGGTTGTTTTCAAACCCTCATTTTATTTCAAGAGAAATTAGGTCATCTTTTTCTCTGTTTCCCTCAATGTCACACTTAACGAATAATTTCTCGCGATGGGACTTGTTATTTTTTAGGATGTAACATATAGTATTTAGGTTCGTTTAGTTAAATATGAGTTTGCTAGAATTTGATTTGTAATTAAACTCTTTGAATATGAGAAACTTTTTCTTACTTTGTGTCGCAACCTAAAAAATAACGAGTCTCATCGCAAGACTTTATTACTCGTTAAGCGTGACATTTAAAAAAAAGTCGAGGAAAAGTTGACTTAATTCCTCTAGAAAAATGAAGGTTTTGAAAATGACCTTAAAAAAGACATGGAGTCGCCACCAATCTTTTTTAGCTAGGTGTGATCGGCCACCTATTAAAATCGGTTTTATAAAATATTTTAAAAATTAATTAAAACATTTTAAAAACCAATTTCAAGTCTGCGTTTTAAACCAGAGAAATCAAAGAAGCGGGTTCCAGAGTCGGTTACGTGTGGGGAAGGATTAGCACCCCCACAACGCCCGTATAAATCAGTACCTTATTAATCGTGTGTTATCTCAAGTCTCGGTAAAAATTGGTTTTAAATTTAGTATTTCAAGTTGATTCCCAATTTAAAGAAAAATAATTCCATTTTTAATTGAAAATGATCCGGAATTTATAAATTCAAAATTTTCCTATATTCCCCAACAAACGTGGCAAAATATAGAAATTTTTATTATTTTTGGAAAACTTTTCGAATCATTCTCTTTTTAAAGAAGATATTCCGTTATTAATAATAATTGATGATATTCTCCCCAACAAACCCAGAGAACTCATGAATTATTTTAACTTGGGAGTATCTTTATTTTATTGAAAACCATTATCTTTTTTTGAAAACATTTAAAAGAAATGAATATGTGTATGCATGAGATAAATAAAATGACATAGCAAAATCTAAATAATATAATGCAACCTAAATGACATGACATGATTTGAATGACTTAGCATATTCTAAATGAAATGAAATATCTTAAGTTATATGATTCTAAATGAAATTAAATGACCTATGTAACATAATACATTCTATATGAAATGCAATATCCTAAGTCATATGACATGATCTAAATGAAATAAAATATTTTAGATGACATAATATATCCTAAATGAAATGAAATGACCTAGGTAATTTAATATATTCTACATGAAATGCAATATCCTAAGTCATATGATATAATCTAAATGAAATAAAATATTCTAGATGACACAATATATCCTAAATGAAATGAAATGATTTAAATGAGATAACAAATATGAATGATATGGCATATAATTTAAATGACATGGAATAAAATAATGCTATCATATAATATGCATGAAAATAAAAATAATAATGCATGAACATAGTATATGCTAAATAAAAATAACTAAATAAAAGCATAGGATATTATGAAATATTCAAAACCATATAATAAACCATATAACATCAAAAAATATAAATCAAAATAATAACAATATCATAGAAATTATTATAGCAAGAATCACATATTATATAAAGTGCATGAATATGAAAAATGCAATGCATGGAATGTATTTTTTCCTTTAATTAAGGAAATCCGTATATCTAAAAAGATATCCGGCTACCTTAGGAAAATATGTCAAATTAAATATTCTAAAACCAAAATACTTTGTGATTGTTTGAAAACAACTTTGAAAAGCTTGAAAATAAAAACTGGGCTAAATTTTTTTAAATGGCTCTAATTTCCTAAGTTTAAAAACTCCGGACTTGACTACCTTTAACCCGAGACTTGAAAAACCATTTTTAGAGTTTAAAAAGGCTTAGAAACTACCCTAAGTCAGTAGCTAACCCTCCTAATCAGCCCACTCTAAGTAACTTAACCAAAACAGAAAAATGATTTTTCTTTAAATTCAATTTTGACTCCACTGTCTAGTTTGAAGCCACGATTTTTTATCCTATTTTTAAAAGTTCAAAAAATTCTGAAAAACATACTGGAGACTCAGGACATGTAAAACTACATGGGAAAAAATCAGCTTAATTTTCTGATGAAAGATGAATTCCCAAAAAAATCGGAAATGTACGAGTACTGGGTGAAAAAACTGTTTTGTCAAAACACATTTTTTTGCCTTTGATAAAATCATTTAAAAATCAAAGTAAAATATTTAAAACTCACAAAATGACTTACAAACAGTAGCTAGGACTTTTTGAAAGTTAGATAAAAATTGGCTAAGTAAAAAAATCACAAAGGTAGAATAATCAATTTGACAAACTTTAATTTTCCACAAGTGTGCTCAAGAGAGCATGACTTTGAACCATTAATTGGCCTAAGTCATTATTCAAGTGGCATGAACATGAAATGCATGAAACAATATAGGAAACATAGTGCATGAAATGCATGAGCTTAAATCTAAATGTCATGAAAAAATGCATGGCATTCATATAGTGACCTAGACCTAAATGAACTTGCATGGCATTTAATGCAACCTAGACCTAAAATGCATGAACATGCATGGCAAATGAACCAAACCTAATAACTAAAATATGCATGGCATTTTGACAAACACAGAGCATGCTTAAACAAAAAACTCAACCAAATATCATGCAAATGCAAACCTATCAACTAACATGGCAAGAATGCACATAAAATGCAAAAATTCAAGGGTGGCCGAATGGAATAATGCAACTAGCAAACATGGCATTTTCACAAACACTTGGTATATTAGCATGCAAAACTAAATCAAATGTCATGCAAATGCAAACTACCAACTAACATGGTAAAAATGCAACACACAATGCAAAACACATGGAGTAGCCAAATGGCCTCAAGCTCCAACGAGCATGGCATTTTCACAAACACTTGGTATACTAACATGCTCAACTAAAATATAACACTCAAATCATGCAAAAACCACACAAGCATTTTCACAAACACTTATTATACTAAATCTAAAACATGCTCAACTAAGATATAAAACTCAAATCATGCAAAGACCACACAAGCATTTTCACAAACACTTGATATACTAAATCTAAAACATGCTCAAATTTAAACATCATGAAAACAGAAAATTAAAAATGCAAGAACATGATATTTAGAACATAAATGGCAACAAACAAAGCAACCAAATTAAAATATAACTCAAGAATATGAAGTAAAATAACATTTAAAACACCAAGATCAAAGAAAATAACATAAACAATATGGTAAAATAAATCAAAACAGCAACTTAAATGAATAATGTAGACCATTTGGCCATGGTGAGTTTATTGTAAAAAAAAAAATGGTAACAAATATATTTAAGAAAGAGATGAAGGAAGAACTTAAAAGAACAATAAAAAAAACATTTATTTAAAATAGAAACTCACCAAATAATAATCAAAATAGCCAAAACAAGAATGGAAAATCAAGAAAGTGCAAGAGTTGGTGCTCAAGAGCAACCTCAAGAAGCTATATTTCATGCTTTATCTCTTCAAACTTTCCTTTCTTTTCTAAACTTTTCTTTTTTGCTTTCAACCAAGGAGAGAAAAACCAAGTAAAAACCAAAAGAACTCAGCAAAATGAAGATCAAAAATGAAATTTCTGACCCCCATACTATGCTGGCCGAAACCCCCTCATATTGCCCAAGGATATTGTCATTTTTCATGTAACCAATTTTCCATCAAATGGCTAATAATTCAAGGTGAAAAATCATGAAATTACAACCTTTAGATTAGCATCTCAGCTCTCTCAAATTACAGTTGTTCAAGAATAATGTTGACATCTCTCTTGGCCTATGTGGCTTAATCACCATGGCTTGATCAAAGAGAATCTCTAACTAACTCTTGATTTTTAGCCATTTGATTGAAAAATCAGAAGCTTCCTCCTTCCTTTGGCCCTAGGCAGGCCAGCACTTCTCTTTTCCAGCCCAACTCTGATTTTTTGAAAGGCCCAAAGAAGCCCTTTTCGGTTGCTTGGGTGAAATGACCGTTTTGCCCCCCAGATGCGAATAAATATTAAACAGACTCCAAATTCAAATTTTATTTTTTTAATATTTCCAAAATAGTAAGACATTGAGTTCTGGAAGTTTTCAAAATTATCCGAGTCCGTTTGCTATTTATTTGGATTTTGTCTTCCAAAAATGCCTTTTTATGCCCCTACATTTTACCATTTTTTAAACGAGCTCCAAATCAAGGTTTTTCTTCACCAATATCTTCCAAATAATTTAAAAGTGTCATATGGAAGTTTTCATAATTTTTGGAGCTCATTTGGTATTTTTTCGGGATTTATCGGCTTGAATTACTGCATAGAAGGCCCGGGATTTGGCCATTTTGCAAACGAACTCCAAATCAAGATTTTCTTTTGCCAATCTCTTCCAAATAATTTAAAAATGATATTTCCCAAATTTCAGAATTTTGGAGTTCATTTACTATTTTTTCGGGATTTATCTTCTTGAATTATTGCATAGGAGGCCCGGGATTTGGCCATTTTGCAAACGAACTCCGAATCAAGATTTTCTTTTGCCAATCTCTTCCAAATAATTTAAAAATGAGATTTGCAAAATTTCAAAATATTTGGAGCTTATTTGCTATTTTTTCGGGATTTTCCTTTTTGAATTACTACATAAGAAGCCCGGGATTTGGCAATTTTGCAAACGAACTCCGAATCAAGATTTTCTTTTACCAATATCTTTCAAATGATTTAAGAATGAGATTGACAAATTTTCAGAATTTTCGGAGTCCATTTGCCATTTTCCCAAATTTTCCAATTTTGCCATTTTGCCTCTGAAACCCGATTTTGCTCAAAACAAGTCCGATTTTCAGATTTTCTTCAAGCTGAGCCTTGGGCTATCCTTTTTAATCATTCCTCATTCATTGGGGGCTTTGGTCTTACCAAATCAGGCCATTTCTGTGATTCTTCCCGATTTCACCGAAATCCACTAAAAACCTTAATTCTCGGTTTTCTCTTGGATTGACTTTTCTTTCGATTTTTCTTGCAAGTGACTTCTCCATTACCCGTAGTCAGTGCTTATCTTTCATTTGGAACCTTCAATTTCGACCAATTTGATCTTTTAAGCATTTTTCCCCAAATTTCTCGGATTAGGGTTTCCTTTCTACTGAATCTCCAAATACCAACTTTCGAACTCCATATCTTTCAATGTAGACCTCGGATTATCAAAATTCTTTCACCAATTTTCAATTGAGCTTAAAATCTTGATTTTGAAAGTGGGTTGATTTTTTCAGTAGTTGACTTTCTGGGGTTGACTTTTTCGTGGTTGACTTTTTCAAGTTTGACTTTTTATGCTCGCCCCTTTAAATTAAGTCTCGGAGTACCACCTGCAGGATGAAAAAAGTCTTTTTACACTCGGAAACATCAATTTAAGAAGAAAACATACCTGTTTTAGTGGTCCGGACAAAATTAGGTGTCTACAGCTGCCCCTCTTTGGCTATTGCTGAGAATCAAGAATCAGGCAAAGATAAATCGACACTAGTTTTGTACGGTCAGTGAACTCACATGTGAAGGAAAGGGAAAGGGGTTTTCTTTTTCATTCTTCTATCATTTTTTCATTTTTCATTTTCTATTTTTTCATTTTCTATTTTTTCATTTTCTATTTTTTCATTTTTTTTCCTTTTTTCTCTTTTTTCATTTTTTTCATTTTTTTTTAAACAATAAATTGAAAATTTTGTCCTTAAATTGAATTCCCTAAATAATCAAGGCTCGACCCGTCTTAAGGAAACAGATTCGATTTTCAAAAGAAAAATTATGCCCAAAGGTCTTTAAAATGGTGCCCGGAGGTCTTAAAATGGTGCCCGGAGGTCTTTAAAATGGTGCCCGAAGGTCTTTAAAATGGTGCCCGGAGGTCTTTAAAATGGTGCCCAGAGGCCTTACCCGTGATTTGAAAAATTATGCCCGGAGGTCTTAAAAATGGTGCCCGTAGGCCATACCCGTGAAAAAAAAAGTTATGCCTGGAGGTCTTAAAATGGTGCCCGAAGGTCTTAAAAATGGTGCCCGGAGGTCTTAAAATGGTGCCCGAAAATCTTAAAAATGGTGCCCGAAGGTCTTTAAAATGGTGCCCGGAGGTCTTTAAAATGGTGCCTGGAGGTCTTAAAATGGTGCCCGGAGGTCTTAAAAATGGTGCCAGGAGGTCTTTAAAATGGTGCCCGGAGGTCTTTAAAATGGTGCCCGGAGGTCTTTAAAATGGTGCCCGGAGGCCTTACCCGTGATTATAAAAAATATGCCCGGACGTCTTAAAAATGGTGCCCGTAGGCTTTACCCATGAAAAAAAAGTTATGCCTGGAGGGCTTAAAAATGGTGCCGGAAGGTCTTAAAAATGGTGCCCGGAGGTCTTAAAATAGTGCCCGGAGGTCTTTAAAATGGTGCCCGGAGGCCTTACCCGTGATTTGAAAAATATGCCCGGAGGTCTTAAAAATGGTGCCCGTATGCCTTACCCGTGAAAAAAAAAGTTATGCCCGGAGGTCTTAGAAATGGTGCCCGGAGGTCTTACTTGTGATTTGAAAAATTATGCCTCGAGGTCTAAAAAATGGTGCTCGTAGGCCTTACCCGTGAAAAAAAGTTATGCTCGGAGGTCTTAAAAATGGTGCCCGTAGGCCTTACCCGTGAAAAAAAGTTATGCCCGGAGGTCTTAAAAATGGTGCCGTAGGCCTTACCCGTGAAAAAAATGTTATGCCCGGAGGTCTTAAAAATGGTGCCCGTAGGCCTTACCCGTGAAAAAAAGAGTTATGCCCGGAGGTCTTAAAAATGGTGCCCGTAGGCCTTACCTATGAAAAAAAAGTTATGCCCGGAGGTCTTAAAAATGGTGCCTGTAGGCCTTACCCGTGAAAAAAAAAGTTATGCCCGGAGGTCTTAAGAATGGTGCCCGGAGGTCTTTAAAATGGTGCTCGGAGGTCTTTAAAATGGTGCCCGGAGGCCTTACCCGTGATTTGAACAATTATGCCCAGAGGTCTTAAGAATGGTGCCCGGAGGTCATAAAAATGGTGCCCATAGGCCTTACCCATGATTTGAAAAAATTATGCCCGGAGGTCTTAAGAATGGTGCCCCGAGGCCTTAAAAATGGTCTTTGAAGAATTGTTGAAAATTAACTTAAAGATTTTGAGAAGATGCTAATGCTTTTTGATGCAGATGCAGATGTTGAATAAGATACAAATGACTAAGACTGGTGCAAATGTCTTTGATGCAAATGTAAAAATAACTTAGATTGATGCAAATTTTCTTGATGCAGATGCCCTTACTAATTGTGTTCATGTAAATGGTTTATGATTATCACACAATAATGAAAATGCAATGATTCTAGAAATGATGCAATTGCTTGAGATGACGCAAATGCGAATTCCATGAAGAATGTAAATGTAAAGGTAAAATGCTGATGCTTATCGACACTGTGCAGATGCAAAAGCTCGATAAAGAGATGAGTGCTCATGAGTGATGCAAATGCCCTCGGTTGTTTTTCTAGACTTTGGCTTAGCTTTTCAAATTCATTTTTCCTCTTCAAATCAAAGTATATCTTCAATTCATTTTGGCTATTCTCTTTGCCCCAACAGTTTTCAAACTTTCATCAATAGAGATCTGAACTTGGTTATATTTCTTCTTCTCATATCTGGAAGTCAGGACCTATTCTGGCAGTTCTATACCTTTGAGTTAGAAAAATCCTTGTCTCATGTCAACATCAAAATGGGTATTTCAAAAAAATATATCTTTATTTGTTTTCTCATTTTGAAAACTTCTAAACAAAAAACATTAACCCCACAATTGTGATGTACAAATCTTTTGAAGACTAATGATCATTGTTAGAAATTTCTCTAAGTGTCGATCTGGTTTTTTCAACTGGGATTGGCAAGGCTTGGTATAACATGATTGTGGCTTTTCCAGGAAAACTTCATGACAAAAATGTATATCCCTTCTATGCTCACAAATGGAACAGGTTTTATAAATCATGAATTTATTGAGAACCAAAAAAATTCAACATTCTTTTAGTTTCCATATCAAGGCATTTTGACAAGCGTCAAGATTGGCTGGGATGTTCAAACCGAAAAGTTTAATCTTGGAGAAAAAGTTTCAGTTTTTTGAAGACAATCCTCTGAATGAGAATTGACAATTTGAGAGGTTCAGGCATTCCTAGATGTTCCTCGATGACCATTTTTTAAGATAACCTTCTCTTTTGTGGTATCGGCATTTTCATAGATGTCATCAAAAATTTCCATTTTACCCTAGACCGCTTATTTTTGGGTTTTCGCCCTAGAGTCCCATTCTTTCCAATTTTTCTCTTTTTTTACCATGCACTTGAGGCTTTCAATTTGCCATGTCTTACACATATTTTTTTTTTTTTTCATTTTGCCCCCTTCTTTTTCAACGGAGTGAGCCCGTTTTTATTCGGGGCTCTATTTGCTTTGCATCTGTCTTTGAGCTAGGACTCATTTCTCAATGATCTTTAAAAAGATCTTTCCTTGCATTTGTCCTCCAGTGTGGAGGGTGATCCTTGATCAGGGTTCAAAGAAGAAAGAATTTTTTTGGCTCAAAAGGGGTGAATATGGATAATAATTTTTCTCTTGTGAAAGGGATATGAAAGATGGCCATTCCTCATGTCAAGCACGAATATTCACATTGAAAAGCAATCCCCAAGGGAAATAGATATTCAGAATTTCATTTTGCACTTTGGAATCATCAGAATTCTCATATGCATCATATCACAAATTTTTCATTTTTCATCGCATGCCCCAATGATTCATGCATTTAGTCCATCCTTATTCACCATGTATCCATCATTTCCACATATGATGCCCCAATTTGATTAACCAATGAGAATTTGTATCAACGAGGAACATAGCAAGTCTAGGTCTATTTTGAAAAGGCTGAGTTTCCAATTTGAGTTCTTTGAAGAGACAAGGAAAATATGACCCATAGACGGGTTTTCTCTGGGACAAGGGATAATCTAGTTTAGTCATTGTGCCCCAGGGTGTCAATCATGAAGTGATGTTTGGGCAATTAGTGTTTTGGTCATTGGGAAAGGTCATGAATGGTTTTAGCACAATCTTGACACACACCAAATTATCACAATCTAGATTCTTGAAAGAATGTCTCATTTGTTTGAATTTCAAGGAATTTGAAAATTTTCAAAAAGTTCGTTCCTTTCTTCATAGCCTAAACTAAGATCTACGTCTTTGCTTATTCCGTGATGACAATGGTTTTATGAAGTCAAATCATTCATATCCCTTGAAGCATTAGGTCTTTCAAGTGTTCTTGGTTTAAGAGATTTAGGCTTAGGAAAACCTAAAGAGAAAGGAGAAGGTATTGGGTCATTTGTAACACTGATCATCAATCTTCTTGAGACTATCCATTATTAAAAATTCCTTAATGCTTGTTTTTGCAAATTCAAGTTATTGTTAAAACACAACAAACACAAAGCATTTAAAATTCAAAATTCATTTAATTCATGTAGATGTTAACATGAGACAAGTGCTTTCATCATCACAGTGTATAGAACTTCATGCGTCAAAAACCTAATATGATCATGCACAATGTTTTTTATGACACTTGGCTTCCCCATCTTCAAAACTTATCGAACCAGCCTTGATGAGATCTTTGACCTTGTACTTCAAAGCGTGGCAGTTCTCTATTGAGTGACCTTGATTGCCAGAATGATAACCACAACACTCATTAGCATCATACCAACTCGGATAAGGGGGCTTCAGAGGCTCTATTTGCATGGGTGTTACAAGGTGATTCTAGATGAGTTGAGGTAATAGCTCACTATATGTCACAGGAATCGGGTCATTCCTGATTTCTTTTTAGCTTTTTATGCCCCCTTCGATTATTCCCAAGGGTGTTCGATTGATAGACAGATGTAAATTCTGGTGTAGTTGCAGTCATTGGTTGGTAAGGATAAAAATCTTGGGAGACATTGTTCAGGGTAGAGTAAAATGGCTGATACGAGGAGAATTGGGGAGGTGGGGCAAAGTCTTCCACGACTTGGGTATCTTTCTTTTTCTTTTCAGATGCCCCTTTTTCCTTGGTATTGGATGTTCTTTCTCCTTCAATTTTCCCAACTTTGATAGCATTCTCAATCATCTCCCCTGAAATTACCATGTCCGAAAAATTCTTCGTGGTGTTGTTGACAAGTATATCATAGTACGGGGCCTGCAGTGTATTCACAAAAATGACAATGGTTTCCTTCTGAGTTAAGGGCGGTTGTACTTGGATGGCCAGGCTCATCCACCGTTGCGCATATTCTTTGAAGCTCTCATTAGCTCTTTTCTTCATATTTTGCAAGGTGAGACGGTCAGGCGCCATGTCGGTCATATGCTTGTACTGGTTTAGAAAAACCCTAGCCAGGTCATTCCAAGAGCTAATCTGATTCTTGCTCAACTGACTATACCACCTAATTGCAGATCAGCTGAGGCTATCCTGAAAGCAGTGAATCAAAAGCTTATCATTATCTATATGACTTGTCATCTTCCGGCAGAACATAGTGATGTGGGCTGATGGATCGATCGTCCCGTCATATTTCACAAAGTCAGAGATCTTGAACTTGGGAGGAATGACTAAATAGAAGACCAAACATCGTTCTTTCGCATCTAAACTCCCAAATACATCTGTATTTTCTACTGCCCGGAGCCTTTCATCTAACAACTGATATTTCCCTTGGGAATCTGCCAACTCAACCTCATTTACTGCAACCATTTTCAACTTTGCCTATTCAGCTGGATCATCTGAGTTTAGGATATTGACGGGGTTAACTGTGTTTTTGGAATCCATCATTACGACCTCATTCTGACCCTTTTGTGCCTCTAACTCTTTCCTGGCGACAAAGTTTTCAATGTATCCTTTTCCCTTGATTATGGCGGACATCAGCTCCATTAATTTAGTCATCTGATCCTTAGATTCTGCTTGAGACTTTGCTAGCTGTTCTCGCAATTCTCTCTGTTCCCTTTCAATTTTTTCCATTCGGGCAACTTGTTCATCCTCCATAGCACCAGCCTGTATTAAAAGTGTACTCAGTACTTCTTCTGATTTGAAATGGAAGTTCTTTCAAAGACTCCTAAAGCCAACTTCTGTTTTATTTCCCCCAAATATATGTCATGATGAATGAGCCATGATTGTCATTTGATGCATGTGAAGCCTAAACAATATGATGTATGGACATGTACAATGGAAACATGCTGACCATATATGTAATAAATCCAATCACAATGCCAACATGTTGCAAACAAAGAATAAACAAATCAACACATGGATATATGCAATGACTGATCATGTGCATTTTAGCATATTTCCCAATGAATGATCATATATCCTATGAATGCAACACGGTGTCAATTATGATACATGCAAACAATGAATGATTGATACAGAGTATATACAAAGAAAATGATGCTAACCATGTGTGTCATGAATGCGACCTAATGCTAATCATGATGTATGTAATAAGCAAATTAATGCATGGATATATACAGAAAAATCATGCTGATTATGAATGCATAAATACAACCTGATGCTAACATGATACATGTATGAATGTATGGTATGAACAATAATTGATCGGATGCAAAATGCAAAAGGGGAAGATATCACGGAGGAAATAAGAATCGGAGGAACTTAATCATCAACCTCACATAAATTTGAAACATAATCAATACATTCCCATATCAATGTTCACAAATGGTATAAACCATGTTTTACAAAATTTGAACAATGGTTAAAACTGTCTTTTACAAGCCCTTTATTCTTCCTAGCATTCTAAGGCTATAAGAGCCGGCTACTGAAAAAGTGAAATCCTATTACATCATATAAGACCGAAGTCTTTCCACCTCAATGCTGTAAATCTCCCAATCCTAATGACGCTTTCCCAGTCCTCTATCAATCAGTGTCGTTGGATCCAACCACTTGGCATCTATAAGAGTTTGCACTTTCTTTTTGAAGGCCATACAATCTTCAATGCTATGGCCAACAATTCCACAGTGATAATCACATCTTGCATTTGGATTATACCCTTTTGGATATGGTGGTAATAGGGGTTTCAATGGGATACAGGCAACCATGTGATTTTGGATCAGTATAGGGAGAAGCTCTCGGTAGCTAATTGGAAGGGGATCAAAAGGCCTTTGGGTCTTATCCTGGGGTCGTTTCTTAGTCACACTTGGCCTAGGAGTTGGGGCACTTGGTGGTGGCACTAAGGTTCGAACCAGTGTGTTTACATGGAGATGTGGCGAAACAGCATGGTAAGGGTATGGATTTGGACACGGGGCCTTTGGAGGTTGTACATAGCTCGAGGTTCCTATCCCATATGCTGGATAAGGTGATTGATGAGGAAAATAGCATGAACTGGCAGTTGGTGGTGATGGAGTGGGATTTAGGAATCTCGTAGTGGTTATCCCAATGGACGATTGGACCATAGTAGGGTGGGGATACTGGTTTGGACCTAGAACAGTTTGCTGGTATGGTACAGGATCCGAGGTTTCTATCTTTGGTACCAGGCTCTCATGTTTAATCATTTTCATGATTTTGTCCATAATTTCATCAGGATTGCAACCTTTGTGGCATTGACAAGTGCAGGATCCAGCAAGGATTGTATGTTCTAGACCTAATGGTTTTGGTTGATCCGAAGGCGATGCAGAGCCCTGAGAAAGTTCCTTTTTTACTTTTACCCATATCCTCAACCATTTTTAGCAATTTGGCCAACTGTTCCTTCACTTCTCGGATTTCATGTCTACATTCCTCTTGGTTGCGTTCCAAAACACCCAATCGTTCCTCCGATTCATTCCTCATATCTCGAACCCCTTTCATGCAAATGAAAATGTCATGAGATTAAGAATACAATTATGAATGTACATACTCTATTCCTATGTGCATGAATATACTGATGATTAATGCATGAACATATACAGAGAAATTATGGTGACTATGTATGCTATGGATGCAATCTAATGCCAACATGATGGATTAAAAAAAATGAATAAATTGATGCATAAGTATATACAAATAATGACTATGCATGTCATAAACGTATTCTACAATGAATGACCATGCATGCTATGATGTCAAAATGATACATGCGGAGAATAAATGAATTAATACAAAGGTAGGTACAAAGAATGACCATGTATATCACAAATGTATTCTACAATGAATAACCATGCATGTTAGGACTGTGACATGATGTCAAAATGGTAAATGTTAAGAATAAATGAATTAATACAAAGGTAGGTACAAAGAATGACCATGTAATCACAAATGTATTCTACAATGAATAACCATGCATGTTAGGATTGTAACACGATGTCAAAATGATACAAATAAAGAATAAATGGATTAACACCAAGGTATATACAAAGAAATCAATGATTACACGAAATTGATGTGATAACTCGTATAATTATATAGTTTTTAGTTATGTTTTATTAATGTTTTGTGTCAAATACGAGTTATTATTGTTTAGTCTAATTGTGTTTATGATCTTTTATATTTTTATGTATTTTGGTGTTTTTCACAAGTTTCTTTGAGTGATTTCAGATTACTAGAATTAAGGGCAAATCCAGTTCAGTTTCAGTTCCGACACCTTGTGCCATATCAGCTATATCTCGAGTTTCACTGAAGCAATAAGGCTGAAATTTGTAGCCATGCAAAGCTAAGAGGCATATCTATCTTTTTCATGTTTTATACTTCTTAAAACGGAGTCGTTTTCCCTAGCGAAATCGACCATCAAGTTGGCTGATGTGCAATGACGTCTGTGCTGACATGTTTTCGTATTATGCCCATATCTTCTTATCCACATCAGAAAATGAGCTGATTCCAACGGCTATGGTTCCGTAACTGATAGGGGAACCTTTGTCTAGAAGACCATCTGATCAGATCAGGCCTCCAATATTGAAGAAATCGACCATCAAGGTGGCTGATGTGCAATGACGTCTGTGCTGACATGTTTTCGTATTTTGCCCATATCTGCTTAACCACATCAGAAAATGAGCTGATTCCAACGGATATGGTTTCGTAACTGATAGGGGAACCTTTTTCTAGAAGACCATGTGATCAGATCAGGCCTCCAATATTGACGAAATCGACCAACAAGTTGGCTGATCAAAATCGTCATATACCTACCTTTGAAATTTGTAAAGCTTGTCTCTTGTCATTTAGCCCTCCAAAATGTGTATAAATAGAGGGCCTTGGATGATTGTAAGGGATCATATTGGAGATTGGTAGGATATTAGCCATTTTAACAAAATTCTCTAAGTTTTCTTCTTCTTTCTTTTCTCTAGTTTTCTTTCTTTTCTCTAGTTTTCTTTTTCTTTAGAGAGAGCAAGAGGTTGGATAATTAATATTCTTCCTCTTCTTCTTTCTTTCTTTTATTTTCTTCTTAGATTTTCTTTAATTTTATGTTTATGTTTACAATGCCTATGCTAGGCTAAACTTCTATTTGGTTAAGGGTGATTTCAAAGCTCTAGACATGTTTTATAATTGATTTTCAGATTCTATCTATCATTAATTTTCTATCAAAGTTGCTTATGTTCTTCTACAAGAATTGTTCATGATGTTGTCTTGATTTGTTTAGGTGTACAACTAGATAGATCTTGATAATTATCTATTGCTAGTTTAGGAGTCTTGATCCGTGTAATTGTCTTGATTTCCTATTCATAAGTGGCAATTTGTGATTAATGATTATGGTCAAGTTTTCAATAATTGCAAAGTGGAACATAACCTAAGTTGAACAATCCGAGCTTATGTGTTTGTTGCTTAGATCAACCTATCTTTCTCATCATAAAGCTGCCATTAAATTGAATCTAGAGAGCTTATTCTAGGTTGTTTGATGGTTAGAGATTAAATAGAGAGCTTGTTCTATTTAACGACAAACTAAGGAAAGATTGGGATAACAGAGCTTGTTGTTATCTACGGTTGTTAACTTTGATAGTTGGTTGATATTGATAGATCTGAAATTGATTCTTAATGATGTCTAGTGGTGGAGAATGAAACCTTAACCATATTTTTCATATTTGATTCTTCTTACTTACTTGTTTTCTTACTTTTCTAGTTTGCTTATTTTTAAAAGTATATTTATTTTTATTGGCTGGTTATACCGCCTAATTTGTATATTAACTTTGTTTTATTTTTATTGGCTGGTTATACCGCCTAATTTAGTATATATATTTTTATTGGCTGGTTATACCGCCTAATTTAGTATATATATTTTTATTGGCTGGTTATACCGCCTTGCATCTTATTCTTATTATTTACTTTAGTTTAAATCTGGCTTCAAAAACCCCTTTTCTTTTATTGTTTTCTTTGAATGTAAGTTATAAACTAATAACTCATAAATTAAAACCCAATCCCTGAGGACTCGACCCTTGCTAACTACTATACTTACAATTGATCTTTTTAGTGCAAGGTTAAATAAGATACACTCTTTTGGGTGCTCCAAGTTTTTGGCGCCGTTGCCGGGGATTGCTTTCTTTAGTTTATTAGTTTATTGGTTTATTCTTATTTTCTGTTCTAATTATTTACTTTCTTATTTTTTTTTTATTAGTGAATGTTCCAAGCCCCCGAAGAAGACTTACGACTTAGGAAAATTCGGGAATTTATAACTTCTCACCAACAACCAATTGAGGAGTTGATCCAAAACATCCAAGAGAAGCAAGGAGAGATGGCAGCAGCTGACAACCGAACTCTCAAGGAGCTAGCCGCTCCGGACTTGGGTCAACAACCATTATGCATTGAATATGCTAATCTTGAGGTAGCTTTTGAATTAAAATCTGGTTTGATTCATCTTCTCCCAACTTTTCATGGTTTTGCAGGAGAGGATCCAAATAAGCACCTCAAGGAATTCCATGTAGTTTGCTCAAGCATGAGACCAACAGGGGTCACGGAAGAGCAAGTTAAGTTGAGAGCCTTCCCATTCTCTCTAGCTGATTCAGCAAAGGAATGGCTCAACTATCTACCATCCGGGACCATCACTACATGGAATGATTTGAAGAAAGCATTCTTGGAAAGGTATTTCCCAGCATCTAAGGCTGCCAACATTAGGAAAGAGATATGTGGGATTCGGCAATACAACGGAGAGTCCTTATATGAATATTGGGAGAGGTTCAAGAAACTTTGTGCATCATGTCCACATCATCAGATAAGTGAACAACTTCTCATCCAATACTTCTATGAAGGTCTCATGCCCATGGAGAGAAGTATGATAGATGCCGCTAGTGGGGGAGCTCTAGTTGATAAGACTCCCAGGGCTGCTAGAACATTAATCTCCAATATGGCAGCCAATTCTCAACAGTTCTCAATGAGACAAGATCCACCACCACAACCCAAGAGAGTTAATGAGGTAAGTATATCATCCCTTGAACAAAAATTTGATAAACTGACTTCTCTTGTTCAACAATTGGCTGTAGGTAAAATACAACAAATAAAGGCTTGTGGTATATGTTCAAACATAGGGCACCAAACTGATATGTGTCCAACACTTCAAGAGGATACCAATGAACATGTGAATGCCATGGGTGGATTTCAGAACCAATCAAGGAAATATGATCCCTACTCAAACACTTACAATCCAGGATGGAGGGATCATCCAAACTTCAATTATGGAGGGAACCAATCACAAACTATTGCTCCACCATTTGACCACAGGCCACCGGGTTTTCAGCAAAGAGTGCAACAACCATACCAAACCCGACAACAACTACCACCCACCCAAAATTCAGGTACTTCTCTTGAAGATATTGTTAAAGCTCTTTCTACTAATACAATTCAATTTCAACAGGAAACAAAGACAAGTATTCGAAATTTGGAGACTCAAATAGGGCAATTGGCAACAACCATGAGTCAAATGCAAGCAAGGGATTCTGGGAAATTACCTTCCCAAACCATAGTGAATCCAAGAGAGAATGCCAATGCTATAAATTTAAGAAGTGGGAAACAGCTAGAGAAACCACAAAATGATAGTGCTCAAGGGGAGAACAATACCATGGCATCCTCTTCACATCCCAACGAGCCACTAAAAAAGGTAATTCCTAAACCATCCTTTCCTTCTTATATAACTCCTCCACCTTTTCCTAGCAGGTTAGCAAAGTCCAAGAAGGAGGAGCAAGAGAAGGAAATTTTGGAAACCTTCCGGAAAGTAGAGGTGAACATTCCTTTACTAGATGCTATCAAGCAAGTGCCAAGATATGCCAAGTTCCTAAAAGAGTTGTGCACATCTAAACGGAAGTTGAAATGGAATGAAAAGGTAAGTGTAGGGGAGAATGTGTCAGCTGTTCTTCAAAAGAAACTCCCACCTAAATGCAAGGATCCAGGTATGTTTACCATTCCTTGTAAGATAGGCAACACCAGGTTTGAGCGTGCTATGCTAGATCTAGGGGCATCTATTAATGTCATGCCATATTCAATTTATGCTTCATTGAATCTAGGACCATTAGAGGAAACCGGTGTTATAATACAACTTGCTGACCGTTCTAACACTTATCCAAGAGGAGTTGTAGAAGACGTTCTTGTACAGGTTAATGAATTGGTTTTTCCCGCTGACTTTTATGTTATTGAGATGGAAGATGAGATGTCTTCTAATCCCACACCTATTCTATTAGGGAGACCATTCTTGAAAACAGCAAGAACTAAAATAGATGTACATGATGGCACTTTAACTATGGAATTTGATGGTGAAATAATTCGCTTTAACATTTTTGAGGCCATGAGATATCCTAGTGATGTGCATTCTGTTTTTAATATTGATATAATTGACTCACTAGTGCAGCAAGCTTATGAGCTAGATGGTGAAGATAGTGTAGAAATAGTCCTTAGCAACCATCTCGGAATGGGGAATGCTAAACTAGCCTTGAGTGACCAGGTGGAAGGGGCACTAGAATCTTTACACTCGCTGCAACCTAAAGATGCAAGGTTTGATGTTTCATTTATTGATTTACCTTTATCTAATGAGAAACTTCTACCTTCCATTTTGCAGGCACCAACTTTAGAGTTGAAACCACTACCGAACCACTTGAAATATTTGTTCTTAGGGGAAAAGGACACACTACCTGTCATCATTGCCAAAGAGCTCACACCTTTGCAAGAAGAGCGACTTATCCGGGTGCTTAGAGAGCATAAAACAGCAATTGGTTGGACAATTGCCGATATCAAGGGAATAAGCCCATCCATGTGCATGCACCGGATTTTGTTAGAGGAAGGGTCTAAACCAACAAGAGAAGCACAAAGGAGATTGAACCCTCCTATGATGGAGGTTGTGAAAAAGGAGATACTGAAGCTCCTAGATGTTGGAGTGATCTATCCTATCTCGGATAGCAAATGGGTGAGCCCAGTCCAAGTGGTTCCAAAGAAATCAGGTGTAACGGTGGTAACAAATAATGAGAATGAACTTGTTCCTACTAGGATTCAAACAGGATGGCGAGTTTGTATTGATTATCGTAAACTTAATTCCACAACTCGCAAAGACCACTTTCCTTTACCTTTTATTGATCAAATGCTTGAAAGGTTAGCTGGCCATTCTCATTATTGTTTTCTTGATGGTTTTTCAGGTTATAATCAGATAGCCATTGCTCCGGAGGACTAAGAGAAAACAACATTCACATGTCCATTTGGTACTTTTGCATACCGGCGTATGCCATTTGGTCTTTGTAATGCACCAGCTACATTCCAAAGGTGTATGGTTAGCATATTTTCAGATTATGTAGAGAACATCATAGAAGTGTTTATGGATGATTTTAGTGTCTATGGTGATTCTTTTGATAGATGTCTAGAGAACCTTACACTTGTACTTGAAAGATGCATGGAAACTAACCTTGTTTTGAATTGGGAAAAATGTCACTTTATGGTAGAACAAGGAATAGTTTTGGGTCATGTTATTTCTTCTAGAGGGATGGAGGTTGATAAATCTAAAATAGATATTATGCATTCTTTACCACCTCCCACAAATGTGAGAGAGGTTCGTTCTTTTCTTGGACATGCAGGTTTCTATAGGAGATTTATCAAAGACTTCTCAAAGATCACATTACCTCTTTGCAAGCTACTACAAAAAGATGTGGTTTTCCACTTTGATGATAAATGCAAAGAGGCGTTTGAAACATTGAAGGGACTCTTGACATCAGCTCCTATCATGCAACCACCAGATTGGAATATACCTTTTGAAATCATGTGTGATGCTAGTGACTATGCCATTGGAGCTGTTTTGGGCCAACGGGTTGGCAAAGCCTCACATGCCATTTATTATGCCTCACGAACTCTTAATGATGCTCAATTGAACTATTCCACTACTGAAAAAGAACTTTTGGCTGTTGTATTTGCTTTAGAAAAATTTCGATCTTATTTAATTGGTACTAAAGTAATTGTATTTTCTGACCATGCAGCCCTTAGGTACTTACTCACTAAG
This sequence comes from Fremontodendron californicum, assembly GCA_030761205.1. NCBI lineage: Eukaryota > Viridiplantae > Streptophyta > Magnoliopsida > Malvales > Malvaceae > Fremontodendron > Fremontodendron californicum. The sequence continues at coordinate 21,831,616 of JAULJL010000018.1, read as the reverse complement.
AAGGAGGCCAAACCAAGGTTGATCAGATGGATACTTCTCTTACAAGAGTTTGATTTGGAGATAAAAGATAAGAGAGGTAGTGACAACTTGGTTGCGGACCATCTTAGCCGTTTAGTTCATGAAGATGATGCACTACCCTTGAATGAGAACTTTCCGGATGAGCAAATTCTTTTTATAAGAACAACAACTCCTTGGTATGCTGATATTGTTAATTACTTAGTTACCAAGAAGTTGCCACAAGAGTTGACACAAGCTCAAAGAAATAAGATCAAGAGTGATGCCAAATACTACATATGGGATGATCCTTACCTTTGGAAGCATTGCTCCGATCAGATTATAAGAAGGTGTGTACTCAAAACTGAATTTCAATCTATTCTCACCTTTTGTCACTCTTATGCATGTGGAGGACACTTTGGATCCAAAAGAACAGCCATGAAAGTTCTTGATTCTGGATTTTATTGGCCTACCATATTCAAAGATGCATACCTCTTTTGCAAGTCATGTGATCGTTGCCAAAGAACTGGTAACTTAGGTGCTATAAATCAAATGCCTCAAACTCCAATACTTATTGTTGAAATTTTTGATGTATGGGGCATGGATTTCATGGGACCTTTTCCTCCTTCTTTTGGTAATCTTTATATTTTACTTGCCGTTGATTATGTTTCAAAGTGGGTGGAAGCAAAATCCACTAGGACTAATGACTCTAAAGTTGTTTCAGATTTTGTCAAGACTAACATCTTTGCTAGGTTTGGAATGCCAAAGGCCATAATCAGCGATAGAGGTACTCACTTTTGCAATAGGACTATGGAAGCACTTTTGAGGAAGTATAACATCACACACAAGGTCTCCACCTCATATCATCCTCAAACTAGTGGGCAAGCTGAAGTGTCAAACCGAGAAGTTAAGTCCATCCTTGAAAAGACAGTTAATCCAAATAGGAAGGATTGGAGTTCACGACTTGATGATGCACTTTGGGCTTATAGGACAGCATATAAGACACCCATTGGTATGTCTCCTTATCGACTTGTTTATGGTAAGCCTTGTCATCTTCCGGTTGAATTGGAACATAAATCATATTGGGCTATCAAACAATGCAACATGGAGATGGATGAGATAGGAAAGAAAAGAAAACTTGACCTACAAGAATTAGAGGAGATAAGGAATGATGCCTATCAGAATTCTAGGATTTACAAGGAAAAAACTAAGGCATTCCATGACAAGATGATATCAAGAAAAGAATTTGTTGTTGGACAAAAAGTTCTTCTCTTCCATTCACGCCTTAAGTTATATCCAGGTAAGTTACGTTCTCGTTGGGTTGGACCTTTTGTTATTACTAATGTATTTACTCATGGTGCAGTTGAAATCCAAAGCCCGAAAACAGATAAGGCATTCAAAGTGAATGGTCATAGATTGAAGCCTTACTATGAGAACTTTCCAATACAAGATGTGGAGGAGTTTCCACTTTTTGAGCCAAAGTATGTTGAATAATAATGGCATGGGTCTAAGTCAAGCTGAGGACAATAAACCAAGCGCTTCTTGGAGAGGCAACCCAAAAGGATGGAGAGCATCTATTATATCAGATTTGCATATTCCTTACTCTCCATCATTCTATCTTTTATTGTTTTTCTTTTCTTTTGTTTAATAGTTCTTTTCTCTTACATATAATTCTTGCATTGGGGGATAATAGCATTACATTGAGGGCAATGTAAAAATTATGTGTGGGGGGAAGAATTTAGGATTTTATTTAGAGTGTTTTGTTTTTGAGTCTTTTTATGTTGTTTTTCTTTTTGATCCTTGTGTTGAAAATAACTAGATGTAAATATAATTTTTTTTTAACCCCGGTTAAATGGCGGATAACGGTACTCCGTGATTATTTAAATCGGTTCCATCAGCTACCCACAAAACTGATATTGTATATAAATTTCTCTTCCAATTTCTCTTTCAATTTTTTTTTTCATTCTTTTTTTTCAGGATGGATGATATTCTCACAAGATTGCAGAAACGATTTCCTCCTTTTCCTCGAAATATTTTACTGAAGCTTTACCAAGTTCGACTTGAAAGATTAAGAATGCTTATGCACAAAGGGATTCCTGACGACATACGTTGGATAATTGAAGCCAAGGTACGTGAAGATGAATATCTTCCTGTTTTGCATTTACCAGGTACAGGTAGAAGCACTTTTGCAAAGAAGCGACGAGCAAAGCGCATAAGTTCAAATTGCCACAAATGTGCACGATGGACGTGTAACGGTAAATGTCGTTCTATTGGGATTCCGTCCTCTAATCGAGATGATAAAATTGAATTCATTAAGGATGGACTGAGTAAGGAGAATTTGGGTAATATCCAACTTTCTCTTGAGACGCATCCTAGTGGAGACGTACAAAGAGAAATTCTTGATTTATGGCCGCAATTCCAAAGGGAATGGCAACATCTTGGGAATCTGATGTTAAAAGACCCTGTTTGCCAGCTTGTAAGAAAACTGGATGGGAAGCATATCCTCGACTCATAGAAGGCGTTTAAGCCGTTTCTGGACGTAAAACCAGAGGAAGATGTGAGCCACAATCACAACTACAATAAATGACTTCTCAGCTTTTGGTTTGATTTGCAATAACTTTATTTTGGTTTAATTTACGTGTTGTTCGATTTGTGTAACTATTCTCGTTTTTTTTTTTTTTTTTTTTTATTTGTCTTTTACGGTTGATTTTTTTTTCTCTTTTTGATTTTCTTCCTGAAATCACGCAAAAATCTTTTGTTAGGTTAACATTTTCTTCTGACAGGTCAGATACACTTTCGGCGACATTATTACTCTTGTCTGATTCACTACTGAGTCCTCTATATATTACACCATGTACTCATTCTCTTTCAGGCACTCGAAAAAAAAAATGGCAAGTACTTCATCCCAGCGCATTAAAAAAATTTGTGTCTTTGGAGGTGCTTATCCAGGAAAAAATAACATATTCGCTGATGAAGCCATAAGAGTTGGAGTAATACTTGCCCAACAAAAGATCCACTTGATTTATGGAGGCGGTAGTACGGGTTTAATGGGAGCAGTCGCTACAGCAGCACACGCCGGAGGAAGTCCAGTTCTAGGAATCGTGCCAAAACTATTCACAAGTTTTTGTGGACCCACCGTGGGTAAGGAAATACAAGTCTGGAGTGTCCCTGAACGGATAACAATCATGTACCATTCTGCCGATGCATTCATTGCTTTACCAGGAGGTCTGGGTACATTGGAAGAAATAGCTTGCGTGGCTTCTTGGTCATCTTTGGTCACAAATAAGAAACCCATTGGTTTGCTTAATATTAATGGTTATTTTAGTAATTTGCTTTCATATTTAGATAATGCTGTGGATAATGGATTCATGTTTTCAGAGGCAAGGAGAACCATAATTTCTGCTACAACCATTGAAGATTTACTCAAAAAGCTCCAAGCTTATGAGTGTTTATCTGCTACGGTTGTTTCGCAAACGCTCGGAAAAAGAAAAAGAGATATGGACGAGCAAGGAGTGGATTGCACTTTGTCTTTGTGACATTATCTAACATTTTGCTTGTTGTGTCTCAGTTATAATAAGTGGTTAGCAACCTCTGCAGGTAATATCTCCTAAATTCTACCTTTAAAATTTGACATTGGGGACAATGTCATATTTTAGTAGGGGGTAAGGGACATATTTTGCTAATTTAATAAAAAAAAAAAAAAAAAATTTTAAGAAGTATTCATTCTGAACAAGGTCTGAGTAAGGGAGACTTGAGACATACCTTGTCAGTTTGATTTCTTCTTTTCAAAAAAAAAAAAAATAAAAAAAAAAAAAAAATAAAGAGTTTGTTGTGTTTTAAGCAATTTAGAAGTATTCATTCTGAACAAGGTCTGAGTAAGGGAGACTTGAGACATACCTTGTCAGTTTGATTTTAATCTTTTTATGTTTACTTGTTAATTTTTGTTTAGTATTTTAGGATTATTTAGGTTGCATGAGTTTGTTTTGTTTTGAGTCTTAGTTGTTCCTATTCTTATGTTATTAGTTCTTTTCTCTTACACATGATTCTTTCATTTGAGTTAATAGACTTACATTGAGGACAATGTAAGAATTAAGTGTGGGGGGGAATGATTTAGGATTTCTTTTTTTTTTTTGTCTACTATTTTTTTTTCTTTATTATTATTATTATTTTTTTTTGTGAGTTTTAGTTCCTTTTTAATACAATGATGAGATATGAATTGCATAAGTCTAAAACAGATTTATTAGTAAGAAGATTTTCATGAGAATTGAGCTTGATGTCAACCTTTTTATGAGCCAATGTTAATATAATATGTTGATTGAGAAAGAAGCATGTTTAGACTTAATCTGACTTGTATAATCATCCTTGTGAGTTTTTGAGCCTATAATGATTGATGCATTATACAAATCAATCTAATTTCTTTCTTGAGTGCTCTTATGATTACATGATTCTCTAGAACTTGCTTTAAACCGTTTGAGACTATATTGATACATGTGACAACATGAATATGATAGAGGCATTAGGATTTTTAGCCAGGGCCAAACAGCCATCCCTTATTGATGTTCCAAGAGAACACACCCTTAGTGAACCAATTTGAGCCTACATTGAATAAGCTATCTCTTTGGTAACCATAACTTGTCCCTAACCTAAATATACTTATATCTTTACCTTTGTTCCAAAGATGAATTAGCATGTTTTGAGACAAGTTGCAAAGGCAAGGGATATTTTTAGTTAAAAATTTGGGTTAGAAACAAGAAATAAGTGTGGGGGGAAAAGAAAAGAAAAGTCAAGAGAAAAAGAAATGGAATACTGGCAAATACATTCCTATGTAAAAAAAAAAAAAAAAAAAATATGAATCATCTCTTGAATTTGTGGAAAAAGAAAAAGATGTTACAAAGTCGTTTAGAATGAAGAAAAGGCCCAACATGAATATCCGGCCTAGGTGACTATGTACTTGTAAAGGGTTTTGAGAAGTTTCTTTGTATGATCTTTTTATATCTCTAAACTTTATGAACTCTTTGGAACCTTTGTGATATCTTTATCCTTTTGTTCTTCAACCACATTACAAACCCCTTGGCCCCATTACAACCTTGATTAAAGACCTCTTGATTCATGAAGTTGTATGATCTAAATAGTGGAGAATAGGTGGACAAGCAAGAATATGGTAGAACTGTTTTCATGAGATTGATTGAGTGTAAACACTTCACCACTACTTTAAAGAGTGAAAATCATGAGGGTATCCCATGTGAGAAGTTGAGATTAAATTTGAACATGCAATATTTTGATTGAGATATGTTATGCTAATATTGGCTTAACTCAAACAATTTACATTCAAGCATGATTTTTTGTGAAATTCTTTAAGCTATTGATTAGTTTATAAGACTTGTTCAAATATTGTCTCTAATTTGTATTGAAAGGATTAGGAGTAAATATTTTTAGTATATGCAGTTTATTTATATTTTAGTTTTTCAATGTTTGTGGGTATCGTTCTAGTAAACCCTCACGAGACTAAACTCGTCCACTAGGGACACCTAGGGGTTTAAAGGCTTGTGTCACATGCTAAGTGCCACCGTGATTTCCTACGAAAATGGATTAGATTAGATTTTCTTATTTTATTTTTATTGAGTCGTTGCTAGGGACTAGCAACAATCTAAGTGTGGGGGGTGTGATAACTCGTATAATTATATAGTTTTTAGTTATGTTTTATTAATGTTTTGTGTCAAATACGAGTTATTATTGTTTAGTCTAATTGTGTTTATGATCTTTTATATTTTTATGTATTTTGGTGTTTTTCACAAGTTTCTTTGAGTGATTTCAGATTACTAGAATTAAGGGCAAATCCAGTTCAGTTTCAGTTCCGACACCTTGTGCCATATCAGCTATATCTCGAGTTTCACTGAAGCAATAAGGCTGAAATTTGTAGCCATGCAAAGCTAAGAGGCATATCTATCTTTTTCATGTTTTACACTTCTTAAAACGGAGTCGTTTTCCCTAGCGAAATCGACCATCAAGTTGGCTGATGTGCAATGACGTCTGTGCTGACATGTTTTCGTATTATGCCCATATCTTCTTATCCACATCAGAAAATGAGCTGATTCCAACGGCTATGGTTCCGTACCTGATAGGGGAACCTTTGTCTAGAAGACCATCTGATCAGATCAGGCCTCCAATATTGAAGAAATCGACCATCAAGGTGGCTGATGTGCAATGACGTCTGTGCAGACATGTTTTCCTATTTTGCCCATATCTGCTTAACCACATCAGCAAATGAGCTGATTCCAACGGCTATGGTTTCGTAACTGATAGGGGAACCTTTTTCTAGAAGACCATGTGATCAGATCAGGCCTCCAATATTGACGAAATCGACCAACAAGTTGGCTGATCAAAATCGTCATATACCTACCTTTGAAATTTGTAAAGCTTGTCTCTTGTCATTTAGCCCTCCAAAATGTGTATAAATAGAGGGCCTTGGATGATTGTAAGGGATCATATTGGAGATTGGTAGGATATTAGCCATTTTAACAAAATTCTCTAAGTTTTCTTCTTCTTTCTTTTCTCTAGTTTTCTTTCTTTTCTCTAGTTTTCTTTTTCTTTAGAGAGAGCAAGAGGTTGGATAATTAATATTCTTCCTCTTCTTCTTTCTTTCTTTTATTTTCTTCTTAGATTTTCTTTAATTTTATGTTTATGTTTACAATGCCTATGCTAGGCTAAACTTCTATTTGGTTAAGGGTGATTTCAAAGCTCTAGACATGTTTTATAATTGATTTTCAGATTCTATCTATCATTAATTTTCTATCAAAGTTGCTTATGTTCTTCTACAAGAATTGTTCATGATGTTGTCTTGATTTGTTTAGGTGTACAACTAGATAGATCTTGATAATTATCTATTGCTAGTTTAGGAGTCTTGATCCGTGTAATTGTCTTGATTTCCTATTCATAAGTGGCAATTTGTGATTAATGATTATGGTCAAGTTTTCAATAATTGCAAAGTGGAACATAACCTAAGTTGAACAATCCGAGCTTATGTGTTTGTTGCTTAGATCAACCTATCTTTCTCATCATAAAGCTGCCATTAAATTGAATCTAGAGAGCTTATTCTAGGTTGTTTGATGGTTAGAGATTAAATAGAGAGCTTGTTCTATTTAACGACAAACTAAGGAAAGATTGGGATAACAGAGCTTGTTGTTATCTACGGTTGTTAACTTTGATAGTTGGTTGATATTGATAGATCTGAAATTGATTCTTAATGATGTCTAGTGGTGGAGAATGAAACCTTAACCATATTTTTCATATTTGATTCTTCTTACTTACTTGTTTTCTTACTTTTCTAGTTTGCTTATTTTTAAAAGTATATTTATTTTTATTGGCTGGTTATACCGCCTAATTTGTATATTAACTTTGTTTTATTTTTATTGGCTGGTTATACCGCCTAATTTAGTATATATATTTTTATTGGCTGGTTATACCGCCTAATTTAGTATATATATTTTTATTGGCTGGTTATACCGCCTTGCATCTTATTCTTATTATTTACTTTAGTTTAAATCTGGCTTCAAAAACCCCTTTTCTTTTATTGTTTTCTTTGAATGTAAGTTATAAACTAATAACTCATAAATTAAAACCCAATCCCTGAGGACTCGACCCTTGCTAACTACTATACTTACAATTGATCTTTTTAGTGCAAGGTTAAATAAGATACACTCTTTTGGGTGCTCCATGATGGGACCTAAATCGTGATTATTCAAAAATCTCATTATGCAAGATTTGTCTCCAAATTCATGATTTTTTGAAACATGTTTTTTTTCTATAAAAAAAAATCATATTATTTTCAAAATAATTTCAGGGTAGTGGATCCTACTATGGTACAATGTTCAAATGTTCATGTGACGCTACCGGTTTTATGAAATCATCAAATGAAATTACCAACTATTTATTGCAAAGAATGAGATCAATAATACAACCAAAAATGTACATGCTCTATTCACACATGCATGAAATGTGCAACATGCAAAAATGCTTGAAAAAGGATTTTTTTTAAACAGCTAATGAACATCTGCCCCAACAATATCTGCTTATTTAAGCATCACGATGCCTTCGAGGCGGAGTATCACATTTATTATGGGCGATGTACGTACATCGTTGCCCATCTACCACACTTATTCGGAGTGTAAAATAGGTAACAAAAGGTTTAGAAATGTCCCTCCATGTGTTCCTATTTTCGGTATATCTAACGAAAATCCGGCATGGCTTCGCCTAGGTTCACTATATGAGGGTGAATCGGTTCTTAGGCCCCGAATTGTTCCTCACTGTCGCCGGTGAAGGCTAGTAAGGCACCCCGATAAAAGCGGGTTCAATTCGTTAGAGTATATTTTCCTATGCCCATGCGGAGGATTATCATGAAGGCATTAGGTACTTTATACTCCGAAAGTGTTTCACTAGCCCATACGGAGGATCAATCACGAAGGCTTAGTTACTTTACTCCCACTTAAAAGGACGAAACCAGGGTAGAGGGTTATGCAAATACAGTGTGTGCGGAGGAACAAAACAAACCTGTCACCACCTATTCTACTCCCCTTATTCTAAATACCCCACTAAAATCAAACAATGTAAAGCATCAGTCAAACAAACATATAAATATACGCAACAAAATAGCCAGAGAACAAATAATAATATGAATGCACATGAATATGGACATATTAAAACATTTTTTTTATTTTCAAAATTCTCTTTAATTTTTTAAAAAAAATATGGGAATTAAAATTAAATACCAATTAAACCAACAAAATCGAGACTTTCATAACACACGACTAATTTCTAGGCCTGACTCTCTAATTGTCCCCAGTGGAGTCGCCAAGCTGTCGCAACCTAAAAAATAACGAGTCTCATCGCAAGACTTTATTATTCGTTAAGCGTGGCATTTAAAAAAAAAACGAGGAAAAGTCGACTTAATTCCTCTAGAAAAATGAAGGTTTTGAAAATGACCTTAAAAAAGACATGGAGTCACCACCAATCTTTTTTAGCTAGGTGTGATCGGCCACCTATTAAAATCGGTTTTATAAAATATTTTAAAAATTAATTAAAACATTTTAAAAACCAATTTCAAGTCTGCGTGTTAAACCAGAGAAATCAAAAAAGCAGGTTTGGGAGTCGGTTACGTGTGGGGAAGGATTAGCACCCCCACAACGCCCGTATAAATCGGTACCTTATTAATCGTGTGTTATCTCAAGTCTCGGTAAAAATTGGTTTTAGATTTAGTATTTCAAGTTGATTCCCAATTTAAAGAAAAATAATTCCATTTTTAATTGAAAATGATTCGGAATTTATAAATTCAAAATTTTCCTATATTCCCCAACAAACGTGGCAAAATATAGAAATTTTTATTATTTTTGGAAAACTTTCCGAATCATTCTCTTTTTAAAGAAGATATTCTGTTATTAATAATAATTGATGATATCCTCCCCAGCAAACCCGACAGAGAACTCATGAATTATTTTAACTTGGGAATATCTTTATTTTATTGAAAACCATTATCTTTTTTTGAAAACATTTAAAAGAAATGAATATGTATATGCATGAGATAAATAAAATGACATAGCAAAATCTAAATAATATAATGCAACCTAAATGACATGACATGATTTGAATGCCTTAGCATATTCTAAATGAAATGAAATATCTTAAGTTATATGATATATTCTAAATGAAATTAAATGACCTATGTAACATAATACATTCTATATGAAATGCAATATCCTAAGTCATATGACATGATCTAAATGAAATAAAATATTCTAGATGATATAATATATCCTAAATAAAATGAAATGACCTAGGTAATTTAATATATTCTACATGAAATGCAATATCCTAAGTCATATGATATAATCTAAATGAAATAATATATTCTAGATGACATAATATATCCTAAATGAAATGAAATGATTTAAATGACATAACAAATATGAATGATATGGCATATAATTTAAATGACATGGAATAAAATAATGCTATCATATAATATGCATGAAAATAAAAATAATAATGCATGAACATAGTATATGCTAAATAAAAATAACTAAATAAAAGCATAGGATATTATGAAATATTCAAAACCATATAATAAACCATATAACATAAAAAATATAAATCAAAATAATAACAATATCATAGAAATTATTATAGCAAGAATCATATATTATATAAAGTGCATGAATATGAAAAATGCAATGCATGAAATGTATTTTTTCCTTTAATTAAGGAAATCCGTATATCTAAAAAGATATCCGGCTACCTTAGGAAAATATGTCAAATTAAATATTCTAAAACCAAAATACTTTGTGATTGTTTGAAAACAACTTTGAAAAGCTTGAAAATAAAAACTGGGCTAAATTTTTTTAAATGGCTCTAATTTCCTAATTTTAAAAAATCCGGACTTGACTACCCTTAACCCGAGACTTGAAAAACCATTTTTAGAGTTTAAAAAGACTTAGAAACTACCCTAAGTCAGTAGCTAACCATCCTAATCAGCCCACTCTAAGTAACTTAACCAAAACAGAATAATGATTTTTCTTTAAATTCAATTCTGACTCCACTGTCCAGTTTTAAGCCACGATTTTTTATCCTATTTTTAAAAGTTCAAAAAATTTTTAAAAACATATTGGAGACTCAGGACATGTAAAACTACACGAAAAACAATCATCTTAATTTTCTGATTAAAGATGAATTCCCAAAAAAATCGGAAATGTACGAGTACTGGGTGAAAAAACTGTTTTGTTAAAACACATTTTTTCTCCTTTGATAAAATCATTTAAAAATCAAAGTAAAATATTTAAAACTCACAAAATGACTTACAAACAGTAGCTAGGACTTTTTGAAAGTTAGATAAAAATTGGCTAAGTAAAAAAATCATAAAGGTAGAATAATCAATTTGACAAACTTTAATTTTCCACAAGTGTGCTCAAGAGAGCATGACTTTGAACCATTAATTGGCCTAAGTCATTATTCAAGTGGCATGAACATGAAATGCATGAAACAATACAGGAAACATAGTGCATGAAATGCATGAGCTTAAATCTAAATGTCATGAAAAAATGCATGGCATTCATATAGTGACCTAGACCTAAATGAACTTGCATGGCATTTAATGCAACCTAGACCTAAAATGCATGAACATGCATGGCAAATGAACCGAACCTAATAACTAAATTATGCATGGAATTTTGAAAAACACAAAGCATGCTTAAACCAAAAACTCAACCAAATATCATGCAAATGCTAACCTATCAACTAACATGGCAAGAATGCACATAAAATGCGAAAATTCAAGGGTGGCCGAATGGAATAATGCAACTAGCAAACATGGCATTTTCACAAACACTTTGTATATTAGCATGCAAAACTAAATCAAATGTCATGCAAATGCAAAAACCTACCAACTAACATGGCAAAAATGCAACACACAATGCAAAACACATGGAGTAGCCAAATGGCCTCAAGCTCCAACAAGCATGGCATTTTCACAAACACTTGGTATACTAACATGCTCAACTAAAATATAACACTCCAATCATGCAAAAACCACACAAGCATTTTCACAAACACTTATTATACTAAATCTAAAACATGCTCAACTAAGATATAAAACTCAAATCATGCAAATACCACAGAAGAATTTTCACAAACACTTGATATACTAAATCTAAAACATGCTCAAATTTAAACATCATGAAACAGAAAATTAAAAATACAAGAACATGATATTTAGAACATAAATGGCAACAAAGAAAGCAACCAAATTAAAATATAACTCAAGAATGTGAAGTAAAATAACATTTAAAACACCAAGATCAAAGAAAATAACATAAACAATGATAGGATCCAAGATGACCCAATCCCATGGCAATTTTTATATGGGCCAAGATCCAAAAAGATCTAGGAAACATGGCAAGAATGGATGGAATTCACTTGGGCCATGTTGCAAGTTATTCAAGAAAGGCTTCAACATGCAAGATGGGCTTGCATCCAAGTTTGGTCCATGTGATTCAAGAACACAAGGTGGCACATTAAGAGGGCTTATTTGGGCTTATTTTAATTCTTATAATTACTTAGGCATTTGGACCTATATTAGGTAACATGGACATCTTTTAATTATTTAGGTTTAGGTTTGAGTATGTTCAGCCCATATTTTATATATTATTACTTAGTAGATTAGGGTTATTGTAGGGAGGCTATAAATATATGTCTTAGCCGCCTACTTCAATTATCTTTTGATCAATTGAGTTTTAATTTATTCAAAGTGAGTGTTTCACTCTTTTTAGTTCTTGAAAGAACTTAGGAACTTATCAAAGAATTCTTTCTTTGTGGCGTTCAACCTATCAAACTTAGGTTCTTGAAACGAGAGTTCTTAGGGTCTAGTTTACATGCTTAATCTAGGTTCTTTGAAACAAGCTTTTAAGGGTTTAAGTTTTCTTTGTCTGAATCTTGGCTTTTCTGGGTTAGGTATTTCAATTTGTTAGTGGGTTCAAAGGGTTTAACCCCTAGGGTTCACATCAGTTGGTATCAGAGCTTAGGGACCAATCAGGTCAAATCTTTTTATCTTCTTTACCATAGGGTATTGGAGTTTTTCTCAACTTTTTTTTGTTTTGGGGTTTCAGACATACTTGTCATAGGGGTTATAGCTTTAGGCTTTCTTTGTCTAATAGTTATAGTTTTTAGGGTAGTTTTCGTTTGGGGTTTCATTCTTGGAAGTTGGTTTAGATACTATCATAACAAAATATATAACAAAATTTTGGGGTTTCAAATATTTTTTGTCTTGTGGTTATAGCTTTATGCATTTTTCCTAGGGTTATAGTTTTTAGGCAGTCTAAGTTTGGGGTTTCAGTCTTGAAAAGTGGTTTAAATCAAGATTTCGTTTCTTGAATTCTTGATTTATTAAAATTTCTTCTTATTGATTTTTGATCCGAATCTTGAAAAAAAAATCCAAGAATTCAGAGGGGCATTCGAACAATCCCAAGAAAGAAAAAAAGAAGTTCATCCTAGATTTCAAGAAAATCAAGAAGTCTCGTTCTTGAAAAAAAAAACAAAGAATAAGAGTGTTCGAATAGGCAGAATAAAAAAGAAAGATTCGAAAAGGATTGAAAAGAAAAGGAACGAATTGACATTCATTTTTTTTTACTAACCAAAGTTGTTTTGCAGCGACTTTAAGATGTCACTCACATTATGCGACGAAGTAAAGCAGGCTCTAAAAGAGATGAAAGAGATCACCTTATCGTTTGAGAGGTTTGTGCAACAAGAGGAAGAATGATGGAGAAGAAAAAAAAGTGAAAAAGAGAGAAGAAAAAAAGAAAAAGAAAATGAGCTGGCTGCAAATAAAGAAAAGCAAGAGGAAACAGAGAGTAAAAAAAAAGTGAAAAAGAAATAGAGGTGGCTGAAATTAAAGAAGTAAGAGAGGAGCCACTAGTGAAAAAGGAGACAATTCATGCCGAGGGAAATAAAGAATTTGAGAATTTTTCTGATGCAAATGAGAGTGAGGTTTTTATTCTTGATGCTCCTAACCAATCTCTTCCTATTTTTACTGTTTCTTTGTTGAAAGATTGTGAGGATTTATTTTCGGAGGAGTTGCAGGATGGGTTGTCACCCATAAGCGGCATTATGCATCACCTTGATTTAGTACCTAGCGTCGTCATTCTCACACACAAGGCTAAGATTCGAGGGCGAATCTTTTCGAGGAAAGGGGGAATGATAGGATCCAAGATGACCCAATCCCATGGCAATTTTTATATGGGCCAAGATCCAAAAAGATCTAGGAAACATGGCAAGAATGGATGGAATTCACTTGGGCCATGTTGCAAGTTATTCAAGAAAGGCTTCAACATGCAAGATGGGCTTGCATCCAAGTTTGGTCCATGTGATTCAAGAACACAAGGTGGCACATTAAGAGGGCTTATTTGGGCTTATTTTAATTCTTATAATTACTTAGGCATTTGGACCTATATTAGGTAACATGGACATCTTTTAATTATTTAGGTTTGGGTTTGAGTATGTTCAGCCCATATTTTACATATTATTACTTAGTAGATTAGGGTTATTGTAGGGAGGCTATAAATATATGTCTTAGCCGCCTACTTCAATTATCTTTTGATCAATTGAGTTTGAATTTATTCAAAGTGAGTGTTTCACTCTTTTTAGTTCTTGAAAGAACTTAGGAACTTATCGAAGAATTCTTTCTTTGTGGCGTTCAACCTATCAAACTTAGGTTTCTTGAAACGAGAGTTCTTAGGGTCTAGTTTACATGCTTAATCTAGGTTCTTTGAAACAAGCTTTTAAGGGTTTAAGTTTTCTTTGCCTGAATCTTGGCTTTTCTGGGTTAGGTATTTCAATTTGTTAGTGGGTTCAAAGGGTTTAACCCCTAGGGTTCAAAGGGTCTAGTAAATCTCTTGTTGCTAGGCGTGCTTTGAATGCACAAATTAAAATAGATGATGTAGAGGAACAAAGGGAAAACATTTTTCATACTAGATGTTTTGTGAACAATAAAGTATGTAGTATGATAATTGATGGGGGGAGTTGCACCAATGTAGCTTGTACTACCTTAGTAGAAAAGTTGGGTTTACCTATGCTTAAACATCCTAAGCCTTACAGATTGCAATGGTTGAATGATTGTGGGGAGGTTAAGGTGAATAGACAAGTAAGGGTAGCTTTTACTATTGGGAGGTATAGTGATGAGGTGCTTTGTGATGTAGTGCCTATGCATGCTGGCCATCTATTGTTGGGGAGGCCATGGCAGTATGATAGGAGGGTAACACATGATGGGTTTAGGAATAGATATAGCTTTGTAAAAGATGGCAAAACCATCAACCTTGTTCCTTTAACACCAAAGCAGGTCTATGAAGACCAAATGAAATTGAAATCTGTTTTTGAGAAAAAAGAATTGAGTGTGGCCGAATCTAATGAGGAAAAAAGGAGAGAACAAAAAAAAGAGAGATTGGCCGAAAAAGGGGGGGAAAAAGAAAGTGACGAAAACAGAGAAGTGGCTGAAAAAAATAAAGTGATGCCACAAGAAAGAAAAGCAAAAACAAAGATGAGCTTTTATGCAAAAGAGAGTGAGGTTAAGAAGGCTTTTTTAGAAGATCAGCCCATGATCTTCCTTGTTTATAAAGAATCATATCTTAATCTTGATGAATCTAACCAAGCTCTTCCTAGTGTTGCTATTTCTTTGTTACAGGAATTTGAAGAGTTATTCCCGGACGAGATGCCAAGTGGGTTGCCTTCCATAAGAGGCATTGAGCATCAGATTGATTTTGTACCCGGAGCAGTCATTCCAAACCGACCAGCCTATAGAAGTAATCCGGAGGAGACAAAGGAACTTGAAAGGCAAGTTGAAGACTTGATGAGTAAAGGGTACATAAGAGAAAGCATGAGTCCATGTGTTGTTCCAGTTCTTCTAGTGCCAAAGAAGGATGGGTCTTGGAGGATGTGTGTTGATTGTAGAGCAGTCAACAATATCACGGTAAAGTATCGTCATCCCATTCCTAGATTAGATGATATGCTAGATGAATTGTATGGATCTTGTGTTTTTAGTAAGATAGATCTTAAAAGTGGTTACCATCAGATTAGGATGAACGAAGGTGATGAATGGAAAACAGCTTTTAAGACTAAATATGGGTTGTATGAATGGTTAGTCATGCCATTTGGACTTACTAATGCACCTAGTACTTTTATGAGACTAATGAATCATGTTTTGAGAGAGTTTCTAGGTAAATTTGTAGTAGTCTACTTTGATGACATTTTAGTTTACAGCAAAAGCTTAGATGAGCATGTTGAACATTTGCGATTTGTGTTTAATGTGTTGAAAACTGAAAAGTTGTATGCTAATTTTAAGAAGTATACCTTTTGCATGGATAGAGTTATATTTCTTGGATATGTTGTTAGCTCAAAAGGTATTGAGATGGATGAAGAGAAAGTCAAGGCCATCAAGGACTGGCCAACGCCTAAAGGGGTAAGTGAGGTAAGAAGCTTTCATGGTTTAGCTAGTTTTTATAGGCGTTTTGTTAAAGACTTTAGCACTATTGCTGCACCACTTACTGAAGTTATTAAAAAGAATGTTGGTTTTCATTGGGGCAATGAACAAGAGAAAGCATTTGTTAATCTTAAAGATAGGTTATGTTCAGCACCTGTTTTAACATTACCTAACTTTGACAAAGCTTTTGAGATTGAATGTGATGCCTCAGGAATAGGAATTGGAGCTGTTTTAATGCAGGAAAAGCGTCTAATCGCATTCTTCAGTGAGAAGCTTAGTGGAGCGGCGTTGAACTATCCAACTTATGACAAGGAGCTCTATGCACTTGTTAGAGCTTTGGAGACATGGCAGCATTACTTATGGCCTAAGGAATTTGTGATACATACTGATCATGAGTCATTGAAACATCTCAAGGGTCAAGGTAAGTTGAATAAGAGACATGCTAGGTGGATGGAATACATAGAGACCTTTCCTTATGTCATTAGATATAAGCAAGGTAAGGAAAATATTGTGGCTGATGCTTTATCTAGGAGGTATGTATTTCTCACATCTATGAATGCTAAGATGCTTGGATTTGAATATATAAAGGATGAATATGCCAATGATGCTGATTTTTGTGATGTATACATAGCATGTGATAAGACAGCATTTGGTAAATTTTACAAGCATGATGGTTTTTTGTTTAGACAAGATAAAATATGTGTGCCTAATTGTTCTATGAGAGAGTTATTAGTGCGTGAGGCACATGGTGGTGGTTTAATGGGACACTTTGGTGTCAAGAAGACCTTAGAAATATTGTATGAACATTTCTTTTGGCCTAAAATGAAAAGGGATGTTATTCGCATATGTAATAGATGCATTACATGTAGAAAGGCCAAATCTAAGGTTTTACCTCATGGGTTGTATACACCCTTACCAGTTCCTAGTGAACCATGGGTAGACATATCTATGGACTTTGTATTGGGTTTACCTAGGACGAAAAGGGGTAGGGATTCAATTTTTGTGGTAGTGGATAGGTTTAGCAAGATGGCACATTTTATCCCATGCCATAAAACTGATGATGCAACTAACATTGCTGAATTGTTCTTTAGGGAGATAGTGCGCCTACATGGTGTTCCTAGAAGCATTGTATCTGATAGAGATGTTAAGTTCCTTAGTTACTTTTGGAAGGTTTTGTGGGGGAAATTGGGTACTAAACTTTTGTTTTCTACTACTTGTCATCCACAAACTGATGGGCAAACTGAAGTAGTTATTAGGACTTTAACGCAACTTTTGCACACTGTTATACAAAAGAACTTGAAAACTTGGGAAAAATATTTGCCATTCATAGAGTTTGCATATAATAGGACTGTGCATTCTACTACTTCTTATTCTCCATTTGAGATTGTTTATGGTTTTAATCCATTAACTCCCTTAGATTTAATGCCTTTACCTGTTGATGCAAGGAATAGTTTGAATGGGAGTAAGAAAGCTGAATTGGTGAAGTCTCTTCATGAAAAAGTAAAGCTTCAAATTGAGAAAAAGAATGCAAAAGTTTCTTCACAAGCAAACAAAGGCAGGTGGCGAGTTACTTTCGAACCAGGTGATTGGGTTTGGGTTCATATGCGCAAGGAAAGATTTCCAGCCCATAGGAGAACCAAGTTGCATCCTCGAGGAGATGGGCCTTTCCAAATCCTTGAGAAAATTAATGACAATGCTTACAAAGTAGACTTACTAGGTAAGTATAACGTTTCTGCTTCATTTAACGTTTCTGATCTTTCCCTTTATGATGTAGGTGATGATTCGAGGTCGAATCCTTTTGAGGAAAGGGGGAATGATGAGAACCAAGCTGGTATTGGACTTCAAGATCCATTGCATGTTCCTATTGGGCCTATTACAAGGTCAAGATCCAAGAAGCTCAAGGAAGCTATGCAAGGATTGGTAAAAAGGACTTGGGAAGAATCTACAAGTCTTTTAAGCAATGTCAATCCATTCACGTTGGGCTGCTTGAATGAGAAAGACCAAGAATTGGTCCATGTGATCCAAGCTTCACATGATGGGCCATAGAGGAATTCAAAGGGGCGGCAATCTTAATGAATTAGTGGGCCTGTTTTTAGTTCATTATCTAATATGAAATGGGGACCAATTCATTAATGTTGTGGCGCCTAAATTAGAAGCTTTAGTTGGGTCTTTTAATTACTTAGGCTTTTGGGCCTGCTTTATGTATTATGTCCATTAAGCTTGTGGGGTCTATCTTCATTAAACTTGTTGGACATCCTTTTAATTATTTAGTTTTGGGCTTGAGCATGTTCAGCCCGTATTTTATATATTATTACTTAGTAGATTAGGATTTTTGTAGGGAGGCTATAAATATATGTCTTAGCCGCCTACTTCAATTATCTTTTGATCAATTGAGTTTGAATTTATTCAAAGTGAGTGTTTCACTCTTTTTAGTTCTTGAAAGAACTTAGGAACTTATCAAAGAATTCTTTCTTTGTGGCGTTCAACCTATCAAACTTAGGTTCTTGAAACGAGAGTTCTTAGGGTTTAGATTACATGCTTAATCTAGGTTCTTTGAAACAGGCTTTTAAGGGTTTAAGTTTTCTTTGCCTGAATCTTGGCTTTTCTGGTTAGGTATTTCAATTTGTTAGTGGGTTCAAAGGGTTTAACCCCTAGGGTTCACATCAAACAATATGGTAAAATAAATCAAAACAGCAGCTTAAATGAATAATGTAGGCCATTTGGCCATGGTGAGTTTATTGTAAAAAAAAAAATTGTAAAAAATATATTTAAGAAAGAGATGAAGGAAGAACTTAAAAGAACAATAAAAAAATATTTATTTAAAATAGAAACTCACCAAATAATAATCAAAATAGCAAAAACAAGAATGGAAAATCACGAAAGTGCAAGAGTTGGTGCTCAAGAGCAACCTCAAGAAGCTATATTTCAAGCTTTATCTTTTCAAACTTTCCTTTCTTTTCTAAACTTTTCTTTTTTGCTTTCAACCAAGGAGAGAAAAACCAAGTAAAAACTAAAAGAGCTTAGCAAAATGAAGATCAAAAATGAAATTTCTGAACCCCTATACTATGCTGGCGAAACCACCTCATATTGCCCAAGGATGTTGTCATTTTTCTTGTAACCAATTTTCCATCAAATGGCTAATAATTCAAGGTGAAAAATCATGAAATTACCACCTTTAGATTAGCATATGAGCTCTCTTAAATTACATCTATTCAAGAATAATGTTGACATCTCTCTTGTCCTATGTGGCTTAATCACCATGGCTTGATCAAAGAGAATCTCTAACTAACTCTTGATTTTTAGCCATTTGATTGAAAAATCAGAAGCTTCCTCCTTCATTTGGCCCTGGGCAGGCCAGCACTTCTCTTTTCCAGCCCAACTCTGAGTTTTTGAAAGGCCCAAAGAAGCCCTTTTCGGTTGCTTGGGTGAAATGACCGTTTTGCCTCCCGGATGCGAATAAATATCAAACGGACTCCAAATTAAATTTTTCTTTTTTTAATACTTCAAAAATAATAAAACATTGAGTTTTGGAAGTTTTCAAAATTATCCGAGTCCGTTTGCTATTTATTTGGATTTTTTCTTCCAAAAATGCCCTTTTATGCCCCTACATTTTACCATTTTTTAAACGAGCTCCAAATCAAGATTTTTCTTCACCAATCTCTTCAAAATAATTTGAAAGTGTGATCTGGAAGTTTTCATAATTTTTGGAGCTCATTTGGTATTTTGTTCGGGATTTATCGGCTTGAATTACTGCATAAGAGGCCCGGGATTTGGCCATTTTGCAAACGAACTCCAAATCAATATTTTCTTTTGACAATATCTTCCAAATAATTTAAAAATGATATTTTCCAAATTTCAGAATTTTTGGAGTTCATTTGCTATTTTTTCGGGATTTATCTTCTTGAATTATTGCAAAGGAGGCCCGGGATTTGGCCATTTTGCAAACAAACTCCGAATCAAGATTTTCTTTCGCCAATCTCTTCCAAATAATTTAAAAATTAGATTTGCAAAATTTCAAAAGATTTGGAGCTCATTTGCTATTTTTTCGGGATTTTCCTTTTTGAATTACTACAAAAAAGCCCGGGATTTGGCCATTTTGCAAACGAACTCCGAATCAATATTTTATTTGACCAATCTCTTTCAAATGATTTAAGAATGAGATTGACAAATTTTCAGAATTTTCGGAGTCCATTTGCTATTTTTTCCAAAATTTCCAATTTTGCCTTTTTGCCTCCGAAACCCGGTTTTGCTCAAAACAAGTCCGATTTTTAGATTTTCTTCAAGATGAGCCTTGGGCTATCCTTTTTAATCATTCCTCATCCATTGGGGGCTTTGTTCATACCAAATCGGGCCATTTCTGTGATTCTTCCCGATTTCACCGAAATCCACTAAAAACCCTAATTCTCGGTTTTCTCCCGGATTGACTTTTCTTTCAATTTTTCTTGCAAGTGACTTCTCCATTACCCGTAGTCAGTGCTTATCTTTCATTGGAACCTTCAATTTCGACCAATTTAATCTTTTACGCACTTTTCCCCAAATTTCTCGGATTAGGGTTTTCTTTCTACTGAATCTCCAAATGCCAACTTCCGAACTCCATATCTTTCAATGTAGACCTCGGATTATCAAAATTCTTTCGCCATTTTTCAATTGAGTTTAAAATCTTGATTTTGAAAGTGGGTTGATTTTTTCAGTAGTTGACTTTCTGGGGTTGACTTTTTTGAGGTTGACTTTTTCTAAGGTTGACTTTTTCAAGTTTGACTTTTTATGCTCGCCCCTTTAAACTAAGTCTCGGAGTACCAACTGCAGGATGAAAAAAGTCTTTTTACACTCGAAAAACATCAATTTAGGAAGAAAACATACATGTTTTAGTGGTCCGGACAAAATTAGGTGTCTACACTTTGGATAACTCAAATTTATTGGCTAGGAAAACTTATATTTGTTGTCTTCTTAAGACATCTTAATTTTGATTTCATAAATCAAATTATGTCTTAACTAATCATAATTGAATCTTATTCAATAGTTCCTCCAATTTAACCTTTTATTCAATTAGGTCTTACTTAATCAAGTTTAATCCAACATATTTGTCCTATTGTGAATGACCCATTAGGTTCCCAACATGTTGGCAATGAATATAAGTTAATCTTATTAACAGATACTCATTGATCATGAGCGGGATCTAGCAACCCATCATGACCACCCAAATGTTGAGAAGTCATCATGACCTCATTGAAACCTTTTAGTAACCAGCCTATCAGTGTAATACGGTCCTTTCACCAAATATCCCGGATAGCCCATGAGCATGGTGCCGTGTCTACTCATGTTCAATCCATACTAGTTCTTACAGCTTATGTTTAACCTTATGAATTTAGAGAAATGATTTCTCCTATATCCATCATGATTTGGCCAAAGACTTCATATAGTTAAACCAAGTTAACAACATATGAGATATGTCTCCGATATCACTTGGAGTGGTGAATCCTCTGGATCACTCATCCATCTTCGTATGGTTCATGTCATACCCAAAACCACCCTAATATAAGCATCCCTTATTGGAACTCGTTTAGATGGAATCAAAGTATGACACCCTCCATACAAGATGACCTGGTACCTCAAGTCCGAGGATAATTTACACGACTGGAACGTGAGAACATTTCCATATACATTGGACTGTTTATACCAAATAGAGTTCCACAGCGGGCCATGTTCAGTGAACTTGTTCAACAGACAAGCACCTATATGTTATCCCAAGTATCCCTCATACTTCAACCTATGAGATCGGTTGATTACTTCATAAGTAAGAAGGCTTAACATATACTAGTCTTTGAGCATTGCCAGTGCCCCGTCTTGGCAATACGATGACCAGGAATAGTTTGAGGAACAAGGCTTTGATGCATAAGGATCTCACAATCATAACTCTTTATAATTCCTTTGTAAAGCCAATTAGTTTCACGGGCTTCATTCGATTAGTACTTAATAGCTCTTTATTGTCGTACTAACATGAAGAAAAACCTTGTATCACTAAGTAATAGTGATATGTTTGCTTTAATAACTGTATATCCCATGCCTAATTTGATTGGCTCTAGGGCATATACCAACAATGAGAACTACATTCGGTAATATCACTCTAGTGTCTATGGTAATTTTCTCTAGTACCAGTCGTGTAAATTAGTCCCTAGACTTGTGATACCAGGTCATCTTGTATGGAGATTGTCATGCTTTGATTCCATCATGAATGGGTCCCAAGAAGGAATGCTTATGGTAGGGTGGTATTGGGTATGACATGAACCATACGAAGATGAACGAGTGATCCAGAGAGGATTCACCACTCCTAGTGATAATGGAGACATATCTCATTTGTTCTTGACTTCGGTTAAGTCTTTGACCAAAGCATGATGGATTTAGGAGAAAAACTATTTCTCTAAATTCATAAGGTTAATCATAAGTTGCGAAGAGCTAATATGGATTTATTGAGTAAACACTGCACCATGCTCATGCGCTATCCGGGATATTAGGTGAAAGGATCATATTACACTGATAGGCTGGTTGCTGAAAGGTTTCTAAAAGGTCACGCTGACTTCACAATGTTTGGGTGGTCATGATGGGTTGCTAGATCTCGCTCTTGATCTATGAAGATAGGTTAATAAGATTAACTTATGTTCATTGCTAATATAAACGACGAACTAAGGAAGGATTAAGGTAACACAGGAGGTTGTTATCTACGGTTGATAATTTTGACAGTTGATTGATGTTGATAGATCTGAAATTGATTCTCAATGATATCTAGTGGTGGAGAATGATCTCTTAACCATACTTTTCTCATATTTGAATTTTTCTACTTACTTGCATTCTTATTTTTCTGATTTGCTTTACTATTAATTATTTCAAAAATCCTGTTTGCCATTATTTTCTTTTAACTAAAGTTATAAACTAATAACTAATAAATTAAAACCCAATCCCTATGGATTCGACCCTTGCTCACTACTACACCTAACTATTGATCTTTTTAGTGTAAGGTTAAATAAGATACGCTCTTTTGAGTGCATCAAGTTTTAGGCGCCGTTGCCGGGGATTGTTTTCTTTAATTTATTTATTACTTGGTTTATTTTTAGTTCTAATTAGTTGTATTTTTCTTGTACATATAGGTTTTTCTTTTCAAATTTTGAGCAAAGAACGATGGAATTGAACAATCTAACACTTGAGGAGTTAGTTCAACAATTAGCCATGAGTAATGTTCAACAATCAAGGAAGTGTGGAGTGTGCTTTATGATGGATCATCCAACCAATTTGTGCCCATACTTCCAAGAAAATAATTGTGAACAAGCCTATGATTTAGGAGGATGTCAAGGCCATCAAGGGTTCCAAGGATAACAATATGATCCTTTCTTAAACACATATAATTAGGAATGGTGGGATCATACTGATTATGGCTACTCGGGCGATAATGAAGAAGTATATTCTTATGCCTACTACAATCATCCATCTAGCTTCAATCAATCATGGTCTGAAGAACCAGATCTTTTTCAGCCACCACATGTGACTCAAAACTCAGGTACTTCTTTAGCAGATCTTGTCAATTGATGGGTCCAAGATGGACCAAGTCTTAAAGATTCAATTCAAGGATTCCACTTAGCCTAAATCAAGGAAGCAATGCAAGGATTCCACTTAGGCTGAGCCTTTAGTCTTTTAAGCCAGATCAAGACATTCAAGATGGGTTTGAATGAAGAAAAACTAGCTTTAATCATGTGATCCAAGCTTATCAAGGTGGCGGCATAGAGAGGGATTGAAGTGGGCCAACTTTGTTTCATTAATTGATGTGGCATGTGTGGGGGCCATCCTAATTCATTTATTGATGTGGCAAGAGTGGGCTTGTTTTAATTCATTAATCCACCTAGGCGTGTGGGCTTATTATATGTATTAAGTCTAATGGGTTTGTGGGGGCTACTTCATTAATCTTGTTGGACTTATTTTAATGTTTTGGGCTTGAGCTTGTTCAACCTAATTTTTACGTAATATTATTAGTGTTGGCCGACTATTGTCTTTTATTAGGATAGGAAGTCTATTTTGAATTATTGTTAGCTAATTAAGGTATTGTATTAGGATAGAAAGTCCTAGGTGACCTAGGACTTGGTAGGGAGGCTATATAAGCATGTGTTTAGCCGCCTACTTTAGATAATCAATAGTATTATGAATTTTATTCATTGAGAGGATTTTCTCTTATTATTCTTGAAAGAACTTCTGAACTTATCAAAGGTTTCCTTTGTGGCGTTCAACAAAAAAATCTAATTGAAACTTGTTTTCATTGGGTCTAGATCTTCAACCTAAATATTGGCTTTCTTGGGTTAGGATATTTGAATTGTTAGGGGGGTTCAAAGGGTTTCAATCCTAAGGGTTCACATCATTTGGTATCAGAACTTAGGCTTCCAATCAGGTCTTTTATCCTCTCAAATCAATCTAACAAGATTTTGGGGTGTTAGGCATTCTTGTCTTGGGGTTTTTAGCTTTTAGGTATTTTTGCTTTGGGGTTTCGTTTCTTGTACTTGAAATCAAATCAATCTAACAAGATTTTGGGGTTTCAGACATTTTTGTCTTGGGGTTATAGCTTTTTAGGCATTTTTGTCTTGGGGTTATATTTTTTAGGCAATCTTACTTTGGTGTTTCGTTCTTGTAAGTTGAATTAGATCAAGATTAGTGTTTTTTGCGTTCTTGATCTACAAAATTCATTCTTGGTCAAATCTTGATCATTCATGATCTTCTTGAAAAAAAAAAAATCAGTTCCAAAAGAAAAAAAAAAGAAAGAAAAAGAAGAAAGAATTCGAAAAAAGGAAATTCAGCTTGTTCTTTCTTTATCATTCTTAGCATATTGTTCTTGTTTAACATCATTCTAATTGTTTTCTTATTTCTTGAATCTTGTGCTGGTTAGAATTAAGCAAGGGTGTTCTTGGTTGAGTTCAACTAGTTACTAAAGAACTTGAAAGAGAAAATAAGTGGTAAAAGGCAAGAGTGAGTGAGCTTATTACTAGAAAAACCAAAATAGTGAAACATGAGTTTGAGTGATATTATTATTGAGTGTAAACACTAAGGGAGTATGTGAGCTTATTTCTTTTATCACTAACAAATTTTGTTTTGCAGCAACTTTAAGATGTCTCACAAGATTGGATCATCACACCAGGAAAAGGTGAATAAGGCGTTCTTTTCGTTGCAGGCTATGCAACAACATTTTGAGCGTTTAAATTTGTGTTGGAGGAGGTGAAAGATAGAATGGATAGACATAAGGCCGCAATTAAAGGTCTACAAGGTGGGAGAGATAGATGGGTTAGGCTTGAGCCTAGTGTTGATATTGGGCCAGAATTCGAAGAAGAAGAAGATGATGAGGAGTTAGATATGGGTAGGCCTAGAGGTATTAGGCATAGAGGAGGACCTAGGAGAAATACAAGGGGTCGTGAATGGGTAGATAGAGAAGATAGGAACCTTGGGAACATAAAAATGAAAATTCCATCTTTCCAAGGTAGAACTGATCCTGAAGTTTACTTAGAGTGGGAGAAGAAAATTGAGTTGATTTTTGATTGCCATAATTATTTTGAGGAGAAGAAGGTGAAGTTGGTAGTCATTGAGTTCACTGATTATGCCACATTTGGTGGGATCAATTAGTGACCAATAGGAGGAGGAATCATGAAAGACCTATAGAGACATGGTGAGAGTTGAAAGCTCTCATAAGAAGGAGGTTTGTACCTAGCCACTATTATAGAGACCTCTACCAAAAACTACAAAATCTTACCCAAGGGTCTAGGAGTGTAGAGGATTACCATAAGGAGATGGAGGTGGCTATGATTCGGGCTAATATAGAGGAGGATAGGGAAGCCACTATGGTTAGATTCTTGAGTGGTTTGCATAGAGATATCGCCAATGTAGTTGAGTTGCAGCATTATGTATAGATAGAAGACATGGTGCATATGGCTATGAAGGTGAAAAGGCAATTAAAGAGAAAGGGGGCAACAAGGTATAAATCGATTTCTAGCACTCATTGGAAACCAAAGTGGGATAAAGATGACCAGGCTGTTGTCAAGAGAAAGACCGAACCACCTAAGAGGATGGAAGAGAGTACTAGCAATGAGAAACCCAAGGTAATTTCGAATCCTTCAAGGAATAGAGATATTAAATGTTTTAAATGTGGATTCAAGGCACATTGCATCTCAATATCCAAACAAACGGGTGATGATCATGCAAGCGAATGGTGAGGTGATGACCGAAAGTGAGGATGATGGTGATGAGATGCCAGAATTGGAAGATGCTAGTGATGTTGGTGAAGATTTAGACTACCTCGTGGAAGGTAAGTCTCTTGTTGCTAGGCGTGCTTTAAATGCGCAAATTAAGGTAGATGATGTAGAGCAGCAAAGAGAGAATATATTTCATACTAGATGTTTTGTGAATAACAAGGTATATAGTATGATTATAGATGAAGGGAGTTGCACCAATGTAGCTAGTACCACCCTAGTTGAGAAATTAGGTTTACCTTTACTTAAGCATCCTAGACCTTATAAATTGCAATGGTTGAATGAATATGGGGAGGTCAATGTGAATAGGCAGGTTTTGGTAGCTTTTACCATTGGGAGGTATAATGATGAGGTGCTTTGTGATGTAGTGCCTATGCATGCTAGCCATCTATTGTTGGGGAGGCCATGGCAGTATGATAGGATGGTCATTCATGATGGGTTTAGGAACAGGTACAGCTTTGTAAAAGATGGAAAGACAATCAACCTTGTTCCTTTAACTCCAAAATAGGTCTATGAGGACCAATTGAAATTGAAAAGTGATTTTGAGAGAAAAACAAAAGTGAGGCCAAAACACATGAGGAAAAAAAAAGATGGAAAAAGAGATTGCAAAAGAAAGAGAGGTGGCTGGAAAAAAAAAAGTAGAGCCACAAGAGAGAATAAAAAAAGACAAAAAAGAGCTTTTATGCAAAGGAGAGTGAGGTTCTTACTCTTGATCAAACTAACAAATCTCTTTATAGCTTGTCTTTTTCTTTATTGTAGGTGTTCGAGCATGTATTTTTGGAGGGGAAGCTGGATGGAATGCCTTCCATAAGAGGCATTGAGAATCTAATTGATTACATACCTAACACTGTTACAAGCAAGGTATGTACTTCTTATGTTATCCGTTACAAGCAAGGTAAGGGGAACATTGTTTCTGATGTTTTATCAAGGAGGTATGTATTTCATGCTCTTATGAATGCTAAAATGATTAGGTTCGAATATATGCAAGGTATTTATGCCAATGACACTAATTTTTCTTACTTATACATGGCATTTGATAAAGCTAATTTGTGTTTTAGGGAACTATGTGCAATTGCTACTATTAAAGAAAGGTTATGTTCTATACTTGTGTTAGCTTAGCATTACCTAACTTTAACAAGACTTTTAAAATTGAATGTGATGCGAAAGGGATAGGGATTGGAGTCGTTTTGTTGCATGATAAACATTCTATAGTTTTCTTCAAGGAGAAGCTTTCCAAATCCTTGAGAACATTCATGATAATGCTTCTAAAGTGGATCTTCAAGATGAGTATAATGTTTCTACCACTTTTAATGTTTTTGATCTTTCTCTTTATGATCTTTTCGAGGAAATGGGGAATAATGGGATCCAAGATGGACCAAGTCTTAAAGATTCAATTCAAGGATTCCACTTGGGCCGAGTCTTCTATTCTTTTAAGCAAGATCAAGACATTCAAGATGGGCATGAATGAAGAAAGACCAACTTTAATCATGTAATCCAATCTTATCAAGGTGGCGGCTGATAACTCGTATAATTATATAGTTTTTAGTTATGTTTTATTATTGTTTTGTGTCAAATACGAGTTATTATTGCTTAGTCTAATTGTGTTTATGATCTTTTATATTTTTATGTAATTTGGTGTGTTTTTTTACGAGTTTCTTTGAGTGATTTCAGATTACTAGGTTAAATCAACAATTAAGGGCAAATTCAGTTCAGTTCCAGTTCCGACACCTTTTGTCATATCAGCTATATCTAGAGTTTCACTGAAGCAATAAGGCTGAAATTTTAACCGTGCAAAGTTAAGAGGCATATCTAACTTTTTCATGTTTTACACTTCTTGAAACGGAGTCGTTTTCCCTAGCAAAAACGACCATCAAGTTGGCTGATGTGCAATGACGTCTGTGCTGACCTGTTTTGGTATATTGCCTATATCTTCTGATCCACATCAGCAAATGAGCTGATTCCAACGGCTATGGATCACTAACTGATAGGGGAACATTTTTCTAGAAGACCATGTGATCAGATAAAGCTTCCAATATTGACAACATCGACCATCAAGTTGGCTGATCAAAATTGTCATACAATATGACGAAAATTGTTAGAAAAATGCACCCACCTATTATACCTACCTTTGAAATTTGTAAAGCTTGTCTCTTGTCATTTAGTCCTCCAAAATGTGTATAAATAGAGGGCCTTGGATGATTGTATGAGGCATTGTACATTGGTAGGATATTAGCCATTGTAATAAAATTCTCTAAGTTTTCTTCTTCTTTCTTTTCTCTAGTTTTCTTTTTCTTTATTTTTTTCTTCTTCTTTCTTTATTTTATTTCCTTCTTAGATTCTCTTTAATTTTATGTTTATGTTTACAATGCCTATGCTAGGCTAAATTTCTATTTGGTTAAGGGTGATTTCAAAGCCCTAGACATGTTTTGTGATTGATTTTCAGATTCTATCTATCATTAATTTTCTATCAAAGTTGCTTATGTTCTTCTACAAGAATTGTTCATGATGTTGTCTTGATTTATTTAGGTGTACAACTAGATAGATCTTGATAATTATCTATTGCTAGTCTAGGAGTCTTGATCCGTGTAATTGTCTTGATTTCCTATTCATAAGTGGCAATTTCACCATTTGATCAGATAAGGCCTCCAAAATTGACAAAATCGACCATCAAGTTGGCTGATGTGCAAAATCGTCATATATGACGAAAATTGTTAGAAAATGCACCCACCTATTATACCTACCTTTGAAATTTGTAAAGCTTGTCTCTTGTCATTTAGCCCTCCAAAATGTGTATAAATAGAGGGCCTTGGATGATTGTAAGGGATCATATTGTACATAGGTAGGATATTAGCCATTGTAATAAAATTCTCTAAGTTTTCTTCTTCTTTCTTTTCTCTAGTTTTCTTTTTCTTTAGAAAGAGCAAGAGGTTGGATAATTAATATTCTTCTTCTTCTTCTTTCTTTCTTTTATTTCCTTCTTAGATTCTCTTTAATTTTATGTTTATGTTTACAATGCCTATGCTAGGCTAAACTTCTATTTGGTTAAGGGTGATTTCAAAGCCCTAGACATGTTTTGTGATTCATTTTCAGATTCTATCTATCATTAATTTTCTATCAAAGTTGCTTATGTTCTTCTACAAGAATTGTTCATGATGTTGTCTTGATTTATTTAGGTGTACAACTAGATAGATCTTGATAATTATCTATTGCTAGTCTAGGAGTCTTGATCCGTGTAATTGTCTTGATTTCCTATTAATATACAAATTAGGCGGTATAACCAGCCAATAAAAATAAATATACTTTTAAAAATAAGCAAACTAAAAAAGTAAGAAAACAAGTAAGTAAGAAGAATCAAATATGAAAAATATGGTTAAGGTTTCATTCTCCACCACTAGACATCATTAAGAATCAATTTCAGATCTATCAATATCAACCAACTATCAAAGTTAACAACCGTAGATAACAACAAGCTCTGTTATCCCAATCTTTCCTTAGTTTGTCGTTAAATAGAACAAGCTCTCTATTTAATCTCTAACCATCAAACAACCTAGAATAAGCTCTCTAAATTCAATTTAATGGCAGCTTTATGATGAGAAAGATAGGTTGATCTAAGCAACAAACACATAAGCTCGGATTGTTCAACTTAGGTTATGTTCCACTTTGCAATTATTGAAAACTTGACCATAATCATTAATCACAAATTGCCACTTATGAATAGGAAATCAAAACAATTACACGGATCAAGATTCCTAAACTAGCAATAGATACTTATCAAGATCTATCTAGTTGTACACCTAAATAAATCAAGACAACATCATGAACAATTCTTGTAGAAGAACATAAGCAACTTTGATAGAAAATTAATGATAGATAGAATCTGAAAATGAATCACAAAACATGTCTAGGGCTTTGAAATCACCCTTAACCAAATAGAAGTTTAGCCTAGCATAGGCATTGTAAACATAAACATAAAATTAAAGAGAATCTAAGAAGGAAATAAAAGAAAGAAAGAAGAAGAAGAAGAATATTAATTATCCAACCTCTTGCTCTTTCTAAAGAAAAAGAAAACTAGAGAAAAGAAAGAAGAAGAAAACTTAGAGAATTTTATTACAATGGCTAATATCCTACCTATGTACAATATGATCCCTTACAATCATCCAAGGCCCTCTATTTATACACATTTTGGAGGGCTAAATGACAAGAGACAAGCTTTACAAATTTCAAAGGTAGGTATAATAGGTGGGTGCATTTTCTAACAATTTTCGTCATATATGACGATTTTGCACATCAGCCAACTTGATGGTCGATTTTGTCAATTTTGGAGGCCTTATCTGATCACATGGTCTTCTAGAAAAATGTTACCCTATCAGTTACTGATCCATAGCCGTTGGAATCAGCTCATTTGCTGATGTGGATAAGAAGATATGGGCATAATACGAAAACAGGTCAGCACAGACGTCATTGCACATCAGCCAACTTGATGGTCGATTTCTCTAGGGAAAACGACTCCGTTTCAAGAAGTGTAAAACATGAAAAAGATAGATATTCCTCTTATCTTTGCATGGCTACAAATTTCAGCCTTATTGCTTCAGTGAAACTCGAGATATAGCTGATATGGCAAAAGGTGTCGGAACTGGAACTGAACTGGATTTGCCCTTAATTCTAGTAATCTGAAATCACTCAAAGAAACTTGTGAAAAACACCAAAATACATAAAAATATAAAAGATCATAAACACAATTAGACTAAACAATAATAACTCATATTTGACACAAAACAATAATAAAACATAACTAAAAACTATATAATTATACGAGTTATCACACCCCCACACTTAGATTGTTTCTAGTCCCTAGCAACGACTCAATAAAAATAAAATAAGAAAATCTAATCTAATCCATTTTCGTAGGAAATCACGGTGGCACTTAGCATGTGACACAAGCCTTTAAACCCCTAGGTGTCCCTAGTGGACGAGTTTAGTCTCGTGAGGGTTTACTAGAACGATACCCACAAACATTGAAAAACTAAAATATAAATAAACTGCATATACTAAAAATATTTACTCCTAATCCTTTCAATACAAATTAGAGACAATATTTGAACAAGTCTTATAAACTAATCAATAGCTTAAAGAATTTCACAAAAAATCATGCTTGAATGTAAATTGTTTGAGTTAAGCCAATATTAGCATAACATATCTCAATCAAAATATTGCATGTTCAAATTTAATCTCAACTTCTCACATGGGATACCCTCATGATTTTCACTCTTTAAAGTAGTGGTGAAGTGTTTACACTCAATCAATCTCATGAAAACAGTTCTACCATATTCTTGCTTGTCCACCTATTCTCCACTATTTAGATCATACAACTTCATGAATCAAGAGGTCTTTAATCAAGGTTGTAATGGGGCCAAGGGGTTTGTAATGTGGTTGAAGAACAAAAGGATAAAGATATCACAAAGGTTCCAAAGAGTTCATAAAGTTTAGAGACATAAAAAGATCATACAAAGAAACTTCTCAAAACTCTTTACAAGTACATAGTCACCTAGGCCGGATATTCATGTTGGGCCTTTTCTTCATTCTAAACGACTTTGTAACATCTTTTTCTTTTTCCACAAATTCAAGAGATGATTCATATATTTTTTTTTATATATAGGAATGTATTTGCCAGTATTCCATTTCTTTTTCTCTTGACTTTTCTTTTCTTTTCCCCCCACACTTATTTCTTGTTTCTAACCCAAATTTTTAACTAAAAATATCCCTTGTCTTTGCAACTTGTCTCAAAACATGCTAATTCATCTTTGGAACAAAGGTAAAGATATAAGTATATTTAGGTTAGGGACAAGTTATGGTTACCAAAGAGATAGCTTATTCAATGTAGGCTCAAATTGGTTCACTAAGGGTGTGTTCTCTTGGAACATCAATAAGGGATGGCTGTTTGGCCCTGGCTAAAAATCCTAATGCCTCTATCATATTCATGTTGTCACATGTATCAATATAGTCTCAAACGGTTTAAAGCAAGTTCTAGAGAATCATGTAATCATAAGAGCACTCAAGAAAGAAATTAGATTGATTTGTATAATGCATCAATCATTATAGGCTCAAAAACTCACAAGGATGATTATACAAGTCAGATTAAGTCTAAACATGCTTCTTTCTCAATCAACATATTATATTAACATTGGCTCATAAAAAGGTTGACATCAAGCTCAATTCTCATGAAAATCTTCTCACTAATAAATCTGTTTTAGACTTATGCAATTCATATCTCATCATTGTATTAAAAAGGAACTAAAACTCACAAAAAAAAAATAATAATAAAGAAAAAAAAATAGTAGACAAAAATAAAAGAAATCCTAAATCATTCCCCCCCACACTTAATTCTTACATTGTCCTCAATGTAAGTCTATTAACTCAAATGAAAGAATCATGTGTAAGAGAAAAGAACTAATAACATAAGAATAGGAACAACTAAGACTCAAAACAAAACAAAACCATGCATCCTAAATAATCCTAAAATACTAAACAAAAATTAACAAGTAAACATAAAAAGATTAAAATCAAACTGACAAGGTATGTCTCAAGTATCCCTTACTCAGACCTTGTTCAGAATGAATACTTCTAAATTGCTTAAAACACAACAAACTCTTTTTTTTTTTTTTTTTTTTTGAAAAGAAGAAATCAAACTGACAAGGTATGTCTCAAGTCTCCCTTACTCAGACCTTGTTCAGAATGAATACTTCTTAAATTTTTTTTTTTTTTTTTTAAATTAGCAAAATATGTCCCTTACCCCCTACTAAAATATGACATTGTCCTCAATGTCAAATTTTAAAGGTAGAATTTAGGAGATATTACCTGCAGAGGTTGCTAACCACTTATTATAACTGAGACACAACAAGCAAAATGTTAGATAATGTCACAAAGACAAAGTGCAATCCACTCCTTGCTCGTCCATATCTCTTTTTCTTTTTCCGAGCGTTTGCAAAACAACCGTAGCAAATAAACACTCATAAGCTTGGAGCTTTTTAAGTAAATCTTCAATGGTTGTAGCAGAAATTATGGTTCTCCTTGCCTCTGAAAACATGAATCCATTATCCACAGCATTATCTAAATATAAAAGCAAATTACTAAAATAACCATTAATATTAAGCAAACCAATGGGTTTCTTATTTGTGACCAAAGATGACCAAGAAGCCACGCAAGCTATTTCTTCCAATGTACCCAGACCTCCTGGTAAAGCAATGAATGCATCGGCAGAATGGTACATGATTGTTATCCGTTCAGGGACACTCCAGACTTGTATTTCCTTACCCACGGTAGGTCCACAAAAACTTGTGAATAGTTTTGGCACGATTCCTAGAACTGGACTTCCTCCGGCGTGTGCTGCTGTAGCGACTGCTCCCATTAAACCCGTACTACCGCCTCCATAAATCAAGTGGATCTTTTGTTGGGCAAGTATTACTCCAACTCTTATGGCTTCATCAGCGAATATGTTATTTTTTCCTGGATAAGCACCTCCAAAGACACAAATTTTTTTAATGCGCTGGGATGAAGTACTTTCCATTTTTTTTTTCGAGTGCCTGAAAGAGAATGAGTACATGGTGTAATATATAGAGGACTCAGTAGTGAATCAGACAAGAGTAATAATGTCGCCGAAAGTGTATCTGACCTGTCAGAAGAAAATGTTAACCTAACAAAAGATTTTTGCGTGATTTCAGGAAGAAAATCAAAAAGAGAAGAAAAAATCAACCGTAAAAGACAAATAAAAAAAAAAACGAGAATAGTTACACAAATCGAACAACACGTAAATTAAACCAAAATAAAGTTATTGCAAATCAAACCAAAAGCTGAGAAGTCATTTATTGTAGTTGTGATTGTGGCTCACATCTTCCTCTGGTTTTACGTCCAGAAACGGCTTAAACGCCTTCTATGAGTCGAGGATATGCTTCCCATCCAGTTTTCTTACAAGCTGGCAAACAGGGTCTTTTAACATCAGATTCCCAAGATGTTGCCATTCCCTTTGGAATTGCGGCCATAAATCAAGAATTTCTCTTTGTACGTCTCCACTAGGATGCATCTCAAGAGAAAGTTGGATATTACCCAAATTCTCCTTACTCAGTCCATCCTTAATGAATTCAATTTTATCATCTCGATTAGAGGACGGAATCCCAATAGAACGACATTTACCGTTACACGTCCATCGTGCACATTTGTGGCAATTTGAACTCATGCGCTTTGCTCGTCGCTTCTTTGCAAAAGTGCTTCTACCTCTACCTGGTAAATGCAAAACAGGAAGATATTCATCTTCACGTACCTTGGCTTCAATTATCCAACGTATGTCGTCAGGAATCCCTTTGTGCATAAGCATTCTTAATCTTTCAAGTCGAACTTGGTAAAGCTTCAGTAAAATATTTCGAGGAAAAGGAGGAAATCGTTTCTGCAATCTTGTGAGAATATCATCCATCCTGAAAAAAAGAATGAAAAAAAATTGAAAGAGAAATTGGAAGAGAAATTTATATACAATATCAGTTTTGTGGGTAGCTGATGGAACCGATTTAAATAAGCACGGAGTACCGTTATCCGCCATTTAACCGGGGTTAAAAAAATTAAAAATTATATTTACATCTAGTTATTTTCAAAACAAGGATCAGAAAGAAAAACAACATAAAAAGACTAAAAAAAAAAACACTCTAAATAAAATCCTAAATTCTTCCCCCCACACATAATTCTTACATTGTCATTAATGTAATGCTATTAATCCCAAATGAAAGAATCATGTGTAAGTGAAAAGAACTAATAAACAAAATAAACTTATGCAGCCTAAATGAATTTAGAAACACTAAACACAATTAGCAAAGAAACATAAGAAAAAGATAAAGAAAAAGAGAGCAAATCTGAGGATGGCAGTTTGGCAATGCTTTCACTAATTAGGCTGCCTCCCCCAATTAGCACTTGATTGATTGTTTTCAGCCTAGCCAATTCCCCTTCTTGGCATTTTAGGCTTGTTAGGCTCATACATGAAATTTCCCAAATTTATGCGTTTGAGAGGAAGCTTTCTTTGCACAACAGTGGATGCATTCTCCATTACAAGTATTATTCCATCATCCTTTGTGGTGCATATGTCATCGAGGAATGGAGCATATTTTGATACTTGTTGAATGACCTCCACAAACAAGTTGTTTAAGGTTTTCGGCATGTGTTGTTCATGGTCTTCCTCCTTGAACTTTGCAAATCTACTAGGAAAAGGTGGAGAAGAAACATTAGTAAAAAGTGAAACCTTAAACGTTACCTCAGGTGCCGAAATACTCTTATTTGGATCTTTGGCTTCATTATCCTCAAGAATAGAATCCATCTCTAATTTTGTTTCATCCTCATCTTGTTCCTCATTCTTCAAGGTCACAATAGTAGCATTCTCCTTTGGGTTAACCATCGTTTGGGCTGGGAGTTCTTCAGATCTTTGTGCTACCCATCCCACCATACTACTAGCCAATTGGCTCATTTGCTTTTCTAAACTCTGGATGCTTGCCCTTGTTTCCTGTTGAAATTGCAAAGAATCAGTAACAAGAGAATAGACAAGATCTTCTAAAGAAGTACCTGAGTTTTGAGTCATATGTGGTGGTTGAAAAAGATCTGGTTCTTGAGACCATGATTGATTGAAGCTAGATGGATGAGTGTAATTGGCATAAGGATCTACTTCTTGGTAATTTTTCGAGTAGCCATAATTAGTATGATCCCACCATCCCTCATGGTAAGTGTTTGAGTAATGATCATACTGTTGGTCTTGGAACACTTGATGGCCTTGACATCCTCCCATGGCCAATTGTTGAACTGGGGAGGTGAGATTGGCTTGTTGATTCTCCATGTTCATGTATGCCACCAACTCTTCAAGTGTCAGATTGCTCAATTCCATTGTTTTTTTTTTTTTTTTTAAATTTGAAAAGAAAAACTTGTATGTACAAGAAAATAAAACTAATTAGAATTGAAAATAAGAATAAACCAAGTAACAAATAAACTAAAGAAAGCAATCCCCGGCAACGGCGCCAAAAATTTGATGCACCCAAAAGAGTGTATCTTATTTAACCTTGCACTAAAAAGATAAATTGTAAGTATAGTAGTTAGCAAGGGTCGAGTCCTCAGGGATTGGGTTTTAGTTTATAAGTTAATAGTTTAAAACTTAAATTCAAGAACAATAAAAGAAAAGGGGTTTTTGAAGCCAGATTTAAACTAAAGTAAATAATAAGAATAAGATGCAAGGCGGTATAACCAGCCAATAAAAATATATATACTAAATTAGGCGGTATAACCAGCCAATAAAAATAAATATACTTTTAAAAATAAGCAAACTAAAAAAGTAAGAAAACAAGTAAGTAAGAAGAATCAAATATGAAAAATATGGTTAAGGTTTCATTCTCCACCACTAGACATCATTAAGAATCAATTTCAGATCTATCAATATCAACCAACTATCAAAGTTAACAACCGTAGATAACAACAAGCTCTGTTATCCCAATCTTTCCTTAGTTTGTCGTTAAATAGAACAAGCTCTCTATTTAATCTCTAACCATCAAACAACCTAGAATAAGCTCTCTAGATTCAATTTAATGGCAGCTTTATGATGAGAAAGATAGGTTGATCTAAGCAACAAACACATAAGCTCGGATTGTTCAACTTAGGTTATGTTCCACTTTGCAATTATTGAAAACTTGACCATAATCATTAATCACAAATTGCCACTTATGAATAGGAAATCAAGACAATTACACGGATCAAGATTCCTAAACTAGCAATAGATACTTATCAAGATCTATCTAGTTGTACACCTAAATAAATCAAGACAACATCATGAACAATTCTTGTAGAAGAACATAAGCAACTTTGATAGAAAATTAATGATAGATAGAATCTGAAAATCAATCACAAAACATGTCTAGGGCTTTGAAATCACCCTTAACCAAATAGAAGTTTAGCCTAGCATAGGCATTGTAAACATAAACATAAAATTAAAGAGAATCTAAGAAGGAAATAAAAGAAAGAAAGAAGAAGAAGAAGAATATTAATTATCCAACCTCTTGCTCTTTCTAAAGAAAAAGAAAACTAGAGAAAAGAAAGAAGAAGAAAACTTAGAGAATTTTATTACAATGGCTAATATCCTACCTATGTACAATATGATCCCTTACAATCATCCAAGGCCCTCTATTTATACACATTTTGGAGGGCTAAATGACAAGAGACAAGCTTTACAAATTTCAAAGGTAGGTATAATAGGTGGGTACATTTTCTAACAATTTTCGTCATATATGACGATTTTGATCAGCCAACTTGATGGTCGATTTTATCAATTTTGGAGGCCTTATCTGATCACATGGTCTTCTAGAAAAATGTTACCCTATCAGTTACTCATCCATAGCCGTTGGAGTCAGCTCATTTTTTGATGTGGATAAGAAGATATGGGTATAATACGAAAACAGGTCAGCACAGACGTCATTGCACATCAGCCAACTTGATGGTCGATTTCGCTAGGGAAAACGACTCCGTTTCAAGAAGTGTAAAACATGAAAAAGATAGATATGCCTCTTAGCTTTGTATGGCTACAAATTTCAGCCTTATTGCTTCAGTGAAACTCGAGATATAGCTGATATGGAAAAAGGTGTCGGAACTGGAACTGAACTGGATTTGCCCTTAATTCTAGTAATCTGAAATCACTCAAAGAAACTTGTGAAAAACACCAAAATACATAAAAATATAAAAGATCATAAACACAATTAGACTAAACAATAATAACTCATATTTGACACAAAACAATAATAAAACATAACTAAAAACTATATAATTATACGAGTTATCACATCCTCAGATTTGCTCTCTTTTTCTTTATCTTTTTCTTATGTTTCTTTGCTAATTGTGTTTAGTGTTTATAAGTTCATTTAGGCTGCATAAGTTTATTTTGTTTATTAGTTCTTTTCACTTACACATGATTCTTTCATTTGGGATTAATAGCATTACATTAATGACAATGTAAAAATTATGTGTGGGGGGAAGAATTTAGGATTTTATTTAGAGTGTTTTGTTTTTGAGTCTTTTTATGTTGTTTTTATTTATGATCCTTGTTTTGAAAATAACTAGATGTAAATATAATTTTTTTAACCCCGGTTAAATGGCGGATAACGGTACTCCGTGATTATTTAAATCGGTTCCATCAGCTACCCACAAAACTGATATTGTATATAAATTTCTCTTCCAATTTCTCTTTCAATTTTTTTTCATTTTTTTTTCAGGATGGATGATATTCTCACTAGATTGCAGAAACGATTTCCTCCTTTTCCTCGAAATATTTTACTGAAGCTTTACCAAGTTCGATTTGAAAGATTAAGAATGCTTATGCACAAAGGGATTCCTGAAGACATACGTTGGATAATTGAAGCCAAGGTACGTGAAGATGAATATCTTCCTGTTTTGCATTTACCAGGTACAGGTAGAAGCACTTTTGCAAAGAAGCGACGAGCAAAGCGCATGAGTTCAAACTGCCACAAATGTGCACGATGGACGTGTAACGGTAAATGTCGTTCTATTGGGATTCCGTCCTCTAATCGAGATGATAAAATTGAATTCATTAAGGATGGACTGAGTAAGGAGAATTTGGGTAATATCCAACTTTCTCTTGAGATGCATCCTAGTGGAGACGTACAAAGAGAAATTCTTGATTTATGGCCGCAATTCCAAAGGGAATGGCAACATCTTGGGAATCTGATGTTAAAAGACCCTGTTTGCCAGCTTGTAAGAAAACTGGATGGGAAGCATATCCTCGACTCATAGAAGGCGTTTAAGCCGTTTCTGGACGTAAAACCAGAGGAAGATGTGAGCCACAATCACAACTACAATAAATAACTTCTCAGCTTTTGGTTTGATTTGCAATAACTTTATTTCGGTTTAATTTACGTGTTGTTCGATTTGTGTAATTATTCTCGTTTTTTTTTTATTGGTCTTTTACGGTTGATTTTTCTTCTCTTTTTGATTTTCTTCCTGAAATCACGCAAAAATCTTTTGTTAGGTTAACATTTTCTTCTGACAGGTCAAATACACTTTCGGCGACATTATTACTCTTGTCTGATTCACTACTCAGTCCTCTATATATTACACCATGTACTCATTCTCTTTCAGGCACTCGAAAAAAAAATGGAAAGTACTTCGTCCCAGCGCATTAAAAAAATTTGTGTCTTTGGAGGTGCTTATCCAGGGAAAAATAACATATTTGCTGATGCAGCCATAAGAGTTGGAGTAATACTTGCCCAACAAAAGATCCAGTTGATTTATGGAGGTGGTAGTACGGGTTTAATGGGAGCAGTCGCTACAGCAGCACACGCCGGAGGAAGTCCAGTTCTAGGAATCGTGCCTAAACTATTCACTGGTTTTTGTGGACCTACCGTGGGTAAGGAAATACAGGTCTGGAGTATCCCTGAACGGATGACAATCATGTACCATTGTGCTGATGCATTCATTGCTTTACCAAGAGGTCTGGGTACATTGGAAGAAATAGCTTGCGTGGCTTCTTGGTCATCTTTGGTCACAAATAAGAAACCCATTGGTTTGCTTAATATTAATGGTTATTTTAGTAATTTGCTTTCATATTTAGATAATGCTGTGGAAAATGGATTCATGTTTTCAGAGGCAAGGAGAACCATAATTTCTGCTACAACCATTGAATATTTACTCAAAAAGCTCCAAGCTTATGAGTGTTTATCTGCTACGGTTGTTTCGTAAACGCTCGGAAAAAGAAAAAGAGATATGGACGAGCAAGGAGCGGATTGCACTTTGTCTTTGTGACATTATCTAACATTTTGCTTGTTGTGTCTCAGTTATAATAAGTGGTTAGCAACCTCTGCAGGTAATATCTCCTAAATTCTACCTTTAAAATTTGACATTGGGGACAATGTCATATTTTAGTAGGGGGTAAGGGACATATTTTGCTAATTTAAAAAAAAAAAAAAAATTTGTGTTTTAAGACATTTAGAAGTATTCATTCTGAACAAGGTCTGAGTAAGGGAGACTTGAGACATACCTACCTTGTCAGTTTGATTTAATCTTCTTCTTCAAAAAAAAAAAAAAAAGCATGTTTAGACTTACTGTGTTTTAGTTACTTTCAATACTATGATGTGATATGAATTGCATAAGTCTAAAACAGATTTATTAGTGAGAAGATTTTCATGAGAATTGAGCTTGATATCAACCTTTTTATGAGCCAATGTTAATATGATATGTTGATTGAGAAAGAAGCATGTTTAGACTTAAAATTGACTTGTATAATCATCCTTGTGAGTTTTTGAGCCTATAATGATTGATGCATTATATAAATCAATCTAATTTCTTTCTTGAGTGCTCTTATGATTACATGATTCTCTAGAACTTGCTTTAGACCTTGTTGAGACTATATTGATACATGTGACAACATGAATATGATAGAGGCATTAGGATTTTTAGCCAGGGCCAAACAGCCATCCCTTATTGATGTTCCAAGAGAACACACCCTTAGTGAACCAATTTGAGCCTACATTGAATAAGCTATCTCTTTGGTAACCATAACTTGTCCCTAACCTAAATATACTTATATCCTTACCTTTGTTCCAAAGATGAATTAGCATGTTTTGAGACAAGTTGCAAAGACAAGGAAGATCTATTGAAAATTTGGGTTAGAAACAAGAAATAAGTGTGGGAGGGGGAAAGAAAAGAAAAGTCAAGAGAAAAAAAAAAGAAATGGAATACTGGCAAATACATTTCTATGTAAAAAAAAAATATATGAATCATCTCTTGAATTTGGGGAAAAAGAAAAAGATGTTACAAAGTTGTTTAGAATGAAGAAAAGGCCCAACATGAATATCCGGCCTAGGTGACTATGTACTTGTAAAGAGTTTTGAGAAGTTTCTTTGTATGATCTTATTATGTCTCTAAACTTTATGAACTCTTTGGAACCTTTGTGATATCTTTATCCTTTTGTTCTTTAATCACGTTACAAACCCCTTGGCCCCATTATAACCTTGATTAAAGACCTCTTGATTCATGAAGTTGTATGATCTAAATAGTGGAGAATAGGTTGACAAGCAAGAATATGGTAGAACTGTTTTCATGAGATTGATTGAGTGTAAACACTTTACCACTACTTTAAAGAATGAAAATCATGACAGTATCCCATGTGAGTAGTTGAGATTAAGTTTGAATATGCACTATTTTGATTGAAATATGTTATGTTAATATTGGCTTAACTCAAACAATTTACATTCAAGCATGATTTTTTGTGAAATTCTTTAAGCTATTGATTAGTTTATAAGACTTGTTCAAAGATTGTCTCTAATGTGTATTGAAAGGATTAGGAGTAAATATTTTTAGTATATGTAGTTTATTTATATTTTAGTTTTTCAATGTTTGTGGGTATCGTTCTAGTAAACCCTCACGAGACTAAACTCGTCCACTAGGGACACCTAGGGGTTTAAAGGCTTGTGTCACATGCTAAGTGCCACCGTGATTTCCTACGAAAATAGATTAGATTAGATTTTCTTATTTATTTTTATTTGTTTTTGCTCGAGGACTAGCAACAATCTAAGTGTGGGGGTGTGATAACTCGTATAATTATATAGTTTTTAGTTATGTTTTATTATTGTTTTGTGTCAAATACGAGTTATTATTGCTTAGTCTAATTGTGTTTGATCTTTTATATTTTTATGTAATTTGGTGTTTTTTTTTTACGAGTTTCTTTGAGTGATTTCAGATTACTAGGTTAAATCAACAATTAAGGGCAAATTCAGTTCAGTTCCAGTTCCGACACCTTTTGTCATATCAGCTATATCTGGAGTTTCACTGTAGCAATAAGGCTGAAATTTTAACCGTGCAAAGTTAAGAGGCATATCTAACGTTTTCATGTTTTACACTTCTTGAAACGGAGTCGTTTTCCCTAGCGAAATCGACCATCAAGTTGGCTGATGTGCAATGACGTCTGTGCTGACCTGTTTTGGTATTTTGCCCATATCTTCTGATCCACATCAGCAAATGCGCTGATTCCAACGGCTATGGATCACTAACTGATAGGGGAACATTTTTCTAGAAGATCATGTGATCAGATCAAGCTTCCAATATTGACAAAATCGACCATCAAGTTGGCTGATCAAAATTGTCATACAATATGACGAAAATTGTTAGAAAAATGCACCCACCTATTATACCTACCTTTGAAATTTGTAAAGCTTGTCTCTTGTCATTTAGTCCTCCAAAATGTGTATAAATAGAGGGCATTGGATGATTGTATGAGGCATTCTACATTGGTAGGATATTAGCCATTGTAATAAAATTCTCTAAGTTTTCTTCTTCTTTCTTTTCTCTAGTTTTCTTTTTCTTTATTTTCTTCTTCTTGTTTCTTTCTTTTATTTCCTTCTTAGATTCTCTTTAATTTTATGTTTATGTTTACAATGCCTATGCTAGGCTAAATTTCTATTTGGTTAAGGGTGATTTCAAAGCCCTAGACATGTTTTGTGATTGATTTTCAGATTCTATCTATCATTAATTTTCTATCAAAGTTGCTTATGTTCTTCTACAAGAATTGTTCATGATGTTGTCTTGATTTATTTAGGTGTACAACTAGATAGATCTTGATAATTATCTATTGCTAGTCTAGGAGTCTTGATCCGTGTAATTGTCTTGATTTCCTATTCATAAGTGGCAATTTGTGATTAATGATTATGGTCAAGTTTTCAATAATTGCAAAGTGGAACATAACCTAAGTTGAACAATCCGAGCTTATGTGTTTGTTGCTTAGATCAACCTATCTTTCTCATCATAAAGCTGCCATTAAATTGAATTTAAAGAGCTTATTCTAGGTTGTTTAATGGTTAGAGATTAAATAGAGAGCTTGTTCTATTTAACGACAAACTAAGGAAAGATTGGGATAACAGAGCTTGTTGTTATCTACGGTTGTTAACTTTGATAGTTGGTTGATATTGATAGATCTGAAATTGATTCTTAATGATGTCTAGTGGTGGAGAATGAAACCTTAACCATATTTTTCATATTTGATTCTTCTTACTTACTTGTTTTCTTACTTTTCTAGTTTGCTTATTTTTAAAAGTATATTTATTTTTATTGGCTGGTTATACCGCCTAATTTGTATATTAACTTTGTTTTATTTTTATTGGCTGGTTATACCGCCTTGCATCTTATTCTTATTATTTACTTTAGTTTAAATCTGGCTTCAAAAACCCCTTTTCTTTTATTGTTTTCTTTGAACGTAAGTTATAAACTAATAACTCATAGATTAAAACCCAATCCCTGAGGACTCGACCCTTGCTAATCGTTATACTTACAATTGATCTTTTTAGTGCAAGGTTAAATAAGATACACTCTTTTGGGTGCATCAGCGGCATAGAGTGGGATTGAAGTGGGCCAACTTTGTTTCATTAATTGATGTGGCATATATGGGGGCCATCCTGATTCATTTATTGATGTGGCAAGAGTGGGCTTGTTTTAATTCATTAATCCACCTAGGCTTGTAGGCCTATTGTATGTATTAAGTCTAATGGGTTTGTGGGGGCTACTTCATTATTCTTGTTGGACTTATTTTAATGTTTTGGGCTTGAGCTTGTTCAGCCTAATTTTTACTTAGTATTATTAGTGTTGGCCGACTATGGTCTTTTATTACAATAGGAAGTCTATTTTGAATTAGTGTTAGCTAATTAAGGTATTGTATTAGGATAGGAAGTTCTAGCTGACCTAGGACTTGCTAGGGAGGCTATATAAGCATGTGTTTAGCTGCCTACTTTAGTTAATCAATAGTATTTTGAATTTTATTGAATTGAGAGGATTTTCTATTATTGTTCTTGAAAGAACTTATGAACTTATCAAAGGTTTCCTTTGTGGCGTTCAACAACCAAATCTAGGTTCTTGAAACTTGTTTTCATTGGGTCTAGATCTTCAACCTGAATTTTGGCTTGCTTGGGTTAGGATATTTGAATTGTTGTTGGGTTCAAAGGGTTTCAATCCTAGGGGTTCACATCATCAATTCTCTTGTTAATAATACTTTGCAATTTCAATAGGAAAGAAGGGATCCATCTATCTTCAATCAACCATGGGCTCAACAACAAGATCTTTTTGAGCCACTACCTGTAACTCACAACTCAGTACTTCTTTAGAAGATATGATCAATTCCTTTGCTACTAATACTTTGCAATTTCAACAAGAATTTCAGGCAAGTATTCAGAGTTTGGAAATGCAAATAAGCCAAGTGGCTAGTATAATGGACAGATTGGTAGAACAAGGATCTGAAGAACTACATGAACAAATCTTTTTCCAAACTATGATTGATCCAAAAGAGAATGCTAGTCCCAAACAACTTGAGGATGAATCAGAAAGTCTAAGGGAATCCAAGGATGAGACAAAACCAAAGATGGATTCACTTGTTGAGGATAATGAAGCCACCATTCAAATTGAGAGTATTTCGGCACCTCATGTAACTTTTAAGGTTCCTATTTATACTAAGTTTTCTTCTCCACCTTTTCCTAGCATTTTTGCAAAGTCCAA
The DNA here is from genome assembly GCA_030761205.1 of Fremontodendron californicum. Classification (NCBI taxonomy): domain Eukaryota; kingdom Viridiplantae; phylum Streptophyta; class Magnoliopsida; order Malvales; family Malvaceae; genus Fremontodendron; species Fremontodendron californicum. Next base: position 21,786,784 of record JAULJL010000018.1, on the reverse strand, counting down.
GAAGGATGAACATGAATAACAAATTCTGAAAACCTTAAACAGCTTGCTTGTGGATGCTATTAAGCAAGTACCAAGAGATGTACCATCACTTGACGAGCAATACACCACCGAGAGCAAATTAAAGTGTGGTGGAGAATGCATCTGCTGTTGTGCAAAGAAAGCTTCCTACCAAATGCAAAGATCCGGGAAGTCTCATGCCTGAACCCGAAAATCCCAAAAAACCAAGAAGGGATATTGATTAGGTTGAAGACATTAAATCAAATGCTAATTGGGAGGCAGCCCAACTGGTGAAAGATTAGCCAACCTGCCATATCAGATTTGCTTTTTCTTCCTTTCTCTCTTTGTTTTGTTTTGTTATTAATTTTTTTTTAGGTTTATTTAAGTCTCATTAGTTTGTTCTGTTTTGAGTCTTTAATATTTTTGTTTGTTTGTGTGTTTTAGCAAGTCAGGCTGAGGACACTAAACCAAACGCTTGTTGGAAGGCAACCCAATGGATGGAGAGCACACATCATAAACAAATTTGATCTTTCTCACTCTCCATCATTCTATCTTTTATTGTTTTCTTTCTTTATTTTGATTGTTTTGTTTTTAGCTCTTTTCTCTTACACACAATTCTTTCATGTGGGTAATAGCATTACGTTGAATTAAGTGTGGGGGGAAGGATTTAGGATTTCTTTTATTTTAGGTTGTTATTATTATTATTTTTTATTTTATTTTGAGTTTTTAATATATATTTTTTAGTTCCTTTCAATACAATGATGAGATATGAATTGTGTAGGTCTAAAACTGGTTTATTACTGAAAAGAATTTTCATGAGAATTGAGTTTGAAATATCATTTTTATGAGCCAATGTTAATATGATATGTTGATTGACAAAGAAGCATGTTTAAACTTGATATTGACTTGTATAAACATCCTTGTCAGTTTTGAGCCTATATGATTGATGCATTATACATATCAATCCAATTTCTTTCTTATATGCTCTTATGATTACATGTTTTTCTAGAACTTGCTTTAAACCGTTTGAGACTATATTGATACATGTGATAACATAAATATGATAGAGGCATTAGGATTTTTACCAAGGCCAAATCAGCCATCCCATATTGATGTTGCAAGAGAACATCCCCCCTACTAAGCCAATTTGAGCCTACATTGAATATGCTATTTCATTGGTAACCACATCTTACACCTAGCCTAAACACATTTATATCTTTACCCTTGTTCTAAAGATGGATTACATGTTTTGAGACATATTACACAAGCAAGGGATATTTATTGAAAATTTGGGTTTGAAATAAGAAATAAGTGTGGGGGAGGAGAAAGGCAAAAGTCAAGAGAAAAAGAAAGTGAACATTGTCAAAATACTTTCCCATATTAAAAATAAAAAATAAAAAAGAAAAAGAAAGAAAGAAAGAAAGAAAAAAAAAATATAAATTGAACCATCTCTTGAAATTTTGGTTAAAGAAAAGATGTTACAAGGTTGGTTACTATGAAGCAAAGGCTCAACATGAATATCTAGCCTATGATGTTGTGTATTTTAAAGAGTTTCGAGAAGTTTTCTTTATGTAATCTTATTATGTCTCTAAACTCTATGAAGTCTTTGGAACCTTTGTAATATCTTTATCTTTTATCCTTTAACCACATTACTACTCCTTGGCCCCATTACAACCTTGAATAAAGACCTCTTGATTCATGGAGTTATATGATCTAAATAGTGGAGAATAGGTGGACAAGCAAGCATATGGTAAGATTGTTTTCATGAGATTGATTGAGTGTAAACACCTTACCACTACTGTATTGAGTGAAAATCATGAGAGTATCCCATGTGAGAAGTTGAGATTAAGTTTGAATATGCATTATTTTGATTGAGATATGTTATGTTAATATTGGCTTAACACAAATCATTTACAATCAAGCATGATTCTTTATGAAATTCTTTGAACTATTGAGTAGTTTATAACACATATCCATTGATTTTCTCTAATTTATATTGGAAGGATTAGTTGTAATTATTATTTTTAGTTTTTCGTATATCTCCAATGTTTGTGGGTATCATCCTAGTAAACCCTCACGAGACTAAGCTAGTCTACTAGGGACACCTAGGGGTTTAAAAGCTTGTGTCACATGCTAAGTGCCACCATGATTTCCTACAAAAGTGGATTAGATTATATTTTCTTACTTAATTTTGATTTTTTTTCGCTCGAGGACTAGCAAAAAGATAAGTGTGGGGGTATTTGATAAACTCATAAAATACACATTTTATGCCTTTTTTATTCTTAATTTTAGTTATGTTTTCAATCTTTATTTTGATTACTTATATTATGTTTTTTAATTTTAGGTATAGTTAGGAGAATTAAGTGAAAAGATGTTAATTATGATGTTAAAGAGCTTACAAAATCACAATCACAAGATGTAAGAAGACTTGGGAGTCAAAAAGATCAATTTCTAGTTGCCAAGCAAGAAGGAAGATTTGACCTCCGGAGCTTGTTGTAAGGAAAACATGATGTTAAAATCTTTATTCAAAGAAACTTCCACTTGACTTTTTAAGCTGACTTGAATACCCTTCCAATGGTATATCCTACGCCCAAATCGGACAAGAAATAGTCATCTAAATCAGCCGAGGAAATGCAAGAAGATGCATTAGGAAAATCTGCGACCAGCGTCGCGGCGTCGGAGTCTGGTGCTGCGGCGCCCAAACATTAAAGAGCTAGTGCTACAGCGTTGGAAAGCTGGAGCTGCAGCGCTGGCCACAAATTTGACCCTCCAAACTTACTTGTGCGGCAGGAAAGGGTTTTCAAGGTTTTGAAGCTCTACAAATACCATCTTTTGAGCCATAAACTATACATCTTTTGAGGAGACTCAAGGATCATCATTCTTCTTCTTCTCCATTCTCTTATTTTTTTTAGTTTTATGTATATATTATCTATGCCTATGCTAGGCTAAACTTCTTTTTGGTTAAGGGTGATTTCAAAACCCTAGAACATGTGTAATTGATTTTCAGATTCTACCTATCATTAGTTTTCTATCAAATTTGCTTGTGTTCTTCTATAAAAATTGTTTATGATGTTGTCTTGTTTTGTTTAGGTTGCAAACTATATATATCTTGATAATTATCTAATGCTAGTTTAGGATACTTGATATGTAATTATCTAGATCTCCTATTCAATAGTAGCAATTTGAAATTAATGATTGATAACTCGTATAATTATATAGTTTTTAGTTATGTTTTATTATTGTTTTGTGTCAAATACGAGTTATTATTGTTTAGTCTAATTGTGTTTATGATATTTTATATTTTTATGTATTTTGGTGTTTTTCACAAGTTTCTTTGAGTGATTTCAGATTACTAGAATTAAGGGCAAATCCAGTTCAGTTCCAGTTCCAACACCTTTTGCCATATCAGCTATATCTCGAGTTTCACTGAAGCAATAAGGCTGAAATTTGTATCCATGCAAAGCTAAGAGGCATATCTATCTTTTTCATGTTTTACACTTCTTGAAACGGAGTCGTTTTCCCTAGCGAAATCGACCATCAAGTTGGCTGATGTGCAATGACGTTTGTGCTGACCTGTTTACGTATTATGCCCATATCTTCTTATCCACATCAGCAAATGAGCTGATTCCAACGGCTATGGATCAGTAACTGATAGGGTAACATTTTTCTAGAAGACCATGTGATCAGATAAGGCCTCCAAAATTGACAAAATCGACCATCAAGTTGGCTGATCAAAATCGTCATATATGACGAAAATTGTTAGAAAATGCACCCACCTATTATACCTACCTTTGAAATTTGTAAAGCTTGTCTCTTGTCATTTAGCCCTCCAAAATGTGTATAAATAGAGGGCCTTGGATGATTGTAAGGGATCATATTGTACATTGGTAGGATATTAGCCTTTGTAATAAAATTCTCTAAGTTTTCTTCTTCTTTCTTTTCTCTAGTTTTCTTTTTCTTTAGAAAGGGCAAGAGGTTGGATAATTAATATTCTTCTTCTTCTTCTTTCTTTCTTTTATTTTCTTCTTAGATTCTATTTAATTTTATGTTTATAATGCCTATGCTAGGCTAAACTTCTATTTGGTTAAGGGTGATTTCAAAGCCCTAGACATGTTTTGTGATTGATTTTCAGATTCTATCTATCATTAATTTCCTATCAAAGTTGCTTATGTTCTTCTACAAGAATTGTTCATGATGTTGTCTTGATTTAATTAGGTGTACAACTAGATAGATCTTGATAATTATCTATTGCTAGTTTAGGAGTCTTGATCCGTGTAATTGTCTTGATTTCCTATTCATAAGTGGCAATTTGTGATTAATGATTATGGTCAAGTTTTCAATAATTGCAAAGTGGAACATAACCTAAGTTGAACAATCCGAGCTTATGTGTTTGTTGCTTAGATCAACCTATCTTTCTCATCATAAAGCTGCCATTAAATTGAATTTAGAGAGCTTATTCTAGGTTGTTTAATGGTTAGAGATTAAATAGAGAGCTTGTTCTATTTAACGACAAACTAAGGAAAGATTGGGGTAACAGAGCTTGTTGTTATCTACGGTTGTTAACTTTGATAGTTGGTTCATATTGATAGATCTGAAATTGATTCTTAATGATGTCTAGTGGTGGAGAATGAAACCTTAACCATATTTTTCATATTTGATTCTTCTTACTTACTTGTTTTCTTACTTTTCTAGTTTGCTCATTTTTAAAAGTATATTTATTTTTATTGGCTGGTTATACCGCCTAATTTAGTATATATATTTTTATTGGCTGGTTATACCGCCTAATTTAGTATATATATTTTTATTGGCTGGTTATACCGCCTTGCATCTTATTCTTATTATTTACTTTAGTTTAAATCTGGCTTCAAAAACCCCTTTTCTTTTATTGTTTTCTTTGAACGTAAGTTATAAACTAATAACTCATAGATTAAAACCCAATCCCTGAGGACTCGACCCTTGCTAATCATTATACTTACAATTGATCTTTTTAGTGCAAGGTTAAATAAGATACACTCTTTTGGGTGCATCAAGTTTTTGGCGCCGTTGCCGGGGATTGCTTTCTTTAGTTTATTTGTTACTTGGTTTATTCTTATTTTCAGTTCTAATTAGTTTTATTTTCTAGTACATACAAGTCTTTCTTTACAAATTTAAGAAAAAAAAAATGGAATTGAGCAATCTAACACTTGAAGAGTTGGTGGCATACATGAACATGGAGAATCAACAAGCCAATCTCACCTCCCCAGTTCAACAATTGGCCATGGGAGGATGTCAAGGCCATCAAGTGTTCCAAGACCAACAGTATGATCATTACTCAAACACTTACCATGAGGGATGGTGGGATCATACTAATTATGGCTACTCGAAAAATTACCAAGAAGTAGATCCTTATGCCAATTACACTCATCCATCTAGCTTCAATCAATCATGGTCTCAAGAACCAGATCTTTTTCAACCACCACATATGACTCAAAACTCAGGTACTTCTTTAGAAGATCTTGTCTATTCTCTTGTTACTGATTCTTTGCAATTTCAACAGGAAACAAGGGCAAGCATCCAGAGTTTGGAAAAGCAAATGAGCCAATTGGCTAGTAGTATGGTGGGATGGGTAGCACAAAGATCTGAAGAACTCCCAGCCCAAACGATGGTTAACCCAAAGGAGAATGCTACTATTGTGACCTTGAAGAATGAGGAACAAGATGAGAATGAAACAAAATTAGAGATGGATTCTATTCTTGAGGATAATGAAGCCAAAGATCCAAATAAGAGTATTTCGGCACCTGAGGTAACGTTTAAGGTTTCACTTTTTACTAATGTTTCTTCTCCACCTTTTCCTAGTAGATTTGCAAAGTTCAAGGAGGAAGAACATGAACAACACATGCCGGAAACCTTAAACAACTTGTTTGTGAAGGTCATTCAACAAGTATCAAAATATGCTCCATTCCTCGATGACATATGCACCACAAAGGATGATGGAATAATACTTGTAATGGAGAATGCATCCACTGTTGTGCAAAGAAAGCTTCCTCTCAAACGCATAAATTTGGGAAATTTCATGTATGAGCCTAACAAGCCTAAAATGCCAAGAAGGGGTGTTGGTTAGGTTCAAAACACTAAATCTAGTGCTAATTGGGGGAGGCAGCCTAATAAGTGAAAGCATTGCCAAACTGCCATCCTCAGATTTGCTCTCTTTTTCTTTATCTTTTTCTTATGTTTCTTTGCTAATTGTGTTTAGTGTTTCTAAGTTCATTTAGGCTGCATAAGTTTATTTTGTTTATTAGTTCTTTTCACTTATACATGATTCTTTCATTTGGGATTAATAGCATTACATTAATGACAATGTAAGAATTATGTGTGGGGGGAAGAATTTAGGATTTTATTTAGAGTGTTTTGTTTTTGAGTCTTTTTATGTTGTTTTTCTTTCTGATCCTTGTTTTGAAAATAACTAGATGTAAATATAATTTTTAATTTTTTTAACTCCGGTTAAATGGCGGATAACGGTACTCCGTGATTATTTAAATCGGTTCCATCAGCTACCCACAAAACTGATATTGTATATAAATTTCTCTTTCAAATTTTTTTCATTTTTTTTCCAGGATGGATGATATTCTCACAAGATTGCAGAAACGATTTCCTCCTTTTCCTCGAAATATTTTACTGAAGCTTTACCAAGTTCGATTTGAAAGATTAAGAATGCTTATGCACAAAGGGATTCCTGCAGACATACGTTGGATAATTGAAGCCAAGGTACGTGAAGATGAATATCTTCCTGTTTTGCATTTACCAGGTACAGGTAGAAGCACTTTTGCAAAGAAGCGACGAGCAAAGCGCATGAGTTCAAATTGCCACAAATGTGCACGATGGACGTGTAACGGTAAATGTCGTTCTATTGGGATTCCGTCCTCTAATCGAGATGATAAAATTGAATTCATTAAGGATGGACTGAGTAAGGAGAATTTGGGTAATATCCAACTTTCTCTTGAGACGCATCCTAGTGGAGACGTACAAAGAGAAATTCTTGATTTATGGCCGCAATTCCAAAGGGAATGGCAACATCTTGGGAATCTGATGTTAAAAGACCCTGTTTGCCAGCTTGTAAGAAAACTGGATGGGAAGCATATCCTCGACTCATAGAAGGCGTTTAAGCCGTTTCTGGACAAAAACCAGAGGAAGATGTGAGCCACAATCACAACTACGATAAATGACTTCTGAGCTTTTGGTTTGATTTGCAATAACTTTATTTTGGTTTAATTTACGTGTTGCTCGATTTGTGTAATTATTCTCGTTTTTTTTTTTTTTTGCATTGGTATTTTACGGTTGATTTTTCTTCTCTTTTTGATTTTCTTCTTGAAATCATGCAAAAATCTTTTGTTAGGTTAACATTTTCTTCTGACAGGTCAAATACACTTTCGGCGACATTATTACTCTTGACTTTTACGGTTGATTTTTATTCTCTTTTTGATTTTCTTCCTGAAATCACGCAAAAATCTTTTGTTAGGTTAACATTTTCTTCTGACAGGTCAAACACACTTTCGGCGACATTATTACTCTTGTCTAATTCACTACTCAGTCCTCTATATATTACACCATGTACTCATTCTCTTTCAGGCACTCGAAAAAAAAAAAAATTGGAAAGTACTTCGTCCCAACGCATTAAAAAAATTTGTGTCTTTGGAGGTGCTTATCCAGGGAAAAATAACATATTTGCTGATGAAGCCATAAGAGTTGGAGTAATACTTGCCCAACAAAAGATCCAGTTGATTTATGGAGGCGGTAGTACGGGTTTAATGGGAGCAGTCGCTACAGCTGCACACGCCGGAGGAAGTCCAGTTCTAGGAATCGTGCCAAAACTATTCACAAGTTTTTGTGGACCTACCGTGGGTAAGGAAATACAAGTCTGGAGTATCCCTGAACGGATAACAATCATGTACCATTCTGCCGATGCATTCATTGCGTTACCAGGAGGTCTGGGTACATTGGAAGAAATAGCTTGCGTGACTTCTTGGTCATCTTTGGTCACAAATAAGAAACCCATTGGTTTGCTTAATATTAATGGTTATTTTAGTAATTTGCTTTCATATTTAGATAATGCTGTGGATAATGGATTCATGTTTTCAGAGGCAAGGAGAACCATAATTTCTGCTACAACCATTGAAGATTTACTCAAAAAGCTCAAAGCTTATGAGTGTTTATCTGCTACGGTTGTTTCGCAAACGCTCGGAAAAAGAAAAAGAGATATGGACGAGCAAGGAGTGGATTGCACTTTGTCTTTGTAACATTATCTAACATTTTGTTTGTTGTGTGTCAGTTATAATAAGTGGTTAGCAACCTCTACAGGTAATATCTCCTAAATTTTATCTTCAAAAAAAAAAAAAAAAAAAAATTGTGTTTTAAGCAATTTGGAAGTATTCATTCTGAACAAGGTCTGAGTAAGGGAGACTTGAGACATACCTTGTCAGTTTGATTTTAATCTTTTTATGTTTACTTGTTAATTTTTTTTTTTTTAGTATTTTAGGATTATTTAGGTTGCATGGTTTTGTTTTGTTTTGAGTCTTAGTTGTTCCTATTCTTATGTTATTAGTTCTTTTCTCTTACACATGATTCTTTCATTTGAGTTAATAGACTTACATTGAGGACAATGTAAGAATTAAGTGTGGGGGGGGGGAATGATTTAGGATTTCTTTTATTTTTGTCTACTATTTTTTTTTCTTTATTATTATTATTATTTTTTTTTGTGAGTTTTAGTTCCTTTTTAATACAATGATGAGATATGAATTGCATAAGTCTAAAACAGATTTATTAGTGAGAAGATTTTCATGAGAATTGAGCTTGATGTCAACCTTTTTATGAGCCAATGTTAATATGATATGTTGATTGAGAAAGAAGCATGTTTAGACTTAATCTGACTTGTATAATCATCATTGTGAGTTTTTGAGCCTATAATGGTTGATGCATTATACAAATCAATCTAATTTCTTTCTTGAGTGCTCTTATGATTACATGATTCTCTAGAACTTGCTTTAAACCGTTTGAGACTATATTGATACATCTGACAACATGAATATGATAGAGGCATTAGGATTTTTAGCCAGGGCCAAACAGCCATCCCTTATTGATGTTCCAAGAGAACACACCCTTAGTGAACCAATTTGAGCCTACATTGAATAAGCTATCTCTTTGGTAACCATAACTTGTCCCTAACCTAAATATACTTATATCTTTACCTTTGTTCCAAAGATGAATTAGCATGTTTTGAGACAAGTTGCAAAGACAAGGAAGATCTATTGAAAATTTGGGTTAGAAACAAGAAATAAGTGTGGGGGGAAAAGAAAAGAAAAGTCAAGAGAAAAAGAAATGGAATACTGGAAAATACATTCCTATGTAAAAATATATATATATATATATGAATCATCTCTTGAATTTGTGGAAAAAGAAAAAGATGTTACAAAGTTGTTTAGAATGAAGAAAAGGCCCAACATGAATATCCGGCCTAGGTGACTATGTACTTGTAAAGAGTTTTGAGAAGTTTCTTTGTATAATCTTTTTATGTCTCTAAACTTTATGAACTCTTTGGAACCTTTGTGATATCTTTATCCTTTTGTTCTTCAACCACATTACAAACCCCTTGGCCCCATTACAACCTTGATTAAAGACCTCTTGATTCATGATGTTGTATGATCTAAATAGGGGAGAATAGGTGGACAAGCAAGAATATGGTAGAACTGTTTTCATGAGATTGATTGAGTGTAAACACTTCACCACTACTTTAAAGAGTGAAAATCATGAGGGTATCCCATGTGAGAAGTTGAGATTAAATTTGAACATGCAATATTTTGATTGAGATATGTTATGCTAATATTGGCTTAACTCAAACAATTTACATTCAAGCATGATTTTTTGTGAAATTCTTTAAGCTATTGATTAGTTTATAAGACTTGTTCAAATATTGTCTCTAATTTGTATTGAAAGGATTAGGAGTAAATATTTTTAGTATATGCAGTTTATTTATATTTTAGTTTTTCAATGTTTGTGGGTATCGTTCTAGTAAACCCTCACGAGACTAAACTCATCCACTAGGGACACCTAGGGGTTTAAAGGCTTGTGTCACATGCTAAGTGCCACCGTGATTTCCTACGAAAATGGATTAGATTAGATTTTCTTATTTTATTTTTATTGAGTCGTTGCTAGGGACTAGCAACAATCTAAGTGTGGGGGTGTGATAACTCGTATAATTATATAGTTTTTAGTTATGTTTTATTATTGTTTTGTGTCAAATACGAGTTATTATTGTTTAGTCTAATTGTGTTTATGATATTTTATATTTTTATGTATTTTGGTGTTTTTCACAAGTTTCTTTGAGTGATTTCAGATTACTAGAATTAAGGCAAATCCAGTTCAGTTCCAGTTCCGACACCTTTTGCCATATCAGCTATATCTCGAGTTTCACTGAAGCAATAAGGCTGAAATTTGTATCCATGCAAAGCTAAGAGGCATATATATCTTTTTCATGTTTTACACTTCTTGAAACGGAGGCGTTTTCCCTAGCGAAATCGACCATCAAGTTGGCTGATGTGCAATGACGTTTGTGCTGACCTGTTTTCGTATTATGCCCATATCTTCTTATCCACATCAGCAAATGAGCTGATTCCAACGGCTATGGATCAGTAACTGATAGGGTAACATTTTTCTAGAAGACCATGTGATCAGATAAGGCCTCCAAAATTGACAAAATCGACCATCAAGTTGGCTGATCAAAATCTTCATATATGACGAAAATTGTTAGAAAATGCACCCACCTATTATACCTACCTTTGAAATTTGTAAAGCTTGTCTCTTGTCATTTAGCCCTCCAAAATGTGTATAAATAGAGGGCCTTGGATGATTGTAAGGGATCATATTGTACATTGGTAGGATATTAGCCTTTGTAATAAAATTCTCTAAGTTTTCTTCTTCTTTCTTTTCTCTAGTTTTCTTTTTCTTTAGAATGGGCAAGAGGTTGGATAATTAATATTCTTCTTCTTCTTCTTTCTTTCTTTTATTTTCTTCTTAGATTCTATTTAATTTTATGTTTATAATGCCTATGCTAGGCTAAACTTCTATTTGGTTAAGGGTGATTTCAAAGCCCTAGACATGTTTTGTGATTGATTTTCAGATTCTATCTATCATTAATTTCCTATCAAAGTTGCTTATGTTCTTCTACAAGAATTGTTCATGATGTTGTCTTGATTTATTTAGGTGTACAACTAGATAGATCTTGATAATTATCTGTTGCTAGTTTAGGAGTCTTGATCCGTGTAATTGTCTTGATTTCCTATTCATAAGTGGCAATTTGTGATTAATGATTATGGTCAAGTTTTCAATAATTGCAAAGTGGAACATAACCTAAGTTGAACAATCCGAGCTTATGTGTTTGTTGCTTAGATCAACCTATCTTTCTCATCATAAAGCTGCCATTAAATTGAATTTAGAGAGCTTATTCTAGGTTGTTTAATGGTTAGAGATTAAATAGAGAGCTTGTTCTATTTAACGACAAACTAAGGAAAGATTGGGGTAACAGAGCTTGTTGTTATCTACGGTTGTTAACTTTGATAGTTGGTTCATATTGATAGATCTGAAATTGATTCTTAATGATGTCTAGTGGTGGAGAATGAAACCTTAACCATATTTTTCATATTTGATTCTTCTTACTTACTTGTTTTCTTACTTTTCTAGTTTGCTCATTTTTAAAAGTATATTTATTTTTATTGGCTGGTTATACCGCCTAATTTAGTATATATATTTTTATTGGCTGGTTATACCGCCTAATTTAGTATATATATTTTTATTGGCTGGTTATACCGCCTTGCATCTTATTCTTATTATTTACTTTAGTTTAAATCTGGCTTCAAAAACCCCTTTTCTTTTATTGTTTTATTTGAACGTAAGTTATAAACTAATAACTCATAGATTAAAACCCAATCCCTGAGGACTCGACCCTTGCTAATCATTATACTTACAATTGATCTTTTTAGTGCAAGGTTAAATAAGATACACTCTTTTGGGTGCATCAATGATTATGGTCAAGTTTTTGCTAATTGCAAAGTGGAACATAACCTAAGTTAAACAAGTCATGTTTATGCTTTTGTTGCTTAGATCAACCTATCTTTCTCATCATAAAGTTGCAATCAAATTAAATTTAGAGATGTTTATCATAGGTTATTTGGTAGTTAGAGTTTAAGTAGTGGCGTTTGTCCTATTTTATGATGAACTAAGGAAGGATTGGGGTAACACAGGAGGTTGTTACCTACTGTTGATAATTTTGACAGTTGATTGATGTTGATAGATCTGAAATTGATTCTCAATGATATCTAGTGGTGGACAATGATCTCTTAACCATACTTTTCTCATATTTGAATTCTTCTACTTACTTGTATTCTTATTTTTTTGATTTGCTTTACTTTTAATTATTTCAAAAACCCTCTTTTCCTTTATTTTCTTTAACTGAAGTTATAAACTAATAACTAATAAATTAAAACCCAATCCTTGTGGATTCGACCCTTGCTCACTATTATACCTAACAATTGATCTTTTTAGTGAAAGGTTAAATAAGATACGCTCTTTTGAGTGCATCAAACCACCACCACCAAAGAAAGTAAATGAGGTAAGTACATCATCCCTTGAACAACAAATTTCTCAACTTACTTCTCATGTGCAACAATTGGCTGTAGGTAATTTACAGCAAATTAAAGCTTGTGGCATATGTTCTACAATGGGGCATCAAACTGATATGTGCCCAACACTTCAAGATAATACCAATGAACATGTGAATGTTATGGGTGGATTTTCGGTCTAACAACGAAAGTATGATCCATACTCGAAGACATACAATCCAGGATAGAGGGATCATCCAAACTTTAATTATGGAAGGAATCAACCACCAGTTTCTCCTCCACCCATTGATAATCGACCACCAGGTTTTTAGCAAAGAAAGCAACAACCACACCAAACCTGACAACAAGTGCCACCACCACAAAACTCAGGTAAGTCTCTAGAAGATCTTGTCAATTCTCTTGTGACTAATTCTTTGCAATTTCAACAAGGAATTCAGGCAAGCGTTCAGGATTTGGAAAATCAAGTGGGACAATTGGTATCTAGAATGAGTCAATTTGAGGCAAGGGATTCAGGAAAATCACCTTCTCAAACTATAGTGAATCCTAAAGAAAATGCACATGCCATAACTCTAAGAAGTGGGAAACAGCTTGAGACACCACATAAGGATAGTGCTCAAAGGGAGGAAAACACCAATGCATTATCTTCACAACCCAATGAGCCACTTGTTAAGGTAAATCCTAAACCCTTTTTTCCTTCCTAAATAACTCCTCCACATTTTCCTAGTAGGTTAGCAAAGTCCAAAAAAGAGGAGCAAGAGAAGGAAATTTTAGAAACCTTCCGAAAGTAGAGGTAAACATTCCTCTACTAGATGCTATTAAGCAAGTGCTCCGTTATGCAAAGTTTTTGTATGAATTGTGCACTTCTAAACGGAAGCTCAAAGGTAATGAAAAGGTATATGTGGGAGACAATGTCTCAGCTGTTCTTCAAAAAAAACTCCTACCAAAATGTAGGATCCTGGTATGTTCACCTATAAGATAGGTGACACTCGATTTGAACGTGCTATGCTGGACTTAGTCTTCCCAGCCGATTTTTATACTCTTGAGATAGAAGAAGAGATGTCTTCTAATCCCACACCTATTTTGTTAGGAGACCATTCTTAAAAACAGCCAAGACTAAAATTGATGTTCATGATGGCGAAATTTGATGGCGAGATAATTCGTTTCAATATTTTTGAGGCCATGAGGTACCCTAGTGATGTGCATTCTATTTTTACTATTGATATAATTGATTCTTTAGTGCAGCAAGCTTATGAGTTAGACGGTGAAGATAGTTTGGAAGTGGTCATAAACAAACATCTCGAAATGGAGAAAGCTAAAGGGGAACTAGCTTTGAGTGACCATGTGAAGGAGGCATTAACATCTCTACAAGTGTTGCCACCCTTTGATAAAAGGTTTGATGTTTCATTTATTAATTACCTTTATCTGAAGAGAAACTTCTACCTTCCATTTTGCAGGCACCAACTTGGGAGTTGAAACCATTACCGGACCATTTGAAATATGTGTTCTTAGGTGAAAAGGACACACTATTGGTCATCATTGCCAAAGAGCTCACACAGCAAGAAGAGATGGTGGTGCACTCAAAATAGTGTATCTTATTTAACCTTGCACTAGAATTGATGAGCACCAAGATGGTCTAAGTCTTAAAGATCCATTGCATGTTCCAGTTGGGCCTATTACAAGGTTAAGAGCTAAGAATATCAAGGAAGCAATGCAAGGATTGGTGGAATCCACTTGGGCCTAGTCTACAACTCTGTTAAGCAAGATCTCAACATTCAAGATGGGCTTGAATGAAGAAGAACCAGCTTTAGTGCATGTGATCTAAGTACTATAGGAGGCGGCATAGATAGGGATTAGTGTGGGCCTCTTTTGTTTCATTAATTGATGTGGCATGTGTGGGCCTATTTCTAATTTATTAATACACTAGGCATGTGGGGCCTAATTTCTTTTATTAAGTCTACTAGGCATGTAGGGCCTATTTCATTTAATTAGGTGGACTTCTTTTAAATTAGTTTGTTTTGGGTTTGAGAATGTTCAGCCCCAGTTTAGTTAGTCTTAGCCGACTTAGGGCTTAAGATAGGGGAGGCTATAGATACCCTTGTTAGCCGCCTATGACATTAGACTTTGTTAATTTGATTGATTTTTATCAATTAAAGTGTATACTTCTTGGAGAGTATTTTCTCTACTGGTTCTTGATAGAAGTAAAGAACTTATCAAAGGCAATCCTTTTGTGGCGTTCACACCAAATCTAGGTTCTTGAAACAAGTTTTCAACGGGTCTTGATCTTCTTAACTTGAATATTGGCTTTCTTGGGTAAGTTTCAAATTGATTGAGGGTTCAAGGGATTTCAATCCTACCTATGTCGGCTAGGCTTAAACAAACTAATAATATGCCCTAGTCGGCTAACACCTAATAATAATAAGGGCTAAACATGCTCAAACCCAAAACCTAATAATCAAAAAATGTCCAACTTGATTAATGAAGTAGACCCCACAAACCTATTAGACTTAATACATAAATAGGCCCACACGCCTAAGTGAATTAATGAATTAAAATGAAGCCCACTCTTGCCACATCAATTAATAAATTAGAATGGCCCTACACATGTCACATCAATTAATGAAACAAAAGTTAGGCCCCATGCCAATGAATCCTCTCTATGCCGCCACCTTATGCTCTTAGATCACATGATTTCAAGGTGGATTCAAGCCCATCTTGAATGTTGAAGCCTTTCTTGAGAAATTTGCAACATGGCCCAAGTAAATTCCAGCAATGCTTGTAATGTTTCCTTGATCTTCTTAGATCCTTGCCCAAACGGAACTTGCATTGAATCTTTAAGAATTGGGTCATCTTGGATCATATCATTTTCCCTTTCCTCAAAAGGATTCGACGTTGAATCTTTGCCGTATTTGTAACAATGACGACTCCAGGTAGGAAATCAAGTTGATGCTTAATGCCTCGTACGGGTGGCAACCCATCCTGCATCTCCTCCGAAAATAACTCCTTGAACTCCTGCAACGAAGAAATAGCCAAACTAGGAAGAGATTGGTTAATTTCATCAAGATTAAGAACCTCACTCTCCTTTGCATGAAAACTCGTGTTTGTCTCTTCTTTTCCCTCGACAGGATCGTCTCTTTTTCCTCTCGTGGCTCCACTCTCATTTCTTTATTTCCAGCCACCTCTCTTTCTTTTTCACTTTCTCTTTTTCTCTGTTTTTCGGCCTTTCTCTTTCTTTTTTGCTCAATCTCTTTTCTCATCTCCTCCAACATCAAATTTATCTATTGACATTCTTGTTGCATAGTTTGCCACACTAAATCCGCCTCCTCCCTACGTAATGAGTTACTCTTGTGAGACATCTTTAATATGCTGCAAAAACAAGATTGTTAGTGATAAAAAAAATAAGATGAACTTCAATTCTTTTTCCCTCTTTTTGAATCTTTTTTTTCTTTTATTTTTTCCTTTTCGAGACTTTTTTCCTTTTCTTGATTGTCTTTTTGTCTCAGATTGCATTCTTTCTTTTTCTTTCTGACTAGTCGAATAGTCTTCTCAATTCTTGATTTTTTTTCAAGAAGATCAAGAACAAAACGATTCAACCAAGAATGAATTTTGTAGATCAAGAATGCAAAAAGCACTAATCTTGATCTAATTCAACTTACAATAACGAAACCCAACGCAAGACTGTCTAAAAACTATAACCTCATGACAAGAATATCTGAAACCCCAAAATCTTGTGAGATTGATAAAAAGAAAAAAAGGATAACACCCTGAAGTAAAAATGAAACCCCAAGCAAATTCAAAACCTGATTGGAAGCCTAAGCTCTGATGCCAAATGATGTGAACCCTTGGAATGGTACCCTTAAACCCACAAACAATTCGAAATATTATAATCCAAGAAAGCCAAGATTCAGGTTAAAGATCTAAACCCAATGAAAACTAGTTTCAAGAACCTAGATTTGGTTGTGAACGCCACAAAGGAAAAGCTTTGATAAGTTCTTTAAGTTCTATCAAGAACAAGAAGAGAAAATACTCTCAATTGAATAAAATTCAGATTAAAAGACTTAATGAGCCATAGGCGTTTAAGAAGCTATTTATAGCCTATCTAACATAACCTAGGTCAGCTAGGCATAAACAAACTAATAATATGCCCCGGTCAGCTAACACCTAATAATAATAAGGGCTGAACATGCTCAAACCCAAAACCTAATAATTAAAAGAAGTCCAAATAGATTAATGAAGTAGACCCCACAAACCTATTAGACTTAATACATAAATAGGCCCACACACCTAAGTGGATTAATGAATTAAAATAAAGCCCACTCTTGCCACATCAATTAATGAATTAGAATAGCCCTACACATGTCATATCAATTAATGAAACAATAGTTAGGCCCTATGCCAATCAATCCTCTCTATGCCGCTACCTTATGCTCTTGGATCACATGATTTCAAGTTGGATTCAAGCCCATCTTGAATGTTGAAGCCTTTCTTGAACAATTTGCAACATGGCCCAAGTGAATTTCACCAATGCTTGCAATGTTTCCTAGATCTTCTTAGATCTTGGCCCATATGGAACTTGCAATGAATCTTTAAGAATTTGGCCATCTTGGATCCTATCACTTAGAACCAGCCCCAACACTTCCCTTCTCTTGAGCCTTAGAAGTAGAAGACTTCACTACTGTAGTGTTCTTAGAGAATGTACTCCCCCGGTTGGAAGAGCTCTCCTTTGATACTAATCTCAAGCTAGTCCTTCTATTCTCTTTTTGTTGCTTTTCCACAATCAAAGCAAGCCTCCTCACATCATTGAAAGTCCAATAAGGCTGCAATCAACCGCATTAGCAATCTACTCTTTATGTGAACCCTTGGGAATGGATACCTATTGTCGATTTTCACCACGCAACACGTATCGTAACAAGTAATATAGTGAAAAGTAAAGTGTCAATCCTTCGAGGAATTGCTACTAAATTTGCTAAGTACTAAAATTAACACACTCAATCTTATCTATACAAATAATTAAAGATGGTAATTAAAAACTAAATTAAAAGAAGCTAATGCTGAAAGCAAGTAAATTAAAAAGGATGAATTCAATTAATTATAAAAGCCTAGGATTACAACTTCCCTCAACACTTCGCTTGAATCTCTCTCAACCTCTTCACTTGATTAATGATCTTTAATTGTTAACATAGAGTTCTAATCTATTTATAAGGATCTTCCAATGGTCTCATAAAAAAATCCCTCTTAACCAATTAACTATATTCCTATGATAATTGAATTAAAGAATAACTCATTAAGCTTAAGCTCTCACAATGGTTACACATGACAAGTAAATATATTTCTACCCTACCTACAGATCAACTCATCCTAATAAATGAATATGAAACAAGTGTCATTCAATCCATGTCTAACACTAAACTCTCTTTTCCAAGTTGTATTTAGGTTAACAAATCAATTTAATTGGCGGCCAATCAACTAGAAGCTTTAAGAACAAGAATGAACAAACAACTCAAAAAATCATTAAATCAAGCTAGAGAGAGAAAGTAAATTCAAACTACATGTTGAGTTCCATTGAAATCCTAGTAAAGGAAATTTAGTTCATGAAAATTAATGAAAACAAATATTCAAAGAGTTTCACCATCATCAACAATACAAGAAAAATAAAGAAGAGAAAAGATAAAACTAAGGGTGTCAATTCTTAAGTCTTCAATCTTCACCAATCTTTTTATCTCCTTGAAATCTTTTTGGTGGCAACTCTCCTCTCAAGAGAATTAGGTTTTTAGAACTCCAATCCCCCTTATTTTAGACTAAAAGAGTCCTATTTAAAGTGTCCAAGCCCACTGGAGTCCAAAACTTTACGGCCAAGCAACAGGTAAGATTTCAGTATTTTTTTTTTGTCTTTTTTTTTTTCGCTCCAACGTTGCAGCGCCAGCTTTCCAACACTGCAGCGCTGACTTTTTGCCTTTGGGCGTCGGGCCCTCTGTATGTTGCACTTCGCTTATGTCACCTTCTCGCACTTCCTCGGCTGATTTGGATGGGCAAATCTCATCCGATTTTGACGAGTAAGCTATCGTTGGAAAGGTATGAAAGTCAACTTCAAATGTCATGAAGAAAGTTTTCTCAAATGAAGATTTAAGATCATGTTTTCCTTGAAACAAGCTCCGGAGGTCAAATTTGCCTGCTCGTTGCTTTGCACCGTTTTTCATCGTTTTGGATCTCGAAGCTCCAGATCACTTTGGACCTATAAAAACACATAAATAATAACTAAACGACTATTTAAACATGAAATGGATAAATAAAATAAATTTAAAAACATCTAAAATTAATCAAATCCTAATAAAAGCCTCAAGGACTTAGCTGATTTAAATGCATAAAAGGTGGTAAAATAACTATATTTCCTAGAGTTATCAATACGCTTAAACCCACAAACAATTCGAAATATCCTAACTCAAGAAAGCCAAGATTCAGGTTAAAGATCTAGACCCGATGAAAACTAGTTTCAAGAACCTAGATTTGGTTGTGATTGACACAAAGGAAAACCTTTGATAAGTTCTTTAAGTTCTTTCAAGAACAAGGAGAGAAAATACTCTCAATTGAATAAAATTCATATTAGAAGACTGAATGAGCCATAGGCGGCTAAGAATCTATTTATAGCCTATCTAACATAACCTAGGTCGGCTATGCTTAAACAAACTAATAATATGCCCTAGTCGGCTAACACCTAATAATAATAAGGGCTGAACATGCTCAAACCCAAAACCTAATAATTAAAAGAAGTCCAAATAGATTAATGAAGTAGACCCCACAAACCTATTAGACTTAATACAAAAATAGGCCCACACGCCTAAGTGGATTAATGAATTAAAACAAAGCCCATCTTGCCACATCAATTAATGAATTAGAATGACCTCACACATGTCACATCAATTAATGAAACAAAAGTTAGGCCCCATGCCAATCAATCCTCTTTATGCCGCAACCTTATGCTCTTGGATCACATGATTTCAAGGTGGATTCAAGCCTATCTTGAATATTGAAGCCTTTCTTGAACAATTTGCAACATGGCCCAAGTGAATTCCACCAATGCTTGCAATGTTTCCTTGATCTTCTTAGATCTTGGCCCATATGGAACTTGCAATGAATCTTTAAGAATTGGGCCATCTTGGATCCTATCATTCCCCCTTTCCTCGAAAAGATTCGCCCTCGAATCTTTGCCATGTTTGTAACAATGACGGCTCTAGTTAGGAAATCAAGTTGATGCTCAATGCCTCGTATGGGTGGCAACACATCCTACATCTCCTCCGAAAATAACTCCTTGAACTCCTGCAACGAAGAAACAACCAAACTAGAAAGAGATTGGTTAATTTCATCAAGATTAAGAACATCACTCTCCTTTGCATGAAAACTCATGTTTGTCTCTTCTTTTCCCTCAGCAGAAACTCTCTCTTTTTCCTCTCGTGGCTCTATTCTCATTTCTTTATTTCCAGCCACCTCTCTTTCTTTTTCACTCTATCTTTTTCTCTATTTTTTGGCATTATCTTTCTTTTCTGCTCAATCTCTTTTTTCATCTCCTCCAACATCAAATTTATCCGTTGACGTTATTGTTGCATAGTCTGCCACACTAAATTCGCCTCCTCCCTATGTGATAAGTTACTCTTGTAAGACATCTTTAATATGCTGCAAAAACAAGATTGTTAGTGACAAAAAAAATAACTTTCTTTTCTTTCTTTCAAATTCTTTTTTCTCTTCTCTTCTCTTTTCGAATTCTTTTTTTTTCGAGACTTCTTTTCTTTTTCTTGATTTTTTTTTTGTCTTGGATTGCTTTCTTTCTTTCTCTTTATGACTTGTCAAATTGTCTTCTTTCTTTCTTTATTTTGTTTTTAAAAAGATCAAAAACGATCAAGATTCGACCAAGAATGAATTTAATAGATAAAAAATCTAAAAAGCACTTATCTTGATCTAATTCAACTATCAAGAAGGAAACCCCAAAGAAAGAATGCCTAAAAACTGTAACCCCAGGACATGAATGCCTAAAACCTATAACCCAAAGATAAGAATTGCCTGAAACCCCAAAATGTTGTTAGACTAATTTGATTTCAATTACAAGAAACGAAACCCCAAAGCAAGAATGCCTAAAAGCTAAAACCTCAAGACAAGAATGCCTAAAAGCTAAAACCCCAAGACAAGAAAGCTTGAAACCCCAAAATCATGTTAGATTGATTTGGAAGGATAAAAGACCTGATTGGAACCCTAAGCTCTAATACCAAATGATGTGAACCCTTGGGAATGGATAACCGTAAACCCACAAACAATTCAAAATATCCTAACCCAAGAAAGCCAAGATTCAGGTTAAAGATTTAGACCCGATGAAAACTAGTTTCAAGAACCTAGATTTGGTTGTGATTGCCACAAAGGAAAACCTTTAATAAGTTCTTTCAAGAACAAGATGAGAAAATACTCTCAATTGAATAAAATTCAGGTTACAAGACTTCATGAGCCATAGACGGCTAAGAAGCTATTTATAGCCTATTTAACATAACCTAGGTCGATTAGGCTTAAACAAACTAATAATATGCCCTAGTCGGCTAACACCTCATAATATTAAGGGCTGAACATGCTCAAGCCCAAAAACTTAATAATTAAAAGAAGTCCAACTAGTTTAATGAAGTAGACCCCACAAACTTATTAGATTTAATACATAAATAGGCCCACATGCCTAAGTGGATTAATGAATTAAAACAAAGCCCACTCTTCCCACATCAATTAATGAATTAGAATGGCCCCACACATGCCACATCAATTAATGAAATAAAAGTTAGGCCCCATGCCAATCAATCATCTCTATGCCACCACCTTATGCTCTTGGATCACATGATTTCAAGGTAGATTCAAAGCCCATCTTGAATGTTCAAGCCTTTCTTGAACAATTTGCAACATGGCGCAAGTGAATTCCACCAATGCTTGCAATGTTTCCTAGATCTTCTTAGATCTTGGCATATATGGAACTTGCAATGAATCTTTAAGAATTGGGCCATCTTGGATCCTATCACCTCCCATAACCCACCCAAGTAACGAGCTATTGTTTGCTATTCATGTTCAGTAATATCACACTTTAGCATGAGCGATTGAAATTCCATTGTGTACTCTTCCACGGTAAGCCAGATTGCTTCAGATTATGAAACTTGAGAAAAGTATTATGTCGATAGTGTTCTACCAAGAATTTCCTCTTAAGCTCCCTTTTCTTTTTCTCCCAAGACTTGATCTTGCTTTTGCCCTAACGAGTGCTTTGCTTCTTAAGATTCTCCCACCACTAGGAAGCATATTTTCTGAGTTTAAGGGCCACTAACTTCAATTTTTTTTTTCATCAGAATACTCTTTGACGTCAAAACTATCTCAACAGTTTGGAGCCAATCGATGAACTCATCAGGTTGCATCTTTCCTTCAAATTCAGGAATATCAACTTTCTCATCAAAATCTCGATAAGACGTTCTATTCTTTATTCTATGGCGATGAGAAGGCGAACAGTCACTAGAGTCATGGTTTGGTCCGCGGTGGAAAGGATTAACATCCTTATCATCATTACTAGAAGAACCACTTTCAGAATCATTCTCATCATTATCGTCAAGATTCTCATATCGGTCAAGACGATATGGAGCTGTTGGATTTGCCTTCTCATTTCATCCCTTTCAAGAGCATGGATGTCTCTCTCAAATTTTGGATTACGACAAGCACGAAATACCATTAACAATCAACACTTTCGATGGAATACACCAGGATATATGCTCTCGTAACCAAGAGCTCTGATACCAACTTGATACCGAGATAGTAGAAATGGGATTGTCACAATCCACACACATCACACTCACACAAAGGATAGTTTATGCTCACCACTCTAAGGTACAAAACCTAAGAGATACAGAAGCTGATAACCTACCACTCTAAAGATACAGATTAGATCACCACTGTAGACACCTAATTTTGTCTAGGCCCTCTAAACCAGGCAAATTCTCCTTTTCAATTTTTCAGAACGCAAAGAGACTTCCACCATTCCACAGATGGGTCTCCAAGACTTCATTTCGGAGGTCAACAAAAAAGGTCAACCCAAAAAAAGTCAACTCCAAAAAGTCAACCTTAAAAAGTCAACCATTGAAAAGGTCAACTCTCAGTCAAAATCAAGATTCGAAGTTGAATTGAACCATGGTGAAGGAATTTTGATAATATGAGGTCTACAACGAAAAACATAGAGTTTGAAAGATGGGTTGCAGAAATTGAGTGTAGGGTAATACCTAATTTTGTAAATTTGGGAAAAAAGTACGGAAACGATCAAATTGGACAAAATTAGAGGTTCCAAATGGAATAAGATCAACAAATATGGAGATTGGAAGGTCCAATTTTGACGCAAAGTTGAAAGAAAAATTGGTTTGAAGAGAAAAAGGAAAATAAGGATTTTATGAATAAATAAGAAATTCACAAATTTGGGAAAAACTGCAGAGATGGCCCGATTCGGTGAAATTGAAGCCCTAGTTGATAAAGGATAAATAAACAAAAATATCACAAGTCCCAGTTTGAAGTGGATCCCAAGGAAAAGCAGGTTGGAGAAAAAACGGAAAAACGAGAAAATTTTGAATGTTGAAAAGGGGAAAACTAAATTGGAGAGGAATTCGATCATAAAAAATGGGCAATTTCGGACCAACTCTAATTCAATATATAACAAAGGCAATGGAAAATAAAATCCGAAAATCGAACCCGTTTTGAGTAAAACCAAGGTTTTGGGGGTTAAGGGCAATCTTGGAAAATCCGAGAAAATTAGAATCCAAGCTCGAAAAATTATGAAAACCACTAGATCTGAGTTTTATATTTTTGGAAGGTATTGGAGAAGAAAAATCCAGAATCGGAGCTCAAATGAAAAAAGGCAAAGTTCGGGTGCACTAACCCGAAATTCCAAAAGAAAATTCCAAGAAAAATAGGAAACGAGCTCGGAAAATTATAAAAACTTCCAGATATGAGTTTTATATTTTTTTGGAAGGTATTGGAAAAGGAAAATTTGGAATTGGAGCTCAAATGAAAAAGACAAAGTTTGAGAGGCACTAAACCGAAACTTTAGAGAAAAATCTGGTAAAAATAGGGAATAAGCTCGAAAAAATGTGAAAACCTCCAAAACTGAGTTTTATATTGGATGGGATGTATTGGAAAAGAAAAAGCTGAAATTGGGGTCCATTTGCAATTAAATTAAGTTTAGGGGCCAAAATATAATTTTACCAAAGAAACCGAAAAGGGCCATTTTGCAAATAAATAAAAAGATGAATGGCATGGAAATTTCGAGGCCATTTTTGGCTTGTAGATGATTAAAGAGGGAGTGTGATCATCATAAATCAAGTGGCCAAGGTTGAATAGCAAGATGACATTTTTAAGAGGACAAGATTCTTCACTACTTTGCCTACATGGCATTTTAGGCCAATGGGAGGTCTCCAAATTGCAAAGCCATGTGAAGGCCATGTGAAGGCTATGAGATGATGCCAAGTAGGATTAAAATTGCCACCTAGGAAGATATATTAATATTAAGCCATGTGATCTTGACAAGTGGCCTAGATATTTTGTAGAGATAGGAGACAAGAATAATCTAGGTGACATTGTTGGCCAATGAGGGCCTAGGAACCCTTAATTTAAGGGAAGCATCATGCAAATAGGGGACAAGCATCCTAAATTTAAGGAAAGCATCATGCTAGGAGGGGACATTTTTTAGCCATGTGGCAAGGGATGTTGGAGGAGCATGGGAAGCGTGATCAAGGGCTAAAAAATAAAAACACACTCTCTCATATTAAGAGGCAGTCGGCCAAGCATCAAGGGGGAGGATTCATTTTTTTTCTAAGGGCATTTTCACTAGATTCTTGAGAGAAAAGAAGGAGGAAAAAGAAAAGAGATGAGGAAAATTTAAAAAACTTGATTTGGAAAGTAATAGCTAGGTAGCTATCACCTCCCTTCTTCTTCTTTAATATTTGTCTTTGATATTATGATTCTTTTTCTTCTCATTTTTTTTCATGTGATTTGTTAATTTTTTGTTGAATAAAAAGGTTTTCAAAAATAAATATTAAAGGTTTTATATCCTTTATTCTTCATTCTTTATCAAATAACCAAGTTGATAAAACTTTTACATGTTTTTTTTTTTTTTTTTTGCATTAGCCGAAACTTGAAAGGTTTTCTTTGTGCTTGTTCTTGCTTGATTATTTCTTGCTTGTTGGTTGTGTTCATATTTTAACTCATGATTGATCCATTGTCATATGATTCTGGGCTGTAAAATCATGCATTTCATGACATTTCAACTAGGTTTTTGGCCAAGATCAACTAATGATCTCAAGCCAAAAACCCTTTGCCTATACTAGTTGAAAGAGTGATAGTTTAGATTGGGTATTCTGACTTTTGGGTTTATTTTTTTCACTACTCATCCATGGTCAAAATAAAATCATTTTGTTACCACATTCATTAGTCATTTAGAGGATGCCAAGGTATTTTTTTCAAGAGTTTTAGATTTTTTTATCATGGTTGGAAAAATGGCTTTTGACAAAGCAGTTTTTAACTCACTGTTCTGACTTTGGTAAAAATCCGGTCATGGTATCCTTGGTCCAAAAATTAAGCTGATTTTTTTCCATGGAGAACAACATATTCTAGGTCTACTATAATTTTTACAGATTTTTGTGAAGATGTTTAGAAGGGTAAAGAATAGATTTTCAAATATGCCTATGAGAGTCAGAATTGCTTTTAAGAACATATGATTTTTTGTTTTTATTAGGATACAAAGAGGGGGCTGATTCAGGACAATGGTTACTGTCTTAGGTTGATTTCCATGTCATTTTAAGAATAAAATTCGATTTTATAAAAGTCGGGTCAAGGATAGTCAACCCGGGTTTCAAAACTAGGAAAAATAGAGCCTTTTAAAAAGGGGGTACGGCCTTATTTTTCATCCCAAAATTTCCTTTTTTTAAAAAAAAAAAAAAAAAAATTCTGAGCCCAAAGTCTTTTGATTTTGAAAAACCGATTTAAGTCTCTTCCAAAAGTAGTTGGATACCTTTTTAGGTATACAGATGTCCTTACTTCAAGGAAGAAATACATCTTCATGCATTGCATATTTAAAAATGTTTTTACTTAATTTGGTATAAAAATGTATTTTTCGGTTTCCTAAACATTTGGCGAGATTAGTTTCCAATCTTTGCTACGTTTACCGGGAAGGTTAGGAAATTATTTAATGCACGTGTTTATGGAATCGAAACGTATGGTTTTTGTTTTACTTGGAACCATGTAAATGTCATATGAAAGAATTATTTTCCAAGTTTTATCGGGAAGCACAGTAATATTTTCCAACATATGCCATTTATTTGATTCCTCACATGAATAATCCATTTCAAATAATGATGTGTGGATGTGATCAGGATGTGATTATGAAAATTTTATGATGACGTCTGTCGCAACCTAAAAAAATAACAAGTCTCATCGCAAGACTTTATTATTCGTTAAGCGTGACACTAAAAAAAATCGAGGAAAAGTCAACTTAATTCCTCTAGATAAATGAAGGTTTTGAAAATGACCTTGAAAAAGAGATGGAGTCGCCACCAATCTTTTTTAGCTAGGTGTGATCAGCCACCTATTAAAACCGGTTTTATAAAATATTTTAAAAATTAATTAAAACATTTTTAAAACCAATTTCAAGTCTGCGTTTTAAACTAGAGAAATCAAAGAAACGGGTTCGGGACTCGGTTACGTGTGGGGAAGGATTAGCACCCCCACAACGCCCGTATAAAACGGTACCCTATTAATCGTGTGTTATCTCAAGTCTCGGTAAAAAATCGGTTTTAAATTTAGTATTTCAAGTTAATTCCCAATTTAAAGAAAAATAATTCCATTTTTAATTGAAAATGATCCAGAATTTATAAATTCAAAATTTTCCTATATTCCCCAACAAACGTGGCAAAATATAGAAATTTTTATTAGTTTTGGAAAACTTTCCGAACCATTCTCTTTTTTTTGAAAGAAAGATATTCCTTTATTAATGATAATTGATGATATTCTCTCCAGCAAACCCGGTAGAGAACTCATGAATTATTTTAACTCGGGAATATCTTTATTTTTTATTGAAAAATCATTATCCTTTTGAAAACATTTTAAAAGATATGAATATGTATATGCATGATATAAATAAAATGACATGGAAAAATCTAAATAATATAGTGCATCCTAAATGATATGATATAATTTAAATGCCTTAACATATTCTAAATGAAATAAAATGTCCTAAGTTATATGACATATTCTAAATGAAATGAAATGACCTAAGTAACATAATATATTCTATATGAAATGTAATATCCTAAATCATATGATATATTTTAAATGAAATAAAATATCCTAAATGACATAATATATATCCTAAATGAAATGACCTAGGTAACTTAATATATTCTACATGAAATGACCTAGGTAACATAATATATTCTATATGAGATGAAATAATTTGAATGACATGGCAAATATGAATGATATGGCATATAATTTAAATGACATAAAATATAAAATAATGCTATCATATAATATGCATGAAAATAAAAATGAAAATAATAATGCATGAACATAGTATATGCTAAATAATATGACAAAAAATAACTAAATAAAAAGCATAGGATATCATGAAATATTCCAAATCATATAATAAACAATATAACATAACTCAAAATCATAACAATATTATAGAAATTATCATAGCAAAAATCACATATTATCTAAAATGCATGAATATGGAAAATGCAATGCATGAAAATATATATTTTTCCTTTAATTAAGGAAATCCGTATATCTAAGAAGATATCCGGCTACCTTAGGAAAATATGTCAAATTAAATATTCTAAAACCAAAATACTTTGTCATTGTTTGAAAACAATTTTGAAAAGCTTAGATTAAAAATAACAACTTAGCTAAACCCTTTTTTAAATGGCTCTAATTTCCTAAGTTTAAAATCCCGGACTTAACCACCCTTAACCCGAGACTTAAAAAATCATTTTTAGAGTTTGAAAAGGCTTAGAAACTACCCTAAGTCAGTAGCTAAACTTCCTAATCAGCCCTCTCTAAATAACATAACCAAAACAGAAAAATGATTTTTCTTCAAATTCAATTCTGACTCCACTGTCCAGTTTTAAGCCACGATTTTTTATCCTATTTTTAAAAATTCTAAAAAATCTAAAAAACATACTGGAGACTCAGGACATGTAAAACTACACGGGAAAAAATTAGCTTAATTTTTGATTAAAGGTGACTGCCCAGAAAAATCGAGAAAGTACGAGTACTGGGTGAAAAAACTGTTTTGCCAAAACACATCTTTTGCCTTTGATAAAATCACTTAAAAATCAAAGTAAAAATATTTAAGACTCACAAAATGACTCACAAGCAGTAGCTAGGACTTTTGAAAAGTTAGAAAAAAATTGGCTAAGTAAAAAAAAATCACAAAGGTAGAATAATTAATTTGACAAACCTTAATTTTCCACAAGTATACTCAAGAGAGCATGACTTTGAACCATTAATTGGCCTAAGTCATTAGTCAAGTGGCATGGACATGAAATGCATGAAAAAATACAGCAAATATGATGCATGGAATGCATGGTTTTAATCCTAAATGTCATGAAAAAATGCATGGCATCAATATAGTGACCTAGACCTAAATGAACTTGTATGGCATTTAATGCAACCTAGGTCTAAAATGCATGAGCATGCATGGCAAGATAAACCTAACCTAACATCTAAAATAGGCATGGCAGTAACACAAACCCAAGGCATGCTTAAACAAAAAACTCAACCAAATATCATGCAAATGCCAACCTATCAACTAACATAGCAAAAATGCACACACAATGCCTACATGGAGTGGCCGAATGGCCTAAGATTCCAAACAAGCATGGCATTTTCACAAACACTTGATATACTAACATGCAAAACTAAAATATAACACTCAAATCATGCAAACACAAAGTAGAGATATTAAAACTAAACAAGCATTTTCACAAACACTTGATATACTAACATGCTCAACTAAAATATAACACTCAAATCATGCAAACACAAAGTACAGATATTAAAGCTAACAAGCATTTTCACAAACACTTGATATACTAACATGCTCAACTAAAATATAACACTCAAATCATGCAAACACAAAGTAGAGATATTAAAACTAACAAGCATTTTCACAAACACTTGATATACTAATATAAAACATCAACAAATTTAAACATTATGAAAACAGAAAATTGAAAATGCAAGAATATGATAATAAACTCATAAATGACAACAAACAAGCAACCAAATCAAAACATGCTTGAAGTATATGAAGTAGAAGAACACTTAAAGCATCAAAACTAAAGAAAATAACATAAATAATATGACAAATTAAAACCAAAAAAGCAACAATAATAAAAAAATATAGGCCATTCGGCCATAGTATGAAAAATAAGGAAAAAAAATTGTAAACATTATTTAAGAAAGAGATGAATAAAGAACTTAAGAAGAACATAAAAAAAAACACTTATTTAAAAAGAAAAATCACCAAATAATAATCAAAAATAGCAAAAACAAGAATGGAAAATCAAGAAAGTGCAATAGTTGGTGCTAAAAGCAACCTCAAGAAGCTATATTTCAAGCTTTATCTCTTCAAACTTTCCTTTCTTTTTTAAACTTTTTCTATTTGCTTTCAACCAAGGAAAGAAAAAACTAAGCAAAACCAAGAAGAAATCTGAAAAAAGAAGTCAAGAAAATGAAAATTCTGACTCCCCTTTAGTGCTGGCCGAACCATGCCTCTCTCCTCCTAGGATGTTGTCATTTTGATTCCAACCAATTTCCATCCAAGGGCTAGTGATTCAAGGTGAAAAATCATGAAATTATCACCCTTAGATTAGTGTATCAGCTGTCCATAATTATAGCTGTTCAAGAATAATGTTGACACTCTCCCTCTTCATGCATTGGCCTATGTGGCTTAATTACAATGCCTTGATCAAAAAAAATCTCTAACTAACTCTTAATTCTTGGACTTTTGATTGAAAAATCAGAAGCTTCCTCCTTCCTTTGGACCTTGGCAGGCCAGCACTCTCTTTTCCAGCCCAAATCTGATTTTTTGAAAGGCCAAAAGAAGCCCTTTTTGGTTGCTTGGATAAAATGACCATTTTGCCCCCCAGATGCAAATAAATGGTAAACGGACTCCAAATTCAAATTTTATTTTTTTAATACTTTCAAAATAATAAAATATTGAATTCTGGAAGTTTTCAAAAATTTTCGAGTCCGTTTGCTATTTATTTGGATTTTTCCTTCCAAAAATGCCCTTTCATGCCCCCACATTTTACCAATTTTTAAACGAGCTCCAAATCAAGATTTTTCTTCACCAATATCTTCCAACTAATTTAAAAGTGTGATCTGGAAGTTTTCATGATTTTTGGAACTCATTTGGTATTTTTTCGGGATTTATCTTCTTGAATTACTACATAGGGGCTAGGGATTTGGTCATTTTGCAAACGAACTCCGAATCAAGATTTTATTTTGCCAATCTCTTCCAAATATTTAAAAATGGTATTTTCAAATTTTTCGGAATTTTTGGAGTCCATTTGCTATTTTTTTGGGATTTATCTTCTTAAATTATTGCATAGGAGGCCCGGGATTTGGCCATTTTGCAAACGAACTCCGAATCAGGATTTTATTTCGCCAATATCTTCCAAATAATTTAAAAATGATATTTGAAAATTTTTAGAAGATTTGGAGTTCATTTGCTATTTTTCCGGGATTTTCCTTCTTTAATTTCTACAAAAGAGACCTGGATTTGGCCATTTTGCAAACGAACTCCGAATCAAGATTTTCTTTCGCCAATCTCTTCCAAATGATTTAAGAATGAGATTTGCAAATTTTCAAAATTTTTGGAGTCCATTTGCTATTTTTCCCAAAATTTCCAATTTTGCCCTTTTTGCCTCCAAAACCCGATTTTGCTCAAAACAAGTCCAATTTTCAGATTTCCTTCAAGATGAGCCTTGGGATATCCCTTTTTAATCATTCTTCATCCATTAGGGGCTTTAGTCTTACCAAGTAGGGCCATTTTTGTAATTCTTCCCGATTTCACCGAAATCCACCAAAAACCCTAATTCTCGGTTTTCTCCCGATTGACTTTTCTTTCAGTTTTTCTTTCAAGTGGCTTCTCCATTACCCATATTCAGTGCTTATTTTTGTTTGGAACCTTCAATTTCGACCAATTTGATCGTTTAAGCACTTTTCCCCAAATTTCTCGGATTAGGGTTTCCTTTCTACTGAATCTCCATAATCCAACTTTCGTAATCCATATCTTTCAATGTAGACCTCGGATTATCAAAATTCTTTCGCCATTTTTCAATTGAACTTCAAATCTTGATTTTGAAAGTGGGTTGATTTTTTCAGTAGTTGACTTTTTGGGGTTGACTTTTTTGGGGTTGACTTTTTCTGGGTTTGACTTTTTTTAAGTTTGACTTTTTATGCTCACCCTCTTAAACTAAGTCTCGGAGTACCACCTGCAGGATGAAAAAAGTCGTTTTACATTCTAAAACATTAATTTAGGAAGAAAACATACTTGTTTTAGTGGTTCGAACAAAATTAGGTGTCTACAGCTGCCCCTCTTTGGCTATTGCTGAGAATCAGGAATCAGGCAAAGATAAACAAGCACTAATTTTGTACGGTTAGTGAAATCACATGTGAAGGAAAGGGAAAGGGGTTTTCTTCTTTCTTTTTCATATTTTTTCATTTTTTTTTTTGTTTTGAAAAGGCTGTAAATTGAAGATTTTGTCTTTAAATTGAATTCCTTGACTAATCAAGGCTTGACCCGTCTTAAGAAAACGGGTTCGATTTTCAAAAGAAAAAATTGTGCCCGAAGGTCTTAAGAATAGTGCCCGGAGGTCTTTAAAGTTGATGCCCGAAGGTCTTTAAAATTGGTGCCCGAAGGTCTTTAAAACTGGTGCGCGAAGGTCTTTAAAGCTGGTGCCCGAAGGCCTTTAAAACTGGTGCCCAAAGGTCTTTAAAACTGGTGACCGAAGGTCCTTAAAACTAGTGCCCGAAGGTCTTTAAAACTTGTGCCCAAAGGTCTTTAAAGCTGGTGCCCGAAGGTCTTTAAAACTGGTACCCGAAGGTCTTTAAGGCTGGTGCCTGAAGGTCTTTAAAACTGGTGCCCGAAGGTCTTTAAAACTGTGACTAAAATACCTTGACGACGGTCTTAAGGCTCGACTTTTTTGAGAATGCAAAATGAGTTTGATTTGGAAAGGAAACATACCTCGATGGTGATCTCGGGACTCGACTCGTTGCACTGTTAGCTAAATGCAATGATGAGAATGACATGCTTTGCAAATGCTTGTATGTTTCCTTTCCAAATTTTCCTGATTTCTGCACTGTTAGCTAAATGCAATGATGAGAATGACATGCTTTGCAAATGCTTGTATGTTTCCTAAGAGTAAATGCAATCAAATGATTGTGCCATGATTTCTAATCCATGGTTTCTTTGAGGTTCACAGATTATCCGACTTCATGACAGAGTCTTCAATTTGTTCATTGATGCCCCACTCAAGATAACTTGTCAAACAGTCTCAGTTTCTGTCTTTCGCTAAAACTCACAGATTTCCTGACTTCGTGATGGAGTTCCCACCACGTTCACTGTTTTCTTTTCTTGGTGATCTTTCCAAACCTTTCCCAAGATTTAAATATGTTCCTTAATAATACTTTGAAATCCCTTTATTTAAAGATTTTTATTACTAATCATCATTCAATTTAATAACAACCATAATGCATCTCAAAAGTATATGAAAGAAAATATGAATCAAGTAAAAATTGTCATGAAAAGGATAACAATGATTTTTTGCAAGAAATGTTTTAAAATAGTAAAAATACATATCAAGGATATAAGAAATAAATGTAAGGTTATAGGCTGTAGATGCCCGAATGCGAAATATCTTGAACCCCTTCCTTTTTAAACCATCTGAAATTTCTCTTGAACGAGCAATTTACTTGGATAACCTCTTAGCTTCCGTAGTTACATCAGAATGAGTTGTTCCCTTTTTCTCTGATTGTCAGATACTTTCTCCCCCTTTACACGGAGCATTGGTTCAAACTTTGATTAGTACTTGAGCCGCCCTTTGCGAGTTTTCAACTCAAGTGTCCTCCATTCGGTATTAAGTTGCCCTTTGCGGATTTTTGGCTTAAACCTCTCCTTTTACATTCTTTTTTCATTTTCATCATTTTTTTTTGTATTCTACCATGCATCTGAGAATTCTAAATGCTTCCAAGGTAAAAATATCAATTCAAAAGATGGGATGAATTCTGAGAATAACCTTTCAAATTAAATATCCATGCTTGATCAAAATGGGCTTTTAAAGCACGTAATGTAGGCCAAGGTTTAGGTTCAGAAGGAAAGGATAAAATAGGCCCAAAGTGTGTTTAAGGGTGATTGGATCAAGGATCATTTCCTGAGGAGAATTCATTCTTGAAACATTTGTCCCTTTTTGGACTTTCTTTTCTTTTTTGCTTTGTTGGCTTTCATTTGCCACATTTTTTGATGGCTTTCTTTTTGCCATGATTTTTTTATTATTTTTCCTCACATTTGCCCTCCAGTATAGAGGGTGATCCTTGATCAAGGTTTAAAGAAAGAAATAATTCCTAAGGCTTAAAGGGGTGACTAAGGATAATTTTTTCTTAGTGTAAGGAATATGAAAGATGGCCATTCATCATATCAAGCATGAATATTTTCTTTGAAAAGCGATTCACAGGGGAGATAGATATATAGAATTTCTATTTTTACACTTGGAATCATTCAAATTTCCATGTGCACAACATTAGACACTTTTTTTTCAAGCATAATACTTTTTCAGTTCATCAGCATTCACGGGATGTCTAAAATCATCTCCGTCCATCCGAGTTAGAATCAATGCTTCTCCACAAAAAGCTCTTTTTACCACATAGGGTCCTTCCCAATTCGGAGCCCATTTTCCTCTCGGGTCTTTTACTTTAAGGAGAATTTTCCTCAGTACCAATTCCCCTTCTCGGAACTGCCTGGGACGAACTTTCTTGTTGTGGGCTCGAATCATCCTTTTCTGATACAACTGCTCGTGACAAATTGCTTTCAATCTTTTCTCCTCGATGAGATTCAACTGTTCATAACGAGCTCTAACCCATTATGCTTCCTCTAGGCCAACTTCCATCAAAACCCGAAGTGAAGGGATCTCAACTTCAATATGTAGTACTGCTTCCATCCCGTATACCAAAGAAAACAGCGTTGCCCCTGAAGATGTACAGACCGAAGTACGATATATATAAAGAGCAAAAGGCAAGATCTCATGCCAATCTTTGTACACATTGGTCATCTTCTCAATAATCTTCTTGATATTCTTGTTAGCTGCTCCTACTGCGCCATTCATCTTCGGACGGTAAGGTGTCGAATTATGATGTGTGATCTTGAATTGAGTACACACTTCTCTCATCATCTTATTGTTCAAATTGAAAGCATTATCCAAAATAATTCTTGCTGGCAACCCGTAACGGCATATGATTTCTTTCTTGACGAATCTGCATACCACCGACTTTGTTACATTAGCATAGGACGTAGCTTCTACCCACTTTGTGAAATAATCTATGGCCACCAAGATGGAATGATGTCCATTTGAAGCTTTCGGGGTAATAGGTCCGATCATATCCATTCCCCATATTAAAAAAGGCCACAGTGCAGTCATGACATGTAATGGCAATGGCGACACATGAATCTTATCTGCATAGATCTGGCATTTATGGCACTTTCGAGAAAAACTGATACAATCTCCTTCCATCGTCAGCTAATAGTACCCTGCCCTCATAATCTGTTTAGCAAGCATGTGACCATTAGCATGAGTGCCACATATCCCTTCATGGACTTCTTCTATAATTCTCCGAGCTTCAGCAGATCCGACATATCTCAATAAGACTTGGTCTTTTCCTTTCTTGTAGAGAATCTCACTGTCTAACACAAAACCCATTGCTAGCCTTCTTAGAGTCCCCTTGTCATTATCTGTTGCTTGTTCTGGGTACTGTTGACTCTTGATGTACTGTAAAATGTCGTTATACCAAGGAAGGTCATATGCTTCTTCTTCAATACTCAGATAGTGGGTAAGAGACTCATATATACTCATCTTTATTGGCACAACTTCAGCCCCTTCATTCACTTTAAACATTGATGACAAAGTAGCCAGAGCATCTGCCATTCGGTTTTCTTCTCGAGGAAAGTAATTGAAATTCACTTCTTCAAACTCTTCCAATAAACTCAATATGAGTTCTTGGTATCGGATTAGCTTTGTATCTCGGGTTTCTCATTCTCCTCGTAGCTGGTAAATCACTAAGGCTGAGTCTCCGAAAACTTCCAATACTTTGATCTTTCTATCCACTGCAGCACGAAGGCCCATAGTACATGCTTCATACTCGGCAGTATTGTTTGTACAATCAAAATCCAATCTAGCACTGAAAGGATAATAATCTTCTTCTCGAGATATAAGCACTGCAACGATTCCATGCCCCATGGCGTTAGATGCGCCATCAAAGTACACTTTCCATACTTTCTTCTTCAGGGGAATCTCGTCTGCTTGTGACACATACATCAAATCTTCATCCGAGAAGTCAAAGTTCAATGGCTCATAATCTTCCACTGCCCGACTTGCTAAGAATTTAGCCACTGCACTGCCCTTGATAGCTTTTTGACTTACATATACAATGTCATCTTGCCGTCCTCCCTGACAAAGAAGGTGCTTCCAACATGTATTTGATTGGATCCAGCTTAGCAATCAACCATGTTGTGTGATACAACATATACTGTCTGAGTCTTCGAGCAGTCCAAGCTAAGGCGCAACACAACTTCTCTACTGACGAATATTTCAACTCATAATCTGTGAACTTCTTGCTGAGGTAGTAAACTGCCTGTTCTTTCTTTCTAGTTTCATCAAGCTACCCCAAAACACAACCCATGGATCTTTCAAATACTGATAAATACAGTATTATTGGTTTATCCAAAATAGGTGGCATTAATACTAGTGGGTTGGATAGATAATGTTTAACCTTTTCAAATGCAATCTGACAACCTTCATCCCATTCTCCTGGATCACGTTTTCGAAGTAACTTAAATATTGGATCACATTTGTCGGTTAACTGTGAAATAAACTGAGCAATGTAATTCAATCTCCCCAGAAAGCCTCTTACTTCCTTTTGAGTGCGAGGTGGTGGCAGATTCTGTATAGCCTTCACTTCATCCGGGTCAATCTCAATTCCTCTTTTGCTAACGACAAAACCCAACAATTTCCTCGAGGTGACTCCAAAAGTAAATTTTGCCGTATTTAGCTTGAGTTTAAACTTCCTTAATCGTTCAAAGAGCTTCTTAAGATTCACAATATGCTCCTCTTCTCCTTGTGACTTTGCGATCATATCATCAACGTAGACCTTAATTCCCTTATGCATCATATCATGAAACAAGGTCACCATGGCTCTTTGGTATGTTGCCCCAGTATTCTTCAACTCAAATGGCATTACCTTGTAGCAAAAGGTTCCCCATATTGTAACAAATGTGGTTTTCTCCATGTCTTTCGGTGCCATTTTGATCTGATTGTATCTTGAGAATCCGTCCATGAAAGAAAATAAAGAACACTTTGCTGTATTATCCACCAGAGTATCAATATGGGGCAAAGGGAAATTATCTTTAGGGCTGGCCTTGTTCAAATCTCGGTAATCAATGCACATCCGCACCTTGCCATCTTTCTTTGGTACTGGAACAATATTTTCCACCCATTCTGGATATTTTGCCACCTCTAGGAATCCAGCATCAAATTGCTTCTTCACCTCCTCTTTTATCTTTAACAGCATGTCGGGCCTCATTCTTCTCAACTTTTGCTGAATTGACTTGCATTCTGGCCTTAAAGGGAGCTTATGAACCACAATATCTGGATCTAACCCTGGCATGTCTTGGTAAGACAATGCAAATACATCCGCATATTCCTGGAGAAAAGCTATCAATTCTTGTTTTTGTGTTACTAAAAGTGAAGTGCCGATTTTTATTTCCTTCTTATCATTCTCATTTCCCAGATTAACAAACTCCGTTATCTCCTGATGAGGCATAATTTGTTTTTCTCCTGACTCTATCAATATCAACAAGTCAGGAGGTAAGTCATAGTTTTCAGCAATCTCTTCGTTGTCAATTTCGTCAATGTCAATACATTTCTCAAAATTGATTTCCGAACCATCGATGAGATTGTTTTCACATTCATTAATAGGGGACCTGTGGTGGAAGCAAAAGAATATAGATATTTGTATAGGAGCAAAATAGAAAGGATGGACAAAAAGAAGTGGCAAATGAATTGAAACAAAATGCATCATGATTTGTTATTCATTAAAATGATAATTTCATAAAAAGAGCCCATGCACAAAAAGAAACTTTCATAACACCCTTGGGCAGAAGTGTTTGAAGACTTAGTTCGTTAATTAGAAAGAGACCTAAATACAGCTGGTAAGTCTATAGCATATCAATTCAAATCCTGGGGGGCATGGGTAGATGGTCTCTTCCTCTGTTTGACTTCCCTCTCCTTTCTCTTGTTCCAGCATCTGGATGTAGAATTCTGCGAACATTCCTTCCAAAATCACGACAGGCTTGGTTCTAACTGGTGAATCGAAAAAAATAAAGCCCGTCGATCGAAATGTCTCATAGAGGTGGGGGATATAGATCTTTCGGGTCTCCATCTCATGACCCTTTTAGTCTTGTACGCCTCTGTTCTTTCCTTTCTCTTATCATTCTCTCTTTGTCTTCTCTAGTTGGCTTGTATCCCAAACCAAACTTGTCCCCTTTTCCAATTACACTTATCCACCTTCGGATTCCTTGTAGGTCCTTTCCTAAGCCGATCCCGGCTCGGCAACCTTTTTTCAACCACCTGAACAAGGCCGTTTTGAGTGACGTAAGATAAATGAGGCACACGTATCTTAGAACTCTCTCCCACAAATGTGGCGTTAACAAACTCCAAGGTTCGGAAAGAGCATTCCCATGCTTCTTCGGCAGCCTCTATATAGGGGATACTCGAGGGTTTTGATACGATCAAGTCTTCTTACCCATCCACAATTATTACCTGCTCCTCAACTCTAAATTTTACCTTCTGATGTAGAGTGGACGGAATAGCACTAGCCATGTGAATCCAAGTTCTTCCCAGCAAGACATTGTACGAGGGGATGATATCCATAACCTGGAAGGCGATATCAAATGTGCAAGGGCCGATCTGCATTGGTAAATCGATCTGTTCCACCACCTGCCTACGGATTCCATCAAATGCCCGTACTATCATATGACTGTTCTTCATGTGGGACATGTCGATAGGCAATTTGATCAGCGTAGTCATAGGCATGACATTTAATGCGAAACCATTATCGATAAGCACTTTTGCAATGATATGGATTTTGCATCGGGCGGTGATATGGAGGGCCTTAGTACTACCTGTCCCTTCCGACTGGATTTCTATATCCTTCTAAGGAAGTACTTGTTTCTCCTCTTGTTCTATTTTCCTTAATAGATCCGAAGGTAGACCATAATCCTCAATATCTTCGTTAGCCTCAAAATCACCCGTGCAAATGGGTCTTTCAAAATCAATTTCAGAATTACTGACTGGAAGGTCCTCATATTCCGTATCCGCACACCTGTAAATAGGTGGAAAAGAAACAATATAGGAAAATATATAATGAAAACAAAATAAATAACAAAAATGAAAGAATATTAACACATCAAATATGGATAAAATGCATTGTGCTTGTTATTTATTGAATAAAAATATTTAAAAAGCCCATTACAGAAAAAAAAAACTCTTAATATCTCCGATAAAGATAATTAAGATTGCTTTTTTAAAAGTATTACGTTGGAATAGACTTAAAAACTATGGGCAACTCAGTCGCACTCCAGTTGGTTAGTCTATATCCTGGTGGACAAGGTCGCACCATCCAGTTAGCATTCTCTCTTTCAATTCTTTCTTCCTCAATTGTACAGATCTCCACATCATACATCTGCTCATCCCTGTTCACCTAGAATCTCTCGAAGGCTTGCTCTATCATTACAAGCACATCATCAGAATTCTTTTCTCCGAATAGAGAACCGACTGAGCGAAAGCTGTGAAGGATAGGTGGGAATGTCATAGGCTCCCATTCAATATCCATACCTGCAAGATGGGCCATCCTCCATTGTCGGTTCCTTTCAACTTGTTTCCTTTTCTCATGGGCCTTCGAAAGATACCCTAGGCCAAATCGGTCTTTCTTTCCTATTACTTCCATTGCTCGAGCCATTCCTTGAAGATATTTCCTCAAACCTTTTCCAGCCCTGCAGCCTTTTCCCACTGTGGTTCTTACTCCCAGCCTTGTGTTTTTGGACAACCTTGGTTTTAGAATTTTTCGTCCTTCAGCGACGAAAACTGCATTTACGAATTCCAAAGACCGAAAAGAACACTCTACGACATCTTCATTGGGCTCAACATAAGGAGATTTAGTAGATGTGGAGGCTATTATGTCTTCTTCTCCTGATACTGTGATCAAACGGCCCTCCATCACAAATTTCAGCTTTTGGTGGAGAGACGATGGTACATCCCCAGCTGAATGTATCTATGGCTTTCCCAACAAGCAATTATAAGATGGATTAATATCCATGACCTGGAAGTTCACCGTATAAATGCACGGGCCTATCTCCAGAGGAACTTCAATTGTTCCCATAACCTCTCTCCTTGTTCCATCAAAAGCCCTAACCACTGTGCAACTTGGTATCATATGAGATATATCCACTGGCAATTTGGATAGGGTTGCTAAAGGCATCACATTTAGTGAAGAACCATTATCCAAAAGGATCCTTGGTAATATGTGCCCCTTACAAGTGGTAGTTATATGGAGAGCTTTCGTTGACCCAATACCATTGGGTGGTATCTTCTCATAGCTGAAAAATATGTAGACGTCTGCTGCGATTTATCCCACCAGCCTGTCGAATTTTTCTACTGATATATTATTAGCTACGTATGCCTGAGTCAATACTCTTAATGATGCACCCAAAAGAGTGTATCTCTATTTAACCTTGCACTAAAAAGATCAATTGTAAGTATAGTAAGTAGCAAGGGTCGAGTCCTTAGGGATTGAGTTTTAGTTTAAGAATTATTAGTCTAAAACCTAAATTCAAAGAAAACAAAATAAAAGGGGAGGTTTTTAAAATCAATTTAAACTAAAGACTTATAATCAAAAAAGAAAGCAAGTAAATAAGAAGTAATCAAATATGAGAAAAATATGGTTAAGGTTTCATTCTCCACCACTAGACATCATTAAGAATCAATTTCATATCTATCAACATTAATTAGCTATCAAAGTTAACAACCGTAGATAACAACAAGCTCTGTTACCCCAATCTTTCCTTAGTTTGTCGTTAAATGGAACAAGCTCTCTATTTAATCTCTAACTATCAAACAACCTAGAATAAGCTCTCCAAGTTCAATTTAATAGCAGCTTTATGATGAGAAAGATAGGTTGATCTAAGCAACAAACACATAAGCTCGGATTGTTCAACTTAGGTTATGTTCCACTTTGCAATTATTGAAAACTTGACCATAATCATTAATCACAAATTGCCACTTATGAATAGGAAATCAAGACAATTACACGGATCAAGACTCCTAAACTAGCAATAGATAATTATCAAGATCTATCTAGTTGTACACCTAAATAAATCAAGATAACATCATAAACAATTCTTGTAGAAAAACATAAGCAACTTTCATAGAAAATTAATGATAGATAGAATCTAAAAATCAATTACAAAACATGTCTAGGGCTTTGAAATCACCCTTAACCAAATAGAAGTTTAGCCTAGCATAGGCATTGTAAACATAAACATAAAATTAAAGAGAATCTAAGAAGAAAATAAAAGAAAGAAAGAAGAAGAAGAAGAATATTAATTATCCAGCCTCTTGCTCTCTCAAAAACAAAGAAACAAAGAAGAAATCAGAACATTGATGCTTGGGGAAGTGTCAATTTCGTATGCCCCCTTGGTCTCTATTTATAGGCAATAGCTAGGGCATCAAACAAGTGAATTTCAGCTCTCTCCCTTCAATAAATGCTTACTTATGGCTAAAGTGAAGGAAAAGTGGCTGACTTTTGTGTTTTAAGGAAAGATATAAGCCTTGGCAGCCAAGTTTGAATAAAGTAGGAAAGTTTTAGTCAAAGCACTCTTTAATGAAGAGAGATTATATTCTTGCAGCCAAAGTAAGTGTAAGGAAGGAAAGTCTTGGCTGATTTAATTCTCATACTTTGACTAGGATTAGCTTTAAGGAAAGATACTTGCAATTAATGTAATTAATGCAAGTTGACAGCCACTAATACTTCTTTGACAAAGATAAAAATAAATGTCAGCTAAGGTATTAAGAAAAAGATGTGATTTGCGGCTAGGGTTTTTTCTGCCACTAGGGTTTTTAGGGAGATATTCCAATGCCGATTTGGATGACCATTTCTTATCCGATTTAGGCCCATGACCAACCGTTGGAAAGGTAATCAAGTGATCTTGAAAAGTAAAGAAGGAAGTTTCTTCGAATAAAGAGTCTAACATCATGTTTTCTTTGCAAAAAGCTTCGGAGGTCAAATCTGTCTTCTTGCTTTGCACCAAGAATTTGATCTTTTTGACTCACAACTCTTTTTCCATCTTGTGATTGTGATTTTGTAAGCTCTTTAACATCCTAATTGACATGTTTTGACTTCATCTCCTCCAAAATACCTACAAAGCATAAAAACCTAGTAAAATGTCAAGGAAGTAAGAATCAAATCACAAAGTATAAAGAAATTAAATAGGAAAATGTATGAAATCAAGCACTTATCAAATTCCCCCACACTTAATCTTTTGCTAGTCCTCGAGCAAAATCAAATAGACACAAGGTAAGAAAACCGAATCTAGTTCACTTTCAATACAACTTATAGATGATCATTGAACAAGTCTTATAAACTAATCAATAGCTTAAAGAGTTTCACAAAAAATCATGCTTGATAGTAAATGGTTTAAGTTAAGCTAAAATTAACATAACATATCTCAATCAAAATAGTGCATGTTCAAACTTAATCTCAACTTCTCAAATGGGATACCCTCATGATTTTCACTCTTTAAAGTAGTGGTGAAGTGTTTACACTCAATCAATCTCATGAAAACAGTTTCTACCATATGCTTGCTTGTCCACCTATTCTCCACTACTTAGATCATGCAACTTCATGAATCAAGAGGTCTTTATGCAAGGTTATAATGGGTCCAAGGGGTAATAATGTGGCTAAAGAATAAAAGATAAAGGATATTACAAAAGTTCCAAAGATTTTATAGAGTTTAGAGACATAATAAGATTCATACAAAGATACTTCTCAAAACTCTTTACAAGTACATAATCACATAGGCCGAATATTTATGTTGGGCCTTTTCTTCATTCTAAACAACTTTCGAACATCTTTTTCTTTTCTTTAACTAGAAATTCAAGAGATTATTCAATTTTTTTTTCACATGGGAATGTATTTGGAAATATTCCCTCTATTTTTCTCTTGACTTTTGCCTTTCTCCTCCCCCACACTTATTTCTTGTTTCTAACCCAAAATTTGAATAGATCTTCCTTGTCTTTGCAATATGTCTCAAAACATGCTAATTCATCTTTAGAACAAGGTTAAGGATATAAATAAGTATATTTAGGTTAGGGACAAGTTATGGTTACCAAAGAAATAGCTTATTCATTGTAGGCTCAAATTGGTTCACTAAGGGGGATGTTCTCTTGGAACATCAATAAGGGATGGCTGTTTGGCCCTGGTTAAAAATCCTAATGCCTCTATCATATTCATGTTGTCACATGCATCAATATAGTCTCAACAAGGTTTAAAGCAAGTTCTAGAGAATCTTGTAATCATAAGAGCACTCAAGAAAGAAATTAGATTGATATGTATAATGCATCAATCATATAGGCTCAAAAACTCACAATGATGATTATACAAGTCAATATCAAGTCTAAACATGCTTCTTTCTCAATCAACATATCATATCAACATTGGCTCATAAAAAAGTTGATATCAAGCTCAATTCTAATGAAAATCTTCTCACTAATAAATCTGTTTTAGACTTATGCCATTCATATCTCATCATAGTATTGAAAGTAACTAAAACACACTATAAACAACATAAAAAGAATAAAAAAACAAAACACACTAAAGAAAATCCTAAATTTTTCCCCCCACACTTAATTTTTACATTGTCCTCAATGTAATGCTATTATCCCCAATGCAAGAATTATATGTAAGAGAAAAGAACTATTAAACAAAACAAAAGAAAAACAATAAAAGATAGAATGATGGAGAGTAAGGAATATGCAAATCTGATATAACAAATGCTCTCCATCCTTTTGGGTTGCCTCCCAAGAAGCGCTTGATTTATTGTCCTTAGCCTGACTTAGACCCATGCCATTATTATTCAACATAATTCGGCTCAAAAAGTGGTAACTCCTCCACATCTTGTATTGGAAAGTTCTCATAGTAAGGCTTCAATCTATGACCATTCACTTTGAATGCCTTATCTGTTTTTGGGCTTTGGATTTCAACTGCACCATGAGTAAATACATTAGTAATAACAAAAGGTCCAACCCAATGAGAACGTAACTTACCTGGAAATAACTTAAGGCGTGAATGGAAGAGAAGAACTTTTTGTCCAACAACAAAGTCCTTTCTTGATATCATCTTGTCATGGAATGCCTTAGTCTTTTCCTTGTAAATCTTAGAATTCTCATAGGCATCATTCCTTATCTCCTCTAATTCTTGTAGGTCGAGTTTTCTTTGCTTACCTGTCTCATCCATCTCCATGTTGCATTGTTTGATAGCCCAATATGATTTATGTTCCAACTCAACCGGAAGATGACAAGGCTTACCATAAACAAGTCAATAAGGAGACATACCAATGGGTGTCTTATATGCTGTCCTATAAGCCCAAAGTGCATCATCAAGTCGTGAACTCCAATCCTTTCTATTTGGATTAACTGTCTTTTCAAGGATGGACTTAAC
Source organism: Fremontodendron californicum (assembly GCA_030761205.1). Lineage (NCBI taxonomy): Eukaryota > Viridiplantae > Streptophyta > Magnoliopsida > Malvales > Malvaceae > Fremontodendron > Fremontodendron californicum. The sequence goes on along the minus strand of JAULJL010000018.1, from coordinate 21,743,048 downwards.
TTCTCGATTTGACAATTCAGCTTGCCCACTAGTTTGAGGATGGTATGAGGTGGAAACCTTGTGTGTGATGTTATACTTCCTCAAAAGTGCTTCCATAGTCCTATTGCAAAAGTGAGTACCTTTATCGCTGATTATGGCCTTTGGTGTTCCAAACCTAGCAAAGATGTTAGTCTTGACAAAATCTGAAACAACTTTAGAGTCATTAGTCCTAGTGGCTTTTGCTTCCACCCACTTCGAAACATAATCAACGGCAAGTAAAATATAAAGATTACCAAAAGAAGAAGGAAAAGGTCCCATGAAATCCATGCCCCATACATCAAAATTTTCAACAATAAGTATTGGAGTTTGAGGCATTTGATTTCTAGCACCTAAGTTACCTGTTCTTTGGCAACGATCACATGACTTGCAAAAGAGGTATGCATCTTTGAATATAGTAGGCCAATAAAATCTAGAATCAAGAACTTTCATAGCTGTTCTTTTGGATCCAAAGTGTCCTCCACATGCATATGAGTGACAAAAGGTGAGAATAGATTGAAATTCAGTTTCGAGTACACACCTTCTTATAATCTGATCGGAGCAATGCTTCCAAACGTAAGAATCATCCCATATGTAGTATTTGGCATCACTCTTGATCTTATTTCTTTGAGCTTGTGTCAACTCTTGTGGCAACTTCTTGGTAACTAAGTAATTAACAATATCAGCATACCAAGGAGTTGTTGTACTTATAAAAAGAAGTTGCTCATCCGGAAAGTTCTCATTCAAGGATAGTGCATCCTCTTCATGAACTAAACGGCTAAGATGGTCCGCAACCAAGTTGTCACTACCTCTCTTATCTTTTATCTCTAAATCAAACTCTTGTAAGAGAAGTATCCATCTAATCAACCTTGGTTTGGCCTCCTTCTTAGTGAGTAAGTACCTAAGGGCTGCATGGTCAGAAAATACAATTACTTTAGTACCAATTAAATAAGATCAAAATTTTTCTAAAGCAAATACAACAGCCAAAAGTTCTTTTTCAGTAGTGGAATAGTTCAATTGAGCATCATTAAGAGTTCGGGAGGCATAATAAATGGCATGTGAGGCTTTGCCAACCCGTTGGCCCAAAACAGCTCCAATGGCATAGTCACTAGAATCACACATGATTTCAAAAGGTATATTCCAATCTGGTGGTTGCATGATAGGAGCTGATGTCAAGAGTCCCTTCAATGTTTCAAACGCCTCTTTGCATTTATCATCAAAGTGGAAAACCACATCTTTTTGTAGTAGCTTGCAAAGAGGTAATGTGATCTTTGAGAAGTCTTTGATAAATCTCCTATAGAAACCTGCATGTCCAAGAAAAGAACGAACCTCTCTCACATTTGTGGGAGGTGGTAAAGAATGCATAATATCTATTTTAGATTTATCAACCTCTATCCCTCTAGAAGAAATAACATGGCCCAAAACTATTCCTTGTTCTACCATAAAGTGACATTTTTCCCAATTAAAAACAAGGTTAGTTTCCATGCATATTTCAAGTACAAGTGTAAGGTTCTCTAGACATCTATCAAAAGAATCACCATAGACACTAAAATCATCCATAAACATTTCTATGATGTTCTCTACATAATCCGAAAATATGCTAACCATACACCTTTCGAATGTAGCTGGTGCATTACAAAGACCAAATGGCATACGCCGGTATACAAAAGTACCAAATGGACATGTGAATGTTGTTTTCTCTTGGTCCTCCGGAGCAATGGCAATCTGATTATAACTTGAAAAACCATCAAGAAAACAATAATGAGAATGGCCAGCTAACCTTTCAAGCATTTGATCAATAAAAGGTAAAGGAAAGTGGTCTTTGCGAGTTGTGGAATTAAGTTTTCGATAATCAATACAAACTCACCACCCTGTTTGAATCCTAGTAGGAACAAGTTCATTCTCATTATTTGTTACCACCATTACACCTGATTTCATTGGAACCACTTGGACCGGGCTCACCCATTTGCTATCCGAGATAGGATAGATCACTCCAACATCTAGGAGCTTCAGTATCTCTTTTTTCACAACCTCCATCATAGGAGGGTTCAATCTTCTTTGTGCTTCTCTTGTTGGTTTGGACGCCTCCTCTAACAAAATCCGATGCATGCACATAGATGGGCTTATTCCCTTGATATCGGCAATTGTCCAACCAATTGTTGTTTTATGCTCTCTAAGCACCCGGATAAGTCGCTCTTTTTGCAAAGGTGTGAGCTCTTTGGCAATGATGATAGGTAGTGTGTCCTTTTCACCTAAGAACACATATTTCAAGTGGTTCGATAGTGGTTTCAACTCTAAAGTTGGTGCCTACAACATGGAAGGTAGAAGTTTCTCATTAGATAAAGGCAAATTAATAAATGAAACATCAAACCTTGTATCTTTAGGTGGCAGCGAGTGTAAAGATTCTAGTGCCCCTTCCACATGGTCACTCAAGGCTACCCTTTAGCATTCCCCATTCCGAGATGTTTGCTAAGGACTATTTCCACACTATCTTCACCATCTAGCTCATAAGCTTGCTGCACTAGTGAGTCAATTATATCAATATTAAAAACAGAATGCACATCAGTAGGATATCTCATGGCCTCAAAAATGTTAAAGCGAATTATTTCACCATCAAATTCCATAGTTAAAGTGCCATCATGTACATCTATTTTAGTTCTTGCTGTTTTCAAGAATGGTCTCCCTAATAGAATAGGTGTGGGATTAGAAGACATCTCATCTTCCATCTCAATAACATAAAAGTTAGCGGGAAAAACCAATTCATTAACCTGTACAAGAACGTCTTCTACAACTCCTCTTGGGTAAGTGTTAGAACGGTCAGCAAGTTGTATTATAACACCGGTTTCCTCTAATGGTCCTAGATTCAATGAAGCATAAATTGAATATGGCATGACATTAATAGATGCCCCTAGATCTAGCATAGCACGCTCAAACCTTGTGTTGCCTATCTTACAAGGAATGGTAAACATACCTGGATCCTTGCATTTAGGTGGGAGTTTCTTTTGAAGAACAGCTGACACATTCTCCCCTACACTTACCTTTTCATTCCATTTCAACTTCCGTTTAGATGTGCACAACTCTTTTAGGAACTTGGCATATCTTGGCACTTGCTTGATAGCATCTAGTAAAGGAATGTTCACCTCTACTTTCCGGAAGGTTTCCAAAATTTCCTTCTCTTGCTCCTCCTTCTTGGACTTTGCTAACCTGCTAGGAAAAGGTGGAGGAGTTATATAAGAAGGAAAGGATGGGTTAGGAATTACCTTTTTTAGTGGCTCGTTGGGATATGAAGAGGATGCCATGGTGTTGTTCTCCCCTTGAGCACTATCATTTTGTGGTGTCTCTAGCTGTTTCCCACTTCTTAAAGTTATAGCGTTGGCATTCTCTCTTGGATTCACTATGGTTTGGGAAGGTAATTTCCCAGAATCCCTTGCTTGCATTTGACTCATGGTTGTTGCCAATTGCCCTATTTGAGTCTCCAAATTTCGAATACTTGTCTTTGTTTCCTGTTGAAATTGAATTGTATTAGTAGAAAGAGATTTAACAAGATCTTCAAGAGAAGTACCTGAATTTTGGGTGGGTGGCAGTTGTTGTCGGGTTTGGTATGGTTGTTGCACTCTTTTCTGAAAACCCGGTGGCTTGTTGTCAAATGGTGGAGGAATAGTTTGTGATTGGTTCCCTCCATAATTGAAGTTTGCATGATCCCTCCATCCTGGATTGTAAGTGTTTGAGTAGGGATCATATTTCCTTGATTGGTTCAGAAATCCACCCATGGCATTCACATATTCATTGGTGTCCTCTTGAAGTGTTGGACACATATCAGTTTGGTGCCCTATGTTTGAACATATGCCACAAGCCTTTATTTGTTGTATATTACCTACAGCCAATTGTTGAACAAGAGAAGTCAGTTTATCAAAAATTTTTTCAAGGGATGATATACTTACCTCATTAACTCTCTTGGGTTGTGGTGGTGGATCTTGTCTCATTGAGAACTGTTGAGAATTGGCTGCCATGTTGGAGATTAATGTTCTAGCAGCCCCGGGAGTCTTATCAACTAGAGCTCCCCCACTAGCGGCATCTATCATACTTCTCTCCATGGGCATGACACCTTCATAGAAGTATTGGATGAGAAGTTGTTCACTTATCTGATGGTGTGGACATGATGCACAAAGTTTCTTGAACCTCTCCCAATATTCATATAAGGACTCTCTGTTGTATTGCCGAATCCCACATATCTCTTTCCTAATGTTGGCAGCCTTAGATGCTGGGAAATACCTTTCCAAGAATGCTTTCTTCATATCATTCCATGTAGTGATGGTCCTGGATGGTAGATAGTAGAGCCATTCCTTTGCAGAATCAGCTAGAGAGAATGGGAAGGCTCTCAACTTAACTTGCTCTTTCGTGACCCCTATTGGTCTCATGCTTGAGCAAACTACATGGAATTCCTTGAGGTGCTTCTTTGGATCCTCTCCTGCAAAACCATGAAAAGTTGAGAGGATGAATCAAACCAGATTTTAATTCAAAAGCTACCTCAAAATTAGCATATTCAATGCATAATGGTTGTTGACCCAAGTCCGGAGCGGCTAGCTCCTTGAGAGTTCGGTTGTCAGCTGTTGCCATCTCTCCTTTGTCCTCTTGGATGTTTTGGATCAACTCCTCAATTGGTTGTTGGTGAGAAGTTATAAATTCGCGAATTCTCCTAAGTCTTAAGTCTTATTTGGGAGCTTGGAACATTCACTAATAAAGAAAAAAAAAAGTAAATAATTAGAACAGAAAATAAGAATAAACCAATAAACTAATAAACTAAAGAAAGCAATCCCCGGCAACGGCGCCAAAAATTTGATGCACCCAAAATAGTGTATCTCTATTTAACCTTGCACTAAAAAGATCAATTGTAAGTATAGTAAGTAGCAAGGGTCGAGTCCTCAGGGATTGAGTTTTAGTTTAAGAATTATTAGTCTAAAACCTAAATTCAAAGAAAACAAAATAAAAGGGGAGGTTTTTAAAATCAATTTAAACTAAAAACTTATAATCAAAGAAGAAAGCAAGTAAATAAGAAGTAATCAAATATGAGAAAAATATGGTTAAGGTTTCATTCTCCACCACTAGACATCATTAAGAATCAATTTCATATCTATCAACATTAATTAGCTATCAAAGTTAACAACCGTAGATAACAACAAGCTCTGTTACCCCAATCTTTCCTTAGTTTGTCATTAAATAGAACAAGCTCTCTATTTAATCTCTAACTATCAAACAACCTAGAATAAGCTCTCCAAGTTCAATTTAATAGCAGCTTTATGATGAGAAAGATAGGTTGATCTAAGCAACAAACACATAAGCTCGGATTGTTCAACTTAGGTTATGTTCCACTTTGCAATTATTGAAAACTTGACCATAATCATTAATCACAAATTGCCACTTATGAATAGGAAATCAAGACAATTACACGGATCAAAACTCCTAAACTAGCAATAGATAATTACCAAGATCTATCTAGTTGTACACCTAAATAAATCAAGATAACATCATAAACAATTCTTGTAGAAGAACATAAGCAACTTTGATAGAAAACTAAAGATAGATAGAATCTAAAAATCAATTACAAAACATGTTTAGGGCTTTGAAATCACCCTTAACCAAATAGAAGTTTAGCCTAGCATAGGCATTGTAAACATAAACATAAAATTAAAGAGAATCTAAGAATAAAATAAAAGAAAGAAAGAAGAAGAAGAAGAATATTAATTATCCAGCCTCTTGCTCTCTCAAAAACAAAGAAACAAAGAAGAAATCAGAACTTTGATGCTTGGGGAAGTGTCAATTTCGTATGCCCCCTTGGTCTCTATTTATAGGCAATAGCTAGGGCATCAAACAAGTGAATTTCAGCTCTCTCCCTTCAATAAATGCTGACTTGTGGCTAAAGTTAAGGAAAAGTGGCTGACTTTTGTGTTTTAAGGAAAGATATAAGCCTTGGCAGCCAAGTTTGAATAAAGTAGGAAAGTTTTAGTCAAAGCACTCTTTAATGAAGAGAGATTATATTCTTGCAGCCAAAGTAAGTGTAAGGAAGGAAAGCCTTGGCTGATTTAATTCTCCTACTTTGACTAGGATTAGCTTTAAGGAAAGATATTTGCAATTAATGCAATTAATGCAAGTTGACAGCCACTAATACTTCTTTGACAAGGATAAACATAAATGTCAGCTAAGGTATTAAGAAAAGGATGTGATTTGCGGCTAGGGTTTTTTCTGCCACTAGGGTTTTTAGGGAGATATTCCAATGCCAATTTGGATGACCATTTCTTATCCGATTTAGGCCCATGACCAACCGTTGGAAAGGTAATCAAGTGATCTTGAAAATTCAAGAAGGAAGTTTCTTCGAATAAAGAGTCTAAGATCATGTTTTCTTTGCAACAACCTCCGGAGGTCAAATCTGTCTTCTTGCTTTGCACCAAGAATTTGATCTTTTTGACTCACAACTCTTTTTCCATCTTGTGATTGTGATTTTGTAAGCTCTTTAACATCCTAATTGACATGTTTTGACTTCATCTCCTCCAAAATACCTACAAAGCATAAAAACCTAGTAAAATGTCAAGGAAGTAAGAATCAAAGCACAAAGTACAAAGAAATTAAATAGGAAAATGTATGAAATTAAGCACTTATCACTTAACAAGGCATTTTTGTGTGGCTCTGAATTCAAAAGAAAGGATAAGATTGAAATTCTAGCTGGTTGACGTTGCAGTTGTTCAACCATGCTATACTCACTGTGCTTTATGAATTTTAAGAACTCACAGGCTTCCTTCTCACATACTGGTTCTTTCATTCTGTTAACTGGGGCTGATCCCCTCTCTATTTCTTTTGGCAAATCTATCTCAATATGGATTGGCTCGACTACCTTCTTCCCTTTATCTGCTCCTCTATCTTTCCATGCTAACCACTGTTCAGCAGCCTCCGGAGCATAACACCTTCCGCTTCGGGTTAAATGCCCCACACCTATGATATCCTGTTGACTTGAAGACCCAGGCATAACCATGCTGCAGTCGTATTTCCATGGTGCAGCCTTGTTTTCCTTGTATGAAAAGGAAACAGGTAAATCAATGATTAACTTGGGCGCATTTTCCTCAATGACTGGCATAACTTTCTCCTCCGGTTCCTCATAATAGATGATCAGGGGTCTTCCTATCCCATAGCCACCTGCATTTTCAATGACTTCTATTTCCTCCTCTATCTCCTCGTAGAATTGGGCTTCCCCATTATCCATCATCCTTTGGAGTTTAAAACGAAAGTCCCCGCAGTCCTGTATGTCATGGCCTCTACACTTATGGAACGGGCACCAATTATGCACCCTTTTTGCAACCATTTTCAGACTATCTGTATCTTCAACCAATCCTGCCTTGACCATTTCAACCCATACTGTCAACATTGGAGTCTTGACTTCCCTAATATCCCTTTTTAATCTTTTACCCTCTCCGATCAATATTGCATTTACCTGATTCCCGGCATGACCGGGCAATGGGTTTCCAGCTACGTTCGGCCTATTTTTTTATCCAAACTTCACAACCCCAGCATTGATCAGGCTTTGGACTTTCTTTTTGAAGGCCAGGCAATCTTCAATTGAATGTCCTTGGATTCCCGCGTGGTATGTGCAGTTAGTGTTTGCATTGTACCACCTTCGATATGGAGGTGTCAGAGGTTTGAGGTACACGGGTGCAACAAGTTGACCCTGCAATAGTTTTGGATATAGCTCACCGTAGGTAGTAGGAATCAGATCAAATTGGGGTTTTTTATCATTCCTTGGTGAACGTTGGTCATTGCGCGCAGGCCCTTGTGTGTTTGGGATAGTATTTCGAGGAAGGGTTATTTGTGGGGATATACCAGTTGGGAATGGCTGTTGCGGTATATTGGTGTATGGAAATGGATTTTGGGTAAGGTGGTTGACATTGGGGTATTAAGGATTATACCCCTCGAAAGGTGTATAAGGTGTCGGAGGTGCATAAGATGTGGTAGGAGTATAATGTCTTGGAGGTGTGTATGGTGTAGGAGGTGTATAAGGGTATTGGTTGAAACTTACTGCATGTGTTTTCTCCTTCTTCTTTGCAGGAAAAACTCTCTTTGGGGTAGCAGACTCACCCCCTTCCATCTTTCTATTTTTAATTGCAGATTCTATCATTTCCACAGATATTACCATATCTGCAAAATCTTTGGTAGCGCTTCCCAACAATTTATCATAATAAGGTGCTTTCAAGGTGTTGGTGATAAACACTGTGGTTTCTTTGCTAGTTAAAGGGGGTTGTACTTGTGTGGCCAGATCTTTCCACCTCTGCGAGTATTCTTTGAAGCTCTCATTGGACCTCTTTTCCATATTCTATAATGAGAGCCTATCAGGTACCATGTCAGACATATGCTTATAATATTCCATGAAGGCCTTGGCGAAATCCGTCCATGAACAAATTTTGGTACAACTTAATTGATTGTACCAACGGGTTGCTGACCCTGTCAAGCTGTCTTGGAAGCAATGAATAAGTAATTTCTCATTATCATCATGCCCCGTCATCCTTTTGCAGTACATGGTCAGATGAGCTGATGGGTTGGTGGTCCCATTATACTTTTCAAAGTCTGGTACTTTGAACTTTGGGGGAATTACTAGATTGTGTACCAAGCTCATCTCTTTGGCATCTAGACTGCCAAATAACTCTGCTCCTTCAACTGCCCTTAACCTTTCCTCTAGTAGCTGGTATTTCTTCTAAGATTCAGCGGTTTTGACCCTCTTCAATTCAATCATTTTGGCCCTTTCCTTTTCCACTATTTCTTCGAAGTCTGGAACCTCAACCTCAATTAGATCAACTTCGATATTACCCTTTTTAGGACCGAAATCTTGTGCTTCGGTCGCTGGTTGGATGTAAATGCAAGAAGCTACCCCAGTTGGAAGTTCATTTCCCACAGGTTGGGATGTCTGACCATTCCTCTATACCACTTCTGGTCGATCTTCCTTATTCACTGCCCCCATTTCGGTAACTAAATTTTCTCTGGGCTATTTTTGTCTCATCATGGTACTCATCATCTCCATGAGTTTTGTCATCTGTTCTCGTGTCTCCTCTTGAGACTTAGTTAACTGTTCCTGCAGTTCTTTCTGGATTCTTTCCATCCTCTCAATTCTAGCAAGCTGATCGTTTTCCAAGGCTCTTGCTCGAGATCGAGTATTATAAGGGTGTTGAAAGTTTGATTCTTTCTGAATGCGACCAATTGTACCTTTAGTTTTAAAAACCATGAATTAGAAATTATTGACACAGTTCTTATTTTATTTTATAAAAAATTAATAAATGAATGAATGAACAAATGTTAGTGAATGCTCAACTAAGTAAATGACTAAGTGTATATGACTAATTATAAAGAATAAATGAATGAACAAATAAATAAATGACTAAGTGTATGAACAATTTATAAAGAAGAAATGAATGAATGATTATGAAAATAAATGAATGAGCAAATAAAATATATAAAAGAAAGAACAAACGAATGATGAATGCATTTAAAAGTATTGGCCCCGGGATAATTCCAACCAAACGGTCTTTCATTGACTTCTTGGAACTAATTACATCAAAGAAAAGACCCCTGCTTAAGGCAACATGATAATCTGTCTCTCCTAAAAAAAATATTACAAAATATTGGTCCTATAATCACTCTCTCGGTTCTTGGACCTTCTTCACTATCCTCTTTTGATTGCCTTGCTCGTCCATCTGATCCCTACTTGTTCACGACCCTTTGACATGTCAGCAGAAGCATCGCCGTGTAAGTTTTCCCTAGCTTGTTTCTCCAGTTGATTTGCTCGGGCTTCCTCGTGTTTTGCTTTATCTTTCCAGTAGTTATTCTCCTTCTTGAGGTTTTTGACCTCATGTTCCCACTCCCCGGAAGTCTTGAGAGTCCCCTCAAATCTGAGCTCGAAGCGGTACCTCTTGTTCTGCAAATGTAATTCCCGAAGATCGCCCTTTAGCGGTGTCCCTTTCTCTCTTGATCTGTTCCTTTTCTCATTCCCGAGCTGATTCCCTATTTTTCATGTCCTCAAGCTCTTCTTGCAGTCGGGCAATCTCCTTGCTCATCCGGGTCTTTTCTTTTTCAAATTTCGCCCTTGCGATTTCTAACTCTGATGGCATTTCCCTTGGTGGCAAATTCATGAACTGGACCTCTTCCCCATCTGATGTCAACAGTCTATTATTAACCCTTAATTCCCTCCATACCAGGTAATCAGGTGTGACGATGTCGGCATATCTAGCCACTTTTATCTGGTGAGTTTTCTTCCATGCTTCAATCAGTGCCCGCACTTTTCCAGAATATCCGTCTTCCCCATAAGTGAACTCTGATGATCCTAGATTATGAGTCACGGGTGTGAATTGCCGAGACTCAACCTGTCTTTGCACCAACAAAGGTGCATAACTCACAGACCCCCAAATTCCGAGTAGTGGAACTCCCGGGTTGTCCCCATATTTGTACATAATCGACATTGGAACCATCCGTGGTGCTCTCCAAGTCACCATCTCCCCTTTTAGATTCCGGAACATGTTGACCCATTTCTCTTCATTCCCGTTTTCAGGCCAATCATTTTGAAGGAATTCCCTAATCGGAACTAAAGACTTCATGTACGGTTTGAAGGAAACATCTTCTATCTTCCAAAAGTGACTTTGAATCTAAATATAAAGTAGTTGTACACACCCCTTGATTCTCCCTTGTCTTGCCCTTTTACAAAACTTCAGGGATCGGATAGCTTCAGCTATGATGGCCGGAGATGGGTTGATCTTCTGTTCCAACTTTTCAAAGAAATCAAACACGACTATATCCACATGACCCAATATCTTCGGGAATATGATTAACCCGTAGATGGCTAGAGCGGAGATGTCCCTGGCTTTTTCTTTGTCGGAACAACCCAATATCAACTGTCGGAGAGTTTCCCACGGAATGCACCCATTTTTCTGCTTTGTGTCCACATGACTCTCAACCCATGTTGTATCCATTCCTGTGATCCTAGCCACTTTCTTCTTAAAACCTGAAGGTTTCATTTCCTTCAAATATACCCGATCAGGATTAGGACATTCAATACGTAACAGTGCTGAATATTCTTCGATCAGTGGTGTCATATCCTCCTTGTTAAAAGTGAAACATCTATAAGCAGGATTCCAAAACTATACCATGGCTTGAATCAACCCACTATTGACCTGAATCGGAATTAAGAGTGCAATATCTCCATATTTCTGAGTGAAGGCTTCTTTCTCTGATACATTCCACTAATTCCAAATGTCGACTAACCCTCAGATCTTTTTCCGAACGTGCCCTGACTACTACATGATCTTCTATCACTGAAATAACCTGACACTCCATGAAAGTCCTTTGGGTTGATAACTATCCCGAGGCCAATAAACTCCAAGTGTATGATGATGTCTATGATGCATGTCAAAGAAAAAAAAGCAGAAAGAAATAGATTAGTAAAGAAATGAATTCACAAATATAACATAAATAACAACATGCTTTTAAAAAAAATGTCTCAAAAATTTAAACAGAGCTTTGGCAATACGACGCCTTTGGGACAAAATAAAAAAAATATGAGCAATATGATGTTCGTTCATCATCACCCAATTTGTATCTAACATATAGAAAGATGGTAAAAGGTTGGAAATGTTCCTCCATGTGTTCTTAAAAATCAGGTATCTAACAGAAATCCGGCATGGCTTCGCCTAGGTTCACTATATGAAGGTGAATGTAATCTAAGGCCCCGAATTGTTCCTCACTGTCACCGGTGAAGGCTAGTAAGGCACCCCGATAAAAGCGGGTTCAATTCATTAGACTATATTTTCCTATGCCCGTACGGAGGATTATCACGAAGGCATTAGGTACTTTATACTCCGAAAGTGTTTTACTAGCCCGTACGGAGGATCATCATGAAGGCGTAGTTACTTTACTCCCACTTAAAAGGACGGAACCCGGGTAGAGGATTCATGTTATGCAAATGCAAATACAGTGTGTGCGGAGGAATGAAACAAACCTGTCACCACCTATTCTATACCCCTTATTCTAAATACCCCACTAAAATCAAACAATGTAAAGCATCAGTCAAGCAAACATATAAATATACGCAACAAAATAACCAGAGAACAAATAATAATATGAATGCACATGACGATGGACATATTTAAAACATTTTTTTTTATTTTCAAAATTCTCTTTTATTTTAAAAAATATGGGAATTAAAACTAAATACCAATTAAACCAACAAAACCGAGACTTTGATAACACACGACTAATTCTAGGCCTAACTCTATAATAGTCCCTAGTGGAGTCGCCAAGCTGTCGCAACCTAAAAAATAACAAGTCTCATCGCAAGACTTTATTATTCGTTAAGCGTGACATTAAAAAAAATCGAGGAAAAGTCGACTTAATTCCTTTAGATAAATGAAGGTTTTGAAAATGACCTTTAAAAAGACATGGAGTCACCACCAATCTTTTTTAGCTAGGTGTGATCGGCCACCTATTGAAACCGGTTTTATAAAATATTTTAAAATTTAATTAAAACATTTTTAAAACCAATTTCAAGTCTGAGTTTTAAACCAGAGAAATCAAAGAAACGGGTTCGAGACTCGATTACGTGTGGGGAAGGATTAGCACCCCCACAATGCCCGTATAAAACGATACCCTATTAATCGTGTGTTATCTCAAGTCTCGGTAAAAAATCGGTTTTAAATTTAGTATTTCAAGTTAATTCCCAATTTAAAGAAAAATAATTCCATTTTTTAATTGAAAATGATCCGAAATTTATAAATTCAAAATACAAAGTTGCTTATGTTCTTCCATTAAAATTGTTCATGATGATGTTTTGATTTGTTTAGGTGGCCAACTAGATAAATCTTGATAATTGTCTAATGCTAGTTTAGGAGTCTTGATCTGTGTAATTGTCTTGATTTCCTATTCATAAGTGGCAATTTGTGATTAATGATTATGATCAAGTTTTCAATAATTGCAAAGTGGAACATAACCTAAGTTGAACAATCCGAGCTTATGTGTTTGTTGCTTAAATCAACCTATCTTTCTCATCATAAAGCTGCTATTAAATTGAACTTAGAGAGCTTATTCTAGGTTGTTTGATAGTTAGAGATTAAATAGAGAGCTTGTTCTATTTAAGGACAAACTAAGGAAAGATTGGGGTAACAAAGCTTGTTGTTATCTACGGTTGTTAACTTTGATAGCCAATTAATGTTGATAGATATGAAATTGATTCTTAATGATGTCTAGTGGTGGAGAATGAAACCTTAACCATATTTCTCTATTTGATTCTTCTTAATTACTTATTTTCTCATTCTTATTGTTAACTTTAGTTTAAATAAGATCTCAAAATACCCTTTTCTTTTATAGTTCTTGAATTTAAGTTTTAATCTATTAACTTATAAACTAAAACCCAATCCCTGAGGACTCGACCCTTGCTAATCACTATACTTTACAATTGATTCTTTTTAAGTGCAAGGTTAAATAAGATACACTATTTTGGGTGCAAAAAGTTTTTGGCGCTGCTGCCGGGGATTGCTTTCTTTAGTTTATTGGTTTATTCTTATTTTCTGTTCTAATTATTTACTTTCTTATTTTTTTTATTAGTGAATGTTCCAAGCTCCCGAAGAAGACTTAAGACTTAGGAGAATTCGGGAATTTATAACTTCTCACCAACAACCAATCGAGGAGTTGATCCAAAACATCCAAAAGGAGCAAGGAGAGATGGCAGCAGCTGACAACCGAACTCTCAAGGAGCTAGCCGCTCCAGACTTGGGTCAACAACCATTATGCATTAAATATGCTAATCTTGAGGTAGCTTTTGAATTAAAATCTGGTTTGATACATCTTCTCCCAACTTTTCATGGTTTTGCAGGAGAGGATCCAAATAAGCACACCTCAAGGAATTCCATGTAGTTTGCTCAAGCATGAGACCAACAGGGGTCACGAAAGATCAAGTTAAGTTGAGAGCCTTCCCATTCTCTCTAGCTAATTCAGCAAAGGAATGGCTCTACTATCTACCATCCGGGACCATCACTACATGGAATGATATGAAGAAAGCATTCTTGGAAAGGTATTTCCCAGCATCTAAGGCTGCCAACATTTGAAAAGAGATATGTGGGATTCGGCAATACAACAGAGAGTCCTTATATGAATATTGGGAGTGGTTCAAGAAACTTTGTGCATCATGTCCACACCATCAGATAAGTGAACAACTTCTCATCCAATACTTCTATGAAGGTCTCAAGCCCATGGAGAGAAGTATGATAGATGCCGCTAGTGGGGGAGCTTTAGTTGATAAGACTCCGAGGGCTGCTAGAACATTAATCTCCAACATGGCAGCCAATTCTCAACAATTCTCAATGAGACAAGATCCACAACCACAACCCAAGAGAGTTAATGAGGTAAGTATATCATCCCTTGAACAAAAATTTGATAAACTGACTTCTCTTGTTCAACAATTGGCTGTAGGTAATATACAACAAATAAAGGCTTGTGGCATATGTTCAAACATGGGGCACCAAACTGATATGTGTCTAATACTTCAAGAAGACACCAATGAACATGTGAATGCCATGGGTGGATTTCAGAACCAACCAAGGAAATATGATCCCTACTCAAACATATACAATCCAGGATGGAGGGATCATCCAAACTTCAATTATGGAGGGAACCAGTCACAAGTTGTTCCTCCACCATTTGAAGACAGGGCATCGGGTTTTCAGCAGAGAGTGCAACAACCATATCAAACCCGACAGCAAGTGCCACCACAAAAAAAATTCAGGTGAGACTCTTGAAGATCTTGTCAAAACCCTTACTACTAATACTATTAAACTTCAACAGGAATCAAGGGAGATAAAGGTAAGTATTCGAAACTTAGAGGCTCAGATAGGGAAATTGGCAACAACCATGAGTCAAATGCAACCAAGGGATTTCGAGAAATTACCTTCCCAAACCATAGTGAATCAAAGAGAGAATGCCAATGCTATAACTGTAAGAAGTGGGAAACAGCTAGAGACACCACAAAAGGATAGTACTCAAGGGGAGAACAACCCCATGGCATCCTCTTCACATCCCAACGAGCCACTAAGAAAGGTAATTCCTAAACCATCTTTTCCTTCTTAGATAACTCCTCCACCTTTTCCTAGCAGGTTAGCAAAGTCCAAGAAGGAGGAGCAAGAGAAGGAAATTTTGGAAACCTTCCGGAATGTAGAGGTTAACATTCCTTTACTAGATGCTATCAAGCAAGTGCCAAGATATGCCAAGTTCCTAAAAGAGTTGTGCACATCTAAACGGAAGTTGAAATGGAATGAAAAGGTAAGTGTGGGGGAGAATGTGTCAGCTGTTCTTCAAAAGAAACTCCCACCTAAATGCAAGGATCCAGGTATGTTTACCATTCCTTGTAAGATAGGCAACACCAGGTTTGAGCGTGCTATTCTAGATCTAGGGGCATCTATTAATGTCATGCCATATTCAATTTATGCTTCATTGAATCTAGGACCATTAGAGGAAACTAGTGTTATCATACAACTTGCTGACCGTTCTAACACTTATCCAGAGGAGTTGTAGAAGGTGTTCTTGTACAGGTTAATGAATTAGTTTTTCCCACTGACTTTTATTTTATTGAGATGGAAGATGAGATGTCTTCTAATCCCACACCTATTCTATTAGGGAGACCATTCTTGAAAACAACAAGAACTAAAATAGATGTACATGATGACTCTTTAACTATGGAATTTGATGGTGAAATAATTCGCTTTAACATTTTTGAGGCCTTGAGATATCCTAGTGATGTGCATTTTGTTTTTAATATTGATATAATTGACTCACTAGTGCAGCAAGCTTATGAGCTAGATGGTGAAGATAGTGTGGAGATAGTCCTTAGCAAACATCTCGAAATGGGGAATGCTAAAGGGGAACTAGCCTTGAGTGACCATGTGGAAGGGGCACTAGAATCTTTACACTCGCTGCCACCTAAAGATGCAAGGTTTGATGTTTCATTTATTGATTTGCCTTTATCTAATGAGAAACTTCTACCTTCCATTTGCAGGCACCAACTTTAGTGTTGGAACCACTACCGAACCACTTGAAATATGTGTTCTTAGGTGAAAAGGACACACTACCGGTCATCATTGCCAAAGATCTCACACCTTTGCAAGAAGAGCGACTTATCTGGGTGCTTAGAGAGCATAAAACAACAATTGGTTGGACAATTGCCGATATCAAGGGAATAAGCCCATCCATGTGCATGCACCGGATTTTGTTAGAGGAGGCGTCCAAACCAACAAGAGAAGCACAAAAAAGATTGAACCCTCCTATGATGGAGGTTGTGAAAAATGAGATACTGAAGCTCCTAGATGTTGGAGTGATCTATCCTATCTCGGATAGCAAATGGGTGAGCCCGGTCCAAGTGGTTCCAAAGAAATCAGGTGTAACAGTGGTAACAAATAATGAGAATGAACTTGTTCCTACTAGGATTCAAACAGGGTAGCGAGTTTGTATTGATTATCGTAAACTTAATTCCACAACTCGCAAAGACCACTTTCCTTTACCTTTTATTGATCAAATGCTTGAAAGGTTAGCTGGTCATTCTCATTATTGTTTTCTTGATGGTTTTTCAGGTTATAATCAGATTGCCATTGCTGCGGAGGACCAAGAGAAAACAACATTCACATGTCCATTTGGTACTTTTGCATACCGTCGTATGCCATTTGGTCTTTGTAATGCACCAGCTACATTCCAAAGGTGTATGGTTAGCATATTTTCAGATTATGTAGAGAACATCGTACAAGTATTTATGGACGATTTTAGTGTCTATGGTGATTCTTTTGATTGATGTCGAGAGAACCTTACACTTGTACTTGAAAGATGCATTGAAACTAACCTTGTTTTGAATTGGGAAAAATGTCACTTTATGGTAGAACAAGAAATAGTTTTGGGTCATGTTATTTCTTCTAAAGGAATAGAGGTTGATAAATCTAAAATAGATATTATGCATTCTTTACCACCTCCTACAAATGTGAGAAAGGTTCGTTCTTTCTTGGACATGCAGGTTTCTATAGTAGATTTATCAAAGACTTCTCAAAGATCACACTACCTCTTTGCAAGCTACTACAAAAAGATGTGGTTTTCAACTTTGATGATAAATGCAAAGAGGCTTTTGAAACATTGAAGGGACTCTTGACATCAGCTCCTATCATGCAACCACAAGATTGGAATATACCTTTTGAAATCATGTGTGATGCTATGTTTTGGGCCAACGGGTTGGCAAAGCCTCACATGCCATTTATTATGCCTCCCGAACTCTTAATGATGATCAAATAAACTATTCCACTACTGAAAAAGAACTTTTGGCTGTTGTATTTGCTCTAAAAAATTTTGATCTTATTTAATTGGTACTAAAGTAATTGTATTTTCTGACCATGCAGCCCTTAGGTACTTACTCACTAAGAAGGAGGCCAAACCAAGGTTGATTAGATGGATACTTCTCTTACAAGAGTTTGATTTGGAGATAAAAGATAAGAGAGGTAGTGACAACCTGGTTGCGGACCATCTTAGCCGTTTAGTTCATGAAGAGGATGCACTACCCTTGAATGAGAACTTTTCGGATGAGCAACTTCTTTTTATAAGTACAACAACTCCTTGGTATGCCGATATTGTTAATTACTTAGTTACCAAGAAGTTGCCACAAGAGTTGACACAAGCTCAAAGAAATAAGATCAAGAGTGATGCCGAATACTACATATGGGATGATCCATACCTTTGGAAGCATTGCTCCGATCAGATTATAAGAAGGTGTGTACTCGAACCTGAATTTCAATCTATTCTCACCTTTTGTCACTCTTATGCATGTGGAGGACACTTTGGATCCAAAAGAACAGCCATGAAAGTTCTTAATTCTGGATTTTATTGGCCTACTATATTAAAAGATGCATACCTCTTTTGCAAGTCATGTGATCGTTGCCAAAGAACAGGTAACGTAGGTGCTAGAAATCAAATGCCTCAAACTCCAATATTTATTGTTGAAAATTTTGATGTATGGGGCATGGATTTCATGGGACCTTTTCCTTCTTCTTTTGGTAATCTTTATATTTTACTTGCCGTTGATTATGTTTCGAAGTGGGTGGAAGCAAAAGCCACTAGGACTAATGACTCTAAAGTTATTTCAGATTTTGCCAAGACTAACTTCTTTGCTAGGTTTGGAACACCAAAGGCTATAATCAGCGATAGAGGTACTCACTTTTGCAATAGGACTATGGAAGCACTTTTGAGGAAGTATAACATCACACACAAGGTCTCCACCTCATACCATCCTCAAACTAGTGGGCATGCTGAAGTGTCAAATCGAGAAGTAAAGTCCATCCTTGAAAAGACAGTTAATCCAAATAGGAAGGATTGGAGTTCACGACTTGATGATGCACTTTGGGCTTATAGGACAGCATCTAAGACACCCATTGGTATGTCTCCTTATCGACTTGTTTATGGTAAGCCTTGTCATCTTCCGGTTGAATTGGAACATAAATCATCTTGGGCTATCAAACAATGCAACATGGAGATGGATGAGGTAGGTAAGCAAAGAAAACTTGACCTACAAGAATTAGAGGAGATAAGTAATGATGCCTATGAGAATTCTAGGATTTATAAGGAAAAGACTAAGGCATTCCATGACAATATGATATCAAGAAAGGACTTTGTTGTTGGACAAAAAGTTCTTCTCTTCCATTCACGCCTTAAGTTATTTCCAAGTAAGTTACGTTCTCGTTGGGTTTGACCTTTTGTTATTACTAATGTATTTACTCATGGTGCAGTTGAAATCCAAAGCCCAAAAACAGATAAGTCATTCAAAGTGAATGGTCATAGATTGAAGCCTTACTATGAGAACGTTCCAATACAAGATGTGGAGGAGTTACCACTTTTTGAGCCAAATTATGTTGAATAATAATGGCATGGATCTAAGTCAGGCTGAGGACAATAAACCAAGCGCTTCTTGGGAGGCAACCCAAAAGAATGGAGAGCATTCATTATAATCAGATTTGCATATTCCATACTCTCCATCATTCTATCTTTTATTGTTTTTCTTTAGTTTGTTTTGTTTAGTAGTTCTTTTCTCTTACATATAATTCTTGCATTGGGGATAATAGCATTACATTGAGGACAATGTAAAAATTAAGTGTAGGGGGAAGAATTTAGGATTTTCTTTAGTGTGTTTTGTTTTTTATTCTTTTTATATTGTTTTTAGTGTGTTTTAATTACTTTCAATACTATGATGAGATATGAATTGCATAAGTATAAAACTGATTTATTAGTAAGAAGATTTTCATGAGCATTGAGCTTGATATCATTTTTTTTGAGCCAATGTTAATATGATATGTGATTGAGAAAGAAGCATGTTTAGACTTAAATCTGACTTGTATAATCATCCTTGTGAGTTTTTGAGCCAATATGATTGATGCATTATACATATCAATCTAATTTCTTTCTTGAGTGCTCTTATGATTACATGATTCTCTAGAACTTGCTTTAAACCTTGTTGAGACTATATTGATGCATGTGACAGCATGAATATGATAGAGGCATTAGGATTTTTAACCAGGGCCAAACAGCCATCCCTTATTGATGTTTCAAGAGAACATCCCCCTTAGTGAGCCAATTTGAGCCTACATTGAATAAGCTATTTATTTGGTAACCATATCTTGTCCCTAACCTAAACATACTTATTTATATCCTTACCCTTGTTCTAAAGATGAATTAGCATGTTTTGAGAAATATTGCAAAGGCAAGGAAGATCTATTCAAATTTTGGGTTAGAAACAAGAAATAAGTGTGGGGGAGGAGAAAGGAAAAAGTCAAGAGAAAAATAAAGGGAATATTGCCAAATACATTCCCATGTGAAAAAAAAATTGAATAATCTCTTGAACTTCTAGTTAAAGAAAAGAAAAAGATGTTAGAAAGTTGTTTAGAATGAAGAAAATGCCCAACATGAATATTCGGCCTATGTGATTATGTACTTGTAAAGAGTTTTGAGAAGTTTCTTTGTATGAATCTTATTATGTTTCTAAACTCTATAAAATCTTTGGAACTTTTGTAATATCCTTTATCTTTTATTCTTTAGCCACATTATTACCCCTTGGCCCCATTATAATCTTGCATAAAGACCTCTTGATTCATGAAGTTGCATGATCTAAGTAGTGGAGAATAGGTGGACAAGCAAGCATATGGTAGAAACTATTTTCATGAGATGGATTGAGTCTACTTTAAAGACTGAAAATCATGAGGGTATCCCATTTGAGAAGTTGAGATTAAGTTTGATTGAGATATGTTATGTTAATTTTATGTTAACTGAAACCATTTACTATCAAGCATGATTTTTTGTGAAACTCTTTAAGCTATTGATTAGTTTATAAGACTTGTTCAATGATTGTCTCTAATTTGATCTTGCTTGAGGACTAGCAAAAGATTAAGTGTGGGGGAGTTTGATAAGTGCTTAATTTCATGCATTTTCCTATTGAATTTCCTTATACTTTGTGTTTTGATTCTTAAGTTCCTTGACATTTTACTAGGTTTTTATGCTTTGTAGGTATTTTGGAAGAGATGAAGTCAAAACATGTCAATTAGGATATTAAAGAGCTTACAAAATCATAATCACAAGATTGAAAAAGACTTGGGAGTCAAAAAGATCAAATTCTTGGTGCAAAGCAAGAAGACAGATTTGACCTCCGAAACTTGTTGCTAAGAAAACATGATGTTACACTCTTTATTCGAAGAAACTTCCTTCTTGACTTTTGAAGATCACTTGATTACCTTTCCAACAGTTGGCATGGGCATAAATCGGATAAGAAATGGTCATCCAAATTGGCATTGGAATATCTCCCTAAACAACCCTAGTGGCAGAAAAAACCCTAGCCGTAAATCACATCTTTTTCTTAATACCCTAGCTTACATTTATGTTTATCCTTGTCAAAGAAGGATTAGTGGCTGTCAACTTGCATTAATTGCATTAATTGCAGGTATCTTTCCTTAAAGCTAATCCTAGTCAAAGTAGGAGAATTAAATCAGCCAAGACTTTCCTTCCTCACACTTACTTTGGCTGCAAGTTTGTAATCTCTCTTCATTAAAGAGTGCTTTCATTAAAACTTTCCTACTTTATTCAAACTTGGCTGCCAAGGCTTATATCTTTCCTTAAAACACAAAAGTCAGCCACTTTTCCTTAACTTTAGCCACAAGTCAGCATTTATTGAAGGGAGAGAGCTGAAATTCACTTGTTTGATGCCCTAGCTATTGCCTATAAATAGAGATCAAGGGGACAAATGAAATTTACACTTCTCCGAGCATCAAAGTTCTGATTTCTTCTTTGTTTCTTTGTTTTTGAGAAAGCAAGAGGCTAGATAATTAATATTCTTCTTCTTCTTCTTCTTTCTTTCTTTTATTTTCTTCTTAGATTCTCTTTAATTTTATGTTTATGTTTACAATGCCTATGCTAGGCTAAACTTTTATTTGGTTAAGAGTGATTTCAAAGCCCTAGACATGTTATGTAATTAATATTCATAATCTATCTATCATCGTTTTCTATCAAAGTTGCTTATGTTCTTCCATTAAAATTGTTCATGATGATGTTTTGATTTGTTTAGGTGGCCAACTAGATAAATCTTGATAATTGTCTAATGCTAGTTTAGGAGTCTTGATACGTGTAATTGTCTTGATTTCCTATTCATAAGTGGCAATTTGTGATTAATGATTATGGTAAAGTTTTCAATAATTGCAAAGTGAAACATAACCTAAGTTGAACAATCCGAGTTTATGTGTTTGTTGCTTAGATCAACCTATCTTTCTCTTCATAAAGCTGCTATTAAATTAAACTTAGAGAGCTTATTCTAGGTTGTTTGATAGTTAGAGATTAAATAGAGAGCTTGTTCTATTTAAAGACAAACTAAGAAAAGATTGGGGTAACAGAGTTTGTTGTTATCTACGGTTGTTAACTTTGATAGCTAATTAATGTTGATAGATATGAAATTGATTCTTAATGATGTCTAGTGGTGGAGAATGAAACCTTAACCGTATTTCTCATATTTGATTCTTCTTAATTACTTATTTTCTCATTCTTATTGTTAACTTTAGTTTAAATCTGATCTCAAAATGCCCTTTTCTTTTATTGTTCTTGAACTTAAGTTTTAAACTATTAACTTATAAACTAAAACCCAATCCCTGAGGACTCGACCCTTGCTAATCACTATACTTTACAATTAATTCTTTTTAAGTGTAAGGTTAAATAAGATACACTTTTTTGGGTGCATCAATATTCTATATGAAATGTAATATCCTAAATCATATGATATATTTTAAATGAAATAAAATATCCTAAATGACATAATATATATCCTAAATGAAATGACCTAGGTAACATAATATATTCTAAATGAAATAACCTAGGTAACATAATATATTCTATATGAGATGAAAAAATGTGAATGACATGGCAAATATGAATGATATGGCATATAATTTAAATGACATAAAACATAAAATAATGCTATCATATAATATGCATGAAAATAAAAGTGAAAATAATAATGCATGAACATAGTATATGTAAATGATATGACAAAAAATAACTAAATAAAAAGCATAGGATATCATGAAATATTCCAAATCATATAATAAACAATATAACATAACTCAAAATCATAACAATATCATAGAAATTATCATAGCAAAAATCACATATTATATAAAATGCATGAATATGGAAAATGCAATGCATGAAAATGTATTTTTTTCCTTTAATTAAGGAAATCCGTATATCTAAAAAGATATCCGGCTACCTTAGAAAAATATGTCAAATTAAATATTCTAAAACCAAAATACTTTGTGATTGTTTGAAAACAATTTTGAAAAGCTTAGATTAAAAATAACAACTTAGCTAAACCCTTTTTTAAATGGCTCTATTTTCCTAAGTTTAAAATCTCGGACTTGACCACCCTTAACCCGAGACTTAAAAAATCATTTTTAGAGTTTGAAAAGGCTTAGAAACTACCCTAAGTCGGCTTAATTTTCTAAAACATCTAAAAAAAATATTGGAGACTCAGAACATGTAAAACTACACGGGAAAAAATCGGCTTAATTTTCTAATTAAAGGTGACTGCCCAGAAAAATCGGGAAAGTACGAGTACTGGGTGAAAAAATTGTTTTGCCAAAACACATCTTTTGCCTTTGATAAAATCACTTAAAAATCAAAGTAAACATATTTAAGACTCATAAAATGACTCACAAACAGTAGCGAGGACTTTTGAAAAGTTAGACAAAATTGGCTAAGTAAAAAAAATCACAAAGGTAGAATAATTAATTTGACAAACCTTAATTTTCCACAAGTATACTCAAGAGAGCATGACTTTGAACCATTAATTGGCCTAAGTCATTAGTCAAGTGGAATGGACATGAAATGCATGAAAAAATACAGCAAATATGATGCATGGAATGCATGGTTTTAATCCTAAATGTCATGAAAAAATGCATGGCATCAATATAGTGACCTAGACCTAAATGAACTTGCATGGCATTTGATAACTCGTATAATTATATAGTTTTTAGTTATGTTTTATTATTGTTTTGTGTCAAATACGAGTTATTATTGTTTAGTCTAATTGTGTTTATGATCTTTATGTATTTTGGTGTTTTTCACAAGTTTCTTTGAGTGATTTCAGATTACTAGAATTAAGGGCAAATCCAGTTCAGTTCCAGTCCGACACATTTTTCTATATCAGCTATATCTCGAGTTTCACTGAAGCAATAAGGCTGAAATTTGTATCTGTGCAAAGCTAAGAGGCATATCTATATTTTTCATGTTTTACACTTCTTGAAACGGAGTCGTTTTCCCTAGCGAAATTGACCATCAAGTTGGCTGATGTGCAATGACGTCTGTGCTGACCTGTTTTCGTATTTCGCCCATATCTTCTTCTCCACATCAGCAAATGAGCTGATTCCAACGGCTATGGATCACTAACTGATAGGGGAACATTTGTCTAGAAGACCATGTGATCAGATAAGGCCTGCAAAATTGACAAAATCGACCATCAAGTTGGCTGATCAAAATCGTCATGTATGACGAAAATTGTTAGAAAATGCACCCACCTATTATACCTACCTTTGAAATTTGTAAAGCTTGTCTCTTGTCATTTAGCCCTCCAAAATGTGTATAAATAGAGGGCCTTGGGTGATTGTAAGGGATCATATTGTACATAGGTAGGATATTAGCCATTGTAATAAAATTCTCTAAGTTTTCTTCTTCTTTCTTTTCTCTAGTTTTCTTTTTCTTTAGAAAGAGCAAGAGGTTGGATAATTAATATTCTTCTTCTTCTTCTTTCTTTCTTTTATTTCCTTCTTAGATTCTCTTTAATTTTATGTTTATGTTTACAATGCCTATGCTAGGCTAAACTTCTATTTGGTTAAGGGTGATTTCAAAGCCCTAGACATGTTTTGTGATTGATTTTCAGATTCTATCTATCATTAATTTTCTATCAAAGTTGCTTATGTTCTTCTACAAGAATTGTTCATGATGTTGTCTAGATTTATTTAGGTGTACAACTAGATAGATCTTGATAATTATCTATTGCTAGTTTAGGAGTCTTGATCCGTGTAATTGTCTTGATTTCCTATTCATAAGTGGCAATTTGTGATTAATGATTATGGTCAAGTTTTCAATAATTGCAAAGTGGAACATAACCTAAGTTGAACAATCCGAGCTTATGTGTTTGTTGCTTAGATCAACCTATCTTTCTCATCATAAAGCTGCCATTAAATTGAATTTAGAGAGCTTATTCTAGGTTGTTTAATGGTTAGAGATTAAATAGAGAGCTTGTTCTATTTAACGACAAACTAAGGAAAGATTGGGGTAACAGAGCTTGTTGTTATCTACGGTTGTTAACTTTGATAGTTGGTTGATATTGATAGATCTGAAATTGATTCTTAATGATGTCTAGTGGTGGAGAATGAAACCTTAACCATATTTTTCATATTTGATTCTTCTTACTTATTTGTTTTCTTACTTTTAGTTTGCTTATTTTTTATATTTATTTTTATTGGCTGGTTATACCGCCTAATTTGTATATTAACTTTGTTTTATTTTTATTGGCTGGTTATACCGCCTAATTTAGTATATATATTTTTATTGGCTGGTTATACCGCCTAATTTAGTATATATATTTTTATTGGCTGGTTATACCGCCTTGCATCTTATTCTTATTATTTACTTTAGTTTAAATCTGGCTTCAAAAACCCCTTTTCTTTTATTGTTCTTGAATTTAAGTTTTAAACTATTAACTTATAAACTAAAACCCAATCCCTGAGGACTCGACCCTTGCTAACTACTATACTTACAATTTATCTTTTTAGTGCAAGGTTAAATAAGATACACTCTTTAGTTTATTTGTTACTTGGTTTATTCTTATTTTCAGTTCTAATTAGTTCTATTTTCTTGTACATACAAGTTTTTCTTATCAAATTTAAAAAAAAAAAAAAAAAACGATGGAATTAAGCAATCTAACACTTGAAGAGTTGGTGGCATACATGAACATGGAAAATCAACAAGCCAATCTCACATACCCAGTTCAACAATTGGCCATGGGAGGATGTCAAGGCCATCAAGTGTTCCAAGACCAACAGTATGATCATTACTCAAACACTTACCATGAGGGATGGTGGGATCATACTAATTATGGCTACTCAGAAAATTACCAAGAAGTAGATCCTTATGCCAATTACACTCATCCATCTAGCTTCAATCAATCATGGTCTCAAGAACCAGATCTTCTTCAACCACCACATATGACTCAAAACTCAGGTACTTCTTTAGAAGATCTTGTCGATTCTCTTGTTACTAATACTTTGCAATTTCAACAGGAAACAAGGGCAAGTATCCAGAGTTTGGAAAGGCAAATGAGCCTATTGGCTAGTAGTATGGTGGTATGGGTAGCACAAAGATCTGAAGAACTCTCTGCCCAAACGATGATTAACCCAAAGGAGAATGCTACTATTGTGACCTTGAGGAATGAGGAACAAGATGAGGATGAGACAAAATTAGAGATGAATTCTATTCTTGAGGATAATGAAGCCAATGATCCAAATAAGAGTATTTCGGCACCTGAGGTAACGTTTGAGATTCCAATTTTTACTAATGTTTCTTCTCCACATTTTCCTAGTAGATTCGCAAAGTTCAAGGAGGATGAACATGAACAAGACACGCTGGAAACCTTAAACAGTTTGTTTGTGGATGTCATTCAACAAGTACCAAAAGATGCACCATTCCTCGATGAGATATGCACCACCAAGGATTATGGAATAATACTTGTAATGGAGAATGCATCCACTGTTGTGCAAAGAAAGCTACCTCTCAAACGCATAAATTTGGAAAATTTCATGTATGAGCCTGACAAGCCTAAAAAGCCAAGAAGGGGTGTTGGTTAGATTCAAAACACTAACTCAAGTGTTAATTGGGAAGGCAGCCCAATTAAAGATGAAATTGCCAACCTTCCATATTCAGATTTGCTTTCTCTTTCTCTTTCTTTTCCTTTTTCTTTTATTATTTTTATTGTTTTTCTTTTTATTTCTTATGTTTCTTTGTTAATTGTGTTTACTGTTTTTAAGTTCATTTAGGCTGCATAAGTTTCTTTTGTTTAATAGTTCTTTTCTCTTACATATAATTCTTGCATTGGGGGATAATAGCATTACATTAATGACAATGTAAGAATTATGTGTGGGGGGGAGAATTTAGGATTTTATTTAGAGTGTTTCATTTTTGAGTCTTTTTATGTTGTTTTTCTTTCTGATCCTTGTTTTGAAAATAACTAGATGTAAATATAATTTTTTTTATCCTCGGTTAAATGGCGGATAACGGTACTCCGTGATTATTTAAATCGGTTCCATCAGCTACCCAAAAAACTGATATTGTATATAAATTTCTCTTTTATTTTTTTTTCAGGATGGATGATATTCTCACAAGATTGCAGAAACGATTTCCTCCTTTTCCTCGAAATATTTTACTGAAGCTTTACCAAGTTCGATTTGAAAGATTAAGAATGCTTATGCACAAAGGGATTCCTGCAGACATACGTTGGATAATTGAAGCCAAGGTACGTGAAGATGAATATCTTCCTGTTTTGCATTTACCAGGTACAGGTAGAAGCACTTTTGCAAAGAAGCGACGAGCAAAGCGCATGAGTTCAAATTGCCACAAATGTGCACGATGGACGTGTAACGGTAAATGTCGTTCTATTGGGATTCCGTCCTCTAATCGAGATGATAAAATTGAATTCATTAAGGATGGACTGAGTAAGGAGAATTTGGGTAATATCCAACTTTCTCTTGTGACGCATCCTAGTGGAGACGTACAAAGAGAAATTCTTGATTTATGGCCGCAATTCCAAAGGGAATGGCAACATCTTGGGAATCTGATGTTAAAAGACCCTGTTTGCCAGCTTGTAAGAAAACTGGATGGGAAGCATATCCTCGACTCATAGAAGGCGTTTAAGCCGTTTCTGGACGTAAAACCAGAGGAAGATGTGAGCCACAATCACAACTACAATAAATGACTTCTCAGCTTTTGGTTTGATTTGCAATAACTTTATTTTGTTTTAATTTACGTGTTGTTCGATTTGTGTAATTATTCTCATTTTTTTTATTTGTCTTTTACGGTTGATTTTTTATCTTCTCTTTTTGATTTTCTTCCTGAAATCAAGCAAAAATCTTTTGTTAGGTTAACATTTTCTTCTGACAGGTCAGATACACTTTCGGCGACATTATTACTCTTGTCTGATTCACTACTCAGTCCTCTATATATTACACCATGTAGTCATTCTCTTTCAGGCACTGGAAAAAAAAATGGAAAGTACTTCGTCCCAGCGCATAAAAAAAAATTTGTGTCTTTGGAGGTGCTTATCCAGGGAAAAATAACATATTCGCTGATGAAGCCATAAGAGTTGGAGTAATACTTGCCCAACAAAAGATCCACTTGATTTATGGAGGCGGTAGTACGGGTTTAATGGGAGCAGTCGCTACAGCAGCACACGCCGGAGGAAGTCCAGTTCTAGGAATCGTGCCAAAACTATTCACAAGTTTTTGTGGACCTACCGTGGGTAAGGAAATACAAGTCTGGAGTGTCCCTAAACGGATAACAATCATGTACCATTCTGCCGATGCATTCATTGCTTTACCAGGAGGTCTGGGTACATTGGAAGAAATAGCTTGCGTGGCTTCTTGGTCATCTTTGGTCACAAATAAGAAACCCATTGGTTTGCTTAATATTAATGGTTATTTTAGTAATTTGCTTTCATATTTAGATAATGCTGTGGATAATGGATTCATGTTTTCAGAGGCAAGGAGAACCATAATTTCTACTACAACCATTGAAGATTTACTCAAAAAGCTCCAAGCTTATGAGTATTTATCTGCTACGGTTGTTTTGCAAACGCTCGGAAAAAGAAAAAGAGATATGGACGAGCAAGGAGTGGATTGCACTTTGTCTTTGTGACATTATCTAACATTTTGCTTGTTGTGTCTCAGTTATAATAAGTGGTTAGCAACCTCTGCAGGTAATATCTCCTAAATTCTACCTTTAAAATTTGACATTGGGGACAATGTCATATTTTAGTAGGGGGTAAGGGACATATTTTGCTAATTTAAAAAAAAAAAAAAAAAAAAAAAATTTGTTGTGTTTTAAGCCATTTAGAAGTATTCATTCTGAACAAGGTCTGAGTAAGGGAGACTTGAGACACACCTTGTCAGTTTGATTTTAATATTTTTATGTTTACTTGTTAATTTTTGTTTAGTATTTTAAGATTATTTAGGTTGCATGAGTTTGTTTTGTTTTGAGTCTTAGCTGTTCCTATTCTTATGTTATTAGTTCTTTTCTCTTACACATAATTCTTTCATTTGGGTTAATAGACTTACATTGAGGACAATGTAAGAATTAAGTGTGGGGGGAATGATTTAGGATTTCTTTTATTTTGTCTATTATTTTTTTTTTAGTCTTTATTATTATTATTAATTTTTTTTTTTTTTTTGAGTTTTAGTTCCTTTTTAATACAATGATGAGATATGAATTGCATAAGTCTAAAACAGATTTATTAGTGAGAAGATTTTCATGAGAATTGAGCTTGATGTCAATTTTTTTTATGAGCCAATGTTAATATGATATGTTGATTGAGAAAGAAGCATGTTTAGACTTAATCTGACTTGTATAATCATCCTTGTGAGTTTTTGAGCCTATAATGATTGATGCATTATACAAATCAATCTAATTTCTTTCTTGAGTGCTCTTATGATTACATGATTCTCTAGAACTTGCTTTGAACCGTTTGAGACTATATTGATACATGTGACAACATGAATATGATAGAGGCATTAGGATTATAACCAGAGCCAAACAGCCATCCATTATTAATGTTCTAAGAGAACATCCCCACTAGTGAGCCAATTTGAGCCTACATTAAATATGCTGTTTTATTGGTAACCACAACTTACACCTAGCCTAAATATACTTATATCCTTACCCTTGTTCTAAAGATGGATTATATATTTTGAGACATATTGCAAAAAACAAGGGATATTTTTAGTTGAAAATTTGGGTTAGAAACAAGAAATAAGTGTGGGGGGAAAAGAAAAGAAAAGTCAAGAGAAAAAGAAATGGAATACTGGCAAATACATTCCTAAGTAAAAAATATGAATCATCTCTTGAATTTGTGGAAAAAGAAAAAGATGTTACAAAGTTGTTTAGAATGAAGAAAAGGCCCAACATGAATATTCGGCCTACGTGACTATGTACTTGTAAAGAGTTTTGAGAAGTTTCTTTGTATGATCTTATTATGTCTCTAAACTTTATGAACTCTTTGGAACCTTTGTGATATCTTTATCTTTTTGTTCTTTAACCACATTATAACCCTTTGGCCCCATTACAACCTTGAATAAAGACCTCTTGATTTATGAAGTTGTATGATCTAAATAGTGGAGAATAGGTGGACAAGCAAGCATATGGTAGAAGTGTTTTCATGAGATTGATTGAGTGTAAACACTTTACCACTACTTTAAAGAGTGAAAATCAAGAGAGTATCCCATGTGAGAAGTTGAGATTAAGTTTGATTATGCACTATTTTGATTGAAATATGTTATGTTAATATTGGCTTAACTCAAACAATTTACATTCAAGCATGAATTTTTGTGAAATTCTTTAAGCTATTGATTAGTTTATAAGACTTGTTCAAAGATTGTCTCTAATTTGTATTGAAAGGATTAGGAATAAATATTTTTAGTATATGTAGTTTATTTATATTTTAGTTTTTCAATGTTTGTGGGTATCGTTCTAGTAAACCCTCACGAGACTAAACTCGTCCACTAGGGACACCTAGGGGTTTAAAGGCTTGTGTCACATGCTAAGTGCCACCGTGATTTCCTACGAAAGTGCATTAGATTAGATTTTCTTATTTTATTTTTATTGAGTCGTTGCTAGGGACTAGCAACAATCTAAGTGTGGGGGTGTGATAACTCGTATAATTATATAGTTTTTAGTTATGTTTTATTATTGTTTTGTGTCAAATACGAGTTATTATTGTTTAGTCTAATTGTGTTTATGATCTTTATGTATTTTGGTGTTTTTCACAAGTTTCTTTGAGTGATTTCAGATTACTAGAATTAAGGGCAAATCCAGTTCAGTTCCAGTCCGACACATTTTTCTATATCAGCTATATCTCGAGTTTCACTGAAGCAATAAGGCTGAAATTTGTAGCTGTGCAAAGCTAAAAGGCATATCTATCTTTTTCATGTTTTACACTTCTTGAAACGGAGTCGTTTTCCCTAGCGAAATTGACCATCAAGTTGGCTGATGTGCAATGACGTCTGTGCTGACCTGTTTTCGTATTTCGCCCATATCTTCTTCTCCACATCAGCAAATGAGCTGATTCTAACGGCTATGGATCACTAACTGATAGGGGAACATTTGTCTAGAAGACCATGTGATCAGATAAGGCCTGCAAAATTGACAAAATCGACCATCAAGTTGGCTGATCAAAATCGTCATGTATGACGAAAATTGTTAGAAAATGCACCCACCTATTATACCTACCTTTGAAATTTGTAAAGCTTGTCTCTTGTCATTTAGCCCTCCAAAATGTGTATAAATAGAGGGCCTTGGGTGATTGTAAGGGATAATATTGTACATAGGTAGGATATTAGCCATTGTAATAAAATTCTCTAAGTTTTCTTCTTCTTTCTTTTCTCTAGTTTTCTTTTTCTTTAGAAAGAGCAAGAGGTTGGATAATTAATATTCTTCTTCTTCTTCTTTCTTTCTTTTATTTCCTTCTTAGATTCTCTTTAATTTTATGTTTATGTTTACAATGCCTATGCTAGGCTAAACTTCTATTTGGTTAAGGGTGATTTCAAAGCCCTAGACATGTTTTGTGATTGATTTTCAGATTCTATCTATCATTAATTTTCTATCAAAGTTGCTTATGTTCTTCTACAAGAATTGTTCATGATGTTGTCTAGATTTATTTAGGTGTACAACTAGATAGATCTTGATAATTATCTATTGCTAGTTTAGGAGTCTTGATCCGTGTAATTGTCTTGATTTCCTATTCATAAGTGGCAATTTGTGATTAATGATTATGGTCAAGTTTTCAATAATTGCAAAGTGGAACATAACCTAAGTTGAACAATCCGAGCTTATGTGTTTGTTGCTTAGATCAACCTATCTTTCTCATCATAAAGCTGCCATTAAATTGAATTTAGAGAGCTTATTCTAGGTTGTTTAATGGTTAGAGATTAAATAGAGAGCTTGTTCTATTTAACGACAAACTAAGGAAAGATTGGAGTAACAGAGCTTGTTGTTATCTACGGTTGTTAACTTTGATAGTTGGTTGATATTGATAGATCTGAAATTGATTCTTAATGATGTCTAGTGGTGGAGAATGAAACCTTAACCATATTTTTCATATTTGATTCTTCTTACTTATTTGTTTTCTTACTTTTAGTTTGCTTATTTTTTATATTTATTTTTATTGGCTGGTTATACCGCCTAATTTGTATATTAACTTTGTTTTATTTTTATTGGCTGGTTATACCGCCTAATTTAGTATATATATTTTTATTGGCTGGTTATACCGCCTAATTTAGTATATATATTTTTATTGGCTGGTTATACCGTCTTGCATCTTATTCTTATTATTTACTTTAGTTTAAATCTGGCTTCAAAAACCCCTTTTCTTTTATTGTTCTTGAATTTAAGTTTTAAACTATTAACTTATAAACTAAAACCCAATCCCTGAGGACTCGACCCTTGCTAACTACTATACTTACAATTTATCTTTTTAGTGCAAGGTTAAATAAGATACACTCTTTTGGGTGCATCAGCATTTAATGCAACCGAGGTCTAAAATGCATGAGCATGCATGGCAAGATAAACCTAACCTAACATCTAAAATAGGCATGGCAATAACACAAACACAAGGCATGCTTATGCCAAAAACTCAACCAAATATCATGCAAATGCTAACCTATCAACTAACATAGCAAAAATGCACACACAATGCTAGAATACATGGAGTGGCCGAATGGCCTAAGATTCCAAACAAGCATGGCATTTTCACAAACACTTGATATACTAACATGCAAAACTAAAATATAACACTCAAATCATGCAAACACAAAGTAGAGATATTAAAACTAAATAGGCATTTTCACAAACACTTGATATACTAACATGCTCAACTAAAATATAACACTCAAATCATGCAAACACAAAGTAGATATATTAAAGCTAACAAGCATTTTCACAAACACTTGATATACTAACATGCTCAACTAAAATATAACAGTCAAATCATGCAAACACAAAGTAGAGATATTAAAACTAACAAGCATTTTCACAAACACTTGATATACTAAATATAAAACATCAACAAATTTAAACATTATGAAAACAGAAAATTGAAAATGCAAGAATATGATAATAAACTCATAAATGACAACAAACAAGCAACCAAATCAAAACATGCTTCAAGTATATGAAGTAGAAGAACACTTAAAGCATCAAGACTAATGAAAATAACATAAATAATATGACAAATTAAAGCCAAAACGGCAACAATAATAAAAAATATAGGTCATTCGGTCATAGTAAGAAAAATAAGGAAAAAAATTGTAAAAATTATTTAAGAAAGAAATGAAGAAAGAACTTAAGAAGAACATAAAAAAAACACTTACTTAAAAAGAAAACTCACCAAATAATAATCAAAAATAGCAAAAACAAGAATGGAAAATCAAGAAAGTGCAAGACTTGGTGCTAAAAGCAACCTCAAGAAGCTATATTTCAAGCTTTATCTCTTCAAACTTTCCTTTCTTTTCTGAACTTTTTCTTTTTGCTTTCAACCAAGGAGAGAAAAAACTAAGAAAAACCAAGAAGAAATCTGAAAAATGAAGTCAAGAAAATGAAAATTCTGACTCCCCTTTAGTGCTGACCGAACCATGCCTCTCTCCTCCTAAGATGTTGTCATTTTGATTCCAACAAATTTCCATCCAAGGGCTAGTGATTCAAGGTGAAAAATCATGAAATTATCACCCTTAGATTAGTGTATCAGCTGCCCATAATTACAGCTGTTCAAGAATAATGTTGACACTCTCCCTCTTCATGCATTGGCCTATGTGTCTTAATTACAATGGCTTGATCAAAAAATTCTCTAACTAACTCTTAATTCTTGGCCTTTTGATTGAAAAATCAGAAGCTTCCTCCTTCCTTTGGCCCTTGGCAGGCCAGCACTCTCTTTTCCAGCCCAAGTCTGATTTTTTGAAAGGCCAAAAAAAGCCTTTTTCGGTTGCTTGGGTAAAATGACCATTTTGCCCCTCGGATACAAATAAATGGAAAAAGGACTCCAAATTCAAATTTTATTTTTTTTAATACTTTCAAAATAATAAAATATTGAATTCTGAAAGTTTTCAAAATTTTCCGAGTCCATTTGCTATTTATTTGGACTTTTTCTTTCAAAAATACCCTTTCATGCCCCCACATTTTACCATTTTTTAAAAGAGCTACAAATCAAGATTTTTCTTCACCAATCTCTTCCAAATAAGTTAAAAGTGTGAACTGGAAGTTTTCGTAATTTTTGGAACTCATTTTTTATTTTTTTTGAGATTTATCTTCTTGAATTACTGCATAAGGGCTCGGGATTTGGCCATTTTGCAAACGAACTCCGAATCAAGATTTTCTTTCTCCAATATCTTACAAATAATTTAAAAATGAGATTTGCAAATTTTTAGAATTTTTGGAGTCCATTTACTATTTTTCCGGGATTTATCTTCTTGAATTATTGCATAGGAGGCCCGAGATTTGGCCATTTTGCAAACGAACTCCAAATCAAGATTTTAGTTCGCCAATATCTTCCAAATAATTTAAAAATGAGATTTGCAAATTTTCAAAAGATTTGGAGTTCATTTGCTATTTTTCCAGGATTTTCCTTCTTGAATTTCTACATAAGAAATCCGGGATTTGGCCATTCTGCAAACGAACTCCAAATCAAGATTTTATTTTGCCAATATATTCCAAATTATTTAAGAATCAGATTTGCAAATTTTCAAAATTTTCGGAGTCCATTTGCTATTTTTCCCAAATTTTCCAATTTTGCTCTTTTTGCCTTTAAAACTCGATTTTGCTCAAAACAAGTCCGATTTTCAGATTTTCTTCAAGCTGAGCCTTGGGCTATACCTTTTTAATCATTCCTCATCCATTGGGGGCTTTATTCTTACGCCATTTCTGTAATTCTTCCCGACTTCACCGAAATCCACCAAAAACCCTAATTCTCGGTTTTCTCCCGGATTGACTTTTCTTTCAGTTTTTCTTTCAAGTGGCTTCTCCATTACCTATATTCAGTGCTTATCTTTCATTTGGAAACTTCAATTTCAACCAATTCGATCGTTTAAGCACTTTTCCCCAAATTTCCTGGATTAAGGTTTCCTTTCTACTGAATCTCCATAACCCAACTTTCGAACTCCATATCTTTCAATGTAGACCTCGGATTATCAAAATTCTTTCGCTATTTTTCAATTGAACTTCAAATCTTGATTTTGAAAGTGGGTTGATTTTTTTCAGTAGTTGATTTTTTGGGGTTGACTTTTTTGGGGTTGACTTTTTTTGGGGTTGACTTTTTTGAGTTTGACTTTTTATGCTCACCCTCTAAAACTAAATCTCAGAGTACCACCTGCAAGATGAAAAAAGTCGTTTTACATTTTGAAACATTAATTTAGGAAGAAAACATACATGTTTTGGTGGTCCGGACAAAATTAGGTGTCTACAACGTCATTTTGTGATTTTGCCATGTCCAGCATGCCAGGTCATTCATTCACATGCCATGTCATTGAGAATTTGCCTTGTCATTCATATGCTATGCCATTCAGTCATTTGACTTGTCATTAATATGCCATGCCATTCATTCATATGCCATGCATGCCATGTCATTCATTCATATGTCATGGCATTCATTCACATACCATGTCATTTCATGTGCCATATCATTTAGAGCATGCCATGTCATTCATTCATATGCCATGCATCTAGATTATGCCATGTCATTCACATGCTATGTCATTCATTCATGTACCATATCATTTGGATTTCTCCCATTCCAAGCATGTCGTACCATTCATTCATAAGTCATGATATTCATTCATGCGCCATCTCATTTGGAGCATGCTAAGTCATTCATTCACATGCTATGTCATCTACAAATTTGCCCTAACAATTAACAAATATCATTCACTCACATGACATGTCATCTAGATTATGCCATGTCATTTATAGGCCATGTCATTCATTCATATGCCATATCATTTATTCACATGCCATGTCATCTAGATTATGCCATGTCATTCATTAAAATGCTATATCATCTAGAATTTGCCATGTCATTCATATGCCATGCCATTCATTCACATGCCATGTCATCTAGATTATGCCATGTCATTCATTCATATGTCATGCCATTCATTCACATGCTATATCATTTAGAACTTGCCATGTCATTCATATGCCATGCCATGTCATCTAGATTATGCCATGTCATTCATTCATATGTCATGCCATTCATTAACATACCATGTCATTTCATGTGCCATATCATTTAAATTATGCCATGTCATTCATTCATGTGCCATATCATTTAATGCATGCTAAGTCATTCATTCACATGCCATGTCATTCATTTCCTTGTGCCATGTCATTTAGATTTTTGCCATGTCAAGCATGCCATGTCATTATTTCAATTACCGTGTTATAATAAAATGTTTGTCATGCCATGATAAATAAGCATGTTTATTTAATTTTTATCTTAGTAATATTTTTCCATATTCATGTTTATTTTCTACGTTTTTTAAAATACATAAAAAGCAAAATATATTTTTAATAAATCAAGATTATTCCCGAGTTAAAATAATTCATGAATTCTCTGCTGAGTCTGTCGGGGAGGATATCATCAATTATCATTAACAACGTAATATCTTTTCTTCAAAAAACGTGGATGATTCAGAGAATTTCAAAATCAACGAAAAATTTCATGTTTTGCTGAGTTTGTCGAGATTTGAGATAACACACGACTAATAAGGTACCATTTTATACGGGCGTTGTGGGGGTACTAATCCTTCCCTGCACGTAACCGACTCCCAAACCCGTACTTGTTTTCTTTGATTCAAAGTGCAGACTTCGAAATTGATTTTAAAAAAATATGTTAATTAATTTTAAAATATTTTACAAAAACGGGTTTTAATAGGTGGCCGATCACACCTAGCCAAAAAAGATTGGTGGCGACTCCATTTCTTTTTCGAGATCGTTTTCATACCCTCAACCTTTAATTTAGAGGAATTAAGTCATCCTTTTCTCTATTTCTTTCAATGTCACACTCCTTTAACGAATGGGCCGATTTATCCCCACGACGGGGGTAGATTTCTTTCTGGACTTTCTTGAAAGGAAGGTTGCGACAACCAATTTAGAGAGTTAAGGATGATAGTTCACCACTCACAATGAGATACAGAATCGAAAAGGTGTCAAAAGGCCAAGTCAAAAGACTTTTCATTCAAATTCTTCAAGTCTGCCAAATACATAGCTGAATGATCAATATATACTTGGAATAACTCTCCTAGTTTAGGAATTAATAAAATGACAGAATCTAGGCCATAATAACTAGCCTTGACAAAAAAACTAGGCATATATTAAGTAGCACACCATTTTTAAATTTTTTGAAATTGGAAATAGTCACAATCTGTATAGTTAAACTAAAAATTACAATTACTCATCAGATATAATTCCAATGCATGCAAGGCTGTATAATCTGAAAAGATCACGTTCTAAACTTGAAAACCACATATGACATTTTTTTTTAATCATGCAATGAAGAGATGGAAATTTGGGCTCAAAGTTGGCCCACAAGCTAATAGTAAACAGTGCCCAGAACTTCACCTATTTGACTTGCTAACACAAACTCAAGCAGCCCAATATTTCTAAGACCATTTGAGGACACTCCCGTGTCATGTTATGATCAACTTTCTTTGTAAAATTCTCAAATTTGAGAATTAAAGCCCTTTGTTTCTCTAAAGAAATAGTACCAAACTTATTCTTTGCCTTGTCCCATA
The DNA here is from genome assembly GCA_030761205.1 of Fremontodendron californicum. Lineage (NCBI taxonomy): Eukaryota > Viridiplantae > Streptophyta > Magnoliopsida > Malvales > Malvaceae > Fremontodendron > Fremontodendron californicum. Next base: position 21,705,366 of record JAULJL010000018.1, on the reverse strand, counting down.
TGGCCTTGGCAGTTTCAAGCATGGCAAAGTCCACCATAAGATCATAGGTCATTGTACTTAACAAGGTAATCCTACACCTCGTGTCCTTTTTAAAGGCATCATACTCCCTTCTTTCCTCTAATGTAGATTGAGAAGTTGGTTCAACAACCTCTTTGGATATTATATCTAATAAATCTTGCTCGGTGAGAATGAATTAAACCTTTTGTTGCCATATGGTGTAATTATCACCATCAAGCTTAAGGTCTTTGTTCAATTCGACTATAATGCCCTTTGTGGAACTAGCCATCTACGTCATGCAATTGTGTACCCAATTAGCATATTCTCACAACAAGATATTTTAAAACACAAAATAAATAAAACAATGTCATTATGCCAAAATGTACCAAAAACAAACTTATAGGATGTAATCAAATCTATTTGGACATAAGATCATTAACCTTATTCAATTTGTTTTGAAATACCTTCTAAGGTTACAAGCTTTAAGAAGACATGCATTCGGTTTATTATCATGTCGTTAACAAGTAGAATAACATATTATTCTAACAAGCAAGGGCTGAACAAACAAAGAACATGAACATGCATTTTCATATAGCCGAATAGGGGAAAGGCATAGAACCCTAATCATCATGCATTTAAATGTTCTTTCAGCCTAAGAGCATGCATATCAATCAACCTATAGGCTCTGATACAACTGTTGGATTTCGACTTATGAAATCCGAGAACATAGAGGAAGAGTTTAGATCACTTACTTGTCTTCCTAAGCCATGCTCACTTGTTTGTTATGGATATGAGTAATGAACTCAATTGAATGTCTAGGGCAGTCTTATAATCAACTGGTTAAAGCAACTACAAGAAACCTTTCCACAACCTATCTTGCTCGTCCAGACCAGAATGCTTAATGCCTTGCTTCTTGATAACTTAGTAATCAAGAACCCTTCACTCTCTTGTTCTTAGTATCGAATATACTAGGAACCTTTGAGATTTCAGACACACACTTATGTGTTCTGAATTATAGCAATCACAATTGCTCTCTCAAAGCACCAACTTGTGTCTTACACAATTGTTATGCCTTGGCCAAATCCTCTCCTATTTATAGACCTCAAAGGTTGCTTCTGAAAAGGTCAAAGGATATAACCTTTTTTAGAACAGCACTCTTCATTATGTCACAATGGTTCGGCCAACAAAACCATTCCCTTCCAAATAAACATAACCATTCCGCTAAATAAGGGAACCTCTCAACCAGCAAAAACATGATGTTTCGATCATGTGTGGTAGCCCCACATGTCACAATCCCATTGGTGACACTTGGACATGATTGGGATGATGTGTCACACCTATGTGCCACATCATCCGGCCAACCTAGCTACCACTAGCTAGTGTCACTCCACCTCATTGAGTGTCACTCACCTAACTGACCTCTAGCTCCCTTGAGTTGAGCTAGTTGGTGTCCAGCTCCCTTGAGCTGAGCTAGTTGGTGTCCAGCTACCTTGAGCTAACTTGAGCTGAGTAAGCTTCACTTTGAGCTCTTTATGAGCTTCTTGATTCACCCTTAGGATTGAAATCCCTTGAACCCTCAATCAATTTGAAACTTACCCAAGAAAGCCAATATTCAAGTCAAGAAGATCTAGACCCGTTGAAAACTTGTTTCAAGAACCTAGATTTGGTGTGAACGCCACAAAGGGTTTGCCTTTGATAAGTTCTTTAGTTCTACCAAGAACAAGTAGAGAAAATAGTCTCCAAGAAGTATAAACTTCAATTGATAAAAATCAGATTAACAAAGTCTAATGTCATAGGTGGCTAACAAGGGTATTTGTAGCCTCCCTACCCTAAGCCCTAAGTCGGTTAAGACTAACTAAACTAGGGCTGAACATTCTCAAGTCCAAAACAAACTAATTTGAAAGAAGTCCACCTAATTAAATGAAATAGGCCCCACATGCCTAGTAGACTTAATAAAAGAAATTAGGCCCCACATGCCTAATGGATTAATGAATTAGAAATAGGCCCACACATGCCACATCAATTAATGAAACAAAATAGGCCCACACTAATCCTTATCTATGCCGCCTCCTCTAGTACTTGGATCACATGGACTAAAGCTGGTTCTTCTTCATTCAAGCCCATCTTGAATGTTGAGATCTTGCTTAGCAGTTGTGTAAACTCAGCCCAAGTGGATTGCACCAATCCTTGCATTGCTTCCTTGAACTTCTTAGCTCTTGACCTTGTAATAGGCCCAACTGGAAAATGCAATGGATCTTTAAGACTTAGACTATCTTGCTGCTCATCACTTGTACAAGCTTATCTCATCTCATTGCTAGTTTACCATCATCATACATCATTCATATCAAGTTAACCTTGTGCGTGTTTTTGAACACGTATATCCAAATGCATCCAACAAATTGATATGCCAAAGACGGCTACAAGAATGTTTTAATACTCCTTCCTAAACCTAGGGTTGGCTAAGACCAACAATAATTAAAGACTAGGACTGAACATTTCAAGCCCAAACCACGAATAAAAGAAGTCCACTTAAAAAAAAGAAGGCCCCACATGTCTAATAGATTAATTAAATAAAAAATAGGCCCCACACGCCTAATAGATTAATGAAATAGATAGGCCCCACATGCCTAATAGATTAATGAAATAAAATAGGCCCCACTAAAGTTGGTTCTTCTTCTTTCAAAGGTTTAGTAGGCCTCCTTCAGTAGCTTGTATCATATGGATTAAAGTTGGTTCTTCTTCTTTCAAGCCCATCATGAATGTTGAGGTCTTGCTTATTAAATTTGCAGACTCGGCCCAAGTGGATTGCACCAATCCTTGCATTTCTTCCTTGATCTTCTTAGCTCTTGACCTTGTGATTGGCCTACCTAGAACATGCAAGGGATCTTTTGGACTCGATCCATCTTATCCTTCACTTCCCTCAACACGAAATTCAATTCAAACTGTTGTTGCATAGCCTGCAAAACAAAGAATAATATTAATGGTCCATTAACCTTAATGCCTTAAGTTGGGCCAACCATCCTTAGTGGATAGTCCTAAATTAGAATAGTCACTTTGGACCCATTATAATTTATCATGCTTATTTATTGGATAGATTAATTTCCAAATGAAAGTAATTTAATTCTTAGTTAAATTTCTTTCTCCTCATGAACAATTCATGTCATTAATCTATTAATATCATCTCATGACATTATTCCAATATAGCATAGTCATTCGATATTCACCTTGTACATCACTATGTCAAAGTGGAATACACTAAATAAGACTTCTTAATTCCTCTTATCTCATTAAGACATTGTCCTTGGATTTCTCAAATCTCAATTATGTCTTAATCTCTCTCAATTGAACTTCTTCAATTAAATCCTCAATGTAGATCTTTTATTCCATTAAGTTTTACCTTAATAGAATACCATGTTTAATCCATATATATTTGTTCTTATGTCTGTGACCCTCTAGGTTCCCAATATATTTGGCAATGAACATAAGTTAATATCATTAACTTGTTTCATAGATCAAGAGTGGGATCTAGCGACCCATCATGACCACCCAAATTTTGTGAAGTCAACGTGACCTTTTAAAACCTTTCAGCAACCAGCCTGTCAGTGTAATACGGTCTTTTCACCATATATCCTGCATAGTGCATGAGCATGGTGTAGTGTCTACTCATTATCAATCCATATTAGTTCTTCAAACTTATGATTAACCTTATGAATTTAGAGAAACAAGTTTCTCCTAAATCCATCATGCTTTGGCCAAATACTTAATCAAGTTAATCGTAGTCAAGAACAGATGAGATATGTCTCTAATATCATAGGGAGTGGTGAATCCTCTCTGGATCACTCATTCATCTTCATATGGTTCATGTCATACCCAATAACACCCTACTATAAGCATCCTCATGTTTGGGACCCGTTCGTGATGAAATCTAAGTATGACACTCTCCATACAAGATGACCTGGTATCACAAGTCTGAGGACTAATTTACATGACTGGTACTAAGAGAACATTATCATAGACACTAGAGTGATATTACCAAATGAAGTTCTCTTGGCGGGCCATGTTCAGTGAACTTGTTCAACAGACAAGCACCTATATGTTATCCCAGGTATCCCATACTTCAACCTGTGTGAGATCGATTGCTCACTTCATAAGTAAGAAGGCTTAACATATACTAGTTTTTGAGCATTGCCAATGCGCCGTCTTGGCAATACAATGATTAGGAACAATTCGAGGAACAAGGCTTTGATGCATAAGGATCTCATAATTATAACTCTTTATAATTCCTTTGCAAGGCCATTATGTTCCATAGGCTTCATCCGATTAGTACTTAATAACTCCTTATTATTGTACTAACATGAAGGAAAACCTTTTATCATTGTCTTCATAGTGAAGGGTATGCTTTATTGACTGTGTATCCCAAGCTCAATCTAATTGGCTCTAGGGCATACACCAACAAGAAGTCCATCTAATGAATTAAAAATAGGCCCCACACGCCTAATAGATTAATGAAATAAAAATAGGCCCCACTAAACCACTAAGCTAGCCGCCCCCTGTAGCTTGTATCACATGGATTAAAGTTGTTTCTTCTTCTTTCAAGCCCATCTTGAATGTTGGGGTCTTGCTGGAAAAATTTACAAACTCAGCCCAAGTGGATTGCACCAATCCTTCCATTGCTTCCTTAATCTTCTTAGCTCTTGACCTTGTGATTGGCCCATTTGGAACGTACAAGGGATCTTTAAGACTCGGCTGATCATGGTGCCCATCAAGGTGTTGTGTGCCTCTGGCGTTACTTCCTAACATAGGGATGGGTGTCGAGATTGTGCCTCCTTCGACTTCATCTTTTGTTGAAAGTGTGAGCATTGAGTTTGGCGATTGTCGCCTACTTGATTCCGTGTGGAATGTCATGATTCTTTTGGATGTCTTTCAATATCGTTAACATCTACTAAGTCGTGCACAATTTCTCTTGTCCGACCATATTGTGGTATGGAAGTTGCTTGACATCTAGTAGATTGTGTATTACTTTGTACGCCGCTCTTGCAAAATTTCATGTAATCCCCATTACTTCCTCTTTTCGAGAAGTGAGCGTGTTTGCTCAAGTTTCATCTTCGTGTATGAAGTGGTTGAATGGTGTATTTTGATTTGTTTAAAGACATCCAACATCTTCTATGGTTTCAGACTTGATCATATAGGAGTGGTGGCATGGTTTTTTGGAGGTGAGTTTTGCTTCTTCCTCTTGACGTGGTTAAAGTCCGACCATGTAGTGTGTCCTCCTCCTCAGTGGGAGGCATTGTTGGCTGTCTCAAAGCTTGTGTTAGCTTCTTTAACTTGGAGGGCCAACGTCCAAATCTTTGACCTTGCATTAGCTTCTTCAACTTAGGGGTTGATGTGCAAATGTCCGTATGGATCTTACTACTCTCTGATGCACTCAGAATAATGTATCTTATTAAACTTTGCACTAATTATGATCAATTGTTTAGTAAAGTAGTAAGCAAGGATCGAATCCACAAGGATTGTTCTTAATCTATAAGTTGTTGATTTATAACTTTAGTTCTAAAAGAATAAAAGGGGGGTTTTAAATTATTTTGAAAGTAAAGTAAACAAGAAAAACAAGATTTAAAGAAATAAGATGAAATCAAATAGGTAAAAGTATGGTTAAGGAGTCATTCACCACCACTAACATAATTGAGAATCAATATCAGAATTATCAACACCAATTATCTATCAAAACTATCAACCATAGATAATAACAAGCTCTGCTACCCCAATCTTTCCTTAGTTTGTCCTTAAATAGAACAAGCTCTCTATTTAATCTCTAACCATCAAACAACCTAGAATAAGCTCTCTAAATTTAATTTGATAGCAGCTTTATGATGAGAAAGATAGGCTGATCTAAGCATGATGCACGTATCTTATTAAAACCTTGCACTAAGTATGAACAATTGTTTAGTATAGTAGTAAGCAAGGGTTGAATCCACAGGATTGCTCTTAATCTATAAGTTGTTGATTTATCACTTTAGTACTAAAAGAATTAAAGGGGGTTTTGATTGTTTTGAAAGTAAAGAAAATATGAAAAACAATATTAAAAGAAGTAAAATAAGATCAAATTAGAGAAAGTATGGTTAAGGAGTCATTCGCTACCACTAAACATAATTGAGAATCAATATTAGAATTACCAACATCAATTATCTATCAAAACTATCAACCGTAGATAACAATAAGCTCTGCTACCCCAATCTTTCCTTAGTTCGTCGTTAAATAGAATAAGCTCTCTATTTAATATCTAACCATTAAACAACCTAGAATAAGCTCTCTAGATTCAACTTGACAGCAGCTTTATGATGAGAAAGATAAGTTGATCTAAGCAACAAACACATAAGCTCGGATTGTTCACAACTTATGTTATATTCCACATTGCAATTCCTGAAAACCCAACATAATCATTAATCACAAATTGCTACTTACGAATAGGAAATCCAAACAATTACACGGATCAAGACTCCTAATCTAGCAATAGACAATTATTGAGATCTACACCTAAAGAAATCAAGACAAATATCATGAAATTTTTTTTATAGAAGAACATAAGCAATTTTGATAGATAATATCTGAATATCAATTACACAATATGTCTAGTGCTTTGAAATCACCCTTAACCAAAGAAGAATTTAGCCTAGCATAGGTATAATTAAAATAAACATAAAAAGAAAAAGAAAATAAAAGAAACTAAGAGAATGGAGAAGAAGAAGATTAATAATAACCAAAACATGTCTAGTTTGTGGCTCAAAATATGGTATTTATAGAGCTTTAAAACCCTGAGAACCCTTTCCTGCCGCACAAGTAAAGGTAGGGGCAGAATTTTCGGTTTTTATGGAAAGTTTCTTGAATTTTTGGGTATTTTGGGTGCCGTGGCGCCGAGCTCTCGTCATATGGGCGCCATGGTGCGACCCCGCAACACTAGGCTCTCAGCCAGCCCTCTTCTACTACTGCATTTTCTCGTACTTCCTCAGTTGATTTGGATTACCATTTCTTGTCTGATTCCGAAAAGTCATATACAATTAAAAAGCTATTCAAGTCAGCTTCAAAATTCAAGGCAAGTTTTTTTGAGTAAAGACTTTAACATCATGGTTTCTTAGCAACTAGCTCCAAAGGTCAAATCTGCCTTCTTGCTTTGCATCAAGAATTTGATCTTTTTTACTCCCAAGTCTTCTTCTATCTTGTGATTATGATATCGTAAGCTCTTTAACATCATAATTGACATGTTTTGACATCATTCTCCTAAATGTATTTCAAAAACATAGCATAAGTAATCAAAATAAAGATAGAAAACATAGCAAAAACTAAAAATACAAAGGGCATAAAATGTGTAATTTATGAACTTATCAAAGCAACAAACACATGAGCTTGGATTGTTTAACTTATGCTATGTTCCACATTGCAATTACTAAAAACTTGACCATAATCATTAATCACAATTTGCTACTTATGAAGAGAAAATCGAGACAATTACACGGATCAAGACTCCTAATCTAGCAATAGATAATTATCAAGATCTATCTAGTTGATCACCCTAAATAAATCAAGACAAATATCATGAACAATTTTAATAGAAGAACATAAGCAATTTTGGTAGATAATCAATGATTGATAATATCTAAATATCAATTACACAACATGTCTAGGGCTTTAAAATCATCCTTAACCAAAAGAGAGATTTAGCCTAGCATAGGCATAGATTACATAAATATAAAACTAAGAAGAAGATTACTGATGATCGTTGAGACTCCTCAAAAGATGTATAATTGTGGCTCAAAAGATGGTATTTATAGAGCTTCAAAATCCTGATAACCCTTTCTTGCCACACAAGTAACAAAAAGTCAGTAGAATTTGCATTTTTTTTTATTATTTTAGCCTTTTCTTCTACTCATCTTCTCGTACTTACTTGATTGATTTGGATGACCATTTCTTATCCGATTTGGGTGATTCATATACCGTTGGAAAGCTCTTCAAGTAAGCTTCAAAAGTAAGAACTGAGGTTTCTTTGAATAAAGAATATAGCATCATGTTTTCTTAGAAACAACTCTAGAGGTCAAATCTGCCTTCTTGCTTTGCACCAAGAATTTGATCTTTTTGACTCCCAAGTCTTCTTCCATCTTGTGATTATGATTTTGTAAGATCTTTAACATCATAACTGACAAGTCTTGACTTTATTCTCCTAAATATACCTAAAATTCAAAAACATAACAGGGGTAATAAAAAAAAGATAGAAAACATAGCAAAAACTAAGAATAGAAAGGGTATAAAATGTATAATTTATGAACTTATCAAATACCCCCACACTTAGCTTTTGCTAGTCCTCGAGCAAAACAAAATAAAAACAAAGTAAGAAAATCTAACCTAATCCTCTTTAGTAGGAAATACAATGGCACTTAGCATGTGACAAGGCCTTTAAACCCCTAAGTGTCTGCTGGATTTCAACTTATGAAATCGGAAACATAGAGGAAGAGTTTAGATCACTTACTTGTCTTCCTATGCAATGCTCACTTGTTGTATATATGAGTAATGAACTCAACCGAATGTCTAGGTAAGTCTTGTAATCAACCATTTAAAGCAACAATAAGAAACCATTCCACAACCTATCTTGCTCGTCCAAACCAGAATGCTTAATGCCTTACTTCTTGATAACTTAGTAATCAAGAACCCATCACTCTCTTGTTCTTAGTATCATATATACTAGGATCCTTTGAGATTTCAAACACACACTTATGTGTTCTAAATTATTGAAATCACAATTGCTCTCTCAAAGCATCAACTTGTGTCTTACATAATTATTTTGTCTTGGCCGAATCCTTTCCTATTTATAGCCCTCAAAGGTTGCTTTTGAAAGGGTCAAAGGATACAACCCTTTTTCGAACAACACCCTTCATTTGGTCACAATGGTTCGGCCAACAGAACCATTCCCTTCCAAAGGAATATGACCATTCGGCTAAACCTCTCAACCAGAAATAACATGATGTTTCGGTCATGTGTGGCAACCCTTCAATGAATGATGTCATATGTCACAATCCCATTGGTGACACTTAGACATGATGGTGCTAATGTGTCACACCTATGTGCCACATCATCCAGCCAATCTAACTACCACTAGCTAGTGTCACTCCACCTCATTGAGTGTCACTCTCCTAGCTGACCTCTAGCTACCTTGAGCTGAGTGAGCTGTGTTAGTATATGCCCTAGAGCCAATCAAATTGGATAAGGAATGTACAGTTAATAATGCAAACCCATCACTATTCTTTAGTGATACAAAATTTTCCTTCATGTTAGAACAATGATAAAGAGTTATTGAAGTACTAATTGGATGAAGCCCATGAAACATGATAGCCTTGCAAAGGTATTGTAAGGAGTTACACTTATGAGGATCCTTATGCATCAATGTCGTGTTTCTAAAACTGTTCTTGGTCATTGTACAGTCAAGACAGGGCATTGAAAATGCTCAAAGACTGTCATATGTTAAGCGTCCATGCACATGTTGCACACAACCAATCTCATAGGTTGAAGTATGGTGATACTTGGGGATAACATATGGGTGCTTGTTGGTTGAACAAGTTCACTGAACATGACCCTCTATGAGAGTTCCATTTGGTATTTCACTCAAGTGTCTATGGAAAGACTCTCATGTGTCAATAGTGTAAGTAATCCTTTGACTTGTGACACCAGGTCATCTTGTATGTGAATTATAATACTTAGATTTCATCACGAATAGGTCCCAAGAAGGGATGCTTATAGTAGGGTGATATTGGGTATGACATGAAGCATACAAAGATGGATGAGTGGTCCAGGGAGAATTCATCACCCCAAGTGATATGAGGGGACATATCTCACTTGTTCCTATTTTATATTAACTTATAGAAGTCCTTGGCCAAGGCAATACTTGAGGAGTTAATATAAAAGCTGCAAGACTAATATGGAATGAGCTAAAGAGTAGACATTGCACCATGCTCTTTCCTATTTCGGGATATTTGATGAAAGGATTGAATTACACAAACATATTGTACACGAAAGGCTTGTCAAACCTTGTTGACTCTCTCGGCATTTGGGTGGTCATGATGCATTGCTAGATGCTGCTCATGATCTACAAATATAAATTAGAAATTCATAAAAGAATTCATTTATATTTATTGCCAACATGTTGGGGGCCTAATGGGTCACAAACAAAAGGTGATTATTCGAATTAAAATGAGATTGGGCTTAATTGAATACACATTAAGTTCTCAGGGACTTATTTGAATTATTCATTAGTGCAAATAGACCAATTATTGGTGTACACTAAACCTAACTATTAAAAGGCCTTATGTTTTAGCCATGCTTGATCCAAGGTATTAGCGCTTGCGGCTTTTGCTTGTGATTCTACTTGTGCGATCGTTTCGCGTGAAGTAGGAAGAAGAATTTGATTTTTCGAGCTTGCTTCTTTGATTCGGCAATCAAGAGAGAGAAGGAAGGTTTTTGAAACCTAGACAACTAGCATTGTCGTCAGCTAAACACAATCTCAACCTTGAGAAGGTTTCCCGACTCACCTGTGTGGATTACTGTTGGAGGTCGGACAATTGGACGACTTTGGTTTGTGACAACCGGGCTCGGTGTACAAGAACAAATGTGGTCGAAATTTGATTTGTGACTTTCGGCAATCACAATCATTGAGGTATTGAATTTCGCTTATTGTTTGTTCTTGACAGGATAGACGATCATAAACACACAAGTTGTTCCTTGGTGGGTTTTCGGTATTGTTTTGATTTAAATTTCTGCTGCGTATTTAATTTTAAAATGATTAAAATTATTTCTTATTCTGATTGAGCATGATTTGAAAACCAACAGTGGTATCAAAGCCTCGCTTGTGTCGTTTATGATTGATCGGTGTATTAATTGTTGCCGATTTGAAAATAGTTTTGATTTCGGGGTTGTTTTGATCCGTTTGTAATATTGAAAATTTTCAAAATTTGTTTTTGATTTAATTTCAGTTTTGGAAATATGTTAATTCATGATTATTTCATGTTATTAATTAATTTGAATTTTTTTAAAATTAATTAATTGGTAGTGCAATCGATTGACATCAATTGAGAATTGTTTGTGTGAAGTTTGTAGCGGTTTTGGTGATTTTTGGAAGCAGATTTTTTGGCTGGTTGTAGCTGTTGTTCTTGATGTTTTTGAGGCTTTAAAATTATCAAGAATTGTTCTTGATATTGCCTAAAAATCGGTTCAAGAAAAGCTCAAAAGTATTGTTCCAATCGGTCGTTGGCATTAACGCATATGATGTGTTTTTATAGGCAGCAGTTTAAGCTGCTTGCCTCCACCGAATGCTGATTATTTGATGGAATGTACTAGCTGCTATATGATGCATCTTATTGCCTTGGAAACGTTCCTAATGAAGGCTGGTTTGATGCGTTGAAAGCACCTAAAATGGCAGTAGCTTAAAGCTTAGGAATTGTTCCTAATGTAGGCCACTTTGATGCGTTTTCAGCATCTTAATTGTGCAGCAGCTGGAAGCTACTTACCACATGTTTTTGCTCCATTATTTCTGTCATTAACATGCTGCTAGCAGTAGCTTAACACAATAGGAGAGGAGGCAGTGCATCGCTTGGTGCATTGGCTATTTGTTGGCTTGTGAAAGCCACAAGTTGCATGACTTAAGCTAGATGTCGCATGTCATTGCACTTATTTTGATTGCATTTAGATGCTGCCAGCTGCAGCTTGTTTCCATGGCAATGTGAGCAACAAAGCACCGCTTGTTGCCTTGGAAGAACATGGCTTATAGAAGCTATATTCTATACGGCACTTTAGGAGCTCTTATTGGCTGCCCACTCCAAAAGAGAGTCTTGAATATTTTGGCTTATTGAAGCCAATGAATTACGACAATAAAAGTCTTGTTAATTGCAGCTTGTTGTAGACACCTAATTTTGTCCATACCACTAAATCAGGTATGTTTTCTTCCTAAAGTGATGTTTCAGAATGCAAAAAGATTTTTCTTATCCTGCAGGTGGTACTCCGCGACTTAGTTTTAAAAATTCAAACTTGAAAAGTCAACCCCAAAAAAGTCAACTCTAAAAAGTCAACTACTAAAAAAGTCAACTCACTTTCAAAATCAAGATTTGAAGTTCAATTGAAAAATGGTGAAAGAACTTTGATAATCCAAGGTCTACATTGAAAGATATGGAGTTCGGAACTTGGGTTACGGAGATTCAGTGGAAAGATAACCCTAATACGGGGAATTTGGGGAAAGTGCATAAACGATCAAATTGGTCGAAATTGAAGATCTCAAATGAAAGATAAGAATTGACTACGGGTAATGGAGAAGCTACTTGGAAGAAAAACTGAAGGAAAAGTCAATTCGGAAGAAAACCGAGAATTAGGGTTTTTAGTGGATTTCGGTGAAATTGGGAAAAGTTGTAGAAATGGCCTGATGCGGTAAAAATAGAGCCCCTAATTGATAAGGAGTGATTAAACAAGGATATCCCAAGGCTCAGTTTGAAGAAATTTTGAGAAAACAGCCGATTGGAGGAAAAACGAAAAAACGAGGAAATTCCCGATAGTAAAAAAAAGGAAAAATCAAATTAGAGGGGAATTTGATCGAAAAATTGGGCATTTTTGAACCAAATCCAAATTCATTATATGAAAAAGGCCCAAAAAAAGGAAATCTGAAAATCGAACTTGTTTTGAACAAAACTGGGCTTTGGAGGCAAAAGGGCAAAAATAGAAAATTTAGGAAAAATAGCAAATGAGCTCCAAAAATTACCAAAATTTGCAGATCTCATTCTTAAATCATTTCAGAGAGATTGGCGAAAGAAAATCTGGATTCAGAGTTCGTTTGCAAAATGGCCAAATCCCGAGCCCACTATGCAAAAATTCAAAAAGATAAATCTCGAAAAAATAGCAAATGAGTTCCAAAAATTTTGAAAATTTGCAGATCTCATTATTAAATTATTTGGAAGAGATTGGAAAAAGAAAATCGTGATTCGGAGTTTGTTTGCAAAATGGACAAATCCCAGGCCCACTATGTAGAAATTCAAGCAAATAAATCCCGAAAAATAGCAAATTAGCTCCAAAAATTATGAAAACTTTCATATCACACTTTTAAATTATTTGGAAGAGATTGGTGAAGAAAAATCTGGATTCAGAGCTCATTTAAAAAATGGTAAAAGTTTGGGTACACAAAAGGGAATTTTGGAAGAAAAATCCAAAAAAATAGCAAATGGACTCGAAAATTTTGGAAAACTTCCAGAATTCAATTTTTTATATTTTAGAAGTATTGAAAAAATAAAATTTGAATTTGGAGTCTGTTTGCTATTTATTCAGGTTCGGGGGTCAAAAAGGTCATTTTACCAAAGAAACCGAAAAGGGCCTTTCTTGCAATGGAATTGGGCTGGATTTTAAGAGGGCAATCAGCCAAGCCCATGATGGAGATTGATTTTGCTGGGCCATTTCATCTAAAGGCCACGAGAGAAGAGGAAGGTAGTTATTTTTGTGATCAAGCCTTTGAATTTGCAACACGTGCACGAATGGTTGGAGAGGGATGATGTCATATTTATGATCCTATTTATGACATCATCTTCATGACATCATATATTTAAGGGCTGATTATTCCAATCTAATGGTGGGATTTCTACATAGAAAGCATCTTTGATCAAAGACTATTGGATGAAAATTGGTAGGAAAAATTCTAGAAGCTACTACACCTTTCTAAGGCCATTCGACCAAGCTATTGGGGGGGGCTAATTTCATTTTTTCACAAGCTAGAAAGGCTGAAAAGAGGCAGTAGCTAAGGATAAAAAGAGAGAAAAAAGAAAGGAAAAAGAGAGGAGAAAAAAGGAGAAGGAAAATAAAGGTTTTGGCTTGCTTCTTCTTGATTTGGAAAGCTAGAGCAAGGTAGCTATGTTCTTTCATGGTTTTTTCATACTTTGTTGACATGATTTTGCTATTTTGATTGTTATTTTATTCTCTTTTATGAAATAATTTATTTTTAAAATAAGTTCTAAGGAGCTTCTACTTTTTTTAAAAAAAGAAAGTAAGAAAGCAAGTTTTTCTCTATTTCTTTTCATGTTTGCCGAATGGTTCGGTTTTGTTAAATGATTTTGTGTTTGATTTTACTTATTTGATTTGTTGTGGTAGGTTAACTTTCTTGTGTTAGATTAGCTTACTTGTGTTAGATTAGCTTGATTGTGGTAGCTTACCTTGATTGTGGTAGCTTAGTTCTAAACCATGCCATGTGTTCGTGAAAATGCCATGTTAGAATACCATGTGATCATTCAGCCTCTTCCATTTCCTATGCTTTGCATGTGCATTTTCATCTTATTTAGGTGATAGGTTTGCATTTCATGCCATAATATTGTGTGTTTTGATTTAGTTTGCCATGTGTTTGTGTTAATGCCTTGCTACATTTCTCCATATAGAATTAGTGGCCTTTCGGCCTCTTCATGTTTCTTCCTTGTGCGTGCATTTGCATTTTGTTTAGGTACAATTGCTTTATATTACTATGCCATGAGATTGTGTATTAGTTGCTGTTTTTCATGCATTATTATTAGTTTTATTGGTCATTATATGTTCATGACATTTTCATGCATTCTCATGACATTTTAGGTCTAGGCCATCTTAATATTGCCATGCATATTGCCATGCATATAAGGTCTAGAATCATATTGGTATTGCCATGCATTTCTATGCTATTTAGGTCTTAGGTCACTTTGTATTGCCATGCATTTCATATCACTTTAGGTCATAGTCTCATTTGCATTATTATGCATCTCATGCATACTTAGGTTAGGATTACATTTATTGCCATGCAAGTTTGTAAGGTCTAGGCAATATTATGCATGCCATGCATTTCCCACATCATTTAGGTTTTAAATCATACATTTCATGCATTTAATTGGCTGTATGTTCATGCATCTCATATCATGCCACATGATTTATGACTTAGGCCAATCAATGGCTCAAAGTCATGCTCACTTGAGCATACTTGTAGAAAATTAAAGAGTTATCAAATCGATTATTCTACCTTTGTGATTTATTTTACTTATCCAATTTTGTCCAAGTTTTTAGAAGTTTTAGCTACTGTTAGGTCCTTAAGAGAGTATTCAATATTTTTACTTTGATTTTTAAATGATTTTATCAAAGGCAAAAAAATGTGTTTTTGCAAAATAGTTTTTCACTCAATACTCGGACTTTCCCGATTTTTCTAGAAAGTCATCTTTAATCAAAAAATTAATCCAATTTTTTATCGTGTAGTTTTACATGTTCTGAGTCTCCAATATATTTTTTTAGATTTTTTTGAATTTTTAAAAATAGGTTAAAAGATCATGTTTTAAATTTGGACAGTAGAGGCAGATTTGAATTCAGAAGAAAAACAATTGTTAAATTTGGCTAAGGCATTTAGAGGGGGCTGGTTAGGAACTTTAGATAATGTCCTAGCTTGGTTTTTAGACTATTTTAAACTTTAAAAATGATTTTATAAACCTCAGGTTAAGGGTGGTCAAGTCCGGGATTTCAAATTTAGGAAATTAGAGCTATTTTAAAATGGTGGTTCGGCTAGGGTTTTAATCTTCATTCAAGTTCTTTCAAAATTGTTTTCAAACAAATCACAAAGTATTTGATTTTAGAAGATTTAATTTGATATATTTTCCTAAGGTAGCCGGATATCTTTTTAGATATACGGATTTCCTTAATTAAAGGAAAAAAATACACTTTCATGCATTGCATTTTCCATATTCATGCATATTGTATAATATTTTTTTTTTGCTATGATGATTTTTATGGTATTGTTATTATTTTGATTTATATTCTATGGTGTCATTGTTTGTCATATGGTTTTGAATATTTCATGCTATCCTGTGCTTTTTATTTAGTCATTTATTTTTGTCACGTCATTTAACATATATTATGTTCATGCATTATTATTTTTATTTTCATGCATATTTCATGATAACATTATTTTATGTTTCATATTCATTTCATTTCATTTAGAATATATCATGTCACTTAGGATATTTCATTTCATTTAGAATATATCATCTTACTTAGGATATTTCATTTCATCTAGAATATGCTATGCCATTTAAATTATATCATATCATTTAGGTTGCATTATATTATCTAGACTTTGTTATATCATCTTTACTATGTCACTCATATTCATATTTTTTTTAAAATGTTTTTGAAAAAGATAATGATTTTCAATAAAAATAAACATATTCCCGAGTTAAAATAATTCATGAGTTCTCCACCGGGTTTGCTGGAGAGGATATCATCAATTATCCTTAATAAAAGAATATCTTTCTTTCAAAAAACGATAATGATTCGGATAGTTTTCCAAACAAATAAATTTTTTTATATTTTGTCGATTTTGTCAGGGAATATTGGAAAATTTTGAATTAATAAATTTCAGATAATTTTCAATTAAAAATGGAATTATTTTTCTCTAAATTGGGAATTAATTTAAAATGCCAAATGTAAAACCAACTTTTTTACCAAGACTTGAGATAAAACATGATTAATAAGGTACCGTTTTATACGGGCGTTGTTGATAAGCTCATAAAATATACATTTTATGCCTTTCTACCTTTAATTTTTGTTATGTTTTCGATCTTTATCTTGTTCACTTATATTATGTTTTTGAATTTTAGGCACAATGAGGAGAATCAAGTCAAAATATGTCAATAATGATGGTAAAGAGGTTACAAAATCATAAACACAAGATGGAAGAAGACTTGGGAGTCAAAAATAATTCTTAGTGCTAAGTGATCAGGCAGATCTGACCTCCGGAGTTTGTTGCATGGAAAACATGATGTTAGATTCTTTATTTGAAGAAACTTCCTTCTTTACTTTTGAAGTTGACTTGATTATCTTTCCAACAATATATTATGGGCCCGAATTGGATAAGAAATGAGCACCCAAATTGGCGCTATAAGATCTCCCTAAAGAACCCTACGGCCAGAAAAACCTAATCGCAAATCTAAAAAAAAAGACAAAAACGTGATTTTTCTGCCTCGAGGCTTACTTGTGCGGGAAGGACTTATTCTCAGGGTTTTAAATCTCTATAAATACCATCTTTTGAGCCACAAACTAGACATCTTTTGAGGAGAATCAAAGATCATCATTCTTCTTCTTCTTCTCCATTCTTTCATTTTCTTTTTAGTTTTATGTATATATATCAATGCCTATGCTAGGCTAAACTTTTATTTGGTTAAGGGTGATTTCAAAGCCCTAGACATGTTATGTAATTAATTTTCAGAATCTATCTATATTATTTTCTATCAAAGTTGCTTATGTTCTACCATTAAAATTGTTCATGATGATGTTTTGATTTGTTTAGGTGGCCAACTAGATAAATCTTGATAATTGTCTAATGCTAGTTTAGGAGTCTTGATCCGTGTAATTGTCTTGATTTCCTATTCATAAGTGGCAATTTGTGATTAATGATTATGGTCAAGTTTTCGATAATTGCAAAGTGGAACATAACCTAAGTTGAACAATCCGAGCTTATGTGTTTGTTGCCTAGATTAACCTATCTTTCTCATCATAAAGCTGCCATTAAATTGAAGTTAGAGAGCTTATTCTAGGTTGTTTGATGGTTAGAGATTAAATAGAGAGCTTGTTCTATTTAACGACAAAGAAAGGAAAGATTGGGGTAACAGAGCTTGTTGTTATCTACGGTTGTTAACTTTGATAGTTGGTTGATATTGATAGATCTGAAATTGATTCTTAACGATGTCTAGTGGTGGAGAATGAAACCTTAACCATATTTCTCTCATATTTGATTTCTTATTTCTTACTTGCATCTTACTTTTCTTGTTTGCTTATTTTTAAAACTATTTCAAAACCCCCTTTTCTTTTGTTTTCCTTGAATTTAAGTTTAACCGTATTTCTCATATTTGATTCTTCTTAATTACTTATTTTCTCATTCTTATTGTTAACTTTAGTTTAAATCTGATCTCAAAATACCCTTTTCTTTTATTGTTCTTGAACTTAAGTTTTAAACTATTAACGTATAACCTAAAACCCAATCCCTGAGGACTTGACCCTTGCTAACTACTATACTTACAATTGATCTTTTTAGTGCAAGGTTAAATAAGATATACTCTTTTGAGTGCATCAAATTTTTGGCGCCGTTGCCGGGAATTACTTTCTTTAGTTTATTTGTTACTTAGTTTATTCTTATTTTCAGTTCTAATTAGTTATCTTTTCTTTTACATACAGGTTTTTCTTTTCAAATTTTGAAAAGAAAAAAAAACGATGGAATTGAGCAATCGAACACTTGAAGAGTTGGTGGCATACATGAACATGGAGAATCAACAAGCCAATCTCACCTCCCACCACATATAAATCAAAACTCAGGTACTTCTTTAGAAGATCTTGTCTATTCTCTTGTTAATGATACTTTGCGAGTTCAACAGGAAACAAGGGCAAGCATCCAGAGTTTCAAAAATCAAAAGCAAATAAGCCAATTGGCTAGTACTATGGTGGGATGGGTAGTACAAAGATCTGAAGAACTCCCTGCCCAAACGATAATTAACCCAAAGGAGAATGCTGCTATTGTGACCTTGACAAATGAGGAACAAGATGAGGATGAGACAAAATTAGAGATGGATTCTATTCTTGAGGATAATGAAGCCACAGATCTAGATAAGAGTATTTCGGCACCTGAGGTAACATTTAAGATTCCAATTTTTACTAATGTTTCTTCTCCACCTTTTCCTAGTAGATTCACAAAGTTCAAGGAGGAGGAACATGAATAAGACATGCTGGAAACCTTAAACAGTTTGTTTGTGGATGCCATTCAACAAGTACCAAATGATGCACCATTACTCGATGAGCAATGCACTAGAAAGGATGATGGAATAATACTTGTAATGGAGAATGCATCCACTTTTGTGCAAAGAAAGCTTCCTATCAAACGCTCAAATTTGGGAAGTTTCATGTATGAGCCTAACAAGCCTAAAAAGCCAAGAAGGGGTGTTGGTTATCTTGATTATCTTTCCAACGATATATTATGGGCCCAAATTGGATAAGAAATGGGCATTCAAAATGGCGCTAGAAGATCTCCTTAAAGAACCCTACGGCCAGAAAAACCCTAATCGCAAATCTGAAAAAAAAAAAAAGGCAAAAACGTGATTTTTGCACCTCCAGGCTTACTTGTAAGGTAAGGCTTATTCCCAGGGTTTTAAAGCTCTATAAATACCATCTTTTGAGCCACAAACTAGACAGCTTTTGAGGAGACTCAAGGGATCATCATTATTCTTCTTCTTCTCCATTCTTTTATTTTTCTTTTTAGTTTTATGTATATATTATCCATGCTTATGTTAGGCTAAACTTTTATTTGGTTAAGGGTGATTTCAAAGCCCTAGACATGTTATGTAATTAATTTTCAGAATCTATATATCATTGTTTTCTATCAAAGTTGCTTATGTTCATCCATTAAAATTGTTCATGATGATGTTTTGATTTGTTTAGGTGGCCAACTAGATAAATCTTGATAATTGTCTAATGCTAGTTTAGGAGTCTTGATCCGTGTAATTGTCTTGATTTCCTATTCATAAGTGGTAATTTGTGATTAATGATTATGGTCAAGTTTTCAATAATTGCAAAGTGGAACATAACCTAAGTTAACAATCCGAGCTTATGTGTTTGTTTCTTAGATCAACCTATCTTTCTCATCATAAAGCTGCTATTAAATTGAACTTAGAGGGCGTATTCTAGGTTGTTTGATAGCTAGAGATTAAATAGAGAGCTTGTTTATTTAACGACGAACTAAGGAAAGATTGGGATAACAGAGCTTGTTGTTATCTACGGTTGTTAACTTTGATAGCTAATTAATGTTGATAGATATGAAATTGATTCTTAATGATGTCTAGTGGTGGAGAATGAAACCTTAACCATATTTTTCATATTTGATTCTTCTTAATTACATGTTTTCTCATTCTTATTGTTAACTTTAGTTTAAATCTGAGTTCAAAATCCCCTTTACTTTTGTTTACTTGTTTTTAAGTGATAAACTATTAACTTATAAACTAAAACCCAATCCCTAAGGACTCGACCCTTGCTAATCACTATACTCTACAATTGATTTTTTTAAGAGCAAGGTTAAATAAGATACACTCTTTTTTGTGCATCAAGTTTTTGGCGCCGTTGCCGGGGATTGCTTTATTTAGTTTATTAGTTTATTGGTTTATTCTTATTTTCAGTTGTAATTCATTTTATTTTTCTTGTACATACAGGTTTTTGTTCTCAAATTTCAAGCAAGAAGAGATGGCAGGTGCTACATCAAAACTTCAGAACCTTCAGAACCAACTATACAATCTCATCTCCATAGTTCAACAAGTGGCCATAAGTAAGATTCAACAATCAAGGCAGTGTGGAGTGTGCTTCTTGATGGATCATCCAACCAATTGGTGCCCATACTACCAAAAAGATAATTTTGAACCAGCCTATGATGTGGGAGAATACCAAAGCCATCAAGGGTTCCAAGGACAACAGTATGATGCTTTCCCAAACACTTACAATGAGGGATGGTGGAATCATACTCATTATGGCTACTCGGGAGATTATCAAGAAGTAGATCCTTATGCTAATTACACTAATCAATTTGTCTTCAATCAACCATGGGATCAACAACAAGATCTTTTTGAGCCACCACCTCAAAACTCAGGTAATTCTTTAGAAGAACTTGTCAATTCTCTTGTTATTAATACTCTGCAACTTCAACAAGAAACAAGGGAAACAAAGGCAAGTATCCAGATTTTGGAAACGCAAATGAGCCTATTGGCTAGTAGTACGGTGGAATAAGTAGCACAAAGATCTCAACCACTCCCTTCCCAATCTATGATTGATCCAAAGGAGAGTGTTAGTGCCACACAACTTGAGGATGAATCAAAAAATCCAAGGGAACCCGAGGATGAGAAAGAACTAAAGATGGATTCAACTATTGAAGATAATGAAGCTTCAATTCCGAAAGAGAGTACTTTGGCACCTGAGGTAACGTTTAAGGTTCCACTTTTTACTAATGTTTCTTCTCCACCTTTCCTAGTAGATTTGCAAAGTTCAAGGAGGAAGAACATGAACAACACATGCCGGATACCTTAAACAACTTGTTTGTGATGCCATTCAACAAATACCAAAATATGCACCATTCCGTGACAAGCTATGCACCACAAAGGATGATGGAATAATACTTGTAATGGAGAATGCATCCACTATTGTGAAAAGAAAACACCATACAAAACACACAAATTCGGAAAGTTTCTTGTATGATCTTGCAAATCCTATACAGCCAAGAAGGGGTGTTGGTTAGGTTCAAAACACTAACTCAAGTGTTAATTGGGAAGGCAGCCCAATTAAAGAAGAAATTGCCAACCTGCCATATTCAGATTTGCTTTCTCTTTCTTTTCCTTTTCCTTTTTCTTTTATTATTTTTATTTTTATTGTTTTTATTTTTATTTTTTATTTTATTTGTTAATTGTTTGTTTAGTATTTTAGGATTATTTAGGTTGCATGAGTTTGTTTTGTTTTGTTTTGAGTCTTAGTTGTTCCGATTCTTATGTTATTAGTTCTTTTCTCTTACACATGATTCTTTCATTTGGGTTAATAGCATTACATTGAGGACAATGTAAGAATTAAGTGTGGGGGGGAAGGATTTAGGATTTCTTTTATTTTTGTCTATTATTTTTTTTATCAGTCTTTAATATTATTATTATTATTTTTAGTGTGTTTTAGTTCATTTTTAATACAATGATGAGATATGAATTGCATAGATCTAATCTGGTTATTAGTGAGAAGATTTTCATGAGAATTAAGCTTGATACTAATTTTTATGAGCCAATGTTGATATGATATATTGATTGAGAAAGAAGCATATTTAGACTTGATATTGACTTGTATAATCATCCTTGTGAGTTTTTGAGCCTATATGATTGATGCATTATACATATCAATCTAATTTTTTTCTTAAGTGCTCTTATGATTACATGATTCTCTAGAACTTGCTTTAAACCGTTTGAGACTATATTGATACATGTGATAACATGAATATGATAGAGGCATTAGGATTATAACCAGAGCCAAACAGCCATCCATTATTAATGTTCCAAGAGAAAATCCCCACTAATGAGCCAATTTGAGCCTACATTAAATATGCTATTTTATTGGTAACCACAACTTACACCTAGCCTAAATGTACTTATATCCTTACCCTTGTTCTAAAGATGGATTATATATTTTGACACATATTGCAAAAAACAAGGGATATTTTTAGTTGAAAATTTGGGTTGGAAACAAAAGATAAGTGTGGGGGAAGAAAACAAAAGAAAAAGTCAAGAGAAAAAGAAAGGGATCATTGTCAAATACATTCCCATATTGAAAAGAAAAATCATCTCTTGAACTTCTAGTTAAAGTAAAGAAAAAGATGTTACAAAGTTGGATAGAATGAAGCAAAGGCTCAACATGAATATTTAGCCTATGTTATTATGTGCTTTATAAGAGTTTTGAGAAGTTTTATTTGTATGATCTTATTATGTCTCTAAACTCTATGAAGTCTTTGGAACCTTTGTAATATCTTTTATCTTTTATTCTTTAACCACATTATTACCCCTTGGCTCCATTACAACCTTGAATAAAGACCTCTTGATTTATGAAGTTGTATGATCTAAATAGTGGAGAATAGGTGGACAAGCAAGCATATGGTAGAAGTGTTTTCATGAGATTGATTGAGTGTAAACACTTTACCACTACTTTAAAGAGTGAAAATAAGGAGAGTATCCCATGTGAGAAGTTGAGATTAAGTTTGAATGTGCACTATTTTGATTGAAATATGTTAAGTTAATATTGGCTTAACTCAAACTATTTACATTCAAGCAAGATTTTTTGTGAATTTGTTTAAGCTATTGATTAGTTTATAAGACTTGATAAGCTCATAAAATATACATTTTATGCCTTTCTACCTTTAGTTTTTGTTATGTTTTCGATCTTTATCTTGTTTACTTATAATATGTTTTTGAATTTTAGGAACAATAATGAGAATGAAGTCAAAATATGTCAATAATGATGGTAAAGAGCTTACAAAATCATAATCACAAGATGGAAGAAGACTTGGGAGTCAAAAATATCAATTTCTGGTTAAAAACAATCAGGCAGATTTGACCTCTAGAGCTTGCTGTAAGGAAAACATGATGTTAGAATCTTTATTTGTAGAAACTTCCTTCTTGACTTTTGAATTTGACTTGATTATCTTTCTAACAATATATTATAGGCCCAAATCGGTTTAGAAATGGGCATTCAAAATGACGCTAGAAGATCTTCTTAAAGAACCCTGCGGCCAGAAAAACCCTAATCGCAAATCTGAAAAGAAAAAAAAAGTCAAAAACATGATTTTTGCACATCCAGGCTTACTTGTGCGGTAAGGACTTATTCTAAGGGTTTTAAAGCTCTATAAATATCATCTTTTGAGCCACAAACTAGACATCTTTTGAGGAGACTCAAGGGATTATCATTATTAATCTTCTTCTTCTCCATTCTTTTATTTTTTTTCTTTTAGTTTTATGTATATATTATCCATGCTTATGTTAGGCTAAACTTCTTTGGTTAAGGATGATTTCAAAGCCCTAGACAAGTTTTGTAATTAATTTTCAGATTTATCTATCATTAGTTTTCTATCAAAGTTTGATTGTGTTCTTCCATTAAAATTGTTCTTGATGATGTTTTGATTTATTTAGGGTGATCAACTAGATAGATCTTGATAATTATCTATTGCTAGTTTAGGAGTCTTGATCCGTGTAATTGTCTTGATTTCATATTCATAAGAGGCCATTTGTGAATAATGATTATGGTCAAGTTTTCAATAATTGCAAAGTGGAACATAACCTAAGTTGAACAATCCAAGCTTATGCGTTTGTTGCTTAGATCAACCTATCTTTCCCATCATAAAGCTGCTATTAAATTGAACTTAGAGAGCTTATTGTAGGTTGTTTGATAGTTAGAGATTAAATAGAGAGCATGTTCTATTTAACGACAAACTAAGGAAAGATTGGGGTAACAGAGTTTGTTGTTATCTACGGTTGTTAACTTTGATGGCTAATTAATGTTGATAGATATGAAATTGATTCTTAATGATGTCTAGTGGTGGAGAATGAAACCTTAACCATATTTTCATATTTGATTCTTCTTAATTACTTGTTTTCTCATTCTTATTGTTAACTTTAGTTTAAATCTGATTTTAAAACCCCTTTTACTTTTGTTTACTTGTTTTTAAGTGATAAACTATTAACTTATAAACTAAAACCCAATCCTTGAAGACTCGACCCTTGCTAATCACTATACTTTACAATTGATTCTTTTTAAGTGCAAGGTTAAATAAGATACACTCTTTTGGGTGCATCAAGACTTGTCCAATGATTATCTCTAATTTATTTTGGAAGGATTAGTTGTAATTATTATTATTATTATTATTATTATTATTTTTATTTTTTTTAGTTTTTCTTATGTCTTCAATGTTTGTGGGTATCGTCCTAGTAAACCCTCACGAAACTAAACTCGTCCACTAGGGACACCTAAGGGTTTAAAGGCTTGTGTCACATGCTAAGTGCCACCGTGATTTCCTACGAAAGTGGATTAGATTAGATTTTCTTATTTTATTTTTATTTTGTTTTGCTCGAGGACTAGCAAAAAGCTAAGTGTGGGGGTATTTGGTAAGCTTATAAAATATACATTTTATGCCTTTCTACCTTTAGTTTTTGTTATGTTTTCGATTTTTATCTTGTTTACTTATAATATGTTTTTGAATTTTAGGTACAATAAGGAGAATGAAGTCAAAAGATGTCAATAATGATGGTAAAGAGCTTACAAAATCATAATCACAAGATGGAAGAAGACTTGGGAGTCAAAAATATCAATTTCTGGTTAAAATGCAATCAGGCAGATTTGACCTCCGGAGCTTGTTGTAAGGAAAAAATGATGTTAGATTCTTTATTTGAAGAAACTTCCTCTTGACTTTTGAAGTTGACTTGATTATCTTTCCAACGATATATTATGGGCCCAAATCGGATAAGAAATGGGCATTCAAAATGGCGCTAGAAGATCTCCCTAAAGAACCCTGTGGCCAGAAAAACCTTAATAGCAAATCTGAAAAAAAAAAAAAAAAAAAAAAAAAAAAACATGATTTTTCCACCTCCAGGCTTACTTGTGCGACAAAGACTTATTCTCAGGGTTTTAAAGCTCTATAAATACCATCTTTTGAGACACAAACTAGACATCTTTTGAGGAGACTCAAGGGATCATCATTATTCTTCTTCTTCACCATTCTTTTATTTTTCTTTTTACTTTTATGTATATATTATCCATGCTTATGTTAGTCTAAACTTTTATTTGGTTATGGGTGATTTCAATGCCCTAGACATGTTATGTAATTAATTTTCAGAATATATATATCATTGTTTTCTATCTAACTTGCTTATGTTCTTCCATTAAAATTGTTCATGATGATGCTTTGATTTGTTTAGGTGGCCAACTAGATAAATCTTGATAATTGTCTAATGCTAGTTTAGGAGTCTTGATTCGTGTAATTGTCTTGATTTCCTATTCATAAGTGGTAATTTGTGATTAATGATTATGGTCAAGTTTTCAGTAATTGCAAAGTGGAACATAACCTAAGTTGAACAATCCGAGCTTATGTGTTTCTTGCTTAGATCAACCTATCTTTCTCATCATAAAGCTGCTATTAAATTGAACTTAGAGAGCTTATTCTAGGTTGTTTGATAGTTAGAGATTAAATAGTGAGCTTGTTCTATTTAACGACGAACTAAGGAAAGATTGGGATAAGAGAGCATGTTTCTATCTACGGTTGTTAACTTTGATAGCTAATTAATGTTGATAGATATGAAATTGATTCTTAATGATGTCTAGTGGTGGAGAATGAAACCTTAACCATATTTTTCATATTTGATTCTTCTTAATTACTTGTTTTCTCATTCTTATTGTTAACTTTAGTTTAAATCTGAGTTCAAAATCCCCTTTACTTTTTTTACTCGTTTTTAAGTGATAAACTATTAACTTATATGCTAAAACCCAATCCCTGAGGACTCGACCCTTGCTAATCACTATACTCTACAATTGATTTTTTTAAGTGCAAGGTTTAATAAGATACACTCTTTTGGGTGCATCAAGAGTATCCCATGTGAGAAGTTGAGATTAAGTTTGAATATGCATAATTTTGATTGAAATATGTTATGTTAATATTGGCTTAACTCAAACTATTTACATTCAAGCATGATTTTTTGTGAAATTTTTTGAGCTATTGATTAGTTTGTAAGACTTGTTCAAAGATTGTCTCCAATTTATATTGAAAGGATTAGGAGTAAATATTTTTAGTATATGCAGTTTATTTATATTTTAGTTTTTCAATATTTGCGGGTATCGTTCAAGTAAACCCTCACGAGACTAAACTCGTCCACTAGGGACACCTAGGGATTTAAAGGCTTGTGTCACATGCTAAGTGCCACCGTGATTTCCTACGAAAGTAGATTAGATTAGATTTTCTTATTTTATTTTTATTTTGTTTTGCTCGAGGACTAGCAAAAAGCTAAGTCTGGAGATATTTGATAAGCTCATAAAATATACATTTTATGCCTTTCTACCTTTAGTTTTTGTTTTGTTTTCGATCTTTATCTTGTTCACTTATATTATGTTTTTGAATTTTAGGTACAATAAGGAGAATGAAGTCAAAAGATGTCCATAATGAAGGTAAAGAGCTTACAAAATCATAATCACAAGATGGAAGAAGACTTGGGAGTCAAAAAGGTCATATTCTTAGTGCTAAGTGATAAGGCAGATCTGACCTACGGAGTTTGTTGCAAGGAAAACATGATGTTAGATTCCTTATTTGAAGAAACTTTCTTCTTCACTTTTGAAGTTGACTTGATTATCTTTCCAACAATATATTATCAGTCCAAATCGGATAAGAAATAGGCACCCAAATTGGCGCTATAAGATCTCCCTAAAGAAAGAAAAACCCTAACCGCAAATCTAAAAAAAAAGGCAAAAACGTGATTTTTCTGCCTCCAGGCTTACTTGTGCGGCAAGGACTTATTCTCAGGGTTTTAAAGCTCTATAAATACCATCTTTTGAGCCACAAACTAGACATCTTTCGAGGAGACTCAAAGATCATCATTATTATTATTCTTCTTCTCCATTCTTTCATTTTCTTTTTAGTTTTATGTATATATTATCAATGCATGTGCTAGGCTAAACTTTTATTTGGTTAAGGGTGATTTAGAAGCCCTAGACATGTTATGTAATTAATTGTCAGAATCTATCTATCATTGTTTTCTATCAAAGTTGCTTATGTTCCTCCATTAAAATTGTTCATGATGATGTTTTGATTTGTTTAGGTGGCCAACTAGATAAATCTTGATAATTGTCTAATGCTAGTTTAGGAGTCTTGATCCGTGTAATGGTCTTAATTTCCTATTCATAAGTGGCAATTTGTGATTAATGATTATGGTGAAGTTTTCGATAATTGCAAAGTGGAACATAACCTAAGTTGAACAATCCGAGCTTATGTGTTTGTTGCTTAGATCAGCCTATCTTTCTCATCATAAAGCTGCCATTAAATTGAAGTTAGAGAGCTTATTCTAGGTTATTTTATGGTTGGAGATTAAATAGAGAGCTTGTTCTATTTAACGACAAACTAAGGAAAGATTGGGGTAACAGAGCTTGTTGTTTTCTACGGTTGTTAACTTTGATAGTTGGTTGATATTGATAGATCTAAAATTGATTCTTAACGATGTCTAGTGGTGGAGAATGAAACCTTAACCATATTTCTCTCATATTTGATTTCTTATTTCTTACTTGCATCTTACTTTTCTTGTTTGCTTATTTTTAAAACTATTTCAAAACCCCTTTTCTTTTGTTTTTCTTGAATTTTAAGTTTTAAACTATTAACTTATAAACTAAAACCCAATCCCTGAGGACTTGACCCATGCTAACTACTATACTTACAATTGATCTTTTTAGTGCAAGGTTAAATAAGATATACTCTTTTGAGTGCATCAAATTTTTGGCGCCGTTGCCGGGGATTGATTTCTTTAGTTTATTTGTTACTTGGTTTATTCTTATTTTTCAGTTCTAATTAGTTTTATTTTCTTTTACATAAAGTTTTTCTTTTCAAAATTTGAGAAAAAAAAACGATGGGATTGAGCAATCGAACACTTGAAGAGTTGGTGGCATACATGAACATGGAGAATCAACAAGCCAATCTCACCTCCCCAGTTCAATTGGCCTTGGGAGGATGTCAAGGCCATCAAGGGTTCCAAGACCAACAATATGATCATTACTCAAACACTTACCATGAGGGATGGTGGGATCATACTAATTATGGCTACTCGAGAAATTACCAAGAAGTAGATCCTTATGCCAATTACACTCATCCATCTAGATTTAATCAATCATGGTCTCAAGAACTAGATCTTTTTCGGCCACCATATATAAATCAAAACTCAGGTACTTCTTTAGAAGATCTTGTCTATTCTCTTGTTACTGACACTTTGCAAGTTCAACAGGAAACAAGGGCAAGCATCCAGAGTTTGGAAAAGCAAAAGCAAATGAGCCAATTGGCTAGTAGTATGGTGGGATGGGTAGCACAAAGATCTGAAGAACTCCCTACCCAAACGATGATTAACCCAAAGGAGAATGCTACTATTGTGACCTTGATAACAGCTTTATGATGAGAAAAAAAGGTTTATCTAAGCAACAAACACATAAGCTCAGATTGTTTAACTTATGTACATATCCTACATCGCAATTACTGAAAACTTGATGATAACTCGTATAATTATATAGTTTTTAGTTATGTTTTATTATTGTTTTGTGTCAAATACGAGTTATTATTGTTTAGTCTAATTGTGTTTATGATCTTTTATATTTTTATGTAATTTGGTGTTTTTCACAAGTTTCTTTGAGTGATTTCAGATTACTAGAATTAAGGGCAAATCCAGTTCAGTTCCAGTTCCGACACATTTTGCCATATCAGCTATATCTGGAGTTTCACTGAAGCAATAAGGCTGAAATTTGTAGCCGTGCAAAGCTAAGAGGCATATCTATCTTTTTCCTGTTTTATACTTCTTGAAACGGAGTCGTTTTCCCTAGCGAAATCGACCATCAAGTTGGCTGATGTGCAATGACGTCTGTGCTGACCTGTTTTCGTATTTTGCCCATATCGGCTTATCCACATCAGCAAATGAGCTGATTCCGATGGCTATGGATCCGTAACTGATACGGGAACCTTTGTCTAGAAGACCATATGATCAGATCAGGCCTCTAATATTGGCGAAATCGACCATCAAGTTGGCTGATGTGCAATGACGTCTGTGCTGACATGTTTTCGTATTTTGCCCATATCTGCTTATCCACATCAGCAAATGAGCTGATTCCAATGGCTATGGATCCGTAACTGATAGGGGAACCTTTTTCTAGAAGACCATGTGATCAGATCAGGCCTCCAACATTGACGAAATCGACCATCAAGTTGGCTGATCAAAATTGTCATACAATATGACGAAAATTGTTAGAAAAATTCACCCACCTATTATACCTACCTTTGAAATTTGTAAAGCTTGTCTCTTGTCATTTAGCCTTCCAAAATGTGTATAAATAGAGGGCCTTGGATGATTGTAGAGGATCATATTGTACATAGGTAGGATATTAGCCATTGTAATAAAATTCTCTAAGTTTTCTTCTTCTTTCTTTTCTCTAGTTTTCTTTTTCTTTAGAAAGATCAAGAGGTTGGATAATTAATATTCTTCTTCTTCTTCTTCTTCTTTCTTTCTTTTATTTTCTTCTTAGATTCTATTTAATTTTATGTTTATAATGCCTATGCTAGGCTAAACTTCTATTTGGTTAAGGGTGATTTCAAAGCCCTAGACATGTTTTGTGATTGATTTTCAGATTCTATCTATCATTAATTTTCTATCAAAGTTGCTTATGTTCTTCTACAAGAATTGTTCATGATGTTGTCTAGATTTATTTAGGTGTACAACTAGATAGATCTTGATAATTATCTATTGCTAGTTTAGGAGTCTTGATCCGTGTAATTGTCTTGATTTCCTATTCATAAGTGGCAATTTGTGATTAATGATTATGGTCAAGTTTTCAATAATTGCAAAGTGGAACATAACCTAAGTTGAACAATCCGAGCTTATGTGTTTGTTGCTTAGATCAACCTATCTTTCTCATCATAAAGCTGCCATTAAATTGAATTTAGAGAGCTTATTCTAGGTTGTTTAATGGTTAGAGATTAAATAGAGAGCTTGTTCTATTTAACGACAAACTAAGGAAAGATTGGGGTAACAGAGCTTGTTGTTATCTACGGTTGTTAACTTTGATAGTTGGTTGATATTGATAGATCTGAAATTGATTCTTAATGATGTCTAGTGGTGGAGAATGAAACCTTAACCATATTTTTCATATTTGATTCTTCTTACTTATTTGTTTTCTTACTTTTAGTTTGCTTATTTTTTATATTTATTTTTATTGGCTGGTTATACCGCCTAATTTGTATATTAATTCTGTTTTATTTTTATTGGCTGGTTATACCGCGTAATTTAGTATATATATTTTTATTGGCTGGTTATACCGCCTAATTTAGTATATATATTTTTATTGGCTGGTTATACCGCCTTGCATCTTATTCTTATTATTTACTTTAGTTTAAATCTGACTTCAAAAACCCCTTTTCTTTTATTGTTCTTGAATTTAAGTTTTAAACTATTAACTTATAAACTAAAACCCAATCCCTGAGGACTCGACCCTTGCTAACTACTATACTTCCAATTTATCTTTTTAGTGCAAGGTTAAATAAGATACACTCTTTTGGGTGCATCAAGTTTTTGGCGCCGTTGCCGGGGATTGTTTTCTTTAGTTTATTTGTTACTTGGTTTATTCTTATTTTCAGTTCTAATGAGTTTTATTTTCTTGTACATACGGGTTTTTCTGATCAAATTTTGAAAAAAAAAAAAAAGAAAAAAAAAACGATGGAATTGAGCAATCTAACACTTGAAGAGTTGGTGGCATACATGAACATGGAGAATCAACAAGCCAATCTCACCTTCCCAGTTCAACAATTGGCCATGGGAGGATGTCAAGGCCATCAAGTGTTCCAAGACCAACAGTATGATCATTACTCAAACACTTACCATGAGGGATGGTGGGATCATACTAATTATGGCTACTCGAAAAATTACCAAGAAGTAGATCCTTATGCCAATTACACTCATCCATCTAGCTTCAATCAATCATGGTCCCAAGAACCAGATCTTTTTCAACCACCACATATGACTCAAAACTCAGGTACTTCTTTAGAAGATCTTGTCTATTCTCTTGTTACTGATACATTGCAATTTCAACAGGAAACAAGGGCAAGCATCCAGAGTTTGGAAAAGCAAATGATCCAATTGACTAGTAGTATGGTGGGATGGGTAGCACAAAGATCTGAAGAACTCCCTGCCCAAACAATGATTAACCCAAAGGAGAATACTACTATTGTGACCTTGAGGAATGAGGAACAAGATGAGGATGAGACAAAATTAGAGATGAATTCTATTCTTGAGGATAATGAAGCCAATGATCCAAATAAGAGTATTTCGGCACCTGAGGTAACGTTTGAGATTCCAATTTTTACTAATGTTTCTTCTCCACCTTTTCCTAGTAGATTCGCAAAGTTCAAGGAGGATGAACATGAACAAGACACGCTGGAAACCTTAAACAGTTTGTTTGTGGATGTCATTCAACAAGTACCAAAAGATGCACCATTCCTCGATGAGATATGCACCACCAAGGATGATGGAATAATACTTGTAATGGAGAATGCATCCACTGTTGTGCAAAGAAAGCTTCCTCTCAAACGCATAAATTTGGGAAATTTCATGCATGAGCCTGACAAGCCTAAAAAGCCAAGAAGGGGTGTTGGTTAGATTCAAAACACGAACTCAAGTGTTAATTGGGAAGGCAGCCCAATTAAAGATGAAATTGCCAACCTTCCATATTCAGATTTGCTTTCTCTTTCTTTTCCTTTTATTATTTTTATTGTTTTTATTTTTATTTCTTATGTTTCTTTGTTAATTGTGTTTACTGTTTTTAAGTTCATTTAGGCTGCATAAGTTTCTTTTGTTTAATAGTTTTTTTCTCTTACATATAATTCTTGCATTGGGGGATAATAGCATTACATTAATGACAATGTAAGAATTATGTGTGGGGGGAAGAATTTAGGATTTTATTTAGAGTGTTTTGTTTTTGAGTCTTTTTATGTTGTTTTTCTTTCTGATCCTTGTTTTGAAAAACACTAGATGTAAATATAATTTTTTTTAACCCCGGTTAAATGGCGGATAACGGTACTCCGTGATTATTTAAATCGGTTCCATCAGCTACCCACAAAACTGATATTGTATATAAATTTCTCTTTCAATTTCTCTTTCATTGTTTTTTTTCATTTTTTTTCAGGATGGATGATATTCTCACAAGATTGCAGAAACGATTTCCTCCTTTTCCTCGAAATATTTTACTGAAGCTTTACCAAGTTCGATTTGAAAGATTAAGAATGCTTATGCACAAAGGGATTCCTGGAGACATACGTTGGATAATTGAAGCCAAGGTACGTGAAGATGAATATCTTCCTGTTTTGCATTTACCAGGTACAGG
This sequence comes from Fremontodendron californicum, assembly GCA_030761205.1. Taxonomy (NCBI): domain Eukaryota; kingdom Viridiplantae; phylum Streptophyta; class Magnoliopsida; order Malvales; family Malvaceae; genus Fremontodendron; species Fremontodendron californicum. Next base: position 21,672,651 of record JAULJL010000018.1, on the reverse strand, counting down.
TAGAAGCACTTTTGCAAAGAAGCGACGAGCAAAGCGCATGAGTTCAAATTGCCACAAATGTGCACGATGGACGTGTAACGGTAAATGTCGTTCTATTGGGATTCCGTCCTCTAATCGAGATGATAAAATTGAATTCATTAAGGATGGACTGAGTAAGGAGAATTTGGGTAATATCCAACTTTCTCTTGAGACGCATCCTAGTGGAGACGTACAAAGAGAAATTCTTGATTTATGGCCGCAATTCCAAAGGGAATGGCAACATCTTGGGAATCTGATGTTAAAAGACCCTGTTTGCCAGTTTGTAAGAAAACTGGATGGGAAGCATATCCTCGACTCATAGAAGGCGTTTAAGCCGTTTCTGGACGTAAAACCAGAGGAAGATGTGAGCCACAATCACAACTACAATAAATGACTTCTCAACTTTTGGTTTGATTTGCAATAACTTTATTTCGGTTTAATTTACGTGTTATTGGATTTGTGTAATTATTCTCATTTTTTTTATTTGTCTTTTACGGTTGATTTTTCTTCTCTTTTTTATTTTCTTCCTGAAATCACGCAAAAATCTTTTGTTAGGTTAACATTTTCTTCTCACAGGTCAAATACACTTTCGGCGACATTATTACTCTTGACTTTTACGGTTGATTTTTCTTCTCTTTTTGATTTTCTTCCTGAAATCACGCAAAAATCTTTTGTTAGGTTAACATTTTCTTCTGACAGGTCAGATACACTTTCGGCGACATTATTACTCTTGTCTGATTCACTACTCAGTCCTCTATATATTACACCCTGTACTCATTCTCTTTCAGGCACTCGAAAAAAAGAAAAAAAAAATGGAAAGTACTTCGTCCCAACGCATTAAAAAAATTTGTGTTTTTGGAGGTGCTTATCCAGGGAAAAATAACATATTCGCTGATGAAGCCATAAGAGTTGGAGTAATACTTGCCCAACAAAAGATCCAGTTGATTTATGGAGGCGGTAGTACGGGTTTAATGGGAGCAGTCGCTACAGCAGCACACGCCGGAGGAAGTCCAGTTCTAGGAATCGTGCCAAAACTATTCACAGATTTTTGTGGACCTACCTTGGGTAAGGAAATACAAGTCTGGAGTATCCCTGAACGGATAACAATCATGTGCCATTCTGCCGATGCATTCATTGCTTTACCAGGAGGTCTGGGTACATTGGAAGAAATAGCTTGCGTGGCTTCTTGGTCATCTTTGGTCACAAATAAGAAACCCATTGGTTTGCTTAATATTAATGGTTATTTTAGTAATTTGCTTTCATATTTAGATAATGCTGTGGATAATGGATTCATGTTTTCAGAGGCAAGGAGAACCATAATTTCTGCTACAACCATTGAAGATTTACTCAAAAAGCTCCAAGCTTATGAGTATTTATCTGCTACGGTTGTTTCGCAAACGTTCGGAAAAAGAAAAAGAGATATGGACGAGCAAGGAGTGGATTGCACTTTGTCTTTGTGACATTATCTAACATTTTGTTTGTTGTGTCTCAGTTATAATAAGTGGTTAGCAACCTCTACAGGTAATATCTCCTAAATTTTACCTTCTTAAAAAAAAAAAAAAAAAAAAAGTTTGTTGTGTTTTAAGCAATTTAGAAGTATTCATTCTGAACAAGGTCTGAGTAAGTGAGACTTGAGACATACCTTGTCAGTTTGATTTCTTCTTTTCAAAAAAAAAAAAAAAAGAGTTTGTTGTGTTTTGATGCACCCAAAAGAGTGTATCTTATTTAACCTTGCACTAAAAAGATAAATTGTAAGTATAGTAGTTAGCAAGGGTCGAGTCCTCAGGGATTGGGTTTTAGTTTATAAGTTAATAGTTTAAAACTTAAATTCAAGAACAATAAAAGAAAAGGGGTTTTTGAAGCCAGATTTAAACTAAAGTAAATAATAAGAATAAGATGCAAGGCGGTATAACCAGCCAATAAAAATATATATACTAAATTAGGCGGTATAACGAGCCAATAAAAATATATATACTAAATTAGGCGGTATAACCAGCCAATAAAAATAAAACAAAGTTAATATACAAATTAGGCGGTATAACCAGCCAATAAAAATAAATATACTTTTAAAAATAAGCAAACTAGAAAAGTAAGAAAACAAGTAAGTAAGAAGAATCAAATATGAAAAATATGGTTAAGGTTTCATTCTCCACCACTAGACAACATTAAGAATCAATTTCAGATCTATCAATATCAATCAACTATCAAAGTTAACAACCGTAGATAACAACAAGCTCTGTTACCCCAATCTTTCCTTAGTTTGTCGTTAAATAGAACAAGTTCTCTATTTAATCTCTAACCATTAAACAACCTAGAATAAGCTCTCTAAATTCAATTTAATGGCAGCTTTATGATGAGAAAGATAGGTTGATCTAAGCAACAAACACATAAGCTCGGATTGTTCAACTTAGGTTATGTTCCACTTTGCAATTATTGAAAACTTGATCATAATCATTAATCACAAATTGCCACTTATGAATAGGAAATCAAGACAATTACACGGATCAAGACTCCTAAACTAGCAATAGATAATTATCAAGATCTATCTAGTTGTACACCTAAATAAATCAAGACAACATCATTAACAATTCTTGTAGAAGAACATAAGCAACTTTGATAGAAAATTAATGATAGATAGAATCTGAAAATCAATCACAAAACATGTCTAGGGCTTTGAAATCACCCTTAACCAAATAGAAGTTTAGCCTAGCATAGGCATTATAAACATAAAATTAAATAGAATCTAAGAAGAAAATAAAAGAAAGAAAGAAAGAAAAAGAAGAATATTAATTATCCAACCTCTTGCTCTTTCTAAAGAAAAAGAAAACTAGAGAAAAGAAAGAAGAAGAAAACTTAGAGAATTTTATTACAATGGCTAATATCCTACCTATGTACAATATGATCCTCTACAATCATCCAAGGCCCTCTATTTATACACATTTTGGAGGGCTAAATGACAAGAGACAAGCTTTACAAATTTCAAAGGTAGGTATAATAGGTGGGTGCATTTTTCTAACAATTTTCGTCATATTGTATGACCATTTTGCTCAGCCAACTTGATGGTCGATTTTGTCAATCTTGGAGGCCTGATCTGATCACATGGTCTTCTAGAAAAATGTTCCCCTATGAGCTACTGATTCATAGCCGTTGGAATCAGCTCATTTGCTGATGTGGAGAAGAAGATATGGGCAAAATACGAAAACAGGTCAGCACAGACGTCATTGCACATCAGCCAACTTGATGGTCGATTTCTTCAATATTGGAGGCTTTATCTGATCACATGGTCTTCTAGACAAATGTTCCCCTATCAGTTAGTGATCCATAGCCGTTGGAATCAGATCATTTGCTGATGTGTATCGGACGATATGGTCAAAATACGAAAACGGCTCAGGACAGACGTCATTGCACATCAGCCAACTTGATGGTTGATTTCGCTAGGGAAAACGACTCCGTTTCAAGAAGTGTAAAACATGAAAAAGATATATATGCCTCTTAGCTTTCCACGGTTAAAGTTTCAGCCTTATTGCTCCAGTGAAACTCTAGATATAGCTGATATGGCAAAAGGTGTCAGAACTGGAACTGAACTGGATTTGCCCTTAATTCTAGTAATCTGAAATCACTCAAAGAAACTTGTGAAAAACACCAAATTACATAAAAATATAAAAGATCATAAACACAATTAGACTAAACAATAATAACTCGTATTTGACACAAAACAATAATAAAACATAACTAAAAACTATATAATTATACGAGTTATCACACCCCCACACTTAGATTGTTGCTAGTCCCTAGCAACGACTCAATAAAAATAAAATAAGAAAATCTAATCTAATCCATTTTCGTAGGAAATCACGGTGGCACTTAGCATGTGACACAAGCCTTTAAACCCCTAGGTGTCCCTAGTGGACGAGTTTAGTCTCGTGAGGGTTTACTAGGACGATACCCACAAACATTGAAAACATAAGAAAAACTAAAAATAATAATTATAACTAATCCTTCCAATATAAATTAGAGATAATCATTGGACAAGTCTTAAAAACTAATCAATAGCTCAAAGAAATTCACAAAAAATCTTGCTTGAATGTAAATAGTTTGAGTTAAGCCAATATTAACATAACATATTTCAATCAAAATAGTGCATATTCAAACTTAATCTCAACTTCTCACATGGGATACTCCCTTGATTTTCACTCTTTAAAGTAGTGGTAAAGTGTTTACACTCAATCAATCTCATGAAAACACTTCTACCATATGCTTGCTTGTCCACCTATTCTCCACTAAAAGATCATGCAACTTCATAAATCAAGAGGTCTTTAATCAAGGTTGTAATGGGGCCAAGGGGTTTGTAATGTGGTTGAAGAACAAAAGGATAAAGATATCACAAAGGTTCCAAAGAGTTCATAAAGTTTAGAGACATAAAAAGATTATACAAAGAAACTTCTCAAAACTCTTTACAAGTACATAGTCACCTAGGCCGAATATTCATGTTGGGCCTTTTCTTCATTCTAAACAACTTTGTAATATCTTTTTCTTTTTCCACAAATTCAAGAGATGATTCATATTTTTTTTTTTTACATAGGAATGTATTTGCCAGTATTCCATTTCTTTTTCTCTTGACTTTTCTTTTCTTTTCCCCCACACTTATTTCTTGTTTCTAACCAAAAAATATCCCTTGTCTTTGCTACTTGTCTCAAATCATGCTAATTCTTCTTTGGAACAAAGGTAAAGATATAAGTATATTTAGGTTAGGGACAAGTTATGGTTACCAAAGAGATAGCTTATTCAATGTAGGCTCAAATTGGTTCACTAAGGGTGTGTTCTCTTGGAACATCAATAAGGGATGGCTGTTTGGCCCTGGCTAAAAATCCTAACGCCTCTATCATATTCATGTTGTCACATGCATCAATATAGTCTCAAACGGTTTAAAGCAAGTTCTAGAGAATCATGTAATCATAAGAGCACTCAAGAAAGAAATTAGATTGATTTGTATAATGCATCAATCATTATAGGCTCAAAAACTCACAAGGATGATTATACAAGTCAGATTAAGTCTAAACATGCTTCTTTCTCAATCAACATATCATATTAACATTGGCTCATAAAAAGGTTGACATCAAGCTCAATTCTCATGAAAATCTTCTCACTAATAAATCTGTTTTAGACTTATGCAATTCATATCTCATCATTGTATTAAAAAGGAACTAAAACACACTAAAATAATAATAATAATAATAATAAAGACTCATAAAAAAAATAGTAGACAAAAATAAAAGAAATCCTAAATCATTCCCCCCACACTTAATTCTTACATTGTCCTCAATGTAAGTCTATTAACCCAAATGAAAGAATCATGTGTAAGAGAAAAGAACTAATAACATAAGAATAGGAACAACTAAGACTCAAAACAAAACAAAACAAACTCATGCAACCTAAATAATCCTAAAATACTAAACAAAAATTAACAAGTAAACATAAAAAGATTAAAATCAAACTGACAAGGTATGTCTCAAGTCTCCCTTACTCAGACCTTGTCCAGAATGAATACTTCTAAATTGCTTAAAACACAACAAACTTTTTTTTTTTTTTTTTGAAAAGAAGAAATCAAACTGACAAGGTATGTCTCAAGTCTCCCTTACTCAGACCTTGTTCAGAATGAATACTTCTAAATGGCTTAAAACACATCAAAATTATTTTTATTTTTTTTTTTTTAAATTAGCAAAATATGTCCCTTACCCCCTACTAAAGGTAGAATTTAGGAGATATTACCTGCAGAGGTTGCTAACCACTTATTATAACTGAGACACAACAAACAAAATGTTAGATAATGTCACAAAGACAAAGTACAATCCACTCCTTGCTCGTCCATATCTCTTTTTCTTTTTCCGAGCGTTTGCGAAACAACCGTAGCAGATAAACACTCATAAGCTTGGAGCTTTTTGAGTAAATCTTCAATGGTTGTAGCAGAAATTATGGTTCTCCTTGCCTCTGAAAACATGAATCCATTATCCACAGCATTATCTAAATATGAAAGCAAATTACTAAAATAACCATTAATATTAAGCAAACCAATGGGTTTCTTATTTGTGACCAAAGATGACCAAGAAGCCACGCAAGCTATTTCTTCCAATGTACCCAGACCTCCTGGTAAAGCAATGAATGCATCGGCAGAATGGTACATGATTGTTATCCGTTCAGGGATACTCCAGACTTGTATTTCCTTACCCACGGTAGGTCCACAAAAACTTGTGAATAGTTTTGGCACGATTCCTAGAACTGGACTTCCTCCGGCGTGTGCTGCTGTAGCGACTGCTCCCATTAAACCCGTACTACCGCCTCCATAAATCAACTGGATCTTTTGTTGGGCAAGTATTACTCCAACTCTTATGGCTTCATCAGCGAATATGTTATTTTTCCCTGGATAAGCACCTCCAAAGACACAAATTTTTTTAATGCGTTGGGACGAAGTACTTTCCATTTTTTTTTCTTTTTCGAGTGCCTGAAAGAGAATGAGTACATGGTGTAATATATAGAGGACTGAGTAGTGAATCAGACAAGAGTAATAATGTCGCCGAAAGTGTATCTGACCTGTCAGAAGAAAATATTAACCTAACAAAAGATTTTTGCGTGATTTCAGGAAGAAAATCAAAAAGAGAAGAAAAAATCAACCGTAAAAGACAAATAAAAAAAACGAGAATAATTACACAAATCGAACAACACGTAAATTAAAACAAAATAAAGTTATTGCAAATCAAACCAAAAGCTGAGAAGTCATTTATTGTAGTTGTGATTGTGGCTCACATCTTCCTCTGGTTTTACGTCTAGAAACGACTTAAACGCCTTCTATGAGTCGAGGATATGCTTCCCATCCAGTTTTCTTACAAGCTGGCAAACAGGGTCTTTTAACATCAGATTCCCAAGATGTTGCCATTCCCTTTGGAATTGCGGCCATAAATCAAGAATTTCTCTTTGTACGTCTCCACTAGGATGCGTCTCAAGAGAAAGTTGGATATTACCCAAATTCTCCTTACTCAGTCCATCCTTAATGAATTCAATTTTATCATCTCGATTAGAGGACGGAATCCCAATAGAACGACATTTACCGTTACACGTCCATCGTGCACATTTGTGGCAATTTGAACTCATGCGCTTTGCTCGTCGCTTCTTTGCAAAAGTGATTCTACCTGTACCTGGTAAATGCAAAACAGGAAGATATTCATCTTCACGTACCTTGGCTTCAATTATCCAACGTATGTCGTCAGGAATCCCTTTGTGCATAAGCATTCTTATTCTTTCAAGTCGAACTTGGTAAAGCTTCAGTAAAATATTTCGAGGAAAAGGAGGAAATCGTTTCTGCAATCTTGTGAGAATATCATCCATCCTGAAAAAAAATGAAAAAAATTGAAAGAGAAATTGGAAGAGAAATTTATATACAATATCAGTTTTGTGGGTAGCTGATAGAACCGATTTAAATAATCACGGAGTACCGTTATCCGCCATTTAACCGGGGTTAAAAAAAAATTATATTTACATCTAGTGTTTTTCAAAACAAGGATCAGAAAGAAAAACAACATAAAAAGACTCAAAAACAAAACACTCTAAATAAAATCCTAAATTCTCCCCCCCACACATAATTCTTACATTGTCATTAATGTAATGCTATTATCCCCCAATGCAAGAATTATATGTAAGAGAAAAGAACTACTAAACAAAAGAAACTTATGCAGCCTAAATGAACTTAAAAGCAGTAAACACAATTAACAAAGAAACATAAGAAATAAAATAAAAATAATAAAAATAATAAAAGAAAAAGGAAAAGAAAAAGAAAGAGAAAGCAAATCTGAATATGGAAGGTTGGCAATTTCATCTTTAATTGGGCTGCCTTCCCAATTAACACTTGAGTTAGTGTTTTGAATCTAACCAACACCCCTTCTTGGCTTTTTAGGCTTGTCAGGCTCATACATGAAATTTCCCAAAGTTATGCGTTTGAGAGGAAGCTTTCTTTGCACAACAGTGGATGCATTCTCCATTACAAGTATTATTCCATCATCCTTGGTGGTGCATATCTCATCGAGGAATGGTGCATCTTTTGGTACTTGTTGAATGGCATCCACAAATAAACTGTTTAAGGTTTCCAGGATGTCTTGTCCATGTTCCTCCTCCTTGAACTTTGCGAATCTACTAGGAAAAGGTGGAGAAGAAACATTAGCAAAAACTTGGAATCTTAAACGTTACCTCCGGTGTCGAAATACTCTTATTTGGATCTGTGGCTTTATTATCCTCAAGAATAGAATCCATCTCTAATTTTGTCTCATCCTCATCTTGTTCCTCATTCCTGAAGGTCACAATAGTAGCATTCTCCTTTGGGTTAATCATAGTTTGGGCTGGGAGTTCTTCAGATCTTTGTGCTACCCATCCCACCATACTACTAGCCAATAGGCTCATTTGCTTTTCCAAACTCTGGATGCTTGCCCTTGTTTCCTGTTGAAATTGCAAAGTATTAGTAACAAGAGAATAGACAAGATCTTCTAAAGAAGTACCTGAGTTTTGAGTCATATGTGATGGCTGAAAAAAGATCTGATTCTTGAGACCATGATTGATTGAAGATAGATGGATGAGTGTAACTGGCATAAGGATCTACTTCTTGGAAATTTTTTGAGTAGCCATAATTAGTATGATCCCACCATCCCTCATGGTAAGTGTTTGAGTAATGATCATGCAGTTGGTCTTGGAACACTTGATGGCCTTGACATCCTCCCATGGCCAATTGTTGAACTGGGGAGGTGAGATTGGCTTGTTGATTCTCCATGTTCATGTATGCCACCAACTCTTCAAGTGTTAGATTGCTCAATTCCATTGTTTTTTTTTTTTTTTTAATTTGAAAAGAAAAACTTGTATGTACAAGAAAATAAAACTCATTAGAACTGAAAATAAGAATAAACCAAGTAACAAATAAACTAAAGAAAACAATCCCCGGCAACGGCGCCAAAAATTTGATGCACCCAAAAGAGTGTATCTTATTTAACCTTGCACTAAAAAGATAAATTGTAAGTATAGTAGTTAGCAAGGGTCGAGTCCTCAGGGATTGGGTTTTAGTTTATAAGTTAATAGTTTAAAACTTAAATTCAAGAACAATAAAAGAAAAGGGGTTTTTGAAGCCAGATTTAAACTAAAGTAAATAATAAGAATAAGATGCAAGGCGGTATAACCAGCCAATAAAAATATATATACTAAATTTGCGGTATAACCAGCCAATAAAAATATATATACTAAATTAGGCGGTATAACCGGCCAATAAAAATAAATATACTTTTAAAAATAAGCAAACTAGAAAAGTAAGAAAACAAGTAAGTAAGAAGAATCAAATATGAAAAATATGGTTAAGGTTTCATTCTCCACCACTAGACAACATTAAGAATCAATTTCAGATCTATCAATATCAACCAACTATCAAAGTTAACAACCGTAGATAACAACAAGCTCTGTTACCCCAATCTTTCCTTAGTTTGTCGTTAAATAGAACAAGTTCTCTATTTAATCTCTAACCATTAAACAACCTAGAATAAGCTCTCTAAATTCAATTTAATGGCAGCTTTATGATGAGAAAGATAGGTTGATCTAAGCAACAAACACATAAGCTCGGATTGTTCAACTTAGGTTATGTTCCACTTTGCAATTATTGAAAACTTGATCATAATCATTAATCACAAATTGCCACTTATGAATAGGAAATCAAGACAATTACACGGATCAAGACTCCTAAACTAGCAATAGATAATTATCAAGATCTATCTAGTTGTACACCTAAATAAATCAAGACAACATCATGAACAATTCTTGTAGAAGAACATAAGCAACTTTGATAGAAAATTAATGATAGATAGAATCTGAAAATCAATCACAAAACATGTCTAGGGCTTTGAAATCACCCTTAACCAAATAGAAGTTTAGCCTAGCATAGGCATTATAAACATAAAATTAAATAGAATCTAAGAAGAAAATAAAAGAAAGAAAGAAAGAAGAAGAAGAATATTAATTATCCAACCTCTTGCTCTTTCTAAAGAAAAAGAAAACTAGAGAAAAGAAAGAAGAAGAAAACTTAGAGAATTTTATTACAATGGCTAATATCCTACCTATGTACAATATGATCCTCTACAATCATCCAAGGCCCTCTATTTATACACATTTTGGAGGGCTAAATGACAAGAGACAAGCTTTACAAATTTCAAAGGTAGGTATAATAGGTGGGTGCATTTTTCTAACAATTTTCGTCATATTGTATGACCATTTTCCTCAGCCAACTTGATGGTCGATTTCTTCAATATTGGAGGCTTTATCTGATCACATGGTCTTCTAGACAAATGTTCCCCTATCAGTTAGTGATCCATAGCCGTTGGAATCAGATCATTTGCTGATGTGTATCGGACGATATGGTCAAAATGCGAAAACTGCTCAGGACAGACGTCATTGCACATCAGCCAACTTGATGGTTGATTTCGCTAGGGAAAACGACTCCGTTTCAAGAAGTGTAAAACATGAAAAAGATAGATATGCCTCTTAACTTTGCACGGTTAAAGTTTCAGCCTTATTGCTCCAGTGAAACTCCAGATATAGCTGATATGGCAAAAGGTGTCAGAACTGGAACTGAACTGGATTTGCCCTTAATTCTAGTAATCTGAAATCACTCAAAGAAACTTGTGAAAAACACCAAATTACATAAAAATATAAAAGATCATAAACACAATTAGACTAAACAATAATAACTCGTATTTGACACAAAACAATAATAAAACACAACTAAAAACTATATAATTATACGAGTTATCATGTTTTAAGCAATTTAGAAGTATTCGTTCTGAACAAGGTCTGAGTAAGAGAGACTTGAGACATATCTTGTCAGTTTGATTTTAATCTTTTTATGTTTACTTGTTAATTTTTGTTTAGTATTTTAGGATTATTTAAGTTGCATGAGTTTGTTTTGTTTTGAGTCTTAGTTGTTCCTATTCTTATGTTATTAGTTCTTTTCTCTTACACATGATTCTTTCATTTGGGTTAATAGACTTACATTGAGGACAATGTAAGAATTAAGTGTGGGGGGAATGATTTAGGATTTCTTTTATTTTTGTCTACTATTTTTTTTTATGAGTCTTTATTATTATTATTATTTTTTAGTGTGTTTTAGTTCCTTTTTTATACAATGATGAGATATGAATTGCATAAGTCTAAAACATATTTATTAGTGAGAAGATTTTCATGAGAATTGAGCTTGATGTCAACCTTTTTATGAGCCAATGTTAATATGATATGTTGATTGAGAAAGAAGCATGTTTAGACTTAATCTGACTTGTATAATCATTCTTGTGAGTTTTTGAGCCTAAAATGATTGATGCATTATACAAATCAATCTAATTTCTTTCTTGAGTGCTCTTATGATTACATGATTCTCTAGAACTTGCTTTAAACCGTTTGAGACTATATTGATGCATGTGACAACATGAATATGATAGAGGCATTAGGATTTTTAGCCAGGGCCAAACAACCATCCCTTATTGATGTTCCAAGAGAACACACCCTTAGTGAACCAATTTGAGCCTACATTGAATAAGCTATCTCTTTGGTAACCATAACTTGTCCCTAACCTAAATATACTTATATCTTTACCTTTGCTCCAAAGATGAATTAGCATGATTTGAGACAAGTTGCAAAGACAAGGGATATTTTTTGGTTAGAAACAAGAAATAAGTGTGGGGGGAAAAGAAAAGAAAAGTCAAGAGAAAAAGAAATGGAATACTGGCAAATACATTCCTATATAAAAAAAAATGAATCATCTCTTGAATTTGTGGAAAAAGAAAAAGATGTTACAAAGTTGTTTAGAATGAAGAAAAGGCCCAACATGAATATCTGGCCTAGGTGACTATGTACTTGTAAAGAGTTTTGAGAAGTTTCTTTGTATAATCTTTTTATGTCTCAAAACTTTATGAACTCTTTGGAACCTTTGTGATATCTTTATCCTTTTGTTCTTCAACTACATTACAAACCCCTTGGCCCCATTACAACCTTGATTAAAGACCTCTTGATTTATGAAGTTGCATGATCTTTTAGTGGAGAATAGGTGGACAAGCAAGCATATGGTAGAAGTGTTTTCATGAGATTGATTGAGTGTAAACACTTTACCACTACTTTAAAGAGTGAAAATCAAGAGAGTATCCCATGTGAGAAGTTGAGATTAAATTTGAACATGCACTATTTTGATTGAGATATGTTATGCTAATATTGGCTTAACTCAAACAATTTACATTCAAGCATGATTTTTTGTGAAATTTTTTAAGCTATTGATTAGTTTATAAGACTTGTTCAAATATTGTATCTAATTTGTATTGAAAGGATTAGGAGTAAATATTTTTAGTATATGTAGTTTATTTATATGTAGTTTATTTATATTTTAATTTTTCAATGTTTGTGGGTATCGTTCTAGTAAACCCTCACGAGACTAAACTCGTCCACTAGGGACACCTAGGGGTTTAAAGGCTTGTGTCACATGCTAAGTGCCACCGTGATTTCCTACGAAAGTGGATTAGATTAGATTTTCTTATTTTATTTTTATTGAGTCGTTGCTAGGGACTAGCAACAATCTAAGTGTGGGGGTGTGATAACTCGTATAATTATATAGTTTTTAGTTATGTTTTATTATTGTTTTGTGTCAAATACGAGTTATTATTGTTTAGTCTAATTGTGTTTATGATCTTTTATATTTTTATGTAATTTGGTGTTTTTCACAAGTTTCTTTGAGTGATTTCAGATTACTAGAATTAAGGGCAAATCCAGTTCAGTTCCAGTTCCGACACATTTTGCCATATCAGCTATATCTGGAGTTTCACTGAAGCAATAAGGCTGAAATTTGTAGCCGTGCAAAGCTAAGAGGCATATCTATCTTTTTTCTGTTTTATACTTCTTGAAACGGAGTCGTTTTCCCTAGCAAAATCGACCATCAAGTTGGCTGATGTGCAATGACGTCTGTGTTGACCTGTTTTCGTATTTTGCCCATATCTGCTTATCCACATCAGCAAATGAGCGGATTCCAATGGCTTTGGATCCGTAACTGATACGGGAACCTTTGTCTAGAAGACCATATGATCAGATCAGGCCTCTAATATTGACGAAATCGACCATCAAGTTGGCTGATGTGCAATGACGTCTGTGCTGACATGTTTTCGTATTTTGCCCATATCTGCTTATCCACATCAGAAAATGAGCTGATTCCAATGGCTATGGATCCGTAACTGATAGGGGAACCTTTTTCTAGAAGACCATGTGATCAGATCAGGCCTCCAACATTGACGAAATCGACCATCAAGTTGGCTGATCAAAATTGTCTTACAATATGACGAAAATTGTTAGAAAAATTCACCCACCTATTATACCTACCTTTGAAATTTGTAAAGCTTGTCTCTTGTCATTTAGCCTTCCAAAATGTGTATAAATAGAGGGCCTTGGATGATTGTAGAGGATCATATTGTACATAGGTAGGATATTAGCCATTGTAATAAAATTCTCTAAGTTTTCTTCTTCTTTCTTTTCTCTAGTTTTCTTTTTCTTTAGAAAGATCAAGAGGTTGGATAATTAATATTCTTCTTCTTCTTCTTCTTTCTTTCTTTTATTTTCTTCTTAGATTCTATTTAATTTTATGTTTATAATGCCTATGCTAGGCTAAACTTCTATTTGGTTAAGGGTGATTTCAAAGCCCTAGACATGTTTTGTGATTGATTTTCAGATTCTATCTATCATTAATTTTCTATCAAAGTTGCTTATGTTCTTCTACAAGAATTGTTCATGATGTTGTCTAGATTTATTTAGGTGTACAACTAGATAGATCTTGATAATTATCTATTGCTAGTTTAGGAGTCTTGATCCGTGTAATTGTCTTGATTTCCTATTCATAAGTGGCAATTTGTGATTAATGATTATGGTCAAGTTTTCAATAATTGCAAAGTGGAACATAACCTAAGTTGAACAATCCGAGCTTATGTGTTTGTTGCTTAGATCAACCTATCTTTCTCATCATAAAGCTGCCATTAAATTGAATTTAGAGAGCTTATTCTAGGTTGTTTAATGGTTAGAGATTAAATAGAGAGCTTGTTCTATTTAACGACAAACTAAGGAAAGATTGGGGTAACAGAGCTTGTTGTTATCTACGGTTGTTAACTTTGATAGTTGGTTGATATTGATAGATCTGAAATTGATTCTTAATGATGTCTAGTGGTGGAGAATGAAACCTTAACCATATTTTTCATATTTGATTCTTCTTACTTATTTGTTTTCTTACTTTTAGTTTGCTTATTTTTTATATTTATTTTTATTGGCTGGTTATACCGCCTAATTTGTATATTAACTTTGTTTTATTTGTATTGGCTGGTTATACCGCCTAATTTAGTATATATATTTTTATTGGCTGGTTATACCGCCTAATTTAGTATATATATTTTTATTGGCTGGTTATACCGCCTTGCATCTTATTCTTATTATTTACTTTAGTTTAAATCTGGCTTCAAAAATCCCTTTTCTTTTATTGTTCTTGAATTTAAGTTTTAAACTATTAACTTATAAACTAAAACCCAATCCCTGAGGACTCGACCCTTGCTAACTACTATACTTCCAATTTATCTTTTTAGTGCAAGGTTAAATAAGATACACTCTTTTGGGTGCATCACTTGACCATAATCATTAATCACAAATTGCTACTTATGAATAGGAAATCAAGACAATTACATGGATCAAGACTTCTAAACTAGCAATAGATAATTATCAAGATCTATCTAGTTGGCCACATAAACAAATCAAGACAAATATCATGAACAATTTTTATGGAAGAACATAAGTAATTTTTATAGAAAATCAATGATAGATAAAATCTGAATATCAATTACACAATATGTCTAGGGCTTTGAAATCACCTTTAACCAATAGAAAGTTTTAGCCTAGCATAGGCATAGATAGCATAAACATGAAACTAAAAAGAAAAAAAATAAGAGAATGGTGAACAAGAAGAAGTAGATCAATAATAATAATAACATGTCTAGTTTATGGCTCAAAAGATGGTATTTATAGAGTTTAAAAATGCTAAGAACAACTTCTTGCTGCACAAGTAAGGTTAGGGGGAAAAATTTGTGGTTTTGGTAGGTCTTGGGGCGCCGCCATTGGGGCGCCGCGCTCTTGGCCAGCCCTCTTTTACTACTGCATCTTCTCACACTTCCTCGGTGATTTGGATAACCATTTCTTGTCCGATTTGGGCATATGATATATCATTGGAAAGGTATTCAAGTCAGCTTCAAAAGTCAAGAAGGAAGCTTCTTTGAATAAAGAATTTAACATCATGTTTTCTTAGCAACAAGATCCAGATGTCAAATCTGCCTTCTTGCTTTGCACAAAGATTTTGATCTTTTTGACTCTCAAGTCTTCTTTCATCTTGTGATTGTGATTTTGTAATCTCTTTAACATTATAATTGACATGTTTTGATTTATTCTCTTAAATATACCTAATATTTAAAAACATAACATAAGTAACTAAAAGAAAGATAGAAAACATAACGAAAACTAAGAATAGAAAGGGCATGAAATGTGTAATTTATGAGCTTATCAAATACCTAGCTAACAAACCAACAGCTTGGCTAATGTCCGGCCTAGTACATAACATGGCATACGTTAGACTTTCAATGGCATTTAGATATGGAACTCTTTTCATTTCTTCCTTCTCTTCAAGAGTTTGTGGACAATTGCTTCACCAATTTTACAATTGTGAGCAATAGGGGTATCCATAGGCTTTGAGTTATGCATGTTGAAGCGTTCAAGAATCTTATTGATATAAGGTTCTTGAGACAACGTTAACAACCTTTTGAACCTATCTCTTAGAATGTTAATTCCAAGAATGTAATCTGCTTCTCCCATATCCTTCATATTAAAGGCGGGAGACAACCATCTCTTAATGGTGTGCACAAAACTCAAATCATTACTAGCCAACAATATGTCATCAACATATAATGACATAATTATAAACTTGTTCTTGGAATTTAAGACATAAACACAATAGTCTTCATCCATCTTCTTGAATTCAAAGTTCAAGACTAGTCTATGGAACTTTAAGTACCATTGTATTGAAGCTTGTTTAAGACCATATATCGACTTCTTTAGTTGACATGCCTTGTGTTCCTTACCTTCTACAATTAATGATAAGGTCATAAAATACTCATTTTAAGCCCTTTATATTTTTAGTTTTCGTTATGTTTTCTATATTTATTTTGGTCACTTATGTTATGCTTTTGAATTTTAGGTATATTTAAGAGAATGAACCAAAGACATGTCAATTGTGATGTTAAAGAGCTTACAAAATCACAAGCACAAGATGGAAGAAGACTTGGGAGTCAAAAAGATCAAATTCTTGGTGCAAAGCAAGAAGGCAGATTTGACCTCCGGAGCTTGTTGTAAGGAAAACATGATTTTAAATTCTTTATTAAAACAAACTTCCTCCTTTATTTTTGAAGCTAAGTTGAATATCTTTCCAACGGTATATCATGCTCCTAAATCGGATAAGAAATGGTCATCCAAATCGATGCTGGAATATCTGCCTAAAAAATCCTAGCAACAGAAAAACCCTAGCCGCAAATCACCTTTCCTTATTAACACCCTAGCCGCAAGTCACTTTTGGAAGCCCTAGTTGATCCTATAAATAGGGAAGAAGAAGGGGAGCTGCAACACACATTGTACATATTAGTTTAGTCAAATTTTATTGTTTTCTTAGAGAGTTTCAGAGAACAAGAGGTTGAATTGTTCTATATTCTTTTTCTCCATTCTTTTAGTTTTCTTCTTAGTTTCTTTTTAATTTCATGTTATGTAGTCCATGCCAATGTTAGGCTAAATTTTTATTTGGTTAAGGGTGATTTCAAAGCCCTAGACATGTTTTGTAATTGATATTCAGAATTTATCTATCATTGATTTTCTATCAAAATTGCTTATGTTCTTCTATAAAAATTATTCATGATCTTTGTCTTGATTTATTTAGGGTGTTCAACTAGATATATTTTGATAATTATCTATTGCTAGTTTAGGAGTCTTGATCAGTAATTTTCTTGATTTCCTATTCATAAGTGGCAATTTTTGATTAATGTTGGGTTTTCAGAAATTACAATGTGGAACATACATAAGTTAAACAATCTGAGCTTATGTGTTTGTTGCTTAGATCAACCTATCCTTCTCATCATAAAGCTGGCATTAAGTTGAATCTAGAGAGATTATTCTAGGTTGTTTGATGGTTAGAGATTAAATAGAGAGCTTGTTTGATATGAACCCATGGGGGTTAAACCCTTTGAACCCACTAACAAATTAAAATATCCTAACCCAAAGAAAGCCAAGATTCAGGCAATGGAAACTTAAACCCTTAGAAATCTTGTTTCTAAGAACCTAGATAAGCTAAGCTAGCTAGACCCCAAGAATGCTTGTTTCAAGAACCTAAGTTTGAAGGTGTTGAACGCCACAAAGAAGAATTTTTTGATAAGTTCTAAGTTCTTTCAAGAACTAAAAGAGAAAACTCTCACTGAATAAAATCAGACTTAATTGATCAAAAAGATAATTGAAGTAGGCGGCTAAGACATATATTTATAGCCTCCCTACAATAACCCTAATTAGCTAACCTAATAATCCTAGTATAATTGCAAGTCCTTGTCAGCCAAGGACTCCTAACCTAAGTGCAAGACTTAATAATCATCCAAGCACATTCCTAATCCATTACAAATGTAAATTTGGCTAGTCCTAATCTAAATAAGAAAGACTACTTAAATTATGGGCTGAACATGCTCAAGCCCAAACCTAATAAATTAAAAAGGATGTCCAACAAGTTTAATGAAAGTAGACCCCACTTAGCCTATTGGACATATTACATAAGTCACGCCCAAAAGCTTAAGTAATTACAACACTTAAAATAAGCCCAAATAAGCCCTTTGAATGTGCCACCTTGTGTTCTTGAATCACATGGACCAAACTTGGATGCAAGCCCATCTTGCATGTTGAAGCCTTTCTTGAATAACTTGCAACATGGCCCAAGTGAATTCCACCCATTCTTGCCATGTTTCCTAGATCTTCTTGGATCTTGGCCCATATAGAAATTGCCAAGGGATTGGGCCATCTTGGATCCTATCATTCCCATTTTCCTCGAAAAGATTCACCCTCGAATCTTAGCCTTGTATGTGAGAATGACGACGCTAGGTACTGAATCGTGGTGATGCACAATGCCGCTTATGGGTGGCAACCCATCCTGCAACTCCTCCGAAGATAAATCCTCACAATCCTTCAACAATGAAACAGGCAAAATAGGAAGAGATTAGTTAGGAACATCAAGAATAAGAACCTCATTCTCCTTTGCATCAGAAAAATTCTCAAATTCTTTGTTTCCCTCGGCAGGAATTGTCTCCTTTTTCACTAATGGCTCCTCTCTAGTGTCTTTATTTTCATCCACCTCACTTTTTTTTCTTTTTTTTTTCCCTCTCTTTTTTGTTCTACATCTTTCTTCCTCTTGTTGCACAAACCTCCATAACAATAAGGTGAACTATTCATCTCTTGCAGAGCTTGCTTTACTACCTCGCAACATGTGAGAGACATGTTAAATTGCTGCAAAACAAATCTGGTTAGTAAAAAAAAACAAATTCTTTCTTCCGAAACTTTCCTTTTTCTTTTGATATTTTTCAAATCTTTATTTTTCTTTCTTTCTATTCGAACTGTTTTCTTTCTTTCTTCTTCTTTTTTTTTTTCACTAGACTTTCTTGAAATCTCGGATGACTTTTTTTTTCTTTCTTGAGAATATTCAAATGCCCCTTTCAAATCTTGATTTTTTTTTTCAAGAACGACCAAAAACGACCAAGAACGAATGTTAATAGATCAAGAATGCAAGAAGCAGATTCTTGATCTAAACCAACTTCCAAGAGCGAGACCCCAAACGAGACTGCCTAAAAACTGTAACCCCAAGACAAGAATACCTAAAGCTATAACCTCACGACAAGAATGGCTGAAACCCCAAAATCTTGTTAGATTGATTTGATTCAATTACAAGAAACGAAACCCCAAAGCAAGACTGCCTAAAAACTATAACCCAAGGCAAGAATGCCTAAAGCTATAACCCCAAGATAAGAATATTTGAAACCCCAAAATGTTGTTATTGATTTTTTTATGATAGTATCTAAACCAACTTCTAAGAATGAAACCCCAAACAAAAACTGTCCTAAAAACTATAACTACTAGACAAAGAATGCAGAAAGCTATAACCCCTATGACAAGTATGTCTGAAACCCCAAAAATCTTGTCAGTGACAATCTAGATAAAAAGCCTGATTGGACCCTAAGGTTTGAAACCAACTGATGTGAACCCGTGGGGGTTAAACCTTTTGAACCCACTAACAAATTGAAATACCCTAACCAGAAAAAAGCCAAGATTCAGGCAATGGAAACTTAAACTCTTAGAAATCTTGTTTCAAGAACCTAGATAAGCTAAGCTAGCTAGACCCCAAGAATGCTTGTTTCAAGAACCTAAGTTTGAAGGTGTTGAACGCCATAAAGAAGAATTCTTTGATAAATTCTAAGTTCTTTCAAGAACTAAAAGTGAAAACTCTCACTGAATAAAATCAGACTTAATTGATCAAAAAGATAATTGAAGTAGGAGGCTAAGACATATTTATAGCCTCCCTACAATAACCCTAATCAACTAAAATAATAATCCTAGTATAATTGCATGTCCTTGTCAGCCAAGGACTCCTAACCTGAGTGCAAGACTTAATAATCAGCCAAGCACATTCCTAATCCCATTACAAATGTAAATTCGGCTAGTCCTAATCTAAATAAGAAAGACTACTTAAATTATGGGCTGAACATGCTCATGCCCAAACCTAATAAACTAAAAAAGATGTCCAATAAGTTTAATAAAGGTTGACCCCACTTAGCCTATTAGACATATTACATAAGTAAGGCCCAAAAGCTAAAGTAATTACAACACTTAAAATAAGCCCAAATAAGCCCTCTTAATGTGCCACCTTGTGTTCTTGAATCACATGGACCAAACTTGGATGCAAGCCCATCTTGCATGATGAAGCCTTTCTTGAATAACTTGCAACATGGCCCAAGTGAATTCCACCCATTCTTGTCATGTTTCCTATATCTTCTTAGATCTTGGCCCATATAGAAATTGTCAAGGGATTGGGCCATCTTGGATCCTATCATTGTTCTATTTAACGATGAACTAAGGGTGGATTGGGGTAGCAAAGCTTGTTGTTATCTACGGTTGATAGTTTTGATGGATTATTAATGTTGATAAATCTGATATTGATTCTCAATGATGTTTAGTGGTGGAAAATGACTCCTTAACCATGCTTTATTATTTGATTTCATCTTATTTCCTTAAATCTTGTTTTTTCTTGTTTCTTTACTTTCAAATCAATCAAAACCCCTTTTATTCTTTTAGTACTCAAGTTATAAATCAGCAACTTATGATTAAGAACAATCCCCATGGATTCGACCCTTGCTTACTATTTTACTAAACAATTGATCATATTAGTGCAAGGTTTAATAAACACTATTCTGAGTGTATCAAAATTTTGGCACCGTTGCCGGGGATTGTTTTCTTTAATTTATTTGTTACTTGGTTTAATTTTAGTTCTAATTAGTTTTATTTTTCTTGTTTATCCAGGTTTTCTTTTCAATCCGAGCAAAGAGAAATGGCATGGAACTTTATGGTGGATCATCCAACCAATTTGTGCCCATACTTCCAAGAAGATACTTTTCAACAAGCCTATGATTTAAGAGGATTTCAAGGCCAACAAGGATTCCAAGGACAACAGTATGATTTTTTCTCAAACACTTATAATACAGAATAGTGGGATCATACTAGTTATAGCTATTCGAGAAATTATCAAGAAGTTGATCCTTATGCCAAATATAATCATCCATCTGGCTTCAATCAACCATGGCCTCAACACCCAGATCTTTTTCCTCCACCACCTATGACTCGCAACTCAGGTACTTCCTTAGAAGATATTGTCAAATCCATTGCTACTAATACTTTGCAATTTCAATAGGAAAGAAGAGCAAACATCCAGAGTTTGAAAACGCAAACAAGCCAATTGGCTCCACAACTGGTGACTCAAAGCCAGGTTACATCTCTTGAGGATATAGTTAAATCTTTGGCTAATAATTGTTTGCAATTCCAATAGGAAACAAGAACATCCATTAAGAGATTGGAAACACAAATGAGCCAATTGGCTAGTGGCATCGCTGAAGTGGAAGCACAAGGATCTGAAAAACTCCCTTCCCAAACGGTGATTAACCCAAAAGAGAATGCTATTGCTGCAATCTTGAGAAGTAGAGAACAAGTTGAAGAAGCACCAAAAAGAGAAAGGGATTCAACCCTTGAGGATAATCAAGCTACAATCTCAATAGAGAGTACTTTGGGACCTGAGGTAACCTTTAAGATTCCTATTTTTACTAATGTTCCTTCTCCACATTTTCATAGCAGATTTGCAAATTCTAAGAAGGAGGAACATGAAAACGCAAATTCTGGAAACCTTCCACAAAGTACAAGTAAATATACCTCTTCTGGATGCCATTAAACATGTACCAAGATATGCAAAATTCCTCAAAAATCTATGCACCACCGAGAGCAAATTAAAGTGTGATGAGATAATAAGTATGGTGGAGAATGCAACTATTGTTTTGCAAAGAAAGCTTCCTCCAAAACGCAAAGATCCGAGAAGTCTCATGCTTGAGCCAAAAGATCCCAAAAAGCCAAGAAGGTGTATAGGTTAGGTTGAAGACATTAAATCAAGTGCTAATTGTGAGGCAGCCCAATTGATGAAAGCATTGCCAACCTGCCATATCAGATTTGCTTTCTCTTATTTTCTCTCTTTGTTTTGTTATTAATTTTTAGGATTATTTAGGTTTCATTAGTTTGTTTTGTTTTGAGTCTTTAAAATTTTGTTTGTTTGTCTATTTTAGTAACTCGGCTGATGACACTAAACCAAGTTCTTATTGGGAGGCAACCCAATGGATGGAGAACACACATAATAATCAGATTTGCTACTACTTACTCTTCATCATTCTATCTTTTATTGCTTTCTTTTGTTATTTGGATTATTTTGTTTGTAGTTCTTTTCTCTTACACATGATTCTTTTATTTGGGATGATAGTATGACGTTGAGGACAATATAAGAATTAAGTGTGGGGGGAAGAATTTAGGATTTCTTTTATTTTAGGTTGTTTTTATTTGTTTTGGTTTGTTTTGTGTCTTTAATCTTAGTGTGTTTTTAGTTCCTTTCAAAACAATGATGAGATATGAACTGTGTAGATCTAAAACTGCTTTATTAGTGAGAAGAATTTTCATGAGAATTAAGCTTGAATATCATTTTTCATGAACCAATGCTAATATGATATGTTGATTGAGAAAGAAGCTTATTTAGACTTGATGTTTACTTGTATAAACATCCTTTTGAGTATTGAACCTATATGATTGATGCATTATACATACCAATCCAATTTCTTTCTTGTGTGCTCTCATGATAACATGTTTCTCTAGAACTTGCTTTAAACCGTTTGAGACTATATTGATACATAGGACAACATAGATATGATAGAGGTGATGCACTTAAAAGAGCGTATCTTATTTAATCCTTGCACTAAGAAGATCAATTGTTAGGTATAGTAGCTAGCAAGGGTTGAGTCCTTAGGGATTGGGTTTTAATTTATTAGTTATTAGTTTATAACTTCAGTTCAATGAAAATAAAGGAAAAGGGTTTTTTTAAAATAGTTTTAAGTAAAGAAAATCAGAAAAATAAGAATGCAAGTAAGTAAGTAAGTAAGTAAGAAGAAAACAAGTATGAGAAAAGTATGATTAAGAGGTCATTCACTACCACTAGACATCCTTGAGAATCAATTTTAGATCTATCAACATTAATAATCTATCAAAACTATCAATCGTAGATTGACAAGCTCTGTTACCCCAATCTTTCTTTAGTTTCTCGTTAAATAGAACAAGCTCTCTATTTAATCTCTAACCATTTGACAACCTAGAATAAGCTCTATAGATTTAATGTAATAGTAGTTTTATGATGAGAATGATAGGTTGATCTAAGCAACAAACACATAAGCTCGGATTGTTTAATTTAGGTTATATTCCACTTTGCAATTATTGAAAACCAACATAATCATTAATCACAAATTGCCACTTATGAATAGGAAATCAAGACAATTACGGATCAAGACTCCTAAACTAGCATTAGACAATTATCAAGATCTATCTAGTTATACACCTAAACAAATAAAGACAACATCATGAACAATTCTTATAGAAGAACATAAGCAATTTTGATAGAAAATCAATGATAGATAAAATCTGAATATCAATTACACAACTTGTCTAGGATTTTGAAATCACCCTTAACCAAAATGAAATTGAGCCTTGCATAGGCATTATTAACATAAACATGAAACTAAAAAGAAACTAAAAGAATGGAGAAAAACAAGAAGAATATTGATTATTCAGCTTCTAGTTCTTTCAACCTTTCTAAAACAAAAAGAAAATCAGGATACAATGCTATGAATTAGTGTGTTGCGGCTCTCCCCTTATTTCTCTATTTATAAGCACCAACTAGGGCTTCTCCTTGATATTTGCATGTACCTCCTTGAGTACTGAAAGGTGGCTGGCAGCTAAGGCATAATATAAGCTGATTTGCGGCTAAAGTTTAAGTATTATGGAAAGATGTGGCTAGGTCTTTGTGTATTAAGGAAAGAGGGAATACTTGCAGCCAAAGTTTAATTCACCTAAGGAAAGAAATGATGACTTTCGACCAAAGGATATCCTAGAAGGAAAGGTTGTAAGCTTGTGGCCAAAGGTTAATTGAGAAAGAAAAGTTCAAGGAAGCCAAATTGTTCTATTTTGACTAGGAGTAGGTTTAAGGAAATAAAACTTGCCGCTTCTCCTAACTTGACTAGGAGAAGTATGTTTTCAGCTAAGGTATTCTACAAGGGAAGAATTAGGGTAGCCCAAGGTATCTAATAAGGGGTTGGCGGCTAGTTTATATAGGTCCAAATATTTCTTGCCGCTAGGGCTTATTTTGCCATGGGGGTGGCTTTCCAACTAGGGTTTTTAGGTAGACCTAGTATGAGCAGCCACTAGGTTTTATTTATGGAAGGTTCAGGTTAGGTTTAGCCACTTAATGTCTCCTTTATGGGTAGGCAGCTTTCCTTTGTGCTTGAAACTTCATTTCTTGTCCAATTTCAATCTTTTAAACTCCAAAGCAATCCTTATCTTCCAAAACACCTACAAAACACAAAACCATTGTAAACTATCAAGGATTTCAAGAAACTAAGCACAAAGTATAAGGAAATGATATATTAAAATGTATGAAATTAAGCACTTATCAAATTCCCCCACACTTAGGGTTTGCTTGGTAGAGTGGAAAAGTGGAAGGATGGAAAGAGGAGTGTGGAAAAGTGGAAAGAAAATGAATTTTGAGTGTGCTTGGTAAGAAAAAAAAGTGAGAGGAAAGAAAATAGGAAAGATTATCATTTTTCACACCTATTAACAAAAACAAATCACTCCAAATTGGAAAGAAAAAAGGAGAGAAAATGAGAGTGGTATGACTCATCTTAACTTACAATGAGTATAATGCTAAAATAATATACTTTTCATTTTCTTTCCTTTCATTTTTTAACTCTACCAAGCAATGGATGGAAAGAAAATGTAATTTTCTTTCCACTTTTCCATCTTTTCACTTTTCTCCTCCTTTAATTTTTCATCTTTCCAATTTTCTTTCCACTCTACCAAGCAAAGCCTTAGTCTTTTGCTAGTCCTCGAGCAAAATCAAATAGAAACAAGTTAAGAAAACCTAATCTAATACACTTTCAATAAAAATTAGAGACAATCATTGAACAATTCTTATAACTAGTCAATAGCTTAAAGAGTTCACAAAGAATCATGCCTGAATGTAAATAGTTTGAGTTAAGCCAATATTAACATAACATATTGTTGGTGTATGCCCTAGAGCCAATCAGATTGAGCTTGGGATACACAGTCAATAAAGCATACCCTTCACTATGAAGATAGTGATACAAGGTTTTCCTTCATGTTAGTACAATAATAAGGAGTTATTATGAACATGCCTTGCAAAGGAATTATAAAGAGTTATAAATATGAGATCCTTATGCATCAAAACCTTGTTCCTCAAACTTTTCCTGGTCATCGTATTGCCAAGACGGGACATTGGCAATGCTCAAAGACTAGTATATGTTAAGCCTTCTTACTTATGAAGTAAGCAACCGATCTCATACAGGGTGAAGTATGGGATACTTGAGATGACATATAGGTGCTTGTCTATTGGACAAGTTCACTGAACAAGGCCCGCCAAGAGAACTTCATCTGGTAATATCACTCTAGTGTCTATGATAATGTTCTCTTAGTACTAGTCGTGTAAATTAGTCCTCAAACTTGTTATACCAGGTCATCTTGTATGGAGAATGTTATACTTAGATTTCGTCACGAACGGATCCCAAACACGAGGATGCTTATGGTAGGGTGTTATTGGGTATGACATGAACCATACGAAGATGAATGAGTGATCCATAGAGGATTCACCACTCCCTAGGATATTGGAGACATATCTCGTTTGTTCTTGACTACGATTAACTTGATTAAGTCTTTGGCCAAAGCATGATGGATTTAGGAGAAAGTTGTTTCTCTAAATTCATAAGGTTAATCATAAGTTGCGAAGAACTAATATGGATTAACATGAGTAGACACTGCACCATGCTCATGCGCTATCCGGGATATATGGTGAAAGGACCGTATTACACCGATAGGCTGGTTGCTAAAAGGTTCTAAAATGTCACGTTGACTTCACAATATTTGGGTGGTCAAGATGGGTTGCTAGATCCGGCTCTTGATCTATGAAAACAAGTTAATTAGATTAACTTATGTTCATTGCCAACATATTGGGAACCTAGAAGGTCACACACATAAGAACAGATATGTATGGATTAAACATGGTATTCTATTAAGGTAAAACTTAATAGAATAAAAGATCTATATTGAGGACTTGATTGAAGAAGTTCAATTAAGAAATGTTAGGGAGGACCTGGAACCAGGCCCACTGTGGTCTAGCTGTCCGAGCTGGACGCGAAATCGGAACACCGAAACAGCTCCTACATAGCTTTCCCAACAGAAATGGGTTCAGATTGGGAGCAATGCAGCTACAACACCTATTATGCACCCTTGCTCAGATGTTGACACGTGACACAATTTGGATCGTCCGTCAACCTATAAGTAGGCTACCCCTATCCTACTCCAACACATCCCATCTTAGGCCTAAAATTCAGACTAGAGAGAGAAAGTCCCTAACCAGATCAGTTTTCCCTATCTCACTCTACATTTTAAATTTCGGATATCTTAAGTGATCCTATGTCTTTATGTGCCAAACACTTGAGGTGATACTGATTTGAGCGTTGGAGCGAACCCCGGAGGTAAACCTTCGGCGCCCTTCTCACCTCATTGCTTCCTTGCAGGAAACCATCCAACTAGTAAAGATCACTTCGGTCTCGATGAGCCCCGATGTCCCCCAATGTGATCCGATGTGCCACGCACCTCTAGCAGAAGGTTGATCACATCAGTTCCTAAGTGCCTCGTACACTGGGCGAGAGACTAACCACTTCGATTCCCAAGTGCCACACATATCTATTGACTTCGGCCCCCATGTGTCCGATATCCACCTAAGTTCTACTTGCTTTGGCCCAAGCACACCCAACACTTCAGTACTCTAGTGTCCCTCAGTGTTCAGCCTTAGTCTCTGCCACTACAATGACCAGACCTACTCCAGCAGACTCTCACAGTTGCGGACACTGATATTTTCACCCTCAACATTTGGTTCTTTCGTTGAGAGAGCCAATAGAAGTATGGCTCCTAAAAGGAGAGCTGCTGCAAGGTATGGGCCTCGTCAGCCGCCCCGGAGTGATCCAGCTCCCAAGAGAGGAAGAAGAGCGCATGCTCTTCCGGCCTCAAGGACTTCACATCCAAAGACTAATGTTGAGGCCACACGAATGTCTGGTAGACGCCCTTCTCAAGGCAATAGGAAGGAGGTAGCACGACTACCCCCTAGGTTAGACACCAAGGGGGACTTAGGGAGGATGACAGCCTCGACCAACTGAGGAATGATGTCCGTAACCTAATTGAAGTGGTAAGGGAATTGGCCTCCAAAAACCCTCCATATGGGGAAGATGCCCCCGCTGTAAACAACACAAGAGAAGAGAGCTTAGACGGATGAGACTTGAGAACTTGAGAGTTCTCTCTTCATAGAAACGTCACCAAGTATCTCGCTCATCCCTTTCGAGCTTCTGGTGTAAAGCGAGGAAGCCAGCCTGGCTGAGAGAAGACAATGTTCGCCCATCTCCCGGACCTAAGGGAAGGCTTAATGCTAGACGTGACATCTGGAGCTCAACAAAAAGCTTGTCGAAGAGGACGAGAGAGAAGTAGTCGACTTGAGAGAGAAGTTGGGAAGACAAAGAAACCTCTAGAACTTTGATCGAAAATGGGAAGACATGAGAACAAAGATGGAAGATATGGAGCGACGAATGGTGACCAATGTGTCGCTCTTCGATCTTGAAGCTCTAGGAAACTTTCCATTTACATCAAAAATTGACGCCGCTAAACCATCACATGGATTCAAACTTCCCACAATGGAGTCCTACGATGGCACTTCAAATCCTATAGACCACTTGGAGATGTTTCACACAAACATGTCCATCCAAGGTGCTAATGACACAATCATGTGTAAAGCCTTTCGGCTGATGCATTCAAAAGAGTGTATCTTATTTAACCTTACACTTAAAAAGAATCAATTGTAAAGTATAGTGATTAGCAAGGGTCGAGTCCTCAGGGATTGGGTTTTAGTTTATAAGTTAATAGTTTAAAACTTAAATTCAAGAACAATAAAAGAAAAGTGTATTTTGAGATCTGATTTAAACTAAAGTTAACAATAAGAACGTGAAAATAAGTAATTAAGAAGAATCAAATATGAAAAATATGGTTAAGGTCTCATTCTCCACCACTAGACATCATTAAGAATCAATTTCATATCTATCAACATTAATTAGCTATCAAAGTTAACAACCGTAGATAACAACAAGCTCTGTTACCCCAATCTTTCCTTAGTTTGTCGTTAAATAGAACAAGCTCTCTATTTAACCTCTAACTATCAAACAACCTAGAATAAGCTCTCTAGGTTCAATTTAATAGCAGCTTTATGATGAGAAAGATAGGTTGATCTAAGCAACAAACACATAAGCTCGGATTGTTCAACTTAGGTTATGTTCCACTTTGCAATTATTGAAAACTTACCATAATCATTAATCACAAATTGCTACTTATGAATAGGAAATCAAGAAAATTACACGGATCAAGACTCCTAAACTAGCATTAGATAATTATCAAGATCTATCTAGCTGATCACCCTAAATAAATCAAAACATCATCATGAACAATTTTAATGGAAGAACACAATCAACTTTGATAGAAAACTAATGATAGATAAATCTGAAAATTAATTACAAAACTTGTCTAGGGCTTTGAAATCATCCTTAACCAAAGAAGTTTAGCCTAACATAAGCATGCATAATATATACATAACACTAAAAAGAAAAATAAAAGAATGGAGAAGAATAAAAAGAATAATGATGATCCCTTGAGTCTCCTCAAAAAATGTCTAGTTTGTGGCTCAAAAGATGGTATTTATAGAGCTTTAAAACCCTGAGAATAAGTCCTTGCTGCCTAAGTAAGCCTGGAGGTGCAAAAATCACGTATTTGCCTCTCTCTTTTTTTTTTTTTTTTTAATTTTTTTTTTCAGATTTGCGATTAGGGTTTTTCTGGCCGCAGGGTTATTTAAGGAGATCTTCTAGCACCATTTTGAATGCCCATTTCTTATCCGATTTGGGCCCATAATATATCGTTGGAAAGATGATCAAGTCAACTTCAAAAGTCAAGAGTAAGTTTCTTCAAATAAAGAATCTAACATCATGTTTTCCTTACAACAAGCTTGATGCACCCAAAAGAGTGTATCTTATTTAACCTTGCACTAAAAATATAAATTGTAAGTATAGTAGTTAGCAAGGGTCGAGTCCTCAGGGATTGGGTTTTAGTTTATAAGTTAATAGTTTAAAACTTAAATTCAAGAACAATAAAAGAAAAGGGGTTTTTGAAGCCAGATTTAAACTAAAGTAAATAATAAGAAGAAGATGCAAGGCGGTATAACCAGCCAATAAAAATATATATACTAAATTAGGCGGTATAACCAGCCAATAAAAATATATATACTAAATTAGGCGGTATAACCAGCCAATAAAAGTAAAACAAAGTTAATATACAAATTAGGCGGTATAACCAGCCAATAAAAATAAATATACTTTTAAAAATAAGCAAACTAGAAAAGTAAGAAAACAAGTAAGTAAGAAGAATCAAATATGAAAAATATGGTTAAGGTTTCATTCTCCACCACTAGACATCATTAAGAATCAATTTCAGATCTATCAATATCAACCAACTATCAAAGTTAACAACCGTAGATAACAACAAGCTCTGTTATCCCAATCTTTCCTTAGTTTGTCGTTAAATAGAACAAGCTCTCTATTTAATCTCTAACCATTAAACAACCTAGAATAAGCTCTCTAAATTCAATTTAATGGCAGCTTTATGATGAGAAAGATAGGTTGATCTAAGCAACAAACACATAAGCTCGGATTGTTCAACTTAGGTTATGTTCCACTTTGCAATTATTGAAAACTTGACCATAATCATTAATCACAAATTGCCACTTATGAATAGGAAATCAAGACAATTACACGGATCAAGACTCCTAAACTAGCAATAGATAATTATCAAGATCTATCTAGTTGTACACCTAAACAAATCAAGACAACATCATGAACAATTCTTGTAGAAGAACATAAGCAACTTTGATAGAAAATTAATGATAGATAGAATCTGAAAATCAATCACAAAACATGTCTAGGGCTTTGAAATCACCCTTAACCAAATAGAAGTTTAGCCTAGCATAGGCATTATAAACATAAACATAAAATTAAAGAAAATCTAAGAAGAAAATAAAAGAAAGAAAGAAGAAGAGGAAGAATATTAATTATCCAACCTCTTGCTCTCTCTAAAGAAAAAGAAAACTAGAGAAAAGAAAGAAAACTAGAGAAAAGAAAGAAGAAGAAAACTTAGAGAATTTTATTAAAATGGCTAATATCCTACCTATGTACAATATGATCTCTACAATCATCCAAGGCCCTCTATTTATACACATTTTGGAAGGCTAAATGACAATAGACAAGCTTTACAAATTACAAAGGTAGGTATAATAGGTGGGTGAATTTTTCTAACAATTTTCGTCATATTGTATGACAATTTTGATCAGCCAACTTTATGGTCGATTTCGTCAATGTTGGAGGCCTGATCTGATCACATGGTCTTCTAGAAAAAGGTTCCCCTATCAGTTACGGATCCATAGCCGTTGGAATCAGCTCATTTGCTGATGTGGATAAGCAGATATGGGCAAAATACGAAAACATGTCAGCACAGACGTCATTGCACATCAGCCAACTTGATGGTCGATTTCGTCAATATTAGAGGCCTGATCTGATCATATGGTCTTCTAGACAAAGGTTCCCGTATCAGTTACGGATCCATAGCCATTGGAATCAGCTCATTTGCTGATGTGGATAAGCAGATATGGGCAAAATACGAAAACAGGTCAGCACAGACGTCATTGCACATCAGCCAACTTGATGGTCGATTTCGCTAGGGAAAACGACTCCGTTTCAAGAAGTATAAAACATGAAAAAGATAGATATGCCTCTTAGCTTTGCACGGATACAAATTTCAGCCTTATTGCTTCCGTGAAACTCCAGATATAGCTGATATGGAAAAATGTGTCGGAACTGGAACTGAATTGGATTTGCCCTTAATTCTAGTAATCTGAAATCACTCAAAGAAACTTGTGAAAAACACCAAATTACATAAAAATATAAAAGATCATAAACACAATTAGACTAAACAATAATAACTCGTATTTGACACAAAACAATAATAAAACATAACTAAAAACTATATAATTATACGAGTTATCACACCCCCACACTTAGATTGTTGCTAGTCCCTAGCAACGACTCAATAAAAATAAAATAAGAAAATCTAATCTAATCCACTTTCGTAGGAAATCACGGTGGCACTTAGCATGTGACACAAGCCTTTAAACCCCTAGGTGTCCCTAGTGGACGAGTTTAGTCTCGTGAGGGTTTACTAGAACGATACCCACAAACATTGAAAAATTAAAATATAAATAAACTTCATATAAATAAACTACATATACTAAAAATATTTACTCCTAATCCTTTCAATACAAATTAGAGACAATATTTGAACAAGTCTTATAAACTAATCAATAGCTTAAAAAATTTCACAAAAAATCATGCTTGAATGTAAATTGTTTGAGTTAAGCCAATATTAGCATAACATATCTCAATCAAAATAGTGCATGTTCAAATTTAATCTCAACTTCTCACATGGGATACTCTCTTGATTTTCACTCTTTAAAGTAGTGGTAAAGTGTTTACACTCAATCAATCTCATGAAAACACTTCTACCATATGCTTGCTTGTCCACCTATTCTCCACTAAAAGATCATGCAACTTCATAAATCAAGAGGTCTTTAATCAAGGTTGTAATGGGGCCAAGGGGTTTGTAATGTGGTTGAAGAACAAAAGGATAAAGATATCACAAAGGTTCCAAAGAGTTCATAAAGTTTAGAGACATAAAAAGATTATACAAAGAAACTTCTCAAAACTCTTTACAAGTACATAGTCACCTAGGCCGGATATTCATGTTGGGCCTTTTCTTCATTCTAAACAACTTTGTAACATCTTTTTCTTTTTCCACAAATTCAAGAGATGATTCATTTTTTTTTTTATATAGGAATGTATTTGCCAGTATTCCATTTCTTTTTCTCTTAACTTTTCTTTTCTTTTCCCCCCACACTTATTTCTTGTTTCTAACCAAAAAAAATATCCCTTGTCTTTGCAACTTGTCTCAAATCATGCTAATTCATCTTTGGAACAAAGGTAAAGATATAAGTATATTTAGGTTAGGGACAAGTTATGGTTACCAAAGAGATAGCTTATTCAATGTAGGCTCAAATTGGTTCACTAAGGGTGTGTTCTCTTGGAACATCAATAAGGGATGGTTGTTTGGCCCTGGCTAAAAATCCTAATGCCTCTATCATATTCATGTTGTCACATGCATCAATATAGTCTCAAACGGTTTAAAGCAAGTTCTAGAGAATCATGTAATCATAAGAGCACTCAAGAAAGAAATTAGATTGATTTGTATAATGCATCAATCATTTTAGGCTCAAAAACTCACAAGAATGATTATACAAGTCAGATTAAGTCTAAACATGCTTCTTTCTCAATCAACATATCATATTAACATTGGCTCATAAAAAGGTTGACATCAAGCTCAATTCTCATGAAAATCTTCTCACTAATAAATATGTTTTAGACTTATGCAATTCATATCTCATCATTGTATTAAAAAGGAACTAAAACACACTAAAAAATAATAATAATAATAAAGACTCATAAAAAAAAAATAGTAGATAAAAATAAAAGAAATCCTAAATCATTCCCCCCACACTTAATTCTTACATTGTCCTCAATGTAAGTCTATTAACCCAAATGAAAGAATCATGTGTAAGAGAAAAGAACTAATAACATAAGAATAGTAATAACTAGACTCAAAACAAAACAAACTCATGCAACCTAAATAATCCTAAAATACTAAACAAAAATTAACAAGTAAACGTAAAAAGATTAAAATCAAACTGACAAGGTATGTCTCAAGTCTCCCTTACTCAGACCTTGTTCAGAATGAATACTTCTAAATTGCTTAAAACACAACAAACTCTTTTTTTTTTTTTTTGAAAAGAAGAAATCAAACTGACAAGGTATGTCTCAAGTCTCCCTTACTCAGACCTTGTTCAGAATGAATACTTCTAAATTGCTTAAAACACAACAAATATATTTTTTTTTTTTTAAGAAGGTAAAATTTAGGAGATATTACCTGTAGAGGTTGCTAACCACTTATTATAACTGAGACACAACAAACAAAATGTTAGATAATGTCACAAAGACAAAGTGCAATCCACTCCTTGCTCGTCCATATCTCTTTTTCTTTTTCCGAGCGTTTGCGAAACAACCGTAGCAGATAAATACTCATAAGCTTGGAGCTTTTTGAGTAAATCTTCAATGGTTGTAGCAGAAATTATGGTTCTCCTTGCCTCTGAAAACATGAATCCATTATCCACAGCATTATCTAAATATGAAAGCAAATTACTAAAATAACCATTAATATTAAGCAAACCAATGGGTTTCTTATTTGTGACCAAAGATGACCAAGAAGCCACGCAAGCTATTTCTTCCAATGTACCCAGACCTCCTGGTAAAGCAATGAATGCATCGGCAGAATGGTACATGATTGTTATCCGTTCAGGGATACTCCAGACTTGTATTTCCTTACCCAAGGTAGGTCCAAAAAAATCTGTGAATAGTTTTGGCACGATTCCTAGAACTGGACTTCCTCCGGCGTGTGCTGCTGTAGCGACTGCTCCCATTAAACCCGTACTACCGCCTCCATAAATCAACTGGATCTTTTGTTGGGCAAGTATTACTCCAACTCTTATGGCTTCATCAGCGAATATGTTATTTTTCCCTGGATAAGCACCTCCAAAAACACAAATTTTTTTAATGCGTTGGGACGAAGTACTTTCCATTTTTTTTTTCTTTTTTTTCGAGTGCCTGAAAGAGAATGAGTACATGGTGTAATATATAGAGGACTGAGTAGTGAATCAGACAAGAATAATAATGTCGCCGAAAGTGTATCTGACCTGTCAGAAGAAAATGTTAACCTAACAAAAGATTTTTGCGTGATTTCAGGAAGAAAATCAAAAAGAGAAGAAAAATCAACCGTAAAAGTCAAGAGTAATAATGTCGCCGAAAGTGTATTTGACCTGTCAGAAGAAAATGTTAACCTAACAAAAGATTTTTGCTTGATTTCAGGAAGAAAATAAAAAAGAGAAGAAAAATCAACCGTAAAAGACAAATAAAAAAAATGAGAATAATTACACAAATCGAATAACACGTAAATTAAACCGAAATAAAGTTATTGCAAATCAAACCAAAAGCTGAGAAGTCATTTATTGTAGTTGTGATTGTGGCTCACATCTTCCTCTGGTTTTACGTCCAGAAACGGCTTAAACGCCTTCTATGAGTCGAGGATATGCTTCCCATCCAGTTTTCTTACAAGCTGGCAAACAGGGTCTTTTAACATCAGATTCCCAAGATGTTGCCATTCCCTTTGGAATTGCGGCCATAAATCAAGAATTTCTCTTTGTACGTCTCCACTAGGATGCGTCTCAAGAGAAAGTTGGATATTACCCAAATTCTCCTTACTCAGTCCATCCTTAATGAATTCAATTTTATCATCTCGATTAGAGGAAGGAATCCCAATAGAACGACATTTACCGTTACACGTCCATCGTGCACATTTGTGGCAGTTTGAACTCATGCGCTTTGCTCGTCGCTTCTTTGCAAAAGTGCTTCTACCTGTACCTGGTAAATGCAAAACAGGAAGATATTCATCTTCACGTACCTTGGCTTCAATTATCCAACGTATGTCTTCAGGAATCCCTTTGTGCATAAGCATTCTTAATCTTTCAAGTCGAACTTGGTAAAGCTTCAGTAAAATATTTCGAGGAAAAGGAGGAAATCGTTTCTGCAATCTTGTGAGAATATCATCCATCCTGAAAAAAAATGAAAGAGAAATTGAAAGAGAAATTTATATACAATATCAGTTTTGTGGGTAGCTGATGGAACCGATTTAAATAATCACGGAGTACCGTTATCCGCCATTTAACCGGGGTTAAAAAAAATTATATTTACATCTAGTGTTTTTCAAAACAAGGATCAGAAAGAAAAACAACATAAAAAGACTCAAAAACAAAACACTCTAAATAAAATCCTAAATTCTTCCCCCCACACATAATTCTTACATTGTCATTAATGTAATGCTATTATCCCCCAATGCAAGAATTATATGTAAGAGAAAAGAACTATTAAACAAAAGAAACTTATGCAGCCTAAATGAACTTAAAAACAGTAAACACAATTAACAAAGAAACATAAGAAATAAAAATAAAAACAATAAAAATAATAAAAGAAAAAGGAAAAGAAAGAGAAAGCAAATCTGAATATGGAAGGTTGGCAATTTCATCTTTAATTGGGCTGCCTTCCCAATTAACACTTGAGTTAGTGTTTTGAATCTAACCAACACCCCTTCTTGGCTTTTTAGGCTTGTCAGGCTCATGCATGAAATTTCCCAAATTTATGCGTTTGAGAGGAAGCTTTCTTTGCACAATAGTGGATGCATTCTCCATTACAAGTATTATTCCATCATCCTTGGTGGTGCATATCTCATCGAGGAATGGTGCATCTTTTGGTACTTGTTGAATGACATCCACAAACAAACTGTTTAAGGTTTCCAGCGTGTCTTGTTCATGTTCATCCTCTTTGAACTTTGCGAATCTACTAGGAAAAGGTGGAGAAGAAACATTAGTAAAAATTGGAATCTCAAACGTTACCTCAGGTGCCGAAATACTCTTATTTGGATCATTGGCTTCATTATCCTCAAGAATAGAATTCATCTCTAATTTTGTCTCATCCTCATCTTGTTCCTCATTCCTCAAGGTCACAATAGTAGTATTCTCCTTTGGGTTAATCATTGTTTGGGCAGGGAGTTCTTCAGATCTTTGTGCTACCCATCCCACCATACTACTAGTCAATTGGATCATTTGCTTTTCCAAACTCTGGATGCTTGCCCTTGTTTCCTGTTGAAATTGCAATGTATCAGTAACAAGAGAATAGACAAGATCTTCTAAAGAAGTACCTGAGTTTTGAGTCATATGTGGTGGTTGAAAAAGATCTGGTTCTTGGGACCATGATTGATTGAAGCTAGATGGATGAGTGTAATTGGCATAAGGATCTACTTCTTGGTAATTTTTCGAGTAGCCATAATTAGTATGATCCCACCATCCCTCATGGTAAGTGTTTGAGTAATGATCATACTGTTGGTCTTGGAACACTTGATGGCCTTGACATCCTCCCATGGCAAATTGTTGAACTGGGAAGGTGAGATTGGCTTGTTGATTCTCCATGTTCATGTATGCCACCAACTCTTCAAGTGTTAGATTGCTCAATTCCATCGTCTTTTTTTTTTTTTCAAAATTTGATCAGAAAAACCCGTATGTACAAGAAAATAAAACTCATTAGAACTGAAAATAAGAATAAACCAAGTAACAAATAAACTAAAGAAAACAATCCCCGGCAACGGCGCCAAAATTTTGATGCACCCAAAAGAGTGTATCTTATTTAACCTTGCACTAAAAATATAAATTGTAAGTATAGTAGTTAGCAAGGGTCGAGTCCTCAGGGATTGGGTTTTAGTTTATAAGTTAATAGTTTAAAACTTAAATTCAAGAACAATAAAAGAAAAGGGGTTTTTGAAGCCAGATTTAAACTAAAGTAAATAATAAGAAGAAGATGCAAGGCGGTATAACCAGCCAATAAAAATATATATACTAAATTAGGCGGTATAACCAGCCAATAAAAATATATATACTAAATTAGGCGGTATAACCAGCCAATAAAAGTAAAACAAAGTTAATATACAAATTAGGCGGTATAACCAGCCAATAAAAATAAATATACTTTTAAAAATAAGCAAACTAGAAAAGTAAGAAAACAAGTAAGTAAGAAGAATCAAATATGAAAAATATGGTTAAGGTTTCATTCTCCACCACTAGACATCATTAAGAATCAATTTCAGATCTATCAATATCAACCAACTATCAAAGTTAACAACCGTAGATAACAACAAGCTCTGTTATCCCAATCTTTCCTTAGTTTGTCGTTAAATAGAACAAGCTCTCTATTTAATCTCTAACCATTAAACAACCTAGAATAAGCTCTCTAAATTCAATTTAATGGCAGCTTTATGATGAGAAAGATAGGTTGATCTAAGCAACAAACACATAAGCTCGAATTGTTCAACTTAGGTTATGTTCCACTTTGCAATTATTGAAAACTTGACCATAATCATTAATCACAAATTGCCACTTATGAATAGGAAATCAAGACAATTACACGGATCAAGACTCCTAAACTAGCAATAGATAATTATCAAGATCTATCTAGTTGTACACCTAAACAAATCAAGACAACATCATGAACAATTCTTGTAGAAGAACATAAGCAACTTTGATAGAAAATTAATGATAGATAGAATCTGAAAATCAATCACAAAACATGTCTAGGGCTTTGAAATCACCCTTAACCAAATAGAAGTTTAGCCTAGCATAGGCATTATAAACATAAACATAAAATTAAAGAAAATCTAAGAAAATAAAAGAAAGAAAGAAGAAGAGGAAGAATATTAATTATCCAACCTCTTGCTCTCTCTAAAGAAAAAGAAAACTAGAGAAAAGAAAGAAAACTAGAGAAAGGAAAGAAGAAGAAAACTTAGAGAATTTTATTAAAATGGCTAATATCCTACCTATGTACAATATGATCTCTACAATCATCCAAGGCCCTCTATTTATACACATTTTGGAAGGCTAAATGACAATAGACAAGCTTTACAAATTACAAAGGTAGGTATAATAGGTGGGTGAATTTTTCTAACAATTTTCGTCATATTGTATGACAATTTTGATCAGCCAACTTTATGGTCGATTTCGTCAATGTTGGAGGCCTGATCTGATCACATGGTCTTCTAGAAAAAGGTTCCCCTATCAGTTACGGATCCATAGCCGTTGGAATCAGCTCATTTGCTGATGTGGATAAGCAGATATGGGCAAAATACGAAAACATGTCAGCACAGACGTCATTGCACATCAGCCAACTTGATGGTCGATTTCGTCAATATTAGAGGCCTGATCTGATCATATGGTCTTCTAGACAAAGGTTCCCGTATCAGTTACGGATCCATAGCCATTGGAATCAGCTCATTTGCTGATGTGGATAAGCAGATATGGGCAAAATACGAAAACAGGTCAGCACAGACGTCATTGCACATCAGCCAACTTGATGGTCGATTTCGCTAGGGAAAACGACTCCGTTTCAAGAAGTATAAAACATGAAAAAGATAGATATGCCTCTTAGCTTTGCACGGCTACAAATTTCAGCCTTATTGCTTCCGTGAAACTCCAGATATAGCTGATATGGAAAAATGTGTCGGAACTGGAACTGAATTGGATTTGCCCTTAATTCTAGTAATCTGAAATCACTCAAAGAAACTTGTGAAAAACACCAAATTACATAAAAATATAAAAGATCATAAACACAATTAGACTAAACAATAATAACTCGTATTTGACACAAAACAATAATAAAACATAACTAAAAACTATATAATTATACGAGTTATCAAAGCTCCAGAGGTCAAATCTGCATGATTGCTTTTCAAACAGAAATTGATATTTTTGACTCCCAAGTCTTCTTCCATCTTGTGATTATGATTTTGTAAGCTCTTTACCATCATTATTGACATCTTTTGAATTCATTCTCCTTATTGTACCTAAAATTCAAAAACATAATATAAGTAAACAAGATAAAGATCGAAAACATAACAAAAACTAAAGGTAGAAAGGCATTAAATGTATATTTTATGAGCTTATCAAATACCCCCACACTTAGCTTTTTGCTAGTCCTCGAGCAAAACAAAATAAAAATAAAATAAGAAAATCTAATCCACTTTCGTAGGAAATCACGGTGGCACTTAGCATGTGACACAAGCCTTTAAACCCCTAGGTGTCCCTAGTGGATAAGTTTAGTCTCGTGAGGGTTTACTAGGACGATACCCGCAAACATTTTAGACATAAGAAAAACTAAAAAAAAATAATAATAATTACAACTAATCCTTCCAATATAAATTAGAGATAATCATTGGACAAGTCTTATAAACTAATCAATAGCTTAAAGAAATTCACAAAAAATCTTGCTTGAATGTAAATAGTTTGAGTTAAGCCAATATTAACTTAACATATTTCAATCAAAATAGTGCATATTCAAACTTAATCTCAACTTCTCACATGGGATACTCTCCTGATTTTTGCTTTTTAAAGTAGTGGTAAAGTGTTTACACTCAATCAATCTCATGAAAACACTTCTACCATATGCTTGCTTGTCCACCTATTCTCCACTATTTAGATTATACAACTTCATAAATCAAGAGGTCTTTATTCAAGGTTGTAATGGGGCCAAAGGATTATAATGTGGTTAAAGAACAAAAGGATAAAGATATCACAAAGGTTCCAAAGAGTTCATAGAGTTTAGAGACATAATAAGATCATACAAATAAAACTTCTCAAAGCACATAATAACATAGGCTAAATATTCATGTTGAGCCTTTGCTTCATTCTAACCAACTTTGTAACATCTTTTTCTTTAGTTTAACTAGAAGTTCAAGAGATGATTTTTTTTTTCTTTCAATATGGGAATGTATTTGGCAATGATCCCTTTCTTTTTCTCTTGACTTTTTTTTTCTTTTCTTCCCCCACACTAATCTTTTGTTTCCAACCCAAATTTTCAACTAAAAATGTCCCTTGTTTTTTGCAATATGTCTCAAAATATATAATCCATCTTTAGAACAAGGGTGAGGATATAAGTATATTTAGGCTAGGTGTAAGTCGTGGTTACCAATAAAATATCGTATTTAATGTAGGTTCAAATTGGCTCACTAGTGGGGATGTTCTCTTGGAACATTAATAATGGATGGCTGTTTGGCCCTGGTTATAATCCTAATGCCTCTATCATATTCATGTTATCACATGTATCAATATAGTCTCAAACGGTTAAAGCAAGTTCTAGAGAATCATGTAATCATAAGAGCACTCAAGAAAGAAATTAGATTGATATGTATAATGCATCAATCATATAAGCTCAAAAACTCATAAGGATGATTATACAAGTCAATATCAAGTCTAAACATGCTTCTTTCTCAATCAACATATCATATCAACATTGGCTCATAAAAATTAGTATCAAGCTTAATTCTCATGAAAATCTTCTCACTAATAACCAGTTTAGACCTATGCAATTCATATCTCATCATTGTATTAAAAAGGAACTAAAACACACTAAATCACACTAATAATAATAATAATAATAATAATATTAAAGACTCATAACAAAACAAAACAAACTCATGCAACATAAATAATCCTAAAATACTAAACAAACAATTAACAAATAAACATAAAAAATAAAAATAAAAATAATAAAAGGTAAAGGAAAAGAAAGAGAAAGCAAATCTGAATATGGCAGGTTGAAAATTTCATCTTTAATTGGGCTGCCTTCCCAATTAACACTTGAGTTAGTGTTTTGAACCTAACTGTATAGGATTTGCAAGATCATACAAGAAACTTTCTGAATTTGTGTGTTTTGTAGGGTGTTTTCTTTTCACAATAGTGGATGCGTTCTCCATTGCAAGTATTATTCCATCATCCTTTGTGGTGCATAGCTTGTCACGGAATGGTGCATATTTTGGTATTTGTTGAATGGCATCACAAACAAGTTGTTTAAAGTATCCGGCATGTGTTGTTCATGTTCTTCCTCCTTGAACTTTGCAAATCTACTAGGAAAAGGTGGAGAAGAAACACTAGTAAAAAGTGGAACCTTAAACATTACCTGAGGTGCCGAAGTACTTTCTTTTGGAATTGAAGCTTCATTATCTTCAATAGTTGAATCCATCTTTAGTTCTTTCTCATCCTCGGGGTTCCCTTGGATTTTCTGATTCATCCTCAAGTTGTGTGGCACTAACACCCTCCTTTGGATCAATCATCGATTGGGAAGGGAGTGCTTGAGATCTTTGTGCTACTAATTCCACCGTACTACTAGCCAATAGGCTCATTTGCCTTTCCAAACTCTGGATACTTGCCTTTGTATCCCTTGTTTCCTGTTGAAGTTGCAGAGTATTAATAACAAGAAAATTGACAAGTTCTTCTAAAGAATTACCTGAGTTTTGAGGTGGTGGCTCAAAAAGATCTTGTTTTTGATCCCATGGTGGATTGAAGACAATTTGATTAGTGTAATTAGCATAAGGATCTACTTCTTGATAATCTCCTGAGTAGCCATAATGAGTATGATTCCACCATCCGTCATTGTAAGTGTTTGGGAAAGCATCATACTGTTGTCCTTGGAACCCTTGATGGCTTTGGTATTCTCCCACATCATAGACTGGTTCAAAATTATCTTTTTGGTAGTATGGGCACCAATTGGTTGGATGATCCATCATGAAGCACACTCCACGCTGCCTTGATTGTTGAATCTTACTTATGGCCACTTGTTGAACTATGGAGATAAGATTGTCTAGTTGGTTCTGAAGGTTCTGAAGTTTTGATGTAGCACCTGCCATCTCTTCTTGCTTGAAATTTGAAAAGGAAAACCTGTATGTAAAAGAAAAATAAAATTAATTACAACTGAAAATAAGAATAAACCAATAAACTAATAAACTAAATAAAGCAATCCCCGGCAACGGCGCCAAAAACTTGATGCACTCAAATGAGTGTATCTTATTTAACCTTACACTTAAAAAGAATCAATTGTAAAGTATAGTGATTAGCAAGGGTCGGGTCCTCAGGGATTGGATTTTAGTTTATAAGTTAATTGTTTAAAACTTAACTATAACTTCAAGAGAGAATGCCAATGCTATAACTTTAAGAAGTGGGAAACAGCTAGAGACACCACAAAAGGGTAGTTCTCAAGGGGAGAACAACACCATGTCATCCTCTTCACATCCCAATGAGCCACTAAAAAAGGTAACTCCTAAACCATCTTTTCTTTCTTATATAACTCCTCCACCTTTTCCTAGCAGGTTAAGCAAAGTCCAAGAAGGAGGAGCAAGAGAAGGAAATTTTGGAAACCTTCCCAAAAGTAGAGGTGAACATTCCTTTACTAGATGCTACCAAGCAAGTGCTAAGATATGCCAATTTTCTAAAAGACTTGTGCACATATAAACGGATGTTGAAAGGGAATGAGAAGTTAAGTGTGGGGGAGAATGTGTCAGCTGTTCTTCAAAAGAAACTCCCACCTAAATGCAATGATCCATGTATGTTTACCATTCCTTGTAAGATAGGCAACACCAGGTTTGAGAGTGCTATGCTAGATCTAGGGGCATCTATTAATGTCATGCCATATTCAATTTATGCTTCATTGAATCTAGGACCATTAGAGGAAACCGGTGTTATAATAAAACTTGCTGACCGTTCTAACACTTACACAAGAGGAGTTGTAGAAGACGTTATTGTACAGGTTAATGAATTGATTTTTCCCGCTAACTTTTATGTTATTGAGATGGAAGATGAGATGTCTTCTAATCCCACACCTATTCTATTAGGGAGAGCATTCTTGAAAATAGCAAGAACTAAAATAGATGTAGATGATGGCACTTTAACTATGGAATTTGATGGTGAAATAATTCGCTTTAACATTGTTGAGGCCATGAGATATTCTAGTGATGTGCATTCTGTTTTTTATATTGATATGATTGACTCACTAGTGCAGCAAGCTTATGAGCTAGATGGTGAAGATAGTTTGGAGATAATCCTTAGCAAACATTTCGAAATAGGGAATGCTAAAGGGGAATTAGCTTTGAGTGACCATGTGGAAGGGGCACTAGAATCTTTACACTCGCTGCCACCTAAAGATGCAAGGTTTGATGTTTCATTTATTGATATGCCTTTATCTAATGAGAAACGTCTACCTTCCATTTTGCAGGCACTAATTTAGAGTTGAAACCACTACCGGACCACTTGAAATATGTGTTCTTAGATGAAAAGGACACACTACCGTCATCATTGCCAAATAGCTCACACCTTTGTAAGAAGAACGACTTATCCAGGTGCTTAGAGAGCAAAAAATAGCAATTGGTTGGTCAATTGCCAATATCAAGGGAATAAGCCCATCCATGTGCATGCACCGGATTTTGTTAGAGGAAGGGTCAAAACCAACAAGAGAGGCACAAAGAAGATTGAACCCTCCTATGACGGAGGTTGTGAAAAAAGAGATACTGAAGCTCCTAGATGTTGGAGTGATCTATCCTATCTCGGATAGCAAATGGGTGAGCCCGGTGCAAGTGGTTCCAAAGAAATCAGGTGTAACGGTGGTAACAAATAATGAGAATGAACTTGTTCCTACTAGGATTCAAACAGGGTGGCGAGTTTGTATTGATTATTGAAAACATAATTCCAGAACTCACAAAGACCACTTTTCTTTACCTTTTATTGATCAAATGCTTGAAAGGTTAGTTGGATATTCTCATTATTGTTTTCTTGATGGTTTTTCAGGTTATAATCAGATTGCCATTGC
Source organism: Fremontodendron californicum (assembly GCA_030761205.1). Taxonomy (NCBI): domain Eukaryota; kingdom Viridiplantae; phylum Streptophyta; class Magnoliopsida; order Malvales; family Malvaceae; genus Fremontodendron; species Fremontodendron californicum. The sequence continues at coordinate 21,629,092 of JAULJL010000018.1, read as the reverse complement.
TCCGGAGGACCAAGAGAAAACAACATTCACTTGTCCATTTGATACTTTTGCATATCGGCGTATGCCATTTGGTCTTTGTAATGCACCATCTACATTCCAATGGTGTATGGTTAGCATATTTTAAAATTATGTAGAGAACATCATAGAAGTGTTTATGGATGATTTTAGTGTCTATGGTGACTCTTTTGATAGATGTCTAGAGAACCTTACACTTGTACTTGAAAGATGCATGGAAATTAACCTTGTTTTGAATTGGGAAAAATGTCACTTTATGGTAGAACAAGGAATAGTTTTAGGCCATGTTATTTCTTCTAGAGGGATAAAGGTTCATAAATCTAAAATAGATATTATGCATTCTTTTCCACCACCCACAAATGTGAGAGAGGTTCATTCTTTTCTTGGACATGCAGGTTTCTATAGGAGATTTATCAAAGACTTCTCAAAGATCACATTACCTCTTTGCAAGCTACTACAAAAAGATGTGGTTTTCCACTTTGATGATAAATGCAAAGAGGCGTTTGAAACTTTGAATGGACTCTTGACATCAGCTCCTATCATGCAACGACCATATTGGAATGTACCTTTTGAAATCATGTGTGATGCTAGTGACTATGCCATTGGAGCTGATTTAGGCCAACGGGTTGGCAAAGCCTCACATGCCATTTATTTTGCCTCCCAAACTCTTAATGATGCTCAATTAAACTATTCCACTACTGATAAAGAACTTTTGGCTGTTGTATTTGCTTTAGAAAAATTTCGATCTTATTTAATTGGTGCTAAATTTATTATATTTTTTGACCATGCAGCCCTTAGGTACTTACTCACTAAGAAGGAGGCCAAACCAAGGTTGATTAGATGGATACTTCTCTTACAAGAGTTTGATTTGGAGATAAAAGATAAGAGAGGTAGTGACAACCTGGTTGCGGACCATCTTAGCCATTTAGTTCATGAAGAGGATGCACTACCCTTGAATGAGAACTTTCTGGATGAGCAACTTCTTTTTATAAGTACAACAACTCCTTGGTATGCCGATATTGTTAGTTACTTAGTTACCAAGAAGTTGCCACAAGAGTTGATAAGATCAAGAGTGATGCCAAATACTACATATGGGATGATCCTTACATTTGGAAGCATTGCTCTGATCAGATTATAAGAAGTTGTGTACTAGAATCTGAATTTCAATCTATTCTCACCTTTTGTCACTCTTATGCATATGGAGGACACTTTGTATCCAAAAGAATAGCCATGAAAGTTCTTGATTCTGGATTTTATTGGCCTACTATGTTCAAAGATGCATACCTCTTTTGCAAGTCATGTGATCGTTGCCAAAGAATAGGTAACTTAGGTGCTAGAAATCAAATGCCTCAAACTCCAATACTTATTGTTGAAAATTTTCATGTATGGGGCATGGATTTCATGGGACCTTTTCCTTCTTCTTTTCGTAATCTTTATATTTACTTGCCGTTGATTATGTTTCGAAGTGGGTGCAAGCAAAAGCCACTAGGACTAATGACTCTAAAGTTGTTTCAGATTTTATCAAGACTAACATCTTTGCTAGGTTTGGAACACCAAAGGCCATAATCAGTGATAGAGGTACTCACTTTTGCAATAGCACTATGGAAGCACTTTTGAGGAAGTATAACATCACACACAAGGTCTCCACCTCATACCATCCTCAAACTAGTGGGCAAGCTGAAGTGTTCAACCGAGAAGTTAAGTCCATCCTTGAAAAGATAGTTAATCCAAATAGGAAGGATTGGATTTTACGACTTGATGATGCACTTTGGGCTTATAGGACATCATATAAGACACCCATTGGTATGTCTCCTTATCGACTTGTTTATGGTAAGCATTGTCATCTTTCGGTTGAATTAGGACATAAGGCAGTTTGGGCTATCAAACAATGCAACACGAATGATGCCTATGAGAATTCTAGGATTTCCAAGAATTAAAGGAGATAAGTGATAACTCGTATAATTATATAGTTTTTAGTTATGTTTTATTATTGTTTTGTGTCAAATACGAGTTATTATTGTTTAGTCTAATTGTGTTTATGATCTTTTATATTTTTATGTATTTTGGTGTTTTTCACAAGTTTCTTTGAGTGATTTCAGATTACTAGAATTAAGGGCAAATCCAGTTCAGTTCCAGTTCCGACACCTTTTGCCATATCAGCTATATCTCGAGTTTCACTGAAGCAATAAGGCTGAAATTTGTAGCCGTGCAAAGCTAAGAGGCATATCTATCTTTTTCATGTTTTACACTTCTTGAAACGGAGTCGTTTTCCCTAGTGAAATCGACCATCAAGTTGGCTGATGTGCAATGACGTCTGTGCTGACCTATTTTCGTATTTTGCCCATATCTACTTATCCACATCAGCAAATGAGCTGATTCCAACGGCTATGGATCCGTAACTGATAGGGTAACATTTTTCTAGAAGACCATGTGATCAGATAAGGCCTCCAAAATTGACAAAATCGACCATCAAGTTGGCTGATCAAAATTGTCATGTATGACGAAAATTGTTAGAAAAATGCACCCACCTATTATACCTACCTTTGAAATTTGTAAAGTTTGTCTCTTGTCATTTAGCCCTCCAAAATGTGTATAAATAGAGGGCCTTGGATGATTGTAAGGGATCATATTGTACATAGGTAGGATATTAGCCATTTTAATAAAATTCTCTAAGTTTTCTTCTTCTTTCTTTTCTCTAGTTTTCTTTCTTTTCTCTAGTTTTCTTTTTCTTTAGAGAGAGCAAGAGGTTGGATAATTAATATTCTTCCTCTTCTTCTTTCTTTCTTTTATTTTCTTCTTAGATTTTCTTTAATTTTATGTTTATGTTTATAATGCCTATGCTAGGCTAAACTTCTATTTGGTTAAGGGTGATTTCAAAGCCCTAGACATGTTTTATGATTGATTTTCAGATTCTATCTATCATTAATTTTCTATCAAAGTTGCTTATGTTCTTCTACAAGAATTGTTCATGATGTTGTCTTGATTTGTTTAGGTGTACAACTAGATAGATCTTGATAATTATCTATTGCTAGTTTAGGAGTCTTGATCCGTGTAATTGTCTTGATTTTCTATTCATAAGTGGCAATTTGTGATTAATGATTATGGTCAAGTTTTCAATAATTGCAAAGTGGAACATAACCTAAGTTGAACAATCCGAGCTTATGTGTTTGTTGCTTAGATCAACCTATCTTTCTCATCATAAAGCTGCCATTAAATTGAATTTAGAGAGCTTATTCTAGGTTGTTTAATGGTTAGAGATTAAATAGAGAGCTTGTTCTATTTAACGACAAACTAAGGAAAGATTGGGATAACAGAGCTTGTTGTTATCTACGGTTGTTAACTTTGATAGTTGGTTGATATTGATAGATCTGAAATTGATTCTTAATGATGTCTAGTGGTGGAGAATAAAACCTTAACCATATTTTTCATATTTGATTCTTCTTACTTACTTGTTTTCTTACTTTTCTAGTTTGCTTATTTTTAAAAGTATATTTATTTTTATTGGCTGGTTATACCGCCTAATTTGTATATTAACTTTGTTTTATTTTTATTGGCTGGTTATACCGCCTAATTTAGTATATATATTTTTATTGGCTGGTTATACCGCCTAATTTAGTATATATATTTTTATTGGCTGGTTATACCGCCTTGCATCTTATTCTCATTATTTACTTTAGTTTAAATCTGGCTTCAAAAACCCCTTTTCTTTTATTGTTCTTGAATTTAAGTTTTAAACTATTAACTTATAAACTAAAACCCAATCCCTGAGGACTCGACCCTTGCTAACTACTATACTTACAATTTATCTTTTTAGTGCAAGGTTAAATAAGATACACTCTTTTGGGTGCATCAAATTTTTGGCGCCGTTGCCGGGGATTGTTTTCTTTAGTTTATTTGTTACTTGGTTTATTCTTATTTTCAGTTCTAATTAGTATTATTTTCTTGTACATACATGTTTTTCTTTTCAAAATTTTGAAAAAAAAAAAAAAAAAAAAGATGGAATTAAGCAATCTAACACTTGAAGAGTTGGTGGCATACATGAACATGGAGAATCAACAAGCCAATCTCACTTCCTCAGTTCAACAATTGGCCATGGGAGGATGTCAAGGCCATCAAGTGTTCCAAGACCAACAGTATGATCATTACTCAAACACTTACCATGAGGGATGGTGGGATCATACTAATTATGGCTACTTGAAAAATTACCAAGAAGTAGATCCTTATGCCAATTACACTCATCCATCTAGCTTCAATCAATCATGGTCTCAAGAACCAGATCTTTTTCAACCACCACATATGACTCAAAACTCAGGTACTTCTTTAGAAGATCTTGTCTATTCTCTTGTTACTGATTCTTTGCAATTTCAACAGGAAACAAGGGCAAGCATCCAGAGTTTGGAAAAGCAAATGAGCCAATTGGCTAGTAGTATGGTGGGATGGGTAGCACAAAGATCTGAAGAACTCCCAGCCCAAACGATGGTTAACCCAAAGGAGAATGCTACTATTGTGACCTTGAAGAATGAGGAACAAGATGAGGATGAAACAAAATTAGAGATGGATTCTATTCTTGAGGATAATGAAGCCAAAGATCCAAATAAGAGTATTTCGGCACCTGAGGTAACGTTTAAGGTTTCACTTTTTACTAATGTTTCTTCTCCACCTTTTCCTAGTAGATTTGCAAAGTTCAAGGAGGAAGAACATGAACAACACATGCCGGAAACCTTAAACAACTTGTTTGTGGAGGTCATTCAACAAGTATCAAAATATGCTCCATTCCTCGATGACATATACACCACAAAGGATGATGGAATAATACTTGTAATGGAGAATGCATCCACTGTTGTGCAAAGAAAGTTTCCTCTCAAACGCATAAATTTGGGAAATTTCATGTATGAGCCTGACAAGCCTAAAATGCCAAGAAGGGGTGTTGGTTAGGTTCAAAACACTAAATCAAGTGCTAATTGGGGGAGGCAGCCTAATTAGTGAAAGCATTGCCAAACTGCTATCCTCAGATTTGCTCTCTTTTTCTTTATCTTTTTCTTATGTTTCTTTGCTAATTGTGTTTAGTGTTTCTAAGTTCATTTAGGCTGCATAAGTTTATTTTGTTTATTAGTTCTTTTCACTTACACATGATTCTTTCATTTGGGATTAATAGCATTACATTAATGAAAATGTAAGAATTATGTGTGGGGGGAAGAATTTAGGATTTTATTTAGAGTGTTTTGTTTTTGTGTCTTTTTATGTTGTTTTTCTTTCTGATCCTTGTTTTGAAAATAACTAGATGTAAATATAATTTTTATTTATTTTTTTTAACCTCGGTTAAATGGAGGATAACGGTACTCCGTGATTATTTAAGTCGGTTCCATCAGCTACCCACAAAACTGATATTGTATATAAATTTCTCTTCCAATTTCTCTTTCAATTTTTTTCAATTTTTTTCAGGATGGATGATATTCTCACAAGATTGCAGAAACGATTTCCTCGAAATATTTTACTGAAGCTTTACCAAGTTCGATTTGAAAGATTAAGAATGCTTATGCATAAAGGGATTCCTGAAGACATACGTTGGATAATTGAAGCCAAGGTACGTGAAGATGAATATCTTCCTGTTTTGCATTTACCAGGTACAGGTAGAAGCACTTTTGCAAAGAAGCGACGAGCAAAGCGCATGAGTTCAAATTGCCACAAATGTGCACGATGGACGTGTAACGGTAAATGTCGTTCTATTGGGATTCCGTCCTCTAATCGAGATGATAAAATTGAATTCATTAAGGATGGACTGAGTAAGGAGAATTTGGGTAATATCCAACTTTCTCTTGAGACGCATCCTAGTGGAGACGTACAAAGAGAAATTCTTGATTTATGGCCGCAATTCCAAAGGGAATGGCAACATCTTGGGAATCTGATGTTAAAAGACCCTGTTTGCCAGCTTGTAAGAAAACTGGATGGGAAGCATATCCTCGACTCATAGAAGGCGTTTAAGCCGTTTCTGGACGTAAAACCAGAGGAAGATGTGAGCCACAATCACAACTACAATAAATGACTTCTCAGCTTTTGGTTTGATTTGCAATAACTTTATTTTGTTTTAATTTACGTGTTGTTCGATTTGTGTAATTATTCTCGTTTTTTTTATTTGTCTTTTACGGTTGATTTTTTCTTCTCTTTTTGATTTTCTTCCTGAAATCACACAAAAATCTTTTGTTAAGTTAACATTTTCTTCTGACAGGTCAGATACACTTTCGGCGACATTATTACTCTTGTCTGATTCACTACTCAGTCCTCTATATATTACACCATGTACTCATTCTCTTTCAGGCACTCGAAAAAGAAAAAATAATGGAAAGTACTTCGTCCCAGCGCATTAAAAAAATTTGTGTCTTTGGAGGTGCTTATCCAGGGAAAAATAACATATTCGCTGATGAAGCCATAAGAGTTGGAGTAATACTTGCCCAACAAAAGATCCACTTGATTTATGGAGGCGGTAGTACGGGTTTAATGGGAGCAGTCGCTACAGCAGCACACGCCGGAGGAAGTCCAGTTCTAGGAGTCGTGCCAAAACTATTCACAGATTTTTGTGGACCTACCGTGGGTAAGGAAATACAAGTCTGGAGTATCCCTGAACGGATAACAATCATGTACCATTCTGCCGATGCATTCATTGCTTTACCAGGAGGTCTGGGTACATTGGAAGAAATAGCTTGCGTGGCTTCTTGGTCATCTTTGGTCACAAATAAGAAACCCATTGGTTTGCTTAATATTAATGGTTATTTTAGTAATTTGCTTTCATATTTAGATAATGCTGTGGATAATGGATTCATGTTTTCAGAGGCAAGGAGAACCATAATTTCTGCTACAACCATTGAAGATTTACTCAAAAAGCTCCAAGCTTATGAGTATTTATCTGCTACGGTTGTTTCGCAAACGCTCGGAAAAAGAAAAAGAGATATGGACGAGCAAGGAGTGGATTGCACTTTGTCTTTGTGACATTATCTAACATTTTGTTTGTTGTGTCTCAGTTATAATAAGTGGTTAGCAACCTCTGCAGGTAATATCTCCTAAATCATACCTTTAAAATTTGACATTGGGGACAATGTCATATTTTAGTATGGGGTAAGGGACATATTTTGCTAATTTAAAAAAAAAAAAAAAAAAAAATTTGTGTTTTAAACCATTTAGAAGTATTCATTCTGAACATGGTCTGAGTAAGGGAGACTTGAGACATACCTTGTCAGTTTGATTTCTTCTTTTCAAAAAAAAAAAAATAAATAAATAAAATGTTATGTTTTAAGCAATTTAGAAGTATTCATTCTGAACAAGGTCTGAGTAAGGGAGACTTGAGACATACCTTGTCAGTTTGATTTTAATCTTTTTATGTTTACTTGTTAATTTTTGTTTAGTATTTTAGGATTATTTAGGTTGCATGAGTTTGTTTTGTTTTGAGTCTTAGTTGTTCCTATTCTTATGTTATTAGTTCTTTTCTCTTACACATGATTCTTTCATTTGGGTTAATAGACTTACATTGAGGACAATGTAAGAATTAAGTGTGGGGGGGAATGATTTAGGATTTCTTTTATTTTTGTCTACTATTTTTTTTTTTATGAATCTTTATTATTATTATTATTTTTTTAGTGTGTTTTAGTTCCTTTTTAATACAATGATGAGATATGAATTGCATAAGTCTAAAACAGATTTATTAGTGAGAAGATTTTCATGAGAATTGAGCTTGATATCATTTTTTTTATGAGCCAATGTTAATATGATATGTTGATTGAGAAAGAAGCATGTTTAGACTTGATATTGACTTGTATAATCATCCTTGTGAGTTTTTGAGCCTATATGATTGATGCATTATACATATCAATCTAATTTCTTTCTTGAGTGCTCTTATGATTACATGATTCTCTAGAACTTGCTTTAAACCATTTGAGACTATATTGATACATGTGACAACATGAATATGATAGAGGCATTAGGATTTTTAGCCAGAGCCAAACAGCCATCCATTATTAATGTTCCAAGAGAACACACCCTTAGTCAACCAATTTGAGCCTACATTGAATAAGCTATCTCTTTGGTAACCATAACTTGTCCCTAACCTAAATATACTTATATCTTTACCTTTGTTCCAAAGATGAATTAGCATGTTTTGAGACAAGTTGCAAAGACAAGGAAGATTTATTGAAAATTTGGATTAGAAACAAGAAATAAGTGTGGGGGAAAAAGAAAAGAAAAGTCAAGAGAAAAAGAAATGGAATACGGGCAAATACATTCCTATGTAAAAAAAAAAAAAAATATATATATATATATATGAATCATCTCTTGAATTTGTGGAAAAAGAAAAAGATGTTACAAAGTTGTTTAGAAAAAAGAAAAGGCCCAACATGAATATCCGGCCTAGGTGACTATGTACTTGTAAAGAGTTTTGAGAAATTTCTTTGTATGATCTTTTTATGTCTCTAAACTTTATGAACTCTTTGGAACCTTTGTGATATCTTTATCCTTTTGTTCTTCAACCACATTACAAACCCCTTGGCCCCATTACAACCTTGATTAAAGACCTCTTGATTCATGAAGTTGTATGATCTAAATAGTGGAGAATAGGTGGACAAGCAAGAATATGGTAGAACTGTTTTCATGAGATTGATTGAGTGTAAACACTTCACCACTACTTTAAAGAGTGAAAATCATGAGGGTATCCCATGTGAGAAGTTGAGATTAAATTTGAACATGCACTATTTTGATTGAGATATGTTATGTTAATATTGGCTCAACTCAAACAATTTACATTCAAGCATGATTTTTTGTGAAATTTTTTAAGCTATTGATTAGTTTATAAGACTTGTTCAAAGATTGTCTCTAATTTGTATTGAAAGGATTAGGAGTAAATATTTTTAGTATATGTAGTTTATTTATATTTTAGTTTTTCAATGTTTGTGGGTATCGTTCTAGTAAACCCTCACGAGACTAAACTCGTCCACTAGGGACACCTAGGGGTTTAAAGGCTTGTGTCACATGCTAAGTGCCACCGTGATTTCCTACGAAAATGGATTAGATTTGATTTTCTTATTTTATTTTTATTGAGTCGTTGCTAGGGACTAGCAACAATCTAAGTGTGGGGGTGTGATAACTCGTATAATTATATAGTTTTTAGTTATGTTTTATTATTGTTTTGTGTCAAATACGAGTTATTATTGTTTAGTCTAATTGTGTTTATGATCTTTTATATTTTTATGTATTTTGGTGTTTTTCACAAGTTTCTTTGAGTGATTTCAGATTACTAGAATTAAGGGCAAATCCAGTTCAGTTCCAGTTCCGACACCTTTTGCCATATCAGCTATATCTCGAGTTTCACTGAAGCAATAAGGCTGAAATTTGTAGCCGTGCAAAGCTAAGAGGCATATCTATCTTTTTCATGTTTTACACTTCTTGAAACGGAGTCGTTTTCCCTAGTGAAATCGACCATCAAGTTGGCTGATGTGCAATGACGTCTGTGCTGACCTATTTTCGTATTTTGCCCATATCTACTTATCCACATCAGCAAATGAGCTGATTCCAACGGCTATGGATCCGTAACTGATAGGGTAACATTTTTCTAGAAGACCATGTGATCAGATAAGGCCTCCAAAATTGACAAAATCGACCATCAAGTTGGCTGATCAAAATTGTCATGTATGACGAAAATTGTTAGAAAAATGCACCCACCTATTATACCTACCTTTGAAATTTGTAAAGTTTGTCTCTTGTCATTTAGCCCTCCAAAATGTGTATAAATAGAGGGCCTTGGATGATTGTAAGGGATCATATTGTACATAGGTAGGATATTAGCCATTTTAATAAAATTCTCTAAGTTTTCTTCTTCTTTCTTTTCTCTAGTTTTCTTTCTTTTCTCTAGTTTTCTTTTTCTTTAGAGAGAGCAAGAGGTTGGATAATTAATATTCTTCCTCTTCTTCTTTCTTTCTTTTATTTTCTTCTTAGATTTTCTTTAATTTTATGTTTATGTTTATAATGCCTATGCTAGGCTAAACTTCTATTTGGTTAAGGGTGATTTCAAAGCCCTAGACATGTTTTATGATTGATTTTCAGATTCTATCTATCATTAATTTTCTATCAAAGTTGCTTATGTTCTTCTACAAGAATTGTTCATGATGTTGTCTTGATTTGTTTAGGTGTACAACTAGATAGATCTTGATAATTATCTATTGCTAGTTTAGGAGTCTTGATCCGTGTAATTGTCTTGATTTTCTATTCATAAGTGGCAATTTGTGATTAATGATTATGGTCAAGTTTTCAATAATTGCAAAGTGGAACATAACCTAAGTTGAACAATCCGAGCTTATGTGTTTGTTGCTTAGATCAACCTATCTTTCTCATCATAAAGCTGCCATTAAATTGAATTTAGAGAGCTTATTCTAGGTTGTTTAATGGTTAGAGATTAAATAGAGAGCTTGTTCTATTTAACGACAAACTAAGGAAAGATTGGGATAACAGAGCTTGTTGTTATCTACGGTTGTTAACTTTGATAGTTGGTTGATATTGATAGATCTGAAATTGATTCTTAATGATGTCTAGTGGTGGAGAATAAAACCTTAACCATATTTTTCATATTTGATTCTTCTTACTTACTTGTTTTCTTACTTTTCTAGTTTGCTTATTTTTAAAAGTATATTTATTTTTATTGGCTGGTTATACCGCCTAATTTGTATATTAACTTTGTTTTATTTTTATTGGCTGGTTATACCGCCTAATTTAGTATATATATTTTTATTGGCTGGTTATACCGCCTAATTTAGTATATATATTTTTATTGGCTGGTTATACCGCCTTGCATCTTATTCTCATTATTTACTTTAGTTTAAATCTGGCTTCAAAAACCCCATTTCTTTTATTGTTCTTGAATTTAAGTTTTAAACTATTAACTTATAAACTAAAACCCAATCCCTGAGGACTCGACCCTTGCTAACTACTATACTTACAATTTATCTTTTTAGTGCAAGGTTAAATAAGATACACTCTTTTGGGTGCATCAATAAGGAATGATGCCTATGAGAATTCTAGGATTTCCAAGGTAAAGACTAAGGCAATCCATGACAAGATGATATCAAGAAAAGACTTTGTTATTGGACAGAAAGTTCTTCTCTTCCATTCACGCCTTAAGTTATTTTCAGGTAAGTTACGTTGTCGCTGGGTTGGACCTTTTGTTATTACTAATGTGTTTACTCATGGTGCAGCTGAAATCCAAAGCCCAAAAATAGATAAGGCATTCAAAGTGAATGGTCATCGATTGAAGCCTTACTATGAGCACTTTCCTATACAAGATGTGGAGGAGTTACCACTCTTTTAGCCAAATTAGGTTGAATAATAATGGCTTAGGTCTAAGTCAGGCTGAGGATAACATACCAAGCGCTTCTTGGGAGGCAACCCAAAAGGATGGAAAGCATCTATTATAATCAGATTTGCATATTCCTTACTCTCCATCATTCTATTTTTTATTGTTTTTCTTTTGTTTTGTTTAGTAGTTCTTTTCTCTTACATATAATTCTTGCATTGGGGGACAATAGCATTATACTGAGGACAATGTAAAAATTAAGTTTTGGGGGAAGAATTTTGGATCTTATTTAGAGTGTTTTGTTTTTGAGTCTTTTTATGTTGTTTTGAGTGTGTTTTAGTTACTTTCAATACTATGATGAGATATGAATTGCATAAGTCTAAAACTGATTTATTAATGAGAAGATTTTCATGAGAATTGAGCTTGATATCATTTTTTTATTAGCCAATGTTAAGATGATATGTTGATTGAGAAAGAATATCTGATTTGTTTATTCATTTTTGTGAGTTTTTGAGCCTATATGATTGATGCATTATACATATCAATCTAATTTCTTTCTTGAGTGCTCTTATAATTGCATGATTCTCTAGAATTTGCTTTAAACCTTGTTGAGACTATATTGATGCATATGACAACATGAATACAATAGAGGCATTAGGATTTTTAACCAGGGCCAAACAGCCATCCCTTATTGATGTTCCAAGAGAAATCCCCCTTACTGAACCAATTTGAGCCTACATCGAATAAGCTATTTCTTTGGTAATCATAACTTGTCCCTAACCTAAATATACTTATTTATATCTTTACCCTTGTTCTAAAGATGAATTAGCATGTTTTGAAACATATTGCAAAGAAAAGGAAGATTTATTGAAAATTTGGGTTAGAAACAAAAAATAAGTGTGGGGGAAAAGAAAAGAAAAGTCAAGAGAAAAAGAAAGGGAATATTGCCAAATACATTCCTATGTGAAAAAAAAATGAAAAAGAAAAAAAATATTAATCATCTCTTGAACTTGTGGAAAAAGAAAAAGATGTTACAAAGTTGTTTTGAATGAAGAAAAGGCCCAGCATGAATATTCGGCCTATGTGATTATGTACTTGTAAAGAGTTTTAAAAAGTTTCTTTGTATAAATCTTATTATGTCTCTAAACTCTATAAAATTTTTGGAACTTTTGTAATATCCTTTATCTTTTATTCTTTAGCCACATTATTACCCCTTGGCCCCATTACAACCTTGAATAAAGACCTCTTGATTTATGAAGTTACATGATCTAAATAGTGGAGAATAGGTAGACAAGCCAGCATATTGTAGAACTGTTTCATGAGATTGATTGAGTGTAAACACTTTACCACTACTTTAAAGAGTGAAAATCATGATAGGATCCCATGTGAAAAGTTGAGATTAAGTTTGAACATGCACTATTTTGATTGAGATATGTTAAGTTAATGTTAGCTTAACTCAAACCCTTTACTATCAAGCATTACTCTTTGTGAAACTCTTTAAGCTATTGATTAGTTTATAATATTTGTTCAATGATTATCTATAAGCTGTATTGAAAGTGAGCTAAATCAGGCATTCTTTAATTTGTTCTTTATTTGATTTTACTCGAGGACTAGCAAAAGTCTAAGTGTGGGGGAATTTGATAAGTGCTTAAATTCATGTATTTTCATATATTAATTCCTTATATTTTATGCTTAGTTTCTTGAAATCCTTGATAGTTTACTACGATTTTGTGTTTTGTAGGTGTTTTGGAAGATAAGGATTGCTATGGAGTTGAAAAGAATGAATTTGGACAAAAAATGAAGCTTCAAGCACAAAGGAAAGTTGATTGCCCATCAAGGAGATATTATGTGACTAAACCTAAGCTAAACCTTTCATAAATAAACTAGTGGTGTATTATATCCTCTTTATCCATGAAAACCCTAGTTGAAAACACCATTCCCACACCATAATTAAGGCTAGCGGCAGCTTTTATTCCACCATGAGGAATGTCAGTCGCCACTTTCCTTTTGCATTATTATGGGTTGCCCTAATTCTTCCTTTAAATACCCTAGCTGATTACATGGTTTCTTAGATAAATAAAAAGTGGCGGCATCTCCTAATATTATTGGTTGTCAACTTTGTCAAACTTTCATTAATTGCATTAATTGCAAGTATCTTTCCTTAAAGCTAATCCTAGTCAAATTAGGATAATTAAATCCGCCAAGACTTTTCTTTCTTACACTTACTTTGGCTGCAAGTTTGTAATCTCTCCTCATTAAAGAGTGCTTTGACTAAGACTTTCCTACTATATTCAAACTTGGCTGTCAAGGCTTTATATCTTTTCTTAAAACACAAAAGTCAGCCACCTTTCCTTAACTTTAGGAACAAGTCAGCATTTATTGAAGGGAGAGTGCTGAAAATCACTTGTTTGATGCCCTAGCTATTGCCTATAAATAGAGAACAAGGGGGCAAACTAAAATCACACTTCTTCAAGCTACAAAGTTCTGATTTCTTCTTTGTTTCTTTATTTTTGAGAGAACAAGAGGCTAGATAATTAATATTCTTCTTCTTCTTTTTCTTTCTTTCTTTTATTTTCTTCTTAGATTCTCTTTAATTTTATGTTTATGATAATAAAGCCTATGTTACGTTTTGAGACATATTGTTCTAAAGATGAATTAGCATGTTTTGAGAAATATTGCAAAGACAAAGAAGATCTATTTGAAATTTGGGTTAGAAAAAAGAAATAAGTTTGGAAGAAAAGAAAAGAAAAGTCAAGAGAAAAAAAAAGGGAATATTGCCAAATACATTCCTATGTGAAAAACAAAATATATGAATCATCTCTTGAACTTGTGGAAAAAGAAAAAGATGTTACAAAGTTGTTTAGAATGAAGAAAAGGCCCAACATGAATATTCGGCTTATGTGATTATGTACTTGTAAAGAGTTTTGAGAAGTTTTTGTATGAATCTTATTATGTCTCTAAACTCTATACAATCTTTGGAACTTTTGTAATATCCTTTATCTTTTATTCTTTAGCCACATTTATTACCCCTTGGCCCCATTATAACCTTGCATAAAGACCTCTTGATTCATGAAGTTGCATGATCTAAGTAGCGGAGAATAAGTGGACAAGCAAGCATATGGTAGAAACTGTTTTCATGAGATTGATTAAGTGTAAACACTTCACCACTACTTTAAAGAATGAAAATCATGAGGGTATCCCATGTGATAAGTTGAGATTAAGTTCGAACATGCACTATTTTGATTGAGATATGTTATGTTAATTTTAGCTTAACTCAAACCATTTACTATCAAGCATGATTTTTGTGAAACTCTTTAAGCTATTGATTAGTTTATAAGACTTGTCCAATGATTGTCTCTAATTTGTATTGAAAGAGGATTAGATTAGGTTTTATTACTTTGTCTCTATTTGATTTTGCTCATGACTAGAAAAATATTAAGTGTGGGGGAGTTTGATAAGTGCTTAATTTCATGCATTTTCCTATTGAATTTCCTTATACTTTGTGTTTTGATTCTTAAGTTCCTTGACATTTTACTAGATTTTTATGCTTTGTAGGTATTTTGGAAGAGATGAAGTCAAAACATGTCAATTTAGGATGTTAAAGAGCTTACAAAATCACAATCACAAGATGAAAAAAGACTTGGGAGTCAAAAAGATCAAATTCTTGGTGCAAAGCAAGAAGATAGATTTGACCTCCGGAGCTTGTTGCTAAGAAAATATGATGTTAGATTCTTTATTCGAAGAAACTTCCTTCTTGACTTTTGAAGATCACTTGATTACCTTTCTTCCTTACACTTACTTTGGCTGCAAGTTTGTAATCTCTCCTCATTAAAGAGTGCTTTGACTATGACTTTCCTACTTTATTCAAACTTGGCTGCCAAGGCTTATATCTTTTCTTAAAACACCAAAGTCAACCGCCTTTCCTTAACTTTAGCCACAAGTCAGCATTTATTGAAGGGAGAGAGCTGAAATTCACTTGTTTGATACCCTAGCTATTGCCTATAAATAGAGAACAAGGGGGCAAACGAAATTTACACTTCCCCAAGCATCAAAGTTCTGATTTTTTCTTTGTTTTAGAGTTTTTGAGAGAACAAGAGCCTGGATAATTAATATTCTTCTTATTCTTTCTTTCTTTTATCTTCTCTTAGATTCTCTTTAATTTTATGTTTATGTTTACAATGGCTATGCTAGGCTAAACTTTTAGTTGGTTAAGGGTGATTTCAAAGCCCTAGACATGTTATGTAATTAATTTTCAGAATCTATCTATCATTGTTTTCTATGTTTTTCCATTAAAATTGTTCATGATGATGTTTTGATTTGTTTAGGTAGCCAACTAGAAAATCATGATAATTGTCTAATGCTAGTTTAGGAGTCTTGATCCGTGTAGTTGTCTTGATTTTCTATTCATAAGTAGAAATTTGTTATTAATGATTATGGTCAAGTTTTCAATAATTGCAAAGTGGAACATAACCTAAGTTGAACAATCTGAGCTTATGTGTTTGTTGCTTAGATCAACGTATCTTTCTCATCATAAAGGTGCTATTAAATTGAACTTAGAGAGCTTATTCTAGGTTGTTTGATAGTTAGAGATTAAATATAGAACTTGTTCTATTTAACGACAAACTAGGGAAAGATTAGGGTAACAGAGCTTGTTGTTATCTACGGTTGTTAACTTTGATAGTTGATTGCTGTTGATAGATATGAAATTGATTCTTAATGATATCTAGTGGTGGAGAATGAACCTTTAGCCATATTTCTCATATTTGATTCTTCTTAATTACTTATTTCTGATTCTTATTGTTAACTTTAGTTTAAATCTGATCTCAAAATCCCCATTACTTTTGTTTACTTGTTTTTAAGTGATAAACTATTAACTTATAAACTAAAACCCAATCCCTGAGGACTCGACCCTTGCTAATTACTATACAACTGATTCTTTTTAAGTGCAAGGTTAAATAAGATACACTCTTTTGGTGCATCAATATAATACACCACTAGTTTATTTATGGAAGTTTAGCTTAGTTTTAGCCACATAGTGTCTCCTTGATGGGAAATCAGCTTTCCTTTGTGCTTGAAGCTTCATTTTTTTGTCCAAATTCTTCAACTCCATAGCAATCCTTATCTTCCAAAACACCTACAAAACACAAAACCATAGTAAACTATCAAGGATTTCAAGGAACTAAGCCTAAAATATAATGAATTAATATATGAAAATACATAAATTCACACTTAGTCTTTTGCTAGTCCTCGAGCAAAATCAAATAGAGAACAAAGTAAAGAAAACCTGATTTAGCTCACTTTCAATACAACTTATAGATAATCATTGAACAAATCTTATGATAAGCTCATAAAATATACATTTTATGCCTTTCTACCTTTAGTTTTTGTTATGTTTTCGATCTTTATCTTGTTTACTTATATTATGTTTTTGAATTTTAGGTACAATAAGGAGAATAAAGTCAAAAGATGTCAATAATGATGGTAAAGAGCTTACAAAATCATAATTACAAGATGGAAGAAGACTTGGGAGTCAAAAATATCAATTTCTGGTTGAAAAGCAATAAGGCAGATTTGGCCTCTGGAGCTTGTTGTAAGGAAAACATGATGTTTGAGTCTTTATTTGAAGAAACTTCCTTCTTGACTTTTTAAGCTGACATGATTATCTTTCCAACGATATATTATGGACCCAAATCGGATAAGAAATGGGCATTCAAAATGGCGCTAGAAGATCTCCCTAAAGAATCCTGCGGCCAGAAAAACCCTAATCGCAAATCTGAAAAAAAAAATAGGCAAAAACGTGATTTTTGCACCTCCAGGCTTACTTGTGCGGCAAGGACTTATTCTCAGGGTTTTAAAGCTCTATAAATACCATCTTTTGAGCCACAAACTAGACATCTTTTCAGTAGACTCAAGGGATCATCATTATTCTTCTTCTTCTTCTCCATTCTTTTATTTTTCTTTTTAGTTTTATGTATATATTATCTATGCCTATTCTAGGCTAAACTTCTATTTGGTTAAGGGTGATTTCAAAGCCCTAGACATGTTTTGTAATTGATTTTCATAGTCTATCTATTATTAATTTTCTATCAAAGTTGCTTATGTTCTTCTACAAGAATTGTTTATGATGTTGTCTTGATTTATTTAGGTGTACAACTAGATAGATCTTGATAATTATCTATTGCTAGTTTAGGAGTCTTGATCCGTGTAATTGTCTTGATTTCCTATTCATAAGTGGCAATTTGTGATTAATGATTATGGTCAAGTTTTCGATAATTGCAAAGTGGAACATAACCTAAGTTGAACAATCCGAGCTTATGTGTTTGTTGCTTAGATCAACCTATCTTTCTCATCAGAAAGCTTCCATTAAATTGAATTTAGAGAGCTTATTCTAGGTTGTTTGATGGTTAGAGATTAAATAGAGAGCTTGTTCTATTTAACGACAAACTAAGGAAAGATTGGGGTAACAGAGCTTGTCGTTATCTACGGTTGTTAACTTTGATAGTTGGTTGATATTGATAGATCTGAAATTGATTCTTAATGATGTCTAGTGGTAGAGAATGAAACCTTAACCATATTTCTCTCATATTTGATTTTTTATTTCTTACTTGCATCTTACTTTTATTGTTAACTTTAGTTTAAATCTGATTTCAAAATCAACTTTACTTTTGTTTACTTGTTTTTAAGTTTTAAACTATTAACTTATAAACTAAAACCCAATCCCTGATGACTCGACCCTTGCTAATCACTATACTTTACAATTGATTCTTTTTAAGTGCAAGGTTAAATAAGATACACTCTTTTGGGTGCATCAAATTTTTGGCGCCGTTGCCGGGGATTGCTTTCTTTAGTTTATTTGTTACTTGGTTTATTCTTATTTTCTGTTCTAATTAGTTTTATTTTCTTGTACATACAGGTTTTTCTTTTCAAATTTAAAAAAAAAAATAACAATGGAATTGAGCAATCTAACACTTGAAGAGTTGGTGGCATACATGAA